>OX639996.1:105376504-106848577 GCA_951828415.1 Anomoia purmunda | reverse complement strand
TAGTGTATATTTTATCTGTCAGTACAGTTTCTAAGTATTATGATAAATACATTTATTAAAATTTTTGGGCTAAAATGTGCATACATATGTATATTAATATATTAAAATTATCCGTGGTGTCATATATAAAAATTTGTAATAAAATGTTAAAACTATCGCTGGTGTCTAATATAAGAAAAATATGTAATGATAACTCCATCTTGGTAGAGTTGATTTTTTAACAAATTTAGTTATAAAAAATTTCAAAAATTTCTTTTGATACAGAAATATCTCTTAAAGCTCTAGGATCATTTTTGCATACAAAAAAAAATTATAATAGAAAAAATTTGTGTTACGTTTTTCCCAGTTAAGGCTTCATATGTATGCTCCAATTGCAATAATTTCGATTGCCAGTCAGAAACTTTATATATTATTGGAATGGAAAAAAATTCTAGTCGGAAATTATTTTGTATACAAATTGTTGAAAATTGGCGAAAACCGTGACACCCCAAAAACCCGAGATGGCTGAATGTTTCCATAAAAAATTTAGGCGCAATACTATGAATCCATAATCTGCCTGTAAAATGGAATTAAACTGCGTGAAAAATTCTGACGTGCACATTTTTTTGTTTTTTTTTTGAAAAACTCTAAAATTACTGTGCTATGTGTGAACCTACAAATTTTTTCATTGCATTTTTTAGAGCACGTGTATTATAAAATATACATATCAATACTGTTGTTCTTTGTACAAAAATTTCGATAGAGAAACTGTTCTATGCACTTATACTTTTTTGGTTCGATATTCCATTCAAACTAGCCAGGGCTGCCAAGAAGTAAGCTAAGCAAATGGCAGCCTTCAAAAAAATTTAAACAAAATGTTGCACTAACAAAACCATAAAAACTATACCAACATTTACTTATTAAAGCACCACATGATCAAAACTCATAAAAAATTGTTTTTGTGTGCAGCGAACGGCAAAATTGACATACAGAAATTTTTGTTTTAGATAATTCACTGTATTTTTCTTACCAAGTATTTTCCGCTTGTTTGCAAGAAAAATATAAACCATAGGATAACATCTTTACCTTTAAAGGTGAATTAATTTTTTTGCCTACCAGGCTAAGTAAAATTTAAAACAAAAAACGTAATTTTTTCACTCCATCTTCTTTTTACCACATTTCTATGCTATGTAGAGGAAGCTACACATTCTAAACTTTTGGAGAAGTTGAGGCAATTCTTTTGCTGTTCAACAAAAAAAAAAAAAAAACAGGAAAGTTAGCTCTCTTCGACTATCCCTGAGGCAATGGCGCACACAGAAAAATACACACTTTTAAGGTTTTGGTAGGGTTTTGAACAAAAAAATCCACCCCACTGTGCCAATGCCCTAAGGCAATCCAATCTGAAGTAGCATATGAACCCATGATAAAGATCATTTTGCGTTTTATGTTTAAATAAAAATTTAGATTATTGGTAATAGACAAAAAAAACCAGAAGTTGGAGCAGACAAGATATATTTTATGTCTCGTAAAATTTTGTAAAGATAAAGATCGTACAATGTCAGCTCTTTTTGCTTCTGACGTGTCATTTTTGGTGTTAGCAAAATAAATCGAATTATTTGAGTAAACAGCTGTGCGCAGAATTTCAATGCAGATATAGAAATATTTGATCTTAATCCTCGTTTGGCATTAACAACTTGAAACGATCAAGTTGAAAGTTATTGGAACTGGTGACTGCAAAACTTGCGTTGGAATTCAAGGAATGAAATATAACCTTTGCTTTTTGTCGAAATTCACGTATATCGATGAATACGTAAATAAATGTGCAAAAATAACACTGCGGAACAAAAATTTAAAAAAAACCTGCGGTCATGATTTTGTTAATAGTTTTTATTAACATTAGTAGCAGGCTTACGAACTGTGTTTTTACTTTTTTTTGGATTGGCTCTAGTTCTTGAGATAAACGAAACTTAAGAAATTAATGAAAAAAAATTATATGGCCCAGTTCCAGTTGTATTAATTTAATTAATCCTCAATAAGTTTTGTTATATAAATTATAAAAATAAGTATAAGGGCAGCAGGACTTCGACTAAATACCTGAAAACTCTAGCAGTCCCTGCCAGCTGCAAGTGCAAGTGGTCAGTTTGCGTGTTCTTGAAGATGGTGAATTTTTGATTGGGCCAACAAAGTGGGTATACTAAATACCCCTGTTTTATATGTTTATGGGACAGTCGTGCAAGAAATAAACATTGGATTAGAAAGGATTGGCCGGTGCGAGAAAACCACCACTTCACATCAAGCTTGGGCTAACGAAATAGTTAATCAAAGCCCTTGATAAGACAGGTGACTGTTTCGAATATGTGTGCAAAAAATTTCTAGTCCTTAATATGGAAAAGTTAAAAGCAGGAGTCTTCGATGGTCCTCAAATTCGTACCCTTCTAAAAGACACTGAATTCTTAAACCATGTGTCACAAATTGAATCTGAAGCCTGGCTAAGCTTTGTTAATGTAGTCAAACATTTTTTGGGAAATCATAAATCACCAGACTATACAAAACTAGTTGCTGATATGCTTCTCAATTTTTGCAAACTAGGAGCTAAAATGAGCATTAAATTACATTATTTACATAGTCATTTGGACAAATTCCCGGACAACCTAGGCGATTACAGTGAAGAAGAAGGTGAACGGTTCCACCAGGACATAAAATGATGGAAGAAAGATACCAAGGTTGATGGGACGACTACATGATGACAGACTACTGCTGGAACTTAATAGGGGATTGTCCTGTGCAACGACATCATAGGAGGTCCTACAGAAAAAGTTTTTGTAATTTTTTTATAATTAAAGATATAACTTAAATTCATATTGGTATTTTTAATTAGGTTTTTTCGTGAAATATTTAAAAGTCTTTATCTGAAAAAGTAGAGCCAATTCGACAAACCTGATATTATATTCGTAATCAGCGCACCCAAATTAACCTAAATCGACTTAAAACTCTCCGACCGCAAAATTTTGTTCCGCAGTGTAATCGATAATTATTTGAAAAGTTCTCGTGTAAACAAATTTTTTCTATCAAAATTCTTTTGGGAGTAGAGACAACGCATTGCGTTAATTTTTGCCATTGACGCTCCACATTTTTTCATTTCTCTGCAGTAAAAAAAAAAAAATTGTTTGCTGAACTCGAATCGGGTGTATTATCCTTGAATTATGTGCCAGCGAATGAATACCGAAGATCTGTAGGGCTAAAATGGAAAATTCGATCAACTATCAATCATTCGTGACGTAGTCGAAGAGCTATATAATTTCACTTTCAAATGTGCGGTTTTAAAAACTTTCACTGACTTATAAATTAAAAATGAGAATCGCTTTTATTATAAATGCAATTATCTTACTTCGAAAGTGAAAGCTTATTCTAAATTAAAAAACAAAATCAATATAAATAGTACTGGAGAATTGCGCTGCGAAGTTGTTTTACCGTAAAAACTTTCTTAACGCTAAACAATTGATTTCTATACGAGTAATAGATGCAAAACTAATATTGACACAAAATTGTTTAGCATTTATTAAAAATAGGCCTATACAAAATTCAAAATACTCCCTCCCCCCTTTGCACCCTAAATGAATATTTAACTTTTTTTTGCTACACAGCGTATTCCAATTTGATAATAGCCAAAAATTCAATTGCAATTCTATTCCCCCAAAAAGTAAGCATTTGAAATTGAATTTTAAATATTTAAAAAGAAAACGGTATTTACTTTTAACTGAAGTTTCCACAACTTGAGAAAATAAATGCCATACGGATATACGAAAAGTCATTTAGGGGGAAACAAGAAAATCGTTTAGTGCAATTTGTTGCAAAGAATTTTACTTTGCAGATTGGTAATGCTGCCGCACGGCTGCTGTGTTGTTCCAACGGTTGTTAGCAAAAAACAAAAAAAAAAAAACAAATCGAAAAAAACAAAAACAACCAACACTCTATTGGGACTGTAGACAATTGTCAACGATGATTGTGAGCTTCAATTTATTTTTGCTGCCATTTTTTTGGACTGCCTTTTGTTTTTTCCACTGGCAGCAATGTGAAGAAATTCTGAAAGAAAAATATTTCATGGAGCAGTTAAATCAGATTCAGAGAACAGCAGGCCACAACGGACAGGGTAACACAACAAAAGATAAATACTAAATGAACAAAAACAAAAAAATAAATAAATAGAGGAAAAAAAACAGCAAAACAACACAGAAATATAGAGAAAGCAGAAAATCCGCAAACGTTGCATTTAGCTTGGAACAATAGAAAATTAAAGAAAAAAATCATATTAAGAAAAGTAAAAAGTAAAAGAAAAAAAAAATAATCATCAAATGTAAAAAATAACACAATAGCTATAACAACCAAAAATTATTCCCAGGCTGCGAGCAATGACCACCACCGGTGGCGCTGACCGCCTTGTGAACTGAACATCTAGTACATCTACATCTACATCTCCATTGAAGTCAGCGGTGTGACAATGGCGCGCTTTGGGGAATCGAATGTACAGAGCTGGGGAGCATTGTGGTGGTATTGGCATTTTTCTGAAATGAAGTTTTGCTTTGGCATTCACATTAAATAAATCGTTTATCGTGAATTGAGAAATGGAATAGGGGTGGGAATTTGAAGTTTTCTTTCAAATTTTTTGCTTGCCTTGGAGATGTTCTTCAATTTCTATTATTCGACGTGTAACATCGTACACCTGCTAAATTTTTCCGTTATCTTATTACGTTATTGTGTTATTTATTTAATCTGATTTCTACGAATTTCTGATTTCTACAAAGTTTTAGCTTAGATTTTTTCCTCTTCGTTAGTGAGCTCTTTTGAAGGATAGTATTTTCGTTCAAAAATATTACTTTGCGTATAACGATAAAAAAGTACATAAATATTTAAATTTGGGTATTTGAATTCAAAAACAGGTAAATGCTGTTTTCATAATAAGAAAAATATCTTAGTTAATTTAATAGCATTAGCTATCATCAAATTGGGAAAACGAATGTAAACTACATGAAGATATAATTTGCGTAACTTTGCTAAATTTACACCGATTCTTTTTTTCGAGTTCGTTATGAAATTTAAAAAACAATATTGTGGGTAAATACAAATACAATTATCATTTTCTTGCACTTGCAACCCGCTTTAAAACTATTTTCAAAGCCTTGTCTTCGTAAATATTTTTAGTTTTATGCAAATATTAAAAAAATTTATTCGTATTAGCAATTAATTTAAGTATCATTGTTTAAACAGGTGGCAACCCTCATTAAATACATTTTTCAATTAAAGTGCTTCTAAAAATTTTTCATTTGGCATCCATATTGTATGTGATATTTCGTTAGTATTGTCAAATTTCAAACAGGTGGCAACTCTGCTCAAAAATATTTTCAAAACCATGTCTTCGTAAATATTTTTAGTTTTATGCAAATATTAAAAAAAATTATTTTTATTAGCAATTAATTTAGGTATAATTGTTTAAACAGGTGGCAACCTTCATTAAATACATTTTTCAATTAAAGTGTTTCTAAAATTTTTTCGTTTGGCATCCATATTGTATGTGATATTTCGTTAGTATTGTCAAATTTCAAACAGGTGGCAACTCTGCTCAAAAATATTTTTGAAATGAGGAATCTTTAGTTTGACAGCAACATACGTAGTAACATTTTAGTATACATATTTGTGAAATTGAACTAATTCTTTGAAACAGGTGGCAACTCTCATTAAATAAATTTTGCAACACACCACTGTCGATTCACACCAGTATTTCAATATTTTATTCATTTTGTTAATTAATCTGCATTTATTTTTTTATTTGGGTAGGCAACCTTTTCCAAAAATATTTTCCAAATAAAGCTTTCTTAAACTTGTATCGCTGGGCATCTACATATGTATATTGTTCTTCAAATTTTTTTTCGAAATTAAGCATCTTAAAATATCACTCATTTGGCATCAATGCAGTAGTATTTTTGCAAAATTATTGGTTAAACTAAAATGGTCCATTTTTAAAGGGATGGCAACACTCTTTATAAATATTTTTTTATAATCCTGTTTCGTTTCATACCATCGTTATTACATTTTGCTTATTTTATTAATTAATTTATATTTAACTTTTTAAATAGCTGGAACCCTCAAACACTTTTTTTAAATTTTTCTAATGCATTTGATTTGGCACTCATCCCTTTTTTAAAAACTATCCTATATGTTAACCAATTTTTTTATTTGCATTTTTATTCATCATTCAAATAACTTTGAATAACGAATCAATTTTTATTCATCAATTTATTCTACATTTAAATATAGAAAATTTGTGAACACAATTTTATTTTTTGTTTGAATAAAAACTCAATCTAAAGGCTCCATCGCTGTTTTCCAGCACAGGTATAATTTACTTTAAGCTATGTGCCGAACTTGCGATAAGAAAGGACCTAAGTTTACAACCAGTTGTAGTTCTGTGCGAATTCAAATGCGGTCCTTATTTTTCTATTTAAAGTTTGCGTTCAATAATAAAACGCTAAACAAACACACAAAACAGATTTCCTTTGAATAAAACACAATTTCTAATTTTCGATCGGGTTCCTCAATCAAATGTAAAATATTTTAACAATCATCCAAAAACAACTGAAAATCACTCAAAGTAAATAAACGGATCCAAAAACTAAATAAAGGACACAAAAAAGCAATGCAAACAAATAGTGTTGAGTAAAAGTTAAATTACTGAGAAGTTCGCCATTGGATATACAAATGTATGCGTGTTGGTGCTATTATCTGTTTCATTTCTGTCGTTCGCTGAAAAGTATTTAAAGCCAAAAAAAGTATGATAAGCCATTTAAACTATCTATCTAAATATATATGAATGATATGCAAGCAAATCGTTGGGCTGTATCGAAGCGAAGATGTAAAAAAAAAGAAAAATTGTAGTGGTGAGTCATGCAAACGTTGGCGAATTTCAATTAATTGTGCGTTGGCTTTGCTCGCTCTTTCGCGCGGTGGTTTTTTTTTTTGCTCAATTCTATTGCTGGCTGTCAGCTAAACTATTTTTCAATTTAAAAAGTTCTGCTCGCGCACTCAAAGTTTGTTTTTTAAAAAGTTTGCGCAGCAGACGCACACAAACACTTGCAAGCAATTGTGCAAAAAGGAAAACAAAAAAGAAAAAAACAAATTGTTGGCATTAAAAATGTTTTCTAAACATTTTAGCTAGTGTTTTGTAAACATTTAATTGCATAGTTTAAGGCGTAATAACTGTAATATTTGATTTGTAAATGAAACTAATTGACTACCATTTTTAAATTGCATACAAGTTTGAATGAAAAGAGTCGAATTTAATTCCGTTTCACAGATATACCGAATAAATGGTATTAAGGTAGAAGATTTTAGAAGCTAATTGTTGACAAAAGATTAATTTAATTTACTATCCTTACTAAAAATTTTTACTCAACTGAATGTTCTGAAAAAAAAAAAATTCAAAAGTGAAATACGACGATCCAAAAATTCGGTTTGAAGCAGCCACGGTTTGCCGCTGAATGAATTTAAGGACGCAGCCGGACTGAGTAAGTTGTTGGCTAAAGAAAATTCCTGTCCAGCGCCGATATGCAGAGACGACGGGAGGTCCACTGAGTCTGTGGAGGACTCGCTTAAGTTGCTTGTCGATACTCAGTTTCCAATAACTCAGAGTTAATCTCTAACCCGACTCCGAAGAGACGTGCCAAGGCCCAACACGCTCAATTTTCACAGAAATAAAATATTATTATTACAGGATGCTACAGGATGCTAGCACGTCATGGATTTTTTCGATTCCTCAATAAAATACTCAAAGGTATATAGCTTCAACGAAGGCAAGTAATAGTAGTATTTATTCCGAAGGCGGATAAATGAGACCACAGGGTTGTTCCGGGGAGAACAATGACACCACACACTGATTATATGTAGCCAGAAATAGACTTCTTCTTTGGGCAGGGGTGTTTTCGGACTTCTTGGACGAGCGGACTTCATGGAGAATGGCCTAGTTCAAAATTGACAACTCAATGAGACCACGAATACTGAAATCCTGTGTCACTCTAGTTTTGTTCTTTTTCCTGCTCTCCTTGTAGCAAGCTTCGCATTGTCCACACCCTTTTTGATTATCTGACACTTCCATTACAGAACGTCTGCTGCTTGTTGATCAATCGGAGAAAGATTTTGGTCTCTTAGTTTTGAAAGTAATGAAGAGCACGAGAATGACTTTGGATTTGGTAGAATTCTACACATAAGGTGGAAAAGCAAATAATTCTTCTTACAAATCGCCTTGCTTATTATATAGCACTCAAAAATAAGAGAGTTTCTTCCAAAAAAAAGTTGAATTCTACCCAACTATCAACACACCTCCCGGGGAAATATTTGACGGTTTTAACGAGGAGAAGAATAACTTGCACAGTTGGAGCTTTAGTACGGGTTCAAGATCCGCACTGACGGATTTGGAGGTTTGGCTGCCGATGCTTTCTCCTGGTAACAAAACGTCACTCTTAGGTCTTGTTTTAGACGCTATAAAAACTGCGGATATTGGAAAATCAACTCTTAGTCAATTTTTTTTTAACTATAAATGCCGTCCTGAAAGCAGGAAGCCTTGTATTTGATGAATTTTGCCACTTTTGCATCTCATGCAAAATTTACTTAAATTTAGCAGTTTAATTATCTGGGCATTCTGTAAAGATTTAATTTTTTAAGGCAGCCGGAATGATTAGCCTTTCGAGCCACCCAGTCGCTAGATTTTGTGTTGGGCAGGCGGTAAGAATAGTTTGATTACAAAGCAACGGAATGGAATTAGAATGGACTGGATTGCAAGCCGCGCCTTGGTAAGAGATACCGAAAATCGGTTCCCAAATACACTATTGCATTTTATCCCCTCTCCGAAGAAACAGTCATAAAAAACAATACAGCTTGGTGCACTTTTTACTGTACGCAATTTTCAAAAGCAATAGAAATTTTGTATTCAAAGTATTTTTTGAAGAATACCCATTGCGTCTGGCTAGGGGAAAACTAATAATATATTGACAGCTGTAGATAAAATCTTGACCAGGGCATTTTTCTTTCGCTTGCTTAGAAATAGAATAAATTATTTATACTCCTGGTTGTCGGCACTTTTGTTTTATATACGTACGCTAAGTAATAGTATCTACCATTAACGCGCATGCTATTTGATGGACATTAGCGACAGTTGTCGAAACCCTGCTTTTTTCGTCAAACTAGACGCTTACAAACAAACAAACAAAAAAAAGCAACGACCAAAGAAAACAATGAGTACCTAGATTATGCGATAGCGAATGCAAATAATCTTATACATAATTGTAAGTTCGACATACAAAGTATTGTCCTAAAGTGTTTACGAATAAAATGTAGACCCATATGCCCGCATCTTAACAAAAGCTTTTTAACTATACGCCATGCGACAATAGCAAATATTTCGTGGCCTAATACAATGACTAGTTTTGTAGCATATTGACAGGCGTTGGCGCTGAATAAATGAATTTTATTTACTGTAGGATATTTTTTAACACAAAAGTCTAATCAAATACGCAAAGCCGCAAAACAATCGAAATACCAGACGTGTGGAGTTGTAGTGTGTGGGTAAATTGTGTGTGTGTGTGTGTGTATGTGTGTGTGCATGAATAGAACACAAATTACATTGTACCTACGTACTAGTTGTAATAACTTCACGGTATTTACCAAAGGAAAAACGCTAAAAACTATGCAACACATAAACATGATTTATATGCAACAAAACGTAACGTAGCAAAATGAAATGAAACAACTAAACAAGTGACTAAAACTATGTACCAGTATTAGGGAATTTTCTATATGCATTTATTTGCAGCTTTGAGCGAACTAGCACAACGAAAACCTAGCCTGTCGCCCATGTTGTGGCTAGCTAGTTTCAACAGCAACAGCAACCACAACAACAACAACAACAACAATTTTCTCCTGAAATACGAAATACATAATAATAGTAAAAGCAATAACGGACGATTTGTTATCTCTGCAAGTTGTGGTCGACTTTTCGGGGCTCTTCATTCTTTGCCTCCTGTCGCGTTTGTTGGACTGCTGTTGAAAAAAAACGGAAATGTGAAAAAGTGACCAGTAGTGTTGATGAAATGAAAATGCCATCTTTTGTTTGCACGTCCTGTCCTGTTTGCTCTTTGACGTGGCGTCTGCTGTGTCCAACTACCACACCGTGTGTTGTGTAGCAGTCAGTCTGTTTATACCCACTTTGCCTATACATTTTATTTGTAGTTTTTTCTATACAGACAATTGTTGTTGTTTTTGGTTGTTTTTGGTGAGTTTTCATGGCTTGTTGTATGGCGAACACACTCGGTACTTTGCCACATTCTGCTAACATGAATCATATGCATTATGTGTGTGTGTGTGTGGCATGGCTTATGCGGCGTGTTTGTGGAGCAGAAGTCGGTACTGTGTGGTGGCTGCTTTTGGAGTATGGCTTTGCCAAGCAATCGTCTATGTATTTGTTCTATGAAACTTTGAATATGAATATTTTTCTTTTATATTTTTTTTTAGATATTTTTTCTAGCACTCCTATCGCCAAACCTCTTGTCGGGCTAGGCCAACCTTTCAAATAACCAAGTGTTTCCCTTTTCCAGGAATTTAGCGACTTTTAGGCGTACGATCATTTATAAGCATTTTTTGCAAAATCGCATGAAATGCATGACAAAAATAACCGACAAACGTTTATCATGTTTTTTTTTTTTTTGAATTTCACTCCGAAAAATGCTGTTGTATATTTTTTTCAATTTTTTTTCAGCACCATATTTTTATTTGCTTTTAATGTCCTGCAGAATTCATTCGCTGCTTTGGGACAAGATATCGCTGCATGCTGAATTTTAAAAACGTTAGTGAAAATAATTGCACGTTTTGCCTTTAACAGTGCACTTCATGGACAATTCACATGTATGTTTATTTACAGTAGGGTGGTCTGCAAATGCGGCGGGAAAAAGAAAAGTCAGAATTTTAAGCTGTCACCAACTAGAATTGTTTTATACAAAAATATATTTCTACCTGGTTTTTGTATCAGAAAATATTTAGAGGTCAGTGAGAGCGCTAAAAATTTCCGTTGCATTTTATTCGCGAAAAAAAACAATTTTTCGTGGAAATGTTGAGGAATACCAGAAAAACCAGACTTTTCAATCTCCAAGCTGTATTTCTCTTCAGGAGAGTAGTCAATTGTTTGTTTTACAGTTTTTGAGTATTAGCTATTTTTATCGGCCCTCTAAAAAGCCCAAAAAATACTAAAAATTAGCCATAAAAATAGTTAATATTAAAAATTAATTTACTAAACAATTGGGTATTATGCTTTGAAGTCTACTTCAGAGAAACAAAATTTGCCGATTGCAAAATATTGATTTTCAAGGACTCTATTCCATTTCTGCGCAGCTCTGAGTGCTTTGAAGACCTCTAAATATTTTGTGATTAAAAAGCAAATTTGATTTTAGATTTATTGGTGGCGTTTCATCCATTCCCGGTGAGTTGCAGCTACGACAATAGGCGTTGTAATCCAACCCATTCGGGCAGCATTAGTACCCGCTGTCCAGTGTCCTGTGAAAACAGCTGTTTGTCAGGACACGTCTATTCAGTTCGATTTAAATACAGCAGAAGATATTTTGGCTACGAAAGAGGGTCATAAGCTAAAGCTTTGCATTATTCTAAGTTCTTTCACTTAAAGTTAGCGTTGCTCATCCAGTTTTGACAGATCCGTCTGCTGATGAGACTCAAAGGCACTCAAATCTCTATGTCCGCTGAGATATCTAGGGTGGTACCGCTAAAAGCCAGCTTGTCGGCATTTTCGCTACGGGCACTCATTACAGGGTGATGCTGCGCCGACGAGCAGCGACCGCAAAGTACTCCCTGCATTACTTTGCCAGGCTCAATGCCACCATTTCGATGCTGAGAGCACGGATCGCTGTCTGACTGTCTGAAAAAATAGTGATAATTTGCTTACGTCGCTTAGACGCCAG
The DNA here is from genome assembly GCA_951828415.1 of Anomoia purmunda. Lineage (NCBI taxonomy): Eukaryota > Metazoa > Arthropoda > Insecta > Diptera > Tephritidae > Anomoia > Anomoia purmunda. The sequence continues at coordinate 106,836,587 of OX639996.1, read as the reverse complement.
AAAAGTTCTACTAGCCTACCATATGCCAAAAACACTCGTAGTATGCGGAAGACGCAGATATGGCTCTATTTGAGAGTCCACTGAATTGATTCGTGCATCAACCACACTACCAATTTTTTAACCATCCATGAAAACAGATACTAGGAAGCGCTCTGTGAGTAAAATATCTTTCCACTCCATTCTAGAAGAGAACAATGTGCTAAAGATTCTGGATAGGGGAAATTCTAGACATATACAGTCCAAATTTTTGTGAATTTCCGGATCGTTATGTGCCGAACTTTATTTTGAGACTCCCAGCTCTCATAGCTTTAGGACGCTATGGGAAACAGATCTATCGAAGCTAAGCCACAAATCACGTTCCGTTGGGCACGATCTGATTGCCGAATGATCACAACGCAGACGGACCGCTGCACCTTGCGTAGATTCGTTGTCAAACAATTCACTTCAACGGCTTGCCACGAGACTTACTAACCGTACGATATAACTAAACAGATTAACGCCATGTTGATCCCAGTCTTAAGTTCCGAGCCACCCCAATGCACATATATATTTTTTTCTTATATTTTTTTATAATCCATGGCCCCTTCGCAATGGAATAACAAACTCGCTCACATGTTCACAAATACATAGTATATGCAAATATGAATGTGGCGGTTTCCCATTGCGATTTGAATGCGATATAGAAATCGAAAAGAGGTACAAAAAAACAAAAATACTGTAACAAAAACCAAAACATTTACACAGCACCGATAGAGGTTTCGAATCATGGCGCCTATGGCCGAAAAGCGTTTTATTTGGGGCCGCCACGCCCTTCATATCGAAAGGCGAAAAATATGTCGAATATGTTCGCTTACTATGTGTGATATAAAGATATTACAATTTCGCATACCAATTCGAAATATTTAAGCTGCGTATGGAAAACGAGTATAAAATTGGATTAAGCAATGCTGGAAATGTGGACATCGCCCAAAACGTATGCCGAGTGTACGTGTAAAGCGTATCGAGTTAAGGAAAAAAAATGTAGGTAGATAAATGTTGATAGTGCAATACTGCAATTCAACGCTGGATAAATCGGTTAGCGTTATATAAAAATATTAAGCTGTACAAGAGGAACTCAAAGAAAGCAGAAAAATTAAGCAACATTTTTGAAATTGTATTAAACGCTAATAAGATTTTGAAACTCATGCACTTTAATGTAAACAGCTTTTTATAACATATGCAATATTTGCTTATGGCAAATTACACTGTGCAACACTTTTTGATGGCAACTCAAGTAAACTGAAACTTTGTTAATAATTTCTGAAAGTATGCCTATTCAGTAATAAAATTTTGGATCGATTTGCAAAAGTTACCTTCAAATTTTTTTATGACCTACAAAAGCTTTTATGTTGCGGCGTAGTGGTTTTCAGAGAAGTAGAAAAATTTCTTAAAATATATATCTGAGCGAAATAAAAAGTTAAGACTTATAAAATAAAATTCCAAGGGAAATATTCTGTAGAACATTTTAACCCTTTACTTCCCACCTAAAAGTGTCGCTTTGGCCCTTGTTTCAAGAAACCCATCAAAAAATCAATTTGGAAAGCGCTAGAGGAGTCAAATGTTCTAGGGAAAAATTCGCCGGAAAATTTCACCGGGGGCCTTCTCAGACAAAATCTTTATGCAAAAAACGTAAAAGTCCCTAGAAAGTAAAAACAAATGGGTTTCCTTCGAAAAACCAACATTTGTGTGACCTCTGTTGTTTTAACATTAGCTGTACAATTTAACAGAGCTGTTATCTAGTTTGTGTGTAGAACTATTTGTTAATTTATTTTTTGTTGCATGCGGCTTTAATCGCACACAGTTGTTGTCTGAGAAGACCACTAGTAAAATATTTCGAAGAATAAGTCTCTAGAATATTTTAACCCTCTAACGACTTCCCAAATTTGTTTTTTGATGGACTACTTGCAGTTTTGGTCAGAAAGACACTTTTATTATAGAGCTAGTTGTTTAAAATAACCTAAGAAAATATTTACCGTGGAATTTTATAATAAATTTCGCTGAGCTTTATCGATCAACCATTTTCCTTTCTACTTTATTTATGTTTTTTTTTTTTTTAAATAACTAAGATCGGTACATGACAACTTTGGTTGGTCATAAAAAATATCGAGCTAACTTTTTTTAGTCCCTCGATTGTTTTACTCCACAAAGGTATACGTTTTAGAACAGAAAATATTAACAAACCGCGGACTGTTTGCGGCTGTTGCACAGTGTTATCTTATGCGCGCTTTAAAAACATTTGCTTTAAACGGCCTCACTTAAAGTAAATAATTTTGCAGTATATAAATTTGGATGCCAAAAACTAGTTGGTTATTTGTGCGGTTAAATATTTATGCCATTGAATGACTTTATTGACTTTTCTTACTTCTAAAGGAAATCCAAGCATATCGTATGCCTCTAACAGCTTAGTCATTTCAATCTCACATTCTTCACTCACGCCCGCCGCGACCGCACAAAGCAACATGAAAAGTCATAAAATTTGCTATGTAGCCGCAGCTTTGCGTGAGTCTTCGACGATATAATAATATATGAGCTGTTAATGCGCCTAAAAGTACGCTACCACACGTACAAATCACACACACATAAAAACAAAGAAAAAAAACCAAACAAACTTTGTAAGTGTGCGTTTGTTTAGCAAATTACATTAAAATCCGCAGTTGCTGGGAAATTTTAGCTAAGCAGTAAAGTGATTTTACGTTTATGACTTCTTCTAGTTACTACACATTAAATTAAGTAAATAGGCTGTGGGAGCCATTAAGATAAATATATATATACTTATATCTACATATGTGTGAGTATATTCGAGGAAGTACGTAAAAGCGAAGTTACTTCTACATCTGTGATAAAATTTCGAAAAGTTCTTAGCGTCGCCACCAAGGAATTGAGGTGCTCTCACACCTGCTTTCCGCACATTAGATACTTGTGTACTTACATTCATATACATATATATATGTATTTACAAATATAAGGTAATATTTGAAAAGTTCAAACACCCAAAAAAAAAAAAAAAAAGTACATTAACAAATAGTATCCAATATTAAAAATATTTCAACTGAAAGCATGTCGGTGTTAGTATAACAGTAACAAGAATAAAATAAATAAATTGAAAAAAAATTATTATTGACATAATATTGGTTTAACATTGGAAAATAGAGAAATAGCATTAAATATTTCAAATAACAAAAATAAGTCATATAAATTTTGCAGATGAATTTGAGGCCTACACAGCAGATAATTTCAGTAGCCAAAAGCTTTTGCTAAACGCCTTTCTGAGCCTCGAGGCCATCATTTCCACATTTCTTTTTCTATATATGGAGTGACACAAATTGAAGGCCTTCTTTGCTTTCGCTACCCATAGAAGGACTACCGGTAGGTAATTTAAAGCGCATGCCGTGAAAGGTTTCCTTTTTTGGCTGCCTAAAGAAAGGCTTCCATTAAGGTTTTTTTGGACTTAGTTTAGAAGGCCTTTCTTCTAGGAAGAGATCTAGTCAGAATAACGATTTTTTTATTACAAATATGCTTTTCATAATAAAATATAATGGTTAATTTTTCATAAAATATAGTTCATATTAAACAAGCAAAATTACCTAGTTGATATTTTCAGGAGTTAGTAACCTTTCCAAGAGGTCCTTTTAAGAGTTGGAAATCCTTTCTTTCTATAATACCTTTTCCTTTATTTTTTTTATGGAATAGCGCAAACTGAAAGCCTTCTTATTTGGCTACATATCTGTAGAAAGAGAACGTGCTTAAAAGAAACTTTTTGAGGCTTCTTTCTTGGTAAAACATTAAACAGACCGCCCCTGTTAGAAGAAAAGTTGGAGAACTTCTTTCAGCGCTTCTCGGTCAGACCTTCTATAATGACTTATTATAAGCATTATACTCTTTGAAAGTCAGCGTAATTTTAGTGTAAGAAAATATATGTTAATTTTTGGTTTATTTCTGTGTTGTAATTTTGTAATCAATTTAATTGCTCATTTTAAATGGTAACCTATATAATTTCCATTAAAAATATATGCAATTTGACAAAAAACAATCTATTTTATTTTGAAACTTGAAAAATATTATTGTCTTGTAAAATATATTAATACATTCACTTGATATCTTTCTTAACAGTTCTACAAACATCACGTCAGTTTCACATTTACCCTTCCCAATAACTTATCTTTCCTTATATTTACGGTGACCATTCGTTTTCTATTTTAAAGCATATACACTAAATCTATATTGTATTCTACTCTTCTTCGTTGTTTGTTTCCAAATAAAGGACTGATTTCGATCTTTAAATCTTTAGCTTTGGAACATTTACAAAAACACAAAAACGCGAACAATCGCGTACATAAATTAGTCATATCTACTATGTTGAGAACTTAAAATGTTTATACTCTATTTTATTTGTTATCGCGAAAAAAAGTAGTACTTGTTTGAATTAAAATGCTCAGAAAATAATTTCATTTATTTTACAATGAAGAATATGGGCACCGTAACATTGCAAAATATCAATTTGGTATAGCAATATCTTTTTGAATGCAAAAGTAAACTGAACACTGATTTTCACACACTAATTTCTTAAAAGAAGTTTTATATATGCTAGCTGATATTTGTTGGTATGTGTATAGCCCGTACCATAACTATATGACCAGAACTTAATGACAAGTTTATAAGCTTCGTTTGTTTTCTATTTGTTTTTTCAATTAATTTGCAGCAAATTTCCAAAAGGTTATGAATTTCTTCCATATAAAAACAAAAGCAGTATGAGTTATATGGAAAAAATTTTCTACAAAACCTGATTAAAAATTTCGAAATTTTGTTGGCAATTTTTTGAGTTTTCTAAAAAGTTTTTGCAAATTTCAATTACAGTTATGCAAAAAATAATAACGACATTCTACCAGTTTTGCTTATTCTCTTCTTTTTATAAGAAATAAGAAAATTTTACTTTTCAATAACAATTTTTATAGATTAAAATATACAGTTTAATTGTTCATTAAATTTTAATATAAAAAAGTACAAGTTATAATTAGCTGAAAACTTCTATTGATTTTTGAGAATGTTTTTGATGAGGCTGTTCAATTAAATTTTTCCATACAAACAAAAAATTGTACGCACTTTGTAACTTTAAGATTAGAAAGAAACAAAAAACAAAAAAATCAGAAACTAATCAATAAGTTCGCGTCTCATAGTTATGATACGCACAATAAATCTCCTTGTGTGGCTTATCAAATGGCTTCACATGCAGTGCGTGACTTTTGCCAAAGTCAAGTGTGAATTTTAGGCGCATTGCTTACGGCACCTAATGACGCAAAAGATATCTCCGCACACACACACACAAATAACTTGACAACAAATAACACTTGACACGCAGCAACAAAAAAACGCGCGCTAGTTAATGTGCGTCGTGAAAATAATATTGACTGTTGCTTACGAATTTGACACTTGACACAGCTAGCTGACACAGCTAACGGAGCTGTACAAGCGTGCCATAAATACCGCATGTGGTGTCATTTTTGGCGCTTAGCCTTGGTAGGCATACTTAGTAATTACATGACAAAACCAAAAGCCAACGCATTATACTAATTTGATTATCTTACTGGCTGATAAGCGCCAAGTCAAATTGTATAATTAAAATCTGCCTAACGAAATAATGGTCAATATAATATAGAAATTTGATACTTTTTTATAAGTAATTTACCTAGTTCTTATTAACTCAATCTTAATGTGACAACATAAAATGCCAAGCAATGCCTGAAGTAATTGCAATTAAGTAATACGTAAGATAAGGTGAATAAAGTGTAAAGCTGGCAATTAACTTTCTGGGGCTTGTGTGGAGTTTTTCTATAACGAACACGAGTCTATTAAAACTACAATGTGATAAATGCTACATTTACTTTTGTAGTAGAAACCGCAAAATTCTACAGTTTGTAAATTTAATTAACCAGCAATACATATCTACTCCTCAAGTAAAATCACAATAAATATTTTTAATTTTTCTTTTGTTGCTTGAAAAAGTACATTGGCGTTGCTGTACATTTTCCTTAAGATACGAGTGTTTATTTTTTGAGAGCTCCAAACTGATTTTATAAATTTTAATAGAAGAAAATTTGTTTTTCATAGCAGAGTCTTGGGCGCAGTAGTTACGATAACAGCAATGCAATGACAAATTTGAACAGCGCCATCTATTGATAGGTAGTTGCAGCAATCCACAACGTTTCAGGCATCAAACTCATCGGGAAGTTGGTTAAAAATCGACTGAAATATTTGAATGAATATATTCCAAAAAAAAAATAAAAAAATATGAGAACGAGTTGGTATTAATGTAACAAAAATAGAGCACTTATTTGTTTCGTTATGGCCATTATTGAGTTGATAATGAGCTGAAAACTTAAAACAAAAATTATAATAAAAGTGCTTAGTAAAAAAACTAAAAATTTGTTGTCTTTGAAGCTTAAAGTAAGTAAGAAAAAAAAAGCACGTAAAATGCATAAAAATAAATCCCTACTTCGTTCCACCCTTAAGATGTACTGTGAACAAGTAAAATATTTTTTTACTCTAACGGCGGCAGTTATTTTTAGATATATTGATTTAAATATTTTAAAAGAATATTTCGGAATTCGATTATTTTATTATTTTAATTAAATGCATTTTCTTTGGAAAATCTTCGATAAAATTCGAAAATCGGAAGCTTTTAAAAAATGGAAAATTTAATGACTTTTAATTTTGTCTATGACTCTCCTTCGATTTCAAATCAAAAACTTGTATTTGGCGATATTTCGAATACCACTTGAGATAGAAGAAAATTCTGTAGAGTCTAGAAAGCAATCTGATAAGGAGATGTGATGAGCTCCGAAAGCGCAGCTCTGACTGTTGTTATATTTTCTAATAAAAACTTGACTTGAACTTAAAAATTATAAAATTATTGTTGATACAATTAAATTAGGCCAAAAAGTGCTATAGTTAATAAATAAGCGTTTCGAAATAAGATCTTCGAAATCTGAGATTTGTAATGAAATTTAATAACTTTTAATTTTTTGCGTGATTTATTTTTGTGTACTAAACAAGTTCGCTAGTTATTCGACCTTTTATATTTTATCAGAAATTTTCTTCTCCGATATTTTTCGAATTGCTTGAGAGAGAAGAAAAACGCCTAGAGTTTTGAGTGCTTATAACAAAAAAAATATTGAATTTAATTAAATAAAAAATTAATTAACCGAATTTTAAAACTTATGCAAAAAAGGACCTCAATTAAACCAATTTAAATACTCAAAATTCATGATAAATAATTTGAAATAATAAAAATACTAAGTACTTTTAATCAAGATTAGATTAGCCTAATTCACACTTGAAACATAAAAAAAAGTCATGCTAAATTTCGAGGCGTGTTAAAAAAACGCACGGCCGCATGAGTTTATAAACCTGGCAGTGTATTTATTTACATATATAATTTTTGTCTACATACAAACATACATACATCTGTAATATATGCGAATAATATTATGCTTTTACATTTCTAACACCAGCTACGATGCATAATTCATGACACCACTCATTGTTTGATTGCATAAATAAAAAATGTGCGCCACTAAATTTTATCGCCTTTATAGATTTGTACATTTGTCTGGCACATTGGCAGACATGTCAATTTGTACTTACTTTGCGTCGGTGCAATGTAATTTTTTTTTCGATTTTCTATTTGTCATTTGAATTTCTTTGTTTGAATTAAATTTATTACGTTTACTACTGAAAGCGCTTTAATAGTATGACAAGGCGGGAAAATGTTACATATTTTTGTATATATGTATATCGATTTTTTCTACATATATGAATTTACTTTCAATGTAATTCAAATTTTAATAGATTTATGAGCGTATATTTGTAGTTTTATTATTTTTCAGTTGGCTAAATTTTTTTATGTGAATTTGTTTTTGTTGCCTGTCGATAAAAAGTTTACGCATTTGCGTGAGATAATAAAATATTAAAGTAGTGCAGTTATTGGCGAATTTCAAAATTTTTGTGATCAGTAGCGTTAATTAAAATGAAATAACTGTTGATTTAGGTTAGCTGAGCAATAATTTTGTGTATATAATAAAAATGTGATATTCTGTTGTAATAGCTGAAGTTGGTCAAGAATAACTTTAGAATAACCAAGCGAACAAGCAATGCGTATTTTATAATTGTAAAAGTAAAAAAACCCAAAAAATTGCAAAGCACTAGTCCTTGTACTACATATATTTTATTTGGGCAACCAACGGCGATATTGGCATAGAATTGAATAATGTACAACGTGGACAGCAGGTCAAGCACGTAGCATTAATTTTATTTTATTTTTTATATCGTAAGAAAGCCTCATTTCAGGGTAGGAACCTGGAATGCTTGAAACTAAATCGGAAATGCACTGCTTCGGTGTTGAATTTTTTATGGAAGTTTATCAAAATCGGATTATATAATATTTCACGGCTAAGCTACATTTTGGCCACCGAATAAAATCCAATGTCGAATGAAATCAGGAACCGAAAATAGTTATTATTTTTAAATGTTCAGTGAAAAAAGTCAAAAAATTTCAAATATCGGATGAAAATTTTTTCATGACCTGCATGCACGGTCCGTTACGGTTTAAACAATTTTTGAGCGATATCTGTAAATATTACAATTAATTTTTATTTTCAGATTCATACTCGTATTAATCGCTCAGAAAAAATTCTCGATGTATATTTTTTGATCAAAAATTAAACTAGCTTCCAGAGTGTTATTTTTCGCTCCGACTGAATAATTTGTTTTGTGATTTGTTTTTTTTTTTTTTTATTTTTGTAAAAATTAAAAATGATTTATGAGTTTCAATTTTTTTTTGTATAAAAAAGAATCATAATTTTTGGAGTTTTACGTTTCTCATTAAAAGTAATAATTATTACTTTTAACCGAAATGGAAAGGCAGTTCTTGAGCAATATTTCAATATTTTAAAAAAAAATTAATATACTTAAAAAATATTATTTTTAATCAAAAAACAGCAATTCACAAAATATATTATTTCCGGGCGAAAAAAATTACAGTCGAAAACGCTTTTTTTTGTTCAAAAAAGTTTAACTCTATATAAAATTTTTATTTCTGAACCAAAAAATAGTACTCAGAAATTTATTATTAAATATTATTGTTTGCAAAGTTTAAAATCTGAAAATATCAGCGTAATACTAATTTTAGTGATAGAACTTATAACGGTTATGGCCGTTGAATGAAACTAAAAATCAATTTTGGAAAATTTGTTTTCTCCACTTAAAATCCCTAGCATGGACAAGGGCAGGGCAAAAGTTTAGCTGTGCGATATATTTCCGGTTTACTTTTCCATAAAATTGTTTATATAGTTATTTCTCCTTAAATCTTTTATTTATGATTTATTGCTCTTGAGAACCATGTATCATATTTTGGTAATTTTATAGAATTTAGGCGAAAATCGCAGGGCTCTCTTCCACTAAAGATATCTAGCGTTTTCACACACTTATTCTTCGAACCCGAATCTATCGGAAAATGTGCAGGAAGCGAACAAATTTAATAGTTTTGCATATCTGGTTGCTAAAACGTCCATACGGGTTGCTTTGAAACGTTAAAATAAAACCAATTAAAATTTTTGATTAAATTTCAGTGACTGTGAGATACATTGTTGTAAATATTAAACACAAACGCTTGCCATATAAGCACCAACTTTCCCTTTTCGCATTTGCTTTAATTTATTACCGCATTCCTTAATAACGCTGCATCGTTTTTTGCAGCTGTTAAATTTACTCTATGTAGTATTCATAAACAACGGCTATACTGGTACAAAAAAAAAACAATGATCATAATAATGACATTAACAACAGCAGCGGTTGCTGTTAAAATGTTGACAAGAAAATGACCATGATATTAACTACCAGACACGGCCATTGCCACACGCACGACCGGCGAGTCCCGATTTATGCGCCCTTTTTCGTTTCACATTAAAGCGAGCGTAGGCTGCTGTTGAGATTTTCATTTGAAAGCTTTCACCTCCGGTACTATGTACATATGTATATACATACATGTATGTGTGTGTGTGTGTGTGTGTGTGTGTGTTTTAAATGCACAACAATATAACTGCAGTTACAACAGCTGTTACTTTAATGTTATTGCCAATGTAATTCTGTTGGTGTTGTTGCTGTTGTTGCAGCTGACATGGGAAATAGTGGGATTTTAATTGTTGCAACAATTTAAGAGTCAACCGCAACGTTTTAATACCGCAACAATGGCCTTGCAATGGCGGCGGCAAAAACAATAAAAAACAAAAAAAAAACAAAAAAAAAACAAAACATAGCAACAACCCTCATATAAACATAATTTATGCGGGACAAACGCCCAAACAAGGCTGCCGCACTCGACAGCATACTTTCATTGTAGACCGCGGAAAAATGTGTGGAAAATTGCTATTTATTATAACTACATATGTGGCTATAGATAATTTTTTAGTAAAAGTAACTGATTTAAACAAGAGAAGAATTTAATACGATATAAAAACGCGGATGCACCCCTAAGTGCGCGAACCAGAAGTAAAACTACTATGCGGATTTTCCAAAGCGATAGGGAGCTTAATAAGGGAGTAGTAGTTGTTAGTATACTACAGTAAGTAGTAGTTGTAATAGTAGTTATTAGTACTTAGTAGAACAGTTAGTAATAATAGTAGTAGTAATTAGTAGTATAAATTTTTTAAAATAGTAGTAATAATTAGTAGTAGCATTAGTAAAACTAGTAGTAGAAACCAGTGAAAATAGTAGTAGCATTAGTAAAAATAGTAGTAGAAACCAGTGAAAATAGTAGCAGCAATATTAAAAATAGTAGTAAAGATTAGTAAAAATAGTAGCAGTAATTAGTAGTAGGATTAGTAAAAATAGTAGCAGTGATTAGTAGTAGGATTAGTTTAAATAGTATAAGCAGTAGTAAAGATAGTTGTAATATTTAGTAGTAGTATTATTAAAAACAATAGTAATAATTAAAAGTAGCATTAGTACAAATAGTGGTAGTGATAAGTAGTAGAAATTAGTAAAAATAGTAGTAGCAATAGTAAAGATAGTGGTATAATTTAGTAGTAGCATTATTAAAAAATAATAGTAGTAGAAACCAGTGAAAATAGTAGTAAAGATTAGTAAAAATAGTAGCAGTAATTAGTAGTAGGATTAGTAAAAATAGTAGCAGTAATAAGTAGCAGGATTAGTTAAAATAGTATTAGCAATAGTAGAGATAATAGTAATATTTAGTAGTAGTATTATTAAAAATAGTAGTAATAATTAAAAGTAGCATTAGTACAAATAGTGGTAGTAATAAGTAGTAGAGATTAGTAATAGTAGGAGCAATAGTAAAGATAGTAGTATAATTTAGTATTAGCATTATTAAAAAATATTAGTAGTAAAGATTAGTAAAAATAGTAGCAGTAATTAGTAGTAGGATTAGTTAAAATAGTTTTAGCAATAGAAAAGATAGTAGTAATATTTAGTAGTAGTATTATTAAAAATAATAGTAATAATTAAAAGTAGCATTAGTACAAATAATGGTAGTGATAAGTAGTAGAGATTAGTAAAAATAGTAGTAGCAATAGTAAAGATAGTAGTATAATTTAGTAGTAGCATTATTAAAAAATAATAGTAGTAATTAATGGTAGTATTTGTACAAATAGTAGTAGTAATTGGTAGTAGAAATTTTAATAATAGTTGTAATAATTAGTAGCAGCATTGGCAAAAATAGTAGTAGAACCCAGTGAAAATGGTAGTAGCATTAGCAAAAGTAGTAGCAGTAATTAATAGTAGAAATTAGTAGTTGTTTTTTTCTTATACAAGCGTCATTTGGTGACTTCGTGACGCGATATCGACGCAACTTGCATTACGCGATGTAAAAAATCACTCGCATGCCGCTTAACAAGTTTCACTTCAAAAAGAAATTAGTGATGTGGTAAAGCCGTCGAAAAATATAAAACTTAGCGTGTGAAAGGAAAAAACTCACAACAGCAATCGGCAATCAACAAAAATTTGCCTCCGAGGTTTGCACTGCATATTTCTTTGAGAAATTAGCCACAACTGCGGAATTGTAGCATAAGTGCCTATAAATATGCTTTAATTTTATATTTTTGTACAAGTGTCATTCATACAATAGTAGAAAATACATAGCCACATTAAAGACCAAAGAAGGAAGCGCAAAAACGTACAAAGTAAAAGAAAACATTTTTATGTTTACCACCAAATTATAACAATTTTTTTTTTCACGGTAATAATGTCGTCGTTTACGATGCCACAACTCGTGTTAATTACCTGTATTCGCTACTACAGTTATGTTAAGTGTTATGCTCTCTCAAATCCTTTATTAAAAATATTTTACTTTACGCGCGTACGACGCTCTGTTGGATGTGACAATTTCGGACAATTTTAGCACAAATATTAGCCACTTTCATTGCGCTACCACGACGTGGTTATGTTTACAGCTATTTAACAGCGTAATCCGCCGACAGCAGTAGTGGCTGTACTTTCCTCATCCCCTCTTTTCGCCCACAGCTGTGTGCATATGTAGATTGGAGATTGGAGTACAACACACAAGGTCTGACTATGATTCTCATAATTGTTCCAGTTCAAACAAAAACTAAATTTATATATAACAAGCGTCATGGTAGATAATTGTACAAAATATGTTTGATGTTCAGACGAGAAAACCATAAAACTGTCACATTTATTCTCAACGCCTTCGGTTTGGTCATTGTTGCAGGCGTCCATTTTTTTCTTTTTATGTTCCATTAGATTTATGATCGTTGTGCTGTGAAGTTCTTCGCTCTTGATGTTGCTGTGTATTTTATTGTTGAGAAAATCTTGTATTTTATATTGCACTAGTTTTCACCTTTTACCCAGAAAAAATATATAAATGGCATACTGAAAAATGTATATAAATATTAGTTTTTATTTTGCATTAATATTTTTAGTTATAACCTTATTTTAAACGCTCTAAATCCAGATGTTGTTATTTGAGTTATTGTGAACGGTATTTTTAGCTGTCAGTAATTTGGAGGTTATCGCTACGTTTTCTACTTTCGACTTGAAATACTAAAATTTAATAATGCAGACTTTTAATAACTAGCTGTCTGGCCGCTTGTGTTACATTTGACGTTTTAGTTTTGAATTGGTTGGTACATTTATTTGTCATGCAAGAATTGATACCTACAAGCTAATGCCATTGAAGAACGCCTTTTTAAATTTTGGTTTTTTCTATATGAATCTGATTGCAAATTACAATGTTGCCAAATTAACTTGATAAAAGATAACGGTAAATTAAGAAAAATTAAAAGAAGTTTACAAAATAAATATGTGCTGAAAACGAGACAAATCTCTGGCTTCAGGCACTTAAACGAAATTTTATATATAACAAAATTTTAACCATTTCATATTTTAGGAATAAATTTTTTAAATTTTAGAACTATTTTTCATTAGCTGTTGTGAACACTTCGAGCAAAATTAGCATGCTTTTTAGAAGAGTACATATTTTTTTAGACGCTCAAGCTGTTTGCACATTTTTGCCAAAACAATTATAAATCCAAATTACTACACTGAAATGATGGGCAAATTGTTTGATGGTTTAGCTTTAAAAAAGTTATACAAATTTTTGAGCGAATTAAAGATTTTTTTTTATAACTATATATAGTTTTAGCTCAGAATAGATATTTCGATTTCAGAAAGAACCAAGTCATGCGATTAATTCCGTACAAAAATATATATGGATAATATTAATTTTTTTTAAAAGCTCGTCAAATGACAAATTGCAGGAGTAAAGTACCCATCACAAAATAATGACTAGTTTTTCTTCACTTCTGACAAGCCTGGTCAAAGACATGCAGAATGGATTTTATAATTATCACTCATACGCTATGGTAATCGGAAATTCTCTGCATCAAGATGATTTTTGTTTTATGCTCTTACCTCCGTTGCTTGATTATAATTTGGCATTAAATGAGAGGAACTTACAGTTAAATCAAAACTAAGGGAAAAAATCATACAAATTATATAGTAACATTTTTTTTGAGTAATTTTTTTGGTAATATTATTTCCTTGGAACTTTACTTTAGGATGTAGTTTGAAAGTGAGGTGGATTGTCGAGAATATTATTATATATCCAAAGTATGAAGTAGAAGGTATGGTATAATTAATTGTTGTGAAAAAAATTTTTTGAAAAATAAAATGAGCCTTGCACGCTTAATTATTACATATTACCAAAACCTTTTTGTTACATTTAATAATCCTATTATTAAAATACCACACAGATAGAAAACTTTGTAACAAATTAGATGCATATGCAATGCCTTTAAGCTTCTTTGTTTCACCCAGCTGCACTCTAGTCTTGCTGCTACTCAAATCATCAACATCAGCAGCTTCAGAAAAAAAAGAAAAAGAAACCCAGCTAGGTGTTCGTTAAAAATGCTTTACACTAGTATGCCCAATACAATGCATTGAGTGAGACCATTGTTCTGAACTAGAGTTTCTCATGTGAAATAATTAATTGTGCTTGTAAATATTATGTAAATATTTCATAACTTCAGTGGTATAGATTTGAAAATAGTGTGCAATTTTTTTAATAAATATTTGCCTGCATATGCTAATTAAAATTCTAAAATATAAAATTTGGCAGCGCCAGTGTTAATATAAAAGCTAAATAGCATAAAATGCGCTATTGAAAAAAAATGTACTAATCAAAGTACTTAGTTTCGCTCAATACCTCTAACTAGCAATTGTTACTTAATATATGGTGAAACTTTGGTTTTCTTTCCACGGCAAACGAAAGGGTGAGAAACGCTTTTCAAACCATTGTCATCGAAAAAATAAAAATTATCTTCGATTTAAAAAAAAAACGACTATCAAGAAAAGCAAAAGTGGGAACGAATTCACACCTGAGAAATGTTGAGCAATTTTGAAGAAAAAATATTTTATTTTATGCAGGGTTTTTTAGGGAATCTTTATACAGTCGTCAAAAAAAATTTGTATTTGAAAAAAAAAATTATCTAGGTAATTCAAAATACAGACAATTTGATATATTTTCTTGGATAAGCGAGCGTTTTTTGTTTCATGAAAAAGCATTGTTTTGAGTTCATGAAACATTTTCTAGCCTATGACAATTTCAATGCAGTTTTAGTTTTATGTGAGCGAATCGACATTTTTTGTTTCTATTTTTTATGAGTTAATTAAAATATAACCCACTTATCCAGTTCGCATTTAAAAAGAAGGCGGGCAAAGATTTTAGAGTAAAGTAATACTTTTTTGAATGAAAATTGTAAGGCAAGGATAATCTGACAATGCTGTGTGCTTTAAAACCCCCATTTTCGCATCTAAGTATTATCTTGGCTCATTTTTTTTTTTTTTTTTTTTTTTTTTGAAAATTCACCAGTGGCAGCTTTGCTTCAAAATATCCCTACTTTTCTCAACTTAAATTAAACCATTTACAATTAGCAACAAATTAGTATTAGCAATTGCTGAGCTTATCCCAAACTTATCATATTTCGAATATGCTTTGAAAGGAAGAAAATGTGGGACAAAAAAGTTATTAAAACCCAACTGCTATTTTTAGCTAGGTACTTATTGCTTTAAAAAAAATTTTCATTTCGTCTATTTTTCCTACACAGTTTTAAATGTTGATTGATATGGTTTTTGTTGTATAAGAAGCTAGAATTTTATAAAAAAAAAACAAAAGCAACACATATAAAACAAACAAAAGAATAATAGAATTGCAGCTAAAACTGGTCAAAATAACGTGCTGCTCATTTTTCAAAGGACTGCATTTAATGAGTTAAGGACTTCCAATCACGAAATTAGTACCAAAAGTTGGAAGCAAAGTTAAAATATTATACCTAAGCAAAGAAATTTATTAATTTTTTTATTTTTTCAACCATTTTTCGCTTGCACTTTACATGATTATTGTGCTTCTTTTTAGACAATTGCAGGCTTTTTTGTTTTATTTTATAATTTAATATTTTGTGTTAACATTTTTTAATCTGTTGTACATTACCGCTTTTTGTGATTATTTTCTTTGATTTAAGAAATGTCAAGGAGTTCAGATCATAGAGCCGGTGTTGTTGTAGTAAAAGTACTTAGTCATCCGTTAACTTGCATTTTGAGAAACTTATTTTTTAAATAATCAAATCCATTTTAATGAAACACTTTTCTCTTCAGTACAGTAAGGAATATTTTATTCGAGATTTTATGTATTCAGAATTACAATTTCAACTACATCATAATTCGCATATGTCACATTTATAAAGCTTACACTTTATAAACCTTAAATTCTACATTCGTGTAGTTTAAGGGGCACTGAGTGAATTTGCACTGGTTCTACTGAAATATTTCACTTTTTATATACCAATTTTTTTTTTCGCTCAGTGAGTGCGAGTTAACCTACTACTCCTTTTTCCTCCACCACCGAGAATGTCAAAAAATAATCGGATTTTCCCTCTGTTTTTACGTTGGGGTTGAGGCCGAAGTGTAAATGTGCGCATCAGCCACAATGGCGCTAAGCCAATAAATTAAATCAAACAACAGCGATAAACACTTCATTCGTTTCGCGCGCACACACACACACACACACACACACACATATTTACACACAGCCACACTTGCAGCAGAAAATACTATACACATCCACACATAGGAGCATTGGTGTGGCTAACGAAACAAAATGTGCATACAAAAACACACACACACACATGCATGGCATGTAAAAAGCTTAGCACATTGCTTTACACATACATAGTGGGTTTGAGCACAAACATTTTAATATTGCAGATATGTGCGCTTGCAAATTTGTTACATTATTTCTTTTTTTTTGTATTTTTTTTTTTGGTTAGTCGATTATTATACGCGTGAGTTTTTATCGCTGGCAAACATTTGTGGTAGTCGAATAATTTTTGTTGGTTCTTTTAAATTAAAGAGAACACGACGACGTGTTGGCGAGGGGAAGAAGTAAACGCCAACTAAGTCCCAGCTCAATCAGGCGTGCAAGAAAATTTAATCAGCCAGCAAAGTTATGCTTCTTTCTATACGGGGAGATTAGATATAAAGTAAAAGCCATAACAATAACACAATCAATTATTAAGAAGTTTAAAAAAAATAAATAGTGAAAAAAATTAAATAAATTGTGCTATTTATTTTGTTTTATAAAAAATATAGTTCATTCTATAACAAATCAACAAACAAATCTAAGTTTTAAACTCTGCTAAAATCGGGAAAACATTCAACACATTTTAGATAAGGTTGTAATATTTTTGATTCAAATTTTTAGAAAAAATTTAACAATGAAGTTTTGTAGCCCATTTAATTTTAGTATAATAAAGTGCAAGTTTAAAGTAGCTACAATTATCCGTTGATTTTTGACAATTTTTTTCCTGACGCAGGTTTTTTCATATAAAACACTCCGACCATGTATTGCGAATTTACGGCAGAGCGTCAGGGGGAAATATCGCCAAAAATTAAAGGTAATTTGTAGTGACTCGAAACTTTCTGTAGGGATCGAACTCAACTTCCTAATAAATAAGTGGCAAATTAATATGCCGTAGAATTGATATTTTAAAAAATTCCAATTCAACATTTTTAAAGCTTTTCAAAAGTTTCTTGTCTTTTTCCTCATTTGAAAAAAGTTTGAAATTTGCGTTAAAAAATATATATATATTAAATTTAAATTATGTAAAATATATGCTCACATCTTCTAAATGTGCGATGGTGCTATAGTTTTGTCGTGCATCATATAAGTGGATACAGTCAGTGTGCAGATTTTTGTGTGTATGAGAAACAAAAAGTACGCGAAACGTGAATTTTTTTCTTTGTTAAGAAAAACATTTCGTGCACTCAAAACTCTTTCCCACAAAAAAGTGCACCAAAATATAATTGTAGCAATCAACCCTCCTCGCGCGTCTGCAGTTGGCATTTGCTAGAATTGCGACAAGCTACAAGCACTTACCACACCACCACCATCTTCCTCAGCACTTGCTCTACTTTGTATTTTTGTTTTACCCTAGCGCGAACGTCAATCACTTCTGCGTTCAAACTTTGGCACGTGTGATCACGTCGCAGCGTTCCAGCGATAGCTTCCTGAGCGTTTGCTCACTTGCATATTTACGAGTTTGAATAAATATATACAGTGTGTTTCACAAAAATAGATTTGCCGAAATCCTAGGTGGCATTTAAATTCCAATTACGTGAAGTATATTGAAGTAGTAACTTTTAAAGGAATTGAATTCTATTTACGAGAAGTCTTTGGAAGATGTGCTCCTGGTAAATCATCCCAGTGTCATCGAAAAGGTTCACAATTGAGACCGCTAAGTATCTTAAAAAAGCCTAGTCACTTTGTGGGGTTGTGGAACCACTAAGTCAAGATTGAGGACAATGTCGATGAATATCCTCGCAGAGGTTAGACCAAAGTTAACTCAACAATCGAAAATCGAGCCATTATTTAAAATAGAATTAAGCCGGATTCGTCAATAATTTTATGGAACTTTAAGACAAATTTAATTTTAATTTTCATATTGATTTGATTTAATTTTTCATTTAAATTTTTTCTCGTTCAAAATATTCATAATTTCCCTTCAACAAAAAAAAAATATATACTTTTTCAATCTTACAAAATAAGTTGACAAAAATCTCAAAAAAAAAAAAGAAAATGCAGATAGTATAAATTAATTAAAATTGAGATAGACTTACGTTGACATTTACATAAAATTTAAATTGAAAAAAAATTTTAATTAAACCAGGGGCCGGTTATAATTTTGATTACAAAGATCATGATTTTTTTTCTACCAAAAATAATCATATTACTGGGATTCTTATATTTCGATTACAGTACCAGTGTAAACCCGTCTTTTTTTGCTTTATACTCTTTCGATAAAAAATAGTCGTTTTTTGTTTGTAGTTTAATTTTTTCGTTGAAAAATAATAGTCATTCTTACATATTTATTTTCTCGATCAAAAATAATCGTTGTTCTTGGATGCTTATTATTAAAAATTTACTTTTTCGTTTGAAGATCATCGTTATATGGTGAAAAAAATAATCGTTGGCAATTGGAAAATATAACAAAAATAAAGTGTTATAACTTTCACACACTTTTTTCGTAAAAAATTTACAAGCGAATGGATTTCGATTTATGTTGATTCTATGAAGAGTGCCACCACACCCATTTGGAAATAATTTAAAAACATGTCCATTACGCTGCATCTAGCAAAAAACTCATAATTTTTGGTCATTATTTACATTTCACTTTTTCACAAAATCTTAAGGAAATTTATTGAAGAACTTTGTTTTTACAAAATTGCACCGGTACTATAATGTCAAATAGAATTGAATTGATTTGTCAAATTTTGATATTAATTTTCGTTAATCTATAAGCTACCGCTTTCTATCCTTCGTGGGGGGCAATCAAGAAATTTATAGAAGGCATGTACGATGTAAAAAATTCGATTTTAGTCTACATAAAAATCTTCACAAGGCTTTTGCCCGATCCATTCCTTGAGCAGTGTGGAGGCAGGCTATCCATTAATGACATTGTATAAAAAAAAAAAACGAAATAAACTCTCCAACTAAAGCGAAAGTTTCCATGCTTCTTTGGAAACCATGCACGGAGTAAGATTACCATTTCCTAGCGGGTATGTTTGTTTTTATTTTGATTATATTTAATACACAATGATGCTACTTTCAATGTTACTGAATTTATTGTCATGCGTTCACAAAGCGCCATTGTCCCAAGTATCCTTGCTCATTTTGCGTTTGTCCTTTACAAGTGTACAATACATACATATGTATGTATTTTTGTACATATATATGTGTGCGTGGATGCATGTGGGTTGGTATTTGTTGGCGCCATTCTCCTTGTATGTATTTGCATAATTCTGTTAATTTCTGACACTTCATTTATGAATATCTATGACACTTTGCGCGATAAATCACCAAGCAATTGCGGGTGCAATGCAGTGCAAAAAGTAAATGTTGTGTATCGAAAGATAATTGAAGTCATTCATCAAATTGTGAAGCGTATTCAAATGCAGACAAATATAGTTAATGTGCATTAGGGTGTGTCGAAACTTGCTTTATTTAATAAGCTTTGTGAAATTGTATTGGATATTTTTAGTTTTAATATCTGGAATTATCGGTGTTCGATATTTATTTACGGATATCAAATTTGTATCAAATTCCAAATATATTTTAAATTCTGCATGAGCTCAGTTTGATACGGTTCAAAAGGTAACTGAGCGTAATATCCCTTGAACGCAATTCTCATTGCTATTTTGGAAAAGGTTTTTTTAATCAAATTGATTGACATTGTTGTTTTAAACTTTTCCACTTACATTTTATTGATATTTTCAGATATTCATTTATTTCCATCATGCTCGTAAAACAAAATATATATCATGTTATTGTTTTTTTTTTCAAAGCAAAATAATTAAAAAAAATCATAAAATACTCATCAAATTTTAACGATATAAAAATGTAAAAACCACAATCCGAATAAAATCGTTATTTTAATTTTTTCGGATAAAAAAAATCCTCATGAATATGCCTTTATTATGATCGAAATTTTGTGAATCCAAAAATAATGATTATTTTTGATCTAAAAAATAAATATTACAAAATATGGATAAAATTTGATCGGAAGAAAATGATCAAACTTGTTCTAACAAAATGTAACCAAATTTCGATTAGTTGTTTTGGAAATAATAAATTATATAAAATATCGACCAAATTAAGCAGAAAAAATAAAAATTGAAAATAAATGTCAAATTTGATCTAAACAAAATTTTTTTTTTTTTTTAATTTAATACGTTTATTTGCAATCTATTTTAAAATAATAAGCAAATTATATAATTAATTAACAAAATTACTTATATTATTGAACTCCATTGAGGTCAATAATAATATACATATGTACTACATATATGCAACTCCGACTCTTTTGTTACATTTTAATACATTTTAATTTTATATTTAGCTATTAAGTTCTAAATGGAAGGTCTAATACATGATGTCTTTTAAGTCTAATAATTTCATTAGATTCATCAAGTAATGCAATTGCTAGCAGATTTTCATGATTACTTATTCTATGTAAATATTTTGTACTAATTTTTTTAATTTCATTTTTTATAAAAGGAACTTTTAGATCAGAATGATGCTTTAGTGATGAACCAGGGTGCACTTGTAATAAGTCTTAAAGTTTTTGACTGATATCTTTGTAAGATTTCTATGTTCGAATTGGAAGCAGTGCCCCACAGTTGAACTCCGTAGGTCCATACTGGCTTTAGTATAACCTTGTATATTAAAATCTTATTATTAAGATCTAAAGGCGATTTTGGGCCTAGTAACCAGTAAAGTTTGCTGGTTTTAATCTTCAGATGTTTACTTTTGGCTTGTATATGACATTTCCAGGTTAACCGTTTGTCCAAATGTATGCCAAGATATTTGACACTATCATGTTTGGGAATTATATTACCATTTAGTTGCAGTGAAGGGCATTCTTCCCGTCTCAATGAAAACAAAACGTGCACCGATTTGGTATTGTTTACTCTTATTTTCCTTCGGTCAAGCCATATCTGTATCTCATTTAGTTCTCTCTGAACTAGATTGCTTGCATCAACTGGGGACTGACTTGATGCTAATATAGCAGTGTCATTAGCGTATGAAGCAATTAGTACATTTTCGATTACGGGTATGTCAGATGTAAAAATCGTATCAAGTATAGGGCCAAGTACGCTACCCTGTGGTACTCCAGCTTTGATGTATCGTATCTCAGATATTTCTTCGTTTACCTGTACATAAAATGATCTTTTGCTAAGGTAAGACTTTAGTGTTAAATAAAATGGAGTAGGGAGTATTTTTTTTAATTTATATAACAGGCCTTTATGCCATACTTTGTCAAATGCTGTACGTCCAAAAATGCAGCTGAACAGTACTCCTTTCTTTCAAAGGAGTCAGTTATAAAATTAACAACGCGGTGGCATTGTTCAGGTGTACCATGATATCGGCGAAAACCGAATTGATGTTCAGGTATTACCTTATTTTCTCTAAGTATTGGCAATAATCTGCGCAAAAATAGTCTTTCAAATATTTTGGAGAATAGTGTCAATAAGCTGATTGGCCTGTACGAAGATATTTGATTTTCAGGTTTTGTCGGTTTAAGCACCATAACTATTTCGGCGCACTTCCACTGCGTAGGAAAATGGTTTAATCTTAATATTGCGTTATATATAAGAGTTAAAAACATGATTCCTTTTTTCGGTAAACTCGTAGCCACCTTGGCGTCAATTTTATCATACCCAGGAGATTTATTGTAACACAAGTTTTTGATTTCAGTACGAATTTCGTTCGGTGTAATATGTTTAATTGGTAAAGATAATTGACATGGAATATCGAGGAATGCAAGCACATCATCATCGTTGTTGCTGTGATCTAAAAACGGAGTAAACGTTGTCTCTAAATATTTTGCATATGTATTAGCCTTGCTCTTATCTGTCCTACACCAAACGTTGCTACAATCTTTTATAGGCGCACATCTCTTTTTGGGACGCTTGAGGTACTTCGTAGCATTCCAGATCTTATGATCATCGACATTTCTATCATTGACGCTATGTAGATAATCTGATACTGACTTATTTCTCAATTCTTTCAGCTTCTCTTTAACCTCAGTTGTAGCTTTATTTAAAGCAGTTTTGTCTGTCGAGTTTCTGGTATTTTGCCACTTTTTACGAAGGCACCTCTTATGCTTAATTAATGCTCTTATCTCAGAACTTACATGCATACAGCTACGAGATATAATCTCATTGCTCTTTTGGGGCTAAACAAAATAACAACATTTCGATTAGTTGTTATCGAAAAAGTAAACTATACGAAATATCGACCAAAATTTAACAGAAAAAATAGAAATTAAAAAATAACGGTCAAACTTGGTCTGGAAAAAAAAATTAAAAAACTTCGATCACATTTGAACGAATAAATTGCTAACCAATTATAAAGATTAAATCATGATTTTTTTAACAAAAATTAAAACTGTTTATCCTCTGCACAAAAAACAAATCAAATGTAATAGAAATCACATATTATCGAAAAAAAATTTTAACTCCAGCTATTCATTCCAGCTGCAATTTAAACGTTAAATAAAAATAATTTGAAAATTAACAAAGGCAATTATCTTAATTAGTGTATCGCTGTTCTCTCCAAAATTAAGTTTTCTACAAGAAACCTGCCAATCTCAAATCATCTACGCCTTAAAACCAACTCGAATAAAATACAGTGAGCGAGCGGCTGCGCTAGCAATGGAAATGCTACGACTTGAATGCAAGTGTAATATAATGGCAAATAATTTTTATTAAAATTATAAAAAAAATTGTATGCCACAAAATGTTATCCATTTATTATTTACCTTGCCTAATGGCAAAGAAATCTACTTATAAAATGTATTTAGTACATTCAATTAAATCAATATCCAACACTCTCGTTTGGCGGTCAATTTACTCAACCACATTTTACTTTTGCCTAAACTCAAAACTGCCAAGTAATGCAAAAGTAAAAACCATTTTATAAAGATGTCATGAAACAAATCGCCTTAAATATATTTCTGCCTAATTTCCCAAGTAAATATGCAATGTGAACAATCACATATGGAATATTTTACTTTTTTATATACACTTGTATGTTTTATTGGTTGTATTTTTCCGAAATTCAAATACTCTCATGCTTATGGCTACAATCTAACTGGAAATATCAAAAAGCACGATGACGCTCGAATTGACTGACCAGCCAGCCACACATGAATATAAAAGCAATTTTCTGCTTGGCAAGCGTGCGAAAATAAATACATTGTCAGAGTATTGGCAACAGATGAAAAAGTGAAATTAAATGAACGAGAAATTGGTGAATATTTTGTTCAATAAATAAGCAGGCCGACATTGCCGAGGCGAGGCATAATGATGGAACAGAAAAAAAATAAATGTATACTCGTGCTATGTACAAATACAGTTGCATATTTTCAATGCGTATTCAACTCGAGCCAGATAGGCTGAAATTTATTTGGAAGTTTGCCTATGTGAAAACCTTATAACAATGTTCAAGAATATGCTTGCATTTGTAAGTTAGGCTCATGAATATTTATATTTTTTTGGTTTGTTTGTAATATAATATTTTAAGATAGCATAAATACGATGATTTTATTTAGAATAAAACGATGCTTGTTTTTATAGAGTTAACAAAAATACTGCTCAATATCTGCATTATCTACATACATACGTACCATATATAAAAGTTTAACAGCTATGTATATTGTGATTGACTGTTGTTTAATTTTGCGCATTTCTTCTGTTTTTCTCATTACAGTTGACTGCATTTACAATTGAATGGCCATGATTAGAAAAGCAGAGTAAAATGGAATAAAAACAAGTACAAGCAAAAAAAAAAATAAATAAAAATATCGCAGCAAAACCTAAATCATTGCTCGTGAACAAACATAGAGGCAAATCCAAAGAAGTCTTGCCAGCAATGCCACAAATATCCAGCAGCAAAACAATGGGCCGATGAGAATGCGTAGTATAAACAAAAACCGGCCGGCCACATAAGTAAATTGATAAAGAAAATGCATCAAAAACAAAAAAAAAAATAAATAAAAACAGCAACTACTTATTTGGATTCAAGCAAATAAAAGAACGAAATTTACAATGACCCCCCAGACAATTTGTTCAATGCGAAGAGACCAATGTTTACTTCAAATAAAAACTGTGGAAATGGTGATACAAAATAAATAAATAAAAATAAAAAACAAGTGATAAAAAAACCTGCACAAAAAACAGTCGAATGAAAATTTCATGAAAATATTAAACAAATAAAGTGCAATATGTTTTGCAAAAATGTTTGGGTAACCAAAAATGATTTTAAAGAACTGCCTATGATTTATGGCAAAAATAGCGTTTAGACAATATTTGAATTATGGGTGTGTAGAGGTAAAGCAATTGAAAAAAGGCTTTGCAGTTTAAATACACGTTAAAACAAATGTGAAACAAACTTTCTATGAACAATTTTTTTACTTTAATTTAAGCAGCGGAGTGGTTAGTGTACTAAACTTTTAGTTACGACTAATCCTTGACTATTACGTGAAAAAATATTTGTGGAATCTTAAGTCTCATTTTGAGCGAATTTCGTAGGTTTTTGTTAATCATATGCGAGCATTTTGTCGTCCTTTTTTGATGGTTTATTTGGCTCTTGTTTGGTCTCGTATTTGGACCTTTTTGGAATTTTTTTTTGGGTTTAATAAAACCAATGTTTTCTAGAGTGCTTTTCTTAAAGTTTGAATTTAAATATTCGAGTTATATATGGAAAAATCACATTTTATATAATCATAATTATTTAAGTACAAGTTGCAATCAAAAATGTAGCGACCGCACATAATCTTTATTTTCATTTTTTCAGTTAAAAAAAAAAGGTTGGGAAGAATTCGTTCAAATCAAAACTAGAATATATTGGTCCATGTACTATGCAAATCTGTCTTTGGTTTTATTTAGAAAATTTTTATTTTTTATTTTTTCGATGAAAAATACTCGTTATTCTTGGATCTAAATTTTACAGATCATATCTGATCGATATTTTCCGATTTTTGTTGTTTTCGATCATAAAATATAAATCGTCTTATTGTTGTTGTTGCTATTATTACCCAAGATAAGAAAATAAAAATCTGAAAATATCAATAAAATTTAATTGAATGTACAGAAAATAAACATTAACGACGATCGAACAAATAAAAATCACAAAATATCGAACAAATGTAATGGAAATAAATAAAAATCAGAGAGTCTCGCAGATGTAATATCTATTTGCAAGAAAGTAGGCAAATCCACGCCTAGCTTCCAAAAAAAATATTTGTGCAAATAACATTATATAGATACTTAAATGTAGCGTTTAAAATTTTTGTAAATTACTGTTATGTGATAGCAAAGTTATCGTCTCTATAATTTTCGAAATTACGCATATTGAGATGAAATGTAAAGTGTATACGAAATTTTTGTGCAAAAAAAAAAAGAAAAACAAATTTTGCTAGCAAAGTTAGTTTCTTAAATTTCGTAATTTTTCTAAGACCGACGGTTATAACTCTTATAAAAAACAAAATCGTGATTTGATCTTAAGTTTTGCATTTTGATTTTTTGGACCACATTTGATCGATATACTAAGATCTTTAATTTCCGATCAAAAATATCCACACAATTTTCCGATCATACTTGATCGATGTTTTTCGATTTTTTTTCGATAAAAAAAATAATCGTTATTCTTGGCTTTAAAAATTTTCGGTCATAACAAACGCAAAAAAAATTGGCCAACGATGGCAATAATAGCAACAAAAACAAAACAACCGTTTATTTTTATCATCGAAAAAACATCAACATTATTTCAATCAAATTTTATCGAAAAAATATCGAATGATTTAAAACAAAAAATCTTAAAAATAAAAATAAGCTCATATTTGCATAGCATGCAAACAATATAAGCGAATTTTGTTTCGAACGAATCCTGTCCAGTGATTTTTTCAACCGATAAAATCAAAATAACGATTATTTTCGGTCCCTGATTTTTGTTTTCGAAATCACATTACGAGCATCTTGGTACATAAATATTATATTTCTATATCTATATCGGCTGGTTTAGGTTTTAACAAACAATCAATATGGGAACAAAGTTAAAATACCGTGGGTATTAAAAATTAATTTTTAGCGTTTTCGTAGAATGGTTCAAAATAAGTTAACTACTTAACGATGGATTTGAAACCTGAAGAACGCTAAAAATAAATTTTATTTCCTTGACTTTTTTACCCGCTGTGAAAAATAAAAAAATTTCCCCTATCTCTCACAGATTTTCATTATTTTCAAGTATAAGACAAACAAACAAACTGTCACCAAGGTCTCGAAAGCTTTCAAAACTTTACTCGCTCAAGTAATTTTTAAGTGGTGTCAACTTAACTAAGCAGACCCGAGTTAGAAAATTTATGGCCGAGATGCGAAAAATATTTTAGCAGTAGTAAATGAATTCGTACTGAGAGCCCATTGTTTACCTTCCAAATTGCACTTTCATACTCGGTTGATTTTTAATTTTTTTTTTTAATTTAGAGAACTGCACTTTGATCTTACAAAGCAATAATCGCACTGCGCTACACCCTTCACAAAAAAATAATCCACTCCACTTGCTTAGCTGCCACAACTTATACCTCAGTTTTTGCACTCCATCAAACAGGTGTGTCCATTCAGCAAATCCTCAACTCACTAAATGTCCGATTAAGCAACATTAAAGTCACCCTCATAACACAACACATTTTTCCTTTCTCACCAAACGCCTTTCCATTCCACTGCTTGTTTCCCCCCTCCCCACCGCTCGAAAGTGCTATGCTACTACACACTGAATAAATATAGAAGAATTATAAATTAAGTATGCACCGGCAAACACTAAGCACTCCCACAAAGTACTAGAAATGGACCTACGAATAAATAGAAAAACGTTGGGCCAGCGGGTTTGGAAAGTGAAAGAAAACGAAATAAACAAAAAAAAAAAACAAAAATACAATTGTGCATGTAGAGTAGTAAAGATTAAAACGCCCAAAAGTCGACTTCATTAAGCGCAAAATGCTACGAAGCAAGTAAATAATTTATAAGCTTTATTGTGCGGCGCACATGCGACCACAGTTGAAATAACAATAAGAACAATGGAGAGCAGTGACTAGTAGTAGTTAGCATAACAAATAGTCAATAGGAGAAAAAAACAAAAAAAAAAAACAAGAAGAAGAATTAGCGCTAAGGACATTGGGCGCACTAAACTATACTGTATGACTGGCTGGCTACCTTTCGGGTTTTTTTTTGCTGCAAGAACTTCTATAGCTTTTTTTGCACATTACAAAGTTTGATTTTTTCGCAGCAGTTTCCTTTTGATGTCTGTCTGTTCAAGTAGTCGTAGTCCCACACACGTCGTACTGGCTTGGCTGTTCAACTTCTATGCATGACTATTGTATATGGCGCACATATTTGTATTGCCCTTCATTTAATTTTTTCTGCAAGTGGCTTGATTGAGCTGTGCTTACAAATAATACACATGGACGCACGGGCGCACAGTGATGCTAAAGTTGCCACAATTGAAGCCGAAAAATACTTTGAGACCACATCGAATTTTTCGGTACAATTTCCATAGACCATAACGCAGTTTATATTCAGTTTTGCTTTCAGTTAATCGGCCATGTTCTGATAATAGAAAAAAAATTCGAAATCAAATCGATTTTAAATAATTCAAATTTCGTAACATATCTGCCATAATTATGTATTTTTTGTGAAGTTCAGACAAGCCTAAACTGCATTGGATGAGAAGACGTTACAATTTGGTCACAACTTCTTATTTGTAATTGCAATGAAGCCAAAGGCGAAAAATGATACCGCAAATTGAAAAAAGGAAAAAAAGAAAGAATTCAATTGATAAAATTAAAAAAATGCCAATGCAATTCTGAGTCAAAACTTCCACTGAATTTTCTCAGTTTTCCCAATTCTCATATCAGGAATACAAATTGGCGGAAACTTCTTTCACATTCGAACTTCGAAGTTAAAGAAAATAGGTATCATGAAGCTTAGGAAAACAGAGAATTAGTTGATGTGGTTTGGGAATAGTTTCTCCAAATATTTGACAACGAATTGGACAAGTTTTTAAATTAGCAAATTTATTTGGGCTTATTCCTCTCAGTACCTTCATCCCTATTGCCGAAAAAAACTTGGCATAATACAAAAATTTTGTAAAAGCGCGAATTAAGTAGAGTATTTTCCATAGATTACGATACTATTATTTTTAGAAAAATTTTACATATAGAGAAAAATTGGTATTTTTTTATTTTGGATCATAATTAGAATTGTGATGGCTGGAAAGCAACGGTTGGTTTTCATTTTGTTGCGTTTTATTTTGAGGAAGGTTCTTCAACTTTAGGTGCAAACAAAAAAGAAAAGTAACTTACTTTTCCTAAAAGTTGTTAGATCTCTCAGTTTTTCGCCAACATAAGTAGAGGTTAAAAAATGCTCAAAAAATATTCTCTGTGAAATTAAGGCTGGTTGTTTATTAAGTATTTAATTAATGGAATTCGAAAATTCTTCTGTCCCTTGCTGCTCTTTTACTTTCTTTATCTATTGAAGTGAAAAAACCTTGGGTGAAAAAACTCGCCTGAAGCTTTTTTGGATTAAAAATAATGCTTATCGATTTAAATTTTTTCGATCACATTTGAGCAATTTTTGTTTATTTTTTTTTTGGTCTTAAAACGTACTATAACCATCGCCACCAAATTTGTTTGCGTTTCTTATGATCGAAAAAATTTAGATCGATATCGATTATTTTTAATCCAAAAAATAAAAATCACAAAATATCGGCCAAATTCGATCGGCAAAATTTAAATCCAAGAAAAACGATTATTGTTAATATAAAAAAAATAAAGATAAAAAAATGTCGACTAAATTTAATCGTAAAAGTAAAAATCAAAAAATACCGATAAACCTGATCGGAAAATAAATCAAATTTTTTCGATAAAATAAAAATCAAAAAATATGAATCAAATGTTATCGAAAAAATAAAATTCTCAAAAATTCTTACGATTCGTTATACTCTCTGATTTTAATATTTATATATTTTACTTTCTGTTGCAGTTTTAATTTTGAAAGTATCTTCATTAGTTCAAAAGTTATGATTTTTGCAACGAAAAATCTCAAAAGACGTCATAGTCCGTCGTTCCTAGACAACTTTCTCCAACACCCGCACATCTACTCTCCCATATTCGAAAAAACAATCACACATACATGCATATGTTCACACACACACTTGTAGGTTTCTATGTACATATACAGCCATATATTCCCACCTATATCGCTCCAGGCACCGGGGCGTATGAGCGACATTGATGTGTGTTTATTTGCTCATGGACATGCGCTTGCTTGTCCTACTGCTACGGTCAGACGTTTTATTTTATTCACTCTGCACCGCCACTAGCTCGAGTTCCAGTATATGAAAGAATTTTCTTGTACACAGTTCAGCTTCCTCTCGTGGTACTTACGTGGACACACACACACCTACATACATGCGAATCTATTTATGCCTGTATGAAAATGTAAGTATGTGATTTGTCTTTTGCCTTAGTGCTTTGCCTTTTTCGCTTTTTCTCTTCCCCCCATATCATTCAATCAAACAAGTCAGCTTGGTTCGCCACTTTTTCCTTATTTCATTTTAGAATGAATATACATTTTTTATAACGTTTTGAAGTAGTTGCTTTGGCTTATTTTAAAGCATTTTATGTCTGCAAAATTGAAGAGTAGTTATGTTGGCTAATATGAAGGGAATTTATTTAGGTAGTCAGAATACGAAATGAAAAGAGAAAATTTGCTGTAGAAGATGACACGCAAGAATTGTAATAAAACACTGCACACTACAGATGATGAAGGATTACTGGGTGTTCTTGTAATTTTTTAATAAAAAACCAAAAAAAAAAAAAAAAACGAAATGGAAATAACTAACTGGAAACATATAAAAGGAGAAAATTGATTGAGGATTATTTTCTTGGCTTACTGCGAGTGAAGAAGACGTAACTAAATCCCACGTAAACCTTTTTGAGTAGATCGTTTATTTTTTTTTTTTACTTGTTTTTTATATTTTTACAAAAATTTCAAACGTGAAAGTGATTTAATATTCTCGTGTGCTTACTTATGAAACTTTTATGACTGTATTCTTATGTGAGCGACTTAAATAAAGTGAAAACAGCTCAGTCATGTGAAAGGTGACTACAGTCGTCGTATAAACGAAGGGTTGCTGTTCATTCAGGATTTAGTTATTCGTTTGCATGACTTAATTAAGCACTGAAAGGGAGTACGATAGAAAGGAAAGCAACTTCACTGCTATGAAATATTAAATAATTTATTTCCTCGAATTATTATATGTATTTATTCGGAAGTTTTCAAGACTATGAAAAAATGATATTTATGTTATTTCAACGAGAGGTTTTATTTAAACATAAAAGCTTAGTTTCTAACGGCCAACGAATTCAAAGCAACATTTTTCACTATTTTTGTAATTTGCCGTTTCTATAAAATTTTCTTGAGACAATTATTATAGAGCGTTTTTGTTTTTTGTTAGCTGCAAATTGGTTTAAGGAGTTTTGCCCATCTTGAAAGCTAAATACTAAAATTAAACAAATAACACAAAAATTTTGCGACGAAATGTGGTGAGTTTCTACATTGACACAAAGCAATACAGAGATTAATAATGGAAAAAAATGCTCGTAAAATATCTGTTATTCTTTTGCTAAAATTTTGCATCATGTTTTCAACATAATCTAACAAAGCAACCCATTCACTGAAATAACCGCATCAGCTTAATTTAAAAAAAAAAAATAAAAATAAATACAAAATGTGGTCTAACAACACCACTGACCCAAAACTGCACCAAACACTGTCACTCGTTTTCAAAGTTCGACTACTTTTCTCGGATTTCCGGAGCCACAAATATGTTAACTTTTGTTTGTTTGCATACCCAAAGGGATCGTTGAGAAAATTTTTTTATTCGAAAAGTCATAGTTTTAAAAAATTTAAGAGTTTAGAAATATTTCACAAATTTTTAGCTAAATATTCCAAAAATTTTACTCAGAATTAAAAAAAAAAAATCCAGTATGAAATTTTATGACCCGTTAAATATTCATACACCATATTGCAAGGTCAATTTACACGCGGATTTTTTAATAAGTTTTTTTTTGGAAATAACGAATACATACCGTCAAAAAAATTAAATTTAAAATTTCTAAAAAATCCTATTTAAAAATTCGAGACTTTCACAAATTCCTAAGCTATATTTAAATATACTTACACTTAGAACTTTTTACAAAATTCACAAAATATCAGCAAGCTAAAAAAAAATATTCATTAAAATTTCTACTTTTAACCAAGACTTTTCGAAACTTGTTATAGGTGCCTGCAAAAAACCAAAAGGAATTTAAGTCACTAAAAAAGTTAAGTATGCTAAAAAAATTTCTAAAAATTCTTTTAAAAAATTTTTAAATTTTTGCAACATTTTGGCTATATAAAATTATATACAAAATGCGAACTATTCAACAAATTACAAAAAAAAATTCAGCTAGTAAAAAAATCTTCATCAGGATTTCAAACTTTGAACCAGAATTTTTCGAAACTTTTTATTGTATGTGGGTTAGTATGTAGCTCATTCATTTTTGGCATAAAAAAGCGAGAGCTTTAAGTGGCTAAAAATACTCATGATTTTTTGGATTTTTTTGTTTTGCTGACGGTGAGCAAGACCATGAAATGTATAGGTGTGGATATATTTTTCATAAGATCAAGACTTTAGTGACAGCTAAGAATTTCTACATTTGATTTAACATTAAAATTAAGGCTTGTACGTGAAACACAATACCGACGAAAGGCGAATTTTCGCTCAATAGAGCGACGTTCGCCCAAAAATTGCGCTCAGCAAAACACAACTAGGACGATAGCGAAATTAGCTGATAATTGCTTTTATTGATGTAAAATTTTACAAACAAACCAAATAATAACTTTCACCAAAAACTAATATAGCATTTTTCAATTTCGATTTGAAACCCCGAACTAATTCTATCGCCGTGAATGGTTGTCGGGCGAAAGTCGTTGTTCGCTTTAGTTGTACGCATTCTCCTTTTATATGTCCGTGTGTTCCGTTTTTGACAGCGTATACTTGCGACGAAAAATTCGCCGTTAGACATTATTGTATCTCTAACATAACGCAAAAAGAAGAAAAGTGCACAAAACTGGTTGAAAATTTTAATTGAATTGAAAAATTGTAGACCCACTAAAACGAAAACTTCGCCCTGTGTCTTTGAGACCCGCTTTAAGATTTACATTACAATTAATCAGTATTTTAATTCCAAAGTGAAAATGTGAGGCTCATTTTAGTAGGTATATTAGGGTTAATACATACATACAAACTTTGTTTTAAATTTCTTTAAATTCAGTACACAGATGATAAAATTGTGGGGCTCAGGTAATTTTTTAACTGCTTTGGCAACAACTTCTTTTATATGAATAAAATAAATAAATCTTTTTAATACCTACATTCAAAGTAATAGCAGTTGGACTTTCATAAAATGATTTTAATGCTATATACTTAAAAAAGTTGTAACAGTTACGTAGTGTATTTTTCACATGGATGTAATAAAAGCTATACGAAAGTTTTTTTTTTAATCTACTGCCAAAGCAATGGAAAAAGTAGTACAGTGTTGTGTATAACATAAGCAACCAAATTCAGTACAATACTTTTTAAAACGTATGCTTATTAATTTATTTTCAATAAATTTCTGTAAAAGTATATCATAACATAAACCACATAAATAAAATCTTCAAAATTTTTAGAAATTGTATAAAAATTCGAGAAATTTAATAAATTGACATCAAAATTTTCAGCTTTTTAATCAGGATTTTTTTTGTTTTAAGTTTAAAGTATGCAGTTTCATGGCTCATTAATTTCTACTACACCAAAGTCCAATTTTTAGGTGGCTAAAAGTTCGCGTTGATTTTTGTATTTATTTTTTTTTTTTGCTGACAGTGAAACAAAATTTTCTTTTAAATGACAGCAAATGCTTAGCAAATCAAATCAAATTAAAAGAGCTACTGCATACACGAAAAGTTTTTAAAAATACTGTTTAACAATTTAGAAATTTGCATGACATTTTTGGAAATTTAATGAATTTTTGCTAATTTCGTAAAAAGTGTAACACTTTTATTGATGCGGTCTATGTTACAGAACCAGCTAGACTTTTATAATAAAAAACTTATTAAAAATAAAATTAATAAATGTAATAGCCCTGCTGTATTGTATTGAGCTTTGTTGCTAATTTAACGCACACCACTGCGCATGTATAAAATATCTTTCTGGTATATAGAATTGGGCGTGAATATAAGGCTGAGCGTTCACATAATAAAACGATTTAACTTAACACGCACACATCGTTATATTGCGTGTAGCGGTATGTGAATTATAAATGTCTCCAAAATGAAATGCTCTTCAGGTTTTTTATTGATTTTGTTTTTTTCTCTGGCTTTCTAGTCAATAAATGCTGGGATGAATTTAATACTATTCTAACTTTTTTTTTCTTTGTTGTACGTTCTCTATACTTTACGCATGGTATTATCCTGTCATGAGTTCTCTGCTTAATACAGCATTGTACTATGTAGTACACAAAATACGGGCTTAGCTGTAGCATTAGAGCGAGAGAAAGAGAGAGAGAGGGGGAGAGATAGCTAGCTAGCTTTGTCTTCGACTTTGTATACTTTTAAGCGACTTTCTTTGCCAAATCCATATTAATATAGCCTGCTGACCCAAGTCCTATTGCTATTGGCAACATAATCCAAATGCGAAAGTAAATACTCGTAAACGAATTTCTTGCAATCAACCAAGACTCTGTGGCATATCCTTGCCCTAAGCACTCTGGAAATGCTGTAGTCTTTCATGTATGGTGTATTGTTATATGAACACTAAAATAGATGCCTATTCATATGTAGCATATAATGTACGGCACATTACACATTCACACTCGCATTTACATATGTAAGATAATTCTCTCCTTATTGGCGAATTCGCAATGCTAATATTTTTTATATTCCCATTTGTATTTCATATGTTAACTTTCTTCCGGCAATATCCTTTTCGACTTTACTCTTTTAGTTTCTCAATATTTTGGATATATGTAGTTCATTTATTATGTTATTTTGTTACTGTTCCGTGGCAAATTGAGTTACAGTTGTTTAATGTAATTTCACTTGTTGGCTTGATGAGCCTTTTGAAAGACAATCGTTTTTATTTAGTTCAGTTGTTCAACTTAGTTTTAGTTTCATACCAACACACATCTATATATGTATATATATATACAGTGACTCACAGCTGAAATCATCTAGTAGCTTTTTTACGATATTGACAACATTTTTCGTGCTAAATTTCGTTCGTTATTTTTTGTATGCAACTAAATTTCATTTCAATATCACATAGAATAAAAATAAAAAAAATATTTCTTTTTAAAAATTTTACGTTTATTTAACATACTCAAAAAAAAAATTAAGTTGAAATTTTAAATTTTTCTCTCGGAATTTTTAGAAACAATAAAACTCAAAAATTAATGTTTACATTCGATTAAAAATATAAAACTCAAGAAAACATAATAATTTTTAATGAAAAAAA
The DNA here is from genome assembly GCA_951828415.1 of Anomoia purmunda. Lineage (NCBI taxonomy): Eukaryota > Metazoa > Arthropoda > Insecta > Diptera > Tephritidae > Anomoia > Anomoia purmunda. The sequence continues at coordinate 106,801,312 of OX639996.1, read as the reverse complement.
TGAAATTTAAAAAAATATATATATAAATAAATTTCATTTCAATATCACAGAAAATAAAAATAAAAAAATATTTCTTTTTAAAAATTTTACGTTTATTTAACATTTTCACAAAAAAAAAAAATTAAGTTGAAATTTTAAATTTTCCTCTCGGAATTTTTAGAAAAAATTAAGCTCAAAAATTAATGTTTACATTCGATTAAAAATATAAAACTCAAGAAAACATAATAATTTTTAATGAAAAAAATGAAATTTAAAAAAAATATATATATAAATAAATTTCATTTCAATATCACAGAAAATAAAAATAAAAAAATATTTCTTTTTAAAAATTTTACGTTTATTTAACATACTCAAAAAAAAATTAAGTTGAAATTTTAAATTTTTCTCTCGGAATTTTTAGAAAAAATAAAACTCAAAAATTAATGTTTACATTCGATTAAAAATATAAAACTCAAGAAAACATAATAATTTTTAATGAAAAAAATTAAATTTAAAAAAATATAATAATTTATTTCAGAACGAAAAAAAAACTCGAAAGTAACACTTCAAACGAGTATATTCGATACATAATTTTTATTTCGGAAAAAAATCAGGATTCGGTTAATATTATAAATTATAAAGTTTTCAATCTTAAAACAACACATTCAAATCTAGAAATATCATATTTTTATAAAAACCGGTAAATATTGCGGTCGCTGTTTTTAGTTTAAAAACAAATTGTTTTCAATTGTTTTTTTTTTATATTATGTACACCTGCGTAAAATTTATCCTTAATTTTTTTTTATCAAAATCCATAAAGAAACCGCGTAAGTTACGATTCAAAATGTTGCACAAAGTTTACAAAAATTTAGTAAATTTAAAAAAAATTTCATCAACAGTATCTTTTTAAATTATCCACAATTTTTCATGCTAAACAGTTTTCGTTCATTTTTAACAAAATGTCTATAATAAAAACCGTCAACACTTAAAAAAAAAATTCAAAAATTCAAAATTTCGAAATTTTTTATCAGAGTTTTAAGAGAAATGTGGGTATGCAGTTTTTGGCCCAGTCAATTGAAATATAATAAAATCTACGTTTTTTCTGACCGCCATATGGCCCGTTTTCTTTCATGTAAAAGTAAATAATTTGAGTTATAAGAAAAACAGGCAATAGAGTCTGTTGAAAAAATTCAAACTTTTTCTGAAAATTCTTATTTGAAATTTCAATGACAACAGCTAATTTTTTTTGGAATTTCGTACAAGTTCGAAAAATTTGAGTTATATAGATTTTGTTAGAGAATAAGCTATATTTTGAAAAAAAATTACCGAAAAAGTTTTAACTTGAAAAACATAGCGAATAATTAAAAAAAAAAATTCTAAGCAAAAATCTTAATTTGTTGTACTTTCTTTCTTTCCTCCTATAATAATTTTGTCTCTCCTCTCCGTGCCAATGAAAATGCTCTTGGACAAAGTGCAGTCCTTTAGCTTTAAGAACACCAATTATTGAGATCCTTTCAAGACTTTAGATAAGCGTTTTTTATGCAAAGTGATGCAAAGCTCAAATCAAACCATTTCGAGTTGAATATCAGCATCAGTTTAGGACATGCCATCTATTTTGAAGTAAACTTCACTTTTATTGTATATCTAATAAAACAAAAATATGTACAACTCGTTGAAATGAGAGTGTGCATTTAATCAAGAATAGTTCTATTGAAAATCAGTAGGGTTATTGCTCTTTGTATGTTGTCTATATTTGTGATAATACCAAAAAGCTTAGTATGTATATATGTAGAGTTGTTTGCTACACTTTGTCTCTACTACACATTTGTGCGCTCATGTGGAGAATTATCAAATTTGTGATTACAAGTCAATTGTGCCTGAAAATATTCAACGAGCGAGTATCCAAGTAATAATGTTCATAACTTTACGATACTCTAGACAAAAAAAAAAAACACAAATTGACCGAATACAAGAGCGTATAGAAGATTTTTTGGAGAATAGATAGATAGCAGCATGTCAATAAATTATTTCCAGAACATATAAATTCACACGCATGCATACAGTGGCGCACATAGAAAATATTTATGGGGTGTAAGGTGGTTTGTAGGATTTTACGCTAATTGAATCTGAAAAAAGTGATTCAATTTCAAGATAGTGTAAGAGTTTTAACATGTTGGGGGGAATGGGGGGTTTCAACTATCCCTTTTGATAGAGCATTGAAGTTGTGTTGCCCGTGGCGATTGATTGTAGCAAATTTCATTTACACGAATAAAAGTAAAAAAAAAAAATTAATAAATATAAAATACTTATTGTGTTAAATTTCTTTTGACAAATCAAAATATCTGAGAAAAATTTTATACATGAACTTCAAAATTTGAAAATTTAATTGTAACAATTCATATCAAACATAAATCTAAAATCTTAATGTATTGGTTGAAATAAAGGAATTATATTAACTAAAGAAATTAAAACTCAGCAATGTTTGAAAAATTAAAAATTTAGAATTTTAAAAATTTTAAAAAATTAGATTGAGTTTTTATCCTGCCATCGGATTGAATGATAGTTTTTTAGAAAATATTTTTAAGAAAATCGATCATTTTATACTAAAAAATTTTTAATTTTATAAATATTAAAGTTTAAATTTTTTTTGAATATTATATCCTAAAATCAGGAAATTTTTCGCAAAATTATGAATTATAAAAAAAGCAAATCGATCAAGGCGATTTATCGGTTTATCGAAATCGGCGAAACAAAAAAATTTTAAAAAATCAGAAATTTTTTTAATTTTTACTAAAACATAAAATATTTTTGAAAAATTTCGAACACGTAAAACCCAATTGGTGTCCACTTTGGCGCAGAATGTTTCATATGGATGTTATAACAAAATAGACTTTTTAGTACCACAATTGGAACTTTATTTGTATTAAATTAACCCGGAATTCAAACATTAAAAAAAACCTTAATCCACAAGATGAACTCAACATTCAAAAGTAAATGAAAAGAAATTGGTAAAGGAGAAGTTTAATAAAAAAATAAATTAATTAATTACAAGAAAGTCTTACAGTTGTAAGATTTTGGGTCGGTTTGAGACCCAAAACCCCGCCCTTGCGTAGGCCAATGCTTACCCCTGTATGTGCACATCAATACACGCGAATAATTCCTCAACTCAAATATGCATACTTCCGTTTAAATGCACCTACCAACATATCTATCTTACATACTTTATGTATTCATAAATGTACGAATATTCTCTTACATATTTATGTGGAAATATTTGATTATACCCGCCCACCCCTATGTTGCAAATCTCTTCATCCTCGTTTGCTGCTCCTTTTGGCTATTGATTTATTTATTTGTAAATAATAATACATACACTTGTTTTTATACACCTACATACATACATACACATGTGCGCAAATAAAAAGTTGCTCGTCAGTCAATTCAGCAGCTCTTCAACAAAATACGCAAAAAATTGGTAGCATATTTCTGTGCGCAAATCAAATCTATCAAACTAAAATTGAAGTGGCAGCAGCAACAGCAGCAGCAGCAGCGGGCTGTGGCAGTTACTATGCACAGCACAAATTTACAACAGCTCATTGTCTGATTGAATCGAGAGTTTCAGCTTCAGTGGCTAGCTCCGGTACAAGTACAGTTATATCTTTGCATTCAAATATTTCGATAAGAAGCGCCAGTGAGCAAAAAAATTTTAAAATTTGACCGATGACTGCTATGTGAAATTGATTGTAGGTTGATGCATGTAAATTAGAGAATGAGTACTCTTAAAAAATCTGTTCATATTTTGCCAGTATTGTTCATATTTGTCATATTCCCATTCTAATTCTGCCATGAAAGAGCTTCTCACAAAACCATCTACTATTCGAAGACGTCGTAAAATTATAGTGGCACAACATCGAGACGTACACACTGCAAATTGTAGCAGCAGTTCGGCCAGACATCAAGGACTTTGCAGTTGGTGTCTTTTCGGATATGGAGGGAGCCTTTAAGAATGTCCTGCCTTTTAATAGTCAGATGCTGGATGAGTTTGGGGTCGTTTCCAGCATAATAAGCGACAGAACTGTCGTGGCAGGATGGGGCAGTGCCTCCATTCAACGAGGAGTAAGGCGAGCCCCTCCAGAAGGTGGAGTTCTCTCACCTTTCCTTTGGGTCATTCACATTCTGTTTGACCTCATGCAGGGATATCTAAATTTGATCGTAAAATGATCCACGGGTTATGGACTCGGTGTTAATTCTAGCCTTGCGGAGCTCGTCTTGCTCTTTGGAAGTTATAGATTGCCTGATGCTCAACCTCTTTCAATCGGTGGCGCCCCACTTGTGCTTTCTTACCGGGTGAGGTACTTGGGTCTGATTTTGGACAGCAAGTTATCCTGTGGGCCAAATATTGAGGGTTAATCCTTTCCTCAACATTTGGCTGTATATCGTTGGCGGGGTGCTATTGGGATGGAGTTTCTCTCCCAAAGTAAACATTGGCTTTGTGAGGTGCAACGGACCGCATTCATTAGAAGCAGTGGGGCGCTTCGAACCACACCCACTCTTGCACTCAACGTTATGCTAAACGTGGTGCCTATGAACATTGACAGCAAGGTAGGTGCAGTTTGTGCTCCAACCCGATTAAATATCAATGGCTATAGCTTTAACCCCGCCTACCACAAACTTCGACTTTCTCTCTCAAGAAACGGAATTCTTCCTTTTGTTTCTGGCTGTGAATGGTTCCTTCTTCACTCACACCCCGCTAAAGAAGGAGTGGGATGGGGCAACGCGTAGAGGAAAAATCCGGTAAACTTCTTTAGGGTCTAGTTGAAGCTAGACCGAAAGGTTGGACGGGTTGTCTTCCGGGAGGAAAAAATGTTCCGAACTACTGTTGTGCATTCCAGGCGGAGGCAGCCGCAATCAAATAGACAGCTCTTTAGCTACTCCACATCGCTTCTGATAGTCAGAGGGCATTCAAGGCCTTTGGATCTGCAATAATCAGACTGGTCGCGTATTGTCTGACTTTTCTCTCAGCCGCCTCTGAATACTTTCATATCGGACTGATTTTGGTTCCGGAAATTGTGTTGCTGAAGAGCCGTCTTGGCAGGGCATCCTTTGAGTTATGATTCCGGGCGGTTACAGGATGTTGTCCTGCTCGCTTTAATTAAACGGACGAGGTCTATGCCAGTTTAGAGAGCGGTGAAATAAAATACCACGAAATGCAGAAGTGCAAAGAGCTTTTGACCGGTGGTGAACCATAGCTTTTCGAAGGAGGTTAGTTCGCTAAGCAAATGGCACCTCTCGAAACTCGTGGGCACTTTCCGATAGCTTATTAAGCTTTTGAAGGCGGTCGTTGCTCGTCAGTGTATTTCTTATTATACTTTCCATCTACTTTTGAATATACAAATTTATATTATGCAAGTAAGCGGACCTATTTAATACAAAAATACTAGATTACAAGTTTAAGATGGTTTTCTTTGTAATAAATTTCGAAAATATACTTTACCTCCCATCTCCTATTTTTATAAATTATGTGATTGGTTTTTTCCTTTTCTTGCAGCCTAATCCAACAACTGGTGGTATGAAAATGAAACTACGAAAAGAAAATTCATCAAAGTGAAACAGAAAAATAAAAGTTAAAAGGAAATTGAAGTGTTCGAGTAAAACAAAGAGCATCCTTATACCAAAGAATATATAAAAAAATTGAAACTTACTTAAAATATAATTAAATCAAGGCATTGACGAAACTCATCGTTACTGACTCACATTTGACATTTCATAAAACCAAACACACATTTCTTGCATTTGCGATCTTAGCTAGCCGAAAACAAAACTTAAAAACAAAAAACATCATTCTTTACGTCACAGAGCACAATCAAACAGGTGAGAGAAAAAGAACCAAACGAACGGACAGAAAAGAGCACATACAGATTTTATAAAAGGAAAAAAAAACGAACGTACAAAACACACTCACCCACACACCAACAAACACACACAATTGAAGAACGCCGTGCGAAATTGGCACCAGAGCAGCGGATATAACCAAGCGGAAAGATCAATAGAAACCAAAAAAAAAAAAACGACCTACGACAAAAGCGACAAAGATAAAGTCAATGACGAAGAAGAAGACGAAGACGAAAACAGCATAAATAAAAATCAGCAAATATTGTAGCAACGTCAAACGAGCCATGTCAATGCGAGCCGTTATAGAAATAAAAGCAAATACAAAAGTAATTTACAGTTAGCGAGCGCAAACTAAAGCTGCGAAAAATTGTGAGAAAAATTCAAAAAAAAAAAAAAAACAAACAAACCAACAAAATAAATTAACTTACATATGATAGCTTGAAGCATTTACAAAAACAACAGCAATTTTGATTAAAAAACGACAAATTTTCAAAGTTGTCTTAAAACGTGGATAACCGCCGTTAAAATTCACAAAATTTCCATACATAACGTAGCAACAAGTTGACGCAACATTTACGTGGCAACATGTTGCTAGCCAGACGAAGAATTCCACCAGCAAAAATGGCCATCAGCGCCACCACACACGATACGACAGTAGTTGGCATGTTGTTAGCAGCGTTGATGATATTGGTGAGCCTGTCACCCGTCCATGCAGTGATTGGTGAGTGGAGATTTTACGATTTTTATTATAAGTTTCAAATATTTGTTAGACATTTTTTAAGCAGTGATATTTAACAAACAAAAAAAACAATTTTGATGTTTGTATAATAAATTTTTTTTACAATATTAGGTTTATTAAGCGGTGGGTTTTAGTCTCGCTAAATTCTAAATTGACATCCAATTTTAAAAATTTATGCTAGCCTTTATCCAAAAAACGCGTAGTTGAACAACTTCAAACTTAATTAGAACATACAAAAAGATTTGGAGGATTTACTACATAGGACTAATCCTTCTTCGAGAATTTTATTCTTCTGTATAATGACTCTGAAATGTTGCACAGTGTATGCATTGATGAAAAATAGATAGGAAAATTGGCAATAAATAACACTTAAGAAATATTTTATACTTTTGTGGAAAATATATACCTATAATTTTATGAAGGTTTTTATTAATTTTGAGAACATTTTTATTCAGCAATCGGCAGAAAATATAGCGAAATTTGAAAAAAAAAATTTTATCAAAATAAATATAAGTTTTCTTAGATTCTTTTGTTTTTCTGTGTATATTTATTTTTTTTTTTGGTTATTTCTTTAACATAACAAGAGTACGCAACGAAGCTTCCGACTATGTCTATTTGCTATCAAAATTGTTGAAGATTAAAATTTAATGAGGGATATTGTAACGAATACGCTAAAATATCGTTAAATATTTCTGCTTGATTTCTGAACGAAATGGAAAGCGTCATTCATTGTGAAAATTTGTCAATCCTCACAAATAGAAATCGTAAAAAATTCAGATCGAAATTGTTGAAAGACTGAACAAAATATTTCGTAGATATTTATCATATCATCTATTTGCGTTTTTTGCAGTATTAGTTTTAGAAAATATTTAATCTAAATTTGTAAAAAAGAAACGAATTGTAAATTTTAGTGCTTTCAACATTTAGCTAAATATTTGGCCACACTTCCCTTATGCTACAACTTCTGCTATACCGACTCTGAACGGCAAACGACTTTGGCATGAAGTTTGTTTCATTGCAGAAACATACTCGAAAATTTTCTATTGCCTGCCCAAGTCAATTTCCTCAAAATATTTTGATGTTCATTACTTCAGCCAAAATTTTGACCCAGTGCACTCCAAGTAAAGCACACAAGACGCTGTTTTCGTTCGAGTAAAATAAAGTCTCAGTCAAGGTGCGAGTTTTTGTACCAAAGTACAAAAATGGCTTCTAGTTTCAGACTTTATTCTTTTATATTCTATATTTGAATCCCGTGAATCACTCCATTTACAAAAACTATTTAATTGTATAAAAGGAAAAATAGATTTCACCTATTTAGGGTAACGCTCGTAGTACGGTTAAAATAACCCGGTGCTTGTGGCGCATTTGCTCGCTGATTTTTGACTGTCTACGAGTCACACATTGTCAATTTATTAATGAGCTCATAAATTTAAAAAAAAATAGCAAAAAAATGCAAAGCGATCACTGTCAGCATTTTCGTTTCGTACTCGCACCATTCGGGTATTACATTATAGAAATATTTAGAAGCGTCTATATATGTATACATATATTTACATATGTATATTGAATTTATAAAATCGTATATGCAAATATTTTTATAGTTATTCGGTCATAAAAATTCGTGGAAATCAACATGACTTTACGATTTATTTAGCCATATAAAAAAATTTAAAAAAAATGTTTACAAGCAACTAAAAATAAATATTAGACAATTGGCAGCAAATAGAAAATATACATAGAACGAATGCATGCTTTTAAATATCTAAATGTTTGAACATATATATATATATATATATATATAGACTGCATATATTTAAAGAGATCTATGCCCGTTTTTTTTTGCACTTTTACAAAGCTTTTAATTTTTTGTTCTATTCTACAATTTACATTTAAATATCGTCGCACTTATTTTCTTTTATGTAGTCGCCGCGAACACATGTTACTCAAATTTGTTGCCAAAAGAAAAAGAAACGGTAGTAAGGAAAACATTTTATTGCAAGTTTGGCAGTCAATCTGCATATGGCTAATGGTTTTTGTTTAAAATTGAAATGCCAAGAATAATAAACAAAATGAAAATGAAAATAAAAGTCGCTTGAAGATAAGCAATTAACAAATACATATGTAGATACATAGATTAGTATATAAGAGTGCAGGTATACACTGTGTTAATGTGTGTGCATAAAGTTTGTGCACAAAATTCAAAAGTATTGCAACTCAAGAAATGCAGTTATGGGGGAAAAAAGGGATGTGGGAAATGCGATAAGTTTTAAATATTCTTCTTTAGTTTACTTTATTTTTATTGTTATTTTTTTTTATAAAAGCTTGGTTCATTACATCATGTAGTGTAGTAAAAATAAGAAAATTGAAAAAAAAATTATAAAATTTTTATTTTTATAAATTTTTATTTATTACAAATTTTAGGTGCGCAATTTTATAGCCCATTAAATTTAAGTGTAGTAAAGTGCAAATTTCAAGTTGCTCAGAATTTTGATTGGTTTTTAAATTTTTTTTTTTACTAGCTCATTTTCTTCCACACAAAGTATGTACGTTCGAAAATTTGTTTGGGCGGAAAAATGTAAAAAAATTTTCAAAAATCAAAGATAATGTTTAGCTGCTTGGAACTTGCATTTTATTATATTAAACATTATTGAACTATAAAACTGCATACTTTGAATATCTATAAAAATTAAAAATGTTGAAAAATAATTTTCTATTATTTCTACAAAGTTTGGAATGTGGATTTAGACGTGGGTTGTTATTAATATGCTAGAATTTTATAAAATATATTAAAAAAAGAAACATAAGACGAATAAAATAAGAAAAGCGAAAACTATTCAAAATGTCGTGTCCCTATTTTTGAGCGATAACTGTACATTCGGAAATATAACAAATTAAAAACCGAGAACAGTGAGCGGATTTAGATCTTGCTAATATATGGATTAGTTTAGTTTACTAGTTATAGTAGATAATCATGAAAAAAAAAACTTCGCAAAGAGTTGTCCTTTGGTATTCAGCGTACGTTATAAAAATACAGAACTATTGCCTTGCTTTTTGTTTGGCTGCCCTCAATCCAATGAAGCATATTACTTATGGTACCTGCAAAAACCGTGGGAGAGCGAGGGCGCATAGAACAGCACAAAACAAAAGTTGGAAACGGCTGGCGAAGAAAAGAAAAATACACAAATTGTAGGCGAGTGTGTGAAAGAAAACATAAAAAACAAAACAGCGAGCGTGCGGCTATAAATACTCGTGCACTGATTTGAATATTTTACTCGCGGCCCAACTAATGTATTGGAGAAGCAAAGTGTAAAACGCAATGAGTGGTAACATAAATAATGTTTTTTTTTTTTAAATTATTTTCAGATATTTTTCAAGTGACATTTGCCTTGCTTTGTTTGTGTTAGAAATGAGGCAAACACTTGGCGCCGTGACTAAAATTAGTTGCAATTTTATTGGTCAATGACAGCGGAAGTTTAAAACAATTAAAGGTTTATACTCAAATACAAGCATATACATTTTTTATGGAAGAGAAAGGATTATAAATAATATACTTTTAAAAAATAGCACTTGTTCTTTGTGAAATAAAATATTATTTGCTTAAAATATTTTTAAATTCTATAACAATAAGAAGAGTTTAAGTTAACCGAACTGAGGCTAAAATACTAAATTCACCCGCTGAATAAGCGGCGCAAGTTTGGAACTGAAATCGTCAGAGTTCTTAGATTTTTATAAAAAAAGTTCTTCTGCAATTGGTAGTTAATATCGAAGATAGAGTTCTAGTGGAAATAAAATCATACTAGTCCTCATAAATAAAAATAAAATTATAACTATGTATGATAATTCATAATAAATATCCAATATATTGCGATAACTTTCTATTACTTTATATATTTTATTCATCTACCAGATGAAAATTAGGAAGGCTTGCCTTTGGCAGTGGAAACATCCCTCTTCGCTTTTTGGAGAAAATAAATCGAAGTTTTGAAACTATAATGTTAATTTTTTTTGGGTTTTTTCTCACTCTACGAACTTAAGCGAATATTTGCTGTTTAAGCATTATGTACGTATATTATGAAGAGGGTTGCCACCTGTTTGAAAATTCGACTTTAATAGAACTTTGCACAAGTTATACGAACTATTAAAATATGTATCTCAAATCATTCGTTTAGCTAGGCGACAGTCTATAGGTACCTTGTGAAGAGGGTTGCCACCTGTTTGAAAATCATTACAATTTTTTTAAATTATATACAAGTATGCAAAACATTAACATGAGTGAAAATGGTTCTTCTTGGCGAGCTCAAAATTCTTTCCAATATTTTTAAGGGAGCCGCCACCTTTCCGAAAGTCCAGTTAAAAAATTCGACTGTATTTGATTTAAGCACAGGTTATATGAAATAGCAAACTGTTTATGACAAACCGTTCGTTTCACTAAGAGACAGTTTAAAGGTACATTTTGAAGAGGGTTGCCACCTGTTTGAAAAGTCAAATTTTTTAAAACTATGCACAAGTATACAAAATATTAATGTGAGGGTCAAATGGCTCGTCTCGGCGAGCTCAAAGTTCATATTTAGGGGGTTACTTTGTTTTAGGAAAGTCAAATTTAATTTAATTATACACAAGTTATATGTGAACGAAACCGAAATGCGCTTTCTGGTTGTATATGAAAAGGGCAATTAATACAGAAATATTGGCAGGACAACGTCTGCCGAGCTCTGCTAAATTTTATTTAGAAAAACCACTGAGTATCTGTTTGTATGTAGTTTATAGACCCGAAAGCTCTTAAAAAGATTGATCTCATATATATAGGCGCTATGGTTGCAAGGCTGTCTATTGTGCAAACAAAGATTTCAATAGATGGCGCTGAGGTCGAGATTTAATTCAAATTCAAAACATGTACTAGCCACATGCATGTAAATATTTAAATTGAAAATTTCACCGATAGGTGGCGCTAAAGCCGGGATATTTTTAAGGCCTTTATTTACATTTCGATTTCATTCAAATCATAACACAAACTAGTGACATAAATATAGATATTTTGTTTTAAAACTTAACCGATAGGTGGCGCTAGATGCCAACCTAGCCATGTATTTATTTGTAGTGTGTAGCGAACCGTGGCGGATCAGCTAATAGTAGTATATACTACTATGCTACTAACTCAAAGCGCCTCGTAGATATCTGCTCTATTATTTGAGCGCCTCCATTTAATTGGCGTGCCCAACAAATTCTTTAGACAACTACTAGTTAGCATTTGCAAATGTACTCGTGTGGTTGCTAGCGGCAAAGAGGATTATAATGCCTGCTTGGAAAGGCGGATATTTCGCACACCCTTTGATTAGCTTTGTTTAAAATGTCTGAATGCGTACGAGCAGATGCCTCGAAGAGGAAATGCTACATGGCATTTTACATGCAAGTAGTAGCATCAAAATATGCTGAAAATTAACACAAAAACATGCAGCGGTAATTAAAACGAAAGAGGATAGCATAATGTTTGAAAAAATATTAGTGCCCATAGTGAATAATAGAGAAAAAAAAACAAAAAAAAAAAAACTAAAATACTGCCCTTCAAGTCTGCCACGATTTGTACATTTTGATAGTGAAGACGTTTCATTTTCTTTGCCATACCTACTGGCTGTCGTTTTTCTCTTTAGTTTTTTTTTTGTGTGCTTTTTGACCATGGCATTTCCAAGTGTTCATATGTACGTTCCGTGCTTTTTCCCGTTCATTAGCATTTTTACATTCCACTCTTTATACACTTATATATTTGTTTTTTTTATGTTTTTGGTAAATGCATTTTTTTCTTTTGCCGCCGCTGCTGTTTGCTTGTCAGAAGTGCTCTATGAGTATAACATTTTTTGCGCAGTTTCTGTTATTGCCGTTGTTGTCTTAATTTGGCTTGTCTAACAACAGCGATAGTTGAGCCAACGACGCCCCGGACGACAACACTAAGGCGTAGAAAAAATCGCTGCAATACTTTTCCAGCCTTTATTGCTTGACATACCGACATTTACCTACCTACTCTTTTCAGTTTGCTGCGTTGAACTTTGTCAGCATTTGTAGTGCTTTTTTCTCTAAAGTATTATATTTTTTGTGGCGCCTACAAATACATACACACACACACACACACACAGAGAAACACATTCGTAAAAGTACGTGTATTTATATTTGTGTAGAAAAATTTTTCACAGTTTTGCCTTTACTTGCTGCGTTCGCGTAGAGCTTCTTTCGTTATATTTTTTTAGTTTTTTATTTTGTGTGGTCAGTTTATTTGTCTGCGTGTTCACAGTCTGTCATTGTCAACAACAGCAAAGGCAACAAAACAAATACAACGAGCTTAAAACAAAAAAAAACAACAAAAAAACCTATTACGTCAACTACAATGGTGTGAACAATTTTTGGTCCAGCATAAAACCGAAACGAGAGCAGAAAAAATATAAGCTTGCGCTTCTCGTTGCAGTGCAGCAAATATTACTCATACGCCATGCCACACCACATCACTTTTCATGCCACTGCATACACACACACACACACACACACACACACACACACACATATATGTAATGATGACATTTCCAAGCGGTCGCCATTAACTATTCTCTGCCTGCTCAATTTTTTTTTTTTGTTTGTTTCATTGCATTTCCCTCATTTTTCTTTCCATTTCCCAGGTTGCCTTTCATTTCTTTCCATCCGCATCTTTGCTGAACTTTCGCTTCTCATCTCGCTTGTTCGTGGTTTCACAAGCGTGCAGCTCAGGTTGGCTTTAAGCGCGGCTTACGGCGCTGCACTTTGCTGGCTTTAATGTGCGGTCCATTGCCACAAGAAGCAGCAGCGCTGCATGGCAGTAAATTAATTTGCACACAAAATTTCACTCATTTGTTGCACTGTCGGCGGCAACAGAGGAAGCAACAAAAAAAGCAACAACAACAACAACAACAACAATTGAGTTGAGAGTATTTCGTTTGCAGAAGCCACCGAATGCAGTAGCTGCGCTGAAAGTATGTGCGACGGCTTAAATAAACCATAAAATACGGAGCGTAAAAGTAGCAAAAATTTTTCTCCTACAATGGGGAATTTTAAGAAATTTAAACGAACGTGTTGCACGCTACACGAAAGCGCAGACAAAATAAATATCTCATAAAAGTGTGCACTTTAGTTAGGTTAATACAAATGAAAAATGCTAAGAATGTTTAATAAATTAGAATTTTTATATAAATATTTTCATTCTTCTTTTTAGCGATTTTCTCTCTTTTCTGCCACCTGCAAGTGGTTGTTGATTTGAATCTATAATGCGGCATTTACAGCAGCTACTAAAATAAAAAATTATAACTCAAATATCGGAATATTTGCTGCCAATACGTCCACGACCAATACGATTAGCATTGGCATTATCATTAATATTATTACTACCATTACAATTACCAGTTACAATACCATTACGATTACAATTACCATTAAACCACCAGTACCATTACCATTATCAATTCCATTACTCTTTAAACTATAGTTACCAGTACCACTCCCATGACAACTAACATTACTATTGCAAATATCATCACAAGTATAATTACCATTACCAAATATCCTACTATTTTCTACCAATACGACCATTACCCTTAGGGCTAACATAAGCATTACCATTACTACTACTATCATTAACATAAGTACTACCCTGCCATTACCAAGCCCATTACCATTACCACTACCATTACGATTACAATTACCATTAAACCACCAGTACCATTACCATTATCAATTCCATTACTCTTTAAACTATAGTTACCAGTACCACTCCCATGACAGCTAACATTACTATTGCAAATATCATCACAAGTATAATTACCATTACCAAATATCCTACTATTTTCTACCAATACGACCATTACCCTTAGGGCTAACATAAGCATTACCATTACTACTACTATCATTAACATAAGCACTACCCTACCTTTACCAAGGCCATTACCATTACCAATACCATTACTATTACCGTGCTCAATACCATTACCATTAAAAAAATATACCAGTAGGACAACTACATATTATAGTTAGGTTAGATTAGGTTGGAGTGCATCCAGTATTAGGCCTATAGTGTTACCACAAAGAAACATTTTTGTACCATCCAAAAAGAAATTACCCCTTACCAAACCAGTTTGCCTCATTGATGAACCTCAACAGACAATTTACCTCGGCGCTTGAAACCTTACTAAAATCCTCCAGAAACGGTGATCCCAGATATCGCATTCTGCTTTTACATAGTGCAGGACACCTACACAGTAAATGCAAAATCGTTTCCTCCTCCTTGTCATTCTTGCAGCTCCTACAGCATCTTCGGAAGGCCACCCCCAACCTTTCAGCATGTTTATCTACCTATCGGGCAGTGCCCTGTTAGAGCCCCGATGACGTTGGGAATGTTTTCCCTTCTTAGAGAGAGAACGCTGCGTGATCGTTTCCGATCCCATTTAGGCCACGTCTGTCTTGAGGCTCGACAGGTCGTATTTTGCCTCCATCTATTGTCAGCTTGTTTATATGCACAATCTCTGAGTAGCAGTTTGCAAGTGGCAAACGGCATATGTACCAAAGCGTTCTTTATCTTGAAGAATCTGCTTGGTCGTACCTTGTCTTGCAAGTTCGTCTGCCATGCAGTTTCCCTCTAACTACTATTATAGTTACGACTACTATTACAAATACCACCACAATTAACCTTACCATTACAATTGTCATTACCATTACAACACCATTACCGAATAACCGATTATTGTCTACTATTACGATTGATAGCATTACTGCTACACATATCATTACCATTACCAGGACCATTACCAATACCAATATCATTACCATTACAGTTACCAGTACCATTACCATTACAACTACAAATATCATTACTATTAAAAACACCACCACCATTACCATTACCAGTATAGTACTATTGCCCTTACTACTTCTAGTATCATTACCAACGGTATTACAATTACCACTACCATTACCGTTAATATCCCGTTACCACTAGAACTTCCATAACCATTGGCCCAATTATGAAAATTACAAATACCATTATTATACTATGTCATTGCCGTTGTCATATTTTGCGGTTAATTATGTAAACAAATTTTGCCAGAATTTTCAGCAATTTTTCGGCCATTCAATTCTTACATAATATAGTACAAGTTACAAGTTTCCGAATATTTTAATCGATTGTTTATCATTTTTTCTGCTGACAGTGTTGTTTATTGTTTTCATTCAGTCAATGAAGCCAGCACTCTGCTTAACCCACGTTTACCACCACACCTATTCGCTTCTTTATCTATACAGCTTGGAAAAGCCAGAACTAACGACTGGGTGCTTTGAGGGTTAGCCTAAAAAATATGACCATCAAAGAAGAATGCAGAGAAAGCTGCTGGCAAAATATCAAAATTATGCAAATTATTTAAATTGAGTAGAAAAGTCGTATTTATTACTAACCGTCCAACCGTCCAGCCGTTTAGTTCACAATTATTTTCCGCGATATGTTCGTTACATATTTTTATATGTATGTACATATATCAACGTATTAGACTATATGTATGTATATGTGTGTGGGACTGTGAATGAAGCTGTTCAAAATTTAACGCCTCATCAACGTATAGATCATAATTAATATGTAAAATCGTGATCAATTTTAATTGTACATTATATAAAATAGCGTCAGTGAAGTGCGTCTAGTAAATACACGTCCGATTTTGAACATACCTCATTTTCACTCCTCATTAGTAAACTATGAATGGGTACAAATCTGTGAATTTGTCTCAACTCATAAATAGCTGGAATGCATAAATTATGCATTAATTTTAATTGGTTAGAAAATTTTAGCGGCTGATGCTCGTCGATATCCAGCCAACGCAACTAGAAATATTGTTGGTATTAGTTGATACACAGACACACACACACACACACACATTTACTTGTACATACAGTGTAAGTGTTTGATTTTTAATGCGTCAGGCTGATAATTATAATTTGCGTGGAACAATTGACTTTAATTGCAAGCGATAAATATCGAAATAGCGATGCGATATTTTAACATGCAATAGCGTGAGGAATGACGTCCCTTAGCGAATTGCTGTAAAATAATTAACGCAATGAACTAGTGAAGTGAATTCCTAGTACAACACTACTACTTTTTTTTGGATACTTTTGGACCAGCCTAAAAGCGAACCCAATCAGAGAAAAAAAATGATCTGTACACCTCGTTCCAAAAATTCCGAGCATGCTTCCTAATATCACTTATGTACAGTGGCGAGCGAAACCGGTCGAATGGTACCTCTTTAATTTTATATAAATCAATAGTTCATACTAAAACCAAACCCTGTAAATTTAAGCTTCAAACTTAAAAAAAAATTTATGGAAACTCAAAAAATGTTTATTAAAATTTGTTAGAAGAGTTTTTAGAAAATTTTTTAATACACAGTTTTATAGCTTATTAATTTTAAATATAAGAAAGTGCAATTTCAACGTCTGTAAAAGCTGCTGCTGATTTTTTATAGTTTTTGAATTTTTGGTTTGGCGAATTTTTTTTTTATTAAACGCATAAATTTTGTAAAAGAAATCTTGTCGAGTTTTAATCATTTTATATGCCGACAGTATTCTGCATTTTCTACCACATAAAATATAAGTATGTAGTTAGTTATATAAGCGATATATGGAAAAAAAGCTTCCAAGGCCAAAATATCCAAAAATTAAAAAAAACCACTGTAGTTTGCTGGCAATTCAAACTTGAATTTAGCTTATAATTAACTAAAAATTAATATAATTTAAATTAGCTATAAAACTGCGTGCTCGAAAAATTTCTAAAAACTCTTCTAAAATTTTTTTAAAATTTTAATAAAAAATTGTGGAGTTTTTTTTTACTCTTTTTATAGAGTTTAAACCATTAATCTTCATGGTTTTACTTACAGTAGAACTATACCGAAAATGTGTCTAACCATTTTACAAAAAAAAATAAAATTTTTATAAACATTTTTGGAGTTTTCATAAATTTTGTATAAAGTTTGAAACATTAATTTGCATAGTTTTTGTTATAGTATGAACTTTAGATTTGTGTTAAATTAAATTAAAAAAATTAACCCTGCTAATATTGGTACAAAAATTCACCACTCGACCGGTTTTGCTCGCCAGTGTAGATACTCGTATTATAGCGTAAATGTACGTAGTTACATATTTCTGCACAAAATCTAAATTTTCATACCTCAACTCATAGCCTGTCAAGCGTGTTTAGCGCATTATTTACAATTTATTCATTGTTTGCAAAATGTTTTCCACTGCTTACTAATTTATTTTTTTTCTCATATTTATTTATTTTTTTTTTGGTTTTATTTTATTTTGCCTCGCATAAAACAGCAGATGCATTGCTGATGAGTTTGTGGTAGAGTTGTGAAATTTGGTTTTTGTGGTTGCTGTTAAATGCAAACGCTTTTATTGTTACAAATTTGGCCAATGATGCAAAATTAAATAGCAATGAATTTTAATTATTGGTTTTATAATGAATGTAAATTTTAATGAGTCCGGAAAATTATGCGAAATAAACGGATGTAATTGTGTTGAACCTGAAATATATTATGGGTGAAAGTAGAAATATGAGTGATATTCGTGGAATTTAACAAATAAATCGTAGGCTTGAAAAAAATTTATAAAATATTGCGAATAATTAATTTAAATAGCAAAAGTTTTATTAATAGTAATTTAAATTTGAATGTTTTTTTTTTAGTTTTTGAATTTAACAGATTACTGGGTATTTAACGCATTCGTGGTCGCATTAATTTACAGTGGTGCAATATTGATAGGTATATACTCATTCTGCAAAAATTGTTTACTAATATGTGTACTTAAGTATCGTATTGAAAGTAGCGTGCTTTAAAATTTTACTTACGAAAAGTAGACTAAAAAAACAACAGCTTAAAATTCAACTCATTCCCAATTCCTAATTGCGCACATTTTAATTTCCTGGCGCTGCGGTGCTTTCCGTATAGATAGCGAAATTTGCAAAAATGATATAAATCCAAATTCTAAACTTAGTAAAAAATTTAGGAAAATTAAATAAAATTCGTAGTTCTTTTCAGCGAAACAGCGAATCCTATGGCACTCATATTTTACAATCTCATACAACTTGTGTAAGATTTAAGTTAAGTCAACTATTCAAGCAAGTGGCAACACTCCTCAAAATATTGCAATGAAACTTTTTCTCGCCGAGACAAACCGTTTGAAATTTATGTTATAATACTTAATATAACTTCTGTATAATTTATTAAAATATGACTTTTCAAATAGGTGGCAACCCTCCTCGAAATATAGGTATACACCTTTATTGGCAAAACAAACTCATTAACACACTCATATTTTAATGTATCATATTAGTTGTGTATATTTTCATTGAAATTTTTTAAACAGGTGGCAACCCTCTTTCAATTACTTTTATGAAGCTTCTCTTTGCCGACACGAACCGTTGATATACATATTTAAACACGTTATATTTAATCAAATTTTGTTCTCAAAACAGTTGGCAACCCTATCCAAGATATATGTAGTTAAACATTTTTTTTCAGCAAAACGAACTCTTTGTATTTGACCATTTCATATTGTTTGTGTGTAGATAATCAAATTCGACAGTTAAATACGCTTTTCATAATTTCTCCCAAAGCTGGCAACCCTATCAAATTTTTTTTCTTTTTGAATTGGCTTATTTTTGGTTTATTTTTAATATTTTAGATATCTGACTTCTCCATTTTCCTACTTTTTTTCTAGATATCTAGCAACCCTAATATAAAAAATTGTATATTTCTTTTTTAAATATCATTTTTTGCAATTTTTAAAAAAGTTGACAACTTTTAGAAATGTTCAGCCATTTTTATTTGCAAATCTCTATTCCGGCAATTACTCGAAAAACTTGTTTTTGTTTTTGTAGAACTATTTTTAAAAGTTATGATTTCCGTAAATTTTTTAAGTGCATATTTATGAATTTTAAGTGCGAGCATGAAATTTTCCTGCTACTGCAATTGGGGTTTCAATAATCGCAGTTAACGTATTTATCTAAAATTATTTGAAATTAAAATGTTATCTCTATTCATAACACGGACATTTATTTCAAGCCATCCATCCAAGTTAGTGACCACAAAAAAGTTGCTCACTAAATAAAAAGTTATTTTCTACAGTGCGAATAACATTCTCATTTCCATTTTGCTTGTGCTTAAGATCCACAATGCCTGTAAAAATTTCCCACGCCAACGTCAACGCCAGCATCAACATCAACATCAACGTCAACTATTAAATCACTGACCCTTGAAAAATCATCATAAAAATGGTAATGATAAAAATATGAAATATCAAAATGTAGCAAGCAACTAGTTACGTGAAAGCATAGCTATAGTAATAATGATTACAACAACGATATAAAAGCACAGGCAGAACCAACTGCTACATATATACAAACATCCACACATACATACTTACATTCATACTAATTCCCAGTGGTGGGTAAACGTCATGAGCAAACAAAAGAAGTCAAACAACTAACTAAAACACACAGACACCCATACACCCATACACCCACACCCACACAACTACCTATGTCCATTTAATATCATTTACTTACATTCACATCGGTTCACGTCGTATAGATAGTTAAAGCAATGAAAGTTAAACTTGTAGTAATGCCAATGTGGCCTGAAAACTACAACAAATATTTCTAAGTCGACTTTATTGTTTAGGTCAGTTGACAGGAAATGTTGAACTTATTAAATCACAATGAACCAACATCGGTTGCAGTCAAACAAATACAAAAAACAAAAAGCGTCAACAAATCAACAGAAGCAAGCGCAGACAGTCAAAGCCCGACGTATGGCCAACACGCAATCTCTCTCTTAGCAACCAATGGAAGTCGCAATGAAGTGGGAGCGTAAACTACTTTGAAGTAAAATTGCAGCACAACGACCAACAGCAATGCCATCAGAGGCAGTTACATAGTTGGCTAATGGCGCTGGTTTGGTGGATGTTGCAGCAGCAGCAACAATGGAGCAGCGGCACTTTTTTGCGCGTCGCTTTAATTGCGATTATGTTAATTAAATTAAAGTTACTCTGCGACTATAATGATAATGTAAGCAAACATATATGTATGTACGCAGTATGTTGCTCATATGATATGTAGATGCTTTGAATGTTTGTGTGTTCGCTCACCCACACCACCGTGCAGTCTATATATAAGTAGAGTGGCAAGAGTGAGTGAGTACATTAGCAGTAATGGAAATTTGTGTGCCGATGTACTTAGCGGCTTGTTTGCGATTACTCTCACACACACACACACTCGCAAATGTATGTGCACATTAGGAACTTTTATTAACATATTTGCATTTGCGCTAGTCTATTCGATTACGATGCATTTGGGAATATTCTGTAGTTCAAAATAAGATTTGCGCAAACAACAAGAAATCGCCAGTGGAAAAAGCCTAATAATCGATTGACTTTGTTCTTATGCGAATAATTCATGAGAGCACAAATTCTCTACGAGTATTGAATAAAATATGTATGCCATTTAGATAACTAACTTGCTTTAAATTCATCAAAAGTATATCAATCATAAAGTTTGACTTTCGCCGCATAAAATAGTGGGAAGTTTTACGCATAAATCAAAGAAACATAACAAGCAAGTAGTTTACACTTAAATTTACTTCCTTAGTTCATGTAGCGCAATGCCAAAGAACTACTATCTTAAAAATTACCAGCAAATAATGGCATTACCTCGACTCACAGTAAAAATAATACAGTGTTATTGTTTGGCAATATTGATAATATTTTCAATATTAAATTTTTGACTAATTTTTATAAAAATTTACTTCATCCAATAACATAAACTACAAAAATCTACATTTTAAATTTTGCAAAAATTTTATGCAAATTTAACCAACTTGAAAAAATTGTCGATAAAAGTTTCAATAATTTTGTCAGAATTTATAAACAAATTTTGGGCAGCTCACGCAGCTTCAATAAAGCAAAACGGAAGTTTTATTTGGCTAAAAATGTCTGTTGATCTTTGCATTTTTTTTTTTTTTTTACTGACAGTGGTCTGCATTTTCTTCAATAAAATAAAAAAACTCGTGCATAAAAAATCTATATTTTGAAAATGTTACGAAAATTTGTATAACTTTTATAAACTTTTTATAAAGTTTGAAATCTTTTTAAAAAAAATTAATGAGAAAAATCTGATACAGAAAATGTTCTCAATATTGCAAAGAAAAACACTGCATCATTTTCACTTGTTGGAAAATATGTACCTTGACAATGTACAGTAGCAATTCAACATATATTCATTGTAAATTTGGTTAAGAATTTTATACATACAAATTTTTCAGTTGTCATAAATTTTCATTCTCGTTTGTACTTTGTAAAATAAACATCATCATAAAGAACTTTAAACTTATTTCTTCAATCAAATCCTTGGATCTCTAATAAGCATAAGTTGTTTTTGCATCAGATGGATGTATCTTCTGCGTATCTAAACAGTGAACTTCACGATACAGTGTACATGAAGCAGCCAGAGCATTTCATCGACAAACAATTCTCAAAACGTGTACTTAAATTAAACAAAGCGCTCTATGGGTTGAAGCAGAGCGGAAGAGAGTGGAATAGTAAGCTTGATTCGGTTTTACTGAACATGGGGTTCAAGCCGTGCGCCAGTGAACCGTGCGTATATACCAAGAACGAGAAAGGTACATTTAATATAATAGCAGTTTATGTAGATGATCTCATACTAGCTTGCTCGAGTTTGAACGATCTAAAAGATATCAAGGCTAACATTTCAAATGCGTTTGATGTCGTAGATGGTGGGGCCTTGAAATATTTCCTTGGTATGGAAATTCAACGTGAAGGCGACGTCGGTAGTATTACTGTTTGTCAGCGACAGTATATTTTAAATCTTTTAACAGAATACGGTATGAGCGATTGTAAGGCCGTTGCAACTCCGTTAGAATCAGATTTCCAGATACGATGTGATAAAGATAACTGCGAAAGAGTAGACGTAACCGAATACCAATCATTAGTAGGTGCTTTAATGTACTTAGCACTTTCAACGCGACCAGATATTTTGCATTCTGTGTGTAAGTTGGCACAGTGTAATACCGACCCACATGGCGAACACAAAGTGGGTGCAAAACGAATACTGCGATATCTAAAGGGTACGGTGGATTTCAAGTTGCATTATAGCAAGAGTGATCAACCAATTCAAGGCTTCGTTGACGCGGACTGGGGCGGAGATACAAGTGATAGAAAATCATATAGCGGATGTGCTTTTACTGCAGCTGGAAGTGTTTTTTCGTGGGAGTCCAGAAAACAACAAATTGTCTCATTAAGTAGCACAGAGGCAGAGTACGTTGCATTATCAACCGCAGCAAAAGAAGCCGTGTATATCAATAAATTGCTTAACGAGATGGGTTTCGATAACTACAAGCCAATGATTTTAAACAGTGATAGTCAGAGCGCGCAACAATTAGTTAAAAATCCTACGTATCACGCACGAAGCAAACATATTGATATAAAATATCATTATATAAGAAACTTGTATAGAAATAATGAAATCATTTTAAATTATGTTTGTACAGATGAAATGATCTCAGATATCCTAACAAAGAATTTGCCTAAGATTAAACATTCCAAATTTACTAAAGGAATGGGACTATATTAGCAAGTCTCATTTAATAGAATATGTTTTCATTGAGAAGGAGTGTTGGAAAATATGTACCTTGACAATGTACAGTAGCAATTCAACATATATTCATTGTAAATTTGGTTAAGAATTTTATACATACAAATTTTTCAGTTGTCATAAATTTTCATTCTCGTTTGTACTTTGTAAAATAAACATCATCATAAAGAACTTTAAACTTATTTCTTCAATCAAATCCTTGGATCTCTAATATCACTGTACATACATCACTTTGACTATGATGATTTGTCGATCACATGTGTAACATTTCGTAAAAATCAAAAAGACGCCTGCTCTATTATTAAATGACATAAAAATTACGACAACAAGAATGATAATGTTAAATTTTTTGTTCAGAAATAAAAATTATGTTTCGCCATTTTTTGAACAGAAATAAAAGTCAAACATTTTGATAAAACAAAATGTATAACTCAATATGTGATTATTTCTTCTAAGCGATTAATTAAAATCAAAAAGCAATTATTAATTATAAATTTTAGAAACTTTTAAATCATAGCAGGACATGAAAAAAAAAATTATATAAATATATATGTAGTCTCAAAACTATTCTCCTCTAGTTGGAAGCTTTTAATTATTTTCAATGCAAATTTAGAAATAATCATATTACCGGTGAATAATAATAATAATAATGACACTAGCTTTTTCCTTCGCTAATATTTATTTTCCGCTTTACCTATTTATATGCAGCTGCAAGCCTTAACTATGACTCGGCACTTGTATTTCGGTTTATCTACATTTAAGTAAAAGTTCCGATTTTGAATTTTTAAACAAAATTGTGAAAACTATGCGGGAAATTTTTCGAAATGAATACAACAAATTGAAGCTTTGGGGATAGATTCATTTATTATACACGGGCTAAATTTTCTATACACATTATCTCCATACTAGTGCAACTCCTAAAACTTTCAGTACAAAATGCCACATCCTACATTACTAATTGAAAATTTTCAATTTTTCCAATATCAATATTCTGGAAATGTTTCTTCTATATTTTGATCTTCAAAATTTGTATATGTTGTGGTAAATTTAGATAAGAGACATATTTTCACGATTAATTAAATTAAATCTATATTAACGTAATACCAGTTTTTTGTTGCAAATAGTGAACCTTTTTCAAGAGCTCAAAAACTTTCACACAGCCCCTGCTGGAAAATATACCTCAAGTGATCATTCGTTAGCATTAATTAAGTGAAAATTTCATTAAGATCTACAACTGGTGGTTTTGGAGGAATTTCTATAACCTCCCGGAATCGGCATTTGTGTGTTGGTCAAACCAATGGTGCTCTTCAAGTGCCAGTCTCTAGAAAAATGCAGAGTTTTAGCGGCATATAGCAGTTGGTTTAGGAATAATTGGTAATTTTCAGAGCGTCAATTGTCAATCCTGCTTAAATCATCCTGCATTATTTCTCACATTCCCAATCAATGGCTTTTGAAATTATTTTCTTAGTATTTATGTCTGAGATTAACGGCAGAGCGTTGGTTTCACTCAACCACTATGCCTATTTTATCAATTTCGCTTACTGCACAATTTATTTTACATTAATTTGAGGAATTTCGCAAAACTCCGTAATTTTCCAACACACAAAAACGCAAATTCCAAAACTCGCCTAACCGCAATACAATTTCCGCCTTTTGTGTATTTTTGTTCGCTTGGAATGCTCTTTAAGTACCACCAAATAAATTACACCGATGACAATGTGCTTCTGCCACTTAAGTTACCGCATACCATTGCATTCTATGCCACAACGTACACAGCACAGCTTCTATGTACAAGTATTTAGCTCACGGCAGGAGCATAGCAACTAGCGGCATTCTAACGATGCTGTGATTAAACGAAAATGTACGCGCCTTCGTTTGGTCCTTGTGTGTGTGTGTGTGTGTACGTGTGTGTGCGAGTGTGTGTTAGTGCGTTTAGTGCAAATGTGTGCACTAATTGTGCATTTCCCTAATTATGCAAGGCAGCGCACCAGCACACACAGCAATGTAAGTGAAGTGAGAAAAACGCAAAGCTTTTCCCATACAACTAAACGAAAATAAGCAGAACGCGTAGAGATAAACAAACATAGTAAAGATATGAATAGAGAAATGTTCTAAGTGAAACACTTTGCGGCGTTGGCTGTGGAAATGTTAATGGTGCCATGGGAAATGCGTTTGCGGAATTTTCAATTTCTTCATTTCACGCGAAACGCGATGCACAAGAAGGGCACAGCGCAAATTAGAGGCAAAGTGTGTATTTTTTTTTATTGTATATAAAGTATGCGTTTAAATGAGTGTTTGAAATTAATACGACTGAGAGCATACAAAACTACGTACAGCTCCATAAAAGCGTTCGTACGTATGTATATACAGTGACTCTAACAACTTATCGCAAGGTGATTTTTTTGTTACAATTTTTTTTAACGCTAAGTTCGTTTTGATTAATGATATATATAAAAATATCATGACACAGTTTTTGTAGTCGAACTCCTCCTATGAAATTTTGTACGTATATTTGGTAGGTATGATAATAGGTCGTGAAGTACATTTTTATCTTGGGTGAGGCTTGCCACCTGTTTGAAAAGTCTAATTTAAAAAAAATTATACACAAGTTATATAAAATATTGAAACATGGAACTTAAACGGTTCGTCTTGAAGAGAAGAAGTTTCCCCCTCAAATAATTTGAAGGGATGCCACCTGTTTGCTATATCAAATTTTATTAAATTACACACAAGTATATGACATATTAAAATATGAGCACCAAGCGGTTTCTTTCGCTTAGAAAAAACTTTATAGTTAGATTTGTTTTGAGTAGGGTTGCCACCTGTTTGAAAGTCAAATTTAATATTATCATACAGATGTTTTATGAAACATGCCAATATGGAACTCAAAGGGTTTGTTTAGGAGAAAAGTTTCATTCATATTTTTTAAAGAGGGTTGCCACCTGCTGGAAATGTCAAATGTAATTAACAAGTTATATGAAATAGTAAAAAATATGGATGTGGGTGTGGGTGGCAAACCATTTGTTTCGCTAGGAGAATATTTTGTAGATATGTTTTCGATAGGGTTGCCACCTTTTTTAAAATTCACACATAATGTAATTACAAACAAAGATATTATAGTATATTAAAAAATTAACATCAGACTGTTTGTCTCGGCGAGGACAAGGCCGGTTTTTTTCTAATTATTTCTTATAAAAATTTTGTTTGAAATAAAATAAAAATCATACAAAATTCATTGCAATTAAAGAAATTTTCGTCAAATTTCCAAAACTTTTTTTTTTCGCATAATAACGTGTATTAAACTTTCCGCTGATATTTTTTTTAAATTTGAAATTTTGGTTTTGGAAACTTTTTTTGCATTTAACCCATCCGGTTTATATGGTAGAAAATATGCAAGACCACTAATACGAAAAAACATTAAAAACGTGAATTTGTATAAAATCTACATGTTATATCGAAAGGTCTTCACATACACAAAAGTAAACTCTAATTAAAAAGTTGGAAAAGTTGAAAATTTTAAGAAAATTTTTTGAATGTATATACATTTTTACAAAGTTTGAAATTTGTATTTATGTATAAGATTTTTGTTAAAGTTTTCTAAAAAATAATAATGATTTTTTCGCGACCTTTCCAATTTTAATTTTGCGGTTTGCCGGCTCGAGGTCAAAAAAATTAACTGGAACGACTTGGCGTTAAAAATACTGTAAATATTGTAAAAAAACCACAATATGATCAGTTGCTTGAATCACTGTACATACACTGCTGTACAAAGTGATTGGCAAGTATGAGAAGATATTTGTTTACTAAACTTTTACTCCTCACATTTCTGCAGTCGTCTGCAGCTAGCAAAATTTCACACCATTGTCTTGTTGCGCTAAGAAAAAGCAGCAATAAAATCAAAATAAGCAATGCATGGCGGTGGGCAATGAGTAATAAAACAGCAAAGAAATAAAGAATGTTAAGAAACACATATCGCTGCTCTGCCACATGCTGTGATCTTGCCACACTTCGTTGCACTTGGGAAATTGGCAGAATTTTTAGCTCTTTTGTTTTTTTGTTTTTAGTCGATTTGCTACTTTTACACCTACACACACATACACACATACTGCATACTCGTACAAGCAAATTCATTCATTCTCCTTTTTCAGCTGCTTAATGTATTGCATATCCGCTCTCACTCAATTTCACTGGAAATTGAATGGCTGCAAAGTGGTGCATGGGTGTGCAAAAAAAAAAAAACAAGCACTATGTGTTGTGTTTGTGTATGTAGCTGTAGTGGTGTATGACATAGAATTGAAAAAATTCTCTTGTGGCAGGCATAAATTGCCGGCAGCAATTAAAAGTGGTTTGTTGGTGCTTTTCCACACGTTCGTGCCGCTTTTTTGTTTTTTTTTTTATTTTTTTGCCTTTCCATTAGTTTAAATTATTATTTTTTTCTTTTACCTTACGGGTAGTTGGCGAATTAATTTTTTTCCCATACTTTTATTTATTAATGCAGCATTGCATATAAATTCTCATGAGATTTTTTTTTTTAAATTATTTTCAATCTACTTTTATCGTTTCTTCTACCAAAGCCGCGTATAAATGCGCCATACATAGCACATAATATGAATAATGAAAAATAAAAAAGTTTAGAAGCTGATACAAAAAGAGTTATGGCTGTGTGGGAACTTATATACCTAAATACGTATGTATGTATGTATGTATTGTATATGTTCATATATGGCGCTTTCACACATTGTAATATAGAACTTAGAAAGAAAGGCATTTGTAGTGAAGCCATCTATTGGTAGTTGCTTGTAGTGATATGGTAGATTTTCTATCAACTCAGTGATGTGTGACAAGAAATTGTGCTGCTTTGTCTGAAGTAATAGGAAAATATTTAGTGCAGAAATAAAAATGAATCACACAGTATGATAAAACAAAGTTTTGAGCTTGATTAATCTGATGAAGAAACATTTCAGTTAAAGAATTTTGTTTGTGATGGCAGAAAAAACTGAATAACCGATTAATCGGTTAGTAATTAATCGAAAGCACTCGGTTATGAATTAGTATTAATTGTAAGAAATTAACCAAGGAACCAGTAGTTCTGATTAGAATCGAAAAAATGGAAAAACGCTAAATTACTTAAAAAAAAAATGGCTGTTTCATTTGTTCCTTGTCAAAGCAATATATAAATAGCGTGACCGGCTACTTTAATTTATGACTCATTCCTAATCTAGAAGCAAATGGCGATGCCGTCTTAGAGAGGTCAATTGCTTAAATCCAACATCCACAAAATGTAACAACTCTAATTGAGTAAATTGTAATAACTTTATAAAGCTTTCGGAAATAATATGAAAAATGGTGTAAGGAGAAATAATGGCAGGTTAAGAAAAATATAGGAAATATTTAGCTTTTTATAAGGAAAAAAATCAAGCAACAAAGCTGTAACTCCTGAAGTTTTTGTACTTGTTGTACAAATACCCGTTGCGACTCTTTTAGTTTTTTAGTCCAAAAAAAAACAAACTCAGACTTGGTGAACTATAAGTTCCCTCAGCGAACATCATCTGAGCGATGTGCCATTTTGGAAAAATACCATGGTTAGTCTGTTCCCAAAAAAAATTGCTAAATTTGTTATACTGTGCAACTATTAGACTTTAATTTTTTTTTTGGTTTCTTTAAATATAACTCCTCCCACAAAGCTACATTTGAAATTTAAAACCAGCCATACATCGAGCTGAGATTTTCATATCAATTCCCTCACAAAAGCAATGCCATAAGCTTTCTTGCCAATTTTTTTCATGATTTAATTTAAAAGCAAATGAAAAAAAAAATTATCGATATATATTGTGTCGATATATTCTAATTATATCTGTGCATACAGTGGAAAAAATATCGATATTTTGTTATATCGATAGTTTTGTAAAAATTTTCGATATTGAAAAAATGCATGCAAATTTATTTCATTTATTTATTTTATTAATTATTCATTACTAGCAAATATTCGGGTTACTTTGTTACGCTTCTAAAAGTACAACGTATTAAATTTGATGTATTTGTGTATTTGGGTTCAGGTTGGAAAAATATACATAAATACATTAAGGGTCTCATGCAAAAAAGTTTTTCTCAGGAATCATAAAATTTATTGGGTTTTAAGATTTCCGTCAAAATATTTCGAATAATATAATAAATTCATTTAAATTTGGTACAAATTTCATACTCGGCAGTAAAAAGGAAGAAGAAGAAGAAGTAAGTATCGATTATCGATATTTCGAAATTAAAAATATCGACTTAACCATCATTTTCTTTAAAAAAATATGGATTTTTCGATATCTGGATATTTTTTGACCAAGTCTAAACTGAAAAGGTGTATGAATTATTGCGCAACTTTAATAGAACTAAATTTAGATACTGTTATAATTTTTATAAAGAAATAACGATTTAAATGTTATTTTCTGATTTTTATTTTTGATCGAAAATAATCGTTGTTCTTGGATTGTTATTTTTCCGATCATATTTCATCGACTTCTTTTATGTTAATTTTTGTGTGCAAAAATAATCGTTATTGTAATTTATCGTTAAAATATTTTAATCATATTTGATCGATATTTTGTAATATTTTTTTTCGCTCATAAAACAAATTCAGCACTATCACACATTTCTTAGGAACAAATATTCCCACAAATGGTTTGATTGCGTATATTATGATCGAAAAATTGTTTTTGAACGAAAAAATAAAAATTGAGAAATAGCGATCAAACTTAATCGAAAAAGTAAAAATCCAAGAATAATAATGATGACGATTTAAAACAAAAGATCTTCTAAATAGAAGTAAGGTCCGTAGAGCATATGGAATAAATATTAGATCGATATATTCGAGTGTTGTTTCGAACGAATTCTAACGATTATTTTCATTACCTGAATTAGATGATTACATTCAATTAATAAATCCTTGATATCGGCTAGCAGTATCGTTATTAAAGCGTTTCATGTGCATGGTTTTATAATTCCTAATTTCTAAATCTTTATTTCATAAACAGCTCATCCTTTCATTCCGCTGTTTTGTTGAATACGAAAATCAGAAATCAGACCGGAGAAGCTATGCATTTTTTACGACGTTTCCGCACAACAACTTTCTTTTAACTTACGCCTTCAACTCCTCTCATGTAGTTGCTTGCAAATTTTTATCTCGTTCTCATAATTTCATCTCTTACTCGAATGAATGAATAGGTTTGCATTGCCGCACACTTCGTGCGCAATTCTCTTTGATTTAGTTGGTTGTCACGTTGGTGCTCAAAGCGAAATGTTGCCGGAGCCACATTTAATCACTGTCAACATTTTATCAGACGACAGTCGGTATTAGCAAATATTAGCAAAGCTCTTACGCTTTGGATGCGAACGAAGTTGATGTTGTCAAACCACCCCCGCCCCCCCTCCAACCAGCACAAAACAGCTGCAGACGCACACACACAAACAAATATATTTTCAATAGCGTTATGTATGGAAAATAAAACACAAGTATTTGCAACTCACATAGGAGTAGTATGTAGTTGTGAGGTTTGAAAAACATACATATATTTATTATACATGTGTGTGTGTGTGTGTGTTGTATGCAGAATGAGTGTAGTGTCGCTGTGAATGCAACCGGATTGTATGACATGTTGCAAATGCAATCACCAGCAGCTAAACAACAACAACAACAACAACTGCAACTATATGTATATGTAGATATTTGTACATAAATGGTTGGACATGTTGAATTTGAAATGGCAGGAAGTACTAAGTTGTGCGTGTGTGTGTGTGTGTGTGTGTGTCTGAATGTGTGGAGAATGTTCTCTCCCAGATAGCAATTGCAATCAAATTTGAGTCAAATAAGATACTGCAAGATGATTGAAAACAGTCACATATGTGCTCATTTTCTTATCAAAAAAGACTCTACCGTCGGGAGAAAATGGTACCCTAGCGATGACTCTTCATGAAGAGTCTTATATGATTCTACTTTTCAATCAGTTTCTAATAATTTTTGAAGTCAGTTTTAACTCATTTTTGGTCTCATTTGTGATTATTATATGAAGTCAGTTTTAACTCATTTTTGGCCTCATTTGTGATTATTATATGAAGTCAGTTTTAACTCATTTTTGGCCTCATTTGTGATTATTATATGAAGTCAGTTTTAACTCATTTTTGGCCTCATTTGTGATTATTATATGACTGTTTTTTCCTTATTTATGAATAAATAAAACAGATTAAACTTCAATTCATTTTATTAAATTCATTTTTTATTTAATTCATTTAAAATTTTTTTTATTTATTTATTATGCTAGAGCACCACTGTTTCTTCTACAGACGTTTGCATTTTTTCAGCCGTTCTTTTGCGTTTGTCCACACGTTCTTTTGCGTGAACAAAATGTTTTTGTAGAACCGAATTCATTTCTTTGTCATCGCAATTAAATTTTGTATGGCTTATATCTATAGATGAAAAGTATTATTATATGTTTTTAAATAAAAAATTTGTAGTATATAGGTATATTACTTTTGATGACATTTATACAGAAGCATTTTTCTGCGCTAGGTTTATCCTTAGTACCTTTCCAATTGAATTGTTTCGCTAACTCGTCAGCAAATACTTTACGCACAGCAGCTCTATTTTGCTATTACTAGGCGACATGATTTTTTGAGCTTCTCTTATAGCAATACGTTTAATTTTTTTAGCTGACATTGTTTTTGTTAATTAATTCTATCAATTTTTATTATTTATTATTAAATTTAAAAAATTTATTAACGTCACAGTACCACTTATTAATAACTGCTTCCCTTTGCGTGCACAAGAACTAAATAAATGCAAAAGAACAAAAAGAGCAGTTTCTCCACAGAATAGCTGAAGATAACTGTTTTTTCTCTATACACTTATCATATTTTGATCATAAAGAATAGTCAAATAGTAATCATCTAGAAGATCGAAATATGATTTCTGGGCATTTTTTATTCTGGTTCTTCTTTTAGTCATATTTTGATCATAAAGAATAGTCATAAATGAGTATTCTTAGGTGATAATCACAAAACAATCATCTAAATGCTATCTGGGCTGTATGCCACAATTCATATATGCACATATTACCACTTCATTTTGTTTGGATGTGTTGTATGTATGTTGAGATATCGCAAGGACAAAACCACCGCAAGGCATGCAAATAACGGGCGCAACACCCGATGCATCCTCAGCGTTAGCCGGCGTTGAGTGTCGCATGTAATGCGTATTGCAATCGGCATTGTTGGTGTTGGAAGTGTCGCATGTAGAATTTGACAAATAAATGTATGAATATACGAGAATGTTGCAACAAATAAAAGTTGAACATACAGCCCATTCACTGCATTTTTCGTGCATTGGGATGCAAAAAAAAAAAGAATATATGTTTATGTGAATATATAAATTTTTTTTTTTGATAGTCATGGGCGTGCTATGAAAAATTCTAGTCGAGGAGTTTCTCTTAAGATTCAGTTTCACTATGCCAATCTGCTTAGGTCCTTTCAGTCCGGAATTAATATATTTGCAATACTTGAAATATATGTGGGCACTTTTGTTAGGACCGGAATCCACGGGAGTTTCGAAACAACC
This sequence comes from Anomoia purmunda, assembly GCA_951828415.1. Classification (NCBI taxonomy): domain Eukaryota; kingdom Metazoa; phylum Arthropoda; class Insecta; order Diptera; family Tephritidae; genus Anomoia; species Anomoia purmunda. The sequence continues at coordinate 106,768,381 of OX639996.1, read as the reverse complement.
ACAGCATTGGATCGCTAGTGAAAGGTTTTAGCACACAAAAAAGGAAGGAAATTACGATATCAGTTGGTAATAAATATTATTACTATACGTGCATAGCGCGTTTTTCAATACCTGATGCGATCCTTTGCGTTTCAGCCGATTAACGTTATTCGTGAAGTTTGTTTACTTCTGACAAGATGTAGCACTTCTAATGTTCGCTTCTTCTAACAGGTTTTTTTTTTAGACTGATAGAATTTTCGATAGGGATAGCTGTCAATTGACAGCTGGTAAATGACATTTCCTTTTGACATTTCTGTTCATTCAGCATTGACAAATCATCGCGTTTACAAATTGTGAAATTTACTTTAAAAATCAGTGTTCTTTTCGCCAAACTTATAGAGCACTTCGTGAACTATATGGTCCACATAACCGAGCATCAGAGCAGCTTATTCGTCGAACTGTTGATAAAAATTCGAACAACATTTACTCTACTCGATGAAAAACCAACAACAAGACAAAGAACTGTACGTATAGCGGAAAATATTGGTGTTGTAAGTGATAGTGTTGGAGAAGATCCGAATTTGTCTATTCGCCCCCGTGCTCAACAAGTTGGACTTCGTCCATCCACAACGTGAAAAATTTTGCGTAAAAATCTTGGTTTTCAAAATTGCACTGATCGCATCCGATTCACCAAAGCTAGTCGTGGCGGAAATATGCCAGAAATCGTTTTTAAATATTAAATTTTGGCATCATACTTCATTTTTTATGTGTTTTATTCAATTTAAAGTTCTAGCATTCTAAAAAAAAAAAACACCCTTTATATTTGGAATACACTAACGCATTACAGTTTACACCTCTTTCAGAAATCAGACCACAACAAATTGTCACCCTGTGAGAATATTTTTATTTATCGCGACAGCTCTGTAGCCACAGGGTTGCATAGTATTTCGATCAAAGAGCAAAATACGAGAGTGTGTGTGGTTTAAATTCTATATTGCGGAACTTATTTGGTTTGGTTCGAGACTACTTCGGCACTAGCTAGAGATCATTTACAATTCACTCACGAAATGTTGCCGGCCTATTCTCAAAATGTTCACAAAATAGCGAACTATGATTTAATCGGTATTTTTTTTTCGATAAAAAAAATAGTTGTTATTCTTCGATTTAAAATTTTTCAATAATACCATATCGATATTTTGCTATTTTTTCTATCACAAAACATATTTTTGTCCTCGCCGACAAATTCGTTTGCATTTATTATGTACAAAAAATTGTAAATACGATTAGTTTTGATAGAAAAAATAAAAATCACAAAATATCGCCCAAATACGATCGGAAAATTTTAAATCGCAGGAAAACGATTTGGTGATATTTGCTCGATATAAGCCGTTTCAGCTAACAGCTTGCGGAAACGGTCAACTTAGGGAAAATATTTGATGTATTATACCCCCCCTAGTACTGAGAGTCATTGACTTAGCTGTTGTGTAGTCCATCCTCAACTCTTCAAATTTTAGAGGAAAATTCTATGCAAGGTAACCAATTTTATAAAAAGCTCAGGGCGGGAACATTTTTTTCATCTTCTGCAGTAAATTTTATATTTTTAAATACGAAACCCTCTTGCACGCGTGCCTAATATCAATTGTAGGTTTTTTTCTTCTACACACATTTTTTGCACATTGTCCACAATTACTTTGAGTTAGTGCAGAAGTGCACTTGAGATGTTTATCGATGTAAACCTGCGTATTAAGCAATCAACACCTACCAAGTACGAACAAAATATTTTCCAACACACCTTACCAACAGAAAATGTCTAAACAAATGTTGACCTTCCGACACTTTTTGCCAAAACTTGAAGCCATCCCAGTCACTACATTTCGCCTCAAAAGGTTATTTGCTTTTGCAATGTATAGCTTTGTAAAAATGAAGGTGCTGCTTGGTAAAATATACACTTTGATTTATTCAAGTACATAGGTACATAGTAAATACCCAGCAAACATTTTCGAAGGATTCGAAATTTATGAGTCCGAAATCATCATCAGAGCACAAATATGATATAAATTATGAGAGTCCGAAATCAAAAAGATCAAGAGAGTCATCTAATATTTTTCAAAATAGTACTGGAGCCAAAGAAGACTCGCATGTGAATGAGTATTATATGATTATAACAGTAGCCGAATATGAGGTCATTCTAATTCACCATACCTCTTATTTAGGCTCACTTGGTGCTCAAATTTAGGATTATGTTGGAGAAACATCACAATTACACTTTGAACTGAGCTCATTGTGGAGGCTTTAGGGTTCTAAATGTTTGCTGGATAATAGAATGAAATTTTTTGATTCGCAGTAAAAGTAAGTATAACAGTTGGGTGTATAAAAAACTTACATTAAAAAGTTTTAATAATACACTAAAAATTTTATTATTCAAGTTATAAATGCTGTATAAGTTTGAAATTTGCAAAACGGGTAGCAACTCTAGCACACTACAAGGATGGAAGCGTCTGTATACCAAGCTCGTTTCATCGTTCAAATACACAGCCTCAAAAGACCGGTTTGCTGACTTTCCTGTAGAGTGCAATTTCGGTTTCTCTAGAGAGAGATTTTAACGCTAACTTTATTCTTGATGTTTAGGTTGGTTCTCAAACAAAAGACAATATTTACTTTAGTTAAGTGGGGAGTCATTAGTGTGGCTCCGAATATTTTGTTGGACTTGCTATCCCTGGAACTAAATATCGAAGAGGAGACAATGAAAATCATATCTTGACTATATTTGTTTTGATTGCAGCACGGCGATAAAGCTCCAGCATAGATGGTTCTTGATTTTGGCTCCATATCGCAAACTAATACCGAAGATATCTTGTGATGGAAAGTATACAAATTATACGACGCCCTTTAATAGAACAATGAAGAGATCTGAGTACTGTGTGGTAGTATCGAAAAGAGCTAAGCAATTAATTACGCCGAATTTTCAACTTTTCCAGTGGCAGACTCTAGTAACAAACAGTTGTTTCGAACTTAGTTCGAACTGAGCTCTGCTGTGCGTGAATATGGCAGAGAAGTAATCATAACTCTTGCAACATTTTATGCAAAAAAACCACAATGTTTAAAAAGACTGGTGTTGAATTCTAGCTTTAGAGCCTTGGAAACCGCTCGTATCTCTTCAAAAATTGTCGAATAAACTAAGTTGAGGCTGAACTTTCTTAACAACTCACTTGAACTCATTTGGGTGTCGGGATACTTTGGCGTCTAAGCTAACGAACTGGCTAACGAACTGGCTAACGAACTGGCTAACGAATTGGCTAACTGTAGGCTTTTGGAAGACTCCACGGGCCAAGTACAGCAAGGACGGTCACATCCCTAATGCCATAAATAAGGTGCATGGGATCCGTTGGTGTTGACCAAATAACCGAGCCCTTTCCGGAGAGACCTATGGTGGCGGCGAAATTCTTAGTTAGAGAAGAAATGAGTTATGAGTCCTGGTTGGGCTGATTCCAAGAGACATAATCCATGGAAGCAGCACCATATGCAGCACCGATCTCTCCATTTGCATATCTTACCCGGAGGATGAGGATAGCATAGAGCATTCCCTCCGTATCTCTTCTCCTTTAGATGGACTGAGATGGACATATTTGGATAAAATATATTGCGTGTGCGAAAAAAGGCATTCTCAATCCACTGGCAGGCTTCTAAGTTGCATCAAAGAGTCTGACAGATTTTTGAAGGATAACTTAAGTCCCATCTCTAACTTTTCCCCTATCAATTTTCCTTTAATCTTTTCCAAGCATCAAGCCCAATGCGCAACTGTGCCTGAATGTTTGGAGAACCGATTTCGGATTTCTGGCCTATCACAGTTCCATTCAATTCCACTCAGTGCTTGTGTAAAGTACTCGAATACTTATCATTTCTTGAGCAAGGTTAGAAAATTTTTAAAGTTTTTTTTTTTAAATATGTACATTGTAGCGTATTTTGAATTGCACTGGCATTTTTAAAGATCCTTACTAACCTCAATTATCGCTCAAATACACTAAATTCCATTGTAAGACTAAAAGGATTTATCCAAAATAAAGTAAAATAACGTAAAAATTACACAACTGCTTGAATTAACTTTGAATCGGATTAAAATGGAATTGGAGTCATTAAAGAGAATTTCACTCAACTGCCTTACAGTAGCTTACAGCCAATGTAAGACGCTCCAGTTCCTTAATACTCATAAACCTTTTATACTCGTATTTCCTATGCACGGAGCTACGTTTTTACAATAAAATGTAATTTGTACTGAATACATGAAAAAAGGGCCAGAGATATTTACCACCAAAAAAAAAGTGTACAGCCCAACGCATCCCACCAACTTTCCACGCAACGTCTCTTCTGTTTCCTAACAAAGTGGCGCAGAAAACAAAACAAAATAAAAAAAAAACAGCAAAACAGAAAAACAGAAAAAAAATTGAAAGCAGTCACTGTGAAATTTGCTGCGTTGAATGGATGGATGAGCGTCAAATGCAACAAAGTAAAAGACGTTTTATGCAATACGTTGCAACGCTGCACTGGGGCAGTGACAGGAGCAGCCACAACGCACAGCAAATTGCACATACAAGGTCACAACTTCGTTTAGAGATTTTCTCTGGGCGCAATTTGTATGTGCGTACACAATTTGCTGATTTTTTTTTTTTCGCCCACATAGATATGTCAATTTTGTTTCGCAGCCTTTGAGAGGATTTGCTGAGTAGACGCCATTTTTTACAGTTTTTGTTTTCATACACTTTCGAGCATGTCGTTGTATGCAAAATAGAAAAAAATGAGAAGGGTATGGTAATGAGGAAATTTTAATACCCTTGTAGACTGTAAATAAAAATAGTGGAAAGTGTGTTTATTTTACAACTACGAATTGGACTTTATTAAATTTTTTATAAACAACCGATGTACACATATGTACCTAATGGTTTCAGTATTGCTTCTTTAAATACTACACTATAGAGTTCACTGATATGTATGAATGTGGGTATATATTATGAAAATATTTTGTACATAAGCTGAAAGTTTGAATGAAAACGGTAAAGCGCCTGTAAGTAGGCAACCACAAATAATGGGTGTTCCAAAAGTAATGATATGTGCGTAACACTCTGCGCCAATTTTTTAGCAACTCAACCGAAGCAGACCACCAGACTTTGCTATTTAGTAGTAAAACACTCTACGAATTTACTAAATCTAGGTCGAATTGTTTTATATGATTTCATAAAATTTGTATTTCCTGGGCTTAGTTATTTTAAAAAAGTGGAATAAATTATTAAAATATATGTATGGCTTATCGAAGTGAAAAGTTCAGATAAAAATAGTAAAATCGCTTGGAAAATAAAGGGTCTTGTAATAGGTACGCTACAAAAGTAGACCGATTGTGACAGCAAATGACGCCATATTTTTCCCCGCTTTTTTGACATTTCTCTTCACTAAGGTTTGCCATTTCATCATGGAAAGATATACGATCCAACAACGAGTCGAAATTATTAAAATTTACTACCGAAATTCGGGGTCAGTGGCCTCAACTTTAAGAGCGCTACGTCCAATTTATGGTCGTCGTCATTTCTGGCTGAATGGCTTCGTCAATAAGCAAAATATGCGTTATTGGACAGGCAGTAATCAGACACGTAATCCATGAGTCAACATTGCATCCCGAAAAAAATACGGTTTAGTGCGGTTTATGGGCCGGCGGCGTCATTGGGCCGTACTTCTTTCATGATGATCAAGACCGACACATTACTGTGAATGGGAATCGCTACCGCTCAATGATAACCGAATATTTTTAGCCCGAACTGGATGATATGGACTTGGACAATACGTAGTTTCAACAGAACGACGCCACAAGCCACACAGCGAATGTCACAATCGATTTATTGAAAACCAAGTTTGGTGAACGTGTTATCTCACAAAATGGCCCAGTCAATTGGCCGCCTCGGTCGTGCGATTTGATGCCGTTAGACTATTTCCTGTGGGGCTACGTCAAGTCTATGGTCTATGCCAATAAGTCAGCGACGATTGATGAGCTTCGTACGAATATCGAACGTGAAATTGCAGCAGTATCGACCGATTTATGCTTGAAAACCGTCGAAAATTGGATTCAGCATCTGGACTTCTGCAAGCGTGCCCGTGGTGCCCATGCAAAAGAAATCGAATTCCATGCATAATGGCATCGAATGTACTTTCACAGGAATAAGGAATTTAATTCATATCCCAAACCGTTTTTGTTTTATTAAAAAAAAAAAACTTTTGTAGCGTTCCTATTGCAAGACCCGATATTTTCGTAATACATTTTAAACAACTAGTTCCCAACTAAGAGTTCAAGTTCGGCCCTTATATCGAGAAACCGCTTAAAAAACAAATCTGGAAAGTCGTTAGAGCGTTAAAATATTTTGCAGAATTATTCGCCAGCAAATTTCAGCAGGGGTTTTCTCAGATAAAATGTGCATAAAAGGAAAAAAAGTGCACAGAATAAAAAAAAGTAAACAAAATCCCTTAAAATATGCATTATTTTTTTTTTCAGTTGTGTTATATAATAGAATTGCGTAGAATTGGTTTTTAATCGCACACAGCTGTTGTGCGAGAACACGCCTAGTAAAATTTCCCGTCAAATAATTCTCTTGAACGTTTTAACCGTCTCACGGCTTTCAAAATTTCTCTAGTGGTGATCACTCCTCGGACAGCTATCACAAGATCTTCGCCATTTTTCACATTTTCTCTGGTTTGGGATGAGGCCGGCCATTTCTGACGAGATTCGCCTTCTATAGAAGTTCTGTCAAACGTAAACTTCTCGAATCACTGTACAACAACAAAAAATAAAAAAATGAGAATAATCTCTCAATATAAGTAGACATTGTGCTCAGTCGGAGGTGCTAGAAAAGGCAACCATTGAAGGTATAAGGGCCCTAACATAATTTTTCTAATTTTTTTTTCAATTATTTAAGACCACTTTAAATAAACGACTATTATTACTTGTGGATCACCCCTAACTATATATGTACTAAGTTTCTTACACATCACTACCAGTAGAGTAGTCAAGTTCGTAAGTTGCATTGTGTCTGCTGCCAGCCCAGCCACCTGAACTCGAGCAGAGCCATGCATTCCAGCTACGCAATTTAGCCAACTGTCAAAGGCGTCCGCGTTCTTATTGCCTCGGGAAAATATGGTATTAGACTTTAAGCGGTTTTTTCGCATGCCGCCTCAAGTTTTTTCATTCAACGTACGCTTTGTGTGCGCATTTCTGTGAGGATGTAATGCGAAAGCTTAGTAACATAATGGCGACATAGTGTAGAAAAAAGAAGGGAAAATTGTTTGAAAAACCTCATGGCAAGCGCAAACTAAGAGAATGAAGAAAAATGAATGCAGCACGGACTTGCCTATGAAATTTGTCAGGAGGAAGAAGGGGACACAAATCAGGGGAGTTGTGAGAATTGACATAGAACATGACAGCAACAAATCTGGTATATATGTAGCTACATGTAAGCGTCTAGAGATTGGTGTCTTTATTTTTTGTTCAGCTGCAATTTGTGTGGTATTGAAATGTGAATTAAGAAATTTAAAAAAAATAAAAAATATTTCTCGGAAATAAAATCTACAATAATCGGCATTGCAGCCAATTGTAATACCTAACTGAAACGTGACATTTTGAAGCTACCTTTTCTGAGAAGCTTACATGCACTCTATTAAAATTTTTTTTTTTTTTTTTGTAATTAACAACCACTGCGAAGCTGTTATATTTCAATTAAGTTTAAAATAGAATATACCATTCCGCAACAGTTGGTTCTACAATATCGAAACTACCCAGATTTATATTCGACAAAGGATTGTCACTTCAGCGACGTTCCTCTAAAGTTTATGGTTAATATTTTATGCTGTTACAAGAAACAACAACAAACACTAAGAGTCACATAGAGTGTGGTCTTATTATTATTATTTTACAAATTTGTATCGAATAAGGATGAGAACACTCAAAGTGTGAAAAAATACAACTCGACATTCTAAGTAGTAAGGCGCATGAAAAACCACCTTACTTATAAAATTCGCTATGGCAGCTATCTTTACAATCGGTAACTGTTCACCTTTTAATAAAAGAGAATTTAAATTCAATAGTGTTATTTCTCAAACAGTTTTTGAAGTAAAATTTCTTTAGCATGAGCTTGATTTTCCAACGTCACGTCGCAAAGTCACATCGCAAAGTCACGTCGCAAAATCGCGTCACAAAGTCGCGTCACAAAGTTGCGTCATGTAGTAGCATTTCGAGTGTCGCGCAAACTCGTGACGCAAGGCTTTTGTGAGACAAAACAAGCCTACACATTGCTGTCAATTCAGGATCATTTAGATGCTAGTTCTAAACCATTTTGGGACAATTTTGGGACACTTTGTTTTCTGTACATCTCAGGATGTTTTTGAAAACATTTCAAGACTATTTCGGGACCTTTGAACTAGCTCAATCAATTCGGGACTCTTCGTAAAGATTAAAGACTATTTTGAGAACATTTCGGCACTATTCTGGGATGATTTTGGATACAGTTTGGGACTGCTTTGTTCGGCACAGGTTTAGGACACTTTCAAGACTAGTACACAACTCGTTCGGGATTTGTTTTGAAGTAGTATAGATGCTGTTTTTCGAAAATTGTTAATTTTCATTCATTCTTTATATTCTCTATATAAGAACTATTATTTGTTTTGTAATACAATTTAATATCGAAAATGTAGAGTATAAATGTTCCGAATTTTTTCGTCACGTTTGGATTTGAAGATACAGGGGTCTGTTGGTTTTTCATGAGCTTGAATTTTTCTCAATTTTTTCCAACACTCTTTCACAAATTGCAATTCCAAAAACTGATCTGAATTTCACATAAAATTACGCAAATTTTGATATACAAATAATTTACATTTTTATGCAAAAAAAAAGCCTGAAAAAACAGTAGATTTTCAAACTCTACTGTTATTTATTTTCAATATTTCTTGACTGATCTCAGTTCTTTTCCGCTCCGGCTCTTGCCCACTCTACATCCGTCACATTTCCTAATAGTGTACATTATTTGTAATTTTCATTTTCGATAGCAATATGTGATATTTATGCTAAACATTTTATTATACCAAAAACCACTCTAATAGCTGTAATATTTTAAAACTTTGTCTCCGCACCCTTGAGGCTTTAATTTAGAAAACGAAAATCTTTCAAACAATTTAATATCCAATCACTTCTTTAGGTAACCGCACACCTGCGAAAAACTTCTTTCATATTAGAATTTCAAACGTTTTCGAAGAAAAATTAATTTTGCCATCTATGCGGTAATGGCAAAGAAAACTCATACATACATATATTGATTATAGCAAGCAGGATAATATATTTCCTCAGAATTTTTACATTTCTCACGTTCACGCAATTTCTTCCATCCACATTGTTTCGATTTCAACGTTAAATATTTTCGGCTCATCTTGGTAATTTGACTGCTGGTAATGGTGGTGGTGGTTGGTGTGAAATAGAGAAAAATTGCTATTTCGATAGAGCAAATTACGCGCCGAATAATTTTGAACAGCTGTGCGTGCTACGAAAAATGTTCACCCTTGTCGCATATTTTAATTTGCCTACAGCAAATGCAAACAATAAATAGGTGTCGTCGACACCATTAAGGAGATGGCCCGCAGCCTATCTGCACCGTGAGTACTTGAGTTGATTTTTTCTGTATGTGCATTAGGGTGACTTGCAAAAAAAAAGTTGCCGGTTTTCCAACGGAATTATTAAACTTGTTTATGTTTTAGAACTTCCGTAAAATTTTTTTTTAAATATGTTAATATTTACGTATTCTGGACCGATGGGAAATTACTTAAAAAAATATTTTTATAATATTTTTTTTAATATTTTTTTATAATATTTTTTTATAATATTTTTTTTGTTAATATTTATTTTAAGCTACCACTTGAGATGATAAAAAGCCGAAGTTTTAAAGGTTAAAGCAGCATCCAAACTCTATTTATTAAGGTTCCAATAATTTAACAATAACGTTTTTTTTATTTAAGACCAATTTTTTATTTGGAATATAATGGAAAAAGGCAACAACAATCATAGCGATAGAAATTATAAATAGTTGCTATTTCGGAGATCACCACATCTCCGCATTGGATTTCTTTATAGAATCTGCCTGAGTTTGAATTTACAACCTCCTTGATTTCCGAAATAGCAGCTATAGTATATATCACTCTGTTTTTGCATTCCAATACTTTCCAAATAAATAAAAAACCGGCCTTTAGGTGAAAAAATTCGCTTCTGATCGTTTAAATCTGTTTTATCATCTCAAGTAGTTTTTTGTAAAAAATAATTAAAATCATTTTGTTTTATTTATAAAAAACCAAATTTTTAGCGGTATTTTCAAATCGGTACAGCTCACGTCAATTTTAGTTTTTTCCAAAATATAATATAAATATAATGAAAAATAATGAAATTTATAAATCCGAAGGAAAATTAGTACCGATTTTTTTTCGTATGGCAAGTGATGCACCCTAATGCAAATATATATATATATATATATATGAATTTATGTGCGCCCATAATGACTTCAGTTAGCAGCACGGCGTGTGGAAACAACAACTGTCGCGCACGGGTCTTCTCTTTCCGCCCACAGCTTCCACTTATTTTCCTATTCGCCTTTTTTCCTATCGCAATTTCCAATCAAATCAATAAAAAAAAAATCACAGGCAACAACAACAAAGGCGAATGCTGTAACACTGTGGCAATGAATAATGTTACAAATTTAAAACACCTGTTTCCTATGTTTCACAGCGCTCAGCGTAATGTAGAGCGGAGCGACGAAGTTGGCAAAAAAGGAGTATCTTTTTCTTTTTTTTTTTAACTAAATACGAAGCGCAGCAAATTTGTTCACTAAGAGTTGTTGTAGCAAAGTGAAGGTGGCGACAAAAAAAGTGGGTGCGGAAATTTAAATTGAAAATATTTACGCACACTTCTTCTATTGCTTTCTTGTTTGGCTCCGACGGGACGACGTGGCAGGATAACGAAAAAAGTTAACACCGTTATAAGCTAGCTAACAGCATATTAAGCTTTTTTGCGCTCGAAAACTTTTTTGTTTTGTTTTGTTATTATTAATGTGGATTCATTACGAATGCCAACTGTGCAAGCGAGCGCGCAATGTTTATTTGTTTTGCTACTCAGATTTTGATATTTATCAGGAGCATGTTGCCTTGATTCCAAATGACTACGTTGGCACTTGGGTTGGCGCGGCTTGAAAAAGTTGTGCAGGGAAAAACAATGGCAGCTATCACACGTGTGATCTATTTAGGTAAACACACTCACACGCTGACAGTGTGGTGTCAAAAACAATTAAAAATGTTTTTTATGCAATGTGCTTTCGAAACAAATATTTTGGAAAATGTTAATTTACTAAATAGAAAGCGAATTAAAGGCAAGATAAATTCAAGGAATTAGAGATGAATTAATTTCTTGTTGCGCGCGTAAAAACTTACTAATTGGTGTTTATTCAAATTTTACTATTTGTCTCATGTTTCTTTTTTTTTATACAAACATATTTCATTCTATTATAAAAATTGTATAAATTTAAACTTTAAACTTTATATTAAAATTAGAAAAGTTCAAAAAATTTCATTCAAACATGAAACTTTTAATGATAACTTTCAGAAAAGTTTTTACACGCAATTTTAAATTTTTTAAGTGACTGTAAATTGACATTTGATTATTAAAAAATTTACTGCGATACATTTTTTTCCATTTGCAAAGAGATTTGTCAAAAAGCAACGATAATTTTTTGGAAATAAAATTGTTGCTTTTTCTCTTTTTTAAATGCAAAACCAAAATAGTATAAATCAAAATTTTAAGCTTTGTGAAATAATTAGAGCAATTCGACAAATTTTAACCATTATTGTAAATTTTTTAAATAGAATTTTCACGAAAATGTTAATTAATAAATATAAACTTCGAGTGGCTATAAATTGTAAAAAAAAAATATATGTAATAGCTTAGGCACTGAGAATATTGAATGTAGGTTTTTTATTACTGGATTAATTTGAATTCGATGTGCTATTCAAAAGTAATGAATTTTTGAAAATTCCAATTTATGAATCTATAATAATATAAAATGATAAACTTCTTGCTATTCACCACATATCGGTCAAACTATTAATTCCTTTGCATTTAGCCTGAAATTATGCGCAAAAAAGTAAAACAGTTTTGAAATCTCTGTATTACGTTGTTTACGTGGATAAAAAATGGTAGGATGCCGTCGTTGTAACCTTCCAAATACAATTTGCGAATAGTTTTTTCTAGACAAAATAACATAAAAGGTTGGCTGAGTTGAAGTGCATTTCAGCCTTAAACATTCGCATAGAAATAAATAAATTTTGAACAACAATTTGAAGTTTAAATACCAGCAACTTCGTTAATCTGTAACCAATAATTCGGCCGTTAGGCAATCAACTCATTAAAAAGTCTGTCCCGAATCATATCTATCTTTTTGTGTACATATATCAATTTAAACAATTTGCTAGGTTTATCTAACATCTCAAAACAAACAAGAGTAAAGAAGGTACAAAATACTTACTATTTAGAAAAATTGCTTTACTTTCCCTTTCGTTATTCTTAAAAGACAACAAGCTGTTGCTTATTTATTGTTGTATCGGTAGTAGGACGGCATTAGCGGAATTAAGCAATTAAAAGTGGGGATTATTGGCGCTAAAATACTTGACACTATACACATGTATAGTACATACAGATATACGAATGGAATGCAGTCACTACAAAGAAAATTGGCAAAATAAAACTGCGTGAAAAACAATTTAACCTCACGCGGGAGTACAAAAATAACTACGAATAACGAATCAGTGCTAATTGGTTGATTCAATTAAAATATTTGCGGAAGATTCCATATGAAACATTGAGTGAAAAATGCAAAAATGTTAATGGAAATTTCATATAGCATTTTTTAAACAGTGAGAGCATAATGCAAGAGTTTTAATGGATATTTAATACGACATATTTATTTGCTCTATATATTTTATTCATTCATGCGCATGTCTTCAAAATTAAAACGCATCAGATTTTCTTAAATGAATGGAGCTTTGGGATTTAAAGTCATTTAGAATGTAAGTAAACTATTTGTGTAGTTTTATTGAGTTCGAGGTCAGTTTTTTAGGGAATATTATGAAAAAAAACAACAATTTTGCAAAGTGGTAGAAATGGTAGTTGCTATTTTGAAGATCGCCACTTCTCCTCATCAAACTCATTCTTTTTTTTTTAAGCTCTACCAGGGCTCGAACCATGGTACATAGGATTGTTATTTCAGTATTCAAGAGCTGGGCAGCGCTAACCGTGTGAAAATTCTTTAATTTCTCATCATCCCTATTTCGAAGCAGCACGAGCTCAACAAAATTATGCAGGTTTATAAAAATAAGGCCGAAAATAATATAATACATAAATTATGTCCGAGCGGCTGATAGTTTTTTCATAAACTATCCCTCGTTTTGGCATTTCAAAGTGTTAACCGTTTCGAATAGCCGCAATTTTTTAATACAATTTTATTGATTTACACGAATTTTCGTCCGCCACATGCACCTTACATTTTGCTGCTACTACCCTTCCCGCTTTCCTCTCCCTTCGCACCGATTTCATGTCGTCATTTACACCTGCTCATTTTTTTCCCCCGTCTACACTCTATTTATCCTTATTCCATGTCAATTGATTTAGTGGCGTCTACAGCAGTCTATCCTTTACTACAACGAACCACAAATGACACCCTTCATCGCGTCCTTGGCGACGATCAACAACATCAGTGACCACTTAATTGTCGCTAATTCCAATTTGAGTGGAAAATTTAATTGCGGATTGATTGAGAACGCAAAAGAGGCGGTGGGCAGTCGGTCAGTTTGTTGTCGCTCAACTGCAACACATCAACATTTGCCATTGCAATAGAACACACACACACACACACCCATTCCATTGTATGGTTCTTGGCATGCTATCTGAATATCCTGTGCTGTCATCCTTGGCGATTCTCTATGAGATAATTTGCTTTTGAGTTTGCGTTTGCTGCGTGTCTCCATCGGCTAATTGGCAGCGAGATTTGTTCAAAGGTTACCTACCGCTGCTCTATCTACACAACTCGAATGCCAAAGCAGAATTATGTTAGCCAAGCAAGCGAATTGACTGACTGGCTGTCATTGCTACAGTCACTTTAGCTGATAGAGCGATTTCCATTAAATAGCGGCTATAGCAATTAGAAATGTTGTTGCTGGTAGGTAAGTAGCATTTGTGAGCGCGTGTGTTTGCACTTGTGCTGGTAAATTATTGGTTGTATTTGTGAGCACACAATCAATTCAATTATATAGACTGTAAATTGCTATGGCAACTCACAACATCCAATCACCTAAGCTTGTTAAGGGTTCAAAATATTTGCATGCATGCATGTTTACAGTTTTCTTCGAAAATGAAAAACAATATATTATCTACGATTCTCCAATATCCTTAAGGCTAGTACTAACTGCACAGCTGTGAAATTTCGCCAGCAACGAAAATTATCGAAGCGCCTAAAAAATGCCGTATAAAAGCAAATTTATACAAATAATTTAAAAACATTTTCTTAAATGAAGTTCGCTTGTCAGTTTTCACACAATTTCAAATGGCAAATGTTGTTTAAAAGCTGTGAAAAAATGTTGCTGGCTTCATGTTGCAAAGATGTTGCAGAGGTGTTCTGAGAGCCTTTTCACAGCATGACAAACCAATTTATATGGATTTTGTCGGATCATTTCATGTGAAAGGGGAACAGAGTAATTTAATTTTAGTAATTCAGTTAACCTTAAAACCATGATTTCATTCATAACTTCTTTCTGTCGGTCGTCATTTAGAGGTAAAATCTGCATATAGCCTTCGGTTTTCTTTGGGACCCACCTTGCCCATATGCTCATCTAGGTCTCTAAGTACCAAAGTTTTCAGATGCTTACCTTCCAGTGCTGTTTATCAAATTGGTATATTAGGTTATTTTTCTCTTGTTTTTTTACAAACGCAGAGGAAACCTTACTCTTACTCAGATGTCACTAGCGGGTATCACGTTGAATATTTTCAGCGATGGAGTGTCCTTCCCCAATACATGGCCTAGCCAACGCAGCCGTTCGATTTTAAGTCGCCGAACTATGTCCATAAAGCTCTTATAGCTCATTATTTAGTCTATGGTATTCACCGGCGGAAATACGTGAGGGGACAATAATCTATCGAAGAATCTTTCTCTCGGACACTCCCTGGGCAATTAGAACCGATATTGACAAGATTTGATTTTTTATAAATCTAACAAACACTAACATGATACATAGCGATTTGGAAAGCATGTAAATGCTAATGTTTTTTGGAAAAATCCATTTATTTCATAAAAATTTAGCAGCCATAACAAAAGCCTTAAAATATATGTAGTAAAAAATCAAATGTAAAGCATACAACGTAAAATAGTTAGTAAAATTACAAACATATCATAAGAATTCAACTCTCGGGCTTACTACTTACTTTAAAAAATGTGACAAGTTGCGACCCAATGAGCTTCTCAGAACAAAATTCGAGCAACTTCTCGTGGTGAGAGTCAAACAAAAGGTGCGTTCGATTCGCCACTTTTCTGCTCGCGTTCGAACAAATATGTGTGTACAAGCAACAACAACGATAGCTAACTAGATTCGGCGTTCGCGACTACGTTAATACCTCATTAAACTGGTCGAACCCAATACACAAAATGTTGCTGATGTTAGACCAGTTTTAATATTCGTCGTTTGTGATGCGCGAAAATTAGATTGGAACAATTTATGCTCCAGATGTTTCATCGACTCGCCACTAGCTAACGGATGGCGAAACGAATACGGCTAAAAACTGGGAGGTTTTGCTGCTATATAGAGCACATCAAAAAATCCTGCAGCTAGGTGTCAGTAAAGTTAATGGTATAAAACGACGAGGCGTGATAAAAAAGTGCTGGCGGTGCCTCACAGATCGGTTGAGCCCGGCGAACGCAAAATTCTTTTTTCGCAAGCTTCTCTTGAGGCGATTTTTTCGCAAGCAAAATCATTCGCCATAGACGGGAACAGGTAGTAATCACTTTATGCCTGGTCCAGACTATGAGATAGATGCGTAAGAACCTCCCAACCAAGCTCCGGAGCTAGTCACTATTGATGTGTGTCCTGGCGGTGTTCTGATGGAGCATTCTCAAAATGAATCAGGCAATCATAAAACTGTCTGAAAATTTTTTTAGTACAAAATCTTATCTTTCTAACGCTGTATAGCGTAACCCAATTGCACTTATAGAACGAATATAGCGGAATACAGATTACTAAAACCATCTATTGGAAAAATAATGGATTTCTCTTCACCAGACCTAATATAAAGATTTTTTGAATACTCTAATCATTATTTTAGTTTTCAGAGCCATATTAAATGCAACAGTGGCAAGTTTCGTTGTCAAGATTAAATATAGGTGGCAATGATGCTGTGCATATTAATACTCGTACGATTATTGTATACACACTTGTACTCGTAGCATGCCACAAAATCAATGAGCATAAAGAATTTGCGAAAGGTTACGTGACAAAGATTTAAGTGAAAACATTATACAAACGTATACATTTTGTGTATAGAAAAACAACAACAATATTATTGGCATCTATAAACGCAATAGCTACTCGAGTTCAATCAATCTCATTCCTTGTATTTTTATTTATCGGCACTTGCATTGTTTAGCTGCGAAGCCAAATTGTCACTTGATACGTTGTCTCATTGCATGGCAACATAAAAGAAAAAAACACAAAAAAAAACATAAAAAAAAGAATAACAAAGAAATGCTTGGCACTTGGCACACTAATTGACACTTGTAAGTAAAATGTTCATATCTGTATGTAGCATAAGGTATATTGTTGAACCTGTTTGCTTTCAGTAGCAGTTGCTCAAATCCACGCCACCTGTGCTCTACAGCAACAGCAACAGCAACAGCAATAATGACCGACCGACCAGCCGTTGTCATCAAACCACTGCTATGGCTTCCTTGCCACATTCTGTATATAAATTTTGCTCATATATATATATTCTTCCTATACCACGGTCGGTAACAGGAAACAGGCAATGAAGTGTATGAAAATCGAATATGTGTTATGAAAAAATCAAAATTGCACTAACAAATCCCTAAAGTGCTTAGACGAAGTAAAGCGCGCCCGCCCGCCCGGTCAGTGAATTAAGGAAGTCCGTTGTGAGACGCTAAGCAACATGCAACAAAAATAAGAACAACAGCCATTCGGGATATCACTAACGGTCACTCAAGTGTTGTCAACACCTGCTGAAAATAGCCACGTATGATATTTTGAGCCACTGAATGAGTCAGTCAACTGTTGTCGCATTTTTTTGCACTTTCTGCATTTCTGTGCTCTCTCCCTACATGTTGACATAATGCCATAATTTTACAGCACACGTTACAAAAAATACATGATATGTATGTATGTATGGTATTTAATATTTTTTGTAAATTCATTATAAAATTATATGTGCGTGTATTTTCTTTAATTCGCGACAAAAAGGCGGATATGATATTTTGATTAATTTCCGTTTGTCGTTTTTAATTTAAAAAAAAAATTAAGCTTAAATATGTTGTGAAAAAAAAAAATACGGGAAGAGGCATGGGAAATATTTGCTGTTTTTAATTTCCCCTTGGCGTGCGAAAAATCATTTTGGCTCAGTTTGCTGGCAGGCCGGCCACCCACCGACAAAGCAGACAGCTGAGATTATTTTACAACACTGACGCATTATAGTAATTTGCGTTTTCAAGTGGACGTAGTGAGCGTTGTAAATTGAATTGTGTAGACTTATTTACTATGCATAGCGTTCAGGAAGCCTGTGTTTAGAACATTAAAATGTTTTAATTAAAATTTGATGTGGTGAAACGGCGACAGAGGATATTGGACGTAAGTTAATAAACGACTGATTTATTTTACATTCGTCAAAGAGTTGTAATCAGATTTAATTGAAATTAAGTATGCAAGGACGTAGATGAAGTATGGGTTTAAGAACTAGAGTGGTTCAAAAAACAAACAAGAAAAATGTACATTTTAATGCGCCCACCACCTAGGATTAATCTACATCGAAAAAAATAATACCGCAAATTTTTTTTTAAATAAATGAATTTTAAGGGGTGGTTCAAAGCGCTCAAAGTTTCCTAAGTAGATATCATAGGTACATGAGAATAAAATATTATTGAAAATTAATATTTTTCAATCATCTCAGTATCTCTTCAAGCGTTTTAAAGGCATAGTACTCGAATTTTTAATTAACTAATTCAGCTGAATTTTTTACATTTTTTTAGGGTTTCGTGGAACCTAGGCTCAGATTTTCAATGGACAAATAGAGAATACTTTGCCAACTCACAGCTTTTAAAACCCTATAGAGATGGGCATATGAAAAATATATCGATATATATCGTCTCGACAAAGAAGAGTAAAAAATATCAATATTTTTAACTCAAGGCGAAATTACCTAAAGTATTTCAAAAGTTATCGATAGAGGAATAATGAAACTTATTTCTAAGTTATGTTATTTTTATTTTTTTTTTTTCGAAAAATATGAAGATTTACGTGGCCGTAAAAATCAAATTTCATACAAATTTAATACTGGAAAGTAAACATCGAATATTGATATTTCGAAATTAATAATATCGACGTATTTATCGATTATTTTCCAAACAACCGATATATCGATGAGTCGATACATTCTGCCCAATCCTTGAATTCTTTATAGGTGTTTGTAACTTGTTCTCGGCTAGAGAAAAATGTAATCAAATATTTTAGCAAAATTAAAATTAAATTCATAGCATCGCAACACTATTAGCAAAAAAAAAATTATCCAAAATCCACGAAATCATGGTTTATGTTACGTTATGGATTATATTAACAAATATCTAGCTCATGTAAAAATACATTAAAATATTTTTCGAAAAAAATTTGAGATGAATATTATACAAAAAAAAAACTGTGGCAAAACTTTGGTGCGGCACTGTATATAGTTCGCTACAAAAAATTGTCGCATGGCACCTAACAGCACGTTGCGGCCAAAAAATTAAATGCTTCCTCTGCACAATCGCTTTGATATTGCGTGCCACCACGGGGTGTCAAAAATAAAACAGCGAATCGCCGAAATGCGTAAAATAAAAAAAAACAGGAATATAGAAAAATACAAATAAATATATGATTTATATGTATGTATGTAAGTAAATATTGAAATGAGATTTGAAGGCGCACATAACTACATATTTAAACATATCGATTTTTTTTCAATGATTTAGGTATACCGCTTTTATTTCATTAAATTTTATAAAAAATATACAACAACAAAATATATATAAATCGCGGCTTTGAACATTGTGAAAATTTGTATGACAATTTCAAACTTCTTAACCAGCAATAGTAGATATTTTTTTACACGCTGTTTTACGAAAAACTTCCAATGATTTTTGTTGATGTTTTTTTTTTTTATCTAGCTGATATAAAAATACATTTAAAGCTTTCAATAAATTTTCGCAAAAAAAAAACAAACGTTTTATTCACAAAATCATCAGCACGAAAAATTCAAAAAAAAAAAAAAACTACAAAATCAACAACAAAATGTAGAGCAAACGTTATATGTAGAAAATGCGCAACACCATCAGGAAAAAAAAAATATCAAAAATAAACGAAAGTTTTGAAGCACATACAATTTACACTTTAGACTAAAATTGCAAATTGCGTACTCGAAATATTTCTGAAAATTGTGAATAAAAAATTTGAAATGCAAAAAAATTTTTTTTTTAATTTTATAAAATTTGCACATACTTGCAACCTCTGACTTTTATGGTTTTTGTTGCAGAATGTGACTATATTTTTATACAAAATTAACTCGAATTTAATAAGAAATAAATAAATTCTCGAAATTTGTCAATAAGCTTTTGCAAATACAGTGCATATAATTTTTTACAAATTCTAAATAATTCATGCTAGGATTTATTAATTACATACATATTTATTAGCAAACGTATAATAATAACATAATTATTTTTACACGAAAAGGAACACTAGCTGCCAGGGCCTTCGGCTTGCTCAACATTCTCAGTGGAAAAACTTTCGAAAATCAAGGGTAATTTTTAGCTACTCGTAACATGCATTTGATTTATTAAAATTGAATACCGAAATTTTTTCCAAAAATTATAATTAAAAATTTTAAAATCATATGTAAAGTTTATTAAATTTTTCTACCATTTTGAGCAAGTTCGGAACTTTGAAGAGTTTTGGAAGAAACGAAAAAATAAATTAATATTGGGAAAAATAAATAGTCAAAACTTACAATGTAAATTGAAATATGTGGTCCGATAAAAAAGGTCCCATAAATTTTTAAACATATCCCTATTTACGCAAACTTTTTTAATAGAACCTTTTGCATACTAAAATAAAATAAATTTAACTAATGTGGATTTACTACCCTTCGGCAATACTAAAATGTTTCCTATTCCACTTCATAAAATCTATCTACCTTTATGACTGGTTTATATTTATTTTATTTGCGCCATAAATCTAAACACTGACTACACCTAAATGGAGACATGCGCCGCTCAAGTTAAATTAATTTACAACTTACAGTTTTGTACAAATTTACTACCTTTTACAAATTCACTTTATTGGCTATTTGAATACATTTTATTATCGGGCAACTATGTTTGTATATTTTGTGAAATGCTTTGCTACTTTTCTACATATTTATTTAGATAGTTGATACTTGCGATAAATAATTTTTTTTTTTTTGCTTTTTGTTTGTTTTGGTGCGCTTGCATGTTTGCGCGTCCATAAAGTACCGCAAGTTTTACTACCCAGCTTTATTCAGTTAGTATCTAACTTTTATAACCACATAGGAGGTTTGCTTTATTGCCACGGTTATTTAGAAATGTTCAACTGACCTTTTTAACATTTAAGAGCAACAAGGAAAGGAGTGGCAGGTTATATTGTAGTAGCATTAACTTAAATTGAGCGACCATCTACTCTACTATGTAGCGCGAGAAACAGAATTAAAACTCCAAACTTCAGTTTTGATGTTTATTCTATCACTTATGTCTTAAGACTCTTTTTTCTTACGAGCTATTTTTGCGTTCAACTCAGCTTTGAATGCAAAATATGCAATTATGCATGTTTTGTATGTTCGAACGAATGTATGTTTGTGTTTGTATGTAAGTGCATATGCTTATTGGAGTGTTGGACTGTAAGCGTTTAGTTAAATTTGATGCCTGAAATATGTGTATGTTTGTATGTATCTTTTTATATGGAAATGTGTTTTGAGTTTTTGTGTGGAATGTGGCGAGTCAGTTGAACATGATGTCTTACATATATGTAGTTAAGATGTGGGAACATAACTCCTCCACCCTTTGCTTCGAGATTCTCCTGGATCTCGTTACTTAATTCCGTATTTTTCTTTTATTTGATGTATTTCAATATCGGAATTTGTTTTTGCAATTTTGTTAACAATTTTAATTTGGTTTTTTTTTTTGTACAGATAAATTACAATTATAAATATTACAATAGCTACAATGATTGTTATGCTTATTCCGTATGAAACTTTTTTGTGGAAGTGAAGTTCTTCTATTTCTTTTATATTTTCGAATTTTTCCAAATTTATCTGATTTAATTTTATTTCTTTTTGTTCAAAGTTGCTGTCCAACTGAATTTGGAATTTTTCATAAAACTCTTTCTTTTTATTAACATAATTAATGTTGAAGATTTGTATTCTACAATTTGCAAAGTTAATCAGGTTATTACCACTTAAAGTAACATTTCGTTTAGTGCAATTTTGATTTACATGTTCATTTACAGCATTTTTGATTAGTAGAGTATCATCCTCTATTGCTACGGTTTCAGTTTTATTATTTATTTTATAACGGCATGAGTTAGAAAAAACACAATTTTTACTTATTTCTAATTCCTTAAGTAAAGCATTTTCTTTGAAAATATAGTTTTTATTGTCTATGTTTACTATGAGTTCGTTTGGCTGATCGACTTCTATATGAAATTTGTTTGGTAGTGCAGTTATTAGATTCAGTTCTGCAATGACATAGCTTTTTGGGATTTTTATACAAATGACAATAGTATCGTTATTATAAATCACTAGACCCATTCTAGCCAACTTCAATTTGTAAAAATCAATTTCAAAGTATTCAATTTCTTCTTTGCTTAGGATGTTTGGAAAAAGTGTATTATATTTAGCGGATGCGACATTATTTTGAATTTGGTCTATCTTTTTTTCTATAAATGAGAGTTTATATAAGCTTTCGTAGAAAAATGCTTCTTCCTTAAGCTCTTTATTGACTTCGTTCAGTGATTTTAAAATTTTTTCCCTGTCATTTTCTACTATTGTTTTCAGAGTATTTATTGATTTGTTAAAGTTACTGTTAATAATAATTTGTTTATTAGAGTTTACTATCAAATTGTGGTTATTCTCGCTATTTACTTTTAAAAATTCCTCAATTTCCTGTCTGTCTGAATCATCCATCAAACCGAATAACCAGTTGTACAATGATCCGAATCCATTAAATAGTCCCCTCTTATTTCTATGAATTTTCCTCGGGGTAATTGATTTAACTTTTGCTGCTAATAACTCTAGTTCTGTGAAAAGAATTTCCTTCTTGCTTATTTCCATGTTTGACATATTTATGTTTTCTCTAAAATTTTCCAAAATATTTTGAATCTCTTCTGTTTTTACCATGTGCAGTATGGTATTTGTTTCATTCGCAATTTCTACTTCCCTCAACCGTATTACTGTAAAACCTAGTTGATCCGATATTGGATTCACCGACATTAAGCCTGCCGCTGTCGTTACCATCATCGCCAGTATAAGTGTCAATATTACGTCCTGTAAATTTAAAAGGGCGTTTAATGTTTGAAGTATGAATGTTTTCTAAATTTTTTTTTATAAATTTTGGCTCTTCCTTATGCCTAACATTTTTATAGTTTCTAATAAACCCCTGTTTTCTAGTTTCTAAGTAATCTTCTTTCGTTAAGTTGTGCTTGGAAATAGTCCTCAATTTTGCTTGTTCTAACCGTTTCTTAATTATTTCATGATCAATTTTGTTATTCTGGACGTCTAAAGGTGAAGCTTTTATTGTGGTGTGATACGAGTTATTATAGAATTTCACGGCTTTACACATTTGAGTGATTATTGGAACTTTTTCCTCCAAATTTAATGTTCTTATACGTTCAGTAAGCGTATTGTTTAATCTTTCTATATCTGAATTCCCGGTATGACTATTTGGCTTGGTAACATGAAATTCTATGCCTTCTTTAGTCAGGGTATCGCAAACGTTTTTCGAGTTGAATTCATTATCGAAGACAAACTTTTTTACATGTCCCTTAATTGATAAAAATTCATTAATTTTACCGATAATTGTCTGACTGTTTCTATCAGGTAAATGAAAACATATGACATGTTTTGAAAACTTATCTATAAAAATTATAAAAGAGTGTTTGCTGTTAACGTAAGTATCTATGTGAACAATTTCATTTACTGTGTTGGGTGTTTCCGTAATTTGAAATTTCGCTTTGATGGGATTTCGATCGTATTTGCCTCCACTACATATGTCACAGTTATTTATTATTTCGTGAATTTTAATTTTTAGCTGAGGGTGATACACCTTGTGTTTCATTCCCTCGTAAGTTGGGATAATTCCTGAATGTCCTACTTCAATTTTATGGAAAAACGATATCTGCCTCTTTAGTGCATATTCCTCTTCAATATCTTTGGGAAAGTAAGTACATCTTACAAAAGAAATGTGTTCATTATTTGGGTAAGAGTTTAGAATAACTCGTTCTAACTCCTTATATTCAGCGTCACTAAGTTCAGAATATATAGCGACCTTTCCTCTGTCAAAATGTGTTCTCACTATGTTAATTACATTTTCACAATTAATATCCTGCTTATCTACGAAAACACGTTTATTATTAAAGATTTTTTCTAATTCGTTTTTCTTCGTTTCAACTAAAATTAATTGTTGTTTGAAACGGTTTACAACTGTGTCGAGGGTCGTGAAGTGGTTTTGAGAATTTTCCTCTTGAGAGTGGTTAGTTTGAACTTCCATGGAAACCATTGTTTGATCTTGTTGCTCCCCAGTGTTTAAATTTTTAATTTCTAACATTTCTTCTATAGTCATTCCCAAATTGTCGGAATTAACCATATTTATTTCCTCGTCTACAATTCGACTTAGGAAATCGGCTATTTTATTTTCTTTGCCGGCAATATACTCAATTTTTGCGTCGTACTCTCCTAATTGTACTAGCCAACGCTGTAGTCTGGGATTTATATCCTTGCCAGAGTTCTTGGTTTGCAACCACTTAAGCGGTTGGTGATCTGTTTTTAGATCGAACTCTCTCCCGAACAAATAAGGTCTATAATACTTTACTCCCCACACTATCGCCAATAATTCCTTTTCGATAGTGGAGTAATTTTTTTCATGATCATTCAGTGTTCGCGAAGCGTATGAAACTGGGTGATCATCTTGTGTCAGGACTGCGCCAATAGCGAAGTTACTAGCATCGGTAACCAATTTAAACCTTTTGGTGAAAATTGGATATCTTAGAATGGGAGGATTTGTGATAATATCCTTAAGTTTTTCGAATGCAGCTATATAATTTGGGTCATTTATATTAACTTTTGCATCCTTTTTCAAACATGCTACCATCGGGTAAGCGATTTTAGAATAGTCCTTGATGAACTTTCTATAAAAACCTGTAATACCCAAGAACGATTTTATTTGTTTTTGGGAAATGGGCAACTTTAATTTTTGTATGACTTCCACCTTTTTTGGATTAGGTTTTATTCCATTAGGTGTTAATATGTGACCCAAAAATTCAGTTTCCTTTTTCAGAAAACTGCATTTTTCTAACTGGATCTTCAGCTTTGCATCTTTTAGTTTTTGGAAGACTTTTCTAATATTTTCTATATGCTCCACCAAAGAAGTACTGAAAATCAGGACGTCATCTAAATAGACGACACATATTCTATTTATATAGTCTCGAAGCACTGAATTCATAAGACGCTGGAACGTCGAAGGAGCATTTTTTAGGCCAAATGGCATTCTCAAAAACTCGTAATGACCTAAAGGGGTAGAAAATGCAGTTTTTTTTCTGTCATTTTCGTCCATCAGTATTTGGTGGAATCCTTTAGCAAGATCAATAGAGGAAAAATATTGCGCTTTTCCTAATTTGTCCATGATACCATCAATGTTAGGTATGGGAAATTTATCGCTTTCTGTACTTTCATTTAATTTTCTATAATCGATGACAATGCGCCATCGTTGATTTCCATTTCTATCTACCTTTTTTGGGACTACCCACAAGGGACTGTTATAAGCAGAATTGCTTTCTTTAATGATATTATGATCTAACATTTCTTTTATTTGCCTCTGAATTTCTAATTCGTGAGCCTGTGGGTACCTGTAGATCTTTGAATATATAGGCCTATCCTCCGTTGTAAATATCTTATGTTTTATTTCATGTGTAAAGGAAAGCTTATCTCCTTCCTTGAAAAATAAATCTTTATAGTCTTGTAATAAGTTTTTAATCAATTGGCTTTCTTCGGAATTTAAATGCTTTAAGTCTAAATTTTGCATATCACTGAATTCAAGTGCACAAATTTCCTGTTTTTTATACGGGCTAACTGTATCAAAATGTATTGTTTTTCCTAATATGGTAATAAATCTATTCTCTACATCAATCTTAGCTTTAAGAGGGACGAGAAAATTTTGGCCTATTATAGCTTGGTAATTTTTACTGTAAAAATCAATCACTTTCCATGAGAAAGTGCCTGAGACTTTAAATTCTTCAGGTATAGGAGTAACTATTTTGTGCGTTACTTGATTTATGCCATTTATAGTTCTGTACCAAAGGGGTGTTTGCAGTTCTTGTTTGGGAAAATGGTTTTTGAAAATATCTGGTTTAATTAAACTTGTATCGGAACCTGTATCTATGAGGCATATAATTTCCTTACCGCCAATTGTTAAAGTCATTAAGGGCAATCTGCAGGTGGAGGCGTTTTGGTAAAATTTACGTCTTCCTGTACATTACCCACCTCCATCGGCTGATAGCTTCTGGATGAACCAGACTGGCTCTGTCTATTGTTTTGACTGTCAACACTCATATGTGAGTTCGACCTCGTTTGAAAGGAATTGTACATATTATTACGTATAGGAGCTTGAAAACGTTGCTCTGAATTATTTCGATTCGGAAAGCGTCTACTTTGCGCTAAATTCTGATAATTATAATTACTATTACTAATTTGCGAATTTTGATTATTTGTTTCTCGTCTAATGTTAGACTTACTATTTTCAAACCGATTTTGTTTATTTGTCGCATCCTTTGAAAAAAAACTTTGTTTTCTGTGATTATATGAAATAGCTCGTTTTTCATCTAATAACCTAAATTTTGAGTAACTGTTATACATTTCTAATAAGGTAGCACTTTCATCTAGATGAGTTCGGTAACTTCCATCAATCTTTTCTAACAATATTTCTCTAAGGTCTCGGTCTACATTTACAGGTGTATATATTGAAGGCTTTGCTTCATCAAATTCGTATAATTCATTAATTTTATAACTAGCGCTTAAGAAGAAATCAAAAAGTTCTCTTAAATTATTAACCTTTATTTCTCTGCACTGATTGAATATTTGCCCATACGTTTCCTGCGGTTGGAATCTCTGCTTCAGTCGCTGCTTCACGTCAGACCAGTTGCTGCGGTTTATCAGCTGTTGAACGCATCTTCCTGCGTCGCCATGCAATTTTTCGTTCACGACTATTTGGGTTACGAATTCTTCTACATGGGGCCTATTGTTGCACAAAGTAAATCCCCTGTCGACGGCGTTGACGAATGCGAGTAAATTGTCGCTTTTTGCCCCACCATACGATTTTAAGTGGCGAAAGTGGCTTATTATTTTGTCATCACTAAGAGCGAGTTGTTGCGCTGGTTGTTGGTTGATTAGCTGCTGTTGCTGTAGTTGCATTTGCTGCTGCATCTGTGCTTGCAATGCGTTAATTACCTCTTCTTGCCTTCTTATCACATCACTAAGTTCCTGTACATTCGACATGTTTCGATTTTTGTCAAAATGCTTTTGTCTATTTTTCATAAGTTCACTGTTCACAATTGCCTACTATTGTTCGCTTTTTGGTGTTCTTTTAAAAGTTATATTTATTTTAAACTGCAAGTAGGTTCACTTTATCTTAAGATAAAACCAAAAAAAAAATCCTCTGCGACTGCGCCAGAAACAGAATTAAAACTCCAAACTTCAGTTTTGATGTTTATTCTATCACTTATGTCTTAAGACTCTTTTTTCTTACGAGCTATTTTTGCGTTCAACTCAGCTTTGAATGCAAAATATGCAATTATGCATGTTTTGTATGTTCGAACGAATGTATGTTTGTGTTTGTATGTAAGTGCATATGCTTATTGGAGTGTTGGACTGTAAGCGTTTAGTTAAATTTGATGCCTGAAATATGTGTATGTTTGTATGTATCTTTTTATATGGAAATGTGTTTTGAGTTTTTGTGTGGAATGTGGCGAGTCAGTTGAACATGATGTCTTACATATATGTAGTTAAGATGTGGGAACATAACTCGCGTGAAGCGCACTCGTTTTTTTTTCTTTTTTTTTGTTTTTTAGTGAAATTAGTAAATATAAAATGAGCTGTATCCTTTTTTTGCTCGCACATCTTTAGATCTGCTCTCTTTTTTGTTTTTTGCTCAACCGAAACATATTTTCAATTTAATTTGTCTAAAATCTTCGATAGCCATTAAAATGCGTTAAACATATGGTTTTCCCGGTCAATTTGTTGTTTGACCTAGCCCAACTCAATTTCAGCTACAGTTTGCAGAAATTTTCATTTTCAAAAAAATTACATTTCCCATTTTACCCATCGCCACTTCGCTTCGCACGCTAGTTATTTCATCTAATCGTGTCAGCCGTGCATACAAAGTTGCAATTTTATTTACGTACCTTTTTCTTAAGCGCTTCGAGTATAACCTTTTCCTACCCAGCAATCCGCCCCCGCCCCCCTTCACCCTTCCCCCATCACACACACTTTACACTTTTTCAATCTCTTTCGGCTGCTTTTTACACCTTTTTGCGATATGTTTTTTATTTTTTTTTATTTCAATTTATTGTTGTACCTTTCCACTACAAAGTTAAGTGAAAATTTTTCCCATATAATTGGATTTGTTAGCTAAAAAGGGCAGAAATGTTGCTGGCATGATACTCGTACCAGCACGCCGTAGCGATTCGGCAGCATACAAGTAGCGAACGATTGCTGTCATCGTATCGGCTACAAACGTGACGGCTATAAAGTTTTATGCACATATACGCTCATATGTACATACATATGTGTGTGTGTGTGTGTGTGTGAATAAAGTTGGCAGAAATAAAGAAAAAAGAATATAGAAAAAATTCTTGAACCGCGCACAAGTAGCAAAAAATAAAATTAGTAAAGAAAGGAAAAAGTTACTTAGCAAAATGCGAGCCGCAAAAGGTGTAGTGTTGCATTTTGCTTGCTTGCTACACAACCGACAGGCAGCAGTAGTTAGTAACAGCTACTCACAACTCACTACTCACAAAGCAAAAAAAAAAAAAAAAAACAAAAAAAAACGCAAAAAAAAAACAATCTCAACAATGGTGGCAGCTTTATCGCTGACGGCTGGCTTTGTACAGCTCGTCGCCATCACAAGTCACATTTCTATGCAACTCTGCAACTTTAGCGGTCCTGTCGTCATGGCGCACGCTGCCTTGTTAACTCTAACAAGCCTGCAAAATGCGCGGACTAGTAGAAGCTACTTCTCTCTTAGTGTATGTGTGTGTGTGTGTGTTGTAAAAAGCTTCACGTATTTAACTTTTTTAGAGCGTACATTATTAAAAGGTTACAAAGTTGAACGCCAAAGCGCATTAAAATTTTCACAAACGCACCAAAGTGAGGACAACAACCAAAGCGGCAAAGGAGCGGCGCAAAAAAAAAAAAACAAAACAAAAAAAACTTTGTGCAAAAACTTACAAACAACGCCCGAAAACAAGTGAGGTAAGGGTAAGGGCATGACGGCGGGTTTATTGATCGACGCCATTAGCTGATTTGTTGGTTCCCTTTAGTTGTCAAACTGAATGCAAAGAGTTAAAGGCAGGCTTTAGGCTCTCAAACTAGTTGACTTAGAACTAGCGGCCCTTTGTTGGAAGTTGGCTAAAAAAAAAACTTGAATTAAGTACTAGAACTTAAAAAGTAGTTTTTATTTAGTCGGAATAAAGAAACAACTTTTTTCCAGGTGGTAGAAAAAACATTTATGAAATGTATATGAACGTTTTTCGTCTGAAATATTCACATAAATTCTATTTGATTTTGAACGAATACTAGCATTCACTAGAATATAGTGGATCGTGCGGTTGTATAACTCGGATCTGCACTCTTCGCTAAAGGGGAGGTTTTCGTCGCAGAGAGTAAGCGATTAATGAAATTTGTACCACTTATATTAATGGTCCTGTTCTTTATCTCCTTAGCTTGGCTGGGACTCAATTCTCGGCCGGGGCAATAACATCAAAAATTATAAAAAATCTTTTTTTTGTAACACCCCTCTCAGCAGGCAACGGCGAACCGAGGAAGCCACGAAAAAACTGACAAAAATAACAACCTACCGTTTGGAGGCTCGGCGAAGAAAATGTGTAACAAAATCCACAAAAAAATTGTCAAAAATCACTTCTGTTTTTTTTAACCACTTCAAACAAAAAACTTCCTACACAAAACTTTGCTGAACGTTGTCATAAAAAAATTCGAGATTCTTATGAAAAGTGGTTGAATTTTCCTAAATTTAGTATAATGTTTAAAGTTTCGATTTTTATGATTTTTATTATAGAAAGTGCAATATTTTTATAGAAATTTACAGGCATTATACAAACAAAAGCAAAGTAGTCAAAACTGAGTAAAATATCTCACTTTTATTATATTGACCGCCGCTATAGCTCCATATAAACTCCCAGTACTTTTACTACTAATATTTCCAGATATACGGTACGAAATTTTAATTTGTTTGGGACGTGCTACGCTTCTTGATATATCGAAATTATTTTAAAGCTGCGACCATTCTAAGAAAATGTGTGGTTAGTGTGACAGCTGCGAGCATAGAAATAGTAGCCCCACGTATTGACCCGTTTAGGTTTTTTTTATTTGGTTTTAATCAAGTTTTAAAAACTTTTGAGTAAAAATATATATTTTACCGCAAAAAAAAACAAAATAAACTGAAAATTAAAAAAAAAATTCCAAAAATTTTCGAATACAAAATTTTTAATCGAACGCTCGAAAATATTTTTATATTGCAGAAAATGGGCAAAGCAACCAGCAAAAAAATTGTATTAAAGTAGTGGAAATTTATGTATGTATGTAGGAGAAAATTCATGAATTTTGTATATTGAAAAAAAAAAAACAATCCCAATTACTTTCCTCAAAAATTTTTCAGGTTTCCTCAAAACGCTTACAATTCCCTATGTATTTAAAATAAAAAAAAGAAACAAATTCACGTGGTCATGGCATAGAATCCTTTAGCTTCAATATATATTTGGGTCCTTTTTTTCAAACTGATATAACCCACGCATCTGGTAATTGACTGATATCTTGCGATGTACAAAAATATAATATTCTCTGAGATATAACACTTAATATATATATAATTATTAAAAAAAAAAACAAAAAAATATTCCAAAATAAGGTAAAAAAATTGTAGTGCTTATTTTAATATTAATACCCCTGCGGCATTTCACTTTTCCGCAATGAAAGCATTTAAAGCTCGTTAATATTTTGATGTTTCATATTCCATATTTCATATTCCATGCATTTAAATTGAGACCCAGTCTCAACCCACGCCTCTACTCCCTATAACCATAAAAAAAAAATAATAATGCATTTCCACGTATCAGCAAGTTTGCCGATTTCCCAAAACTCTTGCCTATTATCAAGCCTTTATGTACCAACATAAATAATTCGTAATCTCACAAACTGTCTTTGCGCAACTCGTCTACAAAAAAGTTCGAAGTTAAGTACCAAATGACTATGGGCTTAACAAATTTTAAAAATTTATAAGCACGGCTCACAAAAGTCATTCTTACACACTTGCCGCGTCACATGCCGTTAAATAAAAAAATAAATACAAAACTGTGTACATATTTATCGGGCGCATTTTTCCTTTGGTATTTTTGCGCTTGAAGTATTGTAAATACCAAAAACTTTTTAAGTAAAACATCTCGAAAAATATGAAATCTTCATCAAACATAATCCAAGACAAAATTTCTATATTTGTTTTTACGCGCGCACACACACACACACACACATACAGCATGCCAGGAAAAGTTTTGTCAGCACAGCAAATGGCATGAAATGAAATGAAGAAAACTTTGTAGTGAGAAATTTATCACACACACACACACAGATCATACATACATACATATTTTGTGTGTTTGTAAATAAATGTTACGCTCAGCAGTTCATCAACATATAAATTAGTGTCATCAAAGTCGTGCGCGTGAAGCTGCAGAAAGAAAGACAACACAACACAACCGAAAACAGTCATGATACTTTCTATACACACCATTTGATATTCATTCAAAAGTATTTCAACCGAAATCCTCGCAACAAAATTCAACTAACTATTTGAGTAACACTGGCTGTCTAGCATCCTCTAAGCGCTAGCAACAATTGCCGCCTCACATACTGCTACTACACAAATATGTACATACCTAGTGCATTCATCCTTACTGCCTGTGTACGCGTATTTCGCGTGCTCGAATACAACTCTGCAATATTCAGCTAAATATTCAGGCTTGCCGTTAAAATGCTGTCAACCATCAGCGGCGGCTAGCACGAGTTTGTTCGTTCGTCGTCCAGTGTTGCCAGCTTTGCCAGCATTGCCAACGTTTGTGTAATTCGTAATTTTCGTTGGTAACTTTTCATTTGTTTGAGCACAACTTAAAAACTTTAACAGTAATATTTTGTTGTTATTATGTTATTATAGTAATTGCACGTTTCGGTACCACAATGCTACGCCTCTCTCTCTCTGTGTTTTTGTTACGAAGTGTGTCGCATTCTGTCATATTACATTTTGACAGTTTTAAACTATTGCGCTCGCTTCAGTCTATTCTCACCAACTTTTTTTGTGTTTTTGTCCTTCATTTTGAATTCTCATCAACAATTCATAGCTGTTTGTTTAGGTTTTTGTTTTTTCATTTGTTTCAAAGCGGATATAAACTTTTTAAACAAGTTTTAAAAAAGTATTTGTTATTTGTCACTTTTCAGCATAAATATTATAGTTTTAACAGAGTAAGAAATTCCGTGAGTCAAATAGCGGTATGCGACGTTTGGTGGAAGGCGGAAATTGGTTGTACCATATTTGGGGGTGTAAGAGAGTAAATAAATCGAGAGGCCTTGCTATTACAAGAGGAAAAAGTTAAAGTTAATCAATAATTATTATAGTAAGTTACAAATTTTTTCGGTTATTGTATAACTTTTATTAAAAGACTTATATTATAAAAAGCTTTTTATAATAATTATCACCGAGCTACAAATTTTTAAATCTTCAAAGACCTTTATTTTAAGACTTATATTATACACGCTATCTCTTAATAAATATTAGTGAGATAATGTTTTTAAGGCATCAAAGACTTTTATTTTGGAATTTGTATTATTAGAGTCTTTTCATAACAGTTATGAGTATGAACAACTTTTATAAGCATTGAACGACGGAGATTTTTAAAGACCTTTTTTCAATTAGTTCGGTAGTGATGCGGGACTACTGTGAGGTCAATTTGAGACCATTTAGCGATCACTTCTGGACTAGACCGGCACTATTTCAGGACCAGCTTGGGAAAAGTTCAGGAATAGTTACTAACTCTGGCTGTGCTATAAACCGGACCTAATAAATTAGCTGTCACGCTTTTACGTTAAAAAAAGAAATAAAAACACTAAGTTTCTGGAGTCCTAAACTAGTTCAAAAGTGATACCGAAATAATTTCGCAATAATCATGAATCGATTCCGCACTTATTCCGAAGTTGTCGCGCAATAGTTTTGGCTTTCAAGACTTACAAAAATTTCCTTACCTATAATAATTACACAAAAACTTTTTTGACATAAGTCTCAAAATAAAAGTCTTTGAAAGTTGTAAACAAATATATCTTACCTTAATATGTAAAGACTTTTATTATATACTAAGTCTCAAACTAAAAGTTTTTGTTGATTTTAAATTGTTTTCGATTATAAATATTATGAGAAATCTTTTCTGATACAAGTGTCAAAATAATAGTTATCGATAACTTAAAATATTTGTCACACTGATAACTGTTATCAAAAAGTCTTTATAATTCTTGTTCAAATTATAATGATTGATTTTTTTTTATACTCAACGATCAAATAAATATTATTCTGTATCTCTGAATAAATCTTTTTTAATAGGATTCACCGTAACTCTATTCTAATGATTGGTTCTTATTTGGCCAAATATGTGACAACAAAATATGACACGAAATGCCAACATGTTGTCATTTAACATTGGCGTCAAATCGAAATACATATATCAAAATTTTGGGTTTTTTCTTTCAACTGAAAATATTTGTCGTAAAATTTGGCCTAAAGAAAACTAAGACTTAGAAGTGAAATCCTTAAAAGTGGAATTAAATAAATATGGAAATTTCTTAATATTACTTATTCCTTCCTTCTTGCTTTGCTCCATGCTGACTTTCGACCCTAATGCCACTAATGGCATTTTCCTCCTATATCCTTTCTAACTGCAATATCAGATTTTTTTTTTCTTTTTATACCTCTATTATCCTGTAATTCCCACTCAACATGTCCAGAGTATGCATTTAGGCGAGCAGGGTATTTTAATACCTATTTTTACGTTTACCTTCAATATTAATTTAGTGTCTAATTAATATATTCCCTTGTTTCCCCTCCACTGCTGTTGTGCTTCCAGTTTTATGTAAGTGAATCAAGTCCAGAACCAGCCAAATTTTAACCACATAAACTCAACCGAACCCCTTAATTTTTAACACTTTAAATTTTATTCGCGTGCTTTTAAGAAAAGAATTTCGCTTTTAAAATTCTGTTCGGAAAAAGTTGAATGAAGTGTAAAAATATCGCGCATTGCCTTATCGGATGACATTTCCAGTGACACCTGCCACATCGAATGGCCGCACATGTTGGTTTGGCTTCGCCGCGCACAAAATTCAACCATATATATATGGGGCAGATTGTGGGCCCTTTGGCGACGGCATACAGAAATGTGGCAAATGCAATAAATGGGCTGCGATGGCACAAATGGATATAATTTAACACACACACACACACACAACGACACCGGAAAAAAACAATCTGGCTTTTTGACATTATCAGATTGTTTAACCCTTTTATGGTTCGTTTTTTTTTTTGGTTTTTTTTTGTAGGGTAATTGTAAAACGTAACAGAGATTGTTGAAATTACGTGTTGTTGGCATAGATAAATTGACTTTTATTTAAAATTTCGTAAAAGTGGATGTGCGTTGAAATGAAATGGGCATTAAAATCTGGAATTGTTTTCGTACATACGTACATAGGTAGGTAGGCTTGGAAAAATTTAATTGCTGAATAAGTTTGTAAAGATTTGTAGGTAAAATTTACGCTATTCACGAAATTGAAGGATATAATTGGAACATGAAGAGCATTAAGCGTGATTCTTAGCTTTTCAAAACTTTTTAATAAGTTTGATAAAAGATTTTAAAAAAAATATACAGCTCCATTAGTCCACCCTGAGCTCAGTGTTGTATTTTAGAGTAGTAGACAAGAATCAATGGAAAAAGAAGGTCGTTTTAACATCTCCCTTGCCAATTGCATAAATATTTAGTAAAATTTCATTCAGTTCAGTTTTTTAATAAATTTATATTTATTTTTTGAATAGTTCGAAAACTATTATAGCTACAATAAATAAAATAAATAAAAATTTCGTCTACAAAAAAAAAATTTCTGAAAAATTTGTTTAATCATAGAATTGCAAAATTTTGAGATTTCTTTTGACTAATTATTTTTTTAAATTTCTTTGCAAGTTAATAAAAGCTCTTAAATTTTTCAAAATAGGTGGTTTTTGCGTTTTTATTTTTTTATTTTTTTTGTAAGAAATGAAGCATTTTTGAATTTTCAAAAGGAAGAAACAGCAAAATTTTCAATTTTGCACAATTTTTGGCAATCAATTTTTTAATTTTTTTCCGTTGAAAAACAGTTTCTATAAAAAATTGTTTATAAGATACGAAGAATTTTTGAATTTTAAAATATAAGACTCGAAAGAATAAAACAGTGAAGTTTTAAATTTTGCTTAACATGTCTATCAAAAAATATCAAATATCAAAAAGTGTTTATAATTCGAAAAAAAATATTTTCAAAAGGAAGAAACAGCGAAACTTTAAATTTTGCAGTATTTTTGATAATAAATTCTTTAATTTTTTTCCGTTGAAAGATAATTTCTGTAAAATATTTTTGTAAGATACGAAGAATTGTTGAATTTGAAAACATAAGACTCAGAATGAGAAGATAGTGAAGTTTTAAATTTTGCATAACTTAGCTACCAAAAAATATTAAATATCAAAAAATACAAATAATATTTATAATGCGCAAAATTTTGAGATTTTCAAAAATAATCTTTTTCAATATTTTTTTCGACAATTTTTTTTTTCAATTCGTCGGTGATTATAAAAAAAATCTCTACATTTTCAAGGAGTTGTTTTTTGTAAAATAAGAAGAATTCTTAAATTTTCAAAAAAAAGAGATAAAAATAGTAGATGTTTTCAATTTTGTATAATTTGTGGAAACCCATTTTTTGCCTCCGTTAAAACAGAATTACTGACCAAATTTAACACAAATCGAAAGAAATTAGTTTTTTTGTAGAATCTAAAGGGTTTTTGGATTTTCGAACATAAGACTCATGGAAAGAAATTGTGCAGTTCGGAATTTTGCATAGAAAATATTTTTTAACCAAATTCCATCCAAATCACATGGATACATTTTTTTAAGACCATAGAAATTTTTGAATTTTCGAATGTTGCTGGTGTAATTTCCCGGCACTGAAGTCTTGAGACTCAAAAGAAAGAAGTAGAAAAATTTCGAATTTTGCATAATTTTTGGAAACGAATATTTTAGCATTAATACCAAATTTCAGCCAAATCAAATGGCACCATTTCTAGATACATAGAATTACCCACATTCGCACATAATTTTTTTTGTTTAGTTCAATCAAATAAAATTTACTTGCGCAATTAAATTCACTTCACCTGTCAAATCAATCGATTTAAAATTCTGTCTTTGAATAGCAAAACAAATTCATTATTCATTAGCCATTCGCAATCAGAGTTTGCAAGAAATGTGGTATTTATTTGCATACAACTTCATTAACTTTTGCTTTTTACATTTCCTGTTCCTTATCATTGATTTTGCTGGTCAACCACCGCTAGTCGAGGTTAATACTAGAAAATGTGCACAAAAAGGCGAAAACCTGCAAACGACTAAACGGAAGTCTAAATTGTAAACCAAAAAAATAAAAATGAAAAAAAAAACTTGAGACCAATAAAACACAAACTTTGACAATAACAAGGTTGGTTAGCATTCACCACATTTCCACGCCACTTTCCTCCACCTGTAAATAGTATGCGAACGTTGAAGGGTCATCACGATTGACCTTCTTGCATATTTAGTTTTTTTTTTTTTTTAGCTCTGCATAAATGCTAGAATCCACCAACGGTGCTGCGTGTTACGACAAACTTTCGACCGTACTTTCGCCAAATAAAAGCAAAAACCAAATTGAAATGCTACTATAAGTAAAATACATAGTGCTCGTACTCATGTCAGCGCGTGATTTTCGTACATAAAAGTTCGCATTAAGTTAAGCTCACGGCTATTTCGTGGTAGGCCATAGCCAAAAGCCGAAAGTCCTTGCCGCAAACAAACACCAATTCTCAACCTACATACATACTAAATAACATAGCGCGTGTTAGAATGTGTGTGTGTGTGTGTGTGTAAGTGGTGAGCAAGATTCATTTGCGTGTTGGAATGGTGAATAACACATAGTACATATCGACATACATACATACATATGTTGGGTGGATTTGCCATTTTTTCGTAGCAATGCTTTTATTTTTTTTTTTTGGTTAAATGGCGCCATTTTCATGCCTTTCAAGAATGCAGATGAGATGAGACTTGGGGGATTTGGCGTTTATTTCTATGTTCAATTTACTTTTTAGTGCCATGACAGTTTAGCCATTATTCTACATATGGGTTTTGAACACATTCATGACAACGACTAGTAGCTGCTGTTAAATGTTAACTATCTATGTTTATCCTCATAATCAGGGATAACATGCTTTTAGTGCAATTAAACTTTGAACACGGAAAGTAGCGCATTATACGAGTAGTGCCTACGTGATGAATATTTAAAAAATGTACATATGTATGTATGTAGTTCCACTTGCCACATGTTAGCTTAAAAGAGTGTTAATGCAGCTTACACTAAATGTGCATTGAAAAAACGAAATGCAGTATGTTTTTGACGTCCAAAATATTATTGCACTCAAAGTTCCTCCATCTCAATATCATGTAACGCTGTAAAAAAATCGTAACTCTACTATAATAATAATGTAGAAAAGGAAATATTTAGACAAATTATAACCGTTTTGCCCCGCCGAGGACGGTATCTGAGGCAAAATCAATAAAAATAATAAATCAGATTTACAGTGACGCACGGTGAAAATGGTATGCCGCTATTTCTTTCAATACTGACAACATTTCCCATGTATAAATTGTTCCATTAATATTTTATATAAATATAGTGTATCAATAACAAAACCAAAAAAAATTAACTTCTTTTGCAAAAATTTTCCGAAAAAAAAAATTCGATCCTCTGCAGAATTTTCACAAGTGTTGCGGTGCATACCTGAATAACAGTAATCAAAAAAATAAAGTTTTAACCCTTGTAAAAATTTTGCGGAAATACAAAAAAAATGAAAAATTTTTTCAGAATTTTCAGAAGTGTTTCGGTTATGTAGTTCACTCAATAACAATAACAATAAAAATAAAAATTTTAAACTTCGTAAAAAAGTTTACAAAAACGTAAACAATACGAAAAAATTTTCAATTGATTCCAGCACTTTCTGAGGTGTTTGGCATATGAAGTTAATTAAATAATAAAAACTGAAAAAAAATCCCAATTTTGAACTTTCTAAAAATTTTACGAAATTATGAAAATACGCTAAAATTTTCAATTTTCTCGGAATTTTCAGAAGTGTTATGGAATGCAGTTCGTTAAATTACAGAAACCATAAAAATAAAAATTTAATCATTTGTTAAAATTGTACGAAAATAAAAAAGCAAAAAAAAGAATTGTTTAAGAATTTTCAGAAATTTTTCGTGTTTGCTTCATTCATTCAATAACAGAAACTAAACAAAATTAAGTTTTTAATACGGAAATATTTTAAAATTTGTTCAGAAAATTTTCAGATTTAAAATTTTTTTCAAAAATGTTTGGGGCATGCAATTCATTCAATAACAGAAACCATAAAACTTTAAACTTCTGTAAGAATTATACGAAAATATAAAATCAAATAAATTTTTGTTTAAAGAATTTTCAGAATAAAAAACATAAACTAAAAAAAATTAAAATTGCATACTTTTTAAAAATTTTATGAAATTAAGAACTATTTTCAGATGCAGTTCAATGAATAACAGAAACCATAAAAATCAGACATTTAAAGTTTTCGAAAATTAAAAAAAAAATTGTTTAAGAATTACCAGAAGTTTTTCGGGTATACCGCTTTATAGCCCGTTTAATTCTAGTATAACAAAAAGCAAGTTTTAAGTTCATAAGAATCGCCATTAATTTTTGATATTGTTTTTAAAAATAATGTTCATCTGTTTATCTATAGGAACACAATTCAGAATAATTACGAAATTAAACTTTAATTATATTTTTAATTTTGATATATTTCTATCGCTCAAATTTAATTTGGGTTTTGCTATATTCAGATACCAAAAGTAAATTTAATAAAAAATATTTTTGTCAGGTATTTTAACCCGTCATATCCCTGTTGTATGGGTAATTTTTGTGCTTCTCCTTCCAAAAAAGGATACCAAAATGGTCCACCCAGTGGGGTGTTAGAGGATTAATATCTTCCTCAAAAATTTTAGACAAAACTGCTGATTTGACAAAGCTAAAATGATACTCAGACATAAGCTTTCAAATCAACAATCCAAAAATTTTTTTGTTGGTCTTCTCTACCAGAATTCGTTATAATTATCCTTTTATTTTTGGAAAAATTTAATTTTCACTTATTGTGCTATTTGTTTCGACGCTTAGGGGGCTGTATGGCTTAAAGTTTAAATGATCACACAAATTTTTTTGTAGCAGTTCTTCTCGTAAAAATTCTTGTCCTATGAACAATGCTTCCCGTCAACAGGCACAGGGAGGCTGTCGGTCCGCTAGCCCTTCAGCCATCCACATGTCACGGACGGGTGAACAACCGAGCATTGAGTTGGTTTTTTTTTTTTAAACGGCGAGCCTGAGCTACATTGCAGCGGTTATTTCGCACAAGCTTCGGGTTACGTCCAAACAAGAGTATTCCTTTTCTGAATTAAATTTTCAAATAGGTGCAAAATCGAATGCCAACAGGATCAGCAAAACCAAAGCGCCCAAATCCACGAGGACACCTGAAAACCTCGCCTACAGATACACCGACAAGAGTTGCGGAGAACCACCTCGTAAATTTGAGGCTCCACTATGCCTCGCCCTGCACCTACATAGCATGTGCGCATTTTTTCAAATTAAATGCAACAATTCTCTTCTTTTCTTCTATTATTTCCGCACTTATCTGTTACAGCATTTTTATGCTACACTCTTGTGGGACAAAAAAGTTTTTAAATAAAAATATTAAATTTGCATATGTTTCGTTTTGCCACTACCACAATACTCAACCATTCTAGTCATGCAATTGCCAACAATACAATACCACTATTTCAACAATAACAACAATAAAAGCAAATGCATGTTAAAGGTAGCTAACTGAGTGGAGCTGCTTTGTGGTGCTAGACGATCGGTTGTTTGCCTCTGTTACCTGATCTCACGCGTGGCAGTCCAAATTGTTTTGTATTGTGAGTTATATATCTGGGTGTGTGCAACTGTGTGGCTGCGTGTGTGTGTGTGTGTGAGTATGTTATGCAGGAAGCAGCAGCAAGTGGCAACTGGCAACTGGCGCAATTTAAGTGCCACCACCACCATGTGGCTCGTACAATAAAGACGCCTGACGAATTATGCGCGCCATCTTGCAGGAAGTTCAGTTCAAACAGAGCCCATAAAGTGGAAGCTGCGGCTTGTGGCTGGAAGCGAAGTGGCTGGCTATGGCTACCAGTCTGACGTCTAAAGTTTGTTTTGCGCTTTGCTGTTGTTTTCTTATTACTCCGACCAAATTAACTTCGGCGCAAAGTTTGTTCTTGTTTATTTTTTAAAGTTGAGACTGGCTTTCTTATTTCTTGAGCAAAAAAAAAAAAACAAAAATTTTCTCATATCAGTTGGGGAATTTATGCCATTTCTGCGTTGTTAGCCAGAGTAGATAGAGTAGGCGCGCAAAAACATTAAATTATTGTACTTTATGAAAGTTTGGCTTGTTTACGCAATCAACAATTTGGCGAATTTCATACTCTGTTTTAAGAAAATTCGTTCGGAAATTTGGTTTTCTATTTACTCGCATATTCAATTAGTTTCGAAATTTTCGGATAGGCGTTGGTGTTGGGTCATAATTAACTTTGGGGAGCGTACAAAGTTCATAGGAAAAAGTTATGATTATTTTACATAAAAAGCAATCACTCAAATGATTTTATAAGGCAGTAAAAGGAATCAGGTTACGATATGTAAATTAAAGTATACCAACTTAAATAAACAAAAAATTTATGCAAAAGTTAATACTTGCAGAAGTCATTTGGGAAGCAAAAACATACTACCATGAAATATGTGGTAAATGGTACGTCAAATTTTATGAACGAAACGTATTTTTTGAAACAACTATATATGTAATTCAATAGGAATATTTAATGATATTCAGCTACGAAGGCAAAAAAGGACACAACATTACCAATGTTTATTGTAATCATTTTGTACACAGATTTAACAACAGCTGGATGTTTTGGCAATGGAAAAAAATTCTCGAAATTATTCATTTATGTGCTCGAAATACCTGCACGTCAAACCTAAGTTGATAAACTGGAGTGGCAGCGTTTTTGTCAGTGTTCAAAAAATTTAACGAACTTTTCATGGCATTTCAACTTTCCTTTCAAGCAATTTTGCTTTAATTTTTTTTTTCATTTATGTATTTGAATAAAAGTTCAGCAAAAGCCGAAATCAAATAAAAACTGTCAAAAAACCATTAGTTTATTCTGCTAAACCTTTTAATATATCTAATTATCATCCCATTCGAAAACATGAGAGGGGTGTCAGTTTTAATCACTTCAGCATGTCGCTGGATTCCTAACCACAATTCGGTATAATTTAGAATTTTCATTGTGTATCAATACGTCGAAATGACGAGATATATTTGTATCATTTTATTAGCTTTCAGTTGCCTTAAAATCATTATTGTTATTATTATATGTATAAACTTTTATACAAATACTTACGTAGTGTGTAGTATTGTTTTTGCTTTGTATTGCCAGCAGACCACATCGTTAATCCAGATTAACAGTACCCACGTGTACAGCTGATTTGTTTAAATCATTATTTTGCCACTTACGTACTATATTTAGAAGATATTTACTCCTTAATAGGCGTACCAAATTAACATCGCGTAATGGTTTTTGCTTTGTGCTCGTATTAAAGCATCAGCAGACGACAGCATTAATCCGGATTTATGCCCTGACAGACGAGGAACTGCGGATTGAGATTTTAAATCTATTAAAAATTGAAGGTTACGTGAACAGATGTCCAACTATATATGCACGCTTTCTCATGCAGATATTTATTTTGGCGTCGGCCAGTAATGATTGTTTTTTTCTTAATTAGGATTTTTTTCGTCATCTAAACTTTTGTCTGCTTTTTTGAAGTAATTTTTCCAGTTGATGTCCACAAACCGTGTCAGATAGTTTGAACGACCTCAAAGCCACTTATTTATTAGGAATTTATTGAAATAAACAACAATTACAGCGATTATATCTGCTATTTCGGAGATCACTACATCTCCTTTAGATACTTTTTCTTACTAGACTTAAATGGAATTCAAACCCACGTCCTCAAGCAATGTTATGTATATGTATAATTAATTCGATATTCCTTTCGAAACCGGCGTGTCTCTTCAACAGACTTTCGTTCAATTCGACACCGGATATATTTCTTGCAATTAAGTGACATTAGCGAATGGTTTAGATTTTTAGAAGAAATAAGCAGCGTCCGTTCTTTCAAAGTATGAAACCACTTTTACAATATGCTCAACAAGTGGCAACAAGTGGCAACCAGCGCTCATGGTGTGATTTTGGTCCAGCTAACTCTCTATCCCTAAAAACGGTTTTTGAGCGAAAGTTTTCGGATTCTACAGATAGTGTGAACAAGCTTAATGGTTGTTCGAGCTAACCAAAAACTTCAGAATACCATTTCAATGGCCTTTTTTTCGCAGTTTCTAGAGTATAATAAATTTCTCCATTGCGAAAAGCTTAAATAGCTGGACAACTTTCTGAGGCAAAGCTCTGCATTAATTTTT
Source organism: Anomoia purmunda (assembly GCA_951828415.1). NCBI lineage: Eukaryota > Metazoa > Arthropoda > Insecta > Diptera > Tephritidae > Anomoia > Anomoia purmunda. The sequence goes on along the minus strand of OX639996.1, from coordinate 106,725,589 downwards.
CCATAAATATAGTAGTTTTCATTTAGGGTAAAAGGGCGCTAAAAGGGTTGATATTCTCTGTCCGTTCTTTCGCATCTTTTCTTTTGATAGCCGATTTTCTTAAATTCAAATAATTTTTTTTTTTTAAGTATATTGTTCTGCGTATTACAAGCTTCATTTTAACTATTTTTTTGATCATGAATTTAAGTTTTTTTATTAATAAGCCAACATTTGCGCTGCTACTTTATAATTCGCCACTCACCAAACAGGAAAGTATTGCATGTATTTAATCCCCCCATAAAGCCGTTACTAAATTCAATTTAAGTAATTGCTCGTAAGCCCCGCATATACTATCAATATTTGACAACCCAGCTATATAAATACAAAACATATCTATGTATAGTATATAGGTTCTCTCATTTGCCTAAGCAAACCACCACAATCATTGTTGGGTAAATTAAACCATGGCAACCACCACACCACTGACAAACCATTATCATTTCGTTGACCACCTGTGTCACTGGGTCGCTTACTAAACATTAAAATAATTGTAATGTAAGTTGTAGTTGTACTTGTTATTTTAGTGGTTGTTTTTGTGTTTACAGGAACATAATATTATACGAATATTTGCCACAGTTGTTACTCTATAGCCCGGTTACATTAGTGGCATTGGTGTTGTTGGAGTTGTTCTTGCTGTTGTTGTTGTTGTTGTTAGCAATGCTACATTTCGGTGAACGTTCTTCGTTGCATTAACGCTTAACGCATCGTTAGCTGGGGTGATTCTAACTACTGCCACGGCCACAGCCACTACGCTAGTTCCATGCAAAGTTGACTGTGAAAATTTTGATATTTGCTATGGAATTGAAGTGAAGAAGTGCAGTGCAGCAGAGCAGCAGTTCGATAAGGCGAGGGTCAAATTTTGCATACAATATAGTTAAAAAAAAAAAAAAAACTTGTTCTCTTCTATTTTTTAACTATGTAAGTACTTACTGTGTAGTTTACCGTGCAGCCATGTACTAACATAAGAGTGGTGAGTAAAATATGTTCCTGACTTTTGGAGAACTAGTGCAATTTTTTATGTTACTACTTAGTTTGGGCTTAGCCACCAGCACTTGCTTGAGTGTAGGTTTTTATTTTTCAAAATACCTGATAAAAATGTTGAGTATATGAATATCTTTATATTTTCATGCACTGTATGAATCTATAATGATTTAAAAGTTCTGACTGCTATCCCTTAAAAATATCATTAATAATTACTTTGAACTTTTTATTAATCGCTCAAAAAAATAATCATATTTTTCATCAAAAAAATTTTCGAGTGTATTTTTCCCGCTCTTAAATGATAATTTTTATGTCAATTGCTATTTTTTTAAATTATTACTATTTGACCTGTTTTATTTATTTTTTTTTTTTTGTTTGATAAAAAATTATCGTAATTTTTTTTTATGTAATCATTCTATTTTTTAATTTATATTTTTTTATAACAAATTATCATAATTTTTTGATCTATATTTTTTGGTCGTAAGTCAAACTCAGCTCTCGAACGTTATTTATTTACACCTGACAAATAAAAACAAAAAATTTTACGACCAACCAATTGTTAGAAAAGGCAATGAATTTTTCAATCTGCCAAAAAAAAAAATCAAAAATTCAAAAATTAATTTTTATTTTTGAAAGCTAAAATAAAGCTCATGAGCTGACTTTAGCTTTGATTAAATTTAATGAAAAAAAATTCTTTAAGTTACGCTCATTTTTGACCATGAAAAATAATTATTTTTAATCAAAAAATAGCAACGCGGAAAATTATAATTTTTTAGCTCTAAAATTATGCGTTTTATTTTTTTGGTCAACAATAATCATAAATTTTAAACTTTTTATGTAAATGTAATCAAATTTGTAACAGTTATGTATATCTTTTGATCACCAACCAATTGTTAGAAAGTCGGTGAATTACTCCAAAAAAAACGCTAAAATTAATTTTTATTTTTTAGAACAAAAATAGCGCTCTCGAAATGAGTTTTATCTCCGATAAAAAAAAAATATATATAACTCAAAAAATATTGATTACTTTTAATAAAAAAGAAAAAAATAACAATGCACAAAAAATCAATATTTTTCGCTCGAAAATTATGTGTTATATTTTTTTTATCAATAAAAACAAAATTTTTGGATTTTAAATTTTTTATACAAAAAAATAGATAAAATAATGATCGGAAATAAAGCAAACTATGCCACCAAACAATTGTTCGAAAAGTCGTACAATTTTCAATCCGACAAAAAAAGATCAAATATAATTTTTTTTCTAAGAACTAAAGTAGTGCTGATTACTTTCGATCAAAAAACTAAAAAAGTTAACTAAAAACAAATTCATTACTTTCAATGCAAAAAAAAAAAATTCAACAAATCATGCACATTTTTGAAAAAAAAAAAAAAATTCATGAAAAAATGCATGCCATGCTCTTTTTAAATTCACAAATTGAACACAAAGAAAGTACATACATTAGCGGAACTAGTGGTAGCTTAACAATTCACTAGAGTTCGTAACTGGCTCCAATGAACTATTGGGTAGTAAACACAACTGTGTGATATCTTATACATAAAATTTTTCCTGTTAAATGAAGCTCTATTGTTGTATTCAATGTGGAAGATGGGCAACATTGATATCTAGGCATTGAATTTTTAGGCTAAATTGTTACAGGAAATTGAAATATTTAGTACAACGTTCCACTGCATGCGCCTAATTTTATGCGCGTGCCTTAATAAATCGAATATGTACTCTGACGAAAATAAAGGGTGCTCTTTTTAGAGGCATATGATTTCTTGGTGACATAGCTGTCAAACTATTTGCCGCAATAAATGTAGAAAAAGCTCCCAAAAGCGAACACCAATGGTTACCTACTTTTTGTCCACTTATGAGAGATGAACGCTTATGGGAATGATGCGTTGAGAGCGAGTGAAGCTCTAAATTGGATCGATAGGATTCATAAGACGCAGTCGCGTTACCCATATGCCAGACTAAATGCCATAAAATTTTGGAGCTACTAAAACTAAAATTTTGCTCATTTTTTGTGTGTCATTTGAAATAGAAATTCCATGCGCCTAAAAAAACACCCGATATGTTGTATATGGCACAGATATTTTATATACTTTTTTTTATATGCATGTATGTAATTATTTTTAATATTCGGAAGCGTTGTTTGGTATGTATGCGTGTCTCTCCAATTACCCTTGCTTTAATTTCCTGTTTAACTGTAATCTACAAAAATGAAAATATGTTCCTCAATTATTTTTAACACCTGCCCCTGTAGTTAACTGAAATGAAGTTAAAATGCATTTCCAAAATTCTTAGTGATTTTGTTCACTTGGTAAATAAGTAAATTAAGTTTTAATTACACCTTAATATAACTACAAAGTTTTAAACATAGTTTCTAACTATTAGTTTGTTTAAATTACGTCGTTGCTTTCCAAAAAAATGGAATCACGCGTATTAAAATAACTATATTTTTCATATACCAAATGCTTTAAAAATTTTTTTTCAGCAATTTTCGTTTAAGCAAATTTTAAATATCATGAAATTTCCGAAAACTGTTGAAGTCAAAATTCAAAATTCCTCTGCTCAAAAAGTACTAAAAAATTTATTAGAAATGTGTTGAGGTAAATGAATAGTTGGTGGACTATTTGGCTATTGTCATACGAAACAATACGCAATGATAAATATAAATCAACTCGATATAAAGTAAAATATTCAATCAGAATTTTCTGAATCAAAAATGGCTAAAGTAATTCTTTTGACGTACTCAAAACCAGCAAAGGAATGATTTTCTAATACAGCTAATAACTCTGAGCGTAGCTGGCCGAAATTTTTACGCTCAGTTGCTACAAATCTATAAACTCCAGCGAATCTTTCTGCAGAGTCATTCGAAATAAAACTTTCTAGCTATTTACACATCTCAAGTTTTTAATTTCACCTTTTCAAACTATCATTCATTTTCGTACGAGTTTATTAATCGCCTGTAAAAATAACACCCGCACTTTCGTGCATGACGTGTGAGTGACCCTAATGTAGTTGATAAAAGATTTTTGTTGATTTATGGCGACAATTCTCTACACTGCGCAAACCTACAATCTTGCTTGTTTATGTGCCACAAAATTGGAATCCATTTACTTCAAATATTTTCATTCGCTACTATCCAATTGACCATTTCTTGATGTTTATTTTTATATTTATTTTTTTCCCCGTTCTTTCATTGTAATCATATTTACTTTGTCATTCACCAAATTTCTCTTCCTCTTTCGTGTCCTTCAGTCTCCCCATCAAGCCAAAAGTAATCAGCAATTTCCTCAACAATTCACACCTGTGCTTTGCGACGCCTATGGCGAGCGAGTGGTTTCTCCGTAAATGACAGATAAGGAAAAAGTTTATAGTCTTTTACGTGTCACATAAGGAGCGAATGTACTTAATACCTTTTGTATACTATATATATATATATTTATGTACATATGTGTATTTATGTATATATGTCTATGTATGATAGATAAGTACACAAACTGCACAACAGGCAACAGAAAATGTAAATAAATTGCGATGAGTTCGGAGCCAAAATTTGTTAGAGCAGTCTATTTATTTTTATTTCTGTTTATTTTCGGTATTTGTGAGTGACAAAAAAATGTTGAAGGATTAGGGTAAAAGTGTAGTAGTAAAAATATATTTAGCAATAGTAACGTCACTTCTTGGATAATATTAAAAATCAAGTGTACAATTTGTGGTAAATATGATGGTGGAAAAATTTAACAAATTCCGGTTCAAGCGATCACGTTGTAAGTATAAAGTTCGGGCAGACTGCAGCGGTGGCTCATGCAGTTCGAGTATTTTATATTGTCACAACCCAGTACTCGTAATAGGTTTCTGGTGCTACCTAAAAATCGGTGTACGCTTTGTCTACGCTTCTGCTATACCCGAAAAATTAGCAACCCCCCTTTATATTATTTGGTTCGTAGAATCAGCATTAGAATTCCAAAAAAATAAAGCTAGCTCTGGATTATAAAATTTGTAGTAAAAGGTATTATATTTACATTAATTTGACATATTAATTTCTTGAAGAATTTTATCAATAAAATTCGAATTTCCTATACCGCATACTATAAATAGAGCGCCAACTGATATTGCCAAGTTTTTAACTTTTATTTTATTTTTTGATCCCAATGGTATCAATTATTTTAGGTCACGTATTTCTTCTCATTTCACCTCCATGCGGGCCGAAATTCTGCTGAAATTTGTAGCACTCGCCACATGTTGTTGTACGACAAATTGAGGAGTTTCCACATCTTTGCTAAATCCGAACGTAGGGACGTGCAAATCAAAAAAAAAAAAATATCTCAATATTTATCGTATCAATATCTTTAAACAAAATCGGCATATACATAGTAAAAGTATCGACATTTCAATATACTGATCTTTTTACCAAACGGCGCAATTACCACAGTATTTTCAAAGTATAGGATAGTGAAATAAATAATACATAATTTCAAGGGATATTGAGCTCATAGAGAGCCTAAAATGTATTGAATTCGGTACTCGGAAATTAATATCGTATATCGGCATTTCGATATTAAAGTATATCGACGCCACCTAGCGGATATATTTTGCATATGTGGCTCTAACTGCGCCAAAAACGTTAGCGAAATTTTTTCAAAATGTGTTAAAAAAGAAAACTTACAAAAATTGCTTTCAATTTTTTGTGCGATTGGGGACACGATTTATTGTTATATGCATGTTCAAATATTTATTTTCACGAAGTTGTGGAAAAGTAAAAATTTTGAATACACAACAAATCGGAAAAGACATCCGATGCCTAGCAATATGTGCTCTGATTTTGCAAAAAACTTGAAAATCAAAAGTGGATCTTGCTTTGCAAAAATTAAAATGTCTCACATCTGATTCGTCTTTTTTTTTTTAATATCAAAACCCAAATAGGTTCGGAAGTTTTCAATCTAACCCAAAACTCAAAAATTATACTTTAAAAAATAATAAATATTAAGCACTGTCTGAAGTCTCTTGATGATAAGTAAGGTATGTCGATTTAAAAATATTTACTTTCAAAGATACTTGAGAAACTTTGAGCTTCCTTAAAATATTTTTCGATTGAAAAAAAATACAAATTTGGGGTGCTACTTTTTCTTTTCAATATAAAAGAATCCTAGTGAGTGGGAGCATTGAAATTACGACTTTACTTTTTCTCCACACATTTTTGGACCTTCACGAGGTACATTCGACATACATATATGTAAGCAATTTATATGTACCTATTAAAGTAGGATACGATACTTCTTTAACTTCAGAATAAAGTAATAAAAATATTCCCGCACTACAAAAAAACAAGCAAAGTATTTACACCACATTTACTGTGCAAACGTCACTTTGTATGTGTGGGTGTGAGTGTGTGCAATATTTTCACAAATTTACACCATTCTTTCATTACTCACTACTATCATTTTTCTTCGTAACACTTCGCATTACCAATTTCTCTTTCTGTCGTCTGTCATGGCTATTTTCCGCCAAATCTTCTTGCTTTCATTACACATTTTTTTTTTCGGCTATTGCTGTTGCGGCCTACCACAGCAATCATAAACCAGACTTTGCTTGTTGAACGGACAAATGAAAGAAAAACTTTGGATGAAAAAGAATTTTATACTCATGTACATAGTACAGGCGCAGTGGCTTTTGCCAGCAACAAGGCAGCAGTGGGGCGTGGAAGGCACACAAATTGAAAGAAAATTACATCGACGGCAAGAGTTGGCTGCAAAAATTGCATGCTGTTGCTTTACGCGCCGTTCGTTTCGTTACGCTTGTTTCACTACTTCTTTGCCTTGCCGCAAATCCTTCAACGGAATGGCATGACTCTTTTAAGCTCCGACACATATTTTATATATTCGAAAAAGCCTGCAGCTTCTCGAGCTTTATAACTGCACTATATATGTATGTACGTGTGTGTATATAAAAATAAAATAAAAATATATATTACTGTAGCAGGCTCTACTGCCTGCAATGGCGGCTGATTTCTTGTGGAACTTGTTGCCGCCAATATTTGATGCACGGCAGCGCGGTGGCAGTGTGTGCGTTAAGCGCCGCAGGACGACGTGCCACACAAGTCTCATGTGGCTGATAACAGTACTCATGTATGCATCGCACATTCACACACATCCATGCAATTAAATGTGTGCGTGTGTGTGTGTGTGTGTGTGTGTGTGCGCATGTAGATAAACTCAATGTCACCGTCAGCTACTGCTGCAATTTTTGACATTCTGCTTCCTGTTGTCACTTAAAACCCTGATGCTCTTTCATGTGTGTGTGTGTGTGTGTGTGTGTGTGCGTGTACCTGGGCAGGTGGAGAGAAAAATTGAAATAAATCCTGACAACTGAGTTTCTCTGCGTTTCACTGATATGCGCCCATACACGCAAACCTTTTAAATATTCTTCCACTTGTCCTTTGGGAAGGTTAAATAAAAGGACAGGCGAAGTTGCTGTTGTAAAATGGAAAAAGTTAAATGTATTTTTTTATTTCATTTTTTATTTTTAACGATTGCTGATGCAATACTCATGGGCAGCAACTTTTTACTGGCACGCAATCCGTTGTGCGCGTAAATTTATTTATATGTAGTACTTGGGTGCGTGCGGTTGTCGGCGAGATATTAAATGGGTTTTAAACAATATTTCCTGTAATTATCTACAATGAATACTTATATTGTGCCAACTAGGGATTATGACATGCTAGCATTAGGCGCGTTATTTGTGGTATAAATATTAAAAAAGATTTGGATTTGAGTTGGCATGCTCGCGCTTAGGGATTATACCTGATAAATTGTACAATTAAGCGAGTGAATTGTTTAAGCTTTTAAACATGTGGAAATGCTTATGAAAACATTTTATTAAATTTATATTAGTTCTTCCTTGAGGTTAGTACTCACTTTATAGATTTGAAATGTTGCCAGCAACACGAGGCCTTCGGATTGTCGTGAAATGTTGCTAGCAACCAATTTTATTGAAGCGCCTAAAAGATGCCGCGTCAAATTATATTTAAACAAATAATACGAAAACAATACCTTAAATAAATTGGCGAACTGTCACGCCATTTAAAATGGCAATTGCATTCAAAAATGTTGTTCCAAAATGTTGCTGGCCACATGTTGCCAAGATATTTTGGGAGCCTTTTCACAGCGCGCACTGAGCACGAATACCTTGTGCCTGTGCCGAATGGTAGCAAACTACCATTGGAATACAATTTTTTTTTCCAGTTATGAGGTGAATATAATTTGCCGGCCTCATAAGGCTAGTGAAAAATTCGACATCAATTGGAAATTTTTGACAATAAACAGAATAAAGAAGTGGATCGAAATTAGTATGCAGATATTATTCCAACGAAAATGAAGCGAAATTGCTGTAATATGGAGCCTCCGGCAAAAAAGCAAAAGAAGTAAATCATCAAACCATAAATCAAATCTTTCTTGGTGGCAGTTACCCAAAACTTATAGCTCATGCATTTTTGTAATTTTGATGATGATGGCATCACACACGTTTTAGTCATGTTTACGATCTGAAATTTTTAGCCATGAAAAATATAACGATCTTGAAAGACAAAGTTCCTGCTTGTCAGCGAAGGCTGATAAAAATTCAAATTTTCTGCTAAATTCGGTATTAAGTAATTTTTTTTTTAAATCTGTTTCAGTTATTAATAAAAAAAATTACTGATTGTTAAAAAATTGAATTTCTCAGCAAAAAGTGTCAAAAATGGTGCACGTACATAGACATAGATAGGTCGATAGATTTGTAGACAATCAACGCTTCGCAAAGAGGGAATCTTTGAGTACGTAACGACGCCCTGTAGATCTCTCGCCCATTGTCTGTACTACAAATGCGGTAATTTGGTTTTTTGACATTTGTCTTTTAAGCCCAAAAGTACCCTCATCCCACAGCAGGAATATTTCCAAAGTGAACTATGATTTTCGAAGTAAATTTGCACGATTTGCTGGCATAAGTTTATTCATGATGAAATGAAACAGTTTTAGCAGATTTGACCGCTTAATCGCTTACGAAAACTGAAACCTCTAGCAAAGTAAATTTTATTTCACGCTGAGTATAAGCGGCTTTATTGTTTTTTCTTTAGTGTTCGAAGTTGACAATTCATGTCAAGTATGTTTTTTTAACTGTGACTGGAATTTTCTTCAACCAATTTCAATTCTACATTCATAAAACTTATTTTAATTCGGGACGAGATATTTATACATTCCGAAGCTTTTCTAATTTGTATGCCACCTTAGGACACAAATTTACTTAAAACCAAAATTTGTTGCCAAAAACTCAACCAATTCTATCGAAGAACCATTGATATGGAGTTAGCAGATTATTTTTTCCATCCACAATTCGAAAACAACTTAAAAGCCATAAAACGAATTTGCGACGTGAACTAAAGTGTATTTCCGAAAATGCAGCACAAATATTTCGTGTTTTATTGATGGCTATAACATCATTTGAATTAACAAGAATTTAGTACAACAAAAAATTGCTTATTAGCATAAAGTTTCTTCGGAATTTTTATTAGAGAATCGGAAAATATTTCAAATACAATTTGTCCCTATGAAAGCTTTGTACACCTTAACTTAGAAGCGTACTCCCTGGATATAAGAGCCTCTAAGTTCTTAATTCTTAAAATTAATATTTAACATTTGTTGATCGAGGAATAAATTTTTGATACAGCTAGTTTTGGCTGGCATAAAAATATATTTAAAATAATTTATATATATTTTTCGGTGATTATTGAGTCGAAATTCTCCAGTCCTGCATGCTCTTTAAACTAAATAATAATAATTTCACAACATCTTCATAACTTTCTTCATTACAACTTTCTCAAGAAGTATCTAGTAGTAAATTTACCATTGCACTCCAATTTACACTCCACCACTCCGGCGTAGAATGGCAACTTACCACTTGAATTTTAAATTCATGTTATCCATCTAGTATGCATTGCTTTTAGATGTTTATTTCACTGAAATATAAAATTATTCATATGTATATAAATATTTACTTTCGCAATAGACGTGCATACATATTTTCCATTAATTTTATAGCAAATTTCATTTCACGTGCACCGTTGCAGCATCGCGCTACAAGCGCCACAGCTATGTACATACATTTTCTACCTGTTCTAAGGCCATGAGAAACACGCAATATGTGGCAACATTCATAAAAGAAAAAAAAAATGCAGAAATGTTCATATAGTATGTAAATATGCACCCTTAGCGTTTTGCTAGCCAGCGTTGAGAAAGCATTTGACACCTGCTATACAGGTGCGGGGCAGCAAGGAGCATAGGGGTGATGGAGAAACGGACACTGCGAACAGTGCAGCACTCCAATTCTCAATTAAAATTGAATGCAATGAAATTTACATTTCGCCAGCAAAAATGCACCGCAGAGAAATAAAAATTTCAAATGAAATGTTTGAATTTTCACACAAGTTACCCAACAGCTATTCAACGTTTGCAGCGGACCAACGAACTATCGAAGCAAACAAGCGGCGTTGCACCAAGGGGCAATAAGGCTATGGAGTACTTGGTCAAAAAGAAAAAAAAAAAACAGAAAAAAAAATCACAAATACTCAAACACACTCATACAAATGCAAAAAGAATAGAGGTGAACGACCACAGTGCCTCAAGCGGTCAGATGTTCTTTCCTCCATAACTACTTGCATTGTATGATGTAGTCAGAGGTTCAAATAGTAGCTGATATTAAGGTGGTCCAAATAAAAAAAGCAAAGTCCGAATTTTAATGGCCTCTTAATGCCAAGGATTGTTCTACTTATATATAAAAAATAACACATCTATTTTTTTATAATCAAAAATTATTTAAGGGTCGCTTAAAGCGCTCCACATTTTCAATGTATTTGATATGAAAAAAAAATTGTCGGAGAAATGGAGAACCATGGGTAAAATATTTTACTTTGAACTATCTTAGCTTTTCATGCTAAATTTTTTCTTCGAATTTGGAAAACAAATTAATTTTTAGAAAAACCATATAAATTACGATTCACATTTTGTACAATATTTTTAAAAACTCAACAACTTTTTATCTAAAGTTAAATTTGTTCCCTGACGAGTGCATGAATTTGACTAGTATGGAAGAAATAAGTGCAAAATCGGCAAAAAAATTATCAAAAATCAAAACCTACAAAAACATACACTATACTACATATAAATATTCTTAAAATTCTAAATAAAAAGTTTGAAATTTAGATGAAAATTTGTTGAATTTTCGGAAAATGTGAAACATTAGGCTACGAGGGTTTCATTATAAATTAAATTTTATTTTTATAAGAACTCAACTAAAAATTTACCTTGGAAAATATTTTGAATGTAGCAAGAAAGTACTCAAAGTAAAAAACTTTTGTGAGTAACTGCACATGTAAAAAATATAGCAGTTTTCTTTGTGACAAAATGGCTGAAAAACATAAGCCGAACATAGAACATATTGTAATCCGTTAGATGGCGCATGAGTCGAGATATTCACAAAATCTGAATTTACACTGTACAGCACTCCGCTGGGTATTGGACCAAACCAACTTTATTTGAGAGTTTCAGCCATAAGTAAAAAATCAAGATATCAATCTTCGAAATTCGAAATTGGTAAAATAATATTTTCCAATATTGCATGGTAATCACGAAGAAAGTAGTTATTTAATTGGTAAACCAATCTCGAACTGCGAAGGACCCATATCTCGATTTCGGAAGTCAACTTCGAAAAACGGAAAACTACTTTTTTTTTAATTTTTAACCCAATCCCTTAAAAAGAAATTGTTTCAGTTCTGTAACCAGAAAAAAGTCAGTTAAATTAGAAACGTATGATGGAGTTGCGGCAGAAAATATAGTAAGTGGCGCTAGAGACGCCTATTTAAAATACGCTTTTGATAAAACAGAGAAAAGTAAAATGGGTGTTCGATGGGCTCTATCCCCTAGATGGCGCTGAAATCGAATCGCAGATGAAGTCTCAGGTTTCAAGTAGCATTCAGAAAATTTTCCCTTTAAAATACATTGGAAAATGTGAGCGCTCTCATTATTTATATTAAAAACGCATGTTCGTTTTGCGATGCGGAACAATCTTAGTGGGTGAGAGCGTTCAAATTTCATCCTTACCTTTCCCAAGTATTTTTGGAACACCCTAATGTATATACTTTTACAAATACAACTTTAAGCACTCACACAAATGTTCTTAGTCAGAATGCACCTTTTGACTTTGGTTAGTAAATTACAATTTTATTATTACACTTTTATGTAAAATACTCTTTTTTCTACCACACCCGCACAGCACGGCATTTACTTACTTACTTTGCTGGCAGGTAACGAACGAGTCGTGGTCGTGCAATTGCTGTAGGGTCAGAATGCGCAAAATTAAGATGCGTTGCGGTTGATGCCAGGTGGGTCAGTTGTGAAGCATAAAACTGCAAATGGAATATTCGGAAAAGCATTCACTACTCGAAATGTTATGTGCAACTGCGGTTTCATACACTTTTATGCATTTACTACATACACACACTGGCCACTTGTCAAATAGTTTTCAAATTCAAAAATTGACATTTACATCAAATTGACTCTAATAATCGACATTTTGTGGTTTCGAGTTTTGTTGGAAAATTTTCATATAATATGCTGGCAAGCACGATGTACAAATTTTAATTACCAAAACTAAAGTAAAATGAAAAGCAAACGGAGAGTTTCAAATATTTGATTTTTACTTCAGATTAGAAAGCTTAAACTTGAGCAAATACCTATATTCCGTGTAACACATTATATTTAGTCAATTCTATGCCAAGAAGATAAGCGTGATCGAGTTTAAGTTCGTGGCTTCATCAAAAATGGCATTTTCATCATTAGAGGCCTGAAGCTCATTTTTGTCGCATAGTTTTAGGCGCAGTTGATATGACAACTGTCAGGTTGCCAGATTCTGTCATATTATCGGCATAGGGGGTCAAAGTTTATCATCTCTACGCTAAAACACTAGCAAAACTCACCAACCTGACAGTTGTCATAGCAGCGCGCCTAAAATTATGCCACAGAATATACACTGAGTTTACGTCGTAGTCACGTAACTAGTAGGGTAACACCACTACAACGTTTGCTGTCATCATCAGTGGGCTGAACCCCATTTTTGCCCCGTAGAACCCACAACGAATTTTATTTCTTTATCTGATTTATGAACTGTGATATTTTGCCTTTAGAGTGCACCATAGTTTTTTAGCATAGTTAGATTTTCAATTTAATGTTCGTCAGAATTCCCTCCAGCCAATATAGCGTGATAGAGAAATATTTGTAGACCTAATCGGTTTAAGAATCGTGTACTCATTTTATATTTTTTAGTTGCATTTATAACAAGAAGTAGGTACGTAATTTCAAATCTGTATACTTGAATTCTTTTGTATGAAGGTAAGACTTTAAAATTCAAGAGTAAATTTTTTCTGAAAAATCCCCTGATGTTTTCTTGCTCCAATTCATGTGTTGTGTTCACGCAACTTTTTATACCTGATGCCCGTAATTCACGGTGCTGAAATTACATTTCAAAGTAAAACTTTCATAAAAGCGCTTGCCGCAAAGTTCCACCTTAATATTAATAAGAAATAGGAAACCATTAAAACGCACAAAACTGTGAAAAGAGCATGCAATGAAATTGTGCGTACGAAATACATATATTCGCATTTGTAAATTCACTTTATGAAAAAGCGCAAAGAAAGTTTGTGCATGAAAGTAGCCACATCAAACTTATTATATCTACTCTATATATAATAGTAGAGTATGTGTAGCAAAAATAGCATGGCACTTAATTTAGCAACTTGCATGTTGACTGTCACCATCTCTCACTTGGGCTTGTCACTTTTATAATCGAAAAAAGCAAAACTTATTTCCACCCCCACAATAAACTTTTTCGTACACACATTTTTGAAGTACTTCCCTAGGCGCTTGCCACAAAATAATACAATTTCGCTAAAGCCTCAAACATTTTCAACGCTCAAGTAAATATTTTTCATGCGGCACAGCATGCCGTAAAAACTAAATGGCTAAACAATTCAAGCGCGCGCTTATTACAAAACAGCCATCTACTAAATACAACTGCTCGTTCTACGAAGCAGCGTCCACTTGCTGCAACATCAAAGCAAAAAAAATAATAATAATAAAACAGCCTACTATACTTGCATAAATATTTATTTTCTTTGCTGTGGCATATTCAATCATTTTTTTTTTTTATAAATATTTCAACAAAATTTGTTCATGAATAAACAACGCCATATTGTAGGAATATGAAGGGAAGAAAGAATGTTGAAAAATTACATAAAAAGTCGTAGGATAAAAGTGGTGCTCGAGGCGGATGAGGGGCAGCGGTTGTAAATATTACCACATGCTGTCACAAGTGAGCAGTAAAATTTTTGGAAGCAGCAGCAGCAGAAGCAGCAGCAGCAATGGGAATAACTTAGCGCGTCCCCAAACAAATCATAAACAATTTTTATGTTTACTTCCTACTACTACGCTAACTGTGTGCGGGATCATATGCAAAATATGGTAGAGACTTGTATTCGCACGCATTATATATGTATTCATTTACCTACCCAAAAATTTAATACTCAAAAACTCAAATTTACAGTCGTAAAAAGAAAATCGCATTAAAGTTTTGATTTTGTTAAATTTTTGAAATGAGATGTAGATGCTCAAAGAAAATGAAAACTGTGAACGTGAGGCCTTAAGTTGACAGTTTGTCGGTTGTGTGCGCGGGTGGTCTAGGTTGGCCTCGGTAGGCAACTCTGCATAGCAGTTGTATTTAGTTATCAAAAAAAAATCAAAAAAAAAAAATAAATCATGTAAAAATAATAAATAATACTCGCCAGCAAAAGGTGAAAATGTGAAAATGTTACTCAAATTCTAAGACCTGTTCAAATACGCCACGCCATTGGGCGCCATATTTGTCACTTGACCTTTGTGAGTAGAGGACCTTTGCAAACTTGCTTTGCGTGTAAATGGCGGAGAACAGATTTATCGTACATTTTTCCAGCCACTGCATGTTTTTTTTTTGTGTGCCACAAATATTCAGTTGTATACATTATTGTTGTTGCATTCATTTAATGTTCCTTCCGTCGCTGCTTCGGTTTGTGCCGATGCTACTAAATATCCGTCTATTATATAAAATGCTACTTCATTTGTGCGACAATGCTCACAAATTGCCAACAAGCTATGGACTTGCTGCTTTCTTTATGTTTCTTTTTTCATTATTCTACATTTTCAACCACACACTTTCCTTGCGCGTTTGCCAATTTTTTCAGCCGTCCGCTAAGTTGTACATACTTTTAGGCGTTTTAACGCTGTGTGTGTTTTTTATGCTAATCGTGCAAAAATTTACATAAATATTAAAGGTTAATTCTTTTTGTTTGCAAGAATTTAATTACATTTACAATTAGTATTTTGCTAGCGTGTGTCTACTATTGTATTCTGTTTTGTTTTTGTTTTTGTTTTTTGTTGTTTTTTTTTTCTTTGCATCATTATCGTTTGCATTAATTATGTAAGTGTAGTTGTGATTGTTAAGACTGCTCATTGGCTGCGTCTCTGTGTGTGTAGCCTCATGCGCCATGCTACAGCTGTGAATTTTCTCACTTACTTTCATTAACATCGTACATATTTTCGCTTATCATTAGCATAAATGAATTTGTATATAAAATTCTAATTTTCTTGTCTCAACGATTCGCCTAATGAATAAATTAAATACTTTCGCAGGTGTCTAATGCTGCTTTTAATGAGCAGTGATTTGTTTAGTTAATGAAAACGCTGAAATGAAAGATAAAATTCAATGGAATTCGAGTTAGCAAAACCAAGAGAGAAATGAGCAGTTTTTATACAATATCTTTCAAATATTTTACGTGCCTAACTGTAGTAAAAATGCGTTATCATTTGAAGTAGTAAGCGGTGTATAGCGAAGGCGGAAAATTATTCGAATTCACTTTAGCTTTCAGCCCTGACTGAAGAATGCAATAACAAAAAACAAAAACACAGTACGAAACCTATTCCCGTTTGCTATAGAATTTTGAAGCGAAAAGTAAGTGTATGTATGGCAAAAATCTTTTGCAAATTTTAATCGATAACAAGTTGACAAATTTATTAACTGTTCGTTGACCTTCTGCCCAAAATTGAACATTAAAATAAAATATAGGCAATAAAGACGGTCAAAATCCATCTGAAGTTCAATGACTTTGTTGCGAGACTATTTTCTATTAGATTCGACTCCAAAGTAATAAACAAGGCGATTTGTAAAAAGAAATATATGTCTTCCCAATTTATGGGTAGAATTCTAGGGTAGAATTCTATATTTCTTTTTATATTTCTTTTTATGGGTAGAATTCTACCCATATAATTTCGTAATGTGCTATAGCGGCAAGCGGCGAAATTGTCACACTGGCCAATGGCAAAATTTTCGAACAGTATCGACATTTCTGTTATCAATGCCCAAATAATCTATAACGAAATTTATCCAACGTGACAAGAGAAACAAAAGAGCAGTAACCGGAAGAACTGACGTTGGCAGCTGCATATGCTGACAGGGAAAGGAAATCGAAAGGTATCCGTTTTCGCCTCATTACTTTCTGAACTAAGCGATTAATATCTTACTCCGCCTGATCTGCAACAAAATATTTGAAGTGTTAATATGGGTAGAAATCTACCCATAAGTTCGGAAATCATGCATCGATTTTAAGGTCATCAAACGGTTAAATGCAAGTAAGCCTAATTTTATTAACGACAAATTAGAAAAAAAAATTTCCATTCTTTCATAGGCTTAAAATTTTCCAAATATTCTAGCTACTCAATAGCAAGCTACTTCCTTGTTTCGGTAAAAAAAAAAAACAAAGATCTAACATATATTAAATTATTTGTGAAATTATTACCCCCCCTAGCGAGTCCATTTTAATACCCCGCACAGTACAATTACAAATTTGCACTCATTTACCATTTTAGACAAATCAGCCATAAACTCGCTTTTAATTATAAATTCATTTATATTCAAGTCATTATGCCAATTTCAGCTGCAGCGATTTGTTTTCTTTCTTGACCTCCACGCCGAAGTACTTCTCTGCCTATGAAGTAGTATAATATCTAAGCGCCCTAAGTCAATATACAACTAAGGTGTGCGCTATGCGTGTGAACGTATTGCTTGCGGTTTCAATGCCAAATTACTTTTTCCATATGAACGCACATTAATTGCAAAACTGCCAAATAAGTAGAAGCACGCAAATTTATATGCACAGGCATACATATCTACATATATAGCTAAGTAAGTGTGTTTGTATTTAGCTATTTTGGGTGTGTGCGAACCTAAGGTGAGTCCCATTGAAGCGCTTTGTGGTTAAGTAACGCTGTCATTTACTATTTAATTCATTCATTTTCATTTGCCACGCGCATAGCCTTGCCCAGTTTGCTTGGCTTCCGCTTGGACGAAAAGTAACTACTTGCGCACACACATACACACCCACACACATACATACATATACAAACGCATAGTATCCCAACTAACCAGCGGAGTCCGCCAGGTGTACAATAGGGCGGCTCAGAAAAGTGGTCCAAAGGAGCATAACGCTGACGAAAAGAGAGAAGAAATTGGGCGAGCCAGAAGTATAACTGCCGATTCTACAAATCCATAGGAAGTTAAATATTCGAGTAGTAGTGGTCAGTAGTCCTCGGCTACTAGGTATTTGGTAGTACTAAGGAGTTGCATTCGTAAAAATAGGAGCAGTAATTGGTAAAAATAGTAGTAGTAATTAATAGTAGCATTAGTAGAAATAGTAGTAGAAATAAGTAAAAACAGTAGTAGTAATTAGTAGTAGAATTAGTGAAAATAGTAGTAGAAATTGATAAAAATAGTAGTAGAAATTAGTAAAAGTAGTAGTAGTAATTAGAGGTATCATTAGTAAAAATAGAAGTAAAAATTGGTAAAAATAATAGTAGTAGTTAGAGGTAGCGTTGGAAAAAATAGTAGTATAAATAAATAAAGTTAGTAGTAGTAGCAGAAATTAGTAGTAGTTAGTCGTTAGGCGAAGCATGGTAAAAATAGTAGTAGATATTAATAAAATTAGTAGTAGTAGTAGGTATTAATAAAATTAGTAGTAGTTGAAGAAATTAGTAGTAGTTAGTCGTTAGGAGTAGCGTTGGTAAAAATAGTAATATAAATTAATAAAGTAGGTAGCGGTAATAAGTATATGCATAAGTAACGATAGAATTAAAAATTAGTAAAAATAGTAGTAATAGTTAGGAGTAGCATTACTTGAAATAGTAGTATAAATTGGAAAAAATTGCAGTAATTGATTGGAGTAGCATTGGTAAAAATATTAGTAGAAATTAATAAAAATAGTAGTTGTTATTAATAGCATTAGTAAAAATAGTAGTAGAAAAAAATATCAATGTTAATTAGTAGTAGTCTATTTAGTAGTAGTAGTAGAAGTTGTACGAGTAGTGGTAGTTAGTTGTTGTAGTAGAAGTAGTAGTAGTAGTAGTTTTAGTAGCAAACCAGTCCCGAACCACTGAATGTTCCTAAAATTGTACCGAAATATCTAGTCCGAAAGTAGTGCCGAAATGGCACAGAACTTGTCCTTACATTTTTCTAGAAAAAGCTACAGTAAAATAAAAATAAAGGACCCATGATGCGGTGCTCTCACGGGTTCCCTTTCCACGCCATATTTGGAGCGTTCCTGCGAAATATTGTCGTGAGCGCCCTCTTTCCCGGGTGCCTCGGAGCGCGCCGTATTTGGTAGGTTGGGATATAATCTCCACATATTTATCTACTTATACAATTATGTCAGTGTATATGTACGTACATATGTGTGCAACTAAAAGCGAAAAGCCACAAGTGTAATTTAGACTTTGTCAAACGTAATTAACTATGCGAGTACAAATGTGTGAGGGTGTGTGTGTGTTTGTGTTGCGTTGCGTTGCTTCATTCATTCATATTTGTTTGTGCTTCAACTATTTATAGCATACTTTGAGGCTGACGCACAAGCTGTCGTTATTTTTTGGTTTCATTTATTCTACTAAAACGAGCAACTGTTTGATTGCGCCAAATGCTGCATAGCTGGTTGGGAGACCCATTGCCGTTGCTTCACATCTTCCGCGCCTGCAATGCGCCACGATGCCTTTGTAATGGCGCTCGCCTGACTAATTTGTCTTGGTCGGTTTGTTTATGGTACCAAATGTAATTAAATTAAATTATGAGACATACCAAAGGAGATAGTAGGGTTGTGGCGTGGCAATAAAAGCGAAAAAGGGGTAGTAGATACAAATTAAACATAAATGTCTGCAGAACCATAAAATGTCATTTAGCAGCGTGTATGGTATGTTCATTTTATTTAATTCAATTTATGTAAAACACTCATTTACATAGCAATTTGTATGCTCATAAGATACAAACAAAAAATGTGTCGTTTATAAAACAAAATTGGCGTTTAGCGATTAGAGGGGTGCGCATTTTTGGTGCGCTTATTAGAGCCATGAAAGTATAAAAAAAAAATTAATAAAGAGCTGTTAAAGATAAAGGCTTGCACGATTTTATGAAAATTTATTTAAGTGGTTATGCCAACCGAAAGCTGTGCGGGATTCAATAACTGCTCTTGGCACTAAACATCGAAATTATTCAAAATGCTTTTTCTAATACCCCCATTTTTAGTGGATATCTTTCGAAGCCATTTAAAAGTGGTCACCATAGGTAACCTAGCATGGCTAATTTTCCAACAATCTTCCCCACATTCGCGAGATATTGTGTTACCCATTTTAAAATTACTAGTATTTTAATAACTTCCTTTGAAATACCTTTCAAAAATCTTAGTAATTTGGATAATAAATTTGAAAGTAAGGCAAATATAGCAACTATTCAGTATTTTAAATGTAAATACTTCCCTTAGACTTCAAGTCAACATTCTTAGTATAATTATTTAAAAATCTATATTTTATTCCAATAAAATTAAACAAAAATTCACTGGTTCAACACAAAAATTTGCAACGCATGCCACTATCCAGTTTCAATGCAAATTGGGTTAATTCTTTTTATTGAATTAGTTTTCGAGGCACTATCTCATTAAAAAGAAAATGTTTCACACAATCATATACCGTAAATCATCACCATGAAAATGGCCCTGTGTTATTTTTTGCATTATTGAAAAGATTTTCTATGTGAATTTTATTTTAAAATAGTTTTGTATACAAATTTAACTCATTCAATGATGAATTTTAGGCTTCGTACAAACTTAAACTTAAAATTTAAG
The DNA here is from genome assembly GCA_951828415.1 of Anomoia purmunda. NCBI lineage: Eukaryota > Metazoa > Arthropoda > Insecta > Diptera > Tephritidae > Anomoia > Anomoia purmunda. Next base: position 106,705,286 of record OX639996.1, on the reverse strand, counting down.
GAACCTAATAAAAACTTTAACGTTAAATTTTCAACTTTTTTTTTGCAAAATTTAAAAAGTTTCTAGGAATTTAGAGCAGTTGTTAAGCCTATATAATTTTATATTATTAAATGAAATTTTTTTTCCAGACTTTTATTTAAAAAAAAAATTTAAATTTAATAAATAAAATTTAATAGGCAATCCGTCAATTTATTGCTATTATATCAAAACTTTTTTTCTCAATAAAAAACTGCACGCTACTAACGAAAAAAATCTATGGATAAATAAATATGTTGTGAATAATCAACTGAAACTACCTAAGCCGCGAAATCTCAATATTTACATTGAAAAAAATAAGGAAATTGTGCATTAAATAATTTTTCTAAATTCGATTAATTTGACGCAGCAAAACTCTATAGTGCTACAATGATTTTTTTACAACATTCACAATTGTTCTCATTTTTGAAACAATATTTATTTTAATCAAAAAAATTATCAAAAATGAAGCGAAACTTTTAAACACTTATAAATTGCATTTTCTGATACTAGAATTCAATTTCCATGATAAATGAATAATATCTCGAAGACTTGTCCATATAAAGATGAAATTAGCCAGATTTTTAGAGTCAGCAAACGATAACTATATGGGAATTGGATAGTAGCTGTCAATGTATAACGCAAAAGGTTAATATTTCTATTATTTTCGGGGAAATTTTCAATGACGACTTTTCTATAGTTCTACTTTAGTATAAAAGACGATCTATAGCTAGAAGTTAAGAAATAATTTGCTGCCTTTTCAAGCGAAAGCATAAATTATTTTTCTCAATAGATATTAAAAATTTAATCTGTTATTTATTTTTGTGCAACCAATTACAAAAATGCTCGTGTCGCTACAAAATATATCAAATCTTTAGGAAGATTTCTTATTTTATTTATCATAAGGCATCAACTTAACCTTTGAACTAAAATGTATGATTAGTCTTATTTTCGCTTTTTATTACAGAAACAATCAGCGGCCTTTTATTCAACTAATTAACAAGAATTTTACCAATATTTTTGACAAAATGAGTTGACATTTGAAATATCTATTTTTGAAAGTACTTGTTGCTTTGACAACCCAACTTCAGTTTACGTAGAGGACTAAAATATTATTGTGTAGTTTTGTTTTCTGCTACCGTTAAGTCATCTTGAATAAAGTTTTGTAGCATTTTATATCTGACTAAGAGTTTCAAAATATTTACTTTAATAGAGCAGCTGTTTCCTTCACGTTAAAACTAACAATAATCAAAATCTTCACAAAAATTTAAGTGTAAGTAATTTAGTGTTGCTTTATGTATCCCATAGCATTTGTTGTATTCCCACATAGCCTACATTTTATTCGCAGTTAAATTTAAATGCACACACACACATCTCCTCCCCTACTCTGTACATAAAGCAAGTTTTGCAATTTTTCAACTGTCGTTGAAAATTTTATAGGCTTTGACACTTGTGGGCAAGCTGGTGTCACTACAAAAGATTTTACAAGCAAATAAATAATACAGGCATATAACATAAGAAATTCCTTTGTATGAACTAACTCCATATGTCTCTGCTTTAAATGTACCCTGTAGGAAACTTAGGGTAAAGAGTCACAGAGTCACCACTTTGTCGACTATTTTGGACCGTAATGTTAAGAATTTGGATTAAAAAAATCACAAAATGATACGATATGATCGGAAAAATTTAAATCCAAAAAAAGAGATTTTTTTTTCGAAAAAAATCAAAATCTCCAAATGTCGATCAAATTTATTGTTTTAACTCATAACATAATCGTTATTTTGTAATCATCACAAATTATTTTGTATCAAATTTGATTGAAATAAAAAATATCGATTATTTTTTGTCGAAATATCGATCAAATATGATCGAACAAATAAAAGTTACGATTTATGTTTTATGATCGACAAAAAAAAAGTTGATATCGAAATATGGAACAAATATGATGGAAAAAATATATATCTATGAAAAACGATTGTTATAGTAAGTTAATAAAAAAATAATGGAATAAATAAAAATTACAAAACATGAATTTTTTTAACGAAAAATAAAAACCACAAAATATCGATTATTTATTATTGAAAAAGTAAAAATCAAAATATGAATTATATTAATATAATATAATAAAAATCACAAAATATTGATTATTTTTTTATCGAAAAATTAAAAATCACAAAATATCGATCAAGTGTAATCGAAAAAAATACCGATTATGCAATAATTGAATTGAATGGCATATGGGATAAGAACTAGATCCTCAGGATCTCAATGAGATAACCGATAAAAATAAAACACCGATTATTTTCGGTCCCTGATGATGAGTAGAGAAAAGCTGATTTTTTGTTACCTTCTCATTTTGTGAATTTTAGTGAATTACTGGTCTCATTGTCTCCATGTGGTTCCAAACGAACCACCTTCTCAATAATTCTAAGAGCAGTAGTTGATTTTAAATACCTGTATCAGTATAGTTTTACTATGGGCATTTCTTTCAGGCTATTCTCTAACTCTGTTAAAATACCCGCACACATTTATTTGTATGCCGATAATTTTACAAGTAAGAAATTACTCCCCTGTGCACAATTAAAGTACGCCACAGTCAAAAACAACTACAATCACAAATGCTTTGTTAACTTAAATACAACGCCAAAAGCGTAGTAATCATAAGTACGTATGTCTGTGTGTACAAAACCACAATGGTCCCTTTGCCATTATAGTCGCTTATCTAAATCACGACGCCCGCACACAACCGGACACGCACATTCACACATCCGTTCGACCGGACGAGGCAAGCATAAAAAAGCTCAGGCAATGTCTTTAATAAACTCAGTAAACGCCTTGCCGCCTTTTATGTTCTAAAGAATCCAACCCTCCCCCCAACTTCTTATCTTGCGGTTCCTCTTGCTCCACCAACCACATTCGTCCACAATTTGTTGGTTAATAATTTTTGGTACTAGGTTGCTCGACTTTCTGCAACTTTTCAGCAAATGTTTATAAATATTGTACGTGTGTGTGTGTGTGTGTGAAAAGCAGTTGGACAAACGAAATGTAAGTTCCACATTTCTTTCGTGCGGATTTAAACTTTAAAGCGTGAAAGACCAAAGTCTCCAAAGTCTCCACTCTTTCACCACCACAATCACCACACGCCGGCTTGCGGGCATTCATTACTTGTACTAGGTTTGTGTTCGCATTGCCGGACCGTTGGAGAAGAGATAAAAATGGTTGACCGATAATTGGCGTTGCTATACTTACGTAACGTGTAAAATAACTCCATTGTACGCCTCAGAGCAGCATATCGTCAGAGGCATACCTGTAGCTGCACGCTGTTGTTAGTGTTTCTTTTCAAAGCGCTTATCATGTCTGATGAAACGTCGACAATCGACATTCGACATTTTTTTCAGTTAATGCCCTTGTCTTTTTTTAATATACATAGTACATATATACAAAATAATTTACATACAATAATAGCTGTGAGTGTTCTGTGTGTGGTTTTCTGGCATTAATGTAATGATTATTTTTGGTGAGATAATTAACAGTTTACCCAATATTGGGAAATTGATTTGAAAGGTCACAAATTTTTAGTTGCAAATTTTAATGTTAACAAACAAAGTAACTGAAATGCTAAGCTACTTTTGGTTTTTGTGAATGCCTAGAAATAAATTGTTGTGGTTGTAATTTTAGAGCTTCAAAATACGTTTAATGAATTTGAAATACTGAAGCAATAGATAGGTATGTGAAAGGTGTTACCTGGTCCGTACCTATTGGGTTCAGTTCGTTGGGTCGAAAAACTGAGGTTCCTCGCTCCTCTCTGACTAGTCGTTTGAGGATTGTGCACCCTCGGTTTCCAAAGAGTTCATCAGCGTCGGTTCAATGTCAGAGACTTTCGCCGAATCAACCGCAATGCTTATAGGCAGATGCTTTTTATCTTTGCCAAAAAATTAGAAATCAAGTCGTTCTGAATGTGCAAGACGTCGAGTATCGCACGAAGTATAAGGTCACCAAAAAAAAGCCTGAACGACTCAGCAGTGAAGCGCACCCGGTTGCAACAAGACCGCGAGAACGCCCGGAAACGCAGCAAGCATGCGAGCAAGGGCCTCAAAATCAGATTGGCTCGGCTAAGGATATTCCAATGAGACCTCATCTATCTGATTATCCAACATGCGGGTGGACAGACCTACGCTGTTTCAATATTTAGCTATAATGAACCCCATGATTCCACTAATGGGCTGGAGTGTTCTGAGATGCGAGAATAAAAAGCCAAACCGCATCCGGTGTACTTTACGTCGGATTCAGCCAACAGATTGGATGAAACTGAGTGTTTTGAACTGCGCGCCGACTGGTAGCGGCCACTGTTGGTACTTAGCGAAAAAGGGATGGCAGAATTTATTGTTTATTATTAATGTGAGTCGCGCGACAAAGGAAAATTTACAGGAGCAAAGAGTCCGACTATGGAAAAAGGAACATTGTACAGCCTTAAGGTCAGAAGTTTTATTTAAGAAAAATGAAGTTCTCAAGTAAATTGCTTAGTTTTCCGCGATTTTTTTTTTACTCATAATCTCAGAAGTCCGCGAGCGACACATCCTAAGCTTAACGCATTCTATGCCAAAGAAAAAACAGTGAAAGGTATACAAAAAGCTAATTGTAGTTGAAATTTATTTCTTACGTATTCAACGAGTAGTTTAACCATTTCCAAATTAATATAATCTCAAAAGCGTTTGCTATCAATATTTACCATAAGAGTTTATTTCTAAATAAATCGATTACATATATGAGCAGCAAGTTAGCATTGTACAGTGGAATCATACGGCGTAAACCAATGACATCTAACGACCACATTCAAACATGAAATAATGCGTACATTTATGTATGTATGTAGGTGCTAACTTACTGCTTACAACACATTCGCCCATTAATCTATGTACAGCAAATATGCCACCTACTTAATGCTTTGTCAATTGCTATTATTTATGTTAATTTGAAAGAAATATGATGGGGTTATCATTAACGCATGAACCGCAAACAAAGTTACATATAAACAAAGTGTAATTACTTATTTCGTATATATACTATATATATTTATTTCAGCCAATTAATATATATACACATGGCCTATGTCATAACTGTAGAACCACCACACATTCACAAATTTTGATTTTTTTTTATTAATAATTTTTGAAATTTTTACTAATAATTTTAAATCTAATAAAAATTTAATTCATGCTTCAATAAACACCGGTTTAATCCTAGTTTAAAACTTTGTTCAAATGGCGAAAAAATGCAGCAATCTTTACATAAGGTTTTCAAATTTTAATGCGAATTTTTAGAAAATATTTCGGTACGCAGTTTTATAGCCTATTAAATTTTAGTCTGTTAAAGTACAATTTTTAAATAGCTACAAATTATTGTTGATTTTTGACAATATTTTTCCACTGACACTCTTTCGCCAATTCGTTCATACAACCCATGCTTGGATTTTATTTTATGTGGGAAAAAACCGCTCAATACTATCACTAAAAAAAAAATTGTCAAAAATCAACGATAAACCCTAGCTACTTGAAATGTGCTAGTTGGTGGACTAAAATTTAATGAGCTTTAAAACTGCGTACTCAGAATTTTAAAATTCGAATTATAAATTTTAAAATCTTGTGTAAATTTTTTGAACTTTTCTTTACCCATTTTAACAAAGTTCGAAACAAGCATTTAACCGGCAGTAATATGTTTTTATTCAAAAAAAAAAAACTAAATAAACAAAAATAAACAAAAATAAATAGCCAGAGCTTGTGAATGTGTGGTTGTGCTATATTTGTGACATGCACTGTCTATAGATACCGGATCGCAACGTATAGAGCTAAAAACAAGATGAAGATTACAGAAATGGGGGGAAAAATTTCGCCACAAATATATAAGCAAATATTCTTTAGGTTATTTTGGTGACAATGTGTCTTGGATACTTGAAAACTGACTTTGTCAAAACAGTTGAATGCTATCAATAGCCGAAATGTGTTTTTACGATACGTTCTAATGTACAAATAAACCGCATTCTAGCTGTTGATTCGTTAAATTTTATATTTACCCACATTTATATTGCATTTTTTTTTTTGATTTTTGATGCGTTTTTGTTTTATTTTATTTGTATTTTATTTGTATTTTATTTTTATTTTTATTTCTATTTTCTTTTTTGCTTTGTATTTTTTGCTTTACTTCTGAAATATTTATTGCCTTGCAAATGTCAGCATTTTTACAGCTGGCATGTGCCAAAAATTCGCTACATGCATAGAGTCATTTTATTATTTTCATATTTCAAAGAAACAAACTAGAATAAAATAGTCACAACCTCGAGTAGCGAAAAATATATTATCGCAAAATCGCGCTTCACAAATGCAGCTCATCATTTTAAGCGTCTAAAATTTTGCTTTAATATTTTTGTGCATACCGCGCCAATTCGGTCTGCGCACACACAACAAAAAAAACAAACAACGATTTGATGCATCCCTGATGTATGCAACACAGTTTATTGTATAACCAATCCGTAATTTTTTCATACTTTTTGCAACTAAAAAAAAAGGAAGAAGTTACATGTATGAATGTGAGACGCATGTGTGTGTGTGTGCGCGTGTGTGTGTGTAATCGCACTTTATCGCACATACGAAATTCTATTAAAATTGCTGATGGCATGTTTTACACCTCAGCGATTTATGCATGTATACTGCCGCTGCCTGTTTCGAGTAAACTACATACATACATACCGACATTAAGCCCCACATACATCCATAAATATCTTGCTTGCCTGTTTGCTTGCTTGCTGGCTGACGCTGAGTATTGCTGACATGCTGGCGCGCTCTCGCTTTACACAGTCAAGTAGCAAAAAAAAAAGTATGCAATACAATCAATTTGCTATACCCAACAATGTTCGTAGCGAAGCGTAGCTGTTGCTTTAGTACTTTGCAATTCCCTTTACGAATATCGTACTATCAATGTATGTATTATTCATGCACATACATACTGATTATTTTTTATATTTTTTCTTTTTTATACGTAGTAGTTACAATGTAAGTGAGTGTTACGCAAGTAATTTTGTTGGTTTCTCCTTTGGCACATATTCCATCTTCTTTAACCTATAGATTTTCCCATTTTCCATCTTAAGCTTCATCTATATCTACGTTGCACGTTCAATCAATTCGCGCTACGAAAATAAACACACTTTTGTGTATGTATTGTAAATGCAAGTGTGCAAATACTCATTGGTATGTTTACTTTGCATATGTATGTAGGTGTGCGGCGGTGGCACTGTAATTTCCCTGAGCTCACTTCAAGTGCGCTCACTGTGTTTATTGTTTTTGTTTTTGTTTTTGTTCGTATCCCTGCCAGTCAGGCGGATATGACTGCCTTCCCCAACAGGAAGTGTTGTTGGCGTCCGAGAAAGTACATGGAACAACAAATTCGAGTATAAATAAATAAAAATCGTGAAAGTCTAAGGTGTAGACCACCAGTTTCACCTTCATGTCGTATTCATGGTTTGCTTCATCAATCAATTAATCGATATTAAATTTGGTTAATAACAAAAAAAAAAAAAAACAGAATCTGCAGTTCCGTTCACTTTGGTAGAGATGGGCATGTAGTAGGAATATTCGCTATTTAAGCAAGTAACGATATCATAATTCGTTAAAATTATTAGCGTGTGAAATCGATACGCCGATATATCGCAAGGAACAATATCGATATCGAAGAAATCGAGATTAAAAAAATCGTTATAAAAACTCCCTTGGCTATATCGTCTCGCGAAATATTGTTTAAAAAATCGAATATCGGAACGTGAAGCATCGATATAAGAATAATCGATATGTTATCGAAAATCATAAAATCGTATTTATTTGTGAACCCAACGGTGACATCCGGAATTATTAGCTACAACTTCATTTAAACAACATTGAGATTTTTTTTTTAAAAACAGGGACTATCCCTTAATCCGACGTATCACGAATTTTCGTGAAACTTATAATTAAGCGAAAGTTCCGGTGACGCCGTAGCCGAGTATATAGCGTGTGGGCATTTCATTCCGTGGAGCTCGTTTTCAAATTCTGGCCGGGGCAAGTAGCATGAAAAATTAGAGAAAAGTTTTTTACTAATAGCGGTCGCCCCTCGGCAGGCAATGGCAAACATTCGAGAGAATTTCAAACATGAAAAAACTTCTCACAAAAGTCATTTGCCATTTGAAGTCGGCGTAAAATTGTATGCCCCTCAGTTTGTGTTACAACAATAAGCCGCACAGCACAAATTATAGGAGAAAACCGGTCAAACATAAAACTATGATGTAAGCGTCAAATTTATTTATTTATTTATACAAAGCTTACATAATAATTAATTATTATATAAACTAAAGCAAACGCAGCGCTAGCAGCAGAGGCTTTCGGCGTCAAATTATTATTATATTATTATTATGATTCGACATATAAAAAACCATATGAATCAAGGTTATAAACTTCGTACAAAATTTACAAAAAATTCACATAAAAAAAAAAAAATATTCAAAAAATTTTTTTTTTAGTATGCAATTTTAAAGCTAACTCAATTTCAGTAAAATAAAGTGCAAATTTCAAGTAGTTCATAATTACCATTGATTTTTGATAATTTTTTTTTTTTTTTGCTGATGGTATTGCACATTTTCCTCCACATATGTATAATCAAATTTGTTTTTTTGCAACTTTATTCAATTTTTTTTTATGGAAAAAGCGAGCAACACTATCTGCAAAAAACATTATTAAAAATAAACCCGTATTTTCAATCAGACGAAACTCACACTTTATTATAGTAAAATGGAATACACTACAAAAATAGGTACCCGAAACGTTTCTACAAATTCTGACAATTGTGTGGCAATTTTTTGAAACCCCATAATCGTGAATACTTCTACTGTTCTACTGGTTTGTTCTTATTATATTCCGCTCAAAACTCACGTGATATGTAACTTATAATGGCCTGGCTTTCCAGGCACAGGTACCAATTGGCACTAAGCTTCTCGAAATTGTCGCTTGTAAACGACTCTTATGCGTACTCGTAATTTTGTAAATAAACATTTCATGCGAACGGAAACCAAAATTATATATACCCATAATAATAATCGAATACTCAATATATAACTACGTATATTTAGTCGCAATGATATTTAACAAAATGAAATGAAAATGAAATCAGCTAATCCAGCACAACTTTCATCAGCCGCTCAATGTGCAAATTTATCAGCTAGAGCAAACCTTTCACATACACACTATAAGAACCTAAGCAAACCACTCTGACTTGACTGAACTTCAACTCCACATTGAAACAAGTAAAAATGTTTGTATTTATCACCGATGGCCATACAAATTATGCAACTTATTCTTTATGTATGTTTTTGTATGAACACCCACACACACACACACAAACACAGCTTTTCCTCGCAAATCCTCAAATATTACTTTACTAAATTAAGCTCAAGTACGATTATCCTTTTATCCTTGACAACAACGTGAACAAAAATAACTAATTTCGGCAATGTGTATTTGTATGTATGTATTTTTGCATAACGGTGACCATATTTTTTTCATAAAAATACAGAACTCCTCGTCAACTACTCGTACAAAGTTTGAACTGAAATTTCATAAAATTTTGATTGAACTTGTCTTATTAGTTTTATAATTAGCGTGACATTTTTTAGTTCATTGAAAGTATTGTTACAAATAGATAAATATTTAAACATGAACATAACCATTTTTATTTGAAATGGTCTTAATTTTTTTGTTTTTTAATAAATTTTTCGTTGGCTTTTGTTTTAATCTTTTTTATTATGAGTTTCTCAATTAGTCCATATCGAGTCCTAAACGCGCAAAAACTTAAAGCTGAAATAGCTGCTCTAGGAGCTATCGTTTTTTAAGCGATAAGGGATTTTTCTTAAATAGACAATACTCTTTCGGTAAGAGCATTTGAACCTGGCAAACATAATGAGAATTCATAAATTTTTAAAATGTTCTTATACTTTTTCAAATTTGTTATATAATTTTCTATAAATGAGCCTTACATCGCAGAAAGAAACGGAAAATTAATGTCAAGGAACTTTTGAAAAAATATAAAAAATTACTTAAAAACCAACCCTGTTTATTCATACAGCAAACCCGACAAATGTAAGCCAAAAAAAAAAACAGTTCTGTTTTCAATATAATTTCAATGGCTATTTTCTACAGCGCACTGCGCTCAAATATTTAAAAATGTGTATCCGATTACTAAATTGCCCACCCATCTCTCAACTGCTAACTTCTGGTTAGCTGATTATCTTCGACTTTTTCAAATGTTTTGGTTCCATTGTTTCAAATAATCTATAAAACTATCATAAAAATTACACGTCTGCGGTTTAATATTTTCAAAGTTCTATTAATTTAATTTCCGGTTCATTTTCAGTAAGATTGTATGTTTTAAATTTGAAAAGCTGAATCATTTATCACTTCCAGAATTGATATCATCTGTGACGCAATTTTGCAATCAAAATATGGAATTGATGCGCCAAAAAGGCAATCTACAAAATAGTGGTTGAATCTTTAGATAAAAGGCATATTTCAATAACAGCTGATGTGAAAAATGCAGTGTTGCCAATTAAATGAAAAATATTTGTTTTCCAGTGTTGAGTAGGGATGTGCCGCGGCGAGTTCACTCGATTACTAACTCGAGTACTTTCGAAGTACTCACATACTCGAGTAAGCAAAATTTAGTATTCGAATGCACAAACTCGACTACGGCTTCGAGTACTTATAGTATCAAAATACCGAATCAACTATTTTTGTCTAAGCACAAATCGTGGTTTTAAGCTGTGAAGTTAGAAATTAGCTTCAATTGGTTATGAATTTATATAAGAAAGCAAGCTGGGCACATCGTCATAAATCACCAAAGAGGTGATCGAGGAAAAAAATATCAGGATTTTCTCTTATTTGACTCGAATCATGACTCGATTATTTATTAAATCAGCACTAAATTACTCGAGTAGCAAAAATAGCCGACTCGGTACATCTCTAGTGCTCAGTAGCAAATAATACATAATTTATTCAACACATCAAATTTATTTTCGCACCCTAGAAATATTATAATACAGTAAAAATACCGCACTAATTTTCAGATATAGAATATTTACGCTATTTAAAAACAAAAATAATTTATACAGATGGTCACCGTGCATCTATAAGGCGCCTTGTCAGCATTCGAGCAGTCAATCTCCATCCAATACTCCCAGTTATAGGCGCCTTCGCACGCATACACGCATACATATCTACACACCTACTTAGCCATTAACATTACCACTTCCTCTTGGCCTTTCATTCATTTATTTGTTTTTTTTTTTACGCTCAATCAGTGCTGTCCTCCAGCCAGCCTTACAGCTGCTAGACAATTTCCCCACTCATCTTTGTGAATTTTCGACGTAATAATATAGATTTATATTATAGTTAGGGACATTTGAAATGTTTGGTCAGTGTTTTTGGTTTTGTTGTAGAGCAAATTTATCACCTCATCTTTCATTTTAGCACATTTTAACAAATTTCTACGACAGCTTGTGTGTAGCCACATCCACTTGCAGCGCCCAATTCGTACACTTGAGAATCACATTGCCACTCATCAAATTCACACAAACCATTTTCGTGTGCTACTAATTTCGATGTTCTCATTTGAAAATCTAAAACTCTTGCCATTACAAAATGCTTATCCCTTTTTCAACTAAGTGCATACAAAAAAAAAAAAAATGTCCTCAAACTCATGGCAAGCTTCTTGACTGCATTTGAGAAGTCGCATTGCTTGATTTCTTTGCCCTCACATTGCTATATAGATGTGCAGATACAGTACTACAACAGAATTTATATATACAGTATACTTAACTTGCGCAATCATATAAAATTCCAAAAATTTCACTGACCAACCAACCAGCCACACCCCAACACTTTGCGCACACAGCACACTTTCGGCTACTTCTTCTCTCCGCAACGCTACGCTACGTTACGTAACGAAAGCAATCAACTCAAGCAACACTAAACTTTGATTTCAATGGCCGTAAATCGCACTTCATTTCTGATTCCATTTCATTTCGGCCAAATGCTGCCGCCAAAAGTTTGCACAGCGTGCACTGGGCATAGCACGGGTGTGTGGAAGGGAGAGGGCGACAGTAGAGTGTTGATTTGAAGGCATGCGGTAAGTGGCGGTAGTTGGTAGGTTTAGATAGTGCGGGGGGGGGGGGGGGGGGAGGGGTTGTGGTTTTCTCTTCATAAATTTCCAATTTTTTTTGGCATGCAGCAAATACTCACAACCTCTCGCGCCGTGTTAAGTTCCTTCACAAATATTTTCGCCCACTTTTGGCCCACCAAATCAAAATTCAAGTAACTCTGCTCACAATTTTCGCAGCGACTTAACCACTCGATGTCCTCGCCTGTGTGTTGTGCGCCCATTTGGTGACTGCAACTACGTCGACGTTCAAGGAAGCTTCTGTGGTATTTAAACCATTTATAAACATTTTCTTATCTCTGTCATTTCCTACTACATACCTATGTACATACATATTTCGTTTGTGGTTTGCTTTTGCTTTACTCTACCTACTACATATGTAGCTGTGTTTGTGCGTGTGTGTGTGTGTGTGTGGATAGATCATTCTTTTACTTTTCCAACTATTTTCTTGTGCTATGCAACATTTATGCGTTGGCGTTGTGGTTTGGATTGGTGAGTGTGTGTTGTTGTATTTGCTGATCTTTGGTCAGTTGGTTTGCTAACGGGCTTTTGCTTTTATAATTCCATTTCCGTTTCCGTTAGCCAAGTAGCAGAATTATTTTTTATTTGTTTATTTTTTTTTTGTGTATAAATGTCTGCTTCCTTCTTCTCCGCTAGCAAGCCATGTTCTGTCCGTCTAGACTTTTTGCTCTCACTCATTTGAAAGGCATTCATCGCCACTTTTGCCGCAAATCAACGCCGTCTCTCAAAATTTCAATGCATACACACAAACACTTACATAACGTCGTCCATGTGAAACATAAGTGCAGTTCTCTTGGGTTCGACATATTTAGCAGTTCTATTTATGTAGCTAAGTCAATTGGGATTTTATATCTGCAGAAGAAGAAAATATACGCAGCAATATAATAATTTTACACATAAGTGTACTTAAACTTTAGTGCATTTTTGTAAGCGTTGTTGGTTTGAAAATTTATATGAAATAGAACTAAATTGAGGTAGTTAAATTACACCCATCCTTAGCTACTCTGTGAGAAGCTAAAACCTTGCCATTGAAAACAGGAAATAACTTCGAACAACCAAAACAAAAAAAAAACAAAAACAATCCAACAATATAAAATTTTCTAAGGCAGCAATTACACGCCGTAACATTATTTTTTGTAGCGTTATAGATTCAAATTAGAATGATAAACCCACATAGTTAAAGCTCAAAAATTGTTTTGCATTCGCAGTTCGCGTCTTTTTTTCAAAAATTAAAAAATAATCCGTTAAATGTGAGACTGAAAATAAAAATTATTTTTTAATTTTCAATGGCAAAAATCAAAAATTTTCATAACTTTTTTAACGGGTAACAGCTTTGAATATGCAGTTGTGTTCATAAAAGTAGTAGCAGAATTTATAAACACGTTTTGATAATTGCGGCAATCTCTATTTAATTTTGCTATTTTTTTTTTTTTAAATATTGCTAATTTTATAGTAAAAACCGCGTAAGTCGTTGTTTTAAATTATCGATAAAATTAAAAAAAAATTAACAAAAAATGGCATCCAAAGTTTCAACTTTTTAAACAGAATTTTCAGAAAATTGTCAAGTACGCAGTTTAGTAGCCCATTAAATTTTACTATAACAAGGTATAGGTTTCAAATTACTAGAAAATCGGGTTAATTTTTATTCTTTTATTTCTAACGGTACTTAGCTTCCCTTCCTTAAAAAAATATATTTTGTTCATGCGTCAAATTATGATCAGAAAGCGTGAAATTCGGTTTGAATTAGTTTTTTTTTTTAATTTTTTTAATTTTATTAATTTTTGCGTTCTAAAAAGCGGAAAAAGGCAACAGCTGCTATTTCGGAGATTACACCATCCCCTTATCAGATTTTTTTTAGACCAAACAATTAATATGTGTTTGTTGAGTTTTTATAAAATTCCTAGAAAGTTTGAAACTTAGACTAGTACGGTTTTTGTTGTCGAATTATCTATACTTTTATGAAAAAATTGCTAAAATTTACAACGTGAAAACAAAATTGTCAAAACCTTTCGATACATCGTGCAAATTATTTTTAAGTATTTATAAATAGCATTTCTTTTTGATCTTCTATTTTTCTGACAGGTAATAATAATAATAATAATAATATAAATAATAATAATATTTTAATAGTGATTTAAATAAGATAAATAAGAACGGACTCCTACTATGTCTAAGTGAGTTCCCTTTGGGGAACTACCACAGTAACCTAACCTAAATAAGATATTCTGCAAGAGAGAGTCTCAAAGGCTTCAGAAGTTGTGACCCTTGGAAGCTGCAGCATTAAACAAAAAAAAAACTAAAATTAAAAAAAAAACACTTCCCAAAAAAAGAAGCAGGCTGTGTCAGAGACACGGCCATTAAGTTTAACGTAGAATACGCCATCCGATAAGACAGAAAACATATGTAACAATAAATGATAAATAATACAAGCAAATGAATTTCTTTATTTGATAGTTACTTTGGATGATATACATAAGCTTATGATAGGAAAAATTGGATAAACATGTTTTTAAATTATCAATTAAATTTCTCGCAAAAACGAAGTCAATGGCTGTTATCAATAGTAAAGATAAATGATAAATAACATACGCGAATCAATTTTATTATTTTTTTTGCAGTGCTTGGCAGCATTTTCTCTTCTTTTACTCTACTTTAACTTGCCCGCCTAAAATTATGCAATACAAAGAAAGGGCTGCACGAGTACATTTAAATCGCCCAACAGCAAACACTCAACCAAACACCACACACATATTTGTGTGCATGTGTTTATACAATTTTCATTTGAGAAATTTAAATATTAGGAAGATATCAACCAACATGAAATGTATGTCAAACGAAAGCTAACATCTTCATTTGACTACAAAAAAAAAAAAAAAAATTTATCGAGCCGTTTCCTTATAATTAAAGAAATAGAGATTACAACAATAAAAACCTGACATTGGTGCCCATACCGTAAGGTAAGACGTATTCTACGCCAAAATTTAACTTATATAATTTCCATCTGATCTTCCACTTTTCCGACAAGGTGAAAATTTGCTGTATCTTGGAGCGATTTTTCGTCATCCCTTTTTCGAATGAGAACGAAAAATGGCACGAAAGCTGACACAACGCCGAAACCGATTTATCTTCAAACCAAACCTGACAAAGGATAGCAGAAAATCGTTTCTTGTACATCAATTTATATATATATATTTTGCATGTCGTGTCGGAATGTTTTCGATTTATGAATTATAATTATTAATAACTTTTATAAATCCTTCAGAAAATAGCATATATAAAGTTATATTTTTTTTTCACAAATAAATCTCGCTTTTCTAATCTGGTTTCACTTCGTCTTGAAAAAATGATTATTAGTTATTTTTCGATAAAGACATCTGATGGGAAGTTATTTGTTTGAAAAATATTTTGATAAAATATTTTTACTTATAAAACCCTTTAACACCCGAGGTAATTTCAAATTTCTCTAGCTCAACTAAATGTCAATATTATTTGGCAATTTTTTGGAAGATGACTTCCAATATAATGAATTTTATGATTCCGATGGAAAAATAGTTCCTATTAATTTGTGTATAGGGCGTAATACATCTTAATATAAATGTAATTAAAAAAATGTCTTATTTTTCTTTAATCTTTCACTCAAAAAACAAAAATAAATGTTAAAATCGGTTCAGCAATTTGAGAGCCAAATTGTTAAAAGCATTCGCATTTTTATAACCACATCTCGAGTAAAAGCACATCAAATGGATTCAATGTAATGAATGAAAAAATGCGAATGCACATTTTGAATGAATATTTAATTTAATAAAAACTTTGTTGACAGGAGTTAAACATAAAAATCATATCAAGCATAATACCGTTGAATGACAATCTCTTACCAGCAAGAACTAAATATTTGTATATGTGTAAAGTAAGTACTCGTACGCAACCACCATCTATTTATTTAATAAAAATACCGTAATAAAACTTATGAAAATCATTTGAGCTAAATAAGTGTGATTTAAGAAATTTCCAACAGTAATATATCTATCACACAAATGTATGTATGTATGTTAGTGTCCATTTGCGGTACCGACAATGTCGTCTGTAAATCCTCTAGATACTCCTTCAAAATTTATATACAAGTACCGGTGTATGTGTTCACGTTCACCGCAAAAGAGAGTTGTTATTCAGTATGGGACTGTCCATTCGCTTAACCAAAACCATTCAGCTTGAGTAGAACGTCCATCTCATAGACAAGACAAACTCTTAGCGGCTGCCGCAGATGTTTCTGCAATCTTTGCGTTCTCAAGTCCATATTTGCCAAGTACATGCATGTACATTTTACATTAGGTGGGTTCAAATTGTTAATGTCGAAAAGGCAAAGTTTACATTTTAACTGGATTTGATTTTCTATTTTCGTATTACTTTACCCTTGTAAGGCAATCGCCGTAGCCAAGTGCAGGAGGCAACCGCAACGAAAAAACTTCTCACACAAAAATCTATAGTTTGGAGTGAACGCGAACCTGTAGGTTCATAAAATTTTTTAAATTAAAATTCAGAAAAATTGCAAAGTTAATCTTTTCTAACTCAAAATATTTGTAGTTAAGTTTTCCACAAATATCAGAAAAATTTCAATTGCAGTTAGTAAAACTGAACAGTATCGGTCATCGATTCGAAAATCGTCGTTCTAAGAGTTGAAAATCGCACTGATATTGTTCTAGAAATGCCAACGGCTGAGACTTCAACGCCTCGATTGCGTTGCATAATTTTTTTTAGAGTCAAACTACCAGAAAGTCCTGCCCAATTTTGCCTGGTTGCTACTCGAATCTGATTTCATTTAATTGTTTGCTGGTGAGATGAAATTGCACGAAAATCCTTGCCACAAGAAACGAAACGTCATGCAACTAAATAATCTATGTCCTTTGGGTAAATCAAGTATATAAAATCCAAGTATTCTGCTTCTTACCGCCTATCGCTCAAACTGTTGCATTGTAATTACATTTCCTTGAACCTAAAAGTATGCATATAAAATTATAACAGTTTTGATATCTTTGTAATGTTATCTAAGGGAGTAAAAAATAATTGGATACCCGTCGTGTGAGGGTCTTTAACTACTTCACAGTAAATAATTAAAAACAAAAATAGAATTCGATAAGAAATCGCATCAAAAACTGAAATAAAGAAATTTCGTATTAGTACAAGATCTTTCGCCCGATTGATTACAAAATGGGATTTATTCTAGCATGCCATGTTAAGAATAGTTTGCCTAAAAAATACAACAGTCAATGCCTTGATTTACCGTAAATGCTATGGGTAATTTTTAGGGTTAAATAAAAATATGCACTCTCAAAGTAAGGAATTTTCCTACGAATATTTGATTATACTAAATGAAGTAGATCATAGCGCTTACCACAAATTTATAGGCAACCTATTGGCAATATTTGTTAGAAACTGCATGTCATTAAAATAGAAATTAAAAATAGCAAATGATACTCCCTAACGATTACTAACGTACGAGGATGTAGAGTTACTTGCATTGGTGGGCACAAGTGGATGTCGACTGCCCATCTGCCAGCGTATTGCCCAACCTTCAACCATCATCAGCCTTTGTAGCGGTTGACTCTTAACTGCTGGCTACATCCAGTACCATATTAGATTATCTTGTGGCTAACTCCTTCTAGTCAGTCGTTGGTTTGTTTGCCCAAAAACCATATATGTATGTCCTTGTTCTCTATGCCACCGACATCTTATTTTACAAATGTATTGGGTTTAGCGTCCGAAGCACACAATATTTTTCAATTTTTACAACCGACCATTCAACTTAGACATGATTGCTATTATTTTATTTTAGATTTTTATCTCTATTAAGTTGTTGTTGTTGCTGTTGTTGTGGCTCGACATTTGATGGATATGAGTGGTGGGTTGGTTGCCGATGCTGGTATCCATGTGAACAAGTATACTATATAATTTTATTTTTATGGTTATAAGATGCTTGCCGTTCTTTAAGAAATAGAAATATAAAAATATTCGTATACGTAAGGTTAAAGTATGTGCATACATCTGAAATATGAGATATCTCTTCGTTGCGGCGAAAGTACTTACATAATGGCATAGCTTTTCGAATGAATAGACGGAATTTCTATTGAAAAATATACTTACATTTTATTTAACTAGTTTGCTAACGATAGCAGTACTGACAATTTTGGATTATTTTTCAAACGAATATTGCAGTTAATAGTAACAAGACTTAGGCAACGAATAGAGAAAGAATTTGAAAATATGATTTTCATTCTCGCAAATACTAACTTACTAACCCAAAATATTTATTTCACAAGTATACGAGCGCAAATCTCCGTACATCTTCAATTTTGTGTTGAAATGTTTAAAATATTTTAAATTAACTGAAAAATGAAATGTGTTTGAAGTTTAAAGAAAATTAAGTTGCCTAATTTTAGGGCCTAATAATAGAGTGCCGCTTTTTACCACAAATATTTACTTTGTCCATTGACAAATTTCTTGACATCATTGGTCAATTTTGCCAAATCTTGCCACCTAGGCTATGACGCAGAAAATAAATACTAATCGCCATTATCACATTCTCTATAGAACACAACGAGTACAGTGACAATTGTCATCATAAGAGCGTATGGTTTTAGGCGCGGTAGTTACAACAATAGTCAGGCGATGAGTCTTTGTCTACCAAAAAATTAGTAAATTTGCAAGCAGTCTTTTTAAGGAAGTGTAAAAAAATTCGAATATATTGAAAGACTCTTAAAACTACTTAACAATTTTTGCGTAACTTAGACATTTCGGGATGGGTACGCATCTATTAAAACCCCTGGACTCATCTCTGGTCAGCTGGGAAACTAATATCTCAAACAATTTTATTCAACTAGTAAAGTTGCTTATTTTTTAGGAGCCCATCTAAGGCCGTCGGTTGATAAATTTAATACACATGATTGGTTTGTTGCAAATTTATAAGAATGGTAACTTGATGTGTCACAAAATGCAACAACACAGTCAAACAAGTCTTCGTGCATGCCAAATTTACATAAATAAATACCTTTTTTTTTGTTTCTATCTTTACTTGGCTGCTGATTTGGTAGCGTAATAGTTAAGCATTTCGAAAATATTTGAATTCTCATGTGATTGGTAAGGTATTTAAAAATAGCTGAAGTAAATTTGTTGCAAACATTTTTTTGTTGTTGTTAGCGCAAAACTGAATTTGGAAAAAAGCGTCGCATAAGTTTTTGCTCTTATTCATAACATAAATCCATGCTACATATATACGTCGGCCTTTTGAATTCATGAAAAAAAAAAAATTTCACACATACCCCTCAATTCAACTCGACACATTTCCACAAAAGGTAAAGCGAATGCAAATATATGTACACAAATGGTAAAAATATTTCAAGAAAACGAGAAAATCTAAATAAAATAACAAAGCGTCAAAGCTGTTGTGGGGGAATACCCCAAGAATGAAAAAAATATATTTACTTTTGCCACACTTTTGAAATCATTTTTTTCTCCCCTTTTTTCATTTGTTGCATATCCTTTCGCTTTCAGTTTGTTTTCCTATCTTTATCTGACAACTTGATTTGTATAAATTTAAATTATGCGCCTCTTATCTGTGTCGCGTGGGAGACGCGACCAACGATAACCACAAGTCATATGAATAGCAAAAAGCTGGAAAATACGTAAAACTGCCTTTTTCTGTCTTCAAAAAAAAAAAACAAACCAAGAAACATAATCTTTATTTCCTGTGTGGCCATAGTCAGTGAAGCATGATAAGGATATTTTTGATTTGCCACATATTTTCTTTTTCTTTGCAGACAACTTTTTTTTTTATTTTGTGTGGATGCGTGTTGACTGCGTTTTATTTAAATTTCTTTATTACATTTATAACCATTCTGCAAATCTAAGTGCTCTTTATTTTTAATACGCATTTCAAAATAAATCTATCAAATCATTGACCGAATTTGTAAAGTCCCAAACAAAAAAGGTAAAAACTGGCGATACAAATCAGTTGATCCTCAAGGGAGCTATTTAAGTTGAGTTTTTTTTTTTTTGTGTTTAGCAGACACATGCGATTATATTTGTTATTTTGTCTAGACTCTAGAGAATGAACTATAGACATATTTTCATTTTATTTATTTGTTGCTGGGGTTAAAAAGCGTAGTGGCACTTAACAGAGATTTGTGTGAAAGGGAAATTTTTGTAGGGATCCGAAGCATAGATTTATTTTTATTAAAAATTTATCATTATTAGTGTGTTATATACTATGTAAAATTTGCAATTGTTTTCAAATTATTTCACTTTCTATTTTCTTACAGATGAAACAATCAGCGAACACGAAGGCAAATCAGTGGTGGTACCCTGTCCGGTGAATAAAGCCAAATGCGGTGATTTGCATTCGATAAATTGGTTCAAGGGCGATGATCGTATTGCGGCAATGCTGCTGGGCGATAGTAATGTGACGAGCGTGTCCGATGAGTTTGCGAATAGGTAAGATGAAATTAGAACTACTAATTTGAAATGGACTTGCATGTCGGTTCCAGGAGCTTTGTTGTTTTTAAACCGCATGAGCGCCGTACTCAAGCGTTCTGCTACTCGCCACATGATGCTCAAACTGTTTAACTCCATTGCGCTTAGCCTGAAAGTATACATAACAAAAGCATAACAGTTTTGATATCTTTGTAATGCGTGAAGACAAAATGGTCGGATTTGCATCTATAGATATAAAAAATCTTTTTATTTTTTTATTTTAATTTCACATAAAATTCGAATGCGTACCAGAAAGAACAGAGAATATCTTCTCTTATTAATTATGAAATAACTGATCAATTTCGAATTTTCAGCTCTAAAATTTGTTTTTGCTAGCAAAAGTTTCTTCAAATTTTTTCAGTTTTCGAAATCAGCAGTTTTTCAAATATATGCACTATTTCACCATTCTTTTCTTTGCAGAGTTACAGTGGAACAAAATCCATTTAGATTAGTAATAAAGGACTTAAAAATATCTGATGAGGATATCTATCTTTGTGATACAACATTTCTTATACCAATCGAAACGTGTGATAATTTCAACGGCTATCGTGTCGAGTTGAATGTCTTAGGTAAGCTAAATAAATTCCTTTACAATTTTCTATGATAAACAATTTTTTGAATTTCGTATTGTCTATCCTTTATCAATTAAAGCTTATAAATAATTTTGCATGTGGAATTAATTTTATTTTAATTTTTTTTTTTCTTAAGTTGCTAAATTGGAAAATTTTATTAAAAAGTGCTAGTGTAATGAGAATGTTTTTAATGCAATTAATTTTTGTTGTTTTTTGCATATTTTGCTTTGTCTTATTTCATGTTTACTTTTTGATTGTTCAAAAATCCATAAAATCTTACTGCATGTCGGCCGTCGTGTTTGACTGGTTTTTGGCTGTATTGTTGTTGGCTTTGCATGTCACCTACATATATTGCATCTTATTTGAAATGAATTGATTTTTGTATATCTATTGCTTTTTGGTAATCCCCAAGCACACGAATAAATTCTGCAACAGTTAATCGGTGGCCTCTAGTTAATAAAGTCCTATGAAATAAAATTCACCTTATTTAGCTGTATATTTAGTTATAATTGTTGTATGTTGTTTAAAAACTAATCGCTTCACTCATACCACTATTAAAATTATGAAAAACTCATTGAAAAATAAAATACGATATACGAGCCCAACGCAATGCCATTTTCTCGGAAGCAACAAAATTCCTACCACTGAGTTGGATTTTCCAAGATAAGCATTCGAGATTCAAAGTGGCTATTAGGACTTTTCGTGTTTTCGTAACTTTCTTTCTAAGTTGTCTATTACCTAAGGAATATAGCACCAATTAAATAACTTTCTAAATTACTATAAAATCCAAAACGGAAAAATGTGAGTGAAAAATTTTTTTGTGTTAGCATTTTTTTTTTAAGAATTTTACAATTATATTAGTGCTTACCAGACGATCGGGATTTTTAAGAGGGTTCGATATTTTATTTTTTACTTAGTAATTAATTTAAAAAAAAAGTATGCTACAATAAAGAGCTTTAAAATCCAAGCTTGAAACTGTGTGTAACTTTTAATAAAATTCAACCGATTTTCAGAAAAATTTCAAAATTTCAAAATTTTTTTTGAAACACCAAAAAAACACTAAAAAAAATAAATTTCAAAAATCAATAGAAATTTAATGGGCTTTGGAATAGCTGAACCAAAAATTTTCTAAAAATTAATTTAAAAAAGTTTGAAATTTTTAATCAAATTTGTTGAGTTTTATTACAGTTTGCACAAGTTTGAAGCTTGGATTTATAAGATTTTTTATTGTCGAATGAAAAAAATTTTTATAAAAAAAAAAAAATAATACAAAATACACTAAGTTCAAAATATAAAACATTAAAAAAAATTAAAACATTTTCCTCAATTAAATTAATACCTTATTTTTATGAAAATTACTAAAACCAAAAAAAAAAATTTTTGCAAGATAACCCAAGGAAGTAGCAAATTTTCCTAAAATTCAAAAAATATTATTTTTTGATAATTGGTTTCAAAGTTTTAGGTTTCGAAATTGAGATTGAGTTGCATGTTCGAAAATTCATAGAGAAGCAATAATGGAAAATAAAAGTTATGAGCAATGTAAAAACAAAAAAAAAAATTCTGAATAAGAGTTTTAAAGGACGAAAGAAAAAATAGTCAAAAAAAAACTGTTACGCAAAATGACAATATATTTTTTCAACATTTTTTTTGGTAATTTCTTATAACAGTTATGTCTCTGGTTAGTCCACATTGACTTACCCAGTTAAGTCGCTGACAAAATGAAAATTTAGCAACTCTGCATTCCCTTAGCCGCAACCGTTTAGATCTCATTTATTTCGTCGCAAAATTTCACCTTCTCATTCTCTGGTTAAACTACCTATTTTCAAAATTTGCATTGAAACCATGCAGCGTCAAAGCCTCCGCCGATGCGCCACTAGAAAAGTTGTCATAACTTTGATCGTAATATTATATTTCTCGCTTTTATTACTTACCTACTAACACAATCAAAATCAGTTATGTTTATCGCTTTTTATAGTAACTAAAAAAAATTATTATTTTTGTTCGCAAGTACTAATCAAAAATATCAGTCAACTCTGCTTTGCATCCTATTTTATTTATTTACATACTTCTCTCTACATTGCTCAGTAAAAAAACAGAAAAAGTAAAAAAAAAATTGAATGCTTTTTCATGGTTAAATTTAAGTTTCTATTCATATTTTGCTATACTCGTAACACTCGATATTCGCATACTATTATTCTCAGTTTTAAGTGCCATTTTCTCTTCTTTTGTTTTTTTTTTGTGTACATATTGATTGTGAATCTTTTTTATCATACTCCATGCAATAAAAATAAAATCTCATGCGATTTTTTAACTGATTGTACTTTTGATAAACCCCATTCCCATCGCTCTCTTCTACCACTACTACTACTACTATTACTCGTACCACTACTACTACTACTACTACTGCTACAAAAAAAAAAAACCAACAAAACCAAATCAAATACGCTCGTCAACATCATCACCATGGAATTGTATATGCAAAATGGAAATGCAATGTTTTTGTATGAAAAATAAATAAATTTATATATATATATTTATATGCTATATGAATATTAAATAATAACAAAAAAATAAACGCCTCTAACACCCGCCAAAACCAAATTTAATCGAATCAAATCAATGAATGTCCAAATGAAATGTGTGCATACAAAATAACCCCAAAAATCGTTTACTTTGACAAATTTAAATTTATTTTTAACTCACCAAAACAATTCGAAAAATAAAAAAATCGAAATGCAATTAAACTGTTTTTTCAAAAACAAAAAAACGTAGAAAATATTGGTAAATTACTAAACAAAAACAATTTTTATAAAAATCACAATTTTTTATATAGTTCTAATAAAATAAACTAGTTATAGTTTCGTTAGATTTTAATTTCATTTAGCACATGCATTTTTGTTCAAAGCTTCAGTTGTGAATTGATTTTCATGAATTTAGTGGCTTATGATTTTCAAAATTTATTTCAATTTTCACATTTATTTATATGATTTCACATAACTAAGATTTTTTGTTTGAATTTTATTTATTTGCTTTACAAAATTTTCATTTTTTATTAAATACTTGAAATCCCGCAAGATTTACGATAATACTTAATTATTAATTTTGGCTATACAAATTCACGAATTTTTCTTTAATGAATCAACACAACAAAAAAAAAATCAACTACAACAACAACTACTACTGCAAAAACCAACCCTCCAAACACTAAACCCACTGGCAACGCAACAACAATACACAAAACTATATTTATCCTGCTCCAATTTGCTCAACACGCGCACACACACACACGCCCACACGTTCATTTGAAACATCAACACCGAAACAACGAATAAATCACACTCACTCACACACACTCATCACGTTCGAAATACTCACTCGCACACAAATCCAATACCGTGACGATCGGCATAATTTGCATACGACTATTTGGTTGTTGTTGTTGACTGAGCAGTGCCACCAACAGAGGTTGTGATTCTGGATGAGAAAGGCGATCGCATCGAAAATGGTTCCATTATGGGGCCCATGCAGGAGCGACAGACACTGAAAGCAACGTGTGTGGTACGAAATACACGACCACAACCACAGGTCGGCTGGTGGCGGGGGAACAAACGACTAATGACGCGTAAGTATTTCAAAATTATTCTAACATTCATTTGCATACATACATACATCATACTAGAACTATTTGAACTCTTTGTAGAACTGAGTACGGTTTTTGGATATAGACAATATGCTCGTTAATTTTGTCGATATTTCTTATACAATAAACTCGAATCCAGGCACAGGGTAGGGAACGTTTAGAAATACATCTAAATAGGAACAATCAATTTGTTTCTTTTAAAACTTTGAAAGCCTTTTATCCGATAACAGTTTTTACTTTAAGTTTTTACTTTAATATATATAGAAGTTACATTAAATAGTAATTTCAAAAAATTCCCTTCTTCTTCTTAGTAGGTGCTGTAGCCGCCTTGACAACTTCGTGTAATTGCTCTCGAACATTCCAAGAATCATTCCAAGGACCATCTCATCCGATATTGATACATCCATTATTCTGTGGCAAACAATAGAACAGTCATTATGAGAGGAGGTACTTCGTTTTGTTCTCGCTCACCTCCAGATCCATTCGCTTCACTTCTTCATCCAGCTAGGAAAATACCAAACTAGCGACACTGTTGTTGAGACCAATATAAGCGATAGACCGGTTTTGCTCTGCAGTTCGAGACGTCACATAATAGGAAGCCACTCTGTCTGCAACCTTTTTTGGTATCAAATGGTTCGGAGAGCTCTTTCCCAATTCTCATTGAGCTGGTTGTGTCGCTCAACGTCATTTCTTATAACCAAATTAGATTGGACGCAGACCAATTTTAGACATCGCGGTCTTATGCCACACTAATGTGGTCTAATCAGTTCGTCGACGGTTGTTTCAGTCTTTCACGCAATACGCTCGATAGATTCGTTTAGGCTATGTTAAGAACACTGATTCATTCCTTCACAATTTGAGTGGGCTTTGAACTTCAGTAAGCAGGTTGCCCCCCTTGTTCTTACAGGATCTTGTCCCGGTCTTAAATCCTTCCGTAAGTTGCCGCACCTCTTGGTAAAATTTTCTGGCGCTTTTCTCGTCGGCTAGCGTCCAAAGCTCTTCGCATTTACATATTTCGTCCTCTCTCTTGTTTCTACAAATGATTCTTTCCTTTTCTTTCCTCAGCCACCGGGAGTGCTTCCAACAGCTCTCGTTGCGTCCGATCGCAGCGTTGCTCCGTAGACAGCATCTTTACCTTCCATTACGGCGCGACCTTCGTCATCGTACCAGTCGTTCTATTGCGGCCGCTGAGACCCAATGACTTCTTCACCGGCGATAAGTAGTGAGAGAGAAATGAGTTCCCAACGCTGCAAGTTTGCTGAGATGTTCTCAGGGAAGTTAGTAGCCGTCTGCTACGATTGTAGCTTTCCGACGTCGACCTTTCCTTGTATATTTAGACACACGTTCTTTGCTGTACAGAGCCGCGTGCGCATCTTGGTTGCAACAAGTACCGACAGCTACCAAGTTGCGAGACTGGGTAAATTTGATCGGTCTCAGACCATTAGGAGAGGTTTAGACATGGATACTGAATTTTCTGACAGTGTGACTGTATACCCCTTCCTTACCCACTCTGGCATTGAAGTCACCAAGCGTTCTAGGCGCCCATAGAGTGATATTTTATTCCGTCGTCTTTCCCTATTATCGCGGCCTGGCTACAAATCAAGAATCTCACTCTGTTGCGCATCGCAGCGAAAAAGCCCTTCTACTGGAGTCAACGACAGTACTTGGCGGTGAAGTTTGTCAACCACCACAAATCCAATACCAATTCAAAATAACACATTTATATAGTGAGCTGCTTGTTCAAGTCAGACGCCCGCTCGCAGCCGCACCTACAGGTATGTAGACGCTGCAACCGCTGGTGCGTGCTTAAACTGAAAACGTCGGAGTGACTCCGCCTAGCTAGACTTCTTACTTTAGCTCGCTCAGGAACAGATGCTCGGTGGCTACCCCGAGGACAATTGGGAGAAATCTAGAAACCCAGAAATTATGAGCTGCGTGAACTGCTAACAGATGAATCCTTCAGTCCACTCCCAAGTGAGTGGTGATTCGGAGACTTTCCTCACTAGCGTCGACTTCTTCATACAAAACCAGCCTCCGTGAAAAGTGCTAACGTTTTCAATATTCGTTCGGTGAGAGAATGCACCACCCCTTTATTTTATCAATCGGATTACTACCTAGGATCTTTTAGAGGAATTATCCTTCTTATGGTGGTTTTGAAAGTAAATCAACTAGTATTTCACATTTTCCTTCGAAGTGGTGTCCTTTCTTATAGCCTCGTCAGGTGTTTTTTCGATGTGGCGAATGACGCCAGTTCCATCAGCGTCTCCTTTTATTACGTTTCCTCCATTTACACCAGACTGTTTATTATTATTACTTTACATCGTTTATATGCTGAATTTCGCATTAAAATTTAATATTTAAAATACTCCAAGCCCTAGAAAATATTTAAAATGAAAAGAAAATTACATAATTAGATATATCTTTGGGCACATGAATGCCGTTTGCATTTCTCAAAAGCGTACTGGTGCAGGTCAGCCACTTGAGCTGCCACTTAAGGCTAATCTCAGTCAAAAGTCCTCCTGAAACATTACGAACGACAGAAATTTACGACCTTACACGCCAAACGTAAACCCAGCAAACTTGGGCAACAGACTTAACACTTTGAAGATTCCGTTTGTTTCACACCTTCACTGCACTCTACTATTTCTTTGCTCGCGATTCCATTGGAGTAAGACGAATGCGTGTCTGCTGCGAAATTTATTGGCGCCAAAAGTAAAAAAAAAAATGAAATCTACGCCATGAGCGCGTAAAAAACGTTGGAAATATAAGCAGCTTCTTATCAGACAGTGGTACACTTCCCGCGCGAAGGATAGAAGGCGTAAAATAGAAAAAAAAAACGTTGCTGGAATGAAAGGATCACACTAAGACCGCTTTTAGGGATGAACAATGCGCTCTAAAAAAAAAAAAACAAAAAAAGAAGCGCCAAGAAAAAGTACAGTTTAAAGGCTTCGAGTTCTTGCGCTCAAACGACCAAAGATTTTGCACAGAAAAAAAAAACAAAAAATCGTTGAAAGCGTAGCTAATAAAAAATGTTTATTGCCACGCATAAAAAAGCAATTGCATTAAATTCACAGAATGGCCGCAAGAGCTGCATAAAAAATCGACGGCTGGTATCCTTTTTGCCACCACGCTACCAGAGTATCCTTTTTTAACGATGATTGTGCAACCAAATTAATTGGTTTGCTTTAAGAGTGAGCAAAATTATTAGATAACAACAAAAGCGAAACATTGGAAAGAAATTGCAGTGCAAACGGTTAGTCACCAACATTTTCGATCACGTCCATCATTGAATACCTCGGCGAACATTTTTTATGTGCATATGTAGGTATCCGTCTAAGTTTGCAGGTTAGGGCAAAAATTAATGTGCCACAAGCGTCAAGCCATTTACTTCAACGGAATTCCGAACAAATATTAAACTTGAGAAAGAATGAAAACCAAATTCTACACAAGCAAATACATTCGCAGATTTAGCGCGGCTACATTGGTGCTTTTTATTTGTTTAATTTTTTTGTTGAAGACTTTCTGATGATTTTCCTGCAACTCTTCTTGGGCTTCCTGCTATATAAATAAATCTTAACAATTGCTGTTTTTCTCTCCTTTGTTGGCTATTTACTTAATTTATTGCGACTACAGCGGAATGTGCGCTTGTTTATAAATATAGTTAATCTTTTATACTCCTTTTCTTTACATTGGCCTTTTTCTCTCGACGACCTTTCAAAATGATTTCCTCAATTAGATCTTTATCCCTTCGTTTTACTCTTGTTGTTTTCGTAATTAAGGTGTCTTGTTTACGTCACTGTAACTGGTGCGTTAATAACGGCAACCGAAAGAGGATAAAACAATGAGTAAAGTGTATTAAAAACCCAATGACGGTGAAAATAATGGTTAAAAAGTTGTGCAATAATCCTTAGCGGTTGTATAAAATTCATTAAGATAGGTATTATTGAAAATCTTTCAGAAAGTTTTGGAAAAAATTAAAATTTTTTTAAGCACATGAAAGTTTGCATACCCAGCTAGCAAAAAATACATCCACGAACGAGTTCGAAATAGAAAACAAATATAGATACTTTATCTGTTTACGGTTACCATTTTCGAATTTCGTACGAATACGCTTTTCTCAGAATTTGTTTAGTTAAATTTTGAGTCGGTAAAAGTAGTGATGGGCAAATGAAAAAATATATCGATATATATCGTATCAATATTTTTAATATAATATCGATATATGCAGACTAAAAGAATCGATATTTCGATATATCGATATATTTTCGATATTTTTATTTAACAGTGAAATAAATAATACACACTTGACAGTTTTATTATTTTATTGCTCAATATAGAAAAATATACATGTTTTTTTATCGCAATTATAAAATTTATTGTGCTTTAAGACTTCTGTTAAAAAAGTTTGAAAAATATAAAGATTTACATGAGCCGAGCTCTTAAAGACCTTAAAAAACATCAATACAAAGTTTGATACTCGGAAGTAAATATCGCATATCGATATTTCGATTTTGTATGTTTCAATATTTCGATATTTCTAAAATGACGGAAAACAAGTGCTTTATCGGGTACGTTTTCCATTCGTTTTTGGCAGGTTTAATTTTTTTTATCTTTTTGACTGTTACAATTTAATTATGGAAAATTTTTCAACATTTAAATGTCAAGCGTACTCTAAGTATCCACATGACGCTGCGGTTGTCGGAGCTTCGTAACTATCTTCCATACTTAGAGTTGCAAAGTTATCAGAAAGCGCGCTGTTGGCTGGGTGTAAACTTCAGTTCGAGCACTTTAATATTGGATATCTGATATATTATATAAAAGCCAAGCATTCTGCTCCTTACCACTTATCGCTCAAACTGCTATTTGTATTGCCTTCATCCTGAAAGTAGGCATACAAAAATTATGACAGTTTTTATACCTATGTAACGCGTTATTTACGAAAATAAAAAATGGTCGGATTCCGTCGTGTGACGGGTTTTAACTACTAGTGTATAAATCATTTTGATCGGTTTTGCATAAACGGTAGGTGCAAATTATAATTTTATATAATCTTTTTAGTCTCAAAAAGTGAGCAGATGGGTTTAGAACGGAGCTTTGTGTATTGTAATATTATCCGAAAGATTAAAATGAAAGCAAAAAAAAAATTTCAACAAATTTAAAATGAAGACTGTAAGCTACAGCGCATGAAAGAAAGAACTTCAATTCGATGAATTCTCGACATTGGAATAATTTATTAGTAAGGTTGAAAGAAGTAAAAAAATCAAATAACATAAGTCTAAACACATTGTTATTTACAAATGTCAAAATTTAAAATTCTTTCCGACTGAATTTTTTAATGAAATTTCGGAAATCACTTTTATTTTCGATGCCTGATTTAATTTTTTTTTATTTTTTTTTTGGAATATGATAACTAAGTACAAATGTTGCAAAAATACTTACCTCTATATATAAATCACTATAATTTAAATAAATTCTAATTTACAAAATTATTAAAATACTTCCTAAATTTTCCAATTCTAACAGATTCCGCTTCGTATGTCGAGACAGATGGCTTGTTTACTGCCACCCTGGAATTAACACTGGAGCTGTCACGGGACGATCTGGCGCGTGACATCGAATGTCGTGTCGAGTCAGCGGCTTTGCCAAATAAGTTGACTAACAAATTTCGTGTCGATTTACAAGGTGACTTTTCTATACTAACACAAACGCATTTATAGCTTAAGAAAATTCTTAAAGAGAGTGAACTTTTTAATAGCCACACGCAAATTGTAAAGGTCACGACACCAATTATAGTAATTAATTAAATAGAGGCACAAAAATGTCACACCGACTTTCGCGCAGTCAGTCAACATACTAAATTAGTTGACATTGAAGGAAATGCGAAAAAAATAAAACACCAACTTAATGAGTGTGATAAAGTGTTCTAAATTTGGGTGCGACTACATCCAGTAGTTGAAATTTGTAGACAAAATGGAAATACAAAAAATACAGGGTGCTTAAATTTTTTGTAAAAAAAGAGCTTGGCGAAAGTAAA
Organism: Anomoia purmunda; assembly: GCA_951828415.1. Classification (NCBI taxonomy): domain Eukaryota; kingdom Metazoa; phylum Arthropoda; class Insecta; order Diptera; family Tephritidae; genus Anomoia; species Anomoia purmunda. The sequence continues at coordinate 106,674,253 of OX639996.1, read as the reverse complement.
AAAGTTACAGAAAATATTCACTGTAAGTCAGTTACTTGCTAGAACAGCCTAGTAAAAAATATTGTTTTAAACAGCTAACTCATACCAATTCTTAACACGTTCAGAAAATGTAAATTTCATATTTTTTTGTAGCATTTCGAACCTTTACCTGTAAATGTCTAGCATATAGAAATAAATTAAATATAAAATCTTTCAAGCAATAAAAAGTAAAGAATCTTTGTCTCAAGAAAGGGATGCTTAATAAGAAAAAGAGATTATATAATTGAAAATAGATTCATCGGTCTGGCAGATAATTTTTTCCAAGAATTTCATTTGGAATTTTTATAATTTCTCATTTAAAAGTAAAACATACAAATAACTGATTCAGACTTTCTGCATAAGTTAGAAAAATTCAAAATTTCTATCAAAAATTCAAACATTTTCAGAATTTTCAGAACTTTTTTAGGTACACAGTTTTGTCGCTCATTCAATTTAAAAAAATTAAACTTACTTTGAAACTGATTGAAAATTACCGCTGATTTTTGAGAATTTTTTTACCACCACAATTACGTACATTAATAGAAAAATGTTGACCATTAGTTGAAAAAAAATGTACAACACCGTCCGCAAAAAAAATTTTTTAAAATCAACGGTAATTTTGAGCTACTTAAAACTTGCACTTTGAAAGAACAGAATTGAATTGGCAACAAATCTGCGTACACAAAAAATCTTGGTAAAAATTCATTGCATTTTTTAAAGGCTTTGCTAAATGCTAACTTTATTTTTTTAAATAATATAATTTTTAACGACAAAATTTAGAAGCAATTTTTACCAAAAATTTGCAGTACGATTTTCACTGGCATTCACTGTAGAACATAGGGGAATTAGGGGCATTCGCATTTAAACGATCGAAGCGTTAGCCTAATTAAGCACTTGAACTCAAAAGGCGCTTGCTACAATAAGCAAAACCAATTCATTACAATTTAAAAAAGTCTGTAATGGAAAAAGTAGAGAAGTATTAAAATAGATGAATAAAAATGCAAAAGTTAGAACAATAGCATTAAATACTTAGGGGTAATTGCACGAAGGCAAAAAAAAAAAACTACAAAAAAAATGAACTAAGCTGCCAGGAAAATTGATTGATGCCTACTCGCATTTTTTATAGGGCGTACTCTGTATATGTGTGTGTGTGTAGAGCAAGACATTGTATAGCAATGCCAATACTTACACAAAACACATCTACTACCATTATCCTCTGTCAATATGTACTACATCTACGCTAAAAGCTATTTTATTTCACTTTGCTCCCCCTACACGTTCCTTCTGCGAGCACCCACTAACTAACCGAATACATTAGAACTCTTTGAAAAGGGTCGCAAAAGAAAAAAAACGCAACGTTAGATGCAATCTAAATTGCTGTTATTAATTATTTAAGCAAAAAAAAAACACACACACACACAAGCACAAAAGTGTGGGACGAGCAATGCGATAAAAGCTTTGTCGATTACAATTCGACCACCGACATCGGGTGGATGGAAGAAATGTTTGCATTTACCTACGGTGACACAATTTAATTGCCAACAATGCCGAGCATTTATTTTTCAATTTTTCATTGTAATGCAAGCAGCAATTGGCCGTTTTTCACCTGCAGGATTGTTGTGCCATTTTAAGAATACCTTAGTCGATTCAATTGTTTTGATTTAGTTTTCTTTCTATTTCATGTCATTTGCAGTACGTCCGACGAGCATATCCATCAACGGTGTGGAACATCATACGGTGCAAGGCAGCAAAGTTGTGTTGACATGTGATGTAAGTATTCTGGAAATGCATTTAAATTGTACAAGTATTTGACTATGCACATTGTTTAGACACTGAACTCCATACACCTACACTACGTGGCATATTATAAGATCAACACATATTGACGAATTTAAGTATATACATATATTTTTTAAATTTCCGTTACTTTTCAACTCAAATACATTTCGTTCTCTAACGAAACTCAAGCCCAAATTTTGCTTAAGCCTTAAAAATTAAACAAAAAAAATTAAATCAAAATCTCAAACTTTAAAAACAAAAATTTAGAATTTTTAAGTATAGATAGAATTTTGTAGCCTATGGTTTTTGTTTCGGCTTTTTTCCATATGAGCATAAATTTCGTTTAATCCTTAAAGCCTAGTACTGAGTTCGCGTTTCATGTGAAATGGCTGTCAAAATCCATACTTATTGCTTTGCCGTGAAATATGCGTGAAATTTCATATGCATCTCACGGCAAAGTAGTACTAAGTTTTCGCCACGGAAACACCTCGCAACATGCTAGCAACATGATGCCAGCAACAATATTTCACCCCTATTTAAAATGCTCATGTCATTTAAAATTGAGCGAAAAGTGACGTTCGTTAAAATTGACAATCCGTTGAAAAGTTCGAAAAACTCTTCAAATTCCGCTAAATGTAGTAAAACCTGTTTAAAAGAATACAGTTAGTTATATAATTATGGTTAAATACACTTTTCTTAACAAAATTCGCTAATTGCTACTGGGGCGATGCTTATAAATTTGCTTGTTTACAGTTTTTCAATTTTTATTTTGACGTTTCTTCTCATTTGACATTCTATGTTGCTAGCAACATTTCACGGCAATCCAAATGCATGTTGCTGGCGAAATTTCACGGCTGTGAACTTAGTACTATACTTAAGGCTAGTAATAACTTCACAGTCGTTTAATTTCGCCAGCAACATGTATTTGGATATCGTAGCGCCTAAAAGATGCCGCATAAAAGTAAATTTAAGCAAATAATTCAAAAACAATTCCTTAAATGAAATGGCGAACTGTCACTTATCGCGCAATTTTAAATTGCAAATGCATTTTAAAAGCTGGCGAAAAATGTTGCTGGCCCCATGTTGCCAAGATGTTGTAAGCCTCTTCATGGCGTGAAATGAGTAATACTTTGTAGTAGGAAATTTGTGGAATTTCACGCATATTTCCCAGCAATGCAATTTGTATGTATTTTGACAGTTCATTGCACTTGAAACGGAAACAAGCTTTGATGAAAACAATTGCGACAAAAAAAAAATTTTCAAATATTAGAGGCAATTTTAAGCCACTTCAAACACTTTATTTTACCGAAATATACTGGACTAAAAAATTGCTTACTTGAAAAATATAAATTTTTTATTTGTTGTTTGAAATTTTTTTTTTTACAAATTATTACAAATATTGTATTAGGGTTTAAGCTTGGGTTGATATGATTTTTGTAAGAGAGTGAACTGTATTTCAATGGGAAAAAGCGGAAATTAAATAAATGAATAATAAATTTGATACAATTTTGAAATATGTGGCGACTTTATAATTTGCAACTGAGTGTAAATATATGTGGGTATTTTTAAAAAATTATTCGCATGTAGTATGAGTATGCAAAGTAGGTGGATAAAAATATGGAAGGCGTTATTGATATTTTTTGGTTTTGATTAAACTAGATGTTTGATTACACTTTATGAAAAAGTGCCATTATTGAGAAATTAATTTTCAATAACGCAAGCGACTCAACAATATTAACAGTACCTACCAATAATTTGAACACACTTTTTCATTGTTTGGATAAGAATCGGGGTTTTCAAGAGTATAATCTTTCAACTAAATATTTGAGTCAAGTGTCGCACCAAATTAGTGGTAAAATGCTAAGATTATTTCAATTAGGAAATCAGGTAACCCTATAAATTCTACATTCGCCAACTTTTATTAAAAATCTACTAATCAAAAGAATATTTCAAGTGCGCGTAAACCACCAACCAAAATATTTGACTTGGAAAATAGTCTCATACTTAACGAAAAATATATATGTATATTTAAGTATAGAGCTTTCCAGTACAGTATTTTACATATGTATTTATAAAACCACCGAAACACACACATCTATGCGCAAAAAAAAATTGTATCGTTTGACTCTAACAGCCGTAGGGTAATTGCTAATAATTAACTGTCAATTGTTACTTTGAAACTCTTCTTCATGGAAATTAGAGATGGGCGTGCGTTCAATTTTTTCGGCCCAGCCCGGCATGTACATATATGTATTCCGTTGCAAATTACAAAAGCACCATATATTAACAAATTTCCTGAAATTTATTTTTCTTTTATTTGATTTTCGCTACTTTTCTATTAAAATACAGTTCATTTTCTAGCTAAACTTTATGCAAATTTTCGAGTATGCCATTTTAAAGCCCATTAAATTTTAAAGGTTTAACAAAATTCATATTTAATGGGAAGCAAGCCCAGACATTTTGGGCAAACAAAAGAATTATCAGAAATCAACGGTAATTCCTTGTTACTAGAAACTTTCCTTGCAAAATTTAGTGGGCTACAAAAGTGAATGCTCGAAAATTTTCGAACACTTTTTTTTTTTGGAAAGTTTGTTATTTTGTTGAAGTTTCATCGAATTTTATTACCATTTTCGCAAAGTGTGAATAGTTAATTTATACGATTTTTGTTATAAAATGAACTGCATTTATACGCAAAATTAACCAAATGGTCCCGCCTTATAGTTATAGCAAGCGCTGTATAATATATGCTAAGATAGCTAACAAATAAATTAAAAGCGAAAATTATAATATATAACTACAACGCAGAATAACTTTTCTTACCTGGTGCTAGGGGCCCCTCTCTAAAACTTGGCCCATATCGAATTCTAATGGAAATTTTAACAAGCATAAATGAAATTGTAAATGTAATAATAAAAGTGCCAGTGTGGCTGTTGGTCGACAGCTTGATGTCGCTCTAATAGAATTATCAACGTTTAAACTTGTTACACTAAAACATTAACAAGCTCTAACTAACAGTTCTGAGCTCTTTCGAAAGGTAGTGATTTTTGAAAAGCAAATTTACGTGTCGATATATATACGAATTTGTTTACATGTAAACGACTCTCGAAGTCGCAATAATCTAAGTATGTATTTGTATGTGTATGCGCTAAATTATTGAAAATTCACAAGCATACAAATTTATATATAAATCTATATATATATTCCTATACAATATTTTTAGTTGCCCGATAATTGCTGCATGTATTTCCACACATACATTTGCATTTACATGTATAACATGAGTATAAAAATATATCAGTATTGTTACTTCACCTGGCTATTGTAGCTGCATTAGGGTGTACGTTTATTCCCCGTTTTTTTTGATACACTCAAAAGAAAAAAGCTCAGCTCTAGATGGACGGCAAATTGTTCAACCTGCCGTAAAAGAAAAAGTATAACGAGTAACAGAAATATAGTATATAAATTAAAAAAAAACTAGTAAAAGGAAATAAATCTATTAACAATATTTTTGATTAACCCTTAAAGGGATAAAGTTCACAAAATTCGGTATTTGCTACAAGAAAAAACTCTGAGCATTACAAAATACTTCTACACTTCAGATATCAACTTAAAAATTACGCTTTTCGAATGAATTTACTTTACAATTGTGGAAAAAGTTCTCACAGAGCATTCAAATTTTGAGTTGCTGTCATTTCAATTTGATTTCAAAAACTTTCTGATGTGCCGGGAAAAAATTAGGCACTTTAATTTTATTTAATATTTTCGATATTTTTCAGGCCTAAACATTTTCGTTAAAAACCCCATTAAAACCCCATTTGAATAAAAACTCAAAACTTTCGACAAATTCGGAAAGCGTCAGCAAATTTGAAGATTTTTAATTAGAATTTTTTTTAATTTTTGGATATGCACTTTTGTAGTAAAACTTTTAAAAAATTGATTCGAAATTTAAAAAAAAATTGGGTTAGAAAATTTGTAGCCCATACAATTTTAATAGAATACTGTCATAAAAATTTGAAAAATTTGAATGAGATTTAAAAAAAAAAAGCGGACATGTAGTTTTGAAACCTATTCAATTTTAGTGCAATCAACAAAAAATGTCATAGAAATTTAAAAAAATGAGATTAAACTTTTTTCTTAATTAGGATATGTAGTTTGCAACCAATTCAATTTTAATATAACAAAAAACATTGATATCAAAATTTAAAAAATTTAAATTAAAATTCAAAAAAAAAATCACATATGTAGATTTGTAGCCCATTTAATTTTAGTGAAATAAAACAGAAACTGTCATCAAAATTTAAAGAATTTGTATCAAAATTAAAAACGAAAAATTTGGGTATGTAGGTTTCTAGCCTATTCAATTTAAGTGCAAGCAAAAAAATTGTCATCAAAATTTAAAAAAAAATTTTGTTAAAATAAAAAAATGGGTATGTAGTTCAATTTTAGTACAAGAAAAAAACTGTCATCAAAATTTAAAAAAAAAATTATCAAAACATAAAAAATCGGTGATGAACTTTTGTACGTAGTTTTTAGTACGATGAAGGCATGTTTAAAATAATTTTTAGCTTTGAGCTTTATTTTCATAACTTTGCCAATACTTTTTTCCGGCACTGTAGACTTTTTTCAATGCTTAGAATAAGTTAGGCATACAAACTAAGATTTCAATGAAACTGCCAAAAAAAATACAAAAGACCTATGGAAATCGGTTTAAAAAAAAATTGGTGTACACTCCCCCTAATATACATTCTTATTTATTATATAAATATGTATGCGCATATGTGCAAGTAAATATATTTATGCTCTACTGTATCCCTGTCATAGTCATTTGTTCAATAAAGATGTGTCGCATGCTTGCTGGTATTCGTGTCAAGTTATGTGCAGCAAATTGCTATTTATTGTAATTTTAATGGCTTTTTGTAAAATTCGTTATATCGATTGTATAGCTGCAGCTCTTCATCACCTCAACTATTCAAGGCAATGTGAATGTGTGCGCCGGCATAAAATATATACTCATAGTGTAAATGTTGTTACTTAGATCAACGAGCAACAAAAGCTGGGAATGACAATTCATTGCCAATATAATAGGAATCTATAATGAAAACTTTAATCTTCGTCACAAGTCAAAAACAAATGCGACAATAAAATCAAGCTTAAAATGGTGTCAATTGATTTTTCATTCAATCATCAATGGACTTAACTTCATTTTGAAAGTACTCGTAATATGCAAATGAGTGCATGGGACCCCTGCCTACCAACATTCATATAATAGAATAATAGAATTTATTGTATGTTTTTCTTTTGTTCTTGGCACAATGCGAACAATGCGTTATATGTCTTTAATCAACTTAATTAACGACAACACCTGCGTAGATTAGTAGGAGTCAAAGTTTTATTTAGAAAAGATTTTTCAATTCTACTCTTTAATTCAACAATATTTCATCTCATCCTAAGATGGTAAAGAAGGTTCTGCAAATTAATCTAAGTCATCCTTGCTTAATTTTTTTTGTGGACTCTTGAATTCTTTGTATAAATATTTTTCCTGAAAATAACCCTAGGGAAATTTCCCGGGCTATGACTCTCTAGCACATTTTAACCATCTATCGACTTTTCATCTTTGCTTTTGGAGAGGTTTCTTGATGTAAGGGTCGAAAGGACACTTTTAAATTGGAGCTAATGGGTTAAAATATCCAAAGAAAATAATTAAATTTTACCAAACTTATACGTCCTAAGCTTTTATTTTGCTCAGACGTATTTGTTAAACCATTTTTTGACTTTTATAAAAAACTTTAGTAGCGGCTAGGTATACTTTCAGAAGATATTAACAAAGTGTTGGACTGTCTCAGTTTCCTTAAAAATATTGCACAGCCCTCCTGCCCCCAATCACATCCAGCATATTATTTACTATTAATATTAGGTATTACTAAAACTTCGAAAAGTTAAATTTTATCATTCAATTTCAATTTCAGATTCATGGTGCTCGGCCAGCAGTAAATTTAACATGGTACAATTCTTCTTCAGTTATCAACGCGGAAGAGAATGACTTGACGGAAATCAGAACAAAAGCGGTAAGAAATTTATATATTTAAATAAGAAAAACTAATCAAAAAACCTAAAATCACTTAAATTGAGAAAGTGGACAATCAGCGGCAAATATAGAAAAATTTATCAATTGATTCAAAGAGAAAGAGTATATCATTTCAAAAATTATGCTCATAATATGTACATGAAGTGATTTTGAGCTAGACTGAATAATAAATAGCTAATAGAGATGTCAAATTTTTATTAAAATTTCAAAATTAATTGAAAAATAATCACAAACTATATTCACCATGTACATATATAAGAATTCAAAAATAATTGGAAATAATCAATTCATTATATTGAGCATGTATTTAAAAAAATAATCAAACAACTATGTTAATCATGTGATTAAGAACTCAAAAATAATTGAAATTTATTAAAACATTATAAAAATCATATTATTAAAAAGTGAAAATAATTGAAAATTATCAAATAATTATATTCTTCACGTAATTACAAAAAACTAAAAAAAAATTAGAAATAATCAAATAATTACATTTATCATATTTGGTAATAATCAAAAATAATGTAATTAAAAAAAAGTTTCGTAATTATATAAATCATGTAAAATAAAAAATAAATAAAAATTAAAAAAATCGAATAATTTTATTAATCATGTAATTTAAAAAAATTACGTAATTATATCAATCATGTAAATAAACAAAAAATTCAAAATTAAAAAAAATCTAATGATTTTATTAATCATGTAATTAAAAACTGAAAAAAAAATTTAAATTTATCAAATAATTATAAAAATCTTAAATTAAAAAACTGAAAATAATTGAAAATAACCAAATAATTACATTATTCACGTAATAAAAAAAATTAAAAATTATTTTAAAAAAAAGTTGTGTGGCATAATTAAAAAAATTATTTTTCTTTCATATTATTTTTTTTAATTTTAATTTTATTTATTTTGTTTAAATAGGTGCAAATAAATTCATTTAGCCGTTAAACAGTTTCCTTAAAAATAAAAAATAATCAAATAATCATTAAAAAGGCCAAAAATCTGTGAACCAAAAAAAATTGCGCTTATCACCAGACTTATTTCGTAATAAAATATACATATAAATAATCTGCGGGAAATAAATCAATGCAAAGTTTTTTACACTCAAATATTTTATTTCAAAATTTTCTGAAGTTTCATGTAAATCATATGCCATTTCAATCTCATTTTGAAGTTATATTACTATGCTGCCAAATGAAAAACAAACCAAAAAAAAAAAACAGCTTTTTACATTAACTCTACATTCTCTTTTCCATTTCGCGCTGCAAATTCGAACAGTTCGAAAAGGACGATGGCACGTATCACACGCAGTCAGAGCTTATCTTCAATGCGACACGTTTCGAAAATGACATGATTTTTCGGTGCGACGCGGACAATGTGGTGCTACAGATAAATCGCGAAAAACCATTCACGTCATCATTGACACTGGAAGTTTTATGTAAGTTTCCCATTAGGCATAACCACAAAAGATATTTAACTCGTACAATAAGTAACTTACGGCAGCATGCTATGTTAAAAAAAATTTTAACTAAAACTATGCGAACATTTTTGCTCCATCTCCAGATCCACCAGTGGTTAAAGTCAGTCCGCCCGAGGTGAAAGTAAACAGCAGTGATACGGTGCTGCTCAATTGCGAATATGTTGCGAATCCGGCGTCGTTGACGCAAGTTGTGTGGTAAGTTATTGGAATTTATTTAAAAAATATATATATTATTATAATAAAAGTTATGTAAGTAAGTAAATATTAGGGCATTTAAAAAACTATAACCAATTGATATGTTGGCACTCAGTTTAGATTTGCAAAATTCACTTGCATTCGTTAAAAACTTGCAACAACTTTATTTAATTGCCATCAAATCCATCCATGGCAACCGAATAATTGCACATCTAGTTTCTTACTGTTCCACCAAAAAAGGACAATGCGTCAAATGTCAGCAAAATGAATGCAAAATCACGCGCTCGGTCGTAATGTACATACTCGTACAATTTGCAATCAAAGTAAAAGCCAGCATTCTAATGCCATTCAACTAAGGACAATGACACTCGGCAAATACAGCAAAGTGCAAACCAATTTAACTAAATTTCCAAATGTAAACAAAAATCTAATTAAAAACAAATACAAAAGTAAACGAACGAAGGCATTGTGAAATCGCAGAGATAACAGCGCAAATAAAGCAAATGGCAAAATCGAAGCGACGTGAATGAATGAATGAGATATGTGTATGTGTGTGTGTATGGGTGTGTGTGTGTAAACAGTGGCAGGTTGACTGTATTGCTGTATTGCAAATCGAAAATGCGTAAATGCACTAATGCAGCCGCCAATAGAGAAAGCAAATAGTTCAATGCTGTTTGAATCGAATAGCCAAATAAGCACAGCTAGACCAGCTAGCAAAGAGCTGGCAACGTGTAATGAAAGGCACACATAAATTGTTGGCAATGGAATGAATGAGGTGGCAAGCTATTGGAGAGAAATGGAACTAAATATAATGGCAGTGCATTGGAAATAAGTTGATACATTTTTAATGCATACCTATATACATATGTGTGTACATTAGGGTGGTACATAAATAGTAAAATCATAATTTATTGATCTCCTCACCTAGGATTTCTTTATATCGGAAAAACCGTAAAACAATGCCCCCAGTTTTTTTTTTTTTTGGTTTTAAATCCTGAAATATTTATGTAGGGGTCACTCAAAGTTTCCCATATGTTTTATACTAGATTTTAGCAGTGGTTTCGTTCAAATGGAATTTGGTTTAAGGTTATGCATTCGCATAGACATAAAAGGAAATAAATAATTTCGCCAAAGTTAATTATTACCTTAAACGAAAATCTCTTCTGCCTTCAAAATTTTTTTTCAAGAGATTTTTATAATATGGTCTCAAAAAAGTCTTTGAAGACTTCAAAAAATGCATCTCACTCATAATTATTATGAGAAGACTTTTATAATATAAGTATTTCTATCTTACCATAATAATTATTAATTCAATTTTACTCTGCTCTTTTAATAGTTAGGTTTTTGGCGCTAGGGTATTATATTTTTCAATATGGAATTTCAACTGGTTTATTTCATTTAGAGAGCTAACTGCACATGCCAAAAAAAATATATTTCGATCAGCACCAATAGCAATTTGCATTTGGTGTGCAACACTGCGTATACGTAACGACCGAAAGCCATAATCGCCTACGCACACATAGTGGACCGAGTCAGTAGTTGTTTACCGTAGATCCGGATTTTTTACTCAGCCTGTCTTTCAATAAAGAAGCTCCAACAGAATTAGGTCATGGTCTTAAAGAAATAATTCAAACAATTCATTATCTAAATACACGAAAAAGTACCTACTTCCGAAAAGACTCGACTACAGCATGCTCTACATTTAACAAATATTTTCAGAATTAATCACATTTATTATATTAGGGCTCCCCTTAGATTCTGATAGGCTAGGTAATGTTGGCCGGCCCCAGCAGGCCTCACATAGACCAAGTACGTCGATTCGAGTTTTTGAGTTAGTTTAATACGTTTTTTGTTTTGCATTAATTCAGCACTCCTGCTTCTGCCTTGTAGTCTAATTCAGAAAGTTATATTCTGGCTCGGTAACTAAAAATTCAATATAGGCCAGTTTCTGAGTTTACAGGGAAAAAATCATACAATGTTGGAAATGCACGATAGATCGCATCGTATCATCAAATCGTTTGTGGGCATCATATGATAACATCATATGATAGCATCGGACGATGTGCGATTTGTTTGAAATTTATTGGATCGACGTTGATGAAAAACGCTGAACACTACATTTTTTTATACTTACTTAAATTTAATAGACAATATTAAAAAATATATGGTTAACTGGAATATTTCCAACTTTTGTAGGAGTGGGTATGCAAGTTCGATCGCATCAGATCATCTCAAAATAACATATGATCGCATCGTATGATGAAAAATTTTTGTAAAACTTGCATTTAATAGAATATATGTATCATTAAAAATGTGTGGTGATTTGAGAATTTCAAATTTATATACATACATAGGAGAATGTAATGTAGATCGCATCAGATCATATGTTAATATCATATGACCCCATCGTGTGATGCACCATTTTTTAATATTTATTAACTCACAGTTAAAGAAAATCACTCAAAAATCTTCTGGTTTTTAACTAACTACATTTAATAGCAGATATTTAACTAAAAAAAATTATTATTTACTAGAACATTTGAAATTCATTTACGAGAAGATCACATGATGTTAACATATGGCATGATAAATTGCTGATATCATATGATAAGATCAAACGATCAAATCACGCAAACTCTTAAAGTGGATATCTTTATTATTTGAGCCAATCTAAACAGTGGGTGGGCCCGTGTTTATAATTCCTACCAACCCAGTATATTTGATAGGAATTATGTGCAGCTCATGTCAAATTAGCTGATTGTAGAAAGGTATCGCAAAGAAAATGCGATAATATTATTGAAGAGAACACTATTATAATAAGACAAAAATTTACTGGCACTACTGCACACACAATTATTCACATCTGCTAATTTCTAATAATAGGAAATATTCCAAACTATCACATTTTGTAACAAACCCTGCGACGTAATCAAATTCTAATTAATTAACTGACAGCGAAAAATTATTTAGTTACATTTAAATTTAAATTAGAATACCAGAAACGTGTCGAATGTAAATATTTGCAGTACGCGTATGTGACGTCGCACGTAAGATCGCGCGTGACCGGCAAACATCGCACATGTGTTTACTTGTTTAAGTCAGATTTATTCACGCACACACACGCATGTATCGAAATGTCGGTGAGTAGGTTGCCAAGCAAATAAAATACATATAGTATATATGTGCGCACTGTAACTAAGTAATAGCACAACAGTGAGGCAACGCAGGCGAATTGTAAGACAATCCAATAGTTTGGAGAATAGACGTTGAAAATAAGTGACACTGTCACATAAATAGAGTTAGAGCGAGTGAGTGAGTGGGAGCAAACAGCAGATGGGGCTATTGCATGTTGCACTTGAAAACTTGAAAACTCGAAAACAAATAAGATGCAGTCATTCGTATGCGCTTCCTGCAGTGGATGGATAGATGGGTCATATGCATGCCCTTCTAACTTGCTTCCGCAATTCCAGCTGTCAACTTGAGTACATTTCTTCATTTCTTCATTTCGGTATTTTCCCCTATTTCAAGCGCCAATTCATAAGTCAAGCTCTTCGGCGCATCCTTCCTGCTGTTGGCCTATCACAGCTGCATTGATATGAGGAAAGAGATAGAGAGCGTGCAGTGTAGCGTGATTTTGGGACCAGCTATACTAGCAACAACAACAATATACAATTGAGAAAAATATGCATTTCAAATCAGTGGCAGCAGTCAACACAACAACTTGCAGCTATTTCAAATTCGTGCAGCAATTCTATGCTTACTGGTTGGACTGCGCGTTGATGTGACTCGTACAGTAGTATTTGTTTTTGTTTTTTTTTGCTTTTGCTCGTGCTTTTTCGTTTGCTATACGCAGCAGCTGCAGTTGCAAGAGTACACTGCTGTCGTTGTTGTTGTTGTTGCGTTGATGCTTTGCTTGTTTGGTTGACAGTTCAGCCAACTGGTAAGTGTGGCATGTAACTTCAGCTTGCAACAAGCCACTTTTGAAAGTGTTCGAGTGCAACTGTGTGATTGCACGTCTCCAGCGCTTGTTTTGCCGCAAACTTGCATGCATGCATCTATGTGCGTGTGTGTGTGTGTGTGTGTGTATATCTATGTGCATACATCAGTGGCTAAATGGAAATTGTCACAAAAGCGCAAATTCTGTATTCAAAAAGCATAAAATACAGCCAAAACAAGACTGACGCACACTGAAATCTTGCGAGAACCGAAATAGTGTGGTGTTGTATTTGTAATTTTGTTGCCACCCAGCTGCTAGCGCAATGCCATTCCTAGTTGTGTCACTGTCGCACAAATCTTGCCGCAATAAAACAAACAGATTCTGTAGTTGCCACATGGATTATTGCGATTGTGTTGTAAGTAAATGTATGTGTGAATGTACTCGTCTGTATATGAATGGGTGTGCAGTCGAAAGTGGCTTGCCCACAGTTGCCACTCGTTTCGTATTCTGTGTAGCTAAAAGTGGACCAAGACGCAATAAAAAGGACGACAGTAATTCGTTAATATTAAATTTGCAAAATTCGTCGAAAAATAAACAATTAATATACTTCATTTATTAACCTTTCATTGACATTAAAATCGATTTTTGTTATCCAACCTTGTGGGTAGATTTCTACCCATATATATTTTTCATATAATTTGTACGAAAAATCGTTTGTTTATTATGGAATCAAATTTAATATTTTGTTTTTTGCAATTGACGCCAAATTATACAAGCATTGATACTTTGCAAGCTTACAACGACTAAAAATGTGCGTTGAGTTTTTATAAATTTTTTGCTGACGAATTTGGCCATTTTCTTCTATATAAAAAAAAATCTCAAGCATTAGTTATTTGAAGAAAATGCACTTTTTTGTACTAAAATTAAATGGACCATAAAAGTGTGTACCCAAAAACAATTTCGATCAAAAACTATGACCTTTTGATAAAAATTTGCTGAAGTTTATTTAAAAAAAAATTTGAAGGTTGAATTATTGCTATTTCTATTGTAAAATGAACAATATTTTTATAAAAAATTATTAAAAAAATAATAGGCAAAAAAAATTTTCGAAACTTGTCAATAAGCGCCTGCCTTATAACTTGATATGTTCTATTATTAATTTTCGAGTCTTCGGTACAGATAGATGGCTTCTTTATTGGCAATTTGCCCAAGCTTCATAATTTTAAAGATAAGAATCTTAATGGAGCTTGTGTTGGAGTAGAAACTGACTACTTATTTGCCGGTTAAGCCGTGATTTTCTAAATTTTACCGCAACAGTCCTGCCTGTTTTTTTTACGATAATATTTCGTGTTTTCTTTATTTTTTAAAGCAGTCAAATTTCGCCAGCAACATCATTTGAGTTCAAGCAAAAATATTAGAATAAAAATTTGTTTAGCGGGCCAAGATTTTTTTTGGGTTCAAGTTTTTTTTTATGAATTCCTTTTTCACAATAATAAAAAAATTATGCCGAATTTGGAATTGAAAATAATTTGTTCCAGTTCAAAAAAAAAATTAAAAGTTTCACGATTTTTCGAAATTTGAAATAGTCCGCAAGTTAGCTATCCATTTTCATTTTTAATTACTTAAAAATTATGATATTTTCCTGCCATCTTAATTTTTTTATTTTTTATACATTTTTCTTTTTGTCAAATTTATTAATATTTTTTTAATATTATTGACATCTCAATCGCTTTAAGATCGTTTTGTTTTACCTAATATTGTAGTTCATTCTATTCAAAATCATTTGCAACAAAAAAAAAAGAGAGCGCAATATAATAAGATGAAAGTTATCCACGTTTTTCTCTCTTCACGCAAAGAAATCTATAAATATTCGAAAGGCTGAATACCTCAGTTTCTTCTTTTCTTTTTGAAGATGGTATCAGCGTTAAAACAACCTCGAAAAAATGTTGCTAGCATCCTGTGGCAAAGGTATTCCAAGGTTTTTACCGTGTGAATAGAGTATTACTTTGGCGTAGAAATGTTGTAAAATTTCACGCGTATTTCACAACAAAGCATATATGAATTTAAACAGCTCATTTTACGTGAAATGGAAATAGTGTACTAAGCTTTAGAGGTAAAAATATAAATATTTACAAGTAGTTAGCTAATAAAAATTTGCTAAAAATTTCTAAAATGTCCCAAATTAAAAAAAGAAATAAGTATCTTATATATTTCGTTCAAATGGCAACCACGCCCATAGCTCCTGTAGCATATGGCCCAGCCCCTAGAAATATGCAGCGAAATTTACACCTACACTTAGCCTCGTTCGTTCCACACATGCCGTTTCTTTATGTTGACTTGGCAATGTGCAGCTTGTCTGCTTGCAACAAAATGTGGCACAAATATGTCACTTGCATTCTATCAGCATTACTTAAGTTGCTATTTGAACAACTAGTACTTCCTACTCCTCAACGGCGTTGTTCACTGTTTTGGACACCCATCAGCTGTGTACTTCTCTCCTGAATACATAGACTGACTGGTGATGACTAAGAGGTCATGTTTTCAAAAACAACAACAACATTTTGTTACAACGCCTTTTCATTTGAGTGTCTGAATTATTTGAAGACCACTGCTGTGGGATTTTATACTGCAAATGTGACAAGTTGCACGCCATATTTTCTTAGCTATTATCTGTTGTTATTTATCTGGGTGCCGCGGAGCACAGTGTCTAATTATTTATTATTTTATTTATTTATTTACCGACGTTTTCGAAAATGTAACTTCTCGGTTCAACAGTCGCCATATATTTCATGTCGTGAATATAAAAACCAACATTCTCGAATTCTTTTACCCTATACATTTACGTACAGCATTAATGCGAACGTGATCACTCTCAGTGTAAATTCTCATATATGGAGTTTTACAATGCAATAGGTATTAATTTCTGTCAAAGTTTCCAGCGGTTTCTTTGTAATCGACTAGCAAACGAAGGCTTCCACTCGGACGGCAAAAACAACACTGTTTAGTGCTATTTAAGAACGGAATATGCTTTGAAGGCAAATTTTCGGTTGGTTTGGTTATATATTTAAAAATACTATATAAATAATAGCGGATTATATTTTAGATTGAAACTCCCATTTATATTATTGGGGCTCATTCACAATAGCACTATTTTTTTTTACTTCACAACACTGCATCTCAGGTCGGATATCATTTTGCCGAGCTGGCTCAACTCGTATATTTTGCCGAGTTGTTGCTTTACATACAATACGTTATCCTACCTTTTCTTCTTTTTCCAGTCGGTTACTAAAGAAACAGGCCTCCTATTAAAATACCATATGATTAAAAAAAAAATGCAATATATTAATCACCCTGTAAAACCAAGTTATCAGGCTTCACTACGCCTCTAAGCATTTTAATTCATTAAGTAAGTAATTAGTATATTTTTGGGGCCTTAATTAATTCCGCTGTAGTCAGTATTTGTATGAAAATTTAATCCTAAATACAGTGTCGGACAAATTAATAGGGTCACGTCATTTTGAGAAGTCTTGTCTACTTTTCTTTTGTTTGCTTAAGGGGGTCTCCTGGTGTGATTCGAAAATAGAATCGATTTTTTTTTCTTTTAGCTTAATCTGTTCAATAACTATCTTTTAACATCCCCCTTAAATTACAGCCCTGAATTCCACGTATTTTTTGAGTATTTGCCAGTAATGTGTGCACGTGTCGAACAAAATTTTCAATGTTTCAAAACTTTAAAACGTTTTTTCTGGAAATCACATTTTTGCAATTTGTGTACACGATTACGGGAAAACTATTTGACCTATCGACCTTATTTCTAGAGTGTTTAAAACTGTTCTATATGAACTACAGTTTCAAGCAAGTTTAATTATTTCTCATAATGTAAACAAAAAAAAAAACAAAAATTTTGAGTAAAAATTTTGTTTTTAGATTCAAAACGAGAAAGATAAATGTAATTGGGGTTTTTACCGGTTTATTGAGGTTCATATAGGGTAAAAAGGTATTACAATTAACGGCATGTAAATTATTTCTGTTTCAGGTGAGAATTACGAACCCTATCGTGTACACAATGGGACCAATTCATCAGCGACACGCTGCACTGCACATTTGATTACTCCGCCATTTTCTAACTTTTTCGAGTTCTTTTTTTTTTTTTGAAAATATTGTTTAAAAGTTGTCTCAATCATACTCTTTGAATAAACAATCTATGTGATACCCTTGTCACAAAAAAAAATCCCGTAATATCACCTTTTTTTTTAGCATCACACCAGGAGACCCCCTTAATGCTTATTAATTTTTTATAAAAGTTTAGCTCATTTCCTTACAGAAACTATGTGCAAAAATTGGAAAAATTCTGCAAAATGTTATCTAAATTGCAAACTTTTCTAATCAGAATTTGTAAAAACAATTCTGGTATGCATTTTTGTACCTCATTTAATTTTAGCAATTTTTTTACTGACCGCGTCAGCAAAATGGATATCAAAAATTAATGGAAATTTTGAGCTAACTGAAATCTGCATTTTATTGCACTAAAATTTAATGGACTATAAAATTACATATTTATGCAGAATTTCTTTTGAAAATTCGAGTAAAAAAATGTTAAAATTTTTTGTTGATTTCTCCTATTTCTTCTACAAAGTTTAAAGTGTGGATTCATGCGTTCTTGCGATATAATCAGCTAGACTTTTATAAAAAAAAAAAAAAAATAGTAAACAAATGGAAGAAAATTATTCAAAAGGTGTCAAAATATCGCGAATCTATTAATTTGTCCAACACTGTATCTACCTGTGGCCAGCGAAGTACAAAAAACCTTCTAGTTCAAGACAGCTATTATAGGTCGCAACTCACACTTCGTAACTTTTGGTATAGCAATTTTACGGCGCGAACAAAATCCTTACGATACACCCTTTTTGCGCCTCAGTCAAATTTGCGCAACTAAAAACTTTTACCACAACTCCTCGAAGTGCAACTAAATATTGCAAGTCACTGTGCTCGAAAATATCTCTGTTTTCGCTGTGCTCTCGAGAACATCAACCATCAACCTCGGTCTTTCATTGCAGAAAGTGTTTTTGTTTTTTTGTATTTTGTTTTTGTTTTTGTTTTTTTGTTACCATTCAACTATGTATAGCATATTGTTCTACAATGTGTCAGCGGCATTTTCCACTTTTGTTTTGAAGTATCGCCTTCGCCAACTATTTACTCATGCAATTTCATTTTGCTGTCGCTACGTCACACAAAGTTGCGACCAGCCTTTTCACGCATTCGGTTTTGGTGGGTTGGAGGTAAAGTGCCAGACATCAGACCTATGAGAAATTTAAGCGCCAGTGACATCTACCTACGTCTCTCTGACTCACACAAGCACACACTATCGCATTCTTTATCTGTACATGCAATCGCTGACCCCGAAGTAAGTGCTGGGGATATGCACCCAGGCCTAGGCGGCACCCACACTAGAGTAGGCTTTTGGGTCAACACTCAACATGCGGATGGGAAATGGTAGACACTTGTGCAGCTTGGTTCTTTTGTGCAAATGCCCGCTTGTACTTTACACCCACACACACGCACACGCACACACCAACGCAAGTCTTCTTCTACGTCTCGTCCACCTTCGTGTACTCAATTTATGCGCCTGACACATTCCTCGAGTGTCACACGCTTGCTCGTTGTGCAACATTTTGTGCGTGAAATGACACAATTTCAAAAATTTCTCTTTCGCCGACTGACTCGCATGCTCATGTTGCAAGTGCTCTTGTCACACTGCTCAGCAGCTGCTAGCTGCTGCTGCTTTGATTAAATCGCGTAATTTTTCAACTAAAAAGAAATCGAGAAATGCGCGCACGGCACGCATGTGGTCGCATAAAGTCGCAGCAATGCACAGGCTCAATATGTAATTAGCGCTTTATTGTTGTAATCAAGTGAAATTTATGCGCTTGCATTTTGTGTGCATTTTAATTTGCCTGCACTCGAAATAAAAACAAACAAAAACACCAAACTGAATGTACTCGTAAAAACCGAAAAGAAATTTTAAACAAAGAAAAAATAAAATTAAAAAGAAACTGATGGAAATCAAAGTGCCGTGAATTATCCTTGATCCCAAAAGGCAATGCAATGCGGCTGCTGCTTCAGCTTCAGCCAGTTACGCGTACATATATTTACTAAATATGTATGTATATAAAAAAAAGCATTTTTGTGCAGATAATAAGGCGCGTGGAAAAAGGAAGTTTTATGCTGAAAAAAAATTGCCAGCCATTCGTTAATAGCAATTATCAATGATATACCTCTGCGCCAATGTCTCTTTTCGGTTCTGATTTATTTTCAAAAAAAAAGGAATAAGAAATAAACTACGCATTAAAAAGATGCTGATATAAACATTAATTTACAATTGGTTGTAGAGCAAAATTGCTATTTAAGAAGAAATATCTGCGTACGCGTGAGAAATACCAGGATTTAAATTAAGGCGCACTGGAATTCTGTATCTATGAAAACTTTTATAGATTTCGTTGAAATATATAATATATATTGACAAATTTACTTTCAGTTATTTTTTCTTATTTACTTTCCGCTACTTTTTTTAAATACAGTTCATTCTTTTAGAAAACTCATATAAACCCGAGTTTCAAACTTTATAAAAAATTTATAAAATTTAGCAAAATTTCAACCAAGTTTCAAAATTACTAAAAATTTCAAATATTTCAAACTTTATACAAAATATATGACAATTTATCAAATTTTCATGAAAACTTTCCACTTGTAAAAAACTTCAAATATTTAAAAAAAAATATGCAAGCATGCAGTTTTCTAGCCCATTAAATTTAATTGCCGTTGATTTTTAATTTTTTTCCGTCCCATATGTTTTCATACAAAGTGTAAAAATTTATTTTTATTTAGAAGAAACAGCTTCGGAAAAAAAATTCTCAAAAATTATCTCCCTAGTTACTTGAAACTTGAAATTTATTGGGTTACAAAATTGCATACTAGAAACTTAATTTTTTTATTTAATATTTGAATTTTTAGAAATTTTGAAGAAAATTTGTTAAATTATATAAAATTTCGTATAAAGTTAAAAATTTGTGTTTATATGGATTTCAACAGAATATACTGTATTTTCATTGTAAAGTAACGGAAATTAAATGAAAAAAAAAAATAAATTAGAGAAAATTTGTCAAATTATAATTTGCATTTATATACAAATTTTGTAAAATGTTCTTGAAAGATTTTACTGAATTTTTTTCTTTCATATAAAAATAAATTTAACTAATGCGGTATATTAAAAAAAAATGTGAGCAAACTAATTTTACAAAAATTAACAAAGTTTTTAAACTACTTAAAACTTTCACTTTGTTGTATTAAAATTAAATGGTATTCAAAACTGTATATCGGAAATATTTCCAAAAATTTTGATTAAAAGGTTTGAAATTTTGATGACAATTTTGTAAAAAAAATTTTCTTTATTATATTATATTTGAAAATTTAAATTTTGTTGTATATGGAATGAGCTATATTTTGATCAATAATTAACGTATATTTTTTATTTTTTTTTTGTGCTGGCAGTCTTGCACATCTTCTGCCAAATAAATTGCATGCATTAAATGAAAAAAGTCTTCAAAACCAGCATTTGAAAAAAGAAATTCAAAAATCCACGGAAGTTTCTACAAGGCTACAAAACTGTATACTCAAAAGATTTTTTAAAAATCCGATTAAAAATTTGAAATTTTTTTTAATTTTTATAAATTTTGTACAAAGTTTGAAATGATGTTTTATAAAAGGCTATAGAAAAAATTTTATATTTTTATAAAAAATTAACAAAAAATAGTGTCATAAAAAATATTACAAATATTTTGAAAATAAACAACGTGTGGTCAATTGCTTGAGTAACTGTATATACTCGTAAGAAGTTTGCTAGATCCGTACTTCAAAGCAGAGGTCTGCAACTTAGTTTAGCTTTTGCTATTTTCAATAGTTTTTCTACGTACAACATTCTTTGGATGCAAAGCCGCATTTTATTTAACCAAATATATTTCTTAAAAATCATCCACCAACTATCACAACTCTTGTTGCCATCGCCGACTAATTAAAAATGCACATTAATTGTTAATCCTTCATTCTTGCCCATTTGTATTCATTACTTGCAATTAAGCAATTTTTTAACCAAGCAATTTCACAGCCAACGCCTACTTACGAGTGGTTAGTATTTTCCTTATTACTTAAAAATTTCTTCAACGCACACGCACTGTGCAATTTTAAAGCTGTGAGTTCGAAGCACTTAGCTCCTTGCATTCGCCCAAAGCCTGAACTTTACACCACATAGTGCAAGATAGTGCAATTATACATTCACACAAACACACACACACATACGTCCCATTTCTCTTCAGCGAAACCTTTCCCTTTACCTGCACTCTTCGTAGATTTAAAAAAAAAAAGTCCAACGTCGCTCGAGCGTCCTTAACTTTTCCGACATGTTGGCTTATTGCGCCATTTGCCATTGTTGCCACGACCGATAATTACAATAAAATTAATTACGCCCTACAGTTGGTCGAATGCCGTTCGTTGCCAACGTAAACGACACGCAGATTTATTATATGCGCAGCTCTAGCGCTCTGGCCGTTTCTCAATGCAGAAATTCATATGAAGATAGCGCCGTGAGTGTGTTTGTGTGTGTGTGCAGTTGTAGTTATGCTGGTAAGGCAGGAAGACCTTCTAGCAGTCGGCAATTTGCGTTGTCTCTGAGCTGGCTGGCAGCGCAGGCATGGCCACTTTTTTTTTACATTTCTTTTCACATTCTATTTGCTGTGCGCTATGGCCAGGGGTGTATAGTTTTGTGCGCGCACACCTTTGTTGTTGTTGAATCAATTAAATTTTATGGCACACCTTCTGTTATTCGCGCACGCTATGGTCACACATTTACCGCCACAAAATGGCAAAGCAGCGGAAAGCTAAAGCGCCAGAATTGTGTATTAAATTTCAGCATCCGAAAATTATGACTGGATTTTCTTTAGTTTTCATAAAATTCATTCGTTTCGCATATTTGGCAAAAGCGCCATCACTTTCGCGTTCAAGCCTTTTATTGGGAACGCGATACGCTTTAAATTTTAACATTTTCTCTTAAAAGCCGCCGCAACGCCATTCGACTATACGAGATTTTCAGTATGGCTTCGGTATTACGAATCATGCGCGATAATTGAAATTCATTCATATTTTCCAAGGAATTCAAAATAAGCGCATAGCTGCTGTGCGCCTAAAATGCGGCAGCATAACCAACTAACGTCGCACTGCATGCAAATGCTTTGTTTTCGAAAGCTTCAACTTAGCAACCTGCCCCGCCTTCTACATTTTGCCTACAAAGCGTGCATTCCAATGCAGGTGAACTTTAATGCCGCTGCATTGTTGATGAGCACAAATTGAATATCAACCATCGATTATCGTTAAAGTTACGCTTCAATAGTTAATGTTTCGTTCGCTTAATGCATTTTAAATCGTTTCCAAGTAAATGGCTTTCCCTGTGCCATCACAGCAAATAAAAAGGCATGAATGCGCAACTTTGTTTCCCTTTTAGCTGCATAGCTGCTTTTAAATACTTTTGACAACTGATTTAAGCCACCAGCCTTTTTCTCCCCTTTTCCTCTACGGACTTCTTTCATTGCCTACTTTATTGCTGTGAATTTTTAAGCGAAAGCTCTGTTTGCATGCAGTTTTTTGTACATTGTTAGAATGTCAATTTAAATTTGTATTGCTCTGTCTCGACTCTTGTCTTGCTTTACCAACACAAGCGCAGCGATTATTGCATAGCACGGCTTCTCTTAGAAAGGATAAAAGTCAAGTGACAAATGACAATGAACCTTAACGGCATTTGACAAGCATAAATATATAATTTGTTCGAAAAATTGGACAATATACTTTACTTGTTGAAAATATAATTTTGCTTCGAATATAATTTCAGAGTTGTAAATTTATATGCAAATAGCAAACCAAATGCGAAATAATGACTTGCAAACAAAGAATCTATATTGATAAATATAACGAGAATCAAACAATGTCGAGAACGATATCGGCAACCATCTCGGAATACAAAAACATAGCGTTATCTGAATCGATTAAGCCTCCGAACCTGCACACAACCCGTAAGAGTAAAAAAAAAACTGTGAGCCAATTGACTGGTTAATTTCAAAAATTATGCATTCACCCAACACGTCCAACACAACATTAAATTAATGACGCTCTCAATTTGAAGAAAGTAAAGGTTAGCGAGTCCACCGGTCCAAAAAACACAGCAAATTGGGAATTTTTGTGAATATAACGATGGGTTGTGAATCTCTCGTAGACTATCTTTACTCCAAATGCGCCAAATGAGTCTGATCACTGAAATTAAGTCAAAACTGTACCATAATTTTCATACTTACATAATTTTAACCACCTAGGGTGGTTCTGGCCGATGCCAACGTACCACGCCAAACCTTCCTTTGTCTAGCTACTTGGCGCGAGCTCGAGAGCCCAAGTGAAGGTCACCTAGGTCTTTCTTTTCCTCATCGGTTGAGGTATTGGCCATCGCAAAGGCATAAAGGTTCACAAATCTGCCGGAGACTCTTTCTTTCGAACACACCAATCGCCATCTCCACGATAGAGAATCACCCTGAAACCTTTTTTGATACTAAATAAACTCGGTGAGATGCTTCGCAATTCTTATGAAGCGGGTTTTCTTGCCATATTAGCTTCGCTGGGATACCAAATTTAGACATCGCGGCAACCTTTTCTCGTGCTGTCGAAAGCAGATTTCTTTTCTCTCGGCTATTTTAATAAGAGTTTTTTTTTTGTATGCAACACTACTAAGATCCCATCAGTGCATAGATATGGACTTCAACTTTACACACGATACGTTCGATGAAACCTTATAGTTGGTGCTCAATGCAGGTTCGCATGCACTTAGATTCTCATCGAGATAAGTTTATAAAATATTCAAGTGTTCCCAGGTAGAATCACTCTATGCTCGGTCAGTCGTTAACTGAAAATTAAGTTTCTAAAAATAAGCTTTATTTGAGTATCCACAATAGCCCACTTCCCTAAATTTACCTTGGTGGTAGCACGTTGTTCAAGCCTGCTAATACAGATCACTAAAGCTGTTTTCGTAATATTTACTGCTAATCCCTTTTTGTTTCCTTCAATAAGTCACGAATTTTTCTTTCCTTCGAAAGCCTTACCCCGATACGTTGGAGCTTTAATCACACTACACGTTCTTCCCTCCTGAACCGCTTCAACTCGGTGCTAATACTAAGTCAGGCGTCGGAAAGCGATATCACCTCAACGTCTTGGTGAAGCAAGTCAGGTGTTGTACCTACTTGACTCTAACGGCTCAGTTAAACCTTACCCTTTTTTTTACTCCTGATACTTTACGTTTACACGTACCGATCTTGTATTCCTTAGAACATTGGCCCGATTGTTACTTGACCAACAGTTTATGAAGCGGTGTTGCACTCGTTAGATAAGCCATTTCTTTATAGATTACATGGTAGGCGACTTCAACAGCATGACAGGCTGGGAAAGCGGAGATAAATCGTATTCGAATCGATGCAAATAGCTTCGGTACATGCAGTGGCAAAATATAGAAAATCGAATCAGCTGCTCTAGTAAGACAAACCTTATATTAATTTGTCTTAGCCTATACCTTCGAATTTTATGAATTGATTATCAATTTCTACTGGCTAGCTATAAGGAGATTCAAGTAAACCAATTTAATTAAAGCAACTTCAATTAAAGGCATTTTCACTCACTAGCCAGTTACTGAGTTCAATATGTAAATGGTTAAATTTTAAGGGCGGATGTTGAATGTGAACCACACCGAAACGTCAAGTTTTTTTCTGCATTTCATTTGACATTTCTCAATTTCAGACTAACTCAATTTGAACATGGAAAGATACACAATCGAGCAGCGTGTTAAAGTTATTCAGGCTTATTATGAAAATGGGCGTTCAAATCAAAATGCATATCGTGCCTATCATCTTCAGTGATGAGGCACATTTTCTTCACCTCAGTGTATTCGTCAATAAGCAGAATTGCCGCATTCGGGCGAATGATAATCCAAGAGTGATTGTCGAAAAACCAGTGCACCCACAAAGAGTGACTGGTTGGTGCGGTTTATGGGCTGGCGGCATCATCGGCCCGTATTTTTTCCAAAATGAGGCCGGTCAGGCAGTTATTGTGAATGGTGTTCGCTATCGTGAGATGATAACGAACTTTCTATGGCCCGAATTGGAACATATGGATGTGGACGATATGTGGTTCCAACAGGATGGTGCCACTTGCCACACAGCCAACGAAACAATGGCGCTTTTGCGCGACAAATTCAATGGCCGTGTTATCTCACGTGATGGCGATGTCAATTGGCCGCCAAGATCATGTGATTTGACACCGTTGGACTACTTTCTTTAGGGTTATTTGAAAGAAAAGGTATACGTCGATAAGCCAGCAACAATTTAAAAGCTAAAGGTTAAGATAATTCGGCACATTAACGGCATAGAACCTCAATTATGCCTCAGCGTCATCGAAAATTTGGACCATCGTATGGAGGTGTGCCGCCGAGGTCGCGGCGGACATTTGGCCGATATTTTGTTCCATACATAATTGAACCACACCATATTATCATAATAAAAAGAAATTACAATAATTTCCAAAATAATTTGTGTTTTATTCAAAATCAACATCGGCCCTTGAAATTTAACCACCCTTTATATCATTTGTATGTATGTATGTATCTAGATGTACATATAATATGACAATTTGAACTAAAATCATCGTTTGCTTCCGTTCATTTTCAGGTATCGCAACGGCGACTTAATCAATGTCAACGACACCGAACGTTATGAGGGTGGCAATTCTGAGAACGTTGCATTGGTTATACGCTCCACTGACAAGGAAGATGTCGGCAACTATACCTGTCAACTATCAAATGCCATTGGCAAGGGCATCTCGGAACAGCAAATTGACCTGGATGTGCAATGTAAGTACAGTACAGATATACAACATTTTTAATGTATATACGTATGTATATATGTAGTATATAAATATGTGCGCCTCGATTACACTAGTATACAAATATTTCTTTGATGAGTGGTACATCGTAATGTACTAGACTAATTTTGAGTCGCTGAACATGAAAATTAGTTGTTTCATTTATTAGAAGATGGGCTTTTCGGTTATTGGAAAAACCCCGCTTTCAGGGTCCTTTTGCAGTTGTTTGCTAAAAAAAATGCCAAATATCAAATAAAACTTCTATAGATATTTTTTTTTTAATTACATTCAGCTTCTTCACACTCTTTATGAGTTTGTCACAACTTATGTTGACTTTTTAAAAAACAATTCCGTCACTATTGTACGTATCGAAATTCTAACAACTAATCTGAATTAACGATAAAATGATGTACATTTTGTTATCCAAAACGTTTACATTCGTATAGACTTTCTCAATCTTAGTGTTTTTTTTATGCCAAAAAAATTATAAAAATCAATTTTTTTTTAAAAAATTGTTCTTTATAACAGAATTTAAGTGATACTTTTAAGTATTTCTTCATAAAAGTGCATTTATACGTTTTCTAGCTTTTTTGGTTCAGAGGTTATAGCCAAAAATAACTCGAAAAAGTAAGCAATTTTTGTAAGCTTTTTTAGACCTTTTCGGCAATAAAAATGTCTCTAACATTAAAAAAAATTTATACAAATACAAACGCTTTGGTTAGCAGAAATTACGTAATTTTATGTTAAATTCAGATCAGGGTTTAAAATTGCGATTTGTGAAACATTATTGGTAAAAATTCAGAAAAGCTCAACCTATGTTGGGATCTGTTTTTCAAAATTTAGACGCGATCGTAAATTTTCAGAATCAGCGGCCACAACATTAAATAAAATGTGATATTACAACAAATGTACATTTTTTTTATTTGCATCAATTTTAAATTTTCTATACGATTTGGGTGTTCGCACGCTTCACACTTTTGTAATAAAATTTTTATTCAATAAAATATTTTTATTATATTTCACGAGCTTTTTCAACTAAAAAAAAAATAAAGAAAAATAAATTTTTTTTAAAAAAGCACGTAAATATCCTTATTTTGCATTTAAAGGACCGTTAATAAAATAAAATATAGTTCTTATTTACTCAAGAGATATACTGGCCCAAAGCGGTTAAATGTATTTTTAAAATAGTGCCCATGAGGCGTGGCAATAATAGCAAAAAGAGTAGAACCTAGCCTTTTTTTTTATATCTCGAAAACCTTGGAAAAATAAAAGGCTATTAATCAAAATAATGTCGCAAATTGCGATTTAATGTGTATTATAAAAAAATAAGTTACTGCCCGTAAGTAGTATACAAAATTTTTTGCTTGTGTGCTTCGGTTCGGCTTTTAGTTGATTTGTTTTTACTTTTCTAGCTGACTTTTAATTTTTTTTTTTTATATGCAACGGTCTCCACGTAGGTAAGTGAATTCAGACCAGTGAAGTGTTTCTATTTCATAATACAAATTGGTAATCTTTTCAACAAAAAATATTTTTATAAGTAACTTCGGTTAAAATTTACTTCGTAGGTTTTCTTTTTCTCACAATCATTAGCCTAAAAAGAAATTGCCACGACATGCAGAATTCCAAGGTTCCTCTGGCCGAGAGTGGATCGTGGGCGCTCAAGGGAGCTGATGTCGCTTACTAAGCGGCAACTCTTGACCCTGGTTGGTGTTTTGACTGGGCATTGTCCGTTGGGTATTCACGCGGTAGTCTCTGACCCTTTCTGCCGCAGCTGTATGGAGGAGGATGAGGTGGATTCATCTTGTCATTTTCTGCTCAGCTGCCCTGCATTTGCGAGACTGAGGTTCAAGTACCTAGGCTCGTACTTCTTTAGCTCTCCAGAAGACCTTTCTGGAGTGGAGATTGGTATTTTGTGTGACTTCATTCGGGGCACGCAACGTTCCTCAGGTTAATCTTTCCTGACTTTCCGATTCACGTTACCGTTCATAAATTAGGTGGTATCACAACGGACTCCTACTATGCCTAAGTGAGTTCCCTTTGGGGAACTACCACAGTAACCTAACCTAACCTAACCTAGCCTAAAAATCTCTAGCATAAATTATTCCCTCAGTGATCTATCACAAAAGGCTAATAATAGTTAGAAAATTAAAAAAAAAACCATTGAATTTTATGTTGACCAGTTATTGAAGGTATCTGGAAAAAATAAAAGAAACTCATTTTCATACTCAGCAAAACAAACTTTTTAAAAAACTCTTGTTTTAATCTTTGGTACTTTTTCATGTAAACTAGTGTTACACTTCTCAACCACTTTATAGATCTCACTACATTCTTAATTTCTCTCTCCTATCTCTAAACAACAACTTTTCTGCCATACTTTGTTGTTATTATTATAACTGTTTCATTGCTATTGTTATTATTGCATAAGTGCTATTGTCATTGCCATTTACCGATGTTGTCTTCGTCTTTCAAACAATCGTTGGTGTTGCCCTTCTTGGCAGTCTTCTGCGTGAGAGAGTGGGAAGGGAATAATACACGAATAATACTTATTATATATGTATGTACGAGTATATAACTAAGTTTGTATTTACACGTTTGCGTTCGTATTATTTCAGTTGTGCCAATTGTCGAAGTGCTGATGATACCCGAGGGTCCCGTAAAGGAGAGTGACGAATCAAATGTGACACTCTACTGCAACATCTTAGAGGCTAATCCGGCGGTGCTGACAAAAGTGCGTTGGTATGCCAATTCGACGTTGCTCAAGGAGTTGCCCGATTGTGAGGAGACAAAGGTAAGCAGCACTATTATCTGTGTATTTGTGTTGAGTGAATGGGTAAGATGTTGCTTTCAAACTTTGTGAATTTCAGATTTTCCAACTTAAATATTTAATAAGAGTGTTTGCACTTTTTATGTACATAGTAAAGTTGAAATCTGAAAACTTGGCATTTATTTTACAGGAGGATTTATGTCACATTGATCCAAGTAAATTGCTGTTAGAAAGCATTGGACGCGGCTTTTTCTACAATTATTCTTGTGAGGGTTACAATGCGGCCGGTTGGGGAACACGCAGCGAAGATAAGGAATTGATGGTAAGTGAAGCAAAAAAATAAATATATATGGAAAACAAACTTAAAAAAAAATTTAAAGGCGAATTGAATGAACGGTTTTACCCAAGACACATCAAACAGGTAGCAGCGTTAGATAAAATGCAACCCTGGCACATATTCTCTTGTTGCTAATGGCCCATGAAATCTCAAAAACGCTGTGTGAAAAGTGGACGGAAGTGAATGAAGAAGAGGTTAATTTTATGTGCCTTTGGTCGTTTGACAGATCATGGACCTCTTTCGCATGAAAAAAATTAAAAATCCAACCCTGTTGCTGCTACCTATTTAATTTGTCTTGGTCTTGCCATATAATATTTTATCGGATGGTGAACGTAATGTTAAAATGATGTGCTTGGTGTAAACCATACTGTCATCGTGCATATAATTTGTTAGTGTAAATCAAGGTGGAACCATAGAAGGTGATAGCAAGATAACCAAGCCGAATTCGTTGTGTATTTTGTTTGTGTAATTTTCGCCCAGTATTGCTCATGTATTTTGTTTGTGTACACAAAACATTTCAACGAATTGGGGAAAAAGAGCAAGCATTCAGCTTGTGGGATGCTATCACCTTATCTGAGTTCGCCTTAAATTTTTGTTGATATGAATTCGCCTTGGTATTGACTTTTAGCGTGTGACCCCCAAAATACTTTTAAAATCAAAACACAAAAACATTTCACTTTCTGTTTGTTTAAATTTCTATTCATCTTATCTATCATGATTTTTGTTTTTAATTTCTTTTCACATCCCAGGTACATTACGAACCCGGTCCCGCTACGCTCACCCACTTCCCCTTGATTGCGGTGAAGAAGAAGAGCGTAACATTTTCGTGCTCAGTGGACGATCCTGGCTATCCCGAATCGAATAGGTCTGTAAAGTCGTACAAAAACACTGCATCCGCATCAACATTTAATTCCATTAATCCCATTACCAAATTATCTGAGACAACAACCAAATCATTAGCTACATCATACCCAAATACCATTACCAAAACCACAACCAAAACCACAACCACAACCACCAAAACCACCACCACCACCAACGGCAACGCCGCTACATCCACATCCAATTCTGGGGAAAAATTCCTCATTCATTTCCATACCGTACAAGCGTTGCAACCCTCTGAAGCTGAGGCAGCTTATGAGGCGTTGATACGACAAAATTCGCCATTGCTTGAACAACACCAACAACAACATAGCAATCAAACGATACAAAAAGAAACCCATGCATTAATTGGCTTGAACAATCATACACCTTTATGTACATTGCTAACACTCACCACATTCTCACCAAAATCACAAATTCTAACACTCTACAATGTGGCGAAAACCAACATGGCTGACATTTCATCACAATCATCATTCGATTCATCATCAACATATCATGACAATAATCCATCATTACAACAACATCAACAACACCACCAACACCATCAACTCTCATTATATCGCAAAATGGGCGCATTTACTCACCACGCTCAATTGTTAATGCATCCCCATAGATTTCGTTGGCTACGCGGTGGACGTGGTCCCCTACAGGATATCGTCACCAAGGATTGGACAGTTGAGCCGGTGGGTTTGGATAGTCGCACCAACTATTCGTGCTATGCATTCAATGAGGGTGGCAAAGGTGTAATGGCAACTGTTAATCTAGAGGTACATGCGCCCCCATTTTTCATCAAGAATTTAGTGCCATATACGGGCATGTTGCACACATCGCGCACGGCGAACTTAACATGTCGCATCGAGTGTGTACCGCGTTGTGAAATTACTTGGTTGAAGGGTACGGAGCCTATTGAGAAGAACGATACACGCTACTTCATTAAAGAGAAGTATGTGGATGCATCTCCGGCCACAGGCGATTTCGAGAGTATGCTTTCAGTGCTGGTAAGTAGATGCTGAGATGAGATATCATTGTAGTTATATATATATTATATTATTGAGATTTGCGAATCAAAATAAATGATGACCTCATTACGGCTGCGGAAAACTTTCTCAGCGTATGGCTTCTGACCAATCTTGGCTTCCAGCAATGCCCAATATTATAGTCTATTCACCACCAAAATCTTAGAAGCGATCTTAAAAGTTAATAAATGGAAAGTGCTCCAACTCAATTTAATAAACTATCAACAATGATAGAATATAAGTTTAGGCCTTTCGAGCTGAGCTGTGCATTGCAGAGAATACAAAAGTGGCACACGTTACATCGTACTTGCCGAATTTGACCGAACGAAGACGAGTTAACTTAAAATAAACAAACCTTCTGCTATAGTCTATTCATTCTGCAGTATTCAATGGCACGATGTTGAGAGTAATGGCGAATGCGTTGCTTTTTCTGTCTTGAGAGCTTCTATTCTATTTTCGTGCTCTTTCTCTTCTCCCGCTCAGTCTTGAATAAATTATTGCGTGGTACGGTTCTTGGCTGAGGGCAAATGAAAGTGACGTAATAAAAGGTTGAGAACGAGAGAGTAAAGCGGGAATTTTTAAGTAGAAGAGCGTGAAAGCGAAAGTGTGGATGCTGTCAAATCTTGAATTCTATTATCGTTGGGTTTACATTTTATAATCTCTATGACGGATTGAAGAATATTGTTAGAAAAAATACACTCTATTGTGCAATAAGACGCGTATAAATCTAAGCTTTTTAATACGAATTCTTAGAAAAGGTTTGGGTTGCAGTTTTAGAGCCCATTTAATGTTAGTGCAATAAAATGTAAGTTTCAGGAGGCCCAAAAACTCGTTGACATTTGATAATTTTTTTGAAGCAAATTAAATTATCAAAAATCAATCAATGGAAATTTTTAGAAAATTGAAATTTGCATTATATTCTACTAAAACTTAATATAATATATGACTTTATACCCTATGTTTTCTAAAACTCTTCAAAGAAGCTTGAGTTCTGATGAAAATTTGTTGAGTTTGACTGAAATTTGAATCAAGTTTGAAAATCTAGTTTATACGGCTTTTTTTTATAAAATGGACTGTATTTTCATAAATAATGAATAAATCGAACTTGTTTTCTAAATCAGTATTTTTGTAACCATATATCATTGATAATCAGATTGCGATTTTGGAGTGTGGCAAAAAAACTACAACTATTTTATTTAAAAAGCCTTACAAAATTATTATTTGTATTAGTTTTTATATTTCAATTTTTTTTTTTGATTTTCTTTTCTACAGCACTTCAATATGTCAAATTGGCCTAATCAAAAATTCGATATCGAATCGGATAGCGCTAACTACACATGCGTTTCGACAGGAAATACCGTTGGACCCGGCATTAAAAGCTCAACATATTTCTCCATCGAATGTAAGTTATAAAAAAATCAAACTTAATATGAGATGTGACAAGTTGCATAATGCAAATATTTCTCAAACAGATAACAGCAAAAATAAAAATTAATGCTTTCTTACTTTATTTTAATCCACCCCACATTTTCTATCTCTCCTCCTTAAATCACTGCTAACGAACAGATGCGCCTGAGAACTCGACAGCTTCGGAAGAAGTGCTTTACGTGCAGGAGGGTACTATACCCGGACGTGTCATTTGTAATGCCAAAGCTAACCCTAGTAAGTATCCATTACAATTTACAAATATCTTGCATACGTATGATATGCAAATATAAAACACACACACACACACACACATACACATTCGCTCCTTTGGCATGCTACATATAGCAAGTGGCTTGATATTGACGTTCGCAGTAAATGCCAAGTTGAAAATGTCAGTAAATTCTGTCAGCGTTGACATAAATGACAACAGTGACATGACAGCACGCATCAGCCATCTAACTCCGTCACAGCTGCCCACTTCCTTATACTTAGTTACCAGTACAAGTGTCTTTAGCAAATGAAATATAAGGCACTATGGTGGAGTGGAGAGTGTTTTGAGTCAAAGAACATAGAAAACAAGCACAACAACTAAAAATTTAATCGAATGAGATTTTGATATCAATCAGCGAACGTCAAATTTGTGATGTTATGATGAAACAAGCTAAGATTTTTTGGTACAAGAACAGTGCGACTAATGCCGCATATTTGTTTTCTACGCTCTTGGGTTGTTGGGTCGCATGCGGTCTCAAGTGGCACCCCAGCGCCAATGATAATGATAATATGATAATATGATAATATGATAATATGATAATATGATAATATGATAATATGATAATATGATAATATGATAATATGATAATATGATAATATGATAATATGATAATATGATAATATGATAATATGATAATATGATAATATGATAATATGATAATATGATAATATGATAATATGATAATATGATAATATGATAATATGATAATATGATAATATGATAATATGATAATATGATAATATGATAATATGATAATATGATAATATGATAATATGATAATATGATAATATGATAATATGATAATATGATAATATGATAATATGATAATATGATAATATGATAATATGATAATATGATAATATGATAATATGATAATATGATAATATGATAATATGATAATATGATAATATGATAATATGATAATATGATAATATGATAATATGATAATATGATAATATGATAATATGATAATATGATAATATGATAATATGATAATATGATAATATGATAATATGATAATATGATAATATGATAATATGATAATATGATAATATGATAATATGATAATATGATAATATGATAATATGATAATATGATAATATGATAATATGATAATATGATAATATGATAATATGATAATATGATAATATGATAATATGATAATATGATAATATGATAATATGATAATATGATAATATGATAATATGATAATATGATAATATGATAATATGATAATATGATAATATGATAATATGATAATATGATAATATGATAATATGATAATATGATAATATGATAATATGATAATATGATAATATGATAATATGATAATATGATAATATGATAATATGATAATATGATAATATGATAATATGATAATATGATAATATGATAATATGATAATATGATAATATGATAATATGATAATATGATAATATGATAATATGATAATATGATAATATGATAATATGATAATATGATAATATGATAATATGATAATATGATAATATGATAATATGATAATATGATAATATGATAATATGATAATATGATAATATGATAATATGATAATATGATAATATGATAATATGATAATATGATAATATGATAATATGATAATATGATAATATGATAATATGATAATATGATAATATGATAATATGATAATATGATAATATGATAATATGATAATATGATAATATGATAATATGATAATATGATAATATGATAATATGATAATATGATAATATGATAATATGATAATATGATAATATGATAATATGATAATATGATAATATGATAATATGATAATATGATAATATGATAATATGATAATATGATAATATGATAATATGATAATATGATAATATGATAATATGATAATATGATAATATGATAATATGATAATATGATAATATGATAATATGATAATATGATAATATGATAATATGATAATATGATAATATGATAATATGATAATATGATAATATGATAATATGATAATATGATAATATGATAATATGATAATATGATAATATGATAATATGATAATATGATAATATGATAATATGATAATATGATAATATGATAATATGATAATATGATAATATGATAATATGATAATATGATAATATGATAATATGATAATATGATAATATGATAATATGATAATATGATAATATGATAATATGATAATATGATAATATGATAATATGATAATATGATAATATGATAATATGATAATATGATAATATGATAATATGATAATATGATAATATGATAATATGATAATATGATAATATGATAATATGATAATATGATAATATGATAATATGATAATATGATAATATGATAATATGATAATATGATAATATGATAATATGATAATATGATAATATGATAATATGATAATATGATAATATGATAATATGATAATATGATAATATGATAATATGATAATATGATAATATGATAATATGATAATATGATAATATGATAATATGATAATATGATAATATGATAATATGATAATATGATAATATGATAATATGATAATATGATAATATGATAATATGATAATATGATAATATGATAATATGATAATATGATAATATGATAATATGATAATATGATAATATGATAATATGATAATATGATAATATGATAATATGATAATATGATAATATGATAATATGATAATATGATAATATGATAATATGATAATATGATAATATGATAATATGATAATATGATAATATGATAATATGATAATATGATAATATGATAATATGATAATATGATAATATGATAATATGATAATATGATAATATGATAATATGATAATATGATAATATGATAATATGATAATATGATAATATGATAATATGATAATATGATAATATGATAATATGATAATATGATAATATGATAATATGATAATATGATAATATGATAATATGATAATATGATAATATGATAATATGATAATATGATGATATGATAATGATTACTGTTCCCGGTTTCATAGTGTCAAGCGTCAACCCTATTTCTGGTATGGGGAATCGAATTGCATCATTAGTTGTTTAAGTAAAAAAGATTTTATTTCCAAGTTTTTCCTCCAAGCGAAGTTTTTCAAGTGTTATACCCTATTTTATGGTGTCTAACTTTTAATAGCATTTTTCGGCAAATTTTTTTTTGGCACAGAAAAGTGGGAAAAAAAAATTCGCTTGGGGGCAAAATTTGCAATGAAAAATGTTGTATAAGTCTAATTCACCATACACGTTCTTTCGGTGATG
Source organism: Anomoia purmunda (assembly GCA_951828415.1). Lineage (NCBI taxonomy): Eukaryota > Metazoa > Arthropoda > Insecta > Diptera > Tephritidae > Anomoia > Anomoia purmunda. The sequence continues at coordinate 106,637,763 of OX639996.1, read as the reverse complement.
ACTTTGTACATTTTTGAAAAAACTTATCACAGTGATATTAGTGTGAATTGCCTCATTTAACAATATTGGAAAATACTGCGTCTTTTATTAAAAAAGAAAGACTCGTAAGTGAATTACGCAAAGCAAACCTTACTTTTATTCTATTTGAGTAACTCTTATTAAGAGTAACTCTGATCAATCTATTTAATAGCAAATTTTCAATTTATTTTCTAATTTACAGGCGCACACTATAACTGGATATTTAACAATACAAAACTGGGCCAGGATCAAGCTTTAATCATCAACAAACCAATGGCACGCAATGATTCTGGAATTTACACATGTGTTGCCTCAAATAAACATGGGAAGAGCACAGCAGAAACATTCATCGATGTACAATGTAAGTTGACATTTCCAACCAAAATTTAGTCGATAACACTTCTTTGGCTTAAGAATAAAATTTATTATAACTTGTTCAATATAAATAGGACGCCAACGACCCATATGAAATTGTCACATGTCATTTTTGAGCTACCCTCTTTGAAAATTGTTAAAAAAAAAAAAATTACCAAAAAATATTTGAGGTTACATTGTACGCTGTGACAGGGTTTGAAAACACATAGCTGTTATTATAGATTTAACAATTGTATGTGAGCGGGTGTATGTCAATGACACACACGAAATTAGTGAATAGAATATATGGAATTTGAAAATGTCCCTTGATTTGCTTTGTTCGGTTGTGGCTTTACAAGTGACAACCGTGGCAATGGCGGCAAGTGTGTTTAAAATTGTCCGAACAATTCTACAAATTTTATGATTATTTCCATTTTGATACTTTCCTTTTCAGTCTATGCAATAATATAAAAGATTTCATTTGAACCTTTTTGCAACAATTGTTGCCAAGTCATAGCCACAAAATTGTTATGTCCCTTTGTGTGGCCACACACACCCGCACACGCAACCGCCCACCCGCGCTTTTCACAAAATTATCCTCAAAAATTTTTACTTCTCATGTTGATTGCCTGTCGCGTTTATTAACATTTCTATTATTTGGTTACATTTAGCTATTCGGTGTTATTTGAGAAACGCTTAATGTTTTAGAAGCTTGAAATTCTGTTTCGTAACCGCAGTTATGTTTTTTGGGGATTGGTATTAAAAGTGATGCGTGAAATGTTGGTGAGAAACGCCATGTTGCAGCTGGTTACGCTTTGATAAGCCTATTTATTGTATTTATTATGGTAAAGTTGCAACATCATTCAGTTTTAGCTACTGATGGTTTTTGATGTTCAATTGTGTAGGTTTATTGAATCAAATCGACTAAATTTAATTGAATGTGACCGGTTGGGTCGTCAATTTCAAACCTTTTGCTCTTTCTAATATAACCCACTTTAAATATTTTCAATTTTCAACTCGATTATAGTATGGCAAATATGGTGAGTAATATTTAGATGGGAGAGTCAATCAATAGTGTTGGGTAAAATTTATTAATTCTCGTAAATAGAAATTTTGAATAAAATAACCCAAATTAACTAGTGCGGTTCCGTAATTCAGAGATCAGTAAGCTTGTACTTATATCCTTATTCCACATCCAGTTCCAATTAAAATTTTGCATCTTTTTCAACCGACCAATATAGCAGCTGATCATTTCACAAATAAAAACTAGTAGATTTTCAAAAATGGATCGACATATCTCGGAGATTTCAATTTACGTTGTAATATAATTGCCCCGTTTTTTCTTGCAAACTCTAATCACGAAAAAGTATACGCAATGTGATGAAAAATTCCAACAAAAGTATTACAGCATACAAGAAATGCGGAGGTGAATATTTTTCTATATTAACCACAAAGTTTCTTCTGCGCGTCTATGTTGAAAATCACCTCTTATTGAAAGATATTATAATTATCGCATTGCCGACTGTTTCCAGCATAATTCAACCAATAAAAAAAATTCCCCAATTCTCCATTCGAACCCCATAGAATTATGGAATTATTAAAAACAAAAAGAAATGGAAACCTACAAATGCGGAAGTTATTAAATTTTGTGTTACTTACTAATTCTTTATTATTTTTTTTATAAAAATAAAGTTCATTGCACAATCAAATCCCTTTTGATTTAATTCCACAAATTTTCATCGAAATTTCAAACTCTTTAATGAGAACTTTTAAAAATAGTTGGACGCGCAGTTTTAATTTTAGCAAATTTAATTTTAGTACAATAAGATGCAAGTTTAAATTTGTTAAACATTTCCAGTGATTTTTGATAATGTTTTCTTGCTGACGGTGTTGGTAATTTTTTTCCAAACAATATGGAGAAAATTATGAAAACCGGCAGCACATAAAACAAAAAAGGATAAAAAACGAAAGCGAAGAATCATATTTTCTGTGAACATTTTCTTTTTTCTTAACAATAATAATTTGTGAGTTCAAAGGCCGGCTTTTATTGGAAGTTTTAGCTCCTATTTCGGAGATCGCCATACGTCCTCATCCGATTGCTTATGTTTGGATTCTCAGCTTCCGACTTTTCGGCCAACAACGCAGTCTCAGTGAGCCAAAGCGGAGAAGTGAAATTCTGCTGATTTTTGCACTTTTTTTTATTTATCGCAACACAATTTTTATTTGTTGTTAAGTAAATTTGCGTTGAAGCGATCAAAAATTTATATTTTAACGTTTTCTTATACAAAATATCTAATACAATACTTTGCAGTGAATTGTTTCTGCAAAAATTCTAAGTGAAATTTGATGGTGGACAACTTTCTAGAATTTTCTAATGGCAATAGTAATCAACTTTTTGAAATCTCCTAAGAAAAGGGGCCAAATTGACTGCAAAAATATTTCTCGTGAAATTTTCACCTTAACTTGCTACGAGCATTTATTTCGGATTGCAATTTTAACCGCTGAAGGATTTAATAAATTGTTCAAATACTTTCATTCTCACTAACTGTACGTTTTTCTTTTGTTTCCTGACCCTTACTCAAATTATTTTGTTAGAATTTTTGTAGAACAATTTGATTCTGCAAAGTCCATCTAAGTAGGCCGATCCTAGAAGTGAAAAACTTTGGCCGAAATGACTCCAAAATAGGTGCTCTTTTGGTTTGTGGCGCTTAACAAAATTCTTCGTCGCACAACTTAATGGGATACTTGAGTAAATGAAATACCCAAAATTAAAAATAAGTTGCGTTTTACAACAAATTTATAACTTCGGAACTCAATGAAAAAAAACAGCCTTTATAGTTTAAAATCTCGAAAAAAATCATATGATAGCACAGAAGAATAGAGAAGGCAATTTATCTACATTTGAATGCCACTTTATTGCCTTGTGTATCATCTTTTTTATGGGAACATTTTTATTAAACAGACCCTTACAAAAATGATCAATTCAATAGCTGCAATAATTGGTAACAAAGATTGTTATAAAATATTTAATAGTAGAAAAAAAATTTGTGCCTAATATAAAATCAGTCATATTCTGAATAGAAACACCCTTGCTTTAATAATCAAATGGGAGACCAAATCCCTGGGAGTTTCTATGCAGAATTAGCTGAAATATGTAGTACTAGCTAAAAAGGATCATTAGACTTTAAGCTTTAGAAATTAATTATTATCCTTTATCTCACATGCAATTATGTGCCATAGATTTCTATTGCATTAGTTAATTGCGTCATAATATTAAACAAATAGAAAAAAAATCTAAATTATTCAGTATGCCATTTTTTTCTTACTTTCTTTTAATTTCATCAACCTTTCGATGGATATGCATTGCATTTTCGGACTCTTCGCTGCTGATTTCCAACACACTGATGCCTCTCGTCAATGATACTTTTGTTTTTACTGCCGTGCCGTGCTGCTGTTGTTGCTCCTGCTACTATTTGTTTTTTTTGTTGTTATTGTATTGTTTTTTTTTTTTTTTGTATTTTTGGCATTACTGATTGCATGTCTGCCTGCAGTTAAGCCACGTTGCGAAATTGAAAGGCACGAGATCGATGACCAGGATACACTAATTTGCACAGCATTCGGAAATCCTGTAGAGGTAAGCGCACAGGCATACAATAACATATTTGCCACACACACGCACACATTATTTCCAAACATACACATACACATGCACATACACATTTAATAAAACCACACACACATCGCTATAGATACATATGTATTGCGAAATGCACAAATCGATGGGTTGCACTCTCTGCACAGCAGTCTGTCTGTCGACCCAGTGTTTCATGGATTTCAACGTTACTGACAGCGAACTCAACTCCTAGCACGAGTACCACGCACCCATACATACACACATGCACACATAGCCATACATACATTCATAAGTAAACGTCCGCGCGCCGTAAAGTATGCAATGCATGCGTTATTTTTCGTTAAAGCTGCTGATTGCTACATCAAACTCTGCACATAGTTTGAACTGAGCCATAGTTTGAGTTCCATACACAAAAAAAACGGATATATGCAAGCAAGAGTGCACTGATGCATAGAAAGTGCTAGTATATATATACATGCCACACACACTACACACTACACACTACATACATACAACAGAATTTGTGTGGCCCACTGGTTGAATGGTTATATGCCCAAATGACCTGCAGCTGGTTGGGTGGTTGGTTAGTGTAACGCTTCAACTAACGAGAGTATTGCAACTGTTGCCCTAGCTCTAGTGTTGTTGTATTCAAGTTGTTGTTTCGATTTATTGATGTTGTTATTGCAATGGCAAGAAGACGATAGCATTTCAATTGCAGGCACCAATGCAATTTCAGGAGCAGATATTTTAGGTGCATACAAAACTAAATAAATGTACGAGGGGAGCGACTATCACAAGTTAGCTTAGTTGGTGACTTTTAAGTCTTCAAAAATCAAAATAAAAATAGCAAATGTTTTGCAATTATTTCGCAAGACTTCTTACTAAATTCCAAAATGAGCGGCTAAATTAGAGATGAAGGAAACGCAAAATAACTGAAGCCAGTTAAGATGAAATTCCGCCATTAACGCAAAGAGAAATTCACTTTGTGATCCACTACAGTTTTCGGCATAAACCAAAGCCACCACAAATATTCAGTGAATGAATGCCGAATTGCTAAGAGAATGATTGCATCATTTCTACGAGCTATTTCCAAGTGGTTCAGAGATCTCCAAATGCAACATTTTTCTGTAGAGGACGAGTTTCGGGTAGGTCGACCAAAATCTTCCTCTGATGACGTGTCACTGTGGCTGTGACAGTGGTGAAGTTCAAAGTTGACGAAGATCTACGTTTGACACAAGAAATTATTTGAATGATGAATTAGACTTGAATGTCATGGCACTTTGGCGAATGCTAAGTAATCATCTGGGATACATGAAGAAATCTATGCAATCGGTTACACGAATTCCAAATGAAGCACAAACAGAGGCTGGTGTGCATTTTGCACAATTTTTCCAAAATAGATTCAAAAATGCAAACACGTTGCGGGTGATAAGTTTTGATTCTATAAAGCAATAAAAATCAACAACAAAAGGATGGTTTCAGTTTACTGAAAACGCAAGATTTTGAAGACTGTTTCAATAAGTGGATTTATAGGCCCTAAAAATGTATTGAAATCATTGGCGTTCATGTAGAGAAGAAAAAAACGAAGAATAAATACGAAAAGAAATTGTTTTTTTTTTCTGGTCAATTAATCGAAATTTTGTTAGTTCTCTCGTCTAGATCTACATGCATGTACATTCAATATGCTTTTTTATTTCAGTGGGAAATTTTATAAAAACTTTTTATATCGACTTACCACTTGTTCTGATCAAATATTTAAACGATTAATTTTGCAAAGCTGTAGTTTAACAGGACATATTCACAAATTTTGTATTCAAATATAATTCTCCCCTGTATACGATTGTTCTGTAAATAAAAAGGGTAAATTGAAATAAGTGGTTTTGCAAAAAAAAAAAGTATTAAAGCAAGGTATATTTGTATGTCAATATGTAGATGCATACATACCTACATATTATTTTACATACTTTGAGAAAAATTTAAAATTTTAAAATTAATGAAGGTATTGAAATTTTCTATAAAATACCTTCTCGAATTTTTGTATAGAGATCTTCGCAGAGTATTATGATGGATAAAGGAATTTATAAATAAGAGTTGTATCTTATTAGATAATTTTTTGGTAATTTAATTTATATAGAATCCTTGAATCATTGCTATAGATTTTGCTTAAGAAGCTTCCAACTAAAATTTCCGCAGAGATAATTTTCGAAATTTACCCCAAACAATTTTATGAAAACATTCTCAAAAATTAAGTCTAAAAATTACTATAACGTGGGACTGAATCTAATGAGTTGAAGGATACTCTCCGTGAAGTTTTCTGTATAAGTAAACTCAGAATTGAATTCCAAATGTTTTAAATTTTTATCAAAAACACTCATAAAAAATTTAACTCGTTTAACTTTAAACGCGACAAAAAAAATTTTGGCATTTTCTAGGAGTGTCATGATAATGACAATTATAATGATAATGATAATGATAATGATAATGATAATGATAATGATAATGATTTTTTTTTTTTTTTTTTTTTTTTTCTTTCAGTAGGAGGGGAAATGCTTTATGCACTAACCGAGATTACTAGTCTCTATACTAGCTTTCCCGAGTGTGGGAGTCCCATCGCAGTTGCTGGTGTACCCACTAAAACCTAACTCCTACCGCCCGCGCGTAATAATGATAATGATAATGATAATGATAATGATAATGATAATGATAATGATAATGATAATGATAATGATAATGATAATGATAATGATAATGATAATGATAATGATAATGATAATGATAATGATAATGATAATGATAATGATAATGATAATGATAATGATAATGATAATGATAATGATAATGATAATGATAATGATAATGATAATGATAATGATAATGATAATGATAATGACAATGATAATGATAATGATAATGATAATGATAATGATAATGATAATGATAATGATAATGATAATGATAATGATAATGATAATGATAATGATAATGATAATGATAATGATAATGATAATGATAATGATAATGATAATGATAATGATAATGATAATGATAATGACAATGATAATGATAATGATAATGATAATGATAATGATAAAGGCATGGGGGCATGTTGAATTTGGCTGTCACCTTTTAATTGTAGGGAAAATTGTCTCTTCCATTCTTCAAGTATTTTAGAGATTTCGTCTATCATCACGCTCCGAAGCCAAGAGCATTTTGAAAATAGTACATAAATATATTACTATCCTTTTAAAATTTACTTACTATTTCGTCAACAGTTTTATTTGCCAACAACAGCAATTTAAATAAAATTTCAATGCGATACGAACAGAACTCCATGCACATGCAGATGAGTATGGGTATTTATTTATTCACATTGGTATTTAAATTTACTACGCTGACTACAAGAAATTGAGTGGATATGAAATTTTCTCCTTATGCTCGCACACACACACCCACATGCACATGCACATTAATACTCATATTTATGAATGCATAAAAATATTTACACTTTCTGCAAAGGCTTACTCTTAATCAAACAATCGAGTATTTATAACCAACCCAGCTAAAAAGACAACAAACAACAGCGACCATAATAAAAATCGTTTCGATAACAGTGACAAAAACGTTTAAATGTAAATATTGTATTGCATACACTCCCTCACACACACACACACACACACACACATGGGGTTTGCATACATCTACAGGAGCATTGCAGTCACGAATTTTATTGGTTTATTTGCTTATTTGTATTTATTATTATTATTTTTTTCATTTTTATTTCAGGCTGATTTTTCATGGTCAATTAAAGCGGAAAATGACAGCGCCGAATGGCTTGGTAGTGGCGAGCGGCAGGGTTTTAAGGACAAAAGTTTATATGTGCTCGACGATGATTATGCGATTGCACGGACATATCGTTGTGTCGCCAATAACACTGTGGGTCCGGGAACATTCTGTGAAATCGAAGTGGCTGGTAAGTATTGGGTTGGGGAGAACATTTTTAAAGATTCTGGTTGAAACCCACATACGTACTAAGTAAATATTTTGTATGATATTTTGTTGTTGTATAGCGTTGTATGTTTCTGCAAATCGATTTGTAGTTGTGTGAAAATAGTGAAAACGGAATTTTCCTATCAAGTGTTGCAATCGAAGAATATTGTATAGAAGCTATGTATGTATATTGAGTTTAAGGATAAATATTGAGAATTCTTCAAACGGTTAAAATGTTCTAGTGTACTGTTAATTTATTAGGGTCTTCTCAGACCAAATCTTTGTGAGATTAGAGCAGAATTCTACATAAAAAAAGTAGCAAGTATTATCATATCTAAATTTAGATAACAGCTCTGTTAGCTTGCCATGTTAATGTTAATATAGCAGAGCATAAATAAATGTTGAGTATTTCAATGGGGCATATTTTACTTTTATATTCTATTACTTTTTAAGTTCCTTGCATAGAGATCTTGTCTGAGAAAACCACTAGTAAAATTTTTCGTGGCCTAATTTTCTAGAACATTTTTATACTCTAACGACTTTCGAAATTGGTTTTTTGGGAGTTGTCTGGAAATAGTTCTGAGTTTTCAGCAAAAAAGATCATGGGCCTACTCGAGAAAATGGTCGTTCTCTAATCAAATTCTGCTCCAAATGAATTTTTTAGTGATTCTCTAATGTTTTTTCTGCCACGAGAATCGCGCTAGTTATTTTGTTGGATTCATACACGATGTATAAGAATTTGAATGTTGCCTTAAAGAAACCTCCACTGCTTGTATTAGAGAATATTTTATTTTTTTCACTTAATATTATTTTCCATCTACCGAGAAATAACTGAAATAAAAGCTGCAGCAATAAAACTAAATTTTTATAACTTGCCACATGCCAATATGAAAGGAAAATCAAGACAAGTTAGTATCGCTAAAGCTTCACAACCCAGTGGTGCAGCGAATGTGCTACCTAAACTACAATTACTCAAACAATTGACCATGTGGTGCTTTTGTTTGATAAATATTTACAATATTTTTCATGCTAAATATTTTACGTAAATATAGTTTGCTCTATAAAAAAATTTCAAACTTTATATGAAATGTTTATAAATTCAATATATTTTTATCAAATGTTTAAATTTTTTAAGCAAAATGTTTTGGGGAATTTTTAAATTTCTATATTTAAAAATGCAAGTTTCAATAAGTTCAAAATTTTTAATTTTTTAATTTTTTTTGAAATTTTGATCCTAAATTTTTTTTATAAAATTAAAAAAAATCAACGAAAATTTTTATAAAATCCATCCGCTATATGAAAAAAGTGCGCTGGATCAAAATTTAAAAAAATTATCAAAAATTTTGAGCCACTTCAGAGTTGCACACGATTATGTAAAAATTGAATGGACCCCAAAACTGCATACCCAAAATTTTTCTATAAATTTAAAAAAATTTTGATTGAAGATTTTACCACCAAATTCATAAAAAAAAATGAAAATAAGGCTTTGACTGCTTTATTGTCGCTTTGTAAAGTTTTTAGATCTAGTCTATTTTTTATGCATGATGCAATTAATTTACATGGTTTCAAATATATAACATCTAAAATTTTATTTTAAAAAAGTCCAAACAGAAAATATTGTAAATATTGCAACAAAAAAAATCACCATGCGGTCAGTGGTTTGAGTCACTGTATACCTACATATATTACGAATGTCCAACTTGTTTGCAGTTATTAATTTTAAATAGCTACTGTGTTGCACTACAGTACCGTCAATCCGCATTACCACAATTCAACTTACTCTATTATTCTATCATTGCCACAAGCATAGCAACAGTAACCAAAGCGACTACTTACTTACTGAAAAAAAATACAAAAAAAACAGCTGAAAAATACGAAGCAGCAAATTGAAAACAGCACATAGACTAGAAACTAGAAGGACGTTTTGCAGTCAGCTGCATCGGTTGGCGCGCTGATTACTGTCAATATTTGTTTCAGCTGTTACTATTGCCACGCTACACACGGCCGCACGCGGTCAACAGTCATGGCATAAGCCAATGCTTCCGCATCACTGCCACAAAAAAAAAACAACCTGCACAACAACATCAACAAATGCCCCAGTCTGCAGATTTTTAAATAAAATCAAGCGAACGAATCAGCCACCGAGTCAGAGTTGGCGGGAATTAGCGGGTAATAGAATAGCCACGAGCTGAGAATTCGTGCAGCGCGCTGACATTGCTACAGCAACAACAAGTGGCAAAGTACGCGGAGTAGCTGTACAATAAGCAATAGCCAAAGACCAAGCACCAAGCTGTACAGTAAAGCTTCGCTAACCAAAGCTGGCAGCAAGCCGTCCGTCCGTCCGTCCGCTCACTTGCCAACAATGTACGCGCTTATGGCCAGCGGAGGGTGAGATGATGATGCTGTCCTGATATATTCAATGCTTCATCCACATTCTGGTGTGCCGACAATGGCAATTAGGGAATTGTTTGGATTTTTATTATGCAGCTGACGTGCCTCATCCTTAGCTACGCGAAATTGTCCCTTGCCGCCTGTGCACGTGCGCTCCTACTTACACTGCTCCACTTTGCCTCAGCAGCTTTTCTTAATTCAGCGCCGCTGACTGAGCCCCGACCTAACCCACTCGATGGGCGCAGTGGTGGTCATCAGCGTGGCGATTATTTTTAAATTCTCGTTTCTTATACTGCACCGACCGGAAACGGAAATTGGATTTGTTGTTATCCCTTTTACACTCTCCCCGCTACTAGCTTGCCGCTTTTTCAAACGCCTTTCATACTACTATAGAGAATCAATTTCTTAGCGGAGCATCTTTTTTTAAGCCGCTTAAGTTGCGGTATTTTAACTGGATTTTTGTTTCACACCAATTCATTGGGTTGGATGGAGGGTGGGAGGAGGCAGGGGAAATAGTGGCAGCAAAAAGTTAAGAAGCGAATAGAGATGAGTGTAGTGAGATGGTGTTGTGAATTCTGTGTAGTAATCAATCGCCTAAATTTTCGCTTCTATTATTTTTGATTCAAAAATTAGGATAACAGCTTTATGCTAAGTTGTAGAAAGCATTTTAAGCGGATTTTAGCGCGAACTTAAAATTTTTTAATTTCATTTTTATTTTTCATTCTTCATATATGTATCTGCATTTTATTTTATTTTTTCTGAGATAATAAACTTTTTAATTTATGATTTGCTTTTCTTAAAACAGCGGGGTCTGCATTTTACGTTTGGTGGCAAGGTAATTTTTTGTATCATTGAAACTAATTTTCATTGAGTTGTTTGGTTATTTGCTATCTATATTCTTGTATTCAACTTAGTTTACATACTACTATCTGACCCTAATCCCTGCTCCAACGATTGGCACTATATTGCATATACATATGTATATGTATATGTATGTATGTATGTATGTATATGTGTACAAATAGACAATATTCCAAATCACCCAAATGCGCTTTTCTCCACCCAATATCGCTAGCATTTCCTGTTTCATTATGGTACACATACACGCGTACATAAATTTTCATCTGGAGCGCAATGATTATAATTTCTAAGCAAAGTAAATGCTGTAAATGTGTTTGGTACATGAAATGTGTTTGTGGTAAAATCTGCTGTATGATAAAAAAAGATCGAGCAAATATTCTTCGGGTTTTGATTATTCGGATTTGTAAAGAAGAAATTACTCATCAAGGTTCGAAACAAAGTTATTGGAGAAAACTAAACTTAGAAAATTAGCTTAAGGTAAAAAAAGAAGTTTTAGTTAATATGACTCAAAATCAGGGATCGAAAATAAAAGTTATTTTCGAAATTTCAATTTAAAAAGTTAGCTGGAAAGAATTTGTTTTTTTAACATTTATATATACCAATGTGATGCTTGTTAGCCAAGGAATGCTAATCCTATATGATTTATATTTTTTTGACTTCTTACAAAAAAGTCAGCAATTAACCGTTATTTTTTTACTGATATATTTTTAGTCAAAAATAAAAGTTAAAATTTTTGGTTTTTACTTTTTCTGTCAAATATAAAATTAAAATTTGACTTTTATTTTTTCGGTCAAATATAAAAGTTGAAATTTGACTTTTACTTTTTCGGTCAAATATAAAAGTTAATTGGGATGCTTTAGGAGCTTTTCGGTTTTAATTTTTCGGTCAAAAATAGCAGTTTACATATTACAATACAATATGTTTTAATTTTAAAAAAATCAAAGTAAAAAACTCACTTCCTTTTAATTGCAATTTTCAGTCTTCTGTAAATATATTTCCTAGGCAATAATTTAATTTCTTTAATTTAAGGTTTAAGTTATACAACAAATGACAAATGTCTTGTTAATACGTAGCAACAAAATGTTTTTATCTTAAACAGTTACATTCAAATAGATTAGCAATAAAATTTTAACTTTTATTTTCGATCGAAAAAATAAAAGTCAGATTTTAACTTTTTTCTTTGACTGCAAAAATTAAAGCCAAATATTAACTTTTTTATTTGACCGAAAAAATAAAAGTCAAATTTTAACTTTTATATTTGACTGAAAATATATCGGTGGAAAAATAACAATTATTTATTGACTCTTTTGAAAAAAAGTCATAACAGTTACGGCCCCTGCTCAAAATTAATGTGTTTTATTTTGGACTAGTTATATCAGGCTTCAAAAAACCAAACATCAACAACAAAAAGTATAAAGCGGCTTACGTTGATGCTGTTGAAAAAATCAAATTTTTAATCAAAAGAAAATTATTCTAAATCAGTCCTACAAAAAGTTGAGTTATTCTTTGCACTTAATATTTTCATAAAATATACCCTATGTTGTGGCTAAGGTTACTATCCTAGTCTCAGTAAAAGTCGTATGAAAATGATTGCAGAAGTTTCGGCGATTAGTGAGTTCAAACAGGCAAACAGTTGGATTTCTATACAGTTTTATTGTAGTAAATACTACATTTAATATTTTAAACTCTAAGATCTTAATCCGACCATTTCACTCTCATAAAATCAAAGTTTAAAATAATTCATATATTTATTGTTTGCCCAAATTTTGGTTTTTATATCTACATATATTTTAGTTGAAAAAGAATTCAAAATCGTAGAAGTCAAGCTAAGTCGTGTAAACCTTTGTTGTTGTGTCTTGAGCCCCACCAGTGGATCTCTATTACAAAACTCTGACTGGTTGTTGTGCGATCCAGCCATGCAAGAAGCTCAGATTCGGATAGCCAAAGGCTCTGGAAACTCTGCCGAATAATCTTTTAAAAAAAGTACCACAAATTATCCAAAAGAATTCCAGAGTGGAATGCATGGATGACGTCATTCACACAGACCAATAGTAGACGGCTATCTATATAGATCGTTCCCAGCATAGCAGGAGAGTAGATACACGGAATCACTCCAGCGAACTCGCACTAAATCTCAGATATCGCTTACCGGACCACTGTAGCGTTTTGTAGGCAAAGGTAAATGCCACAATTTACGCTGTATACTCTGGCACCCAAGCTGTTATTAAATATCACAAAATGATTTGTGATGAGACATTCCCACCAATTGAATGGACTGGTAGCAGACAGATATATTCGTGGTCAAATCTGCTCAGGATGTGAGCATAGTTTGACCAAAAGTAAAGCGATCTAAAGGGTAACAACTGGGCACTGCCTTATGGGGTTGGTATATCCAACGAAAGGAAGGAGAAAATGGAGAGTATTGTACACTATCTTTACCAACATCTCGCCTTCACCAGAACGTACAACCGATTCTTCAATAAGTGCTTTTCGGGTTATTTAGCCGACCTGAACATTGTCGAGCGAACGAAGAAAAATAAATGACTTTCTGCCAGCAATACCTCAACGGTATCTCGTTTTTTAGCCCTTGTGTTCCTCCGTGGGCTTGAACATAATGTACTCCTTTTTCACATCTCTTATGAGACTTCTAAGTTGTCTCAATATGAAATGCGTTGAATTTTTGACAATCTCTTATGCTTCTCCAAAGAAAAATGAGCAGAATGAATTACATATATCTTTATAAAAAATTAACAAAAAATTATTAAAGTGTAGAAAATCCCTGTCGTATAGTTAGGATATGCACTACATATAGGTTAGGTATGGTGTTATTAAAACTGCAAATACATAGATGATTTTATTTTCGCGTATTGTAAACTGCACCACAATCTACTGTATTATGAAAGTTAATTAATTAATAATTCACTATTTACAATTACTACTCGTATGCATAAAAGGGTGGCGAGCTTAAAAAAAAAATCTCTTCAAATATTAATACTATTAGACGGTATTCTACGAGGTTTAAAGCTGTGCTTTAAGCAAATCACTTTCAATTTACAAGCATATACTGCTTATTAGTTTGCTATTTTAGTATTGTGTTAACGTAAATTTATATTTTTTTCAACTGTTCCAGCTATATTGAATTAAAAAAAAAAATTCAAATATTATCAACTCTTTCCCTCTTTTATCTCTTCTCCATCTTTCATCTAACACATTATCTAAATAATGCTTCATTAACATATTTATTCGCAATTGAAACAAAAAAAAAAAACAAAAAAAAATAAAAAATACAACGTAATACTCGCTAACTAACAACAAAAAACAGTGCGACCAAAAAGTAAGTAGAAGTAAATGCGCTATAATCCATCATAAATCCTTGCAACCAACCATTCTTTACATTCATACATTTCGTCCCCCCATTTTTGTACTTTTGAAATGAAAATTTATGTTTAATGTTGAAATTTATTATTACTCGTAATTTCCCTACCCAAAACAAAAAAAAAAAACGAATTTATAAATATTTGTGTTTCATTGTCATGAAAGCTTGCTTTTAGGTTTGCTTGTGAAATAAATAAAAATAAAACTCCCCTCTCACACACACTCTAACATTTTAATTTGTATATTTTGTTGCTGATTTTAGAATATACAATTTTTTACACATGTAGTGGTAGTGGATAGAAATATAAAATTGCTACGAAAATAACTGTATTTACATTTTACATATGCACTAAATAAAGCTTTTTCGCTGAACTTATACAGAAGAGGGCAAAACAAAAAAAAATATGAAATAGAGATGGCCAAAGGTATGTAGCTAACTATTTAGGAGCTAGCAATGTAATTTCTAATGCAAAAAAGTTTATGCGTAAAAGAAAAAAATTTGTTTCAATGTAAATGTCGGATGTTTTGATTGCCTCGCACGTTTCTATAGTATCAAAATTTACTTTTTAGTATTGCATATTTTCTCAAATACATAACTGGTATTCGGTTTTTAAATTTTAAGTGGATTTATCATTTCTATTGCGGTCACCGCAGATATGGTTTAGAAAAACCACGAAAAGTGTTCATTTCCAACACTAAACTAAACCCCATTCCAATTAGGAACTAGCCTATTACCAACCAATTAAAGCTGGCTCTAAAGTAACTCATTTGCTGAGACGCGTTTGCGAGAACCAAAAATGTAATGAAAAAATTGGTACGACACAAAAAAAAATAGGGAAAACGGCCTCTCTTGCATTTGTAATTTTTTTGATGTATTTTTTTAGTATAGTATTTTAACAAAAATTAATGAAAACTCTGAATTCTGTTTTACCATTTTCTACAATTATTATATTTCGAGAAAAAAGCACAATTTTTGAAATCAAAGAACGTTATGCGAAACGAAGTACTTTAAATGCGGAAAAATCTATTTTTTGATAGAAATTCTAAAAAATCTTTGACAATCAGAACTACATTTAAAAAATAATACCCAATTATTTATTTCAGCATTTTTAAAACTAACAATTTTTTAGGGGCCCCCCAAAATGTGCAAAATGAATCACATGGTAAACTGTAAGCGCTTTGAGCGACCTCTATATTTTTTTTATTTCAAAGCAATAGCACAAACAGATATTTTAACCTGTTCCATTGAAAAATTATTTTAAGTATTAAATTCGAGGTTTATTTCTATATAATCCCTCATCAAAATTTTTTGTATACAAAAACTAAATTCCACAATTTTAAAAACCTTAATAATTTTTCTGCTGTAATTGAATATTTTGTAATAATCAAACGCATTATATCAAAAATTGATCGAGAGTTGATCGAAAAAATACAAAACAGTTATCCTCCATCTAAATTTCAAATTTTTATGGCCTAGGGTAGGCGCTATCTCAGTTTTTTCTGTTGCTCGGAATCAACTTTAGTTTTCGCCGGGAATGATGGCATTGAAAGATGGTGCGTTATTAAAGTTCAAAATTAAAAAGATTTCTCTCCGCATATGCCCGTTATTGTTGAAATTCGAAGTTTATCTTTTTTTACAGCAACGAAGATTTTTTCAAACTTAATATTTCGAGTAACTAACAGATTGCAGCCAAAATTTTGAAATAATTTTTAAACTCTGGCTTTTTATACAAAAATATTTTTTGAACGGTAGTTTTTGTTTCAAATAAGGTTCACTAGTACTGCCAAGTGAAAGTGAAAACTGATAAAACTTTTTATAAGCAAAATGGGTCTCTGAGAAAGAGAGAAATACCAAACAGTAGGAGTTTGCTCTTTGGGTAAAAAATGGTACATTTGTCAAATACAATGCCATTTGATATCTCATTTTCCAGAGAGCCGAGCATGATAAAAATATTTATAAGGTAAAACCGCTGAGAGGCAGTTTGAATATTTTTGAAGTTTGCTAACAGTATACAAAAAATTTACAACTCACTTTCCCACACAAACAATTTAATTTTTTATCTGAAATAAAAACATTTTTTTAATATTTTCAATTGTTTATTTTTTGCTCGATGAAATGAGAGAAGGTTTTACCTTAGAATATTTTTATCATGGAACCGAGTACGTAATCTCTTTCTGAGTAAATTCTGCCAAAAGCTTTACCATTTGCGGGAGACATTTCGAGCGCATCAAACCGCGATAAGCAAAGAGACCAGGTCTTGTCGTCGACTCTGATGTATTTTTTTTCGGTTGGTGTCAAAACCATTTGACTTTTTGACAACCCACTTGTAAAACATAAAATTTACCAAAAGCAGGTTTAAAACAAAATTGAATGATTTAGAAAATATTAAATATTAATTTAATTTTCGCAAACTTCTTCTCTGATTTACTAAGATGGTTAAAAACATCCATTATTTTTTGAGTGCAGCAAACGTGTGTTATTTTTATTTTGAAGTCAACTAACTGCTATGTGAAAAATTAAGACTTTAATAAATAATTATAATTTTTTTAAATATTTATTTCAATCGTTAATAAGAAAGTCTGTCAATGACGCCCATTACACATACAAACCCTAATGTAATGATATAAAGTTTCTTTATTATAACTTTGGTTTTTAACCCATTAGAGGTCGAACACATTTTTCAATTTGTGTAATATACTTTATAAAGCCTTTCTGAAAACTTTTCGCCGCAAAATGACTGTGGTTTTGAACACAGAATATTTGCTTCTCGGAATGTTTTGTCTTTCTTATTTATTTATTAAAAAAAAAATTAGTAAGCGGGTTAAAAAATGGCTGGCGAATAAAAATTGCAAAATATCTGCCAAGTTTGCGTGCAGAAAATTAGTGTCATTGCTTTCTGGTACACATTATATCATTACACTATTATATAAACTACAAAATTAGGCCAAAATTTGCATACCTACTTATACAAGCAAATCCAAATCAATTTCGAGATGCATACGTGATTTTATTGTTATTGTTTAGAACGTTTATTTATTAACCAGAAGAACATTACTTTTGATGAAACCTTAAAAACAAACAATATACATATATTTGTTAAACTTTCCAACAACTAAAACAAACAACACGATATGTTTATTTAAAAACAATATCGCAATTTTGTACACAAAACATTTTTGTTGTAATATGTAAAGAATTTAGGTCTATATTTTTCTAAAGACATAAATTACACACTCTGTTCTTTCCCAGCACCTCTACCCCATAAAGCATTTATTTGTGTCTTATTTAATTTTCATTTGAATGTGTATTGTTATTTTCTTTGCCATATGTACAAAAAACTTTTTTAAAGTTCAATTCTATTGATTTTTCCCACACTCACAGAACAACTTGCCTGGTGGCAGCGCTGGGATAAAACTACGCTCATCATTCTGATAGCCTCAATATTGGCGCTACTTTTAGCCGTTATCATTATATGTTGCATTATCATTTGCATATGCCGCCGACGCAGACGTCAGGATAAATGTAAGTACAAATTGTGAATAACGGAAGTGAATATAATATATAAAACAATTAGCATATAAACTATAAGTATTTATATGAAAGATATGTAGGTTTAAGTATTTCAATATATAAAAAAAATTGAAAAACTTATTTAAAAAGTATTTGAAAAATTCTAACTTTTAAAAATAAATTATTTTGTTAATTATTTTTTAAAATATTAATTTTCGTAAAATTTATTTAGAATTCATTTATGTATATAATTATTCTTTTGGTTTTTTTTTATTAGCGATAGTTTTCTTTTTACAGATTTTATTACTATTAAGGTTTTATTTCCAAAACAGTAAATTTGTTGCTTATTTTTCGGTTTTAATATTAAAAACCAAATTTTGTTTTGTTTTCTGCATTTCGTTACTTGTTGCTGTTTTTTAACTTTGATATGCATTTTTGTCTGTGCATGTTAAGCCCTACCACCTGCATTTATTTATAAACTTTCCCTTGCATTAATTGCGGCGTAACTAGCAGTTTTGACTGAATAATTAAACGCTCCACGCTCCTTCCGCTTACCAGATTCATACATCTACCCTACTGTCGTAAATTGAATACCCAATTTTTTTTTTTTTGTTTTATAGAAGTCACCAAAAAATTTAATATACTTTTTTTGCAAATTGACAGTAAAAGTGCGCATACTCCTAATGGAAAATAAATAATAAATAAGTCAACTTCCATTTTATGTCAATAAGCCCGTATTTGTTTATTTATTTGAACGTAATTAATTTAATAATAACACACACGCTCCTCAACCCATACTAGCCACCCATCCCTCGCAGTCATATGCTATGTACTCAGATATATCTCTAATGCATGGCAAATAATTCAATTGTATTCGATTCCATTACAAAGCGCCTGTAGCTATGCTATGATTTTGTTTGAATTTATTACAATTTTTTGCGCGCACGCTTGTATTTGTTTGTGCATCTGTGCAAAGGAAGCGAAAGAGTAAAGTTTTTACATAAAAATTAAAATCTCTATGCACTCCACTAATGAATTATTGTAATTAATGATGAAACTAATTAAATTCAATTGCAAATGTTGTTATATTGAATTATTTATTTACTTATTATTTTTATGATTAAACATAAATGCAATATATTACGTAGTACATATTTGGTTTGCAATTAATTTTATGTTGCCGATACAGGGTGTTATGAAGTTTTGCAGTGAATTTAAATGAAGCAAAAGTGCTGTGAAGTTTTGGCTGAACCAGGAAATATTTTAGCGCAAAGTTCTTACACTCAAAAGCTTCCTCTGTGGATTTCATGGGGGCGTGCAAAATGTTTGCAGTTTTATATTTACTTATTCTTCTTTTTTTTATCAAGCTCAGTCGTTATTTCTACGTTTTAATTTTTCTCAAATTCGATCGATATTTTGTGGCTTTTGCTTTTTTGATAAAAACAATGTATCGATCATATTTTTCCGATATTTTGTGATTATTTCAATCAACGATAATTGTTATTCCTGGTTTTAAAATTTGTCGATCATAAAAACCGAACAAAATTTGTGGGGGTGACAATAACAACACCTATAACAACACGATGTATGTATGAACATATATGTATTTTATGATCGAAAAAATAAAAATATCGATCAAATATGATCGGAAAAACTTAATTGAAAAAATATCGATCAAATTTTACAGAAAAAAAAAATTAAAATATAATGATCAAATATTACCGAAAACTTAAAATCACAATATATCGATAAAATGTGATTCCAAAAATAAAAGTCACAAAATATCGAGCAAACTTTATCGAAAAGACTTAACTGAAAAAAAAAAAATTGCAAAATATCGATCAAATTTTACAGACAAAATAAAAATTTAGATATAATGATCAAATATTACCGAAAACTTAAAATCACAATATATCGATAAAATGTGATCGCAAAAATAAAAGTCTCAAAATATCGAGCAAAATTTATCGAAAAATTAAAAATAAAAAAATATCGATCAAATGTGATCGAAAAAATAGAAATTACACAATATCGAACAAATTTTAAAAACCTAAATAAAATAATTAAAATTTATCAAAAAACAAAAATCACAAAATATCGATCACTTGTGAGCTAAAAAGGAAAAATCTTAAAAAAACGAGTATGGCATAAAGATTAGATCGATATATTCTAGTTTTGTTTTGCAAAAATTCTACCCAATAATTTTTTAAACGAAAACATAAAAATAACTATTACTTGCGGTTGTTAACATCCACCGATCTTCGCTTACAGATGGCATGTTGTATTAGCGATAATCTTTGACTCGAAATCACATTTCTTAAAGACAGGGCAATTAGCTTTTAAAACGTTTTCAAGGTAAGCGAAAAAATACTGGCTGTCGTGAAGTACTAAGGAGTCGTAGGGAAGTTTTTGTCCGCCTTCGGACGTCGGATAACGTAACGCAATAAGAAGACAATATTTTTTTCGGAATATGCTTTCACACAACAGAGAATAAGATAGGAACTCCAAGTAAAACAAGGAACAAGGAAATATTTTTTTAATATCAGTAAGTAATTTCTCATAAATTAGCCCGACTTAAAAAAAAAAATCAGAACCAAATGTAGAGAGCGAGTGCCGTTTTTTTACCTCTAGCTTATGCTAAGTAGTTTCGTTTATTTTTTACAAATAAATAAATTTATTGCCAAAAGATGTGACCAATCAGTTGCGCCTGCCGAAAATTCAGCATTAAAAAAAAAATTAGCAATTGGCTACCAGCTTTATTAATACTTTAAATATTTTTAATTTCATAACACGCTGTATCAGAAATAAACACACATAATATTTTCATATGTACATAAAATTATAATTCATACAAAACTTTACCATAATTATGCGCTTAATTTAATTTGACATGCGACTTAACAGAAAAATTTTATTTTCTCTTCTCTTCTTATGTTTTTGCGCTTTTATGTATGTGTGTGTGTTGTCTGCTACAACAACTGCAACCCCAATCAAACTACTGCATTAAAATGCAAAATGTTACTAATGAAAACTGCATTAACAAACAACTTTAAACACAACAACAAAAAACACAACATAACCTCAACACAAAAATCATTTAAATGCCAAACAAACAAAAAAAAAATACTTGAATAACGCTTTAAAATACATTTAAAACGAAAAAAATTGGCAAATACACAATGAAATATAAAAAACGGTGAATCGTGCATTGTGTGCAAAATTGTCTGGAAAATTGTTAAACAATGCCAAATTTATATTTATTTACAAAACCTGTACATCACGAAAAAAAAATAATAATTTATTATCAAATTCAAATATAAACATAATCTTTAAATTGTGTTAAAAACCAATTAAAAACAAAAAAAAAACAAACAAACAAACAAATATTTCATACACATATTGAAACTCAACAAATATTTAATGCAAACACAATGGAATATTTATTTATTTGTGCGCTTAAATACTTTGCTATTTGTGTTCGATTTGCTTCTCGTCTATTTACTTGCGATTGCATTGACTTGAAATGGCTTTGCATTTATCTATGTATGTGTATATCTATCTATGTATGTAAAATAATTGTCTTTATATATTAAAACTTAAATAAAATTTATACACACAAATATTCTTTGCCTGCCCATTCGTCTGCCTGTTGCCGTTGTTGATTTCGTTGCCAAAATAAAATTACCACAAAATGTGTACTTAATTGAATGGCAATAATACGGATATATTTACATATACATATGTACATATATATATATACAAAAAAACAACTACACAATACAACAAATACATAATTTACACAATTTACTAAATCAAATACCAAAAATAATATAATTCGATAAACATCTGCTGCCTTAATCCATTAACTAACTTGCTGTGAACAACAACCAAAAAAAAAAACAAAAACACAAAAACACAAAAACAAAATCATCAATCACTGGACACAACAACAATCAACTAATTCATCTAAACGCTACATATCAAATACTAATCGACACTAAAAATCAACCAATCATTTGTGCAATCAAAAAACTTAAATGCGCGCTCATTTCTATACACCGCCTATAATTGTACGCATTCACACATAAACAATAACACACACCTACACACGTACACATACATACATAAATGTTACTTTCAAAACAACGCTGCTGTTTCATAAACACCCAACTCACTGCGTCCAACCAACATCATTATTCTTACATCAACAACAACGATGACAAAAACACTTGAAAAACAAACAAATTGTTATTTTCGCAAAAACTTTTAAGATCGCACCGATGTCTCCATCAGCGCCACGCACAGGTAAGCTGATTGAAAATAAACATAAAAAGTCTAGGAAATTTACAAAGTCGTAAAGTAAAAAGTATTTGCTAAAAGGTTATGCATTTTATTTTATTTTATTTTTTTTTTTTTTGTGTGATAATTATTCATATTTTTGTAATCGTAGAAATCAAATGCCTTCACGTTTTTTCTTGTATATTAAAATGTATTTGGCAAATTGGTAAAATAAGTTACATAACTTGCTAACTGTTATTATTCAGAACACTTTATTTTCTAACTATCTGCAGTTTTTTTAATAGGGGCCCCGTATACTTAAACTGCAAAGGAGTTACCAAAAATAAAGCAGCTAACCAGCATAACAAATATTTGATTGTTGAGTTTTAAAAATGTCATCCGAATTTTCGTAATAATTATAAAAGGATATATAGGAATAATGAGAAAACAAGCAATCTTCACACGGTTAGCGTGGCTGAGTGGTTGCGTGCTCGCCTAGCAACTCCGTCTACCATGGTACAAAGCCAGGTAAAGTCTAGAAAGCAAGAAGTCTGATGTGGAGACGTGGTGATCTCCGAAATAGCAGCTATCACTTCTACCACTTTGAAAAATTGTTGTTTCTCATATTATTCCCTAACACACACCTGGCCTCAAGCTCTATAAATTATACAGACGATTCATAAATATAAGGCCAAAAATTATAATAATTATAAAAGTCTTTTGATAATTATTATAATATGAGAACAATTTGATAATCATCGATAACTATTATTTTGTTACTTGTGTTCAGAGACCAAAAATTACTGTTATCTCAAATTTAGAAATAGAAAGCGTCACCGGTTTCGGAAATTTAACGAAGTTGTCACATAAAAAATATTTTTTATATCACCCTTAAGAGAAATATATCCATTTTAATTTTTTATGTTGTCTGATAACTGTTATAAAGGAGATATATTTTTCTGCTGTCAATAAGTGTTATTTTTCAACTTCTATTGGTTACTTTGCCCAAATAATTGTTATGCAGGATAAAATATTTTTTCCGTTGTCAATAGAAGTTATTCCCCAACGTTTATTATTTACGTTGCCCAATAACTGTTATGTAGAAGAAATATTTTTTTTTGTTGCGTTCAAGAGTTACTTTACTGTTATACAAAATAAATATGTTTTCTTTTTTTTGATAATTGTTATGCTGGATAAAATATTTTGTCCATTACCAAAAAGTGTTACTTTCCAACAATAATTTTGCTCATTGCCCATGACAGTTAATTTCCAGCGTTTATTTCTTACGCTGCCGATAACTGCTATGAATGAAACATATATTTTATGTTACTAATGAAAGCCGTCGTCTGGTAATTCCTATGTAAAATAAATATATATTCAGTTTTCAATAAGAGTTATTTTCAAACATTTTTTTTTAAATTTATTAGTAACTGTTATGTAACTGTTATTACATCTTTACTTTTGTTTGTTTCTTCATCTTTTACTGTAGTTTTAGCTATATTTGTATCTTTGCTTTCAACTTATATTTCATTTCCATCATCTTCTCGTTTCTCTAAATCTCTATCCCTATTGGCAACAAAAAACAACAATTATTGACAATTTAAAAAATTAACACTAAGGTATAACTCTTATCCGCGAAATTCAAAATATTTCTCACCTAATAGCTGTCAGAACTCTTGTGGGATAAAACTTCTAAATGCAGTGACACTGCTTATATAATAAAAGTTTTTTTGGCGAGATACAAATTTTATCTTTTGAGGATATGAAAGTTTCTTCGTAAATCTTCAAACAACTTTTATCTTGAAGCGTATATTAAAAAAGCTTTCAATAATGTGAATTGCCAACCTCGGCCGAGATTTCAAGGCTGGGGACATCGGTGATAGGACGTTCAGACCACACACTCGGCTAGTTTATCAAGAAGTTAGTTCAAAAGTGGTTACAAAATTCAACCCGAACAAAACGGATAGAAAACAGAATTTCCAGAACACCTTCGTGTATTTCTAATTAGTCACATGAGATGCAACAACTATAGCATCTATAAAAGTATTGCAAGTACATATATAGATAGTAATTGAAAATTTGATATCTTGAAGTAAGTGGCTCTGAATAACTCATGCCCAAGATTTCACAGTTTGCCAAATACATTTTCCATTTTTAATATGTGTTTAATATATATTTACTTTAATAGTCAATATTTTCCTATTCCATACACCTTATCTGATTTATGTAATAATAATTCATCAATTTTTTGTTTAATGTTATTAATTTCATTTATTTTTATTTTCTTTTTTCGTTGCATATTTTGATGCGTGCACCGTTATTTACTCCTCAAAAACTGTTACATGTTTTCACAACACTAAAATTTTATTTGGCTGTTTGAAATAAATGTTGTTGCTGCTAAAATTTTCTTTTAAATTTTATGCTTTTCATAAATTAATAACAAAATAAACAAAACATTAAATCGTCATCAAATACATAACAAATACATATAAACAACAACAGTGTACTCTCCTATCAGTCAAATGCGCCCCCAGTAGGTACAGTTTCACCGACGCTCACGACGATCACACCACAACCACCGACTACGGGTTGCCTGTTGCCCAATTTGGCCGCACAAGAATTGCCACAACTTCCCGGTCCAAAACTGCCTCCCAAGTCACCACCTCCCAACCCACCGTCCAAGAAAATTGTCAAGCCCTCAACTACTCCCACAACTTCGACCACACATACCCCTCCGATAGTTACGACACCCACTCGCACACCCAGCCTACGTGTCAGACATGCCGCCCAAGCACCCAAATCACCGCCACGCTGGCCGCTCCGTCCCGGCGTTATGGTGCACGTCAGCAGCGACACAAAAGAGAATTTGGCCACCAATCGGATGACACTGCGACCGCACATATTGACGGCACAACTGTCAAATTTAACTGCCGTAGCAGCGGCAGACAGTAGCACTGCATCGAGCAGCACTTTGAATGCGTCCGGTTTCTCGGCAAACACCGCACAAACAACACTGCTAAATGCATCCACACAGACGGCCAATTTTAGTGACATGGGTGCAGATGTAGGTGGCGATGGCGATCTTGGCGGTGGTGGCGAAGGTGTTGATATACCCAAGCAAACGTTAACGCTCGGCCGCTTTAATGGTCGCCAAAAGCGAGACTGCGGAGTGGGTAGCGAGCAAACCAGCACCGTCGGCTACACGCACCGCACTGCATGTCAAACACTGCCACATAAATTTGCCAAATCATCACAGTTGATGTCTCATTCCAAAATCAACAACGATAATCTGAATAATCAAATTTTGACAGTTGTCAGCAGCGAAGAACAGGAAGGTTGGTCAGGGGACAGCGCGCATTTGACAGCTGCGACAGCTCAAATGCCATTGACAAGTGAAGTAGCATCGCTGCCTACAACGGATGTCACTGAACAGATGACAGTTGTTAGCGCTGAATCGAGCAGCGTTGTCGCAGAAGTTTGTGGCACTACAGACAAACGTGGCGGTGCACGCCGTTTGGGACGGGTGGAGAAATTCTTTGCGGGAATTTTCAAACGACGTGGCGCTAACGTTGACACTACGCGCGACAGCCAGCGCAGCCATGTCGGGCTGCTGGGTGGCATGTGGCAAGCTGGAGCAGGCGTGCTAAGGCAACGCCTCACAGATGGTACAGAAACTGCGAGAAAATCGCCATTTTCCGCAGAACATCGCCTGAAGGGCATTCGTTGCAGTGGCAGTGGTAATTAATTAAATTTCACATTTTTCTTTGCGTCAAAGTTTATTTTATTTGAAACTTTTTTTGCTCTGCTTTCTTACACTTTTATTTTTGTTTTGTTTTTGTAATTGCTTGCAAACACACACTCTCATCACACCCAACAACAAATACCGCAAACACACTCTCGCACTCACCACTTGTAGTCACGTACAAAAAGTCGCCGGTACGCACGTCGCAAGTCGGCGCGAGTGCTGTTGCCGATTGTAGCAGTAGCAGTAATAGTAACAACAACAACAACAACAACAATCACACTTGCCTGACGCTTAGCGCGAATGCAACTACAAATGCTAGTACTGCTGTGCAAAATGCAAACACCGAACAATCTGCTTCTAATATTACCACTACAGTCATACCAACAGCCACAGTCGCAGCGAAAGTACAGCAACAACAATCGCCTCCAGCTACGCAGCCGCCTACTCAGCAAGCAACCAACAGTCCCCGATCACCTGCCTCTGTGACATTTCAAGTGCCTTCATACGGCAAGACTCCGGCGGCGAGCATCCACAGCAGGGCGACAGCCATCAACGGCGCGAGTGGCATCGTCAACGTAAGGAGCAGCAGCAGCAGCAACAACAACAACAACAGCAATGCTACGACGCCGACGCGTGGACGCACGCAACAGCTACACCGTGGCTTATTGAAGAGTCCTACGCCGCCGCCACGTCCACCGCCGCCGTTCAAAGCGGCACCGCCGCCATTACAGAAACGCATTGTGGCCACAATTTCGCCGACGAAAGTCGAGCGGGTTCAAAGTAAGATAAAATCTAACTGATTATCATTTGCACTTAAAAGTCATTCTCATACGCATACTCATTACTGCAAAACTAACCACACACAAAAACATGTTTATATGTATTATTGCAATTCAGAATATTTTTTTTTTTAATTTTATTTCTCCGTGTTATCAAATTTTTGCATACATGTAGTAGTATTACACGTTTTCTTTTGAGCTATATCTACATATGCAAAAATTGCTTTTCAAGTTTTACTCACACAACAATAAAGGCTATATAATTTCAATTAGAAACAAAAAAATTTGATTAATTTTAATAACTAATTGTCAAAAACGCCAGTTCAAAAATGTAAGATTTTATTTTATTATGAAAGAAAAGTTTATACTCCTCCAGTCAAATAGAATCCTTCGGAGCTGCATATAACTATATCTCGAAAAAAGTCAAAGCGAAGGTGCATATATTTCACAGTGCTCCATCTATTTTGGAGGCGAAATTTAAACATCCAAAGCTGTTTGCTTTTTTTGGCGGCTTCTTGTGAAAAGATCATAGAATGAGGCCGAGAATTAAAAGCGAAAAGTCGACGAAAAATATGCAGCATTTATTTTCAGTAGCCCTCAAGAACATTAGCATTTCGAGCTGACAGAACTAAGTTCCACCTTTCGAGGGAAATTATTTAATATTTTGTTGTATCTGGAGTTATAGTTATGCTAAGCGAACTAATCTCTGAGGTCACATATTATATTATGAGCTTAGAGCATTTAGCCGAAATTTTGCTGCGCCAAATATTACCTATTATCAAAGACAGAAATCACTGAGCCCTAAGTGTTTATTGCAAAAAACATAAAAATAAAAAAATTAAATAAAAAAATCACAAACAAATATACTAAAAACAACAAAATTATAACTAATAAATTCAATAATCGTTCACTTAATCTAATGCTTCATTAGATCAAATATTTTACGACAAAATATGACACAAAATGTCAACATGTTGCCATTTTATATTTCTGGATTTTCCTCATATCAAAATATGTCAAAGTTTTGGCTGTTTTCATTCACTGATCATGTTTGACGTCAAATTTTTGACCTAATGCAAACCAAGCATAAGAATTTCAAAGATAGGTTAGGGTTACGGCTTATCAACATCCTTTTTTTTTGCATAAATTGATTCCTTAACATGACTAGAATATGATGTTAAAGTGAATTTTTAAACTTCAAAGTTATTATAAAGATATAGCAGTTAGAAGAAGCAGCACATCTCCATCATATTTTGATTACCGATTTAACCGCTTCATTGGATATTTATAGGGTGCACAGACTGAACTAGGATCATGCAGATATTCCGAAATGTTATACTTTTTGTATAAACAAATAAATTTAAAAAATTAGGGAATTGAAACTATTTTTCAGAAGTCTGCCGAAAATTAATCATTCTATTGTATATTTTAACAGATTAAAATTCCTTGTTTTTTTTCTTTTACAAAGATTATTTGACAAAATCGTAGAGAAATTGAGCGTCCTTTTTGACAAGGCATTTGTTTTCGTAGTAATGCCACTTACGTTACAAAATAGATTTTTACTCAAAATTTGTTTCACATATACTTCAAATAAAAATAAATGTTTAAATGCTTAAAAACAGGCCAACCCCCTTTAGCTTCTCTCTTACTTCTGATAATAAGTTATTGTTTTCATCTCATTTTAGTTGAAGCGATAAATTGAGTTAATGTCCTGGTCTTTATGTTATTCGCGGCACTTTATACCTCTTGCCAGTGGAAAAATAACGAGTAAAAAAGCAAATCAGGATCTCTTCTATTGAATGTGGAGGGCATTACCGTATCGTCGCTTAGTCGCGAAAAACAAACTTAAGCGAAATTTTTTTCAAAATTTTTTTCAAAATTGTTTTCTTTTAATGCAAAAATGCAAATTTTGCAAAAACAAAAGCCGCTTACGTTTTTTTTTGCGAATAGGGCTCGATATATGCATAACTTTTTTATAAGTTTTGAATTGCATTCCCGCTTTCCAGAGAACAACTCGTAGAAGGAGTTATTTTTGTTTAAGAAGGGAAGTCCTTGACAAATTCCCTACTGTGTGCTTTCAAAATAAATACAGACATACGTACACCAAACTCATTTTCAATTAGTAACACTGAAGAAATCATTTTTTGTATGTTGCATTTTTAGCTAAACGTAATATAATTTAGAATACATGTTAATTTTCAACTAACTCAAATTCTTCTAATATGAATTATCTATATATATTTATATGTAAGTAATTCTAAATGCTTCGTCGTGTGAAGTCCTTATTTAACAACTATTCTCAAGTAAGCGAAGCATCTTATCTTTTTTTTACTTAAAAAAAGTGCTATAATTTTTATAAAGCTAATAATTTTTTTTTTTTTGTTACTCTCATTATGCTAAATGTTGTAAGATCCCGTTATTTATTAAAATTTGCTGCTTAAGTTTTGAAACATTTTCAACATTTTTTGTATTTAAATTTAATTAACCGAGACAACAAGATTATTTGCTTGCTGTGCGCGCGTTAGCTTTAAATGTTCGGCATGTGACCTGATTATTTTTAGCAGCCCCTCTGAGTGTCGTTATGAATTTTTTTTAAGCACGTGTTGCAGAATTTTAGTTAATTAAACGACCATTTTGCTAACACTATTAATTAATTATAACAGTTTATTGTTTTTAGTTTTTTATTATTTCGTTTTTATTATAAATTTTTAAGTACATACTATTTTGAAATTAAAAATGCAGTTAAAAAAATTTACTTTAAGTTATAATTTAAAAATTTTACTTTATTAAATTCTAGATTATATCTAAGTAGCTATTTTTACCCTCTAATTACATATTCGCTATTTCTTTGCAATTCATATTTTTATTTATTTTTAATAATTTCCATTTTTTAACTTTCTTCGTTCAACTTTAATTGTATGTGTAAATGAAATTTGCTGCTACGCCCAAAAAAATATACGTATACCAATACCGGTACAAATGCATTGATTCGTATAAAATAAAAATAAAATAAATACTACGTACAAATACAACACGGAATGTTGACTCAACTTTAAAAAAAAAAAATAACAAAAAATACAGTACAAGACAAGTCATCTTCACTGGGGGATCCATTGACGGAACCTGGCGAGTATGAGAATCTGCCATTTCATGGTCTGCAAACGGCTCCTAATAAGGTACTTACATACAAACTACATATAGTATATATGATTATCATTTTATACGAACAACTAACAAATAGACAACTATAGTCACCACATCACATCAATATATCACATCACTACATCACATCAACACATCACATCACATCACACCCAATCATAAATTGCGTACATTCTAGTATGTAGGCACAATCAGCACAAACACAAATATCTATACCAGCACATGCAAAATACATACACACTCACACACAATTCACAATAGTTTGAAATATTCTGCATTTGCATACATCATACATTGTGGTATTTTCAAAATTTTGCCAACTACAATGTCAGAAAACACGTATTATCGCCATTTTAGTAAATTTGCCTACAATAAAAATCTTATCTATTTGATTGCAAATATTGAAATTAAAATATCATTAGTAATATCAATGTAAACTGTTGTTTTTTTTTTGTTTTTTTTTTTTTGTTTTTTTTTTGTTTTTTTGTATGTTAAATTTGTAGGTAGATTGTCAATCATGCAAAAAATCAAATCAAAATTTCAGCATCAATACATATTTGATTGTGCAGCTATGAAACATGAATTATATAAATATTATTATTTGTTTAGTTATACAAAATTGAGCTTATCTGTAGAGAAAATGTGTTTGTTGTAATGCATATGTTTACATTTGATATTTGTACATTGTTTAGTATTCATTAGTGTTTGCTATTCCATTCATATGTTTACCATAAATCATTTTACACTTACTTTTCATATTCAAATTGAACCAAAGAAAAAAAATCAAGAATTTGATTTTATTATAAAAAAGAACGAAATAATTTTTCGATTTATATTATTTTTGCCATTTTATTGCGCAGTTTTTTAGGCAGAACTGCAGAAATTTTTCAGATTGAAATTTTTATATTATATTTTATTTATAATATTCTCTTAATGCCAACAATGTTTTATTTTTATACATATTTTTAAATTAAGTCTGTGATCTACAAAGTTTTTGCATAAGTTAACAGGTATTATACATTTTTTTTGTGGATCTATTTTCCTTTAAATATTTTTTAGATTTCTTTTCATTTAAAATGTTTAATAACTTATATTTTTAATTTACTTTAAAGGTAAATATTTAGCATTAATTAAAATATGTAGTGAATTAGTTTTTTAACACCAATCATCATATAATTACATATTTATGTGTGTTTACAAAAATTAGAGCAAAACTTATAAAAATTCGGTCAATTTCAAAAAATTCGGCAAGTTAAAAAAAAAGAAAAAAATGTCTACATAATAATTTTTTGGACCTAATTTGTTGGGGAAAAAGAGTAAAAATTAACATTTACGCTTTAGAGCTCACTGTTGTTGATTTTTTTCCAATACATTCCTAATAAAAACTCGCCTTGAGCTCAAAAGTTCTCGTTGATATACAAAAAAAAATGTCGTCTAATTATCGATTTTGCAGCTTTGTAGTTCATTCATTCATTAAATCATTCCACTTTACAAAGTGTAAGTTTTACAAATCTAAAAATTTTTGTTTATTTTTTATGGCTTTTTTTTTGCTGGCAGTGTTCTGCATTTCCTTTCATGCATTATGTGAAAAAATGCGTAACACCACGCCAACAAAAAAAAAAAAGTATCAGAAATCGCCAAGAATTTTCAGCTACTTGAAGCTAACACTTTTTTGTGGTAGAATCGAATGGGCTTCAAAACTGCGTTCATACTCGAAAATTTTTTAAAAATTCGGATAAAAAAGTTAGAGATTTTTATGATCCTTTTTTTATTTGTTGAGCTTTTAAATAAATTTTCTAAAAAGTTTTTAACTTCAACTTAAATGATTTTTATTTTAAAAATAACTATATTTTGATAACAAATATTTTAATTAAAAACATATATGTTAACACGTTCATATAGTTTTTAAGAATTATTACCTATGTTAGTATTAGAGAAATATTACGGCAATATGAACACTGCATCAAAAATTTGCAAGAAGAACAATTTTCTACAAAAACTAAATGAACTAAAGATTTTTACGTTTTACAAAACTTAAAAATATTTAAAAAAAAGTCGTTTAAAATTTCGACCCTTTTAAAAAGAATTTTCAGAAACTCTTTTAGTATAAAGTTTTGTGGTACAAAAAATAATAAAATTAGCGGTAACTAAAAATTCTCGTAGATTTTTGATTTTATTTCCCGCATTTTACTAATTTTCTTATATATCAAATAAGCACGCAGGAAAGAAAGAAAAATCAACGGAAACTTCTAGCCAATCCAAATTTGCATTTTATTGTACTAAAATTTAATACGCTACTAAAGAATGTAATTTAAGTTCTAAAAAACAATCCGAATCTTTGATTTCCATGGTTTTTATAGCTTTTTTATAGTTTTACCTATATTTTTTTTTTCGTAAAATCAATGAAAAAACATTGTAAACAAATGCCATAATTGTCTTTGCGATTTCCGAATACAGCATATGTGCATTAGGGTGATCAAAATATAGGGATGCGAGCATTGAGTTTCCGAGTTTTTCCAGATCACCCTTAGAAAATATATGCAGATATTTTTAAACATCAAGAATGGGTGTTTTGGACTGCACTTTTATACAAATTTAAAATTAAATTGTATTCTATTTTAAAATGACGAAAAGATTTTCATCCATCATTCAATTAATTTTGAATAACGAATAGATTTTTATCAAACAATCAAATAGCATTTACCAACGAATAGAATTTAATTCGTCATACAAATAATTTCAAGTAACGAATATATTTTTATTCATCATTTTTTAACACAGTTATTTCTATAGTGAATCAAAATCTATTCGTTATTAAAAGTTACTCCATTGGAATTCTTTCTAATTTTTCAATCACTAAATTATTCAGTATTTGCCCATAGCTGATAAATTATTCTTCTTAAATACAAACATTATGTTTTTCCACTAACCTTATTTATTTTCCATGTCCTGCCGTTTTTCTTACATATTTATGTTGTTTTGAAAACATTGGACAATCAACAATATTTTTCAGAATATTTTTATGTATAAGCTTCTTAACTAATTCCCAATTTGTATGCTAACAAAATACCATTCAAAAACCAGCTTAAAATTCATGGCATAACAAAACCTAATCGTATGCAATTTTACATTTTTTTTCCACTCTCCCGCATGCAAACTCGCTTCGCTTCCGTGTCTGAAATTCGTACATAACGGAAACAAACAATAACTAAAATCACATAAACAACCGTCTACTAAAAACCATCAACCACCACTAACCGCTTTACGCGTTCCATATATCCTGCACCTCCATTCGGGCCGTTCGCTCGCTCGCAGTTTTCTACGACTCTTACAAATTTTAATAACAACACCAATGTGGTGCGCGTCGCTCCACGACCCAAGAGACTCAATGGCAATATTGGTCAGCCACATCACCAACAGCAACAGCAACAGCAACAGTACGAACAAGACCAGTACGACCATCAGTTTCAGTATCATCAACACCAACAACAACAACAATCACACCAACAACAACACCAGCAGCAGCAACACCAATACAATACGCTGCAATATGTTGGGAGCGGGGCACGTGTGATAGCTGCGAATCAACAATACCAACAACAACAACAACCGCAATCACATACAATGAATTCCCACAACAAAGGGAAACTGCAACATCACCAACAACAACATATGTTGATTTCGGTGGCAGATGGCGGCGAGAATATCGCAGACGATATCGTCGCCGCAGGCATCGGCGGCGCAGCTCATGGCGGCAATGGTTACATGAATGGCGGCATCGGTGGCACTGCACCCCATCAAATTTCATACAATCTAAATAATTGCTTTCCGAAAAGTTACACCGAATACTATCACCAACAACAACAGCAGAAACAACAAACTGGCATCTCAAATAACACATCCAGCGCTCAGCTGTTGAATGCCATCGAACATGACTACCCAACGTATGCAGTGGTGGAGCGCAATACGACAAATTTAGCCGCCGCAACAGATCTGAGCGCTACGGATGGTGGTCCCAGTTTGCGTGTTGGCCCAACGCCCACAACAGGTAGCACAAATCCCTTCTTGGCCATCAGCAATTTTAAAAAATACGACACCAACACCGGCATTCCCGCCGATAATGTCTATCATCAACCGCATATATTGGACATCAGCGATACCGCTTCAATGCAACGCAGCGGTAGGCGTAAACCAATGTTGGATGGTAAAATGGAGGATAAAAAATTCTATTCATTGAAATTCACCAGCGGCGGTGGCGGTAAAAATAAAGCACCACATTCAGCGCATAAGTCGCCGGCGAGTGGCATGTTGAACGCGTCCATGATATTCCCGGGCAGTAATGGCAACAAATGTAAGCGACATCATTCTTTTGCTGGTGGTAGCATTGGCGATATTGACTCTACCGGCCCGGGGACCCAACACACCTCACATCAGATTAAAACATCGGCATTGATGCGCTTCTACGATCCACCTGCTTATGAGAATTTAGCTGCCGATAGCGCAGCTGCTGTGCAGGTGCACGAATGTGCTGTAGAGGCGCATCCATCGCCAGCTGGTGGAGGTTTGAGTGGCACGGCCACAATACTGCTACATCCGCAACCTACGGCTAGTGGCAGTGGCACGAGCGGTACTAGCACGCATGCTGGACACGCGGGCCACAAGAAAAAACATCACCATCGCCAACACCAGCAGAAGGATGATTTCAATCTGATTGAGCCAGAGCGACTGAGTATCTATCGCAGCGATTCGGGAATTTCGAATAGTTCATATGAGTGTGTTACGCCTGTGCCACCACCGCCGGGCAGCACGCGCACTACGTCCGCACAGAGCGGCACACCGCCACCGAAAACGCCTAAAGGCGCTAAGTTATCGAAACATGCCGCCGCTGCTGCTGCTGCTGCTGGGGGACTCGTCAGTAGCATTAATTACAAAAAATCCACGCGCCAACTTAGCGGCAGTAAGAGCAATATTGCGAACGTTACAAACAGCGGTACATCGCTGCCGGTTTATATGAATGTCGAAGGTCAGTCCGCAGCACCATATGAGCGCTCCTGTTCGCCAAGTTCAACTTTAGTCAATTCTTCGTATGAGTCTGCTTCATCTTCGCAAAACGACGGCCACGGCGGTCCCAGCTCGACCGATCCCACGTCATTGTCCTCGTGTAACTCACTTTACAGCAGCGGCACGGGCACTTTAATTGGTGTGGTTCCGCTAATGAAGACCGGCGTGGGCATGACGGCTTCGCGTTGCGGTTTGCATCAGAAACCTACAGAAATAACGACGCCCGAAGAGTACGAACAATATCAGCTCGGTCACCACCGACACTCTGCCTCATCGTTGAGCGTTGCCAGCACGGTGAGTGCGAGTGGGACGCGGCGTTGTAAAAAACAGCAATCGGCATTAGCGCCAGCGGGATCAGTAACAGGCATTGAGGTTTGTAGTTGATTGTATTACTAATGCTTAAACTTTTCGCAACTAAATATTTATTCAAAATACAAATTAATATACAAATACTTTATACTCGTTTATGAGTTCATTTATGAATATTTTAGTTTTAGTAGAGAAAAAAATATAGTTGTCGTTCTACAAAACTCTAGTCCCTAAACAGTGAAGAAGTGGACAGACGAATCAAAATCTTAAGCGAATTTCAAATAACCGTACTATTTTGTAACTCCAACCCTGACCACAATTTTTATTATTTCAATTCAATTTTATCTTATGTCCTTCTATGCTTTTCTTGTAGTATAAATTCAAACTACGAGATAATATAATGAAAATTTAGACTGTACTAGATATATTTAAAAAAAAATCTTACTCATGGCAACGAAATCCTATTCTACAAATCGACTCTGACAGAGCCAAATATAATTTTTTGTTTATATCGAGGCCTAATTGCGAACAAAACACGAGCGACATTTTTTTAAGTTTTGAAAAAAATTATTTTTAAAATTAAAAAAAAAATTTATAAAAATTTTTGAAAAATTGAAGAAAGTGGTTTTGGAAAATATGTATGTTTTTGAAAAACTAAAAAAAAATCTGTTTGAAAAATCATTGGAAAAAACATTTTCGAAAAATTTCTTAAAAAATGTTTTTAAAAAATTATAAAAAAAATGTCAAAAAATCTATTGAAAAATTATTGAAAAAATGGGTTTGACATTTTCCAAAAATAGGAAAAATTGGTTTTGAAAAATCTTTGGAAAAAAGGCTTTTCGAAAAATTTCTTAAAAAATATGTTTGAAAAATAAAAAGCAAATGCAATTTTTTGAAAAATTATTGAAAAATATAAGTTTAAAAAATTTTAGAAAAATTATTGAAAAAAAAGTTTTTGAAGAAAATCTCGCTCACCTTTTTCTTTGCAGTTTGGCTTCGATATTATTTAAAGACTTTATTGAGTTATGTCTTAAGAGAAATAACGAAATAAAAGAAAAATTCTGCATATAAAACGGACAAGTTAAAATATTTTTTGGGCTAAGCGACCGATTTTTTTGTAGAAATTACATAGCTTCCTAGCTATGGTTATTTATTGACATATTTTTTAAATTATACGGACGAGATGAAACTTATCCTATTATCTAGAGGAATTATTTTCTATTAATTTCGTTATATTATTATATGTTATTTAATTTTCAATACAATATTCATTTATTTAATTGATTTATTTTCCTTTTTATGTGTTTTTCATTTCATGTAACATTATTTTTGTTTGTTCAAACCATCAACGCCACATTTATATAATGATACTACCGTTAAAACGTCGCAACGCTTTTTATTGCATTGAATTCCCTCATACCTGTACTACGTGTCGCATGTAACAATTAATTTGGCAATAATTATTCCTTTGCCTGCAATGAAAATAACCCCATATACTGACTAACAGCATTTTGCTATTGGCATCACTAATCCATTTCTAGCAAGTGAGCAGCACACAACAACGACCGCTAACGTTGCCAACCCCACCACCACCACCACCGCCCACTGCGTCAGCGCCCAAGGCGGCAATAAGAAACTACGACGAAAAACTATCAGCGACCCCTACGCACATATCCGGTACATCACCCATGGCAACGGCCGCACCAACTCCAACCGCGCTACCGATTGCCAAACATACGCCCACAATTATCGCATCAAATGTACGAACGGCGCGCCAAAGGCAACAGCAGCAACACAACAACAGCAACAGCAACAACAGCAAGTTATACTACAACAACAGCTTGACAACAACAATAGGCGACAACGTGACCAACATCAGCAATCGTTGCTAATCCCACGAAAACCATGCAGTAGCAGCAACAACAACAACAGCAGCGGCAACAGGGGTATTGATGTTGATGGTAAAGACGGCGGCGACGACGGCGACGGCGACAACAACAATGGCAAGAACATTGCAATGCAGCAGCGTAGATTAGTACCGTTAGGTGGTAATGCCGACGAAGAGGATACCGTTGTTGCAGCCACCAAGCAGATTTCGTCAACAAGGGTGGAGAATGTTGATAATGTTGCTGTTAGTTGCGCTGAAACCATAACGAATTTAATGTTGCCATTTGGGGAAGATAACGAAAATGCAACAACAATAATGCCAGCTTCAACTGGTGATTATTTGGCGCGCAGACCAGTCAAATTGCCACTTCGCAAATATCACAGTTTCCACTTTCAGACATCGCAAACGGTGGCGGGCACATTGCGTCATTGCCATTTGCAACAATTACGTATGCAAATGCAGCACACACAACAACAGCAACAACAACAACCACAGGTGCAGTCTACAATGCAGGAGGATATTTTGAAAGAAGAAGACCTGCGGCAAGCAACAATAGCAGGTGTAACGCATTCAGCTAAACGTTACGCCATCGAAGGTGGGCCGCTCATTTTTCGTCCACTTTCATGGCACGAACAATGCACTTTCAAGCCAATTACATCACCTTTAGATACCCACGAAGCGACTGAAAAAGAACCAGCTATAGCAGCAACAGAAAAAATGCCATCCGAAAGTGTTGAAATTACTATATCGACCATTAGGCGCCAGCAAGCTGAAGAGTTGAAAACAAACGCAGATGATGAAGAGGAAAAATCTGAAATGAGTGAGGAGCTGGCGGAAGAAGTCAAAGAAATCACGCGAAGTGCACAATTACCGCATGTGAGCCTTAATCCAGCCGCCTCACTGGAGGCCTTAGAAGCGCTCACCAAACATCATCCTGAATTGATTTATGCCACCAAACCAGGCACTCGACAAAATCTGCACAAACAACTTGCATTGCCCGAACAGTGGACGCAACAATTAGCCGACAAAGAGCAGCGCACCCGATGTAGTCCAACGAAAGGCGGCGTCACAGATATGGCTGGTGATTTGAAAGTTGGACAACAAAGCACAACAAATGCCGCGACTGTGGACGATGACGACGACGAAGATCTAGGCTATAGTTTTTGCGAGGAGTGCGACGATGAAGATGTTGAGTTGGAAGCAGAGGCAGATAGAAGCAGAGAAATCAGAGAAATGGTTAGCCCAGGTATGCAAACAACTGTTGGTGAGCAGCGGGTACTCGTGCCGGCAGAGTCGCCGCGCGTGGTGCTCTCCGCTGGGCGCGATGGCGGTCAAGTGAAATATATGCTGCGTAAACGCCAACGCGAAGTGCACATTTAAATAGATGGCATGAGGAGTGGGTGTTGCGACTTCATTTAGCAAAAATTTAGAAATGACCTGTTGTTGTTGCTGTTAGAAGAAAGCAGTGTATATTAAATTGCTATGTACGGGTGTAAGTTGCCAATATTATATTAATTTCCTTTTGTGTGTATAGCAGCAGCACTTCGAATCAGCAGCACAGTCTCAACAATAACCAAGAATGGCCAGCAACAAGTGTAAATAAATTACAAACAAAACAAAAAAAAAAACGATACCAAAAAAATTCAAATTAAACTAAGTTAGTCGCGCCTTGCCATGCTGGCGCAACAAGCGTTAGAAAATAAGTTATCTAAGTAAGTAAGTACGAAAATGTAGTTATAGTTATTTATAAATTACATACATACATAAAATTTATAAGCACATCCATGCATTGCATACATAAATAACTAGCTGTAGGTAAATGACTGTCAGCGCGTTAAGTTTGTTGGTATTTTTAATATAAAAAAATAAAAAATAAAAAAATAAAAACTATGAAATTAAAATTCAAAAAAAAAAAAATATCGTCAGTTTGTTTATATATTGAATTTTTGAATGTATAGCATTTTAATAACACAAACGAAAACCAAATTTACTATATATAATACTCATATGAAATATATTGTGTAAAATATAAATGTTGATGCAATTATATATAGTACGTTTATTAGGCAGTTAATTTTGATTAGAAGTGTAAATACCAAAAATTCGGCAAAAGTAGGCTTAGGAGTGTATAATATGCCAGAGTTACAGCGCACGACATAACCTCAACACAACCACATGGTCACAACTATTTAATTTTTCTTTATTTAATTTGAATTATTTTTTTTATAAAATAATCTACAACAAATAGCGGTTAAATCCAAGTTACAAACTTTGTTCAAATCGGCGAAAAAAACCAACAAAAAAAACCCACACATTTAACATATGATTTTAAAATCGATTCGAATTTTTAGAAAAAAAATGAATGTTCAGTTTTATTCAACTCAATTTTGTAAATAAAGTGCAAGTCTCAAGCAGCTACAACTTACAGTTGATTTTTAAAAAACCTTTAACTGACAATGTTGGGCGGTTTATTTTTTTTCATATAAATAATGAAAAAGCGTGAGGAAAAAAAATTGCCAAAAATCAACGGTAATCTCTGGTCACTTAAAACTTGCATCTTATTACACTAAAATTGAATGAGCTATAAAACTGCATACCCAAAAATTTTAATTAAAAATTTTAAAATCTTGCCTACAGTTTGTTAAATTTTCCCTCCCAATTGCACAAAGTTTGAAGTTTTTTTGTAGCATGAACTAGACTTTAATAAAAAAAAAATAATTTAAATTAAATTAAGCGGAAAAAATAGTCAAAACTTATGATTATGTGCTTGTGCTATAGTTATGTCATGCGCTGTATGTAAGACGAAAATTTATTGTCCAAAGTTAAAGTCTTTAATCTCGAATTTAGTGTTGTTATTATTATTACAATTTATTATTTTATTTATTACTTAAAAAATTGTATTTATAAATTAAATTTTTAAATATTTATTTATATTAACGCTTTAAAAACATATGTAGTTATTTATTCACATATACACTTAGGAATTATTGTTTCTTCAAAATCGAAGGATAACATGGCTCAATTTATTATTAAAACTAGTTAAACTTAATTAGCGAAAAACATTTAAATATAATTTAAATTTTTTTTTTTTTTTGTTTTTGAAAAACTTTTTGCAATATAGTTACTTATTTATTCTGCAATAAACTTACTAAAATCCACGCAAACATTTACCGAAATTACCGTGAAATATCCAAAAAATGGTCACGAAAAAGTCCTGTATTACCGAAAATTGTATTAGCAAACAAAGCACAATAGTGATTGCTATTCTAAATGCCCTATTTTTTCAAACCACTGACAAAACTTATCACATTACCATCATTTTAACAACTGCGCCTAAAACTATGCGGTTTTAAGCCCAACAATGATGACTACCGTCATTATAGCTGTAAGTGACAACGACATAGCTTTAGGTGCAGTTGCTATGACAATGCTCATGTGATGAAACTTGTCATTCGCGTCGGAGTAGGTTGGTAAGTTTTAAAGGAGTAAAATGCAAGGATGGTGGGTCTCATCACATATGTTCGAAACTTTTAATTCCACTACTTAGCAAAGTCTTCAGCCAGAAAGTATACAATAAAAATTATTTTTAATAGATTTGATGCACTTTGTAGTGAGTCAGTTCTCGCGTGGATAAAAAATTGTTAGATCCCAGATGATCATTCGCATCCATCCCACATAAGTAATACGTTGCGCAGTATAATGGCAAAAATATCTACGGGGTTTTCGCGAAAGCAACATAAATTGTTTTCGTTACACAGTGCTCATTTACACCACATCATACGAGCAATACTTAACTATTTCATTACAATACAATTTTCAAAGAAAACCAAACACTATTACAAGCTATTTATTTCATACATACACAATCACGCCAAAGCCATAATAACTAATTAGATCCTTTGACATTGGTTATCAAGAAATTACTGACTATTAATTTTATCTTCGTGTCTCATTGTAGCAAGTGTCCGATTTTGAGGATCCCTATAAAGGCAGCAATACGTACATTTTCTAACACTAAATTGAAACAAAGATTTTACACACTACTCGTCAACAAAATGATATCGTATATGACAACAATACATAGATACTAGATACTTTGTTTGTATGTGTAAATGTTTTCTTACTATAAACGTGATTAATTTAATACTGCGGGTGAATTGAGTGTTGAAATGTTAAGGTAAATTTTGTTTCTTTTTATTTTTAGCTTGAAAATGCTGCATAAAATTATGTATTGAAGAAGCAAAAAAAAAAAAAATATTTTAATAGTCGTTTTAAATTTGTTTGCATTGCAATTACTTAAAAACCTTGTGGCAATTTTAATTTAATTTTACATATTTATTTATTCTTCTGTCGTGAGCTCGCTGTGTTGGGCGATATTTTGTATTCATATTTTGCATACATTTTGAATGTAATTTCTTATACGAAATAATGGCGATGTGCTAAATACTTGTGTATTTTATATGCAACTAGTTTTTCAATTAATTTGAGTTCTTAAAAATTTGTGTACGGATCAGAAAAAAATCAAATTCTTGATGTCATTTTCTGTTTCATTTCATAAGTTTCATGTGT
The DNA here is from genome assembly GCA_951828415.1 of Anomoia purmunda. Classification (NCBI taxonomy): domain Eukaryota; kingdom Metazoa; phylum Arthropoda; class Insecta; order Diptera; family Tephritidae; genus Anomoia; species Anomoia purmunda. Next base: position 106,595,841 of record OX639996.1, on the reverse strand, counting down.
CATTATTCGTCGTACGTAATTATTGACTAACTTTTATGCTATATATGTATATTATGTAGTTGTTCTTATTCTATATTTTTTTAATTCAAGTATTTTTACGTATCATTCATAACGTAAGCGCACCACGCACATTTGCCTGTTTCAATAAGGGGCTTGAGGTTAACTATTACTAACAGAAAACTAACGACAGAAAAATAATTTTATATTTAACGCTTTTTTGTGGGAAACCGCTGGTACTTTGATGATGATACTCATACCTAAGATTTTGTTTCTATTTAGCACCTTTTTGTTTATTTGAGTTCTAAATTTCATTCAACAAAATCTGATTAGCCGTTCATTGGGCTTTGGGTAGAATTCTACCCAATGAAAAAGGCTGAGCTGAAACGCAGTGACTGTGTCACAAAACTGTTTTTGAACACAATCGATTACTTTTAAGTGATATGTAATAAACAAGGCGATTTGAAAGAAGAATGGGTAGAATTCTACCCAATCGAAAAGAGAGCAAAAACTAGGATAAAAATCCAGCGTTTATATGTTGTGCTTGTATAATAAACCCCGCAATTGTATAAACGAAATGTAAAATTTTATTTCGTAATTAATGAAATACAAAAGCGATTTCTTGCATTTAAATTTTTTCGTACAAAATATATGAAATCTCACTATGGGTAGACATCTGCCCCCATGGTCAGACAAAACATATATATTTACGGCCGAACGACGAGCGGTTGATATAGAATTGTCTGAATTTTTCCACTTAAGCATCCACTGATTAAAAACAAAAAAGCTTATGGAGATCTCCCACTCATATTTTTTTGATAATTTTCCTCACTGCAGCTGAATCTTGGTACACAACTTGCTTTAGTGTTGAATTCCTTGTGGTCTACAATTTTTTCTGTTCTCGAATCGTTCTTTTTCTATACATGTCCTAGTCATTTGTTATGTTTCGCATTGATGAATCGAGTTACATTTCTTCTATGAGCTTGACAAGCTTTTTGCCATTCGCCATTGGAATCCCTAATAGCGCCAAAAATTTTTCGGAGAACATTTCTTTTAAATTTCCCGCTCCTTTCGCTCTTCTCCCAAAACTCATAGGACACATCGAACGACGAGTTTTTACAATGACACCTTGCATTACCTGTTGGGAATCTTCGATTAATAGATTCTCATAAGAGACACACCTATGGCCTATTGGCTGCCTGAATCCTATTATCGATTATGGAGCTATCGTGAAGCCAAAATGTGTGCCAGACGAAAAATAAAGAGTACTTGTCCATTTGGCAAAAAAAAAAAAAACCATTAGCGTGAACATTTTTCACATATGGGAAGATCCACTTAAATGCTTCAAATTTAGGTGCACATTTTATGGATTATGGATTAATATTATCATGAAAAGCTAAAAATTTGGTACAGAAACCCTCAGAAGACTCTTTGTTATTCGCTCAGAAAATAATGACCAAGTCCTTTAACTCTATATACGACCATTTGGCACTAAATGTACTGCCTGAATCGCGGCATATTTTTGTAAAATGAAGGTATTGAACTTTCATTAAATTTGCATACATCTTTCACATAGAGGACGGCAAATAAACATAGGTCTTCTCTCTCATTTTGTTTTTGAAGTAGTGGAAATTTCGTTAAAGAAAATCAAAAACATTGTTGCATTCCAGTTTTTTGGATCCACTCACGCAACAAGAACAGCTAAACAAAAATAAAGGGTGACAAACTGCAAGCACATCTACAAAATTTTGAGCATATCATTTTTCTACTTTTCTGCCGCAACAGCAACTATTTTAAAATACTTTAAAACAACTAACGAAAATATTTGAATGTGGCCATTACTACCAAATGTTTGCTAATTAAAAAATGAATGCCTGCTGATTAACCCCTGAGGCCAATGGCTTGCGAAAATGCCAGTTACTTTCGTTTACACAGCAACTATTTAAATTTAAATAAAACCTTTCTTTACACCACACTCTCTTTAGCCCTTAAGCGCAGCTGCATTTGATGATGACCTAATCTATGCCGATCTAGAAAGTCAACATTACGGACCAATCAACTACAAGGCGGCGTCCATCTATGCGCTCGTTAAGAAAGATAAGAAATCGGGTGCCTTGAATGAGGTGAAAAATTGAAAGTCAAGCAAAAGCAAGGAGAGTTTTTTATGAGTACAATAAAAAGCTGGTAGTAAAAAAGAACGAACAAAAAAAATTGTGCATACAATGACTTTTTTTTAACAATATTCGCAATGTTTTTGTAATAAAATTTTTTCTGTGAATTTTCGCTATAAATATGGTTTGTAATATTTACAAAAATCACATTAATCAAAATTTCAAAGATTGTAAAAAACTTCGAGCAATTCAAAAAATTTTCATAAAACTTTTAATAATAATATTGTAAAGAAAATTTTTAGAACAACTCGTGATACAATTTTTTTGTAAATTTTTTATAAAAATTTGGTTCGTCCACCTAGAATGGTGAACTGCAACAAATTTCTCGTGATACATTTTTTTCGTTAATGTTAACGAACTTTCATAAAGGGTTTTTCAAACGAAATTTTCATAAAAATTCATAATAAACTTTTTGTTAATTTTTTACAAAAACATAATTTGAAACTTCAAACTTTGCACAAAACTTGGAACAAATCAACAAATTTAGAAATTTTACATTTTTTAAACAGAATTTTTAAAAAATATGCCTAATGTTTTTTCGTAAATTTGTAAAAAGAATTTATTTCATTCTATAAAAAAAATCATATTAATCAAAATTTTAAACTTTAGAGCAGTTAAAAAAAAATTTCATTAACATTATAAATTTTTAAAGAGAATATTTAGAAAAATCCTAAAGAAAATTTTCGTAGTTTTTTTTCAGCAAAATTTGGTCACTTAATTAAAATTGATAAAGTACAAATTTCAAGCCGCTAGAAGGTATAGTTGATTTTTGAGTTTTTTTTCGTTAATGGTGTTGCACATTTTCCTCAAATTTATTGTGTATGCAAAAAAAAAAAATTCAAAATCTATTGCAGTTTCTAGCTACTTAAAACATGCACTCAATTAAATGGTACATACAATTGTATGCGCAAAATTTTTCAAAATTTTTTTTTTTTTAATTGAAGTTTTTATGAAAATTTGTTCAACTCTATCACGATTTGTACAAGGCTAGAAATTTTTACTGGTGGGATTTTTTTAAAGTATGAACTAAATTTTTTTTTTTAAATTTACAACAGAAATTTGCTATGAAAAATTTTACGAATATTGTAAGAAAGACACCGGTTTGAGTCACGAATCTTTTCTATACGCTGCCAGTTTAAACTCCACTGAACTCTGTTTTTTTATTCAAACAGTGCATTTCAATATTTTTTTATAAACACTGAGTTGTTAAAAAGTAAGTTAAACAATAAATGTTTTTCACTAAAACTACTATGCCTGTAATTTATATTTAATGTTTTTTTTTTAATTTTTCTTTTGTAAAATATGAAATAAATAGATACTTTTGCTTTAAATTTGAGCTACTTTTCAAGCGTCGAACGGTGAAATATAAAAATTGATATTTTTTTTTTTTATTGAAAGCGTAAACGAATTTCATACTTTTAAAATAACTAAACGTAAACGTAAGGCTAATATATGAAATTAAAAACAATTTATAATATACATATATATATAAATATAAGAAATTATAATGTTGTTGTTACCAATGTAAATCAAAAATCAATTAATTTCTGAATTAAAGTAGTAAATTAAAAAAAAAAAAACTGAAAATGTTAAGCTATAAGCGTACTTTGTCCGTTTGCATAACAGACATTGCGCACATACGAACATTTATAATTTTTTGTAAAACAAAATTATCATACAAAATCTACATATTATAAATTTACACAATGCCAAAATCTGCGACTCAAAACTATAACAAGCGTACATTTGTATTTACTCGCCCATTTCTATAATGCCCATTTCTCTTTTGATCTGATCCAAATGCAGTCGCCACAAAAAACTTTCAAACACACAAACAAACACATGTACATATAAATAAATCGACAACCACTCATAATCCAACTTGCATCGCATAACACTAGTATGAATGTACGTGTGTGTGTGTATGAATGTGCCCACAATTGAGTGAATTTTTAAGCGATGCGCTCAAGTGTAAACGAAAAACAAAAATTAAAACTAATATCTATGACTCAATGTGGTTCACACGGTATCACCATTTAATCTGTATGTAAATTTTTGCTCGCATTAAATAAAAAAAAAAATATTATATACTAAATATGTAAGTGAAACGAAAGGAATTTTTCTACTCAAAAGCAACCTGCAAACAGAAATTGATATACATACAATTAACATAAATATAGCTACTACTAAATATTATAGGAGAATTTAAAAACAAACAAACAAACAAAAAAAGCAGCACTCATAGTTTTGTACATACACAAACAAATCAAAAAAAAAAAAAAACAATTAAATAGGAATCACTCATTGCAATTGTATGTATTTAGCTATAGAATAATGAAAACTACTTATGCTATGCTTATAGCAACAGTGAAATAATAAATACATACCTACATATAAAATACCATAGCATAAATAAAAAAAACAAGCGTAAGCAAAATAATTAAAACGCATAAATTTGCAATTGTTTAAAAATAATATTAAAAAAAATTGTGGAGTCGTAAAAAACTGTAAAATAACTAAGCAACTTTTCTTTGACAACCACCAAATATGTTTTTGTAAGCCGCTAAGTTAGTTGAAAAAAAAATTTATTTATATTTTTATTATTCTTATTCTTATCTATTGTTATAACAATAAAACAATTAATTTATTAAAAAAAAAAAATATTCAAAAATATTTTTTAATTGACTTACTAATATCTGTTACAACAAAAAAAAAATGCAACCGTTTGTCTATCTTTAAGGAAGCTATGAATTTAAGCATTTAAAAAATGCAAGGCCACATGAAATAAATAAAACCTAATGTAATTTATTAAAAACAAAGAATAAAAAAGAAAAATACTAAAAATAACTAAACAAAAATTTAGATATCATTAATGCAAACAAAAACCAAACGCAAGGAATTAAAGTGGCAATTGCAATCTAACTCATCAAAAGCGGTCTACTGTTTATGGTTATAATGAAAATAATGAACACGAATATTAGGCTGACGTTATTGATAACAAATTTAGACTTCAGTATATATATATAAAAATGAATGATGAAAATAAAAAGAAAATCAAAAATTAAACAAAAAACGTTTTTTTCTTTTAATTTTAAAATTAATTGCATGTTTTTTTTACATGCAGCGAGGTAAGTTGATGCGAAATTTTTTCAGATTTTTAAAATACAATCTTGCCCTATATTTACTTGAGTGAAGAAGCCATTCAAATTGAATCAAGTAAAATGACGAAGAGAGTTGAAGCTGTGGTTTAGTCAGAGCCAGACATCGGCAGGTCTTACAAGCTAATATATATTTCAAGCAGAAATCCTAGCCGTGAAAAACTCTGCTGAGCTGATATCAGATATCCAACCAGCTTGCGGGCAGATTAATATTTTCATTCGGCAATCAGGCGCGCATCAAGGCTCTACTTTCGTACAGCACCTGCTTTAAAACCGTAGTTGAGAGTAAAAAAGCTTTGAGAAGGTAGGCTGTGGCCATCGAAATGCAACTTTATTGAGTTCCGGAACAAAAAGGTGACGAAGGAAATGAAAGGCAGGCGACCTTGTCAATCTAGGGTTGCAAAATTCATGTACAAATTAAACGATACTAAGCTCGCGGCCTTTTTACTTTCTCTGAAAAGAGAAGATTCTAGATTATTCAGCGGAGCTTTTGATGGGTTACTGCCTTTTGGCGGCGCATGCCTTTAAATTGGGACTGGCGGCAGCACGAAATGGTGGAGCACATTATATACGAAGGTCCTGCATTACGCAGGACAACTGACAGAAAACTGGACAAAGTACGTCTGCAGAATCGGCAATGGGCTGCCGACAAAGAGCCAAAGAACCTCCTGCGTGCATTTTCTGGCAACACAAAGAACCTGTTCGGTCTATGTGAGGCCTTTTGTTGGGTAACCAGCTTAACTTATCCCTTTAGATTCCTTGGGAAAGTAGTTATTCCTCACCAGTGTGTAGTATACATCATAAATTTTGTATATGATTTTATTTCTGAAAACCCGTTCCTATGCTATGCTATTAGGTTTGATTGCCGACTGACGATAGAACCCTTCAACGATCAGCAGAACGAGTAAAATACATATTTTGTATGTGTTTTGATTTCTACTCGCTCAAAGTACCTACAATTTAACTCAGTTAAAATTGGAGACTTGGCAACTGATTAACTCTGAATGCATTCCCAGAGAAACAACGACAGCTGATATACACAACTCCTCGCTTTTGTTTTTTGACAACACGTTTTACACATATATCCCAGAAAGGGAAGAATGGAGGAAGCTCCAGAGCTCACAACCATGGCGCAGGTTGGCGGTGGTGTTTACTACAGCGCATTCTCATTAATCCCGAACTTACGTCTACCCAACAAAGCAGCATTTCTTTGGCTTCAGAGCTATATACTGACTCGCCGACACATTACGTACTACTCTGATAGCCAAGCTGACATTAAAAAGTTAAATTCGAATACTACTGTTCCCTCGGTCGCTCTCGAAATTGTACTGCAGATGGGCTCGCTAGAAAGTACAAGAAATTTCCCTTGGTAAACGCAGTTCAGCAGGCAGGGCACCCAAATGGGAGACGTTGGCACATAAAGTATAACTCATTTGATAATGTAGAAAACTCTAACTGTCACTTCTCTGCTAAGCACTTCTTTAAATGTTTACCAGACTTGTACTCGTCTGCTATCCTCAGTGTTTTGCATTTTATTTAGACCACAAATTCGTTTAATATTTAGGGGAAGGTAAGAGAGAAGTTTATAAGAGCTCTGGCTTTCATAGGCCAGATGGTGTATATGCCTCTTAAAATCCTTCAACTTTCATTTTCGTTTTGCCTTTGCGAAATATAATTGAACTAAATGTCACTCATACGCCCCAGGTCCCCACAGGATTTTTCTAGATATTACATGGCGTATGAGCAACATTCAACAGCATTATCTTTAGCGAAAAAAAATTCAATTGCTTTGCCTTAAAAACCAGAAAGACACGAATATATTAGATTACTTTCAGCTAGATTTTATAAATCTATTGCGCTATTTCAAATTTTCGCATACGCGATTTAAGTTATCAGAAGTTGATACGGAGCAGATGAGTGACGTTTTTACAAAATTTGTTTCAAGAATAAAATTTCTTTTCAATAACAAATCTGAGTCATTTTTCCAGTAAGTGCCAAACTCTTACATCTTACGTCTTCTATATTTTTTTTATGAAAGTTTTATTTAATCTGGTATTAGCATTTCAAATTTTAGCTAACTAAGTCCCCATCAACAGCAAATGAAGATTACTTTTTTTTATTTAATACAAATATGAATCGGTTTGCATAAAAGCCACATTAAATGTATACTTTCTTAAATTTCCGCCACACCAATTAGTGCGTATAAAACTTAATGACTTTCGTAATGTGCAACGCATGTTAATTATGCAACAATATTGTGCAACTGCGCCAGTGCTACCGAATGCCGCAGAAAACAACAAATCGAATCGCTAGTTAAACTCATTTTGACTAACTAAAACCTTACGCTAATGCATAACAATAATGACTTCATTAGCGTCAAGCAAAAAATACAGCAACAAACGTAAGCAGCGATTGAAATTGAATGGAGTGATCTGAAGTAGGTTTTCCAAGCACTGAGTCATAGTGGCCAATTGTACTTAAAGCCTGGGAAAGATAATGATGAAAAATGATATACATAAGTAAGTGATGGATAGTTTCCCATCCGCGACTTTTCCAGATTTTCACATTAATCTTCAGGAACTCCACTGATTCCTTAGAGGCCAACAGTGATGAGATGCACCATTTTATTCTAGGGCGCTTTCCCGTAGTGCTAACGCCCCAGATATCTCATCCTGCGGCAAAAATTAAAGCTGCTTTCCGAAAAGTGAGATTCAAATAAAGTACGATATGATATTCCAACCAATATTCTTTCATTCAAGTTGTTAGCGCTCTATTAAAAAATGGTCTTAACCTTTTACGAAGTTTAATAAATTCAGCGTTCCGCCATGGGACTGTTTTGCCATAGATAGTTTTTTTTAATGAACTTCCACCAAAACATCGAACTAAAGTACACTTTCCCCCCTGCGTCGCCTTTGCAATTGTTCGAAAGCCTGATAACTGCATGCAATTCAAACTCTTGGATTCCGCAAAGTATTTCTTAGCAATTTCAACGTCAAACCCGCATATTTTCAGAGAAAAATGACAAACCAAATTTGTGTGTGTCATGGAAAAGTTATTTAAATTTTTTTTAAATATTTGTAAAAAGTTGTTATGAAAAAAAATTTGATTGAAATAATTTTAATAAGTACAGTCACTAAACAAATTAACCAAATGGTGATTTTTTCTAATATTCGCAATATTTGCATGGCAAATTTGTCTCTCTTATTTTTTATAAAGCTATAGATCGCAATATAATAAAGAACACATGAGCAAGAAACTAAAATTTTAATTACTAAATTAAAAATTTTTTTTTTCAATTTTTCAAACTTTTTAATTTGATTTTGTAGAAAAGTTTTGGGTACGCAGTTTTTTGCCCAATTTTTTAAAATAATATGCAACCTCAAGGGCTAGAAATTGTTATTCATTTTTGCGAATATTTTGAAATTTCTGTTTTGAAAACTTCTTCATTCTACGTACGCAGTTTATATGAAAAAAAAGTAAAGACCATCAGTACAAAAAGATATTAAAAAACATCGCAAATTTTTATAAAATCCATTCGTTATAAGGAAAAAAGTACGCAAAGCCAAAATACCGAAAATTCTTAAAAATCAACTGATTTTTCTAGACACTCCAGATTTGCATACTATTATGCTGAAATTGAATGAGCTACAAAATTGCAAACTCAAAAGTTTTCTAAAAATTCTAAATAAAAAATTGAAATTTTGATGGAAATTTTTTGCAATTTTTTTCAAACTTTGAAATTCTGATTTTTATGCGGTTTATTATAATAATACTTATACTTCTATACATTTTTCTTTAATTTAGCTTTTACAAAAAAAAAATATTTAAATTTAAAAACATCGGCAATTGTTTGAGTCACTATTTTCTACAATTTTTTATATTTGTTTTTAATTTCAAAAGGACACGTTGGATATTTCCCTCCACTGAGTTTGAATTTTCTCAATGCATTAAAAGTAGTTAATGCAAAACCTCACTACATATGCAAACATCATAAAAGACTACTCGTGTACACTAAATGCATTCGCAGAGTGTAAGTTATTAACGAAAATTCAATAAAATCGCAAAACTAAAACCAACATGCGGCATTTGCGGTTAGAAAGTGTTGCAACTGAAGTTATAATTGCACTGCTTGAATTCTATTTCCTTTTTGGCCATTAAGCAAGTTTTTTTATTTGAATTTTTTTTTTTGGAATTGCACGACTTCAATTTCGCAATGTTGGCATAATTTTAGGCAATGAACACAAATTAGAAAACTATGCAAAAAGCGTCGGTGATATGGCGACCAAATGGACCAAATGAAATATTGTATACAACAAATACAAAATAATTACGAAATATAAGCGCCCAACGGAAACAATCGAATGCCACCAAATGAATATAACTACTACATATAACAAGTTATAGCCAAGCACAAATAGGTTATTGAAGCAAAATATCTACACACACACACACACGTACAGAAATTTGTCTATATACTTTAGTACATATAAATAAGTTTGTCCACGCAAGCCAGTCAGTTTGAGTGTCGAATTTAGCGGGAAATGAAAGCGCAAAACGGAAATAATTTTCGAATTTCCATACCTTGAAAACGGAAATGACTCAGCAACTACCGGCAACAAACGAGTCAGTTTATTTTGATTTTTTTCTCTGTATTGCATTTGGCCATGCAGGTAGGTAGTTGGAAAATACACTAAATATGCGCGATGGCTGTACGCTGGTTGTGGGTGGTGCCAGTTGGAGGACGACGAAAACTGTGCTGGTTTATAACTTGATTTTAGCTTACGCTGCAAATGTTTATCAACAAATTTTTGTTAAAATTTATTTCGAAATTTGTTTCCGAATCATTGGCTAATAGATCGCACTAATTTGGTTGTGACCTAATTTCTTTTCGAGCGTGCACTTTAATTGACACAAAATAGGTTAATTTCACAGCGGATATGGAGATATTACAAGTAGGTTGAATAAAAATTGAAACTGAAATTTGAATGGCACTAAACGTTAACAGCAAAATTGCATGACTATTAACGATGGCAATTCGTTTTGCAATGAGGAGAAGTGGTACCAAAATGATTTAATGTGAATCGGCTCTAACTGCATATCAAAGTTTTCTGTTTTCAAAAGAGAGGCAAAATTTAAGAAATTTCCTAAATCTCTTTTGCTTAACACACAAATTGTGATGTTTCATTAATATTATTCATTTAATTGAATTAATTTTTCGGCACAGTTGGCAACCCTCTTCAAACGGATTGTCGAAATAAAGCTTTCTGACCCCATTTTCCCCTATTTTCTGCGACCCAACGTATGTTAGCATTTTCGTTAAATTATTAATTAAATTTAATTAATTCTTTTAAATTGATGGCAACCCTTTTCAAAAATATGTTTATATAAATCTATTTATATTAATATTTTTAAAAAGGTGGCAATCCCTTTCAAAAAGTATTCTCGTTATTAAGTCCTCTTAAATCCCATACTTCAATATTTGATTTAACATAACAATACCTAGCATGTTAATCACAGTAATAAACTATTTATTGATATCCAAAATTTTATAAAACTATGCAAAATTAAAAATTGTTGTATTTTTCCAATCCTCCAAGTTTAGTTACTCGAAAACTCGTATAGCTACAGAAAAGCGTCAGGGACTCCTTTTTAAGAAAATACTTGGAGCTATAGAAAAGTTTGTACGAATTTTGTGTTTCTTGTTTGAAAAAACCAAAAAAAAATTAAATTGAATAGTACGAAAATAAATGTTTTATGAACACAATTTTCTTGGAAATGGCCTTTGTATGATCCTCATATAACATAAATTTTCCAAAATATGTACTATTTTTTTTTTGTTTTTTTTTTTTTGAAATATCAAAAATTGCAAGAGTTTTAAAATTTAATAGATCAAAAACTAGTATTTTGTTCGGCACAAATTTTTTCTAAAATGCATTTGTGTATTCTTAAGATATCGAAAAATTTTAAGGATCTATCTTTTGTATTTTGAAGAAAATTTCTGAATTTTGAACAAACAAATCTTTTAAGTTGATTAAAAATAATTTATTGAATATTAAACATTTATTAAAATATGAATATTTTTTTTAGGAAGATAAAGACGGGTTTCTTAAAAACAAAAGCCCACTAAAAATATTTGCTTTTATTTTATTCGATTTTATTCAATTTCATTTTTTTCGGATTTTTGACATTTTTTAATACATAGTCATTTTTTAGCCCCAAGCATGCTCTTGAAAACGAGTTCAAGATGTATTTCATAGCTATGTATAATGGTTTTCGAAACATTATAAATAAATAAATTCAAAAAACTGGAAAAATAGATTTTGAAAATTTTTTTTCACTTTCGAGAAACTTTATTATATAATGAAGAAACCTGCTGAACAAGTGTAATCCAAATCGAAAGGGGTCGATTCCAACTATTGGTCGAGTTGATATAAATTTCACTAGTTATAAGGTAAGATTTTGGACTGAGTTGGAAAATTTGCCTATAGACGAAAGAAAATCACACTTTTAAAGTGCCCACTTAGGTTGTTCTTTAAAGCGTCACTTTAAAGTAATTCATTCGTGTTCACGTCCACGACATTTGAAATATCAAATGGAGAAGAAGAATCTAATTTCACTTAGCCTTTCTAATTAGCTTTAGTTAGCACGCGAGTGAAAGAAACCTCGTGAATATGCACAGATAAATTATTACTCGAAATCATATTTTATTCTTTGGAAATGTAGTCAATTATTGGTTTGTAAAAAGCACAAAAGGTGTTGAAATTATTTAGCTAAGTCAATTGCTCAGCGTAATAAAGGAAAACTATTGAATGATGAATGGACTTCGACCGACGCTGTATATGCAACTGACAGTTGAGTTAATTAATTGGCGCAATGAATTCTTATCGTCTGTATGTAACGGAGCGTCGGAGAACAAAAGTTGTATTGAATTCTACTATAGTATATATATAACGAAACCTTGATAGAGATCTATGAACTTGAAGTGGTGAAAGTTAAATTGTCTTGATTGTCGTAGGCCAAGTTGAGAGCAGAGAGAAAGAAATATGTATTGTTTACTTCGACCTGCATTTGTCACATATTCGATATATTACATTATTTGAAGGATATATTGTTCACAAATCACTATAATTAATTACGCTTAGCACACTAGCACACACAGATGATGGTTCGATACGTGTGACATGTCTTTGTGTGTGGCTGAATGTTGTTTGTGCTTGTCTGCCACCTTAATTCATAGACGAATTACAATACTTACCTAATGCCAGCGCCATCTTACGGGTTTCCAGGTGAGTTAGGTTAGAAGATGTTAGAGAGCCCATAGAAAAAAATATAGTAACTTAAAACTGCCGTAAACTCGTTATCATTTGAAGCATGTGACAGATTAGGGCACACTGTTTATGCAACTTTTGAAAGCTTTTGAGTTGTTATCCTTCGAATCTTCAACGGCAAAGACAGTCGTCGAACTTCCCTTTAACGAAGACTGTTACAAAACAGATTTCTCTGATATTTTTACAAGGCAAGACCGTCTGCAAAAAAAAAAAATATCAAAAATCAATGGAAATTTTTAGGAACTTGAAACTTGCAGTTGTTTGGACTGTGAAAAAAATGGTAATATTTACGGTAATTTTGTTTAAGTTTCCAAAATTTTGGTAAAATTTATAAAAAGTTTAAAATTTTAATTTTGACCCATCTATATATTATACAAAAAAATTTTGTTTCACTGTACTTGTGGTCGAACTCCTCCGAAACGGCTCGACCGAATTTTTTAAGTATATTTGATAGGTATGAGAATCGGACGTAAGCATAAAATATGCTTATGCTTTGGAGATGGTAGCCACCTGTTTAAAAAGTCAAATTTAATTAAATTATACATAAGTTATATGAAATATTAAAATACGAGTGTCACACAGTTCGTATCGGCGAGAACAGCTATATTTTGTAGAAGGTTGCCCCACCTGATGATTTAATTGAACTACATAAAAGTTACGATCCGTTTCGCTGAAGAGAAGGTTTAAAGCTAACTATATTTTGAAGATGGTTGCCACCTGTTTGAAAAGTCTAGATTATTTGAAGTATACAAAAGTTATATAAAATATTAAAATAGAAGTGTCACTTCGCTCGCTTCGACAAGGAGAAGGTATATAGCTATATTTTGGAAAAGGTTGCCACCTTTTGGAAAAGTCTAGTTTAGCAGAATTATACAAAAGTTATATGTAATATTCAAAAATATCGGTGTCAAAAGGTTCATTTTTATGACGATGAAGTTTATACTAGCAATATTTTGAATAGAGTTGCCACCTGTTTGAAAAGTCTAGTTTAATTGCACTATACAAAAGTTATTTTAATTTTAAAATATCGGTGTTAAACGGCCCGTTTCGTTGAGGATAAGGTTTATAGCTAGCTATATTTTGAAGAGGGTTGCCACCTATTTGAAAAGTTAAATTTAATTGAATTATACAATAGTTATATGTAATATTTAAAAAGATCGGTTTGAAACGGTGTGTTTCCCTCATTGGAAATTTTATAGCCAGCTATATTTTGAAGAGGGTTGCCACCTGCTGGAAATATCTTAAGGGTTGCCTAAACTCTGCTAACATCACAATACCATAAGTATATTGATCAAATAATTAGATTCCGCGGATATTCATAAAAAAAAACACATTACCAATTTTAAGAGGCAAGAAAAACTCCATGAAAATGTCGTCAGTTAATGGTCTCGGGCCGTGAAATTTTGAAATGAACTGTTTCAAAGTACGCACTAAATGCAGATAAATAAATTCTTTAAAAAAAGAACCTAAAGTTCTACAACTGCATTTATGTAAATTTTCATTGGAAGTCGCCCCCAACTTTTTCCGCACACGCCTCACCGTTAAGACACCACTGATGAAACCACACATGCATAAATATCTAAATATGTTTACCTACATATGTACATACAACAGGTTTCAAGCCGTGCCAATCACTTATTCTTTCCCATGACACTATTTATTTGTCCAAGCATTAATCGTTCTCACTGCGGCCTTGTTTGAATTTCCAAGGCCATGTGAATTATGTGCGAATGTTGGTAGAGTTATTGCACGCAGGAGATTTGAAGTTGGTCGGCGTGTGGTCTAAGTCAATATATGGCATGCGGTTTGCGGTCCGCCAAACGTTCCATTGTGACCGGCAGCATTTGAGGCAGCATAGCGTTTAGTTGAGAGATATGCCGAGGATGTGAATGAATGTGGAAAAAGTGCGATAGTGCAATGGCTTAAATCCTGCATGGACATACCAACACACTCCCACTTGCATAGCATAATTCACACATGCATACATACATACATGCATACATATATCGGATAGTGTCGCACACGAAGATGGACGGTGTATAATGCGTCTAATGCGACGCTCGCTGTGGTTGTTGGAGAATTCACGTCGCTGCAGATTGCCGGTAGCGCAACACTTCACGGAAATTAATGCAACGGCGATGCTGTACACGCCCAGTAAGCGCATAGCTGGCTGTATATGTGTACGGCATTTAGTGGGTGTGTACGTGAGCGTTTCACTTGCTAGGGGGCGTTACTGCAGGCCCGACTTCTCAAGCGAATTGTTGGCGACGACCCGCCACCATCGCCGCCACATTCTAGTATGCCATTTCAGTTTGTGTGTGTGTAGGTGTGTGGCAACTTAATTATACCACATTCTGTTGTTCTCATATAGTACAGACATGTAGTATATGCATGTGCATGTGTGTGTGTGAGTGTGTGTGTGTGTGGCGGTGCGTGTTGATGCGGTTGCCGCATGAGTCGTTCATCACTTGAAACAATGGTAATTTTGGCAGCTATCGGCTGTGCGAACGCCCAAGCGACATTGCCACTGCTGCTGATTTATGTGCTTAGAATGCATACGAACGGGCATAGCAGTGGCATGCAACAACAACACAAACACACACGCACACACAAATGCACTCGTGCCATAGCAACAACACTATCTACCTACTGTTAAATAAAGCAAAGCTCGTCATACTACTCGAAGCCATGCGTGCGAAAAACGGAAATGAAGTATGTAAATAAAAGCATTTGGTGGGGGAATGAAACATTGTCACTTCGAAGAGTGTAAGAGTGGGAAAAATAAAATAAAAATACCTTGGACAAGCGAAATTTCGAAATTTGCAGCAAAAGTTGCAAATCGTCCATCAGTGATTTAAAACGGAATTCGTAGCAATATGCAATGAAATAATGCGAAGTAGGTGCATAGTAAAATTAATAATAAAGTAATCACTTGGAATATGTCGTCCATTTTCAAAAATTTACTACACTGAAATTATGAAAAATCAATGGAAATTTCTAGAACTTGCAGCTTGCATTTTTTACACTATAACTGCATGAGCTATGAAACTGTGTAAACAAAATACTTTCAAAAATTAAAAAAAAAAATTTTTAATTTTAACCTTTCTTTTTTTTTAAATTTCCGTAACATTTTTACATAGTTGCAAATTTTCTGTTTTATGGTTATGTCATTGAATGAAACTGCGTACACAAAATACTTTCAAAAAATTTTAGAAAAATTTTTCAAATTTTTACCTACATATTTTTTTAATCTTCGTAACATTTTTATATAGTTTGAAATTTTCTCTTTTATAATTAAAAAAATTTTGAATTTCTCTGTTATTTTAATATTTTTTCAAAACTGTTAATTTTGTTCTACCTATACGTTTTAGATAATTTGATTATTTCGTAATTTCCTTTTCATTTTAGTAAATTTCGTCCAATGTATTGCAGTAAAAATTAAATTTTATATGAATTATTTTTTTATTCTTAAAATTCTAAAAAGATGTAACGGATATTTTATAGTTATACGTTTGCCTTATTCGCACAACTTTTTTTTTTAAATTAACATTTACAATTTTTTAGAAAATTTATAAAAATTCAACAATTTTGAAATAGATTTAAATTTTTTAATCAGAATTGGTTGTTTAAACCAACTTAGTTTTAATATTGTAATAGTCAAAAATCTCAAGAGGCTAAACCCGCCATCGGTTTTCGAAATTTTTGGAAATTTTGGTCAAGAATTTTTTTTTTTTTTTTAATTTTAAATGTAGCAGAAAATGTGCAAGACCATTTGCATAAGAAATGTTACAAATCAAGTGGAATTTATATAAAGGTCATTCGTTGCATAGAACGAAGTATACAAGGACGAAAATTCCAAAAAAAAAATTTGTTAAAAATCAACTGGAGTTTTTAACTGCTTCAAAATTTAATGACACACAAAACTTCAAATGTTTGTAATTTTGATAAAAATTGTTAAGTTTTTCGTTAATTTCGTTCAAAGTTAGAAATTCTGATTTATATTCACTTTGTTGTAAACTAAAATTTGTTGTGAACTAAAATTTTTTAAAAGTAAAAGACTCAGTGTCAAAAAGACTGTTAATATTGTGAAAAAAAACATTACAAAAACTTGAGGCTTTTTTAACTATTTCTTTTTTTATAAAATTTATTGGCTAAAAATAAAATTTTAAATTTTTTGCTGGATAATGATCTAACCTTTTGCATTCATACGGCTTAAAAAGATACACATCGATTTACACTAAAGATATGTCAGCGTAAAAAAAATAGTATATATTTTTAGAACAATAGCCATAGAAAGTTAGTTTTATTTGATATTGTGAAATTTTTTGGCAATTAGAGCCTATATTTCGAAAACGCTGTTTTTGGAAAATAAATGAAATTCATTTTTCTGTTCAGCTCCAGGGTTTGTCTAATGGGCAATTTTTTAATGATTTCATTTTTCATTTGCAATATATCTGTAAACAAGTATTATCGTATATTCTAAGTTGTCAAAATTGCTTTAAATAATTTTTTTTTTATTTATTTTTGTTAAATTAACGGTAACCGTTACAATGCTACGATTTTTCGTCCTTGGTGTTGTTTTGACAACCAAAATCTTTTTATTGAATTATTTCTACCAATAAATATATGTATATTTGTGTATGTGTCCCATTACTACCCGCCCACTTACAAGCCACTACTATTACTTCACGCTTTTCTTTCCTTTTATCCGATGTTCGATACAGTAATAATTTAATCAGTGTACATGTAAACGCCCCATATGTTGCCAAATGCTCTATGTCCGACATACCACATACATACATACGAAACAAACAAACAAACAAACGAACGAACAAACAAACGAACATATGTCATACATATAAAAGCGCGTTCGATTGTAATTGCTTTTCCTTAATCGTCCGGCAAGCACCCCTTTCCAATTACATTGCAACAAAACTGTCAATTTCGAATTTATTGCGTACAATACAATAATATCAACATTTTCGAATACAACCAAGCACCAAGCACAAATATAATCTGCAACCATTAAGTAATAATTCACTTCCGGCATAAACTGACACGATGCCATTTTTTTTATCTTCGTCCGGCTTGCGCAACACAACAACAAAGGCAGCAGCAAGCCTACTCGCTGCTATCTTGAAAGATTATTAATATCTCTTAGCTCTTACTTTATCCGTCGTTGGCCCCAGCACTCATTGACCAAATAACTTATGCACCACACTAACTATGGCTCGCAATTTCTTTGCGTTGCTTTAACTTCCGCTGCTCCGCTGCTACTTCCGCTCCCACTCGCTGCCACCCGCTGCTGTGCATTAATTCATGAAACTTAAAGTATTCGCTCCTCAATTCATCTTAAGTTTTTGCTGAATTCAACTACAGATGTTGCTTGCCTTGCTTATTTATTCGAATTAAATTAAATGTTCAACGTTTTGTGGGCGCTTGTTTGACATTTCGTGGTGCGAGTTGTTGCTGATTGTTGTTGTTGATTTCTTTGTGGTTAGCTCTTTTCAGCCGCCATTAGAGTAAGGAGTGGGATTTACAAACGTTCTGTCATTTCAGTGGCGTTAAAATTTATGGCTGGATTTTCACTGGACTTATTAAAATAGATTTGGTTTTAATTAAAGTCACTCATACGCCACCGCCTCGGCACGTCTATTGTACAAAAATATCTACTAAATTTGCGTTAAATGCGGAAAAATTTGAATTAATTCACCCGTCACAATTACAAAAAAAAATCCTGTCTCTATTGTACCAAATAACAGCAGAGCAGCTGGTAGTGCAAACAAATAAAAAAAAAAAATGCCCATAGTCAATAAATAAGTTAAGTAAATAAAATGATTGACCAAATGCACGAGATAAATGCCGATTTGACTAATGGTCAATTCAATAAAAGTCATTTTCTATTTGTATGCGTGCGAGTGCGAGTGCGTAGGTATTATAGCATATCGGTTGGGGCCAATAAATTCTCTATATCAATAAATCAAGCATTACATGCTTTGCACTTGTTGTTGTTTTCATATTGAATTGCCACATTGCGGAAGTGTAGGGTGTAATTTGCGAACAAAAACTTCCGGTTGTTTACACTTTCCAAGCGTTTGCACATCACACGCTCAAAAACAATGTGAGAACAAAATAGGTAACTTTGTGTGAATTGAAGTGTTTGCAAAAGCGGCCAACAATAAATATATAAATATATTGAAGTAAATACATACATATAAATATATCCACATATGTACGTACGAGCGCCAGCAAACAGTTAGTTGATTTACACAGCTGCGCTGCGAAGGGCACGAACAGCTGAAATTTGCTATATTTTTCAAAAAAGCATTCGGGCAAAAATATGTATGTTTATTTCTTTTAATGAATTCGCTATGCCCAGATTAGAACGTAAATTACTTATTGTCATCAAAATTACTTCGCGCAAACCTAGTGCTGCTCCTTGTTTATCTTGTGCCTCTATAGCCACAGGGTTGCTAAGCTCTTTGATCAAATAAAAAAAATGTGAGAAATTGTGTACATTTTTAATACATTTAAATTTTGTTGTGATAATATCCTTTTAGAAATTTACGATCACAAAAAAAAGCATGCAGGGCAGTAAATGCTAATATTTCAAATCGTCCATTTTAGTAATCGTAAAACGCATTTTTCGAATCAAATTATTTAGAGCCGACACTGATTTTTTTTATTTTATTTTTGATTTATGACTAAATATCTCATTCCACCTTAACTTATTGGCAGATTTTACAAAGCTTAGTTACTTAATTTCAACGTAATTTGTTGTTAAATTAAGAACGAGCCATAAGTTTAGATAGTGTGTGCGGGCCTTAAACAATGCGGTAAAGGGAAGCTATTTGTTTACAAAATCGTTCAGGAAAGTTGACAAAATTTTTCAGGAAATTACTTTTACGATTCGCTTAAGAGAAGATAATTCAAATTATATCGAATTTTATAGAGTTAATTTCCAAACGTCTAAACAGTATTGGCGTGTTTCTAAAAATCAAAATTTCAAAAAGTTCGAATAATTTTAGTATAGTGTAGTTAGGAATTTTTTTCAGCCTGATTAAAATATTGAAATTTACATGAATAAGTTTTCTTTAGCCAACTTTCTTTCAATCCCAGACCGTTATATTTCTTTTAACTTAATAATTTAATTTCATTTAGTTTTTTTTTTAAACACGAGGCAACCTTCTCCAGAATATTTTCAAAATAGAGCTTTTTTAAGACTTCTTCATATCAGACCCGTATTTAAATATTTATTTTAACTTATTATACTTTTAGGTAATTTTTGAAATGGTGGCAACCCTCTCCAAAAATTGTTTTCGGAACTTAGCTTTTTGTTAATTTTTAATTTGGCACTTATGTTGTCAATATTTTATTTGACTTATAATTTTAGTTAATTTTTTAAACAGGTGGCAACCCTCTCCAAAATAATTTTTTTTCATTTACCTTTTTTTTTAATTTTGAATATATTGGCTTTCATATTGTAAAATATCACTTACTCTTTTATTTAACTTAATTTGTTGCATTTAAGCAGATGGCAACCTTTTTGCAAAAAATTTGTGAAATGAAACTTTACTAAGCCTCTAAACTTCATGCGTTTGCTAGCCATATTGAAATATTTAATTTCATTCGTCGTTTTAATTGAACAGATGGCAATTCCCTTTAAATATTAATATTATTTGAAAATGCCTGATTTACCGGTAAAAACGGTATCCCCGTGTTTTGTTTAATTTTTTTTTTATTTGGCTTAACAACTCTAAAATATTTTTGAGACGCCGTATTGATCGTACTTGAAACTTTAATATTTTTTTTTTCTTTCAAAAAACGGCAATTTTCCAATTTCTCGCCTTCATATCTCGAGAATGGTATAACCGATTCACTTAAAATTTTTAGAGTAGAATCGACACATGTAAGCGCATAAATTAACCTAGAGTTATCCCAAAATTCTGAACTCCCCATTTTTAATATTTTCGAATGGCTAAATCGATGCACTTAAACCTAGAGATTAAAACGAGGTTATTGTTTTGTCTTTAGATAATTCAATGACCCGAAATCGTGGAGAGAGTGGGTGTATTTTTTTTGGAAGCGCGTGTCTTCGGAGTAATGCAATTTACGCTATAATCTAGATTGCCATTCGTAATTTGTTGTACATATTTCTGAAATAATAATAAATATTCAAAGTCCCAACTTTTCACTAGTCGTCGAAAACAAATCCCAAAAATTCTAGAAAAAACGTCATCCCACACGGGAAACCCACCGTAAGACTTCCCTTCAATTTACTTCTCCAAAAGCGCAAACGAACTCATTCCATATAATTAATAACATATTTGTGTGAGTAAACTTCCATAGTATTACGAATACATGCAAACCAATTGTATCGAAGAGTTTCAGTTGCGTTGTGCCCTGTGGTGTCTTATTCTATTTCGTACTGCAAACTGCCGCAGGTTCACCATGGAATCCACTACAAGTGCAACAAGAGCACATGCTGACAAAAGAATAATTAAACACATATTTGTACAGCAATCATACCAACAACCATACACTTATCCACACACACATGCATACAGTGCTGGGCATAACGAGAGCACACTCACGAAATCGCACAATTTGACTATTTTTATTTTTTTCTTTATTTAATTTTAGTTAATTTTTTTTATAAAAATGTAGTTGTTCTACAACAAACAACGGTTAAATCCAAGTTTCACAACTTGTTCAAATGGGGGAAAGAATTTAACAGACTGTAGAAAAAATTTTAAAATTTTTAATTAGAATTTTTTTTTTAAATTCGGATATGCAGTTTTATAACCGAATCGATTTTAATATAATAAAGTGCAAGTTTTAAGTTTTTAAAAATTACCGTTGATTTTTAAAAACATTTTACTAACGATGCCACGTGGTTTCCCCAAAATAAAAAAATAATCTGAGCAAGCGTCATATCGACGAATTTACGGAAGAGTGTCAGGAGAAAATTAAAAAAAAATCTATTTTACTAAAATTTAATGGGCTATAAAACACCACACCGATTTTTTTTTCAAAAATTCGAATTAAAAATTGTACTAAAATTTGTTGAAGTTTTCACCCTATTTAATAATTTAATTTATAATGAACTATTTTTTTAGAAAAATGAAAAATAATTT
Organism: Anomoia purmunda; assembly: GCA_951828415.1. Taxonomy (NCBI): domain Eukaryota; kingdom Metazoa; phylum Arthropoda; class Insecta; order Diptera; family Tephritidae; genus Anomoia; species Anomoia purmunda. The sequence goes on along the minus strand of OX639996.1, from coordinate 106,574,050 downwards.
AAAAAAAATTTAAAAAAATCAATAGTCTAATCATTTAATTGTTTCACTGTGCTACCATTATGCCACCCACTGTACTTTATATATTTGGCTTAAATACGTAGGAGATTAATTGCATTTGGCGGGACAATTAAAAACAGATCCGCTCATTTGAACTCGTGTCATTTGCTTGTACGAGTATTGTGGCCAAAAAGGCGGAGATGGTTCTCAGAGTTGCCGGAGTAGCAATAAAAGGAACTAAATGTATATTATTTGTTTGCTTTCTTTTAGTCTTGTTGTGGTGGTATGTAGTTGTGGCTAACGGTAATGTTCTGTTGTTACTTTCCCCTTTGCCACGTAGCGCACTCCTTTTACGGTTTAATTTGTCTTATTTCCTGTGTAGCTATTAGGAGCTCTGAGTTTTCTATGCCAGCGAGTTTTTGTTATTTGTATTTTTATTTTAATGCTTCCCGTTTTTCCATTAGTTAGCTCTACACATGTGGCTCGTTTTAGCGAAAACCAAAACAATTGAACCCTTTAAATAATCAAGCATGCGAGTTGCTAAACCAAAGCCACCAGCAACCAGCAACCACTACCCACCCCACCCTTATTTGCTGCGCCCGCTTAATGCACAGATTTGTCACTATTCCACTAAGGCGGAGCATTTCTAATGCCCAAGATGGATGTCCTTTAAAGTAATCGTTTAAAATCAGCATCATAGCTGGACGCCGCATACGGAGAGTAACTTTTTTTGTATGGTTATGTTGTGGTTTCGATTTCGTTGTGGCTTTTCCGTTCATTGATTTAATTCTTTGCAATTTTTCATTACTCCACACACATACCAGCATACGAGCGCATTGCATGCCAGTGTTTGAGGCATGTTATGGTTTTTGGTGTGGCTACATTTTTGTATTGGCATGCCACCTACTAGCGACAGGCAGTTTTTTTTTGTAGTTTTTAAGGGTCCACCTTTACATTGAAGTATTCTTTGTATACCTTTTATTATGCCATTTAATTAAATGTCAATTTCGCATACCCCCGCGTCGTATACTTAACTTTTAACATTATGGCAGTCATTTTAATTTGCAATTCGGTAGAAATGTTTAAAACAGATATAAATTAAACTATCATTTCTTTCACACATCAGCCATGCCAGTTTTAACATCTACAATAAGTAAGGGCAATAACAAAGCGCGCTCTATAGCAGGCACTGCGTGTTGCTGATGTCAATCACTTCGTTTTGTATTTATTTTATTTAAGCTCCCAGTTGGTGTTCGTTTTAATGGCTGCTGTTAGCCAATGTAAATCTTTACAAATTAATGGTAAAACTATGAAATGTGAAATGGTGGAAATGCTTTGATTTTTAATAATATTTTTTGTGACAAGCATTTTATTGCATACAAAGTATGTCAGACTTTTTTTTTATCATTATCAAAAATCAACGAGAGCTTGTAGTTACTTAAAACCTTTTTCGAAAAATTCTTACTAAAAACTTTGCTGTTGTTGTATATACATATACATATATTTTTCTTTTAATTTGCTTCCTTTTCTACAAAGTATTCAGTGTGGATATAAATGAGCCATACTTTCCTCAAAATAAATAAGGAACATAAAATAAATAGAGTAGCATAGCCAACACTGATCAAAATATAATGTCCTTATTTCTTAATTAAATAAATGCAGGCCGCAAAAATTTCGGAATGCGACTGAAGGCCTCGTGAATATCTATTTGGCTAGGCATTTTTTATTGGAAGTATCCCAAAATGCATACATGGCTTTTAATAATGAATTGAAACCAAAAATTAGAATAATTTAGGTATATTTAATTAAATTCAGATACATACATATATATGATTTTATTTTTTAACATTATTATATATAGCAGGACACAAGTTGAAAGTAAAATGTGTATTCTTTAAAAAATTAGCAATATTTTTCAAGTAAGTATTTTTCGCTAATTTAAAAAAAAAAAAAAATTATGTAGTTTATTATATAACTTAAACCATATAAATCCACAAGTTTGAAACCGTTGCAAAAAAAAAAAAATAAAGCAGCTTAATCAAATTTTTAAAATTTGTACGAATATACAAATTTTAAAAGATTTAATGAGTATGCAGTTTTGTAGCTCTTTCGAGTTTATTGTAACAAATTGCAAGTTACAATTGGTTGAACATATCCGTTGATTTTTTAAAAAAAATTTTTTTACTTTTTTTGCTGCATATGTTGAGAATTTTCTTCCATGTAACACATTAGTCTAATATAGTTTTATAGTTTTGTGGCAAAATCATCAGAATCTCATAAGTATCCAATTCACTTCCTCCAAAATTAAGTATAACTCAAGTTAAAAGTTAACCAAAGCAATTGGCTGCATAAAAGAGAAAATTTAAATTTTTCAAATCCCCACCATGTCCACTACCTGGCATGCTTTCCGTTGCCGGTCATCTGACAAAATTTTGTGGAGTTTACTTTTTTACTTTCTGAAGTAGGGACGTTCCTGGATTTTTCAATCCTGTATTCGTCTTGGCAGCTTTTACGGCCTCGCTTAAACTCAGCTAGCCAGACGCGAATGCAACTCACATTTCATATTGGTCGGATGAAAGTATTGCATAACATAATTTTTTTCATATTCGAAAAATTCACTGAGTGTGTTTGTTTTATGTAGCCGTTTAAAAAATTCCATTCAACGCAGCGTTCGAGAATTTATAACTTAGCTGGTTAAAGGATAGATTTTCAAAGAGAATAACACTGGTCACTAATAGCCAGCAACCCGGTGTTTACTAATATTTTCTGAAACTATAGCTATCCAGCCAAAAAAAAAACCTTGATAATAAATAAATAAAAGATAGCAATTTTGCGCTTACAGTTTTTAAAAATCTTAAGTTTTGCTAAAATAACTTTCTAAATATAAGTTTTGATAGCCGCAACCGCTTTAAAAAAAAAATTGGCAAGACACATGGTAACTTGGAATAATGGTAGACAACAGAGTTGCTAGTTTGAAATTTTCCACAAACAAAATTAAGATACTTTCAGCCAGGGAATCAAAAGCTCATTGGCAAAAATTCGTTTAAAACAAAACTCGAATATATCGATCTAATCCTTATGCTATGTGCTATACAAATTGGGTATTATTTTTGTTTAAACGATTTTTTTGTTTTAAATCATTGCATAATATCTATTTTCTGATTTTTATTTTTTTCGATCAAGTTCGATTGTTATTTTTAAACTTTTATTTTTTCGACCGAAAATCATCGTTATTCTTTTTTGATCTTACATAATAAACGCAAACAAACGCAGTAATATTGATCGAAGAAATAAAAATAAAACAATAACAATTATTTTTTATTTAAACTATAAAAATTACAAAAAAACAATTAAGTCATGATTTAAGTTTCGCTGTTTCGTTTATTTCTACGATGAATATAATAAATATATACATACATATATTATATATCAACAAATCCTTCAACATTGCCTTCCCTCAGCGCAGATCATAGCACAGTCTGTGTGACATCAACGGGGCATCTTGATACAAATCTCGGTAGCGATACGTTACATTCAAAAAATCATAAAAACTATTGTTTACAGTAGAGTTTGCCCTTCAATGAAAATGACAAACCTGCGAGTGAATGTCTGCCATGAAAAAGCTTTAAAAATTTAACTGCCATTCAGAATCAGCGTAAACATCAAGAGGCACGTGAGAAATTGCGGCAGAAGCTCAGCCAAATGTTGAGCTTCAAATGTATAGAAATTATTATTAGTAGTAAACTGTCACCTACGGTCGCCGCACCCGAAAGTTCAAATACAAAAACAACATATTCGATTTACTGTCTCCAATATGTATTATATATGTACTTTTGTATTTATCAAACATCAGTTATGGTAGCTGGTCTGCAATGTTCTTGACTTGAGACAAAACCAGCATAAATATGACATCAGTAAAATGAACAAAAAAAAAACGAAACAAAACAGAAAACGTATGCCGTACATGACAAACTTTTGGAAAAGATAAGCAGTGTAAGGATTTACCTCACACACACACACATTGCTTGCATTACGAATATGCCCCGACATGTATGTATGTGTGTGTGTATGAGTGAATGTATGTGTATGTGTGCCCAGAAATGCACGTTTCATATCTCAATGCCCAATTAAGCTTTCATTTTCCTCACTTGTTCGTAAAAGTTGAACTTTCAAATAAATCGCGTTCAGCTCATCATTACGAGTACAATCAACAAACACACACAATCCAAATAAACGTGACAAAGAAGTTCGCATGCGAATACTAGACCAGCATTGTAGCCGCCGAGTAGCCGAGTAAGAGCAAGAGTTTAGGAAAAACACAAGTAACAAGAACATCAAATGCACTGCAATTATAAATAAATTTCTTACCAAACAAAATTTTCAACAGACACGAATTGAACGGTTACTGCAACCGAAAACAAGATGGACGGACCACCCACATATTGTTGGATATGAAGAAACGCAACATGCTGGTCGGTCGGTGGCTTTTCAAATGTACATACTATATACCAATATATACTATATATGTATGTATACGCATTTACTACCTACTAAATGACAAAATAGCTTCGACTACAACTTGCAATACTATATGTAAGTAAATGCGAGGCGAGTTAGCAATCTACGTTTGGCAAGAAAGTTTCAAATCAATTTCACTGGATGTTATAAGTTTTCAACAATTGCAAGTGCATTTCCATTGCTATGATAAGGTATTGGAATACACACACATACACACACACACACATATGCAGCAACTGCATTAGTCAGTAAATGTCCATAGAACTTACATATCTACAGTCTACACTCGCACCATTTTGTACGCCCCACTTGTTGTAAACTAAGAAATTTTGTAGAGTGTATGAACTTGGTGTAGTAGTAGTAGCCCAGCGAACCAGCGAAGTCCACAAGGTGCACAATTAGAGCTCCATAATAAAGCATAGTACTAACTTCTACTAAATCCATATAAAATTGTTTGTCGTAAAATATGCGTGAAATTTCATAAAACATTTCCACGCCAAAGTTGACTCACAACATCTTGGCAATATGATGCCAGCAACATTTTTTACAGCTTTTAATATTCATTTGCCATTGCAAATTGCATGAAAATTGGCAGTTCATGATTTCATTTAGGAAATTGTTTTTGTAATATTTGTTACATTTGCTTTTATGCGGCTTATTTTAGGCGCTTCAATAATTTTGGTTGCTTGCAACATTTTACGCCAATAATCCAGATACATGTTGCTGGCGAAATTTACTGATGTGAAGTTATTACAGTAGCCTTAAGCGGAGCGCTCTCCCTCCAAGAGAAGCTGTGAAAAGGGCCACAAAGGAGCACATCCCCGTAAAAAAAAGAGCCTTATCACTCTACATATATATAAGGTATATAAAAGGAAATCCCTTAATTTTACAATAGATGGATTTAGTATATGCCATTAGAATGATAAGATTTTGTACCCCAAAATCTTATAAAAAATGGGCATCAGCAAAGAAAAAATCCGCCATTTCACAATTTTTCTTCGATAAAGGCGAAAACGCTAGGCAGGCGGGTGAAAATGTGAATAGAGTTTATGGTCCTGATACTGTTACAGCCAATTACGCGCAATTTTGGTTTCGTCGATTTCGTTATGATAATTTTTGATGCATGGGTGCCACAGAAGTTAACGCAAAAAATCTCATGAACCGAATTGCTATCTATCAAATCGCTACCGAATCGCAAAAAGTCCGTTCCACTTCTGAAGCCGATGGTTACTGGTAACAAAGAGTGGGTCAAGCGAAACCAGTCGTGGTGGAATTGCTTTGAGCCAATGCAAACGGTTGCCAAGCCAGAACTAACGACCAGGAAGGTTTTGCTATGTGTGTGATGGAATTGGCAGGGAATCATCTACTATGAGCTGCACCCCTGTATATTTGACCTTACTATGCTAAATAAAACATTAAATTTAATTCAAAAATAATAGCATTCTCTCTATATATTAAAAAAGTGGGTGTATAGGACTCCCTCAATGAGTGATTTTGGCGTCCGCCAAGACTCCGTGTGGACTTCTGTATGCAGCTTTAATTTTTTTAAAAGAACTCGATACATCATTCGGAGTATTTTGGGGATTATTTTATTTATAAGTAACAATTTTTAGAATTTTGGATCCGTGCTCCCAATTTGAGTGACTGGGTTATGTAACTAAATCTATACTACAATGTAAGGAAGTGTGTAAGGTTATCGTAACCCTTTGTTAAAAGTTATTGCAGCACTTTAAGTTGGCAACATGAAAGTGGCAGCATGTAGCTGTAGTTGCAGGCATTGTTAAGGGTTCCACTCTAATAATTACTGTATTAAATATAATAATAATAATAATATTAATATTGTTAATATTATCGCCTTAGTTACGACAGTCTTATAATAAGCGCACATTAAATCTCAAAATGTGCTTTATGATTATCAGGATCAGGGTATTACAAGTCAAATTTCTTCACAACTATTGACTTTAAACTATCTACATATTTGTTGATGATTAATTATTTGTATACTACTGAAAGAAAATTGCATGAAATGAAATTAGTGGCACCAGTATTGTACACTCTGCTATGACTTTCGTTTAACGCAAAAAAGTATTCTGCTGAAGCTTTCATTTTACATTGAATTAGTTTTGAAAATCCGTACAAGAGGAAATGTTCGGTAGCGAAAATAAACGTGAAATTCCACACCATTTCTTTACCGAAAGTTTACAGTATTCTCGCTTAAAAAAAAATGCTCATTTTTTCATCGCTTTTTTAAATAGGTATATTTAAAAGTTTCGTGAAAAGTGTCACTCGAAAATTTTCTTAAAATTCTGGCTCAAAATTGATGACAAGTTTTCTCAAAAAATCATCAGAAATTTGTTGCTACTAAAAAAACGCACTTGGGCCACAAAATTGCTTACCAGAAATTTTTTGGAATTCTCAAAAAAAATTTTTCGATAATAGTGTATTACTTCAAACATGCAGTTTATTATACTTGGGCCCCAAAAATCCATCCCAGAAATTTTTGAAATTTTTTCGACAACTATTTTCAAAATTTATCGAAAATTGTGCATTACTTAAAACTTCCAGTTTATTATACTTGGGTCACAAAACTGCATACTTGCAATTTTTCTAAAAATTCTAGCTCAAAAGTATGAAATTTTGAAGATAGATTTTTCCAAAAGTCAACAAAAAGTAGTTTCGCTAATTAGAACATGCGCTTGATTTCCTAGGCCGCAAAACTGCTTACTTGAAATATTCTGAAATTTTCGAAATTTTCGAAATTTATCGAATTTTTTTTATTACTTAAAACTTAGACCTTATTGTACTTGGGTCATAAAAAAGCATATTCAAAATTTTGCTAAAAATTGTGGTTCAAAAAGATATATGGATTGGTTTTCGTTATGAAATGAACTTTATTTTCATAAAAAATGAACGAAAAAATTTACCATGAGAAACATTTTGAATGTAATAAAAAGTACTCAAAGCAAAATACTTTTAAGAGTAACGGCAAATAGCTTACCATGCAATGCCAAAACAAGCTCAGGACTAAAAAGGCTAAACCAAAAATAACACTAAACCTTTTCAAGTAAATAAGTCAAAGTCAAATTAAAATGCAATTATAATCCTTTCATAGATAGGAGAATTGTATAAATAATTATTTGATTAATTATTATTAGTTTCTAAGGGACATTGAATGACTCAATAAATAATGACTTGTGTAATAATAAAAAAAAAAGTTTTATAACGAGATAGAGTCACTTCGGGGGCGAATCGCGGTAGTGTTGTACGATAGCTGAGAATCAGCATAGCGCTAATACCAAAGGGAGCAACAGTTATCAGTGACTTTAAATGACGGCATCATTATTTGTAATGGTATTACTTTTAACCAACTCATCAACCTCCTCATTGTCTTTACCGCTTGGGGGAAAGTTGCAAGTTGTCCCCACACTTAGTATGTTGATTTTTTTTAGCTATTTCGATTTTAACGCATTTTTGGTTTACTAATAGAATAGCGAACAAACTTAAAGGAGTACTACATTCGATTAACATTCCCCCTATGCACTGAGTACTTGCCATTAAAGTGAAGAGGGGCGAGAGCAGTGCAGACAACTTGCAATACTTCGAAAACAAAAGCAAAGAAGAAAACAAAAAGCATTGCAACAGAATGCTGTAAAAGCACAAAACTTTGTCTAAGTATTAACCGTTGGCTACCAATATGAAAAGCAACTTAAACGATGCCAACGACAAACACACTCACACACACGCATACACAAAAGGAAGAGTTTTAATTACAGCAATGGAATAGCAACAAATATGCATGTTGTTGTTCTTGTTGTTGTTGCTATTGGTAAGAAAAACAAAATGACAAGAAAATAACCATAAGCAGTGGTTTGCAATGACAGCAACAGTAGCAGCAATTAATCATAACGGCTTTTTAATCCTTCATTTGTCGACACTAACGCCAAACCGAACAGCCAGCCAGCCGCCCAACCAGCTTGTTTGATACTCACATTTTCGTAGTTAGTAGTCAACCAGTAAAAATGAAACTATGTATGTACTTACTTGTGCAAATGCAACAACAATAAAGCGCAACAGCAACTTTAGCAGTAAGTGAAGTCAAATTTGTTGGGAGATGTATGTATGTAGTTAAGTTTCGCTTGCCCTAAGTCGACATAATCGTGTTATTATTTTGAATTGCTTTCTCGCCTTCGAAAGAAACTTACTACAAAACTAAAGGCAAAAAAAATAAAAAATAAAAGTTGAGCTGCGCTAAGAAATAAAATCGGTTGGGGAAGAGCATTTAATATGTATGTTAAGATTTAATAGCCACAACATTTACACTGCATGGAAAATGGAAAATAGAGGAGCAATCTTTTTCTTAAACAATCGCTACATTTTGAAGAGTTTAAAAGAAAATTAATTTACTTAAATTTAAATAAACTTTCATGTTTAAATATTTTATTATTCTTTGTTCCAAAGGTATCAGCATACTATCAGGCTAAATGAAATGGGCTTAACAGTTTGAGCGATATGTGGGGAGTAGCAGGACACTTGGTTTTTACAATATATATTAAAAAGTCAAACCATAAAAAGTTGCATAGCACCCACTCCCTTTTACAGAAAACCGTGTCCCATTTTACCTTACCAGCACTAATTTGACTTTGACTGATTCATATTAGAATCGGATTTGATGAAATTGGTTTATGGTGTGGTGAAATTGGATGCAAATTCGTACCACAGGAAACGCAACGCTATTCAACTTCTTTGCTATCTACGTTCTTGGGTCAAACGATTTAAATTTTTGATTGTTCGTAGATAAACAGCAAGAACGAGATCGCGCCATTCTGCCGTGAAGTGGCACACCAGAAATCCAGTAAACAAGTATGCTCTGCCTAATCCGCAATCAATAAATGCCGTTGAGCAACACCGCCAGCTCTATCAGAATTGTGAGAGACCATCCCAAGTTATTTGACACCAAATGAAGTTTCAGACGGAATGACTCCCTGTCATGCAACGTTTGTAGCATTTTCTTGGAAAATATAAAAAAGAGCCACCATCTTTTTTGTTTTTTTTTTTAATCGGCCTCAACAAACGTGACATTCTTCTGCCTTTCCCAAGCTAGATCAGGTGGCGAAATGAATGAGCCTGGAAGTGGATCGACAAATCAAAACCACACTACAGAAGTATTTCATATTATATGACGGACAGGCGCATGTACCTTGTCAATATCGGATGAGTTGGCCCTTGGAATATTCGAGAGAAAGGTTTCCCGAAAGATGTTTGAACTTTTACGTCTTTGTTACGGTGAACACCGCAGAGGATTGGACGATTGTCGATATGAGCTTTATCGCGACATAGAAATAGTCTAGTAACTTTAGATTCAGCCCCTACATGTTGAGGTTAGGTCATACTTTATGATTGGAAGAAAATTCTGCAGCCCTGAAAGTTTTCAACGCAGTATGATGGCAAAGCCAATGAAAGGTCTTCTCTTCGTGAGAGCAGGTGGAGAAGAACTTGGCTTAATTTTGGGTATGTAGTTGGCGCCAATGAGCAAGGCAAAAGAACAATTAGCGTGCTCTATTTGAAAGCTATCAAAATCGTCTCCGCGTTTTTGACGCCGCCAATTAAAATCAGGAATAATCATTCGCGTAAAAGTTGTTTTCTTGGGAATCATAATTCATATAAAAATTTCTACTCACAAATTCAGAACACTTCGAAAATTTTTTGCTGAAATATTAGTTTAACTTAAATAAAAGTGGAGTGATTTTTGTTTCAGTAAATCCTCGTATATTAAGAACAGCGATGATAGTATTAGACATATTTTTATCACCTCTCATTTTCGATATTTATTGATAAAGAAAAATATTTGTAAGCTATGTGCAGATGTAAGTAGAAATAAATTCGTAAATGCTTTTATATGTATACTCCGGCATACTTCTATACATTACATATATATATGTATATATACTATATATTCGTATAAGTCAGTAGCAATAAACTCCGAAATAAATTGAGCTTCACAACAAACCTGTTCAAGCGTGCACGCACTTAGAGCCAATTGTTCATTGATACCTACTACTTTCCATGTTTGGCATGGTTCTTTTATTTTTCTTTTTAGCTTCGTAATCAAAAAATTTTCTATGCATATACGAAAATATATAGAGAAGAAATTCCAAACAATCAACAACAAAAAAGCTTTACGGAATGTGTAATTGGCTATGTAAGTACAATATACTCTACATTCTATTGGCTTCAATTGTTAAAGTGTTTTCTATGACTTTATGTTGCTTGTAATTTGTTATTACTGTTGTTATTATTTCTGTTGTTATTGGATTGTTAATTTTGGAACGCTTTTCTCTCTTAAGCTATTTTCAGTTGTGCGAAAAGCAAAGTTGCTATATCAAAGAGAATAGGGGGGAAATAATGTAAAGAGGGTTGTGTATTCAAAACAAAAACATCTGCTAATACTTTTTCTACAAAGCTTAAGCAAGAAATGATTTTCGGCATTTATAAAGCAGAGCACAAGAGCTAACGTAAAGTTGCTAGTTAGGCAAAGTTTCCTCATAAAGGATTCTTTCCCCCATACAAATCATAAAATTTTGTACTTATATTATATGACAACGGCCAAATTTCTTTTTGGCTTAGCGCATTCTTCCCCTTGAACCGAATTTCATTGGAAATGTTTTTAAAAGTCTAATCTCTTTGTAAAAAAATATTCATTGTGCAATTAAATTTCACTAAATTTACTTCTCTTATAAATTTCAATTTATAATTGTAATCAAGGTTTGCTTAACTAAAGATTTTTTAAAAAATAATTATCCTTCTTTTATATGTCAACTCTGTTACCCCTGATCTGAAAGAAATTATTGAGCAGTTGCATTTCGAAGTGCTATATACGCGGACTTAAATAATTGGCCACGTGGTGAATTTTCTTTACAATAACATTATAAATGTTTTCACGCTTAATCTTTTTTGTTAATTTTTTATAAAAATTTTGTTTGTAGTTTAACAAAAAGCATATACTTGAAATTACACACTTTGTACAAAATTAAAAAAAAGTTCCAATTTTTTTTTAAGGAATTTTTAGTGAGTTTCAAGGTATGCAATTGTGGAGCTCCTATAATTCTTGTATGATAATGTGCATTTCTAAAGTCTCACTAAAACCATTTGATTTTTTAAAATTTTATGAAATTTTGGTCGTACGCAATTTTTTCTATATAACGTATGGATTTTATATAAGTCACCGTTGATTTTGAATATTTTTTTTTGCTTTCTTGCACCTCCTCAATATTCCAAAACTAAGAAAAAAATAAAAAATTTAGTTATTTCGAAACTCCAAATTAAAATACTAGAACTAAATTGGCTACAAAAGTGCATACTCTAAAATTTACAGCAAAAGTGTGCATTAGACAGTTTGAAAATTTTAATAAATTTTGGGGAATTTTTATAATATTTTTTATTTTATGACAAAACATATTTTTCAAAGTTTGAAAATTTTCATAAATTTTGTAGAATTTTTATACGTTTTTTATATATACATATATTTCTAAAAAATTTCTTTGAAAAGTTTCAAAATTTTAATAAATTTTGTGGAGTTTATATACTTTTTTTATCATATGGCAAAACATATTTTTCAAAATAAAGTCTCACTGAAACCATTTGATTTTTGGAAATTTTATGAAATTTTGTTCGTACGCAATTTTTTCTATATAACGTATGGATTTTATATAAGTCACCGTTGATTTTGAATATTTTTTTTGCTTTCTTGCACCTCCTCAATATTCCAAAATTAAGAAAAAATTAAAAATTTAGTTATTTCGAAAGTCCAAATTAAAATAATTAAAATACTCGAACTTAATTGGCAACAAAAGAGCATACTCTAAAATTTTCAGCAAAAGTGTTCATTAGACAGTTTGAAAATTTTAATAAATTTTGGGGAATTTTTATAATTTTTTTTATTTTATGACAAAACATATTTTTCAAAGTGTGAAAATTTTCATAAATTTGGTAGAATTTTTATACGTTCTATATATGTATATATGTATATTTCTAAAAAATTTCTTTGAAAAGTTTGAAAATTTTAATAAATTTTGTGGAGTTTATATACTTTTTTTTATCATATGACAGAACATATTTTTCAAAATTTTCATTTAAACGATTGCAAATTTTTATAAATTTTGTCGAATTTTTATACAATTCTTTCTATGGCAAAATATATTTTACAAAGTTTTCAATAAAAAAATTGAAAATGTTAATACATTTTTTTGGAATTTTTACACATCTTTTTTTATTATATTGCATTGCTTTTAAAATTATAATTTTATAAAAAAATCAAGAAAAACATTGCGAATATTAGCAAAAAAATAATTAAAAAAATAAATAAATGTTTAATATATGTCAAAATATATTTTTCAAAAATTTCATTAAAAAGTTTGAAAATTTTCATACACTTTGTCGAATTTTTATACATTTTTTACTACATACATATATGGCAAAATATATTTTTCAAAATTTTCAATAATAAGTTTGAAAATGTTAATAACTTTTGTGACATTTTTATACATCTTTTTTAATTATATGGCAAAAGATAGTTATATAAAAAAATCACGAAAAAAATTTATCACAAAAAACTTTGCGAATATTAGCAAAAAAAAAAAAATCAGCATGTGGTTAGTTGTTTGAGTTTCAAATTTCATTGGCCTGTACTTTTGCCCACTGAGATATCGGTTCCAAAACCTGAAATATTCAAAAATTCATAACTTCTAAATATTACATCCGGTTCGAGCAAATAAAACGTACAACAAACAAAAGAAAAATACCCAAAAATTTTTCACATGACTGCATATTTTGAAGTTCGACTAAATGCCAAAAAGTAATCTACGCCGAGTGGGGCATAAAAAGTAATACAACTATTTTAATATATATAAAATCCGCTTCCTAATTAAAAACCCAATCACAATCATGATTTTTGCATTTTTGCAGCGAACTTTTTTTAGAATCATAAATCTAACCTCATTTTGAGCGTAAATTATATGATATAATTTGCTAAAAATTTTCATTCAAGTCTCGTTGAACTAAAGCGGTGGTATACATATATTGTAAATTGGGTCATGTGACGGCGCTTTAGTTAATCTAATTCTGCCATCTGCAGGCAGAACGTGCAAAAAATTTTTTTCGTTAAGCCCAAGGATTTTGTAAGTGGGAAAATGAAAAGTTCCACCAAAGAAGCCACACCAAGTCATCACAACTCAATAAAGTTTAATGAACTTTCTGAAGGATTTTTCGCGTCACTCGCTACAACATCGCTAGCTATATACAACCAGCTGATAGATTGTGCATAGCATATCTGCTTTAGTACGTCACAACTCCGCGCACCGCTTCACTCTCTGCACTCAAGTAATTTGCTCCATTTAACAGGCCAAACATACAACTAACTATACGTAAGGATTTGTCTACTATGCCCGAACTGCTGCATTTCTGTACGGGCGCGCATATTCGCTTCAAAAGTTGTTTGATAGGCGCGCAGCTTCTTCATCTAACTGCTTGCTCAGATTTTTACTCATATATGTACAGACATACCCACACACACACTTACACATGTATGTATGCATGTATTTACTTTGCTGCTTGTTTTATTTTTGACTTGATTTATGCGAAATTATTAAGTCAGGGCACGCACTCTGCTCGACCAAAGCAAACAACTGAGCTGCTGAGCCACAGCTGTATAGATGTTATTTTTATATGGGACAACTTAGGGCCAAGTGTATGCTCAAACAAGTCTATATCTTTCCAGTATGGTGGCCACCGAGTCTGCTTTTGGTTGTAAAGAAATTTCCTATAGTCATAAAGTGAGCCAAGACTGCTAATGTATAAAACATAATCAGCTAGAAATAATGACTTGCACACTTTCTTTAAGTTATGCCAGTATGGTGGCCGTTTCTGGTTTTTTTTTTTATTATTCACTTTCTTGCTCTACATTCGCATTTCTAGCTTTTCCACTTGTTGACGAAGGCTCGCCGCTTACGCTTTTATTTTTAGTCGCAACTCTCGCAAAACTTTAATGGAATTCTTTTAACAGTTTTGTGATTTCAACTAGAAGTTATAAAGGTTAAGTGCTTTGAAACAAATATTAAAAGCTAATCAACTATGAAAATCTACAAACAAACTCGTTGCACGGCTATACTCAATCCCGATTCATATTTGCGTTTGCATTCATCTGGTGAACGATCAGAGAATATCAGTAGTGTGCTAGCGCCGGAGCTGTTTCAGATAATCCCCGAACTTCGAAAGCTAGCGCCGAGCGAGCTTCTCTACACCCTGGTGTTAGAAACCTTGAATATCAGAATATTTCTTGCGGCAGATGGCCCACGAGTAGAACTGCGAAGGCTGGCGGTGAAGCGTGAAAGCGAAAAATACGTCACAATATCGTAGGCATAGACACGAATGCTCTGCCCTCCAACTGAAGCTGCAGGGATGCTAACGAAAATGGTTGAGCCGTTGCACTGCGTCTCCTCTAACTTACAAATTTTGAAAAGATACGTCGAGCTTAACTTCATAGTACCCAAAGAAGCCCAAATAAAGTGTTAGTTCTAATTTTAATCTTTCGACAGGGGTATACAATTGAAGATTCTCTTTTTAGTCCATATTTACACGCTCGTATTTAGGCTTAACGCGACAGTTGGCGGAGGAATTTTTCCCGGAACAACTGAGCGTTATATTCTTCCGCTTTTGTTTACCTGATTATTGGTGTGTGTTTCAGGCGTAACTGATGACAATCGCAAAGGCCGCATAACGGGTACAGTTTGTTGAAGAAATCTTTATTCGCACTGACCGTGTGGGGGCAGGCAATCAGTCGCTGATACCAATATTACCTGCGAAATACCGTCGAACTCTTAGTAAGATGACCGAGACATTTCCAACATATATCGCATGGGTTCCCGATCATTACTGCACACGAGGTAGATGTGAAGCTGATGAGGTTGATCGGCAAGGCACGACTCTGCCGGACACTGATTCTTAGGGATTCACTTGGATTATCCCATATTCTCTACAGACATGTAAGTTACTTATAAAAATTTGTATAAAATTACAAGCCACAGATAACAGAGGACTTTGGCTGTAGATGAGAGGCCAAGGAATGAAATCTCTCCTACGGCGACAGGACATAAAGATAATGACATTGTTTACCAAGGATACTTCCAACCAGAGTAGGAACCCCCTAGCTTGCCGTCACCTACTCTGCCGCTTTCCGGCAGTAGCCAGAAGGATGGCTTAAGCTCTCAGCTCAATCGAGATTAGGGGTTTGACGATGAAGTTCCTTCGCAATGCGAAGGGACTTTAGAGAAATAGGGGTGACTTATCAGCCCCGATGCGGCATCGCAATTAGCCACGACCTAAAATTCATGTTAAAGATGTCGAAATTCGAAAGTAAAGTGCAGTCTGGTCTGCACCAGAGACAATTTTTTTTGGGACTGCCGACTCTTAGACAAAAACATTGCAGCTTTTATCAGAACTTGTCTTGTGATGGTCTTGATCAGTTTTGTAACGAGCGCGCAAATTTCATTTGGTTTGGAAGAAAATGAGCAACACCACAGCAAAAGAAAATTATCAAAAATCAAGAGAAATTTTCTAGAAATTCTTATAAAAAAAATTAAAATTTTGTACGAAATTCATTTAGTTTTATTGAAATTACCGCACAGGTTGAAAACTGAATTTATGCGGTTCTTGTTGTACAATGGCCTGTATTTTTATAAGATACTAGTCGCACGTTACGCTAAGCGCTTCGTAAAATCTTTCCGATACTTAGCAAAATTGTAGCTATTTCTTGCGATACTCTATCGCAACTGCTAAATTTCACCCCAGATGTTTTTTTTTTGTTTTTTTGTTTAGTCAAACGCGCATACATAGTTGCACTTAATTAAAGGCTGAGTACATGATGCCGTCGGCAATTAGCAAAATTAATTGAAATAAATTGCCAGGCTTCGAGGGCACAAATTGAAAATACATAGTCTAATTGTATGCAAGTTGAAGTTGTAATGGAGAATGGAAAATTGAAAATGCACTAAAATATGTAAATAATAAAAAGCATGGTAGTGTTTTTAGCTAGTGACGGCATAATCTGCTTATGGCGAAAAATATTGCAAGCAACATCAGTGTGGCCAATTAATTAACTCAGTCTAACGAAAGGCTGAAAATCCAAAACAATGCCATTCACAGGAAACATATAAACTCGATGTATGTGTGTGTGTGTGTGTATGTATTTATTCAAACTGTACTCAGTTATGTGTGTATGTATGGGAGTACACAAAAATGCAAAACAATAAACATTGTTCACAGAATTCGTACATTCATAACAAATATTATTTGCAACACAATTGATTTGAAAATTTTGTTCATGCTTTATGTGCCTACCTATATGATTAGGCAATGTACTCGAATCTCAGAATTTGGAGGTTTTAAATTCGATATCAGTATTATAATTAAATTTTCGTCACTGCCACGTCAATGATTGTAGAGTGTAGAAGAGGAAACTGTAATAATAATAACTGGAAATAATGGAAGAGTTAATATTGTTGACTTGCCTATTTAATAAGGTGCAGTAACTATGGCAACTGGAAATAACAGCCTTGATAAAAGCATAATTATAAATTCTATTCCAGCAAGCGGTTTTCCTTTACATTTCGAGGCATTTTTGAACTATCTATTTACAACAACTAACAGTGGCATTTCTTTTGAGAAGTAAAAGCTAAGAAGTTCATAGAAACAAATCGCACTATGGTGAAAATTTCACGAAAACTATTCGCAAAATTCGTACATCTCGACTAGCTATTGTGCATTTAGTCAATAACTTTGACTATTGTGGACATGCTAGCAATGTAAATGAAAGTGTGACCGCAAACCACAGACGATTAGAAGAATTCGACTTATCTCAAAGCAGCTTAAATATCACACAGAGAGCTTGGCTTAAAGGCTTGCAAAATTCGGCTGAAACAAAATTTGAAGCGCAGCGCCGTCTTAAATAGCTTGCAAGTAAAGAAAAAATGTAAAAGTCAGGGTTGATTTTAAGCCAAGCTCCATCGATAACAAAATTTGTTCCCATCCGTTCTAATTAAAGTCTCAACACTGGCATTCGTGGTATTGTTAACAGAAACCGTAACGGTTACAATTTTTATGAAACAAAACTCATGATCTAATCGCATTACTTTTATTAATCGATTACATTTAATCGATATCTCATGATGTTTATTTTGCCGATCAAGTTAGAGCGCTAGTTTTTAATTTTTATTTTTCGATTAAATTTAAACGATATTTAGAGATTTTTTTTCGATCAAATATCAATAATCATTTTTCTTGGATCGAACTTGTTCCATCAAATTCAAACGATATTTTGAGATTTTTATTTTTTCGATCAAAAATAATCATTACCCTTGAATATAAGTTCTTTGTGATTTTTATTTTTTTTTTGGATAACATTTTATCGATATTTTATAATTTTAATTTTTTCGATCAAGTTTGGTCGCTAAGTTTCAATTTTTATTCTGTCCATCCAATTTTATCGATATTTCGAGATTTTTGTTTCTTCAATCACATATAATCTTTTTTCTTTGATTAAAAAATTTCCGATTGTAATAAACATTGTTAGCAATGATGATGATAAAAATCACCAAATAAGGTATATTAAGAAAACTTTAAATCCAAGAATAACGATAATTTTTTATCGTAAACTATCGATCAAATTTCACGGGAAAAACAAAAATTACAAAATATTGCTTAAATATGAGCGGCTAAAATTTGAGTCAAAGAAAAACGATTATTTTTGATCGAAAAAATTAATATCGCAAAATATCGATTAAATTTTATCGACACAAAACATCGATTATCGAATGAGTTAAAACAATAAACCATTGAAATGAAAATAAGGTCAGATATGCTTAGCAATGGTATAAGAAATAGATCGATATACATTTATAAAATAAAATCAAAATAACGATTATAATTAAAATACGGAAAATTTTTAAAAATACTCTTTACTCAAGTGTTCCATTGCGCAGAGGGCCAAGCATGCGGCAATAAAAATTAAAAAAAAAAAAATATTATAACAGCTCATTTAGACGCTCCCTTAGCTTGCGAGGCACAAGAAAAATGGGACGAGAAAGGGCCGTTTGAGGCTTACTAAATTTTGGGCACTAAATTTACATTTACATTGGACAGAGATACACTAATTCTTAATCTGCGATTAAATTGATAAAATACATCACTCTGGAAGAAAATAAGAAATGATAAAAGTTGTGCCGAAGATCCACAAATCTCTTGAATAAGCCAATAAATTGGCTTTGATTGACGAGCTAAAATTCTATGCGACCGCAGGCAAAACGAACGTTAATTTCACAAGAAGCTAGCTACGAAACTTGTATACGAAATAAATTTCACGATTAGTAGCACACCAAAAGTTAGTTTATTAGAAATTTTACTACGCTAATTAGAATGTGTGCGCCAAAGGAAGCAACATAAAACACTTATTCATAGCAAAAACATTCAAAATAACTAAATCAGCGACAAACTTTGAACAAACAACGCCTAATTGTATGCTACAAATATTTCAATTGTGAGATATAGCTACTTCACTCATTCCACACTCTTCCTTTGCTGATTTCAAAATGAATTATGAACTGATTACTAGCGCAATTGTTTTTACTCCTTTAACAATTTCCACCCTAACCCCAACCAAAAACCCATCCCATTCGCTAATTTAGCAATAAATTTATCGCAAAATTCACGCCACAAACCAAATGTCTAACCGATCACAAGCAACAAAGCATCGTATAAGTTTATGAAAAGGGGTTGATTATGTAAAGTACATTTATATATTTTGTTGTTGTTGTTATTGTCATCACGCCACATTTTAGTTCTTATTGGAATTATACCTCAACTCGCCGAGAGCAATACATTTACTGTGTGGCATGGCAATGGTGTGGCAGAGCGGTAATATTCACAATAATTTGACTTGTGCTTGTAAATGGATGTAGATTTGTAAATATGTATATGCTGGAGTGTGTGTCTATATATACAGTTACGTGAAAAATAATAATAGGGGCACTATTTTTTGCCCATATGTAGTTTTAAAAATTTTGTAGAAAAAATTCGAAAATTTAACAAAATTTCAAAAAATTTTAAATTTGATTTTATATAAAAAAAAGTCCTAAGTATGCATTTGTAACAACTTTGAACGAAAAATTGGAAAATTCAAAAATACTTTCATCAAATCTTTTAATCTGATTTTTTATATATGCACTTTTATGCAATTTTAAAAACTTTATAGGAAACTTCAAAAAAAAAAAATTTCATCAAGTATCTTAATCCTAATATAAAAAAAAAAAATTGTTAGTAGAAATTCTAAGTATGCAGTTTTAAAAACTTTGTAGAAAAACTTAGCAAATTAAAAAAAACTTTTATTAAAATATTTCATTAGACTTTTTACAAAAAATTTAAGTATGCAGTTTTTAAAGCTTTCTAGAAAAAATAGGAAAATGAAAAAAAATATGCATCAAGTTTTTTAATCAGATTTCTAATAAGAATTATAAATATAGGATTTTAAAAACTTTGTAAAAAAAAATACCTATAAAATTTGTTAATTAGACTTTTTATAAAAATTTTAAGCCTGCAGTTTTAAAAAATTTTAATAAAAAATTAGAAGATTCAAAAACAAAATTTCATCAAATTTCTTATTCAGATATTTTGTAAAATCTATAAGTATGCAGTTGTAAAAACTTTGCTGAAAAACTTAGCTAGACTTTTTATAATAACTCTGGTATGCAGTTTTAAAAACTTTGAAGAAAAAACAAGAAAATTCAACAAAATTTGTTCTAAAAGTGATTGAATTTTGATAATTTTTTTGCTAACGATCTTGGTCATTCTCATCCATCCAAAAAAATTTACCAAAAATCAACGAGAATTTTAAGCTCCTTAGGACATACACTTTATTACACTACAATTGGATGAGCTATGAGTCTACGTACCTAGAATTGGTATAAAAAATCTAATTAAAAAGTTCAATGAAATTTTGTTAAATATTCATATTTTTTTTTAGAAAATTTCAAATATGGAATTATACGGTGTGTGTGAGATAATGCGCTAGACTTTTGTAAAAGCAAAAAAAAACAAATATAAAACAAACAAAAGAAGAATAGTCAAAACTAGTTCAAATGTAGTGAGTCTATTATTTTTTACATTACTGTATATATTTCAATTGGTATGCGTGATTGTAGATTCCACTTTCAGCCATTGCTCTACTCTCATTACCTATATCTCCGATTGAACGTATATACTTATATATATCTAGATTATTCAAAAAGGTTATATGCAATCGCATACAAGCAACCCTGCTAGGTTGCTGCTACTCGTTAAGCTACCCACGAGCTAACCTATACAGCTATCGTAAGAATCGGGTAAAGTTTCTATTAATTTCTTAATATCATTGTGAAAATCTTACCATATACTGCTGCGTATTTTTCTATACTGTGAGCTTACTATTTCTGCTATTGAATTTGCTCGACTACATTAGAACTCAATATAAGTTCAATAGCGTTTATATCAATTTTATTTATACTTTTTGAAGCTTGTATAATTGTATTGGAGTATAAGATAAATTTTTCTGGCAGGGCATTGCATATACATATCGACTTGTTGAAGACAAAGTAAAGCGGAAATTAATAAGCACATAAATCATGTAGAAGCATGAATTATTATGCGAGTATGATTTTGAGCTGATTTGGGTATTGGTGTTGTTAGTGGAAGCTATTTACGAGGTTATGTCTTTGTGATAATACTAAGTATATTTGCTATGTATACACAAACTTGTTCGGCTACCCGTATTTGCATTTATTTATTTAATGAATGTAGGCACAAAAACTGCCTAGATAATTAAATGGGGAAATCTTGAAGTGACCTTAGAACTACAAATTAAAGATTTATCTAATAAACTTCTACCGAATAAAAACGAGCCTATCGCGGCATGTTTTAAAAGATACTAGAAACAAAAAGATCTACTAAAAAAAATTATTTTTAATTATTTTTAATTTTTTTTTCGGATAATGAGTGCATTGAAAAGAATACCATCAAACCAAAACTCTTATATAACGATCTTTTCCCAACTTCATATGCTATGCTAATCTGACCTTATTTTTCTTTAGACAACTTTTTGCTTTAAATTGAATTGAATAATCCTTGTTTAGTGATTGTTATTTTCCGATAATAAAACATAAATCGTATTACTGTTGTTGTTGCTATTATAATCGAAAATTTCGAATCCAAGAGTAACGATTAATGATTTTTCAATATTTTTTTTTTTTTTAATTTATTTCTAAAATACATATGTACATATGTATGTGAAATGCATTTTTTTTTTGATAAATTTCATATTCGATACTAAGCCGAATTAAATCACTTTGGTTTGACACACATATTGCAATATCTTACTATTTTACTCATTATTTTAGTTGATTTTAAAAACATTTTAAAAAGTTGACAATCAACTTTGAAAAATATGTTATTTTCAGATATCAAGATTTTATCTACATTTCATATCAAAAATATGAAAATTTTATAGGAACGCCGCTTGGAAAATTTCTTTGTAATTTTGTATGAAAAAAAAATCAGATATCTTAATAGGTTCATTTTTTTCGAAATTGATATCTCGAGAAGGATTTAAAAATAAAATTTAAAAAAATGTACGTAAGCCACTCGCAATTACTACTTCCACATAAAAAATTGGAAAATCGGAATTTCAAAAATTCGAAAATATACACGCCAATGTTATCCCATTATCGGGTCAGGGTTAAAATTTGCCGAATGGGTGGCAACTTTTTAGATTTAAGCAAAAAACCGCTATGTATAGTTTTTTTAGAAATCAAAATTTTATATACATATGTTTTATATTAAAAATATGAAAGTTTTATGGAAATAAGGTTTTGAAATTTTTTTTCGATTTTATATATCTCAATTGATCCATTATTCGCAAAGTTATGAACTTAAAAAAAATATATTTTTTTTTCAAAAATCGAAATCTCGAAAATGACTGGACGAAAAAAAATGAAAAAAAAAAACTAGAGAAACCTCCCTCAAAAGGTATTTCACAAAAACAAATCAGAAATGCAAAATCCAATTGGTGTCAAATAGTAGCATTGTTTTTCAATATATTTATATTTACCACATGGAACTTTACCAAGGTTTTCTAAACTAAACTGGCCGGTGTATTTGTTGATATGGTTTCCATTCAGCTCATTTTACTAAAACAAAGCATTTCCAATAAATTTGAAATAAAATAGCTTAAATTTTTGCCAAAAAAAATGCCAACAAAGAATTTTAGATTACCCCATATAAGTAAGGTTTAAATGTAGCAGAATAAATTACTTTTAATTAATTTGAAAATTTCACGACTCGAACCAGAATATAACCATAATATAGAGCCACTCGATGATTGGCCATTGCCAACTGATGTGGGATGGCCGTCGGAAAAGAACGTCTTTCTATTCATTTATTCATTTTCATTTCTTAATTCGTTTAAAAAGAGATTTTTGTATAGCATTGTAATTAAGTTCACGTAGCGTTTAACGACGTGAAGTTATCACGTATTAATTTCCTTTACTCCAAGCCTAAAGTCGTAGCTGTGAATATATTTCTACATTAAAATTAAATATTAAATGATTTTCACTTCATTACTTATCGAACGGAAGGAAGCCTTGACCTAAAAATCGACGGAAGCTGATATGTCGTTTATTGATATGAACGTATGTAGTATATATAACACTTATTACTCGAGTAATTTATGTAGCCTTATTTTGGTATTTATTTATTATATGTTCATAGGTTTGTTAATCAATGTAATCAAACTGGAATCCTTGTCAACCATAATTCCGTAGTAATTTACACAATTAATTACTTTTAAATGCCAACGCACAGCGGATGTTAAACGGAGAGATAAATAAATCACTCAATTTGGCATAAAAAGAAACAGATGTCGGCGACTACTTATTTGTACGCACTTACTATGAAGATGAATGTGTGTGTGTATGTGTGTGTGTGTGGGAATGTAGAAAAAACAAATAACCAAAATAAATGAAGTGCGAATGGAAGGAAGTGGGCCAAGAGAAGATACAGAATTATAAAGAGATATGAGGGTATGTTAAAATTTCCATACATGGATACATACATACATACTTAGTACATACAGCCATTCCAAATTAAATGTGGCAAGCTTCTGCAATATGCTACTCGATTTCGCTTACATTCTGATCATGTGCTCAAACTGGAAATGAATACAAAACAAAAAAATGCTAACAAGGGGTACTAAAGCCTTATTTAAATTTTAATTTTCTTAACCGATTTGCATAAATGAGGTATCAATGAGAAGATCATCAGTCGGACAGTATTTTAGTTTGCGAATTTAAATAATTTGTTCTACAAATATTTTTATTATTTTTTAAATTGTACAATTTTCGTTTCATATATCCAAATCGGTTTCCACAAGACTGCTGCGCTAAAAGTATTAAAAAACTACCTTTTAAATAAGATATTTTCCGAGGTGAAACCTCAAACGATACAAAAATGATGACCTTTTATGGTTGCAATACCAAACCAAAAAAACAAAAAAAATTGAAATTGTTATTGAAAAGAACTCGATGGAAATAATTGCCTAAGTGAATTAAATTGTGTTTAAATTTTATATTAGAGATTGGAATAGATTTATTTTCAAATGTGCGAAGTCGATTTCCATTTGAAAACGAAGACAATGTCGCAAGAAATCATAACCCTGTGCTACATTTATTTCATATACATAAAGTTACTAAAATATCGAATTTCTCTGGGAACGAAAATAATCGTTTTTCTTTCGGATAAAAAACCATTGGGTGATTGCGTTCAAAAACCCCCGTGTATATCGATCTAATTCTTATGCCATATGCTATAGAAATCTAAAATTATTTTTATTTAGAAGCTTTTTTGGTTTAAATCATTGCATAATCTTTATTTTGGGATTTCTCTTTTTTTCGACCAAATTTATTCGATACTTCGTGATTTTAATCTTTTCGATCGAATTTAATCGATATTTTTTAATTTATTTTTTTTTTCGGTAAAATTTAATCAATATTTGTGTTTTTTTTTTGCACACAAAAATCGATATTTTTGGATTTAAATTTTTCCGATAATTTTTTATTGATATTTTGGGACTTTTTTTCTTGGATAAAAAATTATAAATCGAATCGCTGCTTTTGCTATTATTTTCACTGCCGACAAATTTGTTTGCATTTGCTATGATCGAAAATTTTAAATCCAAGCATAATGGGTATTTTTGATCGAAAAAATGAAAATCACAAAATATCGATTAAATACGAACAGAAAAATTTTAATCCAACAGTTTTTTGATCGAAAAAATTAAAACTAAAAAATATCGATTAAATATGATCGTGAAAATTCAAATCCAGGAATAACGAATATTTTTGATTGAAAATATTAATATCACACATTGTCGATCAAATTTGATCGAAAAAATAAAAATCACAGAATAACAATTAAGTGGTTATTTTTGTTTAGTAAAAATCAGGGACCGAAAATAGTCCTTAGTTTAATTTTTTCGGATAAAAAAATTATTGGGCCTTCCCGTAAGATTCGAATATATCGATCAATAATACTATGCAAGTCTGACTTTATATTTTAGAATTTTTTTTGTTTTAAATCATTACATAACTGGTTTTTTGTGATTGTAATTTCGTCCATCGAGTATAATCGTAATTTTTTAACTATTCTTTTTTCAATCAAATTTAGACGTGATTGCTGAATTTAATTTCCCGATCGTATTTGATCGATATTTTGTGAATTTCTTTCGCTCAAAAAACATAAATGTATTTTGGTATTTTTGCTATTATCAATACAACGTTCGATTTATGGCAAATTTATATTAAACTTTTTTACGAAAATATTTTATAATGATTTTTTTTCGCGACCTTTCCAATTTTAAATTTGTGTTTTGCCGGCTCGAGGTCAAAGCTCCACGTCGGACGGTGCGGACGTGTAAAATCATTTGCCCTAAAGACGGTTACCGTAGTTTAACCGAAATATATTGGAAGAAAAAAAAGTAAATCATTCGTTTTACTCTACCAACACCCCCTTGACCTCGAGCCGGCAAAACACAAAAATGAAATTATTTTAATTTACTCTAGGAAATTTAAATTCCACAAGTTGTTAGATTACTTTAAAGCCTCACAATAAACCCAAAATAAGCAATTCAAATTCACTTCATAGCTGCGACAAAAAATAATCGCCTTCAAAAATGAGTCTATCATACTTATCAACGAAGATGCTTCTTTAAAATGGGGCATTTTTTGAAGTTGGCGTTTTTGCGAAGCTCTACAAATACAAGTGCAATGAACTGAAAGTGACAATCATATGAGAAAATTTTCAAATGTTCGTAAGCAAATTTTGCATACTCGTATAACCAAGACGTTCATATCCAAGTAATACTGTAAGTTAAAAAATTTTTTGTATTTAAATTTGCCCTAATGTAATATGAGAGTATTACATAGGTGAATACTTATGTCATATAAATAAAACTGAAACAAATCTCAGATAATCCACAAAAAGCACTCTTACAATTTTTTGATCTACCTGTATATTTTGTATATCTTCATCATTACAAGTCTACCCCTTCTACTTTCAGAACCAACCCTTTTACTCCTCCAATTAACCAGCAACCAGTTGCGAGGAAACGAAAAATTTAAACGCCTGTAGGTCAATGTGTTTCGTTTGAGTTTTCACGTATTTCACAAATTATATACCTACCTATAAACATACGAGCGCTTATATTTCTACATATATAGAAACAAACACACTTACTCTTTTGAGTGCATACATATATTGAAAAAGTATTCCATTTGCAAATGGAAAAGTAAATTCCATTTCTAAACTGTCACCTCATTCACTTTGCACAGCTAAATGGAAAAGAAAGAGTGAAAAGTGATTTATATGACATTTTAACCTGTGGCTAAATTCGTAATTTGTTGTGCTGCCATTTGTTGCCTAGATTCTATTCGAAAGTGATATAATATTCTCGTATTGGATTAAATTAAAAGGCACTTGGGGAGCGAGAGTAATGCGACAACTTAGTCAATTAGCCGCAAACAAATGTATCCTTTTTGGGGGGGTGGGGAAAGCCTAGTAAAGAGTTTAAGGCAAAAAAAGTTTGTAAATGAGACAATAATACGAGGTTGCCTTTTTAAATAAGACTGCAATGATTTATATTATATATAATTTATAAAACAGAAATGTAAAATAAATTTAATATACTTACTACTTAAATATCTACGAAGTTCAAAAAATATCAAAAATAAAAAAGTCAATGCAAAAATTAATTATGATAGTTTTTCAATCTAATATTTTTTTTCCTATAACTTCTAAAATACTAAGTGCATTGAGTCATAATGGCACGTGCAACAAACATAGCCTTCGGTGAAAAAAATTATTATTGAACCGCAAATCACACTAAAAATCCACTAACTAATTTCAGGCTCGAGCGCTAATATTTTCTTTGATCTTCTCTGCCATTTCGTGACTTTTTCTTCCTTTTTAATGCAGTGCTCTAAAATCAAATGTGTAGAGATTTTATCTCGTTGATTTTAAATTTGCTATACCCAAGCAATTGATATCAAATACAACAATTCATTGAAGTAAAATTTTCGACTGACGAAAGCCGAAAGATTTTCTGCCCTTGTTTTCAAGAAGCGCCCGCTCTATTCTGCCCTCAAAAACGTATTTTTAATTGCGGTTATTATTTTTATGCCCACATTTAATTATTGCATTAATCGAGGTATTTTTTTAGAAGTAATCATTTACTCATTTTCGTTAATACCCGAAATTGCAGGCTCATTTCTAAATTATCAACTCTATAGCAATTTTTTGAAACTATAGTCAAAGAAAAAAATGTATTTCATCAGAAAAAGTTTAATCTCGCCAAATCGCCTTGGATTTTTTTCAATCGATCTACTGTATCCAACGTAGCGCTATTTTGTGAATATACACAGTTGCAACTTTTATTGCAAGATTGAAGTTTGACTCGATTTTACTTAATAAGATCGCCTATCTTGGCGTGCATTTTTTTTTTTAACTGAATTAAATCCTATTTGACTAACAGGCGTTGTTTAAACAGATGGCATATCGTCAGATGCCTCCATTGCCTTCTTCGGGGTTTCCCAGGGAAATAATTTAGGTCTTTTAAATTTTTTTTATTTATAAGATGTTTTAAGTCCCGCCTTTCTTTAAATATTAAAAAGTGCTGTAAAGTTACTTATACAAAAAATTTCAGTGCATTACCAGATAATTATAATACCACCAGCATCTGGCATTGGGGCCAAAGACCTTGGCATAATTTTGCCCTCAAACTTTTCTTTTAATACGCATATTGATAATGTGATTTCTACATTGTTTTTTTTTTTAGTTTTGTAAATTGGAAATATGATACAATTATTTGGAGGCCATTTCACAAAAATTTCATAAATAGATTGAAATGTGTCCAAAAGGATTTTTTTTAATTTCGCATTACGTTATCCTATACCAGACATTTACTTTTTATTAATCTGAAGTCTTTGAGAACGAGACGTTCTGTATTGGCCCAGATTTTACCATTTAATATTATCAATAGTATTATTGAGTGTACTTTTCTCTAAGGCCGTATAAATTACAAAATTCTTTTGTGAAAACTGTGAAACTTAGTAGTGAATTTAACCTCAACTCCAATTCTATCTAATTTGATTTCTCTTATTCTATAATTGTATTTTTTCTTATTTTTTATTCTTTCTTTGAGTTATTCAAATTCCTGCATTTCGTTTAATTCACAGTCTTGGCTATTTATTTTTAATACGTAACTAGTCTGTAAAAACTGCTGTTTCATAGACGAATCAATAGATAAATAAACTAGAAACACATGATTTATAATATAAATTTTTGAACGAAAATTATAAGCATTTTTACAACTGCATTAAAATCCGTGCAAATTTACGTCGACTGTTAGAAACACAGTATAAAAAAAGAACGCAATTTCAGCAACCATTTGTTTGAATAAAAATGTTTTGCATCACTTCGCTACGCAGTTTAGAAAAGCGCCCAATTTTCATCACGTAATTTATATTTTAAATTTTGTATTTCTAGCTCGGCTTTCGCCACCTGAAAATTTTACTTCAAATAAGTATTTTCTTTGCAGATATTTATTAAAGTTATTGCTGACGTACAAAATCGAAACGTTTGCGGAGCCGAATATCAGCAAACACACGCTCTATAGTAACACCAACAATATTACACTTGCCGAGTGCATTAAATTATTGTGCATAGTAAATTTTGATTTTACATAATGCCTTTAGTGATACTTAGTTTGTTTACTTCTACAACATTACTTTTGCTCGATTAATTACGAAGTATTGTCATTACATTGGCGTAGGTTGCGTATACGCCCCGTCGACACAACAAACACGTTGAAACTGATATATTGAAAATATTCTCATATGTGCTGAGCGGAGTGCTTATGAAAATTAGAATTTTAATGCAAACTGCATTAGATAGGTCAGACTAGGATGACAATGGGAACAAAACCTGTTTCAATGTTTTGTTTCAAATATTTCTGTACCCATATCCCTCCTTTTTTTTTTGAATAATTATTTTCAGAAAATCATTTTATTTGAACTCAATCAATGCGAAGGTCTATGCGAAGAAGCGCAAATCTCTATCCATGCGAATAGCTGTGTGCATAATTTTCCCAATTCGATGTATAATTTTACAGCGCCAAAATGGGCCACAAAAAAAGTTGATATTCAACAGCAGAAACACATGGCCAAATATTTAGTTACATATTTTGCAATCTACGCTGCGCTAAGCAAACATTTTGAATAATTGCTGTGAAGCAGTTTTTGCAATAAAAGAAAAATTTGAAAAAGCAATCAATAGACATTGAGCAACCTTGCAACAGGAATTACGAAAAAAAAACGAAAAAAAAAACGATGCAACATTGTTCGGTCTACCAAAAAGCGGCCAGTGGATGATCAATAAAAATCAAAATGCTGCCGCTGGTAGTAACTATGTCTATATGTATTGGTACGAGTGTATGCCATTCAATACATGCGCATATATTTCTCTATGTACAAAAGCGTCATTTGTAGCATTGCCTTTGGCGCTCAAATATTGGGCACAAATTGGAGCAAAAGTCCGGCAAGTGAGTTGTCAATATTTGTACCGCTGTGTGTGTGTGTGTGTGTGTGTGTGTGTGTTTAGATGGATTGTCAATACTTCACTTTTTGCAAATTAAAAAATCTGTATCGCTTGTACCTAGTTGGAAGTTTACGCGGCAACACTCAATCATCACCATTAAAATCAACACCACAACTAACAACTCAAAGGCGACGAGTTTTCGTTGATTTCCGCACTCCAATATCACACCAAAATCGCGTGTTGTGTTCCCTTTGATGGTTTCGCAATGAACACACAGTTTATGTGGACATAGCTGGTCATCGCCAATTGAAAATAACAGATTTGCATGGGTTGGATTTCGATTTGGTTTAAAACTTCTACAACGCCATAGTTTGTACTAGAACGAGAATGTAAATGGACTGCAATTTTTTTTTTTTTTTAAATCATTTCGCTCAATACAGGGATAATGATTGGGGCAAACCTGAAACCAATTTACACAAAGTGGATGCCATTGGAAATATACTATCTACTATAGGCAATGCAAATTAGTTTTGAACTATTTTTTAGTTTCAAGAGGTTTCGAGCGAAGCAAATAAAACAAACAATTGAAACTTCTGCAATTTGCCACCTTTTTTTAGTGATAACTTTCGAGAAATTAACTTAAAATGTTATACCAAAAAAACGCAGATTACAAAGAAGTTGCATGGCGTTTCATTTCCTGTGGCAAGCACACTCGGCCACTTTCATCACACGAAGAACTAATTGGATCTAATCAGATTCTAATACGAATCAGCAAAAGTCAAATTAGTTCTAATGTGGGGAAATCGAACGAGACTTTCTGTTAGAGGAACGAGAGGAGCGGTGTAACTTCTTAGTAATATAGGTACATTCTTTGGTTATATTATCTAATGTGCCAAAACCAAGCGTCTTGCTAGCCACCATACATCGCTCAAACTGTTAATTCTATTGCAGTCAGCCTGAAAGTATGCATACAAAAATGATAACAGTTTTAATATCTTTGTAATGCGTTATTTACGTGGATACAAAATGGTTGGATTTTGTAAACTAATTGTATAATAAATATTTAATATAATATTATTTCAAAAGGATTTCGATTTTATTATTTATGTACAATTTTTTATAGTTGTAAAGTTTGATAGACTGTGGCTCTCAGCTATTTCTCAACAATGTAGAAGAAATTTTTTGAAGTGAAATTTAGTCATAACTTGACGTTCAATATAACAAATATTTACATACAATATATTTTAGCCAAGATATTTTCCTTCTCATCCACTGGTATAGACATATGTATGTATGTACATCCATATATATATTTTAGTTTTAATACTCTAACTTTTTAACAAAATATTTACATACATTGATTTGAAATGTATCTGAGTACATTTGTATAAATCTGCCTTGATTGTACTACTTATATACATGAACTACTTTAAGCAACACGATATATATGTATATATATATATCTATCTATGAGTATTAAGTCCTTCAAATGTGGTCCATGGCTCAATAGGTGTGCCTAGCATCTGATTCATGTTGTGAAAATGTGCGAACATTGACCACATAGCAAATTAGAAAAGCGATTGAGTTGGGCTTGTAGTTAGCGTAGACAGCAGGGGTTTAGTTGGTTGTCAAACGAAAGTGCATGAGTGAAAATATTGATGCAACATTACCTGGTAGTGAAATTTATTAGTTCTCAACTAACTAGCTACCGAGCTTGCACCGAGCAATCTAAGTACATATTTAATATTATGTCAGTTTTCAATGCAAAAGTGCCCAAATATATTCCGCACTTTTAAATTAGTTATCTAAAGGGGAGGCAATGTACGGTACAAATGGATAGTGTAACATCCCGCTCTTCTCATTAAAATTCGGGAGTACTTGAGAGAAATATACTTAAAACTATTCTATTTATAATCTTTGTAAATAACATAAGCTAGTTATACTCAAAATTGGGCTCAAAGTTTATTCAATTGTAAGAAGGTTATTAGTTATTAGTTATTGGTTATTAGTTATTAGTTATTAGTTATTAGTTATTAGTTATTAGTTATTAGTTATTAGTTATTAGTTATTAGTTATTAGTTATTAGTTATTGGTTATTAGTTATTAGTTATTAGTTATTAGTTATTAGTTATTAGTTATTATTTATTGGTTATTAGTTATTAGTTATTAGTTATTCGTTATTAATTATTAGTTATTAGTTATTAGTTATTAGTTATTAGTTATTAGTTATTAGTTGTTAGTTATTAGTTATTAGTTATTGGTTATTAGTTATTAGTTATTCGTTATTAATTATTAGTTATTAGTTATTAGTTACTAGTTATTAGTTATTAGTTATTAGTTATTAGTTATTAGTTATTAGTTATTAGTTATTAGTTATTGGTTATTAGTTATTAGTTATTAGTTATTAGTTATTAGTTATTAGTTATTAGTTATTAGTTATTAGTTATTAGTTATTAGTTATTAGTTATTAGTTATTAGTTATTATTTATTGGTTATTAGTTATTAGTTATTAGTTCTAAGTTATTAGTTATTAGTTATTAGTTATTAGTTATTAGTTATTAATTATTAGTTATTAGTTATTAGTTATTAGTTATTAGTTATTAGTTATTAGTTATTAGTTATTAGTTATTAGTTATTAGTTATTAGTTATTAGTTATTAGTTATTAATTATTTCTTAGTTGTTAGTTATTAGTTATTAGTTATTAGTTATTAGTTATTAGTTATTAGCTATTAGTTATTAGTTATTAGTTATTAGTTATTCGTTATTAGTTATTAGTTATTAGTTAATAGTTATTAGTTATTAGTTATTAGTTATTAGTTATTAGTTATTAGTTATTAGTTATTAGTTATTAGTTATTAGTTATTAGTTATTAGTTATTAGTTATTAGTTAATAGTTATTAGTTATTAGTTATTAGTTCCTAAATCGACTACTGTTACTGAGAAGCAGTGTTCTTATTTCCCTTTACACTTTGGCTTTGGAATTTTCACTATTCATTGGCAGTTGGCACTGAGATGCAGTTACTGGAAAACTAATTTGACTATTTCCAATAAAATACTAGTTTATCAATTAGAATGTTTGTTGACTATTTCAGCTTTGCACTATGGGGCAGCTTAGGTTTGTGCAGCAGTATGTATGTAGATCGTCGAGTAATCAGCGTCACTGCGCTTTGATGATTGCAACCGTACCGATTCCCTTCCACGCAGTTCCATGCAGTTCTATTTGGTTTTTCATTTTCCCCACTGTATACCTACATACATATACAAATATTTTTTTCCATGTTATTTTTTGGAATGTTTACTCGTACACTGATCTGGATTGTCACCAATTTACGTGTAACAACAACAACAACTACCACAACAACAACCAGAGTGGCAACAGTCGCGGCCGGGGCTTACTAATTTCTCTAAAACACCACAGAATACATGTTTGTTTGTGCGTGTGTGTGTGTGTGCGTGTGTGTGGACCAACTCATCAACAAGTGTATTACATGTGTGTGGCTGTGTTTACTTACACACATAGAGAGGAGCACCCAAAACTTATACTATAATCCTATATTACCCGGCGGCGGCCTCTGAATTTTCCAATGGCCACAGGAGCAATCTGAATGCTTGTTAAGTGAGATTGTATGTAGGTGTACCTAGGTAGTTTTATGTTTTCGCGTTTTGCTCGTTACGTTCGTCGCAAATACTAAATACGAGGAAGCACGAAAGAGTATTTGCATGTTTGCGGTCGCTATAGCTATGGTAGTTAGTAATGGCCAAATAGATAGTCCTCTTTTTCGTGCACTCAGGCGTATTTTGTTCTGGTTGCAAATTGCAATCAATTCCCTCGATACACATCTAATATATAGCAATAGAACTAAAAAAATATACCTTTGATTTCTTTTTAATGTAGACACAAATATTATATGTACATATTTTAGACCAAATATATTCGGTATACTTATTGTATGGTTTATTTAGATTCTAATTTCCAGGAATTCAGTCTGTGTATATGTATGTATGTACATATGTATTGTATATATTCTGCATATTTAAATTATTTAAATATCACATTAGATTTTTTCAACAAGTAGTTTTCTAATTTTTTGATTACCATGAAAAATGGAGTTGCCATATATTATGCAAAATGTATCATATATTTTCATTGAGAATGTACGTATGAACAAATTTCAAACAAAAAAATTTGGTTATGGTTGCCACCTTTCCACACAAAAAATTACGAAAAAAGGTATTCAAGTAAAATGTTTACGCACTGCAACAGTACGGATATTAAGCAAACCGAATTTGAAAGAGCCCAACATCATACTTTAAGTTAGGGATGCCACCTATTTTTATAGAAAAAAAACTAAAGCCCGTGTTGCCAGATATCAATGTTATCAAAGAAAATTAACTTTAACGAGTATGTTGACCAAGTTTGAAAAATAAAAATTTAGAATAGGGTTGCCATCTTTCGGAAAAATTATAAAAAATATAATGTGGTTGAAAGAGCTCTCCACCGTATTTTAATATAGGGTTGCTACATACTTAAAAATTAATAAGGGTCAAATAAGTCACCTTCTGTCAAGTCGAAGGTCAGCTTTTTCCCAAAATTGATTTTTTCTGGTTTACAACAATTAACTAAAATATAAGTTTGACGACATTTCGAAATTCGAAATAAAAGTATGACGGTTTTGTGAAATTCGAAATTCGAAATATAAGTTTGACGATTTTTCGAAATTCGAAATATTTCGGAAGTTCTAGGTTTTTACTTTGTTATACGTGAGGAAATCTGAAATGCGTTTTCTGGTTACGTATGAGCAAAAATTTGTGCAGTGGGCCACCTTATTTTCCAAAGTCAAGCTTTTTTTGTGAAATTGATTTTTTCTGGTTCAATTAAATTATTGGAATTAGCCAGACTAAGCCAGCACTTTAGATTATGGATGAAACGATAAGAGTAAATAAAAATACAAACTCTATACTTACCAATCAAATGATCAATAGATATCGAAAAAATACTCCTATTGTAACGCGATACTAAATTTATCCTTATCATTCTATTTCAAAGGCTTACAATGTACAGTATTTATACTCGCAAAACCTATCCGCAGCTAAAATACGAATTGTTTAATATAATCTAATTTAATTTTACTAAATATGATTGGTTGTCAGGCCAAGCCGCAAGTTCTAACTACGAAGGTAAGTTATTTCATGAGACAACCTACGTGTTCCATTTATTTCCATACATTTGAGTGCGCGTTTCCATATCCAAATATATACGAACACAAATACGCATAGCTATTGCATTCCAGTGCTAAGGCAAAATAGAATGCATCTATGCAACACTTAAACGAATCGCCAGCGGCATTCCACTTCATTTGGTTGCACACAACATACAATAAATCAACTTGGCAAACAACACCGCAACACACCACCACCAAATGCTAACAACAATAAAAGAAAATAAGAAGTAAGAAAAAATAAATAAAACAGGTAACTAAACGAAAAACCAAAGTCAGATGGAGAAGCTGCTGGCTGCTGGCTGTGCAACAACAATGCAACAGCAATATAAATAGGCAACCGTCAGAGTGTTACAAAGAAGACAAATAATTTCCTGTCTAATTTTGCGAAATTGAACCGATGAGAGCGGCTAGCAAAAAAAAAAACACACACAAAAACAAAACTAAATACATACTTTTCTACCCCAGTGTTTACCTTTTCATATTCTCCAATTCGTTCACTTCGTGTTGACGGCTGTGCTCCTTGTTGGTTTTTATGTGTGAGTGGTGTTAGTGGCAAAGTGCCTCTAAGGTGCAATGCGCCAGTAAATATGTTATGCTGCTGGTTTATAAAGTGACTGGCAAATATTGGTGAGTTGAAAAATAAAATAAGAAAAAAATATAGACATACATACATATATTTTCTTGTTAAACTACTTGAGTTCAGCATAGCGTCAAGGTGAGCATCAAACTGCAATGCAACAAATAATTTATAAACTGCGAAATATTGTTAGCTGTTATAATGCAATTGCTCGTTGCTAGTTTTTTTCCCCCGCCCCCCTTTGTTGATATTAACGTTAAAGCTCTTATTATTGTTGTTGTTGTAGCTGACGTTCTTGATATTATTATTGCTATTGCAAATAAAGTATAGTTTATTTTTCGCTCGCCTTCCTACCCAGCAACGCCCAGCGCAGTTTCTAAAGCTACGTACAAGCTAAACGAAAATGCGAAGACGTTTGCCCAAGGCAAATGTCCCAGCAAACTTTTCGATTCTATAGCGGAATTGTTAATAAAATAATTTGTTAAATAAATGTTATTCTGAGTAATTCCAATGTAAATCACATGAGGTGCGAAGCTGGGGAATTTAACTTCTAACTGAGATGAAGCGAAAAATTCCGAATGGACTCCATTTACTTCGAGGAGGGGCCAAAACTAACTGTTTGCTCGAATTCAAAAATTAAAAACATTTTCCGCTTAGTGAAATTTAATGAAAAAATCCTAAATAACAGTTATTGAAGACTTTTATTTATAGATGCATAAATTTTTAACCAAAAATAACAGTTATTTTTTTATTTTGCATAAAAATTGGAAAATAGTGAATTTAAAATTTTATTCTTGGATCTTAAATAAATATCACAAATAAGTGATATTTTTGATTTATAAGAAAAGAGTCATAAATAAATGTTATTTTTGAAGCATAAAATAAAAATCAAAAACAATTATTATTGTTTTTTTAATTTTACATAAAAGAATTAAAAAAGAAAACTTATTTGAAACACGAAATCGATTGGTGTATCGTATTGCACACAACATTTATTTTATAGTGAATTTTTCAATGACCTCTTTCAGAAATAACTAATATTTTCCAACCCTGCTGATAACTTTTATGTAGGAGAAATATTTTTTATGTTGCCAAAAAAGTGATTTCCCACTGACTGACGTTTATGCTAAACTAGTATTAAAAGGTCGCCACACGACGGGATCCAACCATTTGTATCCGCGTACTCAATTTATTACAAAGGTATCAAAACTGTAACACTTTTGCTATGCATAGTTTTAGGCTGAGACAATGTAATTTACAGTTTGAGAGTTTTAAGTTTTCAAAAATAATCTATTCATTATTTTTTAGTTATATTTTTTTTGAACGAAAGTAAAACAAAGTTTATGACCGTTACTCTCAGAAGAACAAAGTTTTAATTTTTTTTTTGCCAAACCGTAAAATTTAAAAACTTCACGGGCGCAAACAAACTATCACTTAACAATTATGAAAAAAGGTCATGTAAATTTTGAGATTTTCGAATTGCCAAAAAAACTCAAAAATATATTTTTACACTATTATTCGATCAAAAAACTTTTACTCAAAGAGTTGTGATTATTTGAAAAAAAAATCACTCATAAAATAAAGATTAATTTTTATTTAAAAAAAAAAAATAATAAAATTATAACAATTTTTGATCAAAAACATAACTATTAAACAAATAATAATTATTTGATAACGAAAAAATAGTTCTTGAAAAAGAGGTTTACTTTTGTTCAAAGAAATTATGCTTATCGATACATAACTTTTATTTCTGAACACTAAAAATTAAACACAGAAGTTTATTATTAATATTGATTGCAAAGTTTACCATCTTAAAATATTGACTAAAAATCAATTTTGTGTTATTTTTTTATAAAAATTTAAAAAAAATTTATTGATTTAATTTTTTATCAAAAGTATTTATTTCAGTTGAGTTGACGAGGGTATTCAAAAAAAAATTTACGCTCAAAAATTTATTTTTTTTTTTCTAAAACAAATAACGCTCAATAAATTACTTTTACTTTCGATCAACAAATATAATTTGTAAAAGATTTATTACTTTCAATAAAAAGAAATAAATTTCTGCACAAAAAATAAAACTCAGAGCTCACAATGCTTACGGTCCGTGGTAGGTATTGTTGTTGCACGACTACATGCACTTGGAAATCATATCATACATTATTTTACTTCTATGTATTTCAAAAGAGCAATACTCAAGTTTGCTTACTGGTTATAAGTTTACATTATTCTACTTTCAGAGTTTTATTGCGTACGAGTATGCAATAAAAAATTGCTTTTTGCACTTGATGTTATGTTGTTGACGTGCGTTGCTCATTGCGATTATTGTTAGAAATATTTTCCATTAAAAGCATACAAGGGTATTTTATGATTCAGAATTTCCGGTCATGGCAAATAAACGCATGTACTAGTGTTGTTAGCTTTCTCTTCCAGCAATACGGGATAAATGCAAAATTTCCGGAAAAAAACGTACGAAATTTAAAAAAATTAAAGGGAGCATATGAAAAATAAAAACTTCATACTCCTATCATCTTTACCATATGATCACAATGGTGGCCTACTTTAGGTGCTAAATAAATGAGCACAAAGTCGCCGAGCACTATTGTTGTTGTAACAGCATGAAACGTTTACCATACACTTTTGTCGGATATAAATCCGGATCGTTTCGCTGTCTAGAGCCGGCTGTCGTGCGAACGTTAAGTACTGTCGTTCATCCCGTGAACGAAAGTCTCACCACAATCCACATAAAAGCGAAATCTTTTAACATTTTTCTAATTTACACCAGCGCTCCAATGGAAGGCAAAGACGGTATGACCAAACCCCGCTTCTATGGGCGTCTTGTGAGCCTTCAGAAATGCTGTCCTCGTCACAAAAAAATCGTGGTTAGCGATTTTACTGCCAACGTAGTAACGGAAAGCCAATTTGGTCTACACAACGAAACATCCGCTAACGAAGGCTGAGGCTAATCGACTTCACCGGGGTCCGAGGCTTGGAAATATGTAGCACCAGATTTGAGCTTAAAATGATACATCACGCTAGTTGGTTCTCTCCAGGTGGAAAAACAGTAAGAGCAACATTCAGCAAAACTATATCTGCGGGCAAGGAGACCATATTCCGCGCATTTTACGTACCGACGTTGCAGAAGTCATTGGTTTTCAGCGAGCCCTAAAGAACGATGGGTACGATGAGGAATGTCACGCCACTGTGTAAAGAAAAGACGCTGCCTATAGAGCACCGCTGCGATTGGGTGCAATGTGAGCTCTGCGATATCGCGAGATGTATCTTTTGTGAGAAGAAGATTGAGATGCTACCCGGCAGCAGAAATGGTCGGAAGGCTTACAGAAAATTTCAAGACCGCGGCCAATTACCAATTAAGCAATTTCCTATAAAAATTAAAGCTGCGACCTGCTGACCGACATCCAGAGTAAACCGAAACTATGGAGAGGGCACTTATCGGCGGTATTTAGTTTGGTTACACGGAAATCGTAGGATATAATGAATACGATCAATTATGGCAGCGTCAAAGTCGCCAAGCAATAGCGAAGTTAAGGACAACAAAGCCGCTGATGCAAACGAAACACAAGCTGAGCTATTTCAAGTAGGGCGCCAGTGCGAACGCATGCCAACTGATTGCAATTTTATTGCACTCTCACCAATCTGCAAATGGAGTGACCCTGTAATCAGCGGGATCAGTTTTCTCAGCACAACATATAAGGTTCTGTCAGGCGTTGCCAAATTGGACCTCATCGTATGGTAAATCTACCATCGTCCAAATATTCATATTAAAAAAGACGCTTGAGAGGAGGATCGACATTCGCCATCTCTTTGTCGATAGCACATTGAGACGTTCCTCGTTTATAAGGATGTCTAAATTTCGTATACCTCGAAATTAATACGGCCATGTAAAATGACGGCAAGGGACACCATGAGCTCTGTCAAATTGTAAAAAATCTATTGGAACCTTTTGATACCAGATGTGACTACAAGCAAGGTGATTCTGTGCAGAATTTTCAATATTTCCCTAGTGTTGGAGATGATGAGATGGCCCTCAATGATTTTCCACCAAACTAGCGACCCTTAGGATGTAATTGAATAGCTTAGCGTCTTATAGAGGCAGGCCCTACAAGCCATACAGAGCGGATATACATACATTTGCATTGCACATATGTAGCTTTATGTGAATTCATAATGCAGGGTGGCCCATTTAAGTGGTCTCTTTATAGAATATAAAAAAAAATTACATACATTTGTTTCGGATTATTATTGGTCTATTCGAAAGAGCAAACATTCCCATTATTTACGAAACAGGATATCATTTATGTAGCCATCTCGGCTGGCTTCCCTGTAGCGCATCCTGTATAACCAGATGGTGAGCAAAGTCACAATTTCGCGATAAATTTAGAATTTTTAGTTTTTCACTTTTTATTTTAGCGTCATTACTATATATTTATTGACTGTTTAGTATATTTAACGCTATTTTTTTGTAGTCGATCATCTCATATGTCCTGGATAAAAGTGTACTTAGAATATTTAGAATACGCTTGTAACGAGGACCGCCGGGCTATGACACTAACGGAAACGAAGTCCGGAAAGAAATCTGAGGAGGAGAGGTGGAGCTCTCTGAAATAGCACCCATCATTTCTACCGCTTTTGCTGTTGTGGCATTTTTCCAATACTTTCCAAATATGAAATTGGTCTTGAGCACAAAAAGTACCCTTGATATAAAATTAATAAATGTATACCAAAAACAATTTTGTTATGCGAGCTTCATTAGAGAAATTATATTTCAGGTAAATCAATTAAAATGATAGTTATGATTCCGAGAAAAAATTTACCGTGAAATTTTATTCGTTGCCTTAACATTTTATTTCGCTCATGCCGTAAACAAAATTCTAGCTAGATTGTGCAAAACTATGTTTTTTTTTTTTTTTTTTTAAATTTTAGTGACATATTTCACTTAACGGACTTCAACCATTTTATATAACGCATTACGAAGATCTCAAAACTGTTGTCAAATTATTCTGCATACTTTTAGGCTCTAGATAATGCAATTAACAGTTTGAGCGATTTGTGGTGTATAGCAGAACGCTTGACTTTTATTATATTAGAGATTTTAAATTGAAATCGAAACGTACAATAAATACAATTTATCTACCTATCAATGAAAAATCAGTCAAACTGTGTTTAATTCTTCTTGAGGTTTGTTTTTAAAGAGTCAAGAGTGGAGAGTCAGTCATATAAAACTCTCCTTGAGCTAAAATATTTCTTTTGATATAAAATTAATAAATATTTACCAAAACAACTTCTATTCGGACCAGCTTCATAAGAGCATTTGAATCTCATGTAAATCAATTAGCTTACTGATCATAGGATCATTGAAGTATTTACTATATACTACAAAACACACATTCTGAATTGAAATTTTTTCGGGCCTAAAGCGGCTGTTGTACTATGTAATTAATTCGCATTACTCCTTTATCAATGTAACTATCCGCATGTTCAGTTTTGAGTGACCGTCTAATAGCTATTGGCATGCATCTATGTACCGTTATGTGTCTTTGTTATGATCTCAACATCCTCAAAGTTTTTTATCCATATGTTATTTTCGCCAAATGTTCTGTAACAAAACAAATACTCATCATCACTAAACATGAACACACACACATCTACTCTTTGAGTCGCCTTTTTTTTTTGGCTTCATCTGCTATGAAATGGAAATTGAAATTTTATTTTCATAAGCAATTTGCCAAAGCAAAAATATTTGAATTCCAGCATGCAAAGCAAAAATATTTGGCGAACAAAAGAAAGGAAGGAAAAAAGTGAATAAATGACAAGATTATTCCTTTATAATTTTGTGAGTAGTCGAACTTGCTGTGTTCCTCCTTCCACTGCTAATGCAACTGATGATGAAGGTGTCAGAATTGATGCTGTGAAAAAGTGCTTTCATTGCTCAACGTTTTCGTAGAAATATTCCTTTGTTTTTGTTTCACCATTTTCAATGGCTTCGAGGCGCCAGCGTCAACTTTTAAAAGGGCGCTGGCGCTTTTTTTGTAATTTTTTTTTTTTGTATTTTGCATTTGAAGCACAGCTGATAGCCATGGAGATAGATAAAAAGCATATGAGTGGAAATACTATACTATATATACCACACACATGCACACACACACACACACACGCGCACATGCCAGTGGCAGACGCCAGAGTTAGACGCGTACATGGTAGGTACATGGGTATATGGAGAGTACAAAAGAAAAAATATGGCACGTTGGAGGCAGCTTGTTGGCATTGATGGCGGCGGCGGCGGCGGCGGCTAAGTGGTATCTACTTCAATTGGCTTCATTCAAATCTTACTATTTTTCCGCCCGCGCTGTTTTTACTCAGCGTGTGAATAACAGATGATATAAAAATGAATAAAAACACGAATCGCACCTACTGCTATAAAATGTATTTTTTCGTTACGTCTTCGCTGTACTCTGAACGGCATATACCACATACTATACATATGTACATATTTACATAATACCAGCTCAAAAAAATTAAAAATGCACACCGAAATAAGATAGAATTTTGCCATTGAGCATTTCATGTACGAAAATATCGGTCTCCTTATTAATAATAATATTTATTTGTATTTGAACTGATTTTAAATATTAACTCACTTTTTATTTACATTGGGCTCAAGTACACATTCAGTAGGCTGCAAACAGAAAATGTGTGATGTTTTCTTCCTTAAATTTTATTAAAA
The DNA here is from genome assembly GCA_951828415.1 of Anomoia purmunda. NCBI lineage: Eukaryota > Metazoa > Arthropoda > Insecta > Diptera > Tephritidae > Anomoia > Anomoia purmunda. Next base: position 106,531,772 of record OX639996.1, on the reverse strand, counting down.
TGTGACGAATCACACGCTGTTTAAAATCGAGTTATCTGAAACGCCATTTGTGGCTAAAAACCCCATAAGAAATTCTGCACCAAAAATCGCATGAATCGAAGTTTAAAACTTTGCACAAATGAGGTAAAGATTCAACAAACTTTAACTTCAAATTTCTATAAAAATTTTGTTATGCAATTTTGTAGCGTATACAGTTTAAGACTAACAAGGTGCAACCGATATGCGCGAGAAAATTAAAATTAAGTGCGCACACGCTTCACACTCGGTTACGACGAAAACTATAAAAATTGTACAGAAATCGAGAAGCTCACGATAACGACACTTTTTGAAACCATCAATAATGGTTTGGATACACTACGCATGAAATTTACCACCTTTTTGTAACAACAGGGTAATTGATTAGGTAAATTCTATACGAGCATGGCAAATTCAGAGTAGCTTATCAAATTTTTTTTGCAATTTTTTATTGGACTTTTTGGGTAATTAAATTTGAAGTAGCTCAAAAATCGCATTGATTTGGGTTAACTTTTTTCCACAATTTTCTTGCTTACGCAAAAATGTATATAGATGTTCTAAGAGCATTTCTGCATCAAAAAGAAATTTTTTAATAAAAACTTTAAAATTTTTGCGGTTAGGATTTATATAGAAGGAAATGTGCAACACCGTCAGCAAAAAAAATATAGATTTTTTATTGGACTTTTTTGGGTAATTAATTGACTAAAAATTATTTGGGCACGAATTATTATAGTAAAGTTTGCTAAATGGAAATCACCATGTCAATAGGTTACTCATACGCCGCGACAAACGGCGTTGTCTTATGAAGGCATTACTTTATTAATAACTGTATTTCGCAACAGGGCAACCATGGTATTTTTATGAAAGAGGAGAACTCATAGATAATTTTTCCTGAGTAGAGCTATAGTCCAAAACGTCTAAGTTTTTTTTAATGTGCATTTAAAAGTTAATAGCGTCACCTATGGGTATTTGTACCCCAAGTACAAAAACTATAAGAGCTACAGCTTTGGAGCCTTATGACATTTTGTACCTAATAAGAAAATAATCATTTCAAAAATAAACCTTGAATCGCCACCTATCCTCCTTCCGTCATTTTTTTATAACTTTAGTCGAATTTCCCCTACAAAGTGGCAATGCGAAGTGTGTAACAAATTTGTAGCAACTTTATTATGGCTTCGGAAAAAATAGTCGAAGTAGGAAGAGTGTCGAGTCATAGTGTATGTATATATGAATGTTTCTGTTTTTATGAGGAAATAAGAAACACAATTACTTCAGACATTAAAGCTGTAATTCTTCAAGTTTGTTTACTTGTAGTCCGAAGACCCATTGTGACCCGCTCAACCTTTAAGTGGTGCATAAAAAAATCATACGTGCTTGACTATTGACTAATTTTGTTCAGAAAAAGTGATACCAATGGTACCCGCTTTAAAAAAAAATACCATGTTTACTCTGTTGGAGGAAAGGTATCTATATTTTCTTGTATTTTGTAATTTATAAAAAGTCTTAACGAAATATAGGCGAGATTTTAAATATATTTCAGTTCTAGCGACATGTAGTGATCGCTTTTTACGTTTTTTCCATGTTGGTAAGATTTCGAATTTAAATCGAACATTTGCTGCAGTTGATTGGATATCACATTAGATTTTATTCTGAGGTTTATTCTTTGAGAATTTTTTCAACCAGATATATCACGCTATGGAATACTGAAATTGATACGGTCTAGTAAAAAAGTGCAATCCAAAGAGTCTGTAACAACAGTGAACATAAAAGACAGTGAGAGTATAGACCTCCTAACTTCAAATATTTTAAGCCAGCGAAAGTTGTCTAAAATCCAAAAAAAAAACACAATAAGCCGATTTTCAGCTCAACTTCTTAACTTAATTGGCGCTATAACCTGTTAAGAGATTTTGGCAGTTTTAGTGCCACAGAGATGAAAATTAGCAAAATTAGTTTGAAGTTTATTCACAACGCTCAGAACTTTAATGAATGAAAAATTGGCATTGTAATGAAGAACTGCACATTTTCCAATTGAAAATTCTTTTACAAATCTCAATATTATATTGTTTTTAATTGCAATAGCCCAATCTCAGATGCGCGAGCAGTAGGGAAAAAAACAAACAATTCGAAAATTCCTCAATCAAACTGGAGCTGGTCTAACGCACATACATATGTATGTACATACAAAATATGTATGTATGTATGCAGTCAAGTATGGATGCATTTCCTTTTATGCAAAAATCCTACACACATCCTACATGCATGGCTAGGTTGCTTCGCTGCTTGTTTTGATCAGAGCAGAGAATAAGTTGGCGTGCAGGAATGATGATAAAGAGTAACTACGACATACAAACAAACCAACGTAAGTAACTAAAACCCTTGTTTTTATCATGGAAATTTTGTTATTCTCATGCAAAAGTAGAAATTTGAATATGTACATACGTACCTACGAAAGCATTCAGCGAAAGCTCAAAATCAATATCATACTTCCTTTATGTTTTCAACAGTTTCCCATTATATTTTGAATATAAATTGATAAAGACTGCTTAAAAATAATCAATCAGTTATGAAGTTTTTAAATAAAATATACAATAGGAAAAATTAAAAGTGGCGTATTGGCGTACTTTATTTTTATTTGAAACTAAGGAAAGCGGAGCAGTTAAAGCGTTCTGCTACTCAAAGTGTTAACTACATTGCATTCAGCCCGAAAGTATGCATACAAAAGTAATAACAGTTTTGATATCTTTGTAATGTGTTATTTACGTGAATACAAAATGGTTGGAATGGAAATGTCTCAACCGGTAGCCCAACAACAAAGCTAAAACCTCTGAGCAAGCGCTGCCTTTGTGCGTCTATGCCCCTACTATGAGTTAATGAGAACGGTTCAAATAAAAAGTTGTCGTCACTGGGCGACCCGGGCTAAGGTCGTTTTCGTATATCTTTCTTCCTTGTTGAAATATTGGAATCTACTTTTTACTATTATATATGTATGATGGTGTAGGGTCCAGAAGAGATGTTGGCATTTCTGCAAAACTTTCTTCTTTAACCAAGAAGTTCGAGAGATTCCAATTGCAAATAATAATTTGGAGTTTGCATAATGTTTTAATACTTACATAAGTACGTCGTCAAACTATTTTGAAAAAAATATGAAGATTTACATGAGCTGGACGATTTGAAGGGGTATCAAAAAACAATATTTTATAAACAAATTTTTTTTTTCAATCACATCTATTACTTTTCTTAAATATCGATATTTTCCCCCAGGCGTAAATGTAATCACTTCTTTCGCTTCACTATCGTGGGAATCCCTGCATCACCGAGACTGATTGAAATGTTAAAAATAGACGAATCCATACAAATTTCTTTCCCATAAACAGATTCTCAAATTTTAAATATGTAAATAAGCCAAATTGTTATGGAGTTTAATTAAAATACAAACACACAAGTACGCCAAACAATTTGCCGTTGAAAAACTTGAAAAAGTATGTACGCAATTTTGATCAAAATTTAAACATTTTTTCTTAAATTTTGGGCCCAACCGAGGGTGTGGTTCAAATTTTTTTTTTAAATAACTAACAAACGTATACTGTGCTTTTATATATTAAGATTAAATACAAAGATATATTCACATATACAACAACACATATCTATGTACACACACATTTAAAGCCCATACGCAAAAAAAAAAACTATTTTAGAATTATATGAATTAAATATGACGGAAACGCGCACATTTATGAATAAAGAAACCAAAAGACAAACAATATATGTACTTATAGTACATACATACATACAAAAGATAAACATTTTTAATGTGGCTAACCACCTGAAAGTAGGCAACAGTAGCAGTATGTTTTTTAATAAAAAGTAAGAGGCTGCATACGAAACCCAGTGGTGGAAAATAGTTTACCTTGTATGGTGAACTGTTTCTTATTAAATTAAAGTTAATTTGTTTATAAACAAATACCCCAATCCAATACAAAGCTCTGAAAAATTTTCAACATGTTTTTATAAAAATTCAAAAAATTGTTATCAAAATTTCGAATTCTGAGAGAAACTAAGAGAAACTACAGTTCTTAGCTCAAGCTATTTTGAGATATTAAAGTGCATGTTTGAAGTAACTCAAAACCCGCTTTGATTTTTGATCCCTTTTTTCAACTGCCAGCGCAGTTTTTCCAAAAAAGTAAGCGGGTTTTTTTTAAATTATTATACAGATGAAAAAATGCAAAAAAAAATCCCTCAACAAAAATAGTGTCAAAAATAACTTGAAACTTTGTAATAAAAAAATTCAAACAAACGACCACCAAGCGTCCTGTTACTTACCATATGTCGCGCAAACTGTTAATTCCGTTGCATTCAGCCTAAAAGTATGCATCAGATATGAGAACAGTTTTGATATCTTTGTAGTGCACAATTTACAAAATGGTTAGATCCCCTCGTGCGACGAGCTTTTATTACTAGTTTATATAGAAGTCTCAAAATGTATTCCTTTACGATAATGAATCAACTGAAAAACTCGGCAATAGAATTAATTTTTATTACAGATTTCATTGTGTCAACGAGTGCCTGGTCAGTCGATTTACAAAACTAATTCAAAACAAAGGACGAGTTCGAAATCAATAACCAAGAACATATACATACATATATAACTGCAAGATTTTGTCGTGAACTAAACGTGTAGTATTTCCACTGGAAAAATTGGCAAGTCCGCACTAGTCGAACATCGACTTGTTTTACCATCGGGACTCGGCCTAATCTGCTATTGTTATTTCAGTTGCTTATTCAAAATCTCATATGCACTTTACGAGTAGTAGGTCTAGTTTTACACAACTCGTAAGCTTTCATGCCTGCGCTAACAATGGCAACAATAGTTATACTCACTTACTTACTCAAATATGTAATTGCACGGGGAATTTTCATATATATGCAGCATATAATATATACATATATATAGTATAGTATATTCAGCTATTATGCGCATAGTGAAGGTGAATGCATTTTGTGCTTATTTGTTTTTTGTTGTTCTACACACGGAAATGGGTTAAAGTGTTAGTTGTATTTGTCCCACTGTTGTCGCAGACAGTCTGAGAATATGCTTGCGTTTGTGATTACTTGAGAGCATACATATGTATGTAGGTAGTAGATGCTAGTAAATATATGTATACATATACATTGTATACAATATTATATAGCACATTTCCACAAACATACTTCTAAATAATGCAGATAGCATTTCCTATGCCGAGAGCACGCACATAAACATAGTGAAAGCCCGGAAATGAAATCTAAAATGTAAAGAGCATATTTTGCTTATATAACGTAAGTGTATGTGTAAGTGCAATAATGCAAATATTGCAAGTAATGAAAAGGTAGAGAATTACTTTAATGCTTTGAGAGGCTATTATTTGTTCTCCTTTTTTTTTTAATAGAAACTCAGAAATGAGAAATGATACGATTTAAGCAACAGCCAGCAACTATTCTATGAATTAAACGATTTTTAAATCTTACTATATTTTGGAATTTAAAATGAGGTGCAAAGAAAACGAGATAGTAGTAGTAGTTACGTGAACTTGGGTGACTGGGAATCTCACGTCGTTTTAAGCAGGGACCTTAACGGTCATAATTTAAACAACAAAAATAATAATTGAATCTTTATTTGGCGATTTTTATTTTTTCCATCACCAAACCTTGGAAAATGTCCATGAAAAAAGAACAAATACCAAACGAGATTTTAGATAAGCTATTGATGATTTTGGAAACAATAGTTCGCGCCGAAAAACTCGGCAATCGAGTAGAAGATTGAAGAACGATGACAACATTAAATGAGATGGCCCTTGTAGTGTTTGAGAATGTTATTGATGACTCGCTACGAATACCTACGAAGTGTTCATCTCGGTGAGAAGAAAGTGCTAATAATATTTTGAATGGGGTTGCCCCCTATTGGAAATTTCGAATTTAAACACATTTTATGAGATTTTAAACTGTGGGCTTCAAACAGGTTCTTGATTTATAGTTTTTTTGGCAGGGTTGCCACCTATTTGAAATTTCAAATTTAACGAGTTGTACGAAATTTTGATTTACGGTTCTTTTTGTGCAGTGTTGCCACCTGAAAAATTTCAAGTTTAAAAAGTTATATGGAATTTTGAAATATAATTCTCAAACAGTTCGTCTCGGTGAGGAAAAATTGCATAGCTACAATATACAGGGTTGCCATCTGTTGGAAAAATCAAATTTGATTAAGTTAAATACAAGTTGTATAAAATATCAAAATAAGCGGTATAACATTTCTTCTCGACAAGGAAACGATTCGTACATATATTTTGGAATAGGGTTGCCACCTGAAAGTCAAAATTATTTAAATTATATACATGTATAAAATACTAAAAGTAGATGGTGCCGCTGAGAAGGTTTCAAGCTAAATTTTGGAAAGGGTTGCCAATTGTTTTAAAATTAAAATTTATTTACACTATATACGAGTTAAACATATTCATTTAAATTATATTCAAACAGAAGAAAATATAATTTATGATTTTCAACGCCTTTAATACACAATGTAAAAAATTATTTTCGGAAATTATTTTCAGCGGTTTTTAAAAACAAAAAAATTATTTTGGAAAATTTTTTAGAGAGTTTTGTTACGTAGAATAACGGCTACCGGGTTTTTCTAGTAATTTTTATAAAAAGAGTTTCTTAATTCCAATTTCAAATTAAAACCCTTTCAAGAATTAAAAATTTATTCTCGCTCACACTGTTTAGTTTTGAATTGGTAAAAATTGACGTAACATATTGTCAGTTAGATGGAAATAGCCAAAATTTTGTCATATTTCGATTAGACGCCAATACAAAATTATAAAAAGCCAACATATTGGCATTTCGTTGTCATCAAAACTTTGACATAGTGAAAACCAAGGATAATTATTATGACGAGATTTTTACAATTCCAGTCTCAAAATAATAGATTAAGAGATTAAAAAAATGTCCACTTCGCTATAACCTTTATCAAAAGAGTTTTATAATGCTTATGAAAATGTTTTAAACTTTTTTTTATCTCAACTCACAAGCCAGTCCATTCGCTGTACATAATTGCTCTACAAAGTTGCCTTATTGTAATCGAATAGAAATTTTTGCACTCGAAGTGGTGATATTTCTACTGGTTTTGCGCATAATAATTTCATACACTTTACAGCCGCTCTAACCTCAATTTAGTCTTATTACCTAATAACTTAAGTAGCAATAACTAGTAAAAAAAAAAAATTCAACGAAATTCAATATTTGACTTCCATATCACCATTTCATTTATGACAAACTCGAACGCACTACGCTCAGAAGGTAATCAAATGACGTTTACTTTGTAATATTTTTGCTCGTAACATAAAAACCAGCAGGGAAACGAATTTCTTTTACCACAATTCAAATTACAATGTATTTATGTCTACGTACGTGCATCGGCAATGAGTTTGTGCGTGCGTGCGTTTTTGAATGGTGTTTGTCGCAATTTTTATAGCATACCGCTTATGACACATCTTGCATATCCTGCGTATTGCACATATCCTTCGAAAACAGCAACAATGACAGAACGGGGTAATGCCAGCAGAAGGGCAACAACGAGAAGTCATAACTTGCCGGCGACACGCAATTTTTTATATCCTTCCTTTACTTTTCATTTCTGTCCTCAGTTTTTCTTCTTTTTTTTTTTTTTTGGAAATATTTTCGATTTCAACATTGAATTTCTGCGCTGTGCTCTGTGGCGCAACAAAGTTGCCATTTTTTTATGATTGATTGCAACTTATAGATAAGCAAGTTAACCACAATGGGCATCACGCTCCCATGAAAGGCGTTGAACTCGAAGAGGCTAAGCGCAATAGAAGCGTATTTAATTTGTCATAAAAGCTGGTACGCTTGCAGAAGGTACCAAGTGGAAGAAGAGATAATAAAATCGATTGTATGTAATGAAAATGGAGTTGAAAGCAAGGAAAAAAACTCGATAGCATAACACAAAGTAGTAGCGACATGAATGAAATAAAGTGTGCTAGATAAATTTGAATATTAAAGCCAAATTTGTTTAGGCCATAAAATATGTAAAACCCTGAAAATTAATACTAACAAATATGACTGAAATGTGAAAGAAAAAACACACACATATACTAAATGGACACAAAATGCCTATCGTAATTGTAGTAGAGAAAATTTTTTGGTATAACAACTACTTACAGCTATCAATCATAGCACAAAAGGCTGTCACTTTGTATTTTATTCTATGTCCAACACACACACATACACACACACATGGTTATAAACAAGTAGCATTTTGCGAGGCCATGGATGTCAGGTTATAGATACTATTTACCTACTTAAAATCGATTACCATGAAAACCTCATACGATATATCATTTATGCTTGCATTTTATATATATATATTTATATTTTTTTTTTTATATTTTGTTTTTCAAAATGTATTCTAGTCCTTTATATGTATTTTTGCTCTTACGTGCAAATGCCAATTAAATTGGCAACAAATTCAATATTTCAATATCAATATTTTTCCAGCCAATCCTTGGCATAGCAATGCAAATGCTAGCAGCTGGCAGACATTGGCTGACGCCCGCCAGCAGTTAGGTACACAGGAAGCGGCGCCGACTTGTGGTATGTAAGTTGGAGCGGGGCGGGGGGGGGATAAGTAGAGACTGTCTGTATGGCAGCTAACATCCGTTACTCGCTCGCATATTGTCAATTTTAGTGACAAAGCACTGACAAAGGACCATTATAATGTCAAATTGAATTATTGTTTCCCAACCGCATATTAAATTCATGTCGCTTTTTATTTTGTTTTTCCCCTTTCATACATATTTGGATAAAACTCAAGTGCTTACTTTGACGGCGTGAATTATTTAAAATAAAACACTTAAAATGCTTTTGCAATGCTATTTCCAATATGAGGCAAAGTATATGTGCAAATGTCAGCTTAATGTGATGTTTATTGAATTGATAAAATATATATTGAAATTATAATATATTCTGTCTTAAAATATTAGCTCTAATTCAATACTTTTCTTGCGAAATTCTGTCAAAATATCAAACAGCAAAATTACTCTATCAAGTGAGCGTAAAAAACTAGTACGGGAACACATATATTTTTCCTGCAATAATGTCCGGACAGTTTTTTTCCATATTGTAAATAAAAAGGGAAAAAATGAATGCAATAAAATAAAATTTTATTTCGTTCAGATGTTCCGAAAAACTTAACAACATACCATTTTTGTTTTTTTATTTACTTTTGTGCAACAGCTGATCGCTAGATACTTCTCAAAATTTTACGAGAAGAAAAAGTTACGGTAAAATCTGGCAACATTATTCTCTAAACAACTCTCTAAAAGGCGCTCCAATTTATAGGAATCTGAAGTGCGTTAACAGTTTGCTGTAACTTCCTGTAAGTTCGTTTAAAAAACTGCAAATTCATGGAGTACAAAAACACAACTATTATGTCTCAGCGTTAAAAATGCATTAAAATGAGAGCAGTGAACTTAATATTCTTAAAGCAGCTGTTACAGCTCCTCATTTACTTTCAAAAATAAAATAAAAATTATTTGTCAATCTTATACTATGTTCACACCAAAAGTTAATCATTGCAAATCGAAGTTAATCCAAGGCGCATTTGACTTTTTACAAACCGAAAGTTCGGTCATTCCCATGGTGTCATGAAGTCACTGCATAATAAAATTTTAATATAACATAACATTGATTTTTTTTTTAGTGTTGGATGTTAAAAAAATAGTAAAAATTATAGAATTTTGATTTTTGAAGTTTTAAAGTTTTATGACACGTTACAACATCTTGTGAATACCCTACGTATTTTATTTTCATATCGAGAGAAAAGTGAGCATGATTGATGCCAAAGATTTTATACAGTTACATCTAAAAGAACCCTTGTTTATAATGACTGTTGTTAATCTTTTTATATCAAAATTTACAAACAGGAATTGTTAGATTTTAAAAACTTGATACAGTTTTTATTATTTGATTGTTTGAACTAATTTTAAACATACTCTAATTATTTCGTAGCTTCTCGTTACATAATATTCTTTTGTTCTTTCACTCGTATTCATTACTAAAAATTTTTCATCAAAGTTATATTTCATTTAATATCACGACAAGTATTGTTTCTTCCATTAACGAGAGGAAATATTGTCACCAAGTAGTAAGAGAAAGTAGCTCTAGGATACCGGTATATTCTAACTACATTCTAGGAAAGAAATTGATTGCAAAACTATTGAAAACGTCAATACAAAGAAGGCCGTTGAACTGAATTGAGCAAATTTGTATCAAACCCAAGAAAAAATGTTTGCGTTACCTTGCATTAGGTTCGGGTAGGTTAGATTGATGTGGACGTCCCCGCATTGGGAAAGTAGGAATTGAAAATACGAATCCACCTCGGCATCCTTTAGACAGCTGCGACAAAGACGGTCGGAGACTATACGTATTCAGCCTAACCGCATGAATACCTATCGGACAATGCGCGGTCAAATCTCCTACAAGGATCGAGAGTTCTCGCTTAGTTAACGGCCGCGTAGAGGGTATCTGCAATTCTGTTTGTCGTAGTACTTGCCAAGCACTCGCTGAGCCGGTAACATCTGTCATATACTAGAAATCCGTAGGCGACCAGAAGAGCTCCCACTCTCTGCCCTGCAGAGCAAACTCATCAGTCATGCAATCATCAGCCTGCAATGTCGCTATGGCCCGGCACCAAAATCAGTCCGATATCAAGGTATTCAGAGGCGGCTGAGAGAGAAGAAGTCAAGCACTCTGCGACCAATTTTGCCTTGACCGTTAGAGACCTGTGAGTAGCCAATGATTCCGGCTATCTTCGCTTGAAACACACTATAGTAGTACGAAAACCCAAATTTTTGGCTGAGGAGAGCTCTTTGCAGAAGACACCCCTTCCCGTCCAGCTTCGACCTGTCCATGAAGAAGTTCGCCGAACCCTCGCCCCGAACGCCACCCTCATCCTATTTCTCTCTAAGCGGGATGTGAGTAACGAAAGATCCATTTTGAGTCGGAAACGGCAGGCACCGATCTGTTTCTTGATAAAAAAAAAAGTCAAAGCTAGCTAGATTTTAGAGTGACCATTGGCCGAGTTGAAGCTGTAGCCAATGCTCTTTATTCGGCAATATCCACAGGCACCAGGTTTAGCATAACATTGCGTGCGGAAGTGGGTGTGATTTGAAGCTCCCCACTGATTCCCATGAGCGCGGTCCGTAGCTCCCGCTCTAGCTGCTTAACTTTTGATACCTTCTCCAATGAGTGCCGCCAAACAACTACCCCATAAAACATTATTGGCCTGATTATGGTTTCGTAAAGCCGGTGAATAAACCTTGGGGGAGATGCCTAACTTCTTCTCAATAGCAGCCGGCAAACGGGGCAGTGCAAAACGCCTTTCCTATGATGAATAAATGCACGAAGACCGGAGTTAGGCAAAAAACAAAAAAAGACTTAAGATAAAAATTTCACTTATAAAAAAATTGATTAATAGAACGGCGAATGTACATATTGCAAATGCACAAATATTCCGAATATTCACGCCTCTTTGAAAAAAAAAAATTTGGCATACATTCACAACACCACGCCCGGAATCGGAAACCAAATTCTTGTTTGCAACAAATAAACATTTAAGGCCATTTGAGGTGAAATTTCACACGCAACTGCTTTCTACACCAACTTGCAGCAGCAACAACAGCAGCAGCATTAGCAGTAAGTGAATGTCACAAAATGCTTGTGTTAACAACAATTCATGCGATTGTTTGTACACTTGGCATGTCACATTAGACAAGCAAATCGCAGATGCAACCAAACAGCGTAACCAACCATGCGAGCGTGCGCACAACGCCAAGAAACCTCGCTAACCGGCATACTACAACTACACAAGCCACACGATGCCACAACAGCAGGTGTCTATTTCAGAAGTGGAATTCGCACGAATCGAGTGTGTATGGCTCGAGGAGTACAAATAAATAGAAGCATTGACTGTGCGAAGCCATTTATGAGAAATTGTGTGTGCGTTGCCACACTGCTGCATTGCTGCATTGCTGCTGGGGCAAAAGTAGCTAATATCGCAAGTGGCATGGGAAAAGTAGGTACACTGTGACAACCAACGCCAATGATCAAACAAACAAGACGTGACACATTCTTGTTGCCGATGCAATGCCTCACTTCGCTTTGCTATTTGTCTATCACAATCACAAAACGCTAATATGTGTGCGGATCTCTGCCACAGCAGGAGCAGCAGCAGTGGCAGTTGGCAATACTGCGCTTTCTCCGATGCTATGCACGCCATGTGGGGCGAGGAACAACTTGACAATGAAGCTGCGCTGTAGGCAAGAAAACCGTACGTGTTGAGGACGGACATGGAATTGCAGGCAACAATACAAACTACAACTAGCAACATGTATAGTCGAGAAATATTTTTTGCATTAAGCATTGATTGCTGTAGATGTGCCCAACGCGTGCAGATGGGTCTAATGCGTAAAAAAAATATTTTTAAGACATGCATATGGATTTTCAACGCAAAACATACTAAACATAAGGCACACCAAAAACTCACACGGAATAAGAAAGCTGTGTGCGTTGTCACCTCTCCTTAGTAGGCGCAACTGCAACGAAACTAGCAACTTCCTATCTGCAAAGTATTCTACATATTTACAGGCTTTCTTTCAAATATTTTACCACACACGTATTCACATATTGTTTTCGCTTAAAAAAAGCTAGAAAGAGGAAGACAATCAGACAGATGCCAAAAGTGTTTTTGTGATTACTTCCTCTTTTATTATCGAAATCTCAAACGAACATAGTGTATTTGCAATAAAAGGGAATTTATTTTTCCCGTAAGGCTTATTTTCAAATATCCAAGGCGTATATTCAATAACAACTCTATCAGCAAAAACACAAATTTTCGAAAGGAGTAGCAAACGTTGATTGCGCCTTTTTTAGAATTACTTATATTCTGAATTATTTATATAAATTTTGAACATTCATGCCATATAATAAAGAATGAGTTTTATTTATTTAATACTTGTTGGTGGCACGGTAAAGTTTTGTTGTGGCGCATTCTGGATACATGTAGAAATAATGTTGAATAAAATTGCAAACCATCTGGTAAATATTTCCCTGTTATGTGATGTTAAACAGGTTGTAACTTTCTTCCAAGTCCTTTTGAAATAAACTCATTGCGATCGATACTCGGTACATAAAAATTAATGTAACTTATTAAACAATTTAAATTTGGTTTAATTTAAAAACACGTGGCAGCCCTTTTCAAAGAAATAATATTCTAAATATGCAAACTATAAATTTCTCAATATTTACAAAATTTCTTAACTTGTGTGCAATTTCATTAAATTCGAATTTTCAAACAGGTGGCAACTCTCCTATATGCACTTAAGAAATAAAGGCATTACGATTGATACTCAGTACATAAAAATTAATGTAACTTATTAAATAATTTAAATTCGGTTTAATTTAAAAACACGTGGCAGCCCTTTTCAAAGAATTAATATTCTAAATATGCAAACTATAAATTTCTCAATATTTACAAAATTTCTTAGCTTGTGTGCAATTTCATTAAATTCGACTTTTCAAACAGGTGGCAACTCTCCTATATGCACTTAAGAAATAAAGGCATTGCGATTGATACTCTGTACATAAAAATTAATGTAACTTATTAAATAATTTAAATTTAATTTAATTTAAAAACACGTGGCAGCCCTTTTCAATACCACAAAAATATTTTAGATATGCAAACGAAAGATTTCTTAGCACTCGTTTTTTTGACACTCGTATTTACAAAATTTCTAAACTTGTGCGTAATTATATCAAATTCAACTGTTCATACAGATGGCAACTCTCTTCAAAATATAGCCATAAAGCTTCGACTTCGTTTGAAAAAATAGTTTTTTTTTTAATTTAATCAAATTCGGCATTTTTCAAACAGGTGGCAACAATCTTCGAAATATAGATCAGAATCTTACCCTCACCGAAACTAACAGTTTGACACCCATATTTGAATATTACATATAACTTGCTTACAATTTAATTACATTCGGCATTTCCCGCAGGTAGCAACTCACTTCAAAAAATAGCTGTAAATTTTTTCCTCGCCGAGACAAAGCTTTTGAAACCCGTATTTTAATAGTTTATACTATTTTTATATAATATATAATTAAATTCGATTTTCAAAGAGCTGGTAACTCTTCTCCTTACCGAAAGGAATCTTTTCAAATTAATATTGTAATAGTTCATAGCGTTTTGAATTACACTCGACTTTTCAATCAGGTGGCAGCCCTCTGTTCCTCACCGATACATCCCGTTTAAAGCCCATATTTTATGAGCTCATGTTATTTTTGTACAATTTATTTAAATTCGACTTTTTAGACAGGTGGCAACTCTCTCCAAAATATAACTACAATCATTCTACTCACCTAGGCAAACCGTTGGGAACCCATATTTTAATAGCTCATATTGTTTAATTAAATTTGACTTTTCAAACATGTGGCAACCCTCAACCCTCTGCAAAATACAACTATGCACCTCATAATCACCGAAACAACCCCCGTATTTTAATAGTTAATATTATTTTTGTAGAATCTAATTAAATTTGACTATTCGAGCAGGTGGCAACCATCTTCGAATTACAGCTATAAATCTTTTCCTCACCGAAATGACCACTCTGACGTTCATACCTGCTCATCGGTGCAGAACTTTTCTAGTTTTGATCGCCGAGCAGACGGACGCAACACTTTTCCATATATAGATTTATTTATTTATCGAATCTGAAATTCGTTTACCGTAATATTTCCATTAGAAATTATTGCATTAGGATTTTGAAGGCACGCACATCCTCGAAAATGTTTTCAACACCACACTGCAAATTTTTTAATTTTTTAATGTTAAATTTTTAATTGTTTTTAAGAGGTACAATAAGCTCGGGTGGTGCATTGTGATGCCAAAGTAGGGCAGAGTTCTTAAACCATATTTTCTTACATTACCTTAAAATTCAAACATTGTGTAGTCTCCATAAAATGTAAAAAAATAAAGACACCTGTAGTATCGAAATCTGCGAAGCATTGAAGAGGTAGTTTCTCCAAAGACTTGGTCTCTCGTTTTTGTATGAGCATGAAAGTAACAGAGCAGAGGTCGTGGTATACACATTCCACTTTCTCTTCATTTCTTTAACTGGGGCAAAAATCATTGAATGTTTAATCCATCCCAGTATCATTGAACTAAGTCAATTAGTGCCCCCTCATAATGGCTTGCGTTAAATGGATGACGTAGAAATTGATATTTACTAGGAACCTAGATCTTCTAAGGTCGATTCTTGGCCAGATTTGGTTTGCAATCTTACGGTAGAGCTCCACAGTCCAACTGCTGTTTGCATTTTCAATGAAAGCCGAGACTAATTCGATTCTCATCCTAGCCTGTGGCCATTGGTTCATACAACGCACGTGCTGCCTTACTGAGCACGTTTAGGGTTCGACTAGGGTAATGTCGGATACATTCAAATTTAAAAACTATTGTAATTTAATAAACAAGTGGGCATATGCATAAAGTATACCCTTAAACTGATTTTCTACAGCTTAATATACTTTACTACCACAACTCCAAAGAAATATTATCTATGTAAGTAGAGTGCAACTTGGCGTATGAGTAACAACTAAGAAGTGGTGCAGACAATTGCATTATTTAAGAACATACGAAAACAATAACTCACGCAGATAGACAGACAGACAGACAGACAGACAGGCGCGTAGTCAGCAGCAGCAGCACAATAGTTCGTAGGTTTTATCCTCTGTATGTTCGTATGTATAATATATTCCAAAACTAAATCCTTTACTACATTTTTGGTTAAAAGAATTGAAAGCATAATCCGCTTTACAGCGATTGAGAAAATAAGTGCGAAGTGAGGCAAGATAGGGGAAATTTAACCAACTGAAAGGAAAGGAGAAAACTTAGTTTTTATTTTAGACTATTCGCAATGATGAAAATGATAAAATTGGCGATTTTGGTTGAAGGCAGTTCGCCTGCTAAATTCACGTGAGTGTGGCGAGCTGTACTAAAGCGTGTAAAATAGAGTGAAATTGAACCAAAGAAAATAGAATGAGATAAAGTTAAGAAAATGCATAAAAAAGTAAAATCAAATCAAATAGGATTGAACGAAAATGAATCCAAAAAAAAAAAATTATGAAAGAAATAAAATGATATAAATTGAAGTAAAATCAAATGAAACGGAATAAATTAAAGAATTCTAAAATTAGAATAAAATAATACTAAATAAGACAAGGATAAACTAAATACATTAAATGTTCGGCAAACCTCAAGTAAATTAAAATAAAAAACTATAGTAAATTAAAATTATTCAAAAAAAATCAAATTAAAATAATATTATTAAATAAAATATAATGGGGTAAAAAATAAATGAAAAACAAACTAAAGTTAAAAACAAAACAAAAAAAATTAACAAAATAATACGAAATAGCTCGAGATAAATTAAAATATTCAATTAAATAAATAGAGCAAATTAAATTAAAATATAACAAAATAAAAAGAAACTTAAACCGGGTTAAAAAATTAATTAAAATTGAACTATTAAATGAAATAAAATAAACCAATAAAGTAAACTAAAAAAAAATAAAATAAAGTAACGTAAAACAAAGCGAAATGAAATATACAAAGTTCAAGAAATATAGTAAAGGGTTAAGAAAACAACTGAGTTAAAATAAAAAATTAAACTTAGTCAAATAAATAAACTAAAAAAAAAAAAACATTTATAAAATATTAAAATGAAATTATTCGGAAAAATGAATAAAACTAAAATTTTGAAATAAAATTAAATTTAAATTAAAACAAAATAAATTAAAATACAAAAGAATAAAAAAATAATAAAACAACAAATTCTAACGACATAAAAGTAGTTTAGATTAAGTTAAGTTAGAAAAATTTCAAAAATAGATATAAACAAACATCATAAAAACTAAACATATGTAAGTAAAATAAAATAAAATTAAAAAATTAGAATAGAGCAAAATAAAACTAAAATAATGTAAAGTAAATATAAATATAAAACTAAAATTATGAAACAAAATGAAATAGGGTAAATTAAAAAAAAATTAAATTTAAATAAAAAAAAATAAATTGAAATACAAAAGAATAAAAAAAAGTTCAAGTATATATTTTTGATTTGAATATTGCAACTACTACATGAAGCGAACAATTGTTCCAAAAAAAATTTAATTTAACAAAAAATTCTAATAACATAAAACTTTATTAAAATTACGTTAACTTAAAAAAATTAAAATAATAGAATTAAAAATATAAGTAAAATAAAATAAAATTGAAACATTGGAATAGAGCAAAATAAAACTAAAATATAATAAAATAAAAAATTGCAACATACAAGGTTACATAAATTCAAATTAATTAAAGCGAAATAAAACAAAACAAAATTTAAAAAATTTACTTAAATTGTGCAAAAATAATTTCTTTTTTCCTATTAAATTGCAAACTATTTTAGTCAGATTAATTTTTTAACGAATTGAAAGCTCATAGATGTAGTTTGGACGACATTTAGGCAAAACTTAATGAAGAAATTAAATTGTTGTTTGAAAGTGCCAGTTTTTGTTGGTCTGACAGCAAACATGAGTAATAGCCGATTTCACAAAAGCAATTTAATTGAAATTTTAATATTGTGAGATTTAAAAATTTGCTTTTGAAATGTACAGAAATGTTCTTCTATCAAAATTCCTTAAATCAGTTTCTCTAGAAATAAATGCGCGCAGTACGTAATTCTTCAAGAAAATTTGCCGCAAAGGCAAAGTTTTTTTTTCATGCAAGGGAAATAATGAAAAATATTTCTTGGGATTTTCTTCTTGAGAGCTCAATACTAAGCTTTGAAGAGAAATATAATTTTTTTATTTCATTTCCTGGAAAAATGTTAGATTTTTTTCTGCCAGTTCCAAGATTTCGTGAAACCGAACAAATTACAATGTAAAGTTAAATCAAAATGAAATTTAAAATTTATCTTGTGATAAATTTCAATTAAAATTTTTAGAGAAACCGGTGGTAAGTCAATTTAGTTGCCTGCTGAAAATTCAGCAAACAGCTTTTGATTTTTTAAGAGAGAAACCTCAAAGTAAATGAAACTTTTTTCATATTTTTCTAGCAAAAATTCAATTTTTAAATTTATGCAACTAAGCAGCCAAGCAACTTTTCTTCACTGCCTCGTCACTGTCTCCAATATTAATCTCATTGGCAAATATACCAATTCTTTAGTTCTAAGAACTTAAGTTTATGTACTCGTAAATACCCACACATATCCAAACATACATACATACGTACACAAGTACTATATACCGATGTGCATACATATAGTATAAAAGCAATATATTTCCACAGTTGATGTTAAACTTGAGAGTAAGCGCATTGGCGGCGCGAATTTCATGGGAACATGTAAATCAATGTTGAACTTTTATTACAATCATCAGCAGTAGCAGTAAGTACCAATAGTGCAACCAAAAACAACACAACGGGCAATAACAACAAAAAAAATATTGGCTTGATTTTGGTTCACAGATAGTAGGTGCACTTGCCACAGGCCACATAATGTATGTATTTCTTATATACTTCAAATGCTGAATACAACGAAAAAAAAAACAAAAAAAACAAGAGTCTACTAAATCTGGTAGACAAAAGCGCAAAGCAAGTCTAGCAAGTAGTAAAATTTCTATATAGTAAAAGTAGCTAGTACTCGTCGTTGGAGCATTGGGCAGAGCGGGTAAAATCGACAGGCGCGCGCATCAAGCTTAGTTGCAGGCAGCAACGCGATGCATATCAACGCGGCGATATACTATGTGAATCACTTCGCCTTAAGTACCTCTAAAAGTTTTGCACTACACGCACACACTCACACAATCTCGCTCCGCCTGCTTCTATGTACTGTAGTTATCATCGATAAAATTGGTAGAACTTTGAATATAACTTGGTTGCGTTTCTTGCTCGTTGTTTTCGTGATTTTTTTTGCGTTTTATTTTTTTGCGCTGATATGGCTGGCACTGATGCTATTCTTGCGGTGCATGTGATTTTTATTTGCATGAAGTAGCAACAAGCTGGCAAAGTGCTCCCCAAACGCAAAGCAAGGGGTCGTCGATATGATTTCGCGAAAGTGTTTGCCATAAATGTGTGGTACCTTTAATCATCCAGATACCAATACGCATAAAGTTAGAAACTGCTTATAATTATTTTTATGAAAATTTTGTTTTACTCGCTTTGAGTTACTTGATTGACAGTTGTTGTTGAAAATAGTAAACAGGTTGTGCCTTTATTGCATTTGAAATTTGTATAAAGCAATTATTTTCCTGTTCATATTTGATTAAAAAAAAATGCGTACAAAATTAGTAACGAGACTTTGATAGATCTTTCAGTGTCCACATACAGGCGGTGATAGGTTTTGGAAAAAACTTAGGTGTACCTATTGCAAAATTTGTATTATAGGCAGTTGCACCCAGAACAACGAGGGGCACTATGTTTTGTAAAGCTTTCACTTGTATTAGCACTAAAATGTTTAAAGCTTTCACTTGTATTAGATCTAAGCTTTTTAAAGCTTTCACACTCATGAGCACTAATGGATTTGATCATCATTGCTTCATACAAAGTTACAAAAAATTTAGCTTAAGAGGTGGGGCGTGATTCCACTTGCAGACGTCAAATTTTTACTGAATCATAATATTTTTACTTAAAATATCTTAACATTTATTTTGTTCGATTATTTAGAACTGAGTGAAATTTAAAAATTATGTAACGTAACTCTTCGTAATGAGATGTTCATCAAAAAATATGACTATAAACGTTTCATATTTTGCAGTTTTTGGGGGAATCATAAAAAATAGTTAGTAATAAAAAAAATATAATTATTCTCTGAAGTTTCTCGAAGGGCAGCAGAATTTGCCGATTGGAAAACATTGATTTTCACGAATTCTAAACCATTTCTACGAAATATTGGTTTTACCCATTTACTTCAAATACATCAGAAACTTTGAGCGCTTTAAACGGCGTCTAAATATTTGCCTCTATAAGATATGCAAAATTCGAATAATCTATAATGAATTTTTTTTTACTTTCTACTTACTAAAAATATCCACAGCCTTTCATATCTTCTTGAAAATTTAAGAACCAAGCAGCATTGACAGAAAAAATTTCAAAAAAAACATTTATTTTTTGCTACCAGTTCTTAGCTTCATATCTTTAACTGCCTAAAGCTCGAATTTTCTCAAAAAAATCATGAGAAATTGTGTATTTTTTACTCCTCAAAAAATTATTTTTTTACACAAAAAAAATTTTACTTTACATGATACTGGAGCTCACATGCAAAAACTTACACAATTCCATGCAAGTATAAGTTTTCAGAAATGCCCAGTAGTGCAAAAAATTGCACCTTATTCCTAAATAACTTTTCCTGCTATATTTTTTGCCATACATACAGCCAAATAACATTTTTTTCTTTTGAGAAAAAAAAACTGTAATCTTGAAATAACTGTCGGATTTACAAATTTAAAACATTGCACGACTTCTGAATTTTAACGAAATAGTTATCAGAGGAAAAATATTTTTTTTTTGTGATAAGAGTGACATATACCCAATGTTTATTTTTTCAATTGCTTGATAACAGTTATGCACCAGAAATAAATGTTGTAAATGAAAGATATTTCACAATTTTTATTTCACGCTGCTTAACAACAGTTATTTTATTATAACATAAAAAATAACTGTAATTGTCAACGAAAACAACAATTATCTTTATAACAGTTATCTGCCAATATAAAAACTAAACGTTGGAAAACAACTCTTATTGTCAACGCGAAAAATATTTACCCTGCATAACTGTTATCAGCCCTATAAAAAAATTTACTTTTGAAAATAGCTCTTATTGTCAACAGAAAAAATATTTCTTCTGCGTAACAGTTATCAGCCAAAGAAAAAACAAAGAAACTTTCAACGGAAAATATTTTTTCTACATTGTAGTTATCAGCCAAAGTAAAACCAGAATTAACAGGAACATAAAAAATAAACTTAAGGAGTTACCTGCAAAACAGTCATCAGACAACGTTAGGGCATAATTCTTATCGGCAAAAAAAAATATGTCTCAACTAATAACTGTTATAGAGCAATGCTCTTGCGATAAAGTTTATAACTTTTATGTCCTGGGATTAACGGGCAAATCAGTAAAAGATGTCAGATATTTCTTAGATAAATTCATAAATTTCGTGATATACTATGTACATTCAAAAACCCCATATCAACTTACTACTCAGCTGGAATATTTCCATACTCTGAAGCCAGATAGCGCTTCCCATCGAACGTGGTACAAAAACTTTGATGTTACTTATGGCATGCCATCCAAGAATCAAAGGCCGCTTTCGCCACTGGGTTACTATAAATGGCAAATAATTCTTGAGTGTGTGAGTTCGTTCGATACATGGATGTTTGTTTTTGTTATGCTCTTAACTAATCTGCATACAATTCAATTCATTTGTGCATTTATTCATGCAATCATCATCGGGATCATTCACCTGTAGGAAATTTGCGCGAGTACACACTCAACTAAAAGCAAAGTCAATTCAAATAGAGATACATACGTACATACTTTAGATACATACATAGATATGGATCTACTACATTCATTCATTTATGTACACACACTATCTATCATTGTGAAAATAAACCATAAATATACCATACAGAGTAAAGTTAAGAGGCAAATTTGTGGCTTATAGCTGAAGCAGTACCACTGACTGACACTACTACTATTTTTACTTCTACTATTATTTTTACTTAGTACTATCACTATTTTTACTAATTTCTACCACTATTTTTACTACTTTTCTACCACTATTTATACTACTTTCTACTACTGTATTTACTACTCTCTACCACTATTTTCACTAATGCTACTACTAATACTACCACTAGTACTACTCAGCTATTTTTAATATTTACACAACTAATTACTACTATTTTCAAAAATGCTACAGTTAATTACTACTCTCTATTTTACTACAGTTACTACTAATTTCTGCTACTATTTTTACTAATTTTAAGACTGTTTTTACAAATTTCTATCACCATTTCTATTATTTTCTAACACTATTTTTTACTATTTTCTAACACAATTTTTGCTAATGCTACCACTAATTTCTACTACTATTTTTACTACTTTTCTACCACTATTTTTACTACTTTCTACTACTATTTTTTACTAATTCCTACCACTATTTTTACTACTCTTCTACCACTATTTATACTACTTTCTACTACTATATTTACTACTCTCTACCACTATTTTTACTACTTTCTACCACTATTTTCACTAATGCTACTACTAATACTACCACTAGTGCTACTCAGCTATTTTTAATATTTCCACAACTAATTACTACTATTTTCAAAAATGCTACAGTTAAAGTACAAACGACTCCTGCCACTACTACTCCCACATTCAACTCTCTAACTCTTTTTTAGAATCGGCGCATAAGTTTAACTTCTGCCTCGCGAACTTATTTGCATGCATGTTTTTTTTTTAATTTTCTTCTTCAATGCCATAGCAAAGCGAGAACTCAAACTCAAATGATTGTGATGTAGGGTATGCTCAAAAAAAGTGTGCACATGTATTAGTCGTTTATTCACTTTTGAGTTAATCTTCTTAGTGGATGTGAATTCTAAGTATATCTGCATTTGTGTGTGCAATCAACTGCAAACATTACTAAACGCAAAAAATAGTATTGCATGCTTCATTAAGAACAGTTCATAGCATATTCTTTACTTAGTTTACAGAAATTAGCATTGAGTTTTCAAAATGTTGAGCAGCTCAAATTCACGAAGCTCAATTACACTAACCTACTTGGTTAGTAACATTTTATATTTTGCTTACTGGTAAACTCATCTAAACTCACAGCATTTCGCAAAATTTTTGTTGAAACGAACTTTTGCTATGGTGTTTGTGAATCATACAAAAATATTTCTTTTGGAATTTTTCTATATACTGTGAAGCAAGATATTCTTCTCACAAATGATATTTAAGTGTTTTTTTACACTTTTTCCATAAAGCGTCACATAAAAAATGCCAAAATTTATTTAGGACAAAAAAATATATTGACTAGAGAATACAGAAAGCTTCCTGGGCGTGGCACATTAAACAGATAGCTGCGACAGTGTTGATTATTTGATTTTTCCAATCGAAAGGAGTCCATGATCTGTCAAATTTTCATTCTCTTTTCACACAGCGTTTTCGACGTTTCATACAAAGTACATGGCAGTGTTGCATTTTATTTTATCTAATGCCGCTACCCATTTAATGCGCCTTGGGTTTGAAGATTTTATATTGTATCTTCTGTTCGAATTGTCTTTAGTCTATACTTGCAAAAAATTGCAGCTCCGAAAATTGTCTAAAAATTCTGATTGCAAATTTTGAAATTTTACTGGCAATATTTTCAAAATTTTCAGAAATTTTGTGAATTTTGAACAGGATTTGAAAATTTAGATTAACATAGCTTTTATTATAGAATAACTTTAATTTTATACAAATTTATTTATTTTTTTTTAATTTCAGGAAAAATATTTTTTAATATTTAAAAAAAAAAATCACTGTACGTGTTTCGCTTTGAGCCACTGTACATTTGTACTAAAATAAATATGTACAAGCTTTAAATATTTTAATTATCCAACGAAAACCTCAGCGATGAAGTGCAATAAATTTATACACTCTTTTAACTTGGCTCGGCATTGAAAATTTAGCAACAGCTATACTTTATACCGCAATAAAGAAAGTTAAAGTTTTCAAAAGAAATACAAGTATATACACACATACATACACATACATACAAATATACATATAGGCGATATACCGAGCAATCTTCCGCGTCCTGTGTAAACGCCAAGCGCATATGAGCGGCGCGATTTGGGACTCATAAATTTTCACAAATAGCCAACTTTTCTTTTAATTTTCACACTAATTATCTACCAAACACCATCTACACTGTTGACAATAAATTCATGACAGCAACAAAAACAATTGCAAAATAGCTAAAAGCCAGTGGTTGGTTGTATCGGCAAATGTAGTCGTATTATTATAAAGCGAGGACAGCCACTATTGCCAACTATTCGTACTACAATTGCCGCAAACTTTTACAACAGCTGAAAAACTACAACAACAAGCGGGCGCATAAAGGATGCGACAAAAGTTTATCTATCTTGCGGCAAAAGTGCAGTAAGATCACTTATGAGAATGTGGATGCTACTTACTTGTAGATAGAAATGAAATTTATAACTATGTATGTAACTATATACATAGATGATGCGCATAATGCATGTGTATCTATGCCTGTGTGTGTGTGTGTGTGTAAAATTATTGCTCAACGACAAATTTCAACAGAAATAATAACAACAGCAATAATGTGTGTTTTGGTATGCACTTTAAAAATAAACGGAGAAGAGCTTATTGTCTTCGCTACTACAAAAATTACGCCACGGATTTATTTTACGCTGCTTAAGGAGAATTTTGCTGCATGCTCAAATTAAAGTATTTACAATAAAAAAAAATGTTTACTAAAATGCGAATCACTTTATTTAACATAGCTAGCAGCTCATTAGGGTGGTCAAACAAAAACAAGTCAAGTCGAAATTTTAGCGCTATCACCGTTATATGGTGCATGGTTTTCGTCTGATTTCTATAATTTTCCAAAATTTGGTCTTCTGAGTTAAAATGTAAAGTTGGTACCAAATATGGGAGAGTTTGGTCTGGTAATTTCGAAGATATACCGATATACTCTAAAGGGAGTAGGATCACGCCTATTAAAAAAAATGGGCAGTGCAATCCCTTCTTCATGCTTAGCCTGTATACCAAATTTTAGAGAATTTTCTTAAATAGCTTCTGGCGTTCGTTGATTTTCTCAAAATACCGTTACGTGGGCGTGATTGTTACCAGACTTCGTCCATTTTAATTATTAACCTGCCTTGTAAGACGATAAGTACTAAGTTTCGTTGGTATATCTCAATAGTTACTCGAGCTATCGGATGCACAGACGGACGGACGGGCAAGCAGATGTGGCTTAGGTAAATTCTCTTTTCATTCTGAATATTTTCATATCTATATGTCTATATCTATATGGTCGATATGAAGAAAGTCATAACACCTACTAGTAGGCGTGAGTATAAATCTCCCTGGCCAAGACTTCGGATTGGTACGATAGTCAAGCAAAGTTTTATATGGAAAATCGAACATACTTTGAAGCTACCTTTGCTTGCTCAATTTTACGATCACAAGACAACCACGTAGCTTCATTCGGAGCTAAAAACGTTTAGTCGAACAGTCTCAGTCCGCCTGCATTCATTTCGTTTTATAAGCTGAAGTGACCCACTGTGGAGCCGTGGATCCCTTTTGTGGTGAGCCTCACATTAAAAATCCAATCAAGGCGCTCAAGGAAGTTAGATATCTATAGTCACCTCGTCTTTTTGTTATGTCGCAGTGAGAAAAATAGCTTGTGCGGGTTTTTGCAGGAACGAAGTATCTCCCACCGCAAATGGAATACAAAATTTACGCTACCACGCATGTCGGCTGCAGTAGACACCGCAAGATCCAATTTCCCTATTTTCTTGCTTCAACCATCGCATCTCTTATATAGCCATGATATCAAACTTGATAAGCTAGACAGAGATAGCTTCCAATTAAGAGTTGGACATCCCTGGCGCCTGTCCTCAAATCGTAAGTCTTGTTCTATTTGCCAAGGTTGTCACAAAGAGGGGAATCTCAACCGAAACATTTTTAGCATTAGATGATGAGGAGGTGGAATCATCTCAGCACTTCCTGCTCAGTTGATCGCGAGACTAAGACTCAAGTATCTGACATTGCACTTTATTTACTCTCTGGTGGTGCAAGCACGCGTCCTTTTGCAGATTACACCTAAGAAGTTGCCGTTTTGGTTTTGAATACACTATGTGAGCTCCTAGGAGCAGCTTCGTTAAGCTAACTTAAACTAACGAAGCGTTCCCACGACATTCGGTTCTATGCACCGGAAAGATCCGGGCTTTAACCGGCCAAGAACTGTTGCTTTAGCGATCTAACCCTGTTTAGATTATCGAACCCCAAAGAAACAGAAAATACCCACAGTAAATGTTGTTCTGTTCCTCGAATGGCTATGTTTTTTATACGAGATTCGGAAGGTTGGCATTCGACCTAGCTGGCGCAGCTCAGTTTAGGACCAGTCATCGAAATCTTTTGAGTGTTGTCACCAAGTTTGCTTTATTGTAGAAGATGATCAGTTTGACAACTTTTTTGAGGTTCGGCATTACGGATCTTCACTGAACTTTTGCCTGGAATGAAGTGAACATTAGTTGAGATAATTAATTTATGAAAACCTTTTGAACTCGATATTGTAGAAAATTTCTTTCGACACCGATTTTACAACATTGCAAGAAATATTTATTTCCGTTCAGTTATCTCCATTCCATTTTGCTCTCAAAGCATAATTTTGTTGGGAAGGAAACTCCATGCATCCGTATTATATACAACATATCTAGGTACACTCGTGTGAGCACCCTTGCAGCTGCACTTTCTACCATCCTCATTGCTTATTTAAACATTTGCTGTGCTTTACTATTTACCGAAGAGAAAATGCATACAAATCGACAAAAGCTGCTTAAAAAATAAGAAAAAAAACATGAAATTGAATAATTGAAACCCAAAATTCCTTTGTTCGAAATACGCTGCTAACACGACGAAGTGCATAAGATCAACACAGCGATTACATTGCACAATGCGAGGAGGACTCGAGCGAGGAGCTAAATAGGAGCTGGCTATATTTACAAGCTCTACTTACTACCCCTGCCCCATTCAATGTGAAAACATTAAATTGTCTTTAACAGCAACTACTCGCACCACCGCCATGGCACGACACACGCAACCAATCCAGCTCGTGATGCAGCGCTGCCAGAGGCGCTATGGTGATCATTCTTGCATTTCCGCATTGTTGAAATTGCAACGCTTATCCGCTCGTCCTCTACACACACCCACACCACACTACCTCATTCTACAGTGCCCGTTATGGCCGACCGCTGACGGCTTTGATGCTTGCCAGTTATTGCCATCATCGCCCTTGGTGGGTGCTGATGGCGAACTACATGCGGCACTTCTGACAATGGAGCCTACAACCCAATGCAACTAAGCGACCATCGAGCGAGTCATTTACAATGGCGTTGAGGCGTTGTGGCGTTGCAGACCATAGCGTAAGAGAACTGATGAGCAGAAGTAGTGCTATGTGGCATGGTGGCGGCGCGTCGTCGTAATGTTGATGGAAAATACGTGCATTGTTTTCGCGCTTTCAGAAATTTCGGAATTTTAATTAAAATCGCATTGTCCAAGCGCCTGTGGGGCAATCGTTTCAGCTGCACGCACATAGCCACTTGTGGCACAGAGCGCGAAGCAGTAGGATCTGCATTTAAATATGCAACAAAAGGAACGTGCATCGTCCAACTTTTACAAGGAGACAATGTCGAAATCGGCTGGACAGTCGGCCAATTCCATTGCCTCAACGTTGAAATGACCGACAAAAAAGGTAACGGTAGCGAGAGGCTTGCTGCTGCTTAAGATTGCATTTAAATAAATTTCAAGCTATTGTATTTTTGTATGCACTGCTTGTGTGTGTGTGTGTGGTTTGATGCCCCTTGGCGTCATCTTTATTTCTTCATATTTGAGGTCGCCCAACGCACGTTCCATTCATTTCATGACGGTAGCAAATGCGCTACGCATTCTTTAGGGATTTCTCAGCTGCGAATTAATAAAACACTGGGCAATGATGACAGTAGTGATTTAACATGATTATTAAAAATTTAAATTGTGAGAAATATCATGGATGCTTACAAGGGAGAACAAGTGTTTCGAAAGTAGGGAAGCGCGGGTGTTATATTTATATATGTTTTTTTTTTTAATATGCAAGACTTACCGCCAACTTTTCCTTTATGTTGGGCAAAAAACTCCTAGCCGTATTTATTCTAAGTGGCATGGTGGTGGAAAAATATGTGGCTTTAGTTTTACAATGGGCTTAGAACGAAAAAAGGCAGTGAAGATTTCATAGCGTCGAAACCAGTTTGCCTTCAAACCAAATTTGACAAGGAATGACGAAAAAAAGTTTCAAAAAATTCAAGAACAAAACTAACTCACCATCAACTGAAGAGAAGAAAAAATAATACTATTATTGTAAAACGACAAATAGAAAGAAAAATAAAAAAATTGGGAGAGCGGAATAAGTGAAACAGCTTACAATCAGGAAAAAAGTCCGCAGATGTTTAGCTCAACTTTCCCAGTTCCCTCTGCCTATTATTAATCCAGAAGTTCATTTCCAACGAGAACCGCAGACGTTTGTCTATAAACGCTACACGCCAGTATGACTAACATCCCACCCTTAGTTCCAAAAACACAGTTCATTTTCCAGTAAAAATTTCATAAATTCAATTTTTCGACTTTGTGTAAACTTCAATAAAATTCAAAAAATATTCAACAAAATTTCAAAATTTGTAATCAGATATTTGAGAAAAAAGTTTTTTTCATCAAAATTTTTAATTCTAAACATTAGAAAATTTGTGGCTATAAAACTGCATACTGAGGAAAATTTCATAGATTCAGTTTGCAGACTTTGTGTAAAATTTAACAAAATGCAAAAAATATTCAACAAAAATTCAAAAAATTTTAGAAAATTTCTGACTATAACTCAAAAAAAATTTGATAGAATCAATTTTCAGACTTTGTGCAAATTTCAATAAAATTAAAAAAAAAAATATTCAACAAAATTTCAAAATTTGTAATCAGAAATTTTAGAATATTTTTTTTCATCAAAAATTTTGATTCGAATTTTTATAAAATTTGTGGCTATAAAACTGCATTCATGGAATTTCTAAAAATTCTTATTAAAAATTTAAAATTTGTATGAAAATTTGTTCAACTTTATTAAAATTTAATTTATTATTAATATTAATTTAAAAATTTAGACTTCTATATTTCAAAAAAAAATTACCCAAAAATTAATTCAAAATAAATTTAATTCAAATACCGAAACGTGTCTCCGTCGTATAGTTATGATAGATTCTATATTAGGTGACTTTTCATAATAATTATGAGTGACAGGCAATTTTTTAAGTCTTGAAGTATGAAACTATTTCGAAAACATTTCGAAACTAGTTGAAGTTCATTTCGGGACGTGTTCCCAAATGATAGCAGCCTAAAGCCGAAATCATCTTGAACTTTACTCGAAATAGTTGGTCCCGAAACAATACCGAGACGAGTTCAATACCATTTCGAAACTTTTCCAAACAGGCACTAAAAAATAGTGTTAAAATTACAAAGAAATTTTTCCTGAAAAAGTCTCGAAATGGTTCCGAAATTTTCCCGAACTTGGAACGGCACAGTTCCGTATTTCAAAACATAACAATAATGTTCTCGTTAAAAATTATTATCAAATGTCATTTCTAATAAAAAAAATTAAAAAAAAGCTGCCAAAAAACTTTCATAATTCTTACGAAAATTTGAATTTGAATAAAATTTGGATTTGAATCAAATTTGTGCCTTGAAGCCAAATAAGAAGGATAATCAAAATTTGCATTCATATTATGTCCCCTCTCCAAAAACAAACAAAAAATATTGATTTCTGATGTGAGATCTCTGCGGTGGCTGTTTCAAAAAACATTCATCATATAGCTAGATACAAAATGTAATTAATCATACACATAAAACTTCTATAACTATTAACAAATTAAAATTATAAACTAACATCTGGCTATTAAATGTAAACTCCACTGATGCCACAGTATAGCGAGAATTAGAAGTTGACAAACCGCAAACCACGAAACAACTTCAAAACAAAGGCAGTAACCGAACGGCAAAGGATATAAGCGAAATGCGAAGTTTATCACTTGACAGATTTAAGTCTCTGTCAAGCAAATTTCCAATGTACATATGTACTCGTATGCATAGATGTACATCCGCCCTTTATAGTATGCATCTCACTTTTTCGGTGACAGCATTTATCGGTTTTCTACAGCATAGATTTAAAAGTAGTATTTGAAGAAAATAGCCAGCTGTAAGAAATGACAGCATGAAGCTGTCAACTTACTGATTTATTATTTATTAACCAAAAAACACAAGACGTACAGAAAAACTTTTAAGTAACAAACTAAATGGCGGCGAAGACGTACGTACAACAATAGATGTCGTGAAGATAGTGACGAAATGAAATAAGATAGAGATGGTTAACATAACCGAACTATCAATCAATGGTATAGTAAACCACAAAAACGCTCAGCAACACTAAATAAGAAGAAGAAATTGATGCAAAATGTTTAAAAATTTAGGGTTGCATGCCTAAAATGGGTCAAACTGACAGCTGTCAATTTTGAAGTAAACGCCAGGCAGAAGATAGTAATTTTTCAATTGGAAAATCGCTTCGACACTAAATATTTGATAGAGCTGAAAACTCGGCGACAAAGGTTTCGAACCTTACTGTTAGACGAGCAGATTTATAGATTTATTAATGAACAATAGCCTTGAAAGTGAAAGCTGTTGACCATTACTCCTTTTTAGCCGGGAAACAAATTATTTACTAGAAATGTGTCAATAGCAGAAAACAATTGCTAACTTTGTTTTCCTGCATTTGAAATAGATACAATTTTACGCTTTTGTTGGCACATGGGCTGCTTATAATCCATTTATCAAGCGAAATTCTTCAACCTTTCCCTAATCAAAATTCCATCAAACGCATTTAGTCTACACATGCTACGTGGAATTTTCAATTTATCACTATTTATCTACACACACATATGTATATACATTAACTACTTATATATCCTTTTTGTTATGCCTACGTGTGCGTGTGTGTGTGTGTGTGTGTTCGAATACAAATAAGCGCCTAAAACACTTTTCATGCTCCATTAAATTGCTGATACTCGTCTACGCTGGGTGCGGTCGTGTTCAATTGTGTTTAATTGAGCGATTTTAAATTAAATATTTTTTCTCTTGACCCGCCGGCTAGTTGAGCATTAAGGCCACCATTTACTTGGTCCCATTTTAGTTTGCGACTTATATAAATTTTACAAAATCTTAGAAATCGCTATCGCTTAGTCAAAACCTTACAAAATTGAGAATTAATCGACCGACAAATGCAGAGGATAGTGTTAGATAATTAAATATTAATACAACGAAGTTTTCCCCACAACGCCTAGTTTTCTACTGTGATAAGTGACATCGATTGCCCACCAATTACAGTAAAAGAAATTATCTCTATTAGTGAGCAAAAAAACTATCAAGAGTAAGAACAATGGAAACTAAATGGTACCCAAAAATATTTCCAACTTTGGAAAAAACTGATTTCATTTACATTTACTCAATCGGCAGAAAATATCGCAATTTGAAGACAAAATCAGATCAGGCTAAGGAAAAATTTTTCAGATTTTTTTACAGTGTAATAGACTCTTCATATTATCGGCTAGTAAAACCTACAACAGTCTTAAAGTTGACCCGAATATTATAAAATTTGCAAAAGTTTTTTAAACGGCGTCATTATCATTAATCATTATCATTACCATTATCATTATCATTATCATTATCATTATCATTATCATTATCATTATCACTATCATTATCATTATCA
This sequence comes from Anomoia purmunda, assembly GCA_951828415.1. NCBI lineage: Eukaryota > Metazoa > Arthropoda > Insecta > Diptera > Tephritidae > Anomoia > Anomoia purmunda. Next base: position 106,500,033 of record OX639996.1, on the reverse strand, counting down.
TTATCATTATCATTATCATTATCATTATCATTATCGTTATCATTATCATTATCATTATCATTATCATTATCATTATCATTATCATTATCATTATCATTATCATTATCATTATCATTATCATTATCATTACCATTATCATTATCATTATCATTATCATTATCATTATCATTATCATTATCATTATCGTTATCGTTATCATTATCATTACCATTATCATTATCATTGTCATTATCATTATCATTATCATTATCATTATCATTATCATTATCATTATCATTATCATTATCATTATCATTATCATTATCATTATCATTATCATTATCATTATCATTATCATTATCATTATCATTATCATTATCATTATCATTATCATTATCATTATCATTATCATTATCATTATCATTATCATTATCATTGTCGTTATCATTATCATTATCAATATCATTATCATTATCATTATCATTATCATTATCATTATCATTATCATTATCATTATCATTATCATTATCATTGTCGTTATCATTATCATTATCATTATCATTATCATTATCATTATCATTATCATTATCATTATCATTATCATTATCATTATCATTATCATTATCATTATCATTATCATTATCATTATCATTATCATTATCATTATCATTATCATTTTCATTATGCATACTATTGCTATCCCCATTATCATATAAAGGATTTGATTTAAAAAACAAAAAACTTTTACTTTTGCTTTTAGTTCTAATTTTATTTATTTATTTTTTAACTATAGAACCATTTTCAAGAACAACATTCTACTTCCCTTGAAATCAGCTTTTAGGTGTCGCCCTTCTCTCTCAGGACGAAGTTTTAAGAGTATGTTTCGAGAGAATGCATCTCTAAAGTACATATCCTTAATTGGTTATTCTCTTAATCTCCGATGCGATCATTTAAAGCTGTATAGATTTCATTGTGTAAAGTGATCGGAAGTTGGAAAAATAAAACATTATCTTTTATTCGTTCCGAAAATTAATTTCATTCATAGTATTTGCTAACTATCGCATTCAAATTTTTATTTTTTATATTTTAGTAATTTCGAGCTGTTCAAATTCAATTTGTCTACTTCTTCAGCATCAGCTATTCAGGTATAGTGTTATACCTTTAATTGCACATACACCAATCGGGCGTTGTTGCAGACAAATGCCATTTACTACAATACTCTGGCCGCCGAAAAACTTACTCATTTTATACAACGTTGCACTCCACTACTGACCCAATTAAATTTGCATTTCCATTGCTTGATTATCTTTGCGCACGGCACAACTTCCTAATTGCGGTAGACACGAACACCTTTCGCTCCCCTTCAGCCCTCAGCCAGCAGATGCAAACTGCACATAGATATTAAATATCCCAGCAATTCAATGGAATTAGTTTTGAACTAGCGAATTGTTAAACCCATAGAAAGTAGAGTGTCGTGGTAAACTCTCGCCGCTCTTTTTATTGGAACTCGTGTTGATTCAAATCTACCACAGTGGTCGCGTGATTTTGGGAATTGCGTTCCTCTTGCTTTCACCGCGTAAGAGGTGCTACAGGTCTGCAGTAAGATGAAAGCCTACAAAGCCATTGGATTAAGACACCGCACTGGAATACCCAACCTCTCGCTGACAACTCTAATCTTCTCTGAGGTTCGGCAAATAGTCCGTCAGGGGATCCACCGTTGTAGTTTCCTCTATACCGAAACTCCACCCATAGAATGTCAAACTCCTACCGAATGTACACACTCCAAATATCACAAAAATCTTTGGTCCGCTTCTCCGTGCACTCAACCGTCGATCAGAGTCACAATAAGGTGGCAGGTCAACGGCAGCACTTCGGTTAAGGAAACCGATACGTCGCAGGCAACATACAAGCCAATCGGCCGACCGGTTTCGAAATATTCAATGCAATCCGGGAACGAGTCGGTGCAATGTAATAAATAAAAAGTGCGCTGGGATGTCGTCATTAGGACGGTCATGACGTACAATGAGTTCCTAGTACAGAACCTCCACCCCGATACGTGAATCGTATATTTAAAGAGCACCTCCTTCAAACGTGCGTACGATGACATTTGAACCGGATAAACTATCGGCAATCGGCAATCAGGTAATGTCGTTAGATGAGTCAATGAATCGATTTGTTACCTCTAGTGCTACAAATGTCCTGGTTGTCGCATAAGACCACGAGCTTGATGAAGATTCCTAACACTTTTTCTCAGGTTTAGCCGGTTAAGGAACGTTTCTACAACAACAACTACTACCTATTTCTCTAGTCGCAAAAGAAACAAACCCCTTTTAAGATTTCCCATTCGTTTTACGAATGCCTGAAGAAGTGGGTAGCGGTAAGATGACGGTAACCCGGCTAGTTTACAAAATAGAGAGCGATCAAACTACCAGGATATTTTTTAAGTATAAATGTTAAATATGCCAGCAGTTTTTCCGCACACATACAAATATATTCATATCTATGCACAGACAGCAAACAACACCTGAACTGACAGCTATGAAAACAAAGAAAAGTGAAACAAAACGCGTGCCGGCAGCTGCAATTCATTGTCGGCTTATAATTTGTCAAAAAAACTTGCACCTCCACTTAGCCAAATGCACTTCTCTCCCGACCACTTTGCGGCAATGGTAGGTAAGGTAGGTAGGTAGATGGCACCACTGCACCATTCATTGCCACCAGTGCAAATTAAAAATTACTTGCATCTCAACAAAATGCCAACGCCAATTGCCATATCTCGTCCCAACTCATTCTATTCATTCTATGCGCTCGCAAATGGAATGAAAACAATGAAAAAAACTTTGGTAACTACTACCAAGAAAATTATTGTGTTCATCTTCTGCACCAACAACAGAAATGTAGACAATGGGGAAAATGTTCGAGGTCAACGCCAAAGGCAACAAACGGCCGGTTGTATAGAGCAAACCGAGCACTTCTTGCCGCTGTACTAGAGGCGAACAATACCGGAGCTAAGGGTCAGCGAGGAGTTCATTGCTGACTTGGCGGGTGGTCACACATACACACACACACACACATATCTCTCATCTGTGTCTCAGCTGTTGCAGCTGGCGTGCACCAACTAATGCTTTGCAACTTTTTCGGTGTGCTTTTGTTTGGGAAGTGTGGCACAAGTTGCATTGCAAACTTTTCTCTCATTTTTCAATAGACAACCTTTGTACACACGTGCACAATTTTTATTTACATTATTATACCATTTTTGTTGTCAGTGTTTGTTGTTTCATTTTCAGTTCATTACGTTTGTGAAGAATGCAACTGCTTCGTCATTTTCTAACTTCCGTTGTACAAGCAGCAGCAAATGTTGTAACACTAAGTTTAAACTATGCAGCATTGTGAATGGGGGAGGGGATGGCAATGTATAGCGCTTATCATAACTATATGACAGGGGCTTATTGACAAGTTTTAAAACTTAATCTTTTTGTAATTAAATATAGTTAATTTTATATAAAAATGCAGTTTATTGTACAAAAAAATCCATATAGCACTAAACTTTGCGTAAATTTTAATAAAATGTGACAAACTCACCTTCATTTTTCATTTTAATACGAAATTTTAGACATTTTTTCAACACATAACTGCGTTGATTGCTGAAAATTTTCTGTGTTATGTTGGCGTTGGTAAATTTGGTCTACTTATATATAAAAAAAAAAATCGAGCAGAAAATAAGTGACACGATCAACAAAAAAAAATTATCAAAAATCAGTGAAAACTCTGAGAAAATTTAAAACTTGTACTTCATTGAACTAGAATTGAGTGGGCTATAAAATTGCATACCCAAAACTTTTTTCTAAATTGTTAGTAAAAAATTTCAAATTTTGAAAACTTTTTTTTTTAAATTTGTATGCCTTAAATTTGAATATTTAATTTATGCAAATTTTATTGTAGCATTAAAAAAATTTAAAAAAAATTAGTTGCAAAAATAAAGCATCGAAACTTAAAAAACCCCCGTCTTATAATTATGAAAAGCATTGTGCATGCAGTGAGGAAGGTTTTAATAATCTTTTTTGTACTAGTTCATCCTATATATAACAAAAACCCTTTGAATTATAATTGCAAACTTTATACAAAATGTATGAAAACTCAAAAACTTTTCATCAAAATTTTAAAATCTTTCTGAAGAGTTTTAAAAATTTCTCGAGTACGCAGTTAAATACATAGCATATTTAATTTAAATAGGAAAATAATTAAAACTGCCTCCTATTTTTTATAATTTTTTTAAATTTTGATCTTGCAATTTTTTTCAGAAAACGCATGCATTTTAATTCCCTTAGATTTGTAATAATTTTATATTCCGGCACTATTTTGCATTTTCTATTTAATGCGATGGGTACTTGTATAGGCGATATATGAAAAAAAGTTTCGAAGGCCAAAAATTAAAAAAAAATTATAAAAAATCAACGGTAATTTCTAACCACTTCAAAGTTGCACTTTATTGTGCTAAAATTAAGTTTCTAAAAAATTGCATACTCAAAAAGTGTCTAAACATACTTCCAAAATATTGAAAAATGTTAATGAAAATTCCATGAGTTTTTAAAAAGTGTGTAGAAAGTTCGAAACATTACTTTACATGATTTTTTGTATAGCATGAACTATAGATTTATATAAAATGAACGAAAAAAATTTATCACGAAAAAACCTTGCTAATATTGTAAAAAAAAATCAACATTCGATCAGTTTCGCTCGCCACTGTATATGGTGACAGCATATGAAGTAGTTCGGTCGAACACACAGTACAATTCACTCAAGCAAGTGTTGTTTATTTTACGAAAATTTACAGTGCATTTTTATTTCCACAACAACTCTCGTCGCTCCAAGGTTAACGTGCTACAGACGCTGGCAAATGGTGAGAGCTGCTGATATGGCAAAATGCAAGCTGCAGGCCACTTTTGTGATTATTTTCATGTTGTTTTGACATTGTTGTTATTGTTGTTTTGACTTTTTGTTTTAGCTACTCATTTATCTGGACAAATGTTGCTGACATCTGCTTTTACTTCTACTATTGTTTACGACTGCCGACGCAACCAACAACAATCAGCACACATGTCCGTCCGTCCGTACGTATTTAAAGGAGTAAATATTTTCACAAAAAAAAAAGCGGAATACTTAGTTCAGGAAATTTAGTTGCTGACATTGTTTGCACCTGTTTCGAAACGATGAAAAATTGGGTGACACATTTTTCAACCCTTTCAAGACTGTTCAGTTGGTAAGATGTAATTCTTTGCAACGAGTCTGCTGTAGCATTGCAATCATTTATGTAGTCAACACTTGCAACACAGGCTGCTGCTACACTTGCAGTAAATTTTCTTTGCACCTAAAGCTAATGGAAAATTTATAAGCAATGTGGTGAATATTATCGATAGTTGCCACTTTCAAAAAAGAGCAACAGTATTTATAGAATACAGCTCAGATGCTATCCTTAATACGAGGTCTTACGTCCTCGCTCGCTCGGTGTGGAGCCTTGAGTCACGGCTAAAAGGGATGGAGCAAGGATTACGATTTATGGATATGCAACTGGCTTGCTCCCTCTGTGGTAATTGTGCCTCTATCTAAATGCTGGATGTTCTCAGAAAATATATGGCTCACATCACCGCAATACAGGAGATGCCATGGACGGTGTTGGCTGTAAGCCATTTGTTACTACTGCCATGAGATGGTCCACCCTACCATTACTCGCATCGGAGCTATGTTTAACTATATTAGCATAATTTGGGCGCACGCCCCGACGGAGTATTAGGACTATGAGTCCACAACTATCGCCACGATATTCGAATAGTGCCGAGTGAATACTGTCGTGGGCAAAGAAGGAATATTTGATCCAAATGTGAGAAACTTGAGCCTTCCTAACAATATCCCCGATAACGGAGAGATCCCGCTCGTTTTCGTCGGCGGTATTTCCTACTCGGAAAACGAAACACCAAATTGAGCACTTTGTGATAGACGAAGATACGCTTCGAGTTTCTTTGACGGTCGTTCTTTCCGAGGGGCCAGCATCGACTCCTATTACTATCTTGGTGCAATTAAAGTCCATATGGACTTCTGTGCAGAAAAAGGCGTTCGTTAGGCAGCGCGACTACAGTTCGGCATCCAAAAACGGCAATCACAATGGACAACCGAGGAACCCCGCAATCGACTATATATCTTACTGGAAAAACCAACTCTCATTCCTTGGATACCGATGACAAGTGGGACTCTATCTCTCAAACACATCGTGCCGCTTCGTAAGAGTGCTTGGTTATTTCCACCCACGCAAAAACAGCTGGTATGACGTGGAGTGCCGCATTGCTGCTGCAGAGGAAGACGCCGGGGGAAGTGGAGGGAGGAGAGTCGTATTCTCAAAAGAATGAAACGAGAAGCCGAAAGCATTGAGTGCGTAGAGATGAGATGCGGGCAGACAGGAACGCAACAAACAAACCTATTAAATACCGGGGCTAGTTTACGTAAACACAAAGATGGAAATCTAGTTACAGACTTACAGAGTACACTTGAGATATGCAGGAAATATTTCTCAACACTTTTGAATGGCAAAACTGGAGCCTCGTTTGAGAAACGAGAACACAGATCGATTTCCACACCGCTTCTTGCGGAATCGACGAAAGTCTAAAGCCCTCTATGAACCCATTGATTGGCCCATATCGGTGCGTCTTCAGAACCGGTAACACCACTAGTGGGCTTAGTAGACAAGCGAAAAGCATAGCTGATGTATATTGGAATGATTTGCCCTCATCCCTTGGAGGACTTGGTTGGTAGACAACCCGGTTTCGGCGTTGTTCCATCTTCAGTGTCATGTTTTGCTCTGAGATCAAAAAGAAAAGCAGAACCCTTTCCCTGCGAACTAAAAGCTCTAGAAATCTCTAGAAATTCCCATACTTTTCTATGGCACATAAGCATGAACGATGTCAACCAAAAATGGGCAGGTTTTGGGCACCTTCGAGAGAACTATTCTACGTAAGATCTATGGTCCTGCACACAAGGGCGTCAATATACCGAAGAAGTTCTAATAACGAGCTGTACGAGCTCCATAATGTCATGAAAGGTCAAACACATAAAACTTCAACACTTAAGCTGGCTTAAGAATGTCGTACATATGGCTGATAATGCTCTGGAGAAAAAATCCTGGTTGTCCATGGGTGGGCAACGAAAGCAAAGGCGCCCACAAGCACAATGGAAAGATCAAATGGAGAAGAAGCTGTCTACACTTGGTGCGAATAATTGGCGCAGTTTCACAAAGGAGAGAGGCAATTGGTGAGGTTTTTTTGATATCGACCCAAATAAGAAGAAAGTAGAAGATTTGTCACATTTCTTCAAGAAATTTTACAGCAACGGCAAAGTAATTTTTCAAGCAGCAGAAATAATACTTTTCAAATAAAAACTTAGCGTTATTCTAAAAAATGTTTTTTAAAGTTCAATAAAGAAAACTAAATATTCAAGAGTTGGCAATTTAATTAATTCCTAAAGGTTTATCAAAGAGACTTTTGATCTCCCACAAAATTGGCAAATACTAAAAATCTAAGTTGTGCAGTCGAACCTCCCAAGATATTAAAACTGAACACAAATTTACGCAATTCAAGTTAATTCAATTTCAAATATCAATATGAAATGAAATGAATGAAATGCCAATAAAAATGCAATATTTATGAAATGTATGAAGATAAATAGTTGCACACATTTTGAAATAGTTTGTCGTAAAAATATTCGAAACAATTTGAGCAATTCAACCAATAAATTTTTTTGTTTTCGTTGTTCAGTTGGCTACACCACAGTATTGGGTCCAAATATGAATAAACCCATACATATGTATGTATATACAAACATATGTTCGAAATTCGTAAACTTAAAACATTGACCCAGCAACTGCCCACTCATGATGCCATTTAGATTGTTGGCCAATATTTTTGTATTGCTTCAGTCCTTGCCAAATGCTGGTAACAAACACTTGCTGTACTAGGATATTTTCATACACAACCACGCACACATTCACACGCCTGCGCCTGGTTTTGTGCCCATTGCCGTCAATACCTGCTTTATTATGACCTAAAAGAAGGTGTTGTCCAACTGTGCGTCCGGAGGAATAATCATTGCTTCTTTGTTGATAACCTGGCACAGGTGTGAATTCAAATGTCGAACTAACACAGCTTGGCTATAAATGTGAACACTAAACAAAAATATTTAAATCGTAGGTACATATTTACTATGTAAATGCATTAGGGTGGTTGAGAAATGTATGGGAAAAAATTAAAGTGGGGTTTTCGCGACGAAACAATTTTCCTATATTCAAAGTTTCCCATGTAATTGAAATGGAAATAAACTAATTTTTTGCAGAAATGGTATACAAGCCTTAAAAACCATAATCTTCAATATGGAAACTCCGTTTTTCTGCAGCAGACTTTAAAGAGTAATGTCCAGTTATTTACTCAAGCATTTTTTTATAATAAAAGTTTGGTATTTGTCCCCGAGAACCACAATAAATGCATAACAAAAGTGTTGAAAAATATTTCTTACTATCCTCTAATTAATTTTTTTCCGATATAGCACAATGCTAGTTGGTGGAGCATTGCAATTCTGATTTTAGTGTTCTTATTTCTGATCACCCTAATGTGCATATGCATGTATATAGTATGGGTCACGTAAGCCAAATATTTTTCACCTTAGATGGTATAGACCACGTAAACCAAATACTTTGCAACTTTTCTACAAACAACTATCATAGGTAACAATCCAAGCGTAAACCCAGAAACTTCGGAGTTCCGAAATTAAAAAAAATAAACTTTTCTGTAAGAAGTCGATAAAAACAGAAAGCAAAAATTATCGTTTTTTATTAATTTATTGTATTTATTGGGAGAAAGCCGTTCATAGCAAATCTCTAATATATCGATCTAATCCTTTTGTCATATGTTATGCAAATCTCACTTTGTTTTTATTAAGAAGATATTTTGTTTTAAACAATTGCATAATCGGTATTTTTGCGATGCTTAATTTTCCAATCAAATTTGGTCGAAATTTTCTGATTTTTATTTACTCAATCAAATATCGATCAAATTTTTTGATTTTTTTTTTCGATCACACTCGAATCTCGATCTATTTTTGTAATTTCTAGTTTCGATTAAATATAATCGTTATTTTGTGATTTTTATTTTTTCGATCGCACTCGCATTGCGATCGATATTTTTTCGATAAAAAATAATCGTTATTTTGTGAACTTTATTTTTTCAATCACATTCGAATTTGAAACGGTATTTTTTCCGATCATATTTTAAGAAATACTATATCGATTATTTCTTATCGAAACCATAAAAATCACAAAATATCGATAAAATTTAATCGAAAAATTAAAAAAGAGCTAATCAAATGTGATCGAATAAATAAAAATCACAAAATAATAATTAAATCATGATTTTTTGTTATACAAATTATAATCGTTACGGTCCCCGATAAAAAAAAAAAACTATAAACGCAGCTTTGGTGAATGCCGTATGAAATCGTAAAGATACTCGTAGTATTTTCGAAATCATGTCAACCTTTTCATTAAAAAGTCTTTAACGAATTCGTAAGCAAATTGGTCTCGATTTATGAAAACTTTTGGACCGGTCATACTGAAAAATTTCTCAAAAAATTCATATACAAAAATTGTTCGTTGGGTAACTATTTCTCTTTGTGTGTTAGGGTACAAAATTCATCTACGAAGCCAAACTTTTGCTTTTAACCAATAATAATCGTATGTTCTTGTTTGTAACATCTAACACCTAAGTGTCTACATACATACATATATAAATATTCAAAATGACCTGAAAAAGTGAGGATGTTTAGAAAAACAAGTTCGGAGTACTCTTAATGACTCGGAGGAGAATTCATGATTCTGTACCAATTAATGTTGCAACAACAATTAGTGTGATAACAACAATAATATAAGAGCAATTGTTTATTGCAATAATAACACAACTAGCAATTAGTTAGATAGGAAGTTATTTTCAAAACTATATGCATATACATACATTTATATGTATATAGATGCAAAGTAAAATATATGTGGAAATGGGCATCCTTATGGGCGGGAAGTTTTGGGTAATAGTTTGGGTTACAATTAAAAACACGGATGCACATATTTATTGCTACCACAATGATGCCTTTTTCCATACTGAATATTCAGTACTAATCTAACTATTCAAGTCCCGAAATGAGTGAGAGTGAGCTGTTTTTTTACCTGCAATAACATACAGTGACTAATAGTGAAACCTCAGTGATCAGTGTTATTTTTTGAAATATTGTCAAAATTTTCCTGGTTAAATTTTTCATAAAAATTTAGTTCAAAAATTTAGTCCAAAAATAGTTATTGAGGAAAATTTAACAGACTTGAAAAAATTTACGATAAAATTTTTAATTTTTTGTCAGAACTTTCAGAAAATTTGTGGGTATGTAATTTTGCATCCCATTCAATTTTAGTGCAATAAAATGAAAATTTTAGGTAGCCCAAAATTTCCGCTGATTTTTTTAATTTTTAATTTTTTATTTTCCGTTTTTTTTTTTTTTTGCTTTTGCTGACGGTGTTGCGCATTTGCTTCCATATAAAAAATCATTTTGATTTTATAGAAAAACCGGAAAACCGTCGGCGAAAAAAAAAAATCATCGAGAAGCAACCCAGTCGCCTGAAACTGGTACAAAACTGCATACCTAAAAATTCTGATTAAAAAGTTTTAAAATTTGTTGAATTTTCGTAATTTCTGTATAAAGCTTGTGTATATAATATATATGAAGAAATTAACTACATTTTAATAAAAAAAATCATTGAAAACTGTTACTTTGAAAAATGTTTTCAATATTGCAAAAAGTAGCACTGGACCATTTTCACTGTGACTCACTGTATATGAAATTTTTGAAGTGAAGCTGCCAACTGCTTAAAAAGTTACATTCATTTAAAATTAAATTAAATTAAACAAATTGCAATTTGAGTATCGGCCGAAGGATGTTTAAGAAAACTTATTTTCAAAAATAACGTTGGAGAAGGTTGCCACATATTTAAAAAGTTAAATGCAAATAAATAAATAAGTTAACTGGAATGTTGCATTATTTGTGTGAAACGAAAGAGCTTTATAACGAAATGTTCTTGAAAGGGTTGCCACCTAATGGAAATTTTAAATTAAAAAGTTAACGCAAATTTTACAAAACTGATGTCAAACGATAGAGGTTTAACAAAGCTCGATTTCCAAAATTGTTTTTTAGAGGTTGCCACCTGTTTAAAAAGTTAAAAATCAATTAACCAAGAAAATAAATGACATTTTACAATAGTGTTGTGAAACGAAAAAGCATTATAAGGAAATATTTTTGTAGAGAGTTGCCACTTGTTTGAAAAATTTAATTTTATTTTATTATTAAGTCGACAGAAATTTTACAATATTGGTGTCAAACGAAAGAGTATTCATTTCAAAAATACTTTTTTTAGAGAATTGCCAACTGCTTAAAAAGTAAAAAATTAACTGATTAATAAAATAAATTACATTTTAAAATATTGGTGTGAAATGAATGAGCGTTACACGAAAATGTTTTAATGGGTTGCCACTAGGTTAATTTAATTTGTTTTAATTTGACTTTTCTTTGACTTTGGCAAGAATGAAGGCAGCAATATTAGCCTAACCTAACCTGAAGCCTCAGCATAATGTATGTATGTTCGAAAATCTTAGGCGTTAAACTAATCGTATGTGCATACATTTTCTAAGTAAATTTAAGGGAATCTTGTTCGAACAATATCGCATATAATATATGTAAGTAATATAAACTATTTTTGAAAGTGGTAAACTGCTACAACGAACGGTTTTTAATAAACTTTTATGTTTTCGAATAAATACTTTTCAAGTAGATGAGGGAACTCGATTGCGAATGTATGCAAGTGTGCTGTCAATTGGAAAACTATGTCAATTTATTTTGCGGGCATTTATTTATAGCTACATAAAAACAAATATAACAATACTGGCAACTTGATCCACGCTCGCTTAACCGCGTTACAATGTTTTGTCGACAAGAGCAATACAAGTGTAGATAAATTTGTATGTAGAATGTATGCGTGTGTTATGTCAAACTAACTTTTGGTCATGCCATACTTTGCTCGTTTCAAAACTTTTCACATACATATTACATGCATACATATATTTTAACACAAGTATTTCCATCCTTACATCTGTATGTGTGTGTGCGTGTGCGTGTTTTCATGCTTAAAGTGGATCAGTGTTTCAAGTGTGACTTTGTTAACAAAATGACATTTGAATGACATTTGGTCAGTTTGAATGTCACTTTGAAGTGGTGTAAATCGAAATGGGCATTTGAATATTCATACCAAATTGCTGACAACCCAAAACGGGGCGCAGAGAGGCATGAAAAGTTTATAAGGGATAGATTGGCATAAATCATTCGTTTTACGCCATGCTTTCTTAAGTTTAAATTAAATAGGAAAAAAGAAAATCTGAAAATGCATTAATTTTGCTCTTCTCTGCTTTTTGTCACACCGTGTAATCAGTGTTCAAAGTTTTTTTAGTCATTACCGAAGCAATCTATTTAGAGACACAAAAAAAATAGTTTTATTTAAATTTATATCACAGTTGGCTAAATATCATTTACTTTCAAATTACCAATAACCCCAATTCATGCCAAGCTTCAAAACTTCAACAAAATGTATAATAAAATGACATCTTTTTCTTTTGAACTTTAGATTAGATTTTTTTTTTTTGGTTTTCAAATGTTCAAGCAGGCATTAAATTTTCATTAAAAATTGCAAACTAGAAAAAAATTTTAAATTTTAAATTTTAAAATTTTTTTTCTATTTTTTTTCATGCAGCGAATAAAAAAAGAATATATTTATATGGAAGAAAACCGAAACACCTTCTGCAAGAAATAATTTTCAAAAATCATCTAGCTACTTGAAACTTTCATTTTATTATACTCAAAAAAATTCAAAAAAAATTTTTTTTCAGTTCGTAATTTTATGAAATTTTATTGATTTTTTTTAACTTTAAACAAAGTTTGAATTTTGAGATTATATCGTATTTTGTTTGAGAGAAAAATGTTCATAAAAATCAGCTCGATGATGTTAATCTCCAGGATAAATTTATCTATCGGATGAGAGGGTTTACTATCTAGGCGAAATTTCTGTACGATAAATATATTAGTAGAGTAGAGTCTGATTTGAAGGTAAATCCTAAACCCTTCTGAAATTTTATTCATTATAATTCAATAGATCTACTGCGCTTAGTGACACTGTCGAACTTTTCGCTTAGAATTTTATGTCATACTTTTTTGTTGATGCCGAACTTCGAGTTAATTTCTATACTCCGAATCGCTTAGATTTTGAAACGCTGTCTTTGTTAGAATCTGATATTATCAAAGGTTAGGTTAGAATGGCGGCAAAGGAGCTCAACGCATAATTAGTAACTAAGTGCGGTTTTGATAAAAAAAAAAAAAAATATCTACTGCCTCTCAAATCGGACTCCGATGGTATCTGACACATTTTCTTAAGCAACGTCATACCACCGTTTGCGTCCTATTGCGTGTGATCCTCACTCTCTCTCTTGTCTCTGGTATTTTCATCAGTCGCTGGAAAGCAGCGTCCTTCGCGTCGATTTTCACGTCTGGAAGTGGGAATGATATTTCTAATTACAGACCTCTCTCTGAATTAACCTTTTACTTTTTGAGAAGGTGGTAATGCAGGAACTATATTTTGCCACCAAAACTATCGTGAACCCTCGTCGGTATGGTCTTATCGGTGGTCGCTCTACAATAACGAGCCGTCCGAAGGCATAAAGGAGTCTAGCCCTTCTGCAAAGGCATGCGAAGGATTTTAAGGATCCCTTTACTAGGAAAACTCTCTGATTCACTCAAAGCGAAAAGATGCCTCCGTTATCTTGCGTCCTATTTATAGCCGTCATTGAAAGTTTATTCAGTCTTCCCTTCAACCGTTGCTTTTCGCTGATCCTCTTCTGCTTTAGACAGCTCAATGCAAACTTTTTGCTTTAAATTCTCTGTAGTGTCGAAGATATTCCCTTATGTTTGTTAAAGATTTCATTCCTGTAAGTTCAAAGACTAAATATACACTGAATATGAATAGTTTAATTAAATATTAATGGAAATTTTATAAAAGCAAAATAAATCAAAGAAAATTCTTCAATATGTGGTGACTTTTTTTTTGCATTGATGCAACGGAGTGCATACAAATCTGTGCATGCTAACAAAACTAAAAACTATTTTATTTTTTGTTAAATACCTTTGGATTTGCATTCTTTCTGTCCAATTTAATTTATACAAAACAGACTTTCCATTTGTTTGATTTAATTAAATTTTTATTTCTTGATTTTTGGTTTTACCTGTATTTATTTGAATTAAATTTTTCTATTGCATTTTCTTTGCCTATTTTTGATTGAAATAAGATATGCAACCATCTTAAGTAAATACTTTTTTAAGACATATACATATATAAGATTTTTCTAATCTCAAATGCAAATTTAAATGAATTTTAATTTATATGTGTATTTCCTAGCATAAGTAAACAATCAGTCAACTTCAAACTAATTCAGTTGATAAAAAACAACAAGTAAACGTATCTGACAAATCCTGACAAGGAAATTCTGAGATATGTAAGCAGTTACTGTGAAATCTGTAAACGCTGCACTTAATATAAACGACTTGCCGGAATATCAAAAGCATATAACTTCAATTTATTGTTAAATTTTTAGCAATTTTTTCCCCCATTTCACGTGAGCTGTCAAAATCCATATAAAATGGTTTGCGTGGAACGTGACACTACTCTATTTAAATAATTGTTTTTGTATAATTTATTAATAATTACTTTTATACGGCATATATTGGTTGTTGCCTGTGAAGTTAGTACCAACATTAAAATAAAATACAATAAAGTAAATAGCTGTAAATTATACGAGACGAATTGTTAACCTCCTAATTTCTTTGAAGCCGGTTAAAAAGTCTAAATATCAATATCATACATATCAACATTTAATGCAAAGAAAATATGCCAAGATTTGCCTAGGTAAACAAAGATTACAAATATTGCAAGGAAATATTGACATCTCTACGCACATAGTACGAAAATCACTTGAGATGAGCAGTGGTTAACAAATATTTCTTCACAATTTTTTCTTATTGTTTTTTATTTTGAAATTTACCTATACAATTTTAGAAGCAAGCGTATGACTTGAAAACAAATACTTTTACTGCCTTCAAAGCAGGTCCCTTGCGAAATAACACTTCTATTTAATCGATCGACTAGCGGATGCCTAGAGTTGGCTATAGAAGTTTCCAAAGTCGACGACATATCAGCTCTTCAATGTGAAGCGTTTTTTGGGCAAAAGTTCCGAACGATAATCGAAGAAAACAGACAATATTATTCTGACATTTTTTAGATAATGAATCATCTTAACTGGTTTGCAAAAGGCTTGGTTACAAAATATCGTTGTAATACAAATCGATATTTTTTTCAAAAAGTATCGTTGTAATAAAAATCGATATTTTTCAAAAAGTATCGTTGCAATAAGAATCAATATTTCTCAAGAAATATATCGTTTATAAAAAATCGATATTTATGATGCGAAATTTATCGATAGTTTTTTTTCGTTTGCCCATCCCTAGTTTGCGAAAAAAAACCGCTCACAAGAAATATAAAAACAAGGGCATAACTGTTATAATTTGTATAATAAAAAATCATGATTTAATCGTTATTTTGTGTTTCTTATTTTTTCGATCACATATGATCGGTATTTTGTAATTTTTATTTTCTCGTTCAAAACTAATCGTTGTTCTTGGATTTTTAGGTCCCGAAACAGTCACAAACTAGACTCAAAGCAGTCCTCAACTAGCCTTCCAAAACGGTGCCGAAATAGTCCCGAAGTTATCCGAAAACCCTAGCATCTAAATTGTTTCGAAGTGGTTCTGAACTTGGCCCGAAATCGTCTTGAAAGAAGTTCCGAAACAGTTCCGAAATTATTCTAAAATTTACCTGAAACAGTCCTGAAAGGGTCCAGTAAAAACTAGTCCTAAAATTCTACTGAAGTGGTCCTGAACTAGTCACGAAATTATCTTGAAAAAGGTTCTGGGAAAAACGCAGCGTGACCATGAAATAGCCTTGAAATGGTCACGAAATAGCCCCGAAATGACGCGACCTCGTGGCGCGGCTTCGAAAAGTTGCAATAATCTTCGATGTCGATTTTTCCACTTCCCATTTTATCGCTCTCGCCCTTTTTGATCTACTAAATAGATTCTTTTTTTGGGCTCCGGATCATACTGACGAATCCAAGGCGCATTCATTTAAGGTGGTGCCATTAAAGCAGTTGAAGTCTTCTTCTTCCATTACTTTGAATTTGATATCCTGAAAACGAACATTAATAGCTTCCATTCCTTTATATTCTTGTATCGTTACTTCCTTAAATTGAAAAATGTGAGTGCGTATGGGTTATGCCACTACTTCCTATGAATTCGCCTTTGACAAATCCAGGTTTCGCCAACGATTGCAAATTTTGGCAAGACTCCAAAGAATCTTTATAACTCTCCAAAAGCCGCTGCTTGTCAAGCGTTTTGAGTACCCAAAACACACTCTTTTTTATGCAGGTTTTCTGCTATTTGCCACAATTTAATTCCACTTTCGGACAGTATTAATTTTTCGTTTCCTTTTTTTTATGCTTTCGTCAATCAGTAAAGTCACTGCGTGACCCTGGTGGAGGTCGTTTTCACAGGCCTTCGTTCTTGTTGAAATAGTCGAGCCATTTCATAAGCAAAATAAAATGAAGTTCCAAGCAGGCGAACAGAGCTAATATTGACAGTTGTACCCTAGAGCTAAGCAAAGTCTCTAACACATGGACACATAAACTATTACTCGTTACTTTCTTTAGGGATCTAATAGCGGCATGCATTTATCTTTGCATGGGGGAAAACCGCAACACACTAGGAATCATCAAAGCGCCATTTTGCGCAGAGCAAAAAGCCTTGCAACATTTTCGTTAAAAATCAAGTTGCACTTCACTTTGCTGTGAAATGAGCTTTTGCCGCTTTTTTAATTTCGAGATTTTTTCATTTTCGCACTTTTCTTGCAAAAAACTTCGCATCATTTGCTAATGCCACTTTTTGTGCGCTAGTGTGCGTGCGCGAATTCCCACTTGTGGCATTGCAATTTTGCATAAACTCTCATCTCTTTTGCCTCCCAGTTGACATGCAGGTTTTTTGTTGGATTTTTTTTTTTATTTTTATTTTTTTGTATTTTTCATTTGCCAGTGGCTTTAGTGCAAAATTTCGAAATTGTCAGTGACACATTTTGTAAAGTAAGCATAAGAAAACAGAAAGAAAAAAAAAAACGAAACAGCGGCAAAGGAAAAACAAATAAAACTTTACCTGCCGCAAAAGTTGCAAGTTGCAAGTTTCATGTGGCGCAAGTAGCAGGTCGACGTGGATTTTTGACTAGCTCTTTTAGTTGTTGATGAGGGAACGTCGTTCGTGAATTTCGCTACATAGTTCCCATGTGTTGACTGTTGCACACCTTGAGGCACTTTCGCCAAAGACTGCGAATGTAGAAGTTTTTAGCGCTCGTTTGCTTTCGAACCGAAATGAACTTTCCGCGCGCAAGACAAACTTATAATTTTTCTTTCCATTCATGCATCTACTTATACTATTAGTTGAAAGCACAACTACTCTTAACTGTTTGCTGTTGGCAAAATGTATGGCAATCGTGCTGCTACCTTGCACACCTACACCCTCATACCCCACCCACCCATCCATCCATGGAAATTCAGAAATGTTTACCATAGTATCTCGCGCATGCCCACAGTGACTTTTTCTCTTTGCGTTTCGCCATTGCTTTGTGGGCTCTTAGTGCAAATCCTTTGCCTTCTTTCTCGTCGACACATTCACACAACTTGGCATGCCTTGAGTTTTAATCCCCAGCTGCATTACGTTGATGATTTTAATTTGGCCTCAATTTTTTTTGGTTTTTTTTTGCGTTCTTTTCTTATGAAATTTGCCTAAAAGTTCGTCTAATTAGCAGCTTTTGAAAAGTATGCTTAATTTGGAATGTTTATTTTACACTTTTAAGCTTACTTGCGAATGACACTTCCTCTTTGCAATTAATAAATTGCACTACATCAAAGAAAAAAAACCAAAAAAAAAAAACGAACTCTGCCCGTTGAAGCTGGAATCGGTAGAAGCCACTTCAAACTTATTGGCTGGCTGTCTAATCAAAAGTTTTCAAAAATAATTTATAATGACCGAAGGAGATAGTCTTACATTGCTGCTTAGGTAATTAATTTCCAATATTTGCAGAAATTACCTATTTTTATGAATATTTCAAAAAAAAAAATATTGTATCATATAATCGATAATTAGGTATTCGAAAATTAAAAAAAAATAATCTGCATAAAACGGTGGCTAAAATAACAACAGCGCAACATTTAAAAAGTCTGAACAATTCATTTTTTTTAATTAAAAATATTTAATGACTTGAATTTTGTAATAAAAAATGTTATATTTTATTTAATTTTAATTAAAGTTTTAATTGTTAACAAAAATTTCGTTAATTTTATACCAAACCCCATATAAATTCAGTTTTTTTGGCTTCGCGAGAAATTAAAAAAAAATATTGAAAATTTTATCAAAACTTCAAACTGTTTAATTAGACATTTAGTTTAGTTTTTTTAATTTTTATTATAATAAATTGTAATTTTGTTGTGTTTAAAAAATATTTTTAATTCTATTTTTTTTTTAATATACATAGTTCGTTTTATAATAAAAACTATACTTATATAAATTTAATATTCTAGGCTTCGCGAGAATTAAAAATAAAAATTAGCATTAAAATTTCAAACTTTTTAAAAAGAAATTCCGGAACTTTTTTGAGCGTACATAAATAATAAAATTTAAAGTGACTCAAAAATATTTTTAATTTTTAATTTTTTATAAAATCATATATAAATAAATTTATAACAATAACAATATATAAATTTAGTGTTCTAGGCTTCGCAAAAAATAAGAAAAAATCCGTCAGTTTCCAGACAAATTTCAAACTTTTTAATCATAGTTTCTAGAATTTTTTTTACAACACATGCAGTTTTATAACCCATTTCATTTTATTTTATTAAAATGCAAATTGGAACGACTCACAAAATACTTGTAATTTAAAGCATTTCATAAAAATACAGGTAATTTAATCTAAAAGCCATATAAATTTAGTTTTTTAGACTTCGCAAAAAGTTAGAAAATATCCGCCAATTTTCAAAAAATTTCGAATTTTCTAATCAGAATTTGTAGAAATTTTTTAAGTAAGCTGCCTATTTAATTTTATTATAATAAGATGCAAATGTTAAGTGACTCAAAACTACTTCCAATTTTTAATTTTTTTTATAAAACTGTAGTTCAGTCTATATCAAAAACCATACGCACACATATATTTTTTTAGGTTTCGCGAAAAATTTGAAAAAAATTTGTAAAATTTCATAAAAATTTCAAACTTTTTAATCAGAATTTCTAGAAGCTTGTTTAAAATACTTGCCGTTTTATAGCCCACTAAATTTTATTATAATGAAGAGCAAACTTGAAGCGACTGTAAAATATTTTTACTTTTGAATATTTTATCAAACTATATTTCATTTTGTAACAAACCCCATATAAATTCAATTTTTTAGGCTTCGCAAAAATCGTCAAAAAAATTGTTTCAAATAAATTGCCTGCCTCTTTTTCACTTTTCCTCAAAGAAGAAAAGCACAAGTATTGTCTATGTTCCTAAAACAGGGCATCTCAATAGCAATATGTTAAAAGTAAACATTAATAATAAAATAAAAGTCCCCACTTAAAAGGCTTAACAAATAAATACTTAATATTTTGGATGGTTGAAATTATAGGAGTGGTAGCAGTTGATGGTGTTTCGTATGTTAAATCAACAAGGCCACATACTTCCCACATATCCCGCACATTCGCACTCCGTTACGTTGATACTCAGGTACGCATGAACTGACTATCAGGCCGCTAACAGCCTAACGACCCACCAACCCG
This sequence comes from Anomoia purmunda, assembly GCA_951828415.1. NCBI lineage: Eukaryota > Metazoa > Arthropoda > Insecta > Diptera > Tephritidae > Anomoia > Anomoia purmunda. Next base: position 106,479,975 of record OX639996.1, on the reverse strand, counting down.
CCAACCCACCGACAGTCTGACAAACTGGCTTTTCACCTCAATATCACGGCACGGCGTTAAGAGCAAATAGTGACGGCAAACAGCAACCGCAGCTAAAGAAGCAGTCACTTTTCAAAAGCTCAGCCGCTCAACTGCCGATGGTAGCTGGTTGGGTAGCTGGTTGGGTAGCTGGTTGGGTAGCTGGTTGGGTAGCTGGCGGTTGGTGGCTGGTAGCTGGTAACTGGTTGGTGCTAGTGCACCGGAAATGACTTCATTATTCCGCTCAGCCGCCCATTTGCGTGTGCGTCAAGCAATATAACGAAAATACGAGCATGAATTTGAGTAAATGAGTTTGAAGGCGAAGTAGTTGCGGTTTATGACTGACTACATACAGCGGCAAGCGGGAGAGGGGTGGCAAAAGTCATGTGGAACCAGTGGCAGCGCTTGAAGTGCAGCTGTTGCCACCTGCCAAACTAAAAGAAAAACACACACACACACAAACATATGCAATTTTAATTAAGGTAAACATTTTAAAGCGAAAATTAAAAACGCAATATGTATTGGTGGGGGGCTGGCTGCATTTGCTTTGAGAGTGGAGTGCGAAGTGAGTGTTGCTAGTTAATTGGAGCGAAGTGAAATACAAATAACGAACGTGCGGTAGGCATTTCAGGCCGCCGAGGCAGTTGAGGCAGTTGAGCGTAAGTACCTGCGTGGCAGCTGTCTGGTAGTGTGGCAAGAAAGGAGGTGAAATTGCAGCAGAGAATTGTGGGAATAGGTCGCCGCTGCCGGATATTATGAATTCAATTAGTTGAGGTTGGCAACAAATGAGAGCAGATATATCTAAATGCATGCGTTAATTTACAAATATGAATTTCAATTACATTTGTATGTGTAAAATAATATCCGATTATTCTATATCGATACTTTCAATACTTACCATGTCAGAAAAGTAGCGACGAGCTAAAAGGAAAGCATGGGGTCTTACAACAATCTATACTAAAATAGAACTGTAATAGAGACGTATCTGTGCATTGAAAATTTCTTTAAAAAATTATTTCTTATTAAATGCTTCGTATCAAATCTGTGCAAAATATCAAATATATTCAGTTGTTTTAAGTAACCGTTATATGAGCTGGGGGCTATATCTTGGCACGATTTCTATAATTTCCACAATTGTGCTACGTTCAAAGCCACAGTTAACATGAAAGTGGAGTTTGGCACATTTTTTGGAAGATATGGGCCCATTTTCCAAAGAAAACTTTACCCACTTGCGTTTATAATCCCAAATTTCACCAAATTATCTTTTACAGTTGCCAAAATATTGCATTTCTGGAATTTTCGTAAATTACCGTTATATGAAGGGTGCGCCCGATGTCACCCTATTGCTCTAATTTTCGAAGTTGTGCTTATTGATTTGGAAATAGTTAAAAAAATATTTAACTTTTTGAATTTTTGTAAATTACCGTTATATGAGAAATGATGGTGAGTTTTATGCGATGCTTTAATTTTCAAAATTATCTTTACAGACTTGACTTGAAAAATGTTTGGCAAATTTGACAGTGCTTGGTCTACAGCAGTAGCCGATGCCGTGCCCACTTTACAAAAAAATTTTTCGCCCACGATTTCCATTCTCCAACCCAAATCCCGTTTATCAGATTTCAACACATTTTCTCTTATAGTTACTGAAATATTGCATTTTTTTATTATTATCGCATAGTACCGTTAAGTGGGCATTGTTATTATTTAATTTCGTCCATTTTCAGCACCAACCGTCATTGGTTCAAGGGTAATATGAGTTTTAAGCTGCGTTGCGATATCTCAATATCGGACATTCAGCCATAGCTTAACCGGGTGTTGATCTTTAGGTAGAATTCCACCCAAAATTTAGCATTAAAATAAAATATACCGAATAAGAAGTTTCAACCAATGTATTGTTCAAAAATAGCGTGAAATACAAATTGAAATCTCTCCGTAACGAACCCTTCATATATCTGAATATTTCCATCTTTATGCTCAGCAGCTGAGCCTACCGTAATCAATTAAAAAGCTCGAATAATGCCAGCTTTGTTTTGCGTATAATTAACTTGATGTCCTAAATTACCACAAAACACTTCCAAACAAATTAGTTCACTCAAAGAAAAACGTAAGCCTAAAGTCAATTTTACACGAAATTTCATGCAAATAATATTGGAATTCATCAAAAAAATTTTTGCATAGCCTAGTTTTCACGCTTGCATGCCTATCTATTCATGTAGGATTTGATTTAAATAGTTATGTGATGTGGAAACACACACAGGCACATTGAATGGCATCCTTGCAAGAAATTGAGGGGGCTTGCGTTTAAAATTGATTGAAATTGAAATTGAAATCGTTATCGCTAGGGCAAATGAAAGATAATGTATGTCGATATATTTAAAACATCGGTATATGCAGACTAAAAAAAAATTAATATTTCGATATCAATAATTCAATATTTTGATATATCGATAATTCAATATTTCAATATATCGATATTTTTACCTCTAGTCCTTATTACTGAAAGTATTGCAAAAATATTCGATAGTGAAAAATTAATACTCAATTGGCAGTTTTATTATTTTTATTTATTACTAGCAAATACCTGGCGTATTTTGTTAAGCTCACCAAAAAAACCGTTGCGATTTTTCCACCGAATTTGCAAAATATTTTATGTTTCAAGACTGCCGTCAAAATATTTCGAAACTTATGAAGATTTACGTAATCTTAAAAAATATGAATTTCGATAAAAACCTTGCACTCGGAAGTAATTATCGAATATCGTTATTTCGAGGTTAAATATATAGCCGCATTTATCCATCATTCACTAACAAAAAATATGTACATATATTTCGATATATCGATAAAGAATGTGCTCGGAATATTTTCACTCGCATTTTCCAGAGGGATGCACAAAACTAAATATTCAAACGCATATACCGAAATTATTATATTATTAATTTCCAAACCGTACAAGAATTTCCTTATGTTTAGTATGGAAGTACATACATATGTATGTATGTGTGTATGTACATATATGCTTTTCAATTCATATTGAGCGAGTTATGTGTTTAGTACTCGTAAAGCAACATAATCAATTCTGTGGAAATAAAGATAGCAGCTAAGCTCTATTAAAAGTATTTTCAAAACTCCACTGCTAAATGCCAATACGATGAATAAAATGGGAGATTAAATGAAAATTTTATTATTTCTTTACTCAGAGTGGTGAGTTGTTTAATAGTAATTTAATTAAAAATCTAGCTTTCTGCGTAAATTCAACAAATAGTCAAATTTTTTCCTTTTTCTTTTGTAAAGTTTGTTTTTGTACTAGAAGTGCAAAACTTGCTATAGCAATTAAATTTTAGAAGTTTTTCGGGTATGCAGTTATAAATAAATTCTATTATAATAAAGTGCAGTCAATTTCTTTAAAACGTTCATTGATTTTAGAAATTTTTTTCCGACGGCCCGGCGAAATTTCTTTCATATGAAAAATTATTTCATGCCTGCGTTCAAATTTAATAGGCTTTAAAACTGCATACCCAAGAAATTTCAGAAAATTAAAAAAAAAAAAATTTTAATTGTATCGTTGAATGTTGAGTTTTTCAAAACTATAAAACTGCATAGTCAAAAAAAATATTAAAAAAATAAAAAATTTAAAATTTTAATTTAGAATTTTGTAAAATTTCCAAAAAGTTTAAAATGTAGATTTTTATGGTTTACGTTATTGAATGGTTTATATTTCCTATAAAAAATTAATAAAAGAAAAATTTAAGACGGAAAATATTTCAAAACAAAGACAAACACTGTCCCATTTCCACTGTAAATGCGCCATATTTTTATGAATATTTCAAAAAAAAATATTGTATCATATAATCGATAATTAGGTATTCGAAAATTAAAAAAAAATAATCTATAATAATAAATAATAAATATAATAATAAAACGGTTGCTAAAATAACAGCAGCGCGACATTTAAAAAGTCTGAACAATTCATTTTTTTTAATTAAAAATATTTAGTGACTTGTGATTTTGTAATAAAAAATATTATACTTTATTTAATTTTAATTAAAGCTTTATTTTTAACAAAACTTTCGTTAATTTTATACCAAAACCCATATAAATTCAGTTTTTTTGGCTTTGCGAGAAATTAAAAAAAAATATCGAAAATTTTATCAAAACTTCAAACTGTTTAATTAGACATTTAGTTTAGTTTTTTAATTTTTATTATAGTAAATTGCAATTTTGTAGTGACTAAAAAATATTTTTAATTCTGTTTTTTTTTTTAAATATACATAGTTCGTTTTATAATAAAAACTATACTTATATATATTTAATATGCTAGGCTTCGCGAGAATTAAAAAAAAACAAAATTAGCATTAAAATTTCAAACTTTTTAAAAAGAAATTCCAGAACTTTTTTGAGCGTACATAAATAATAAAATTTAAAGTGACTCAAAAATATTTTTAATTTTTAATTTTTTATAAAAATGTATATAAATAAATTTATAACAATAAAAATATGAAAATTTAGTGTTCTAGGCTTCGCAAAAAATAAGAAAAAATCCGTAAGTTTTCAGACAAATTTCGAACTTTTTAATCATAGTTTCTAGAATTTTTTTACCCCAGTTTTGATTTGCCAATAGTGTGTGCTGAAAATTCAAAAAATAAATTCGGGCTTGTCTAGCCATCCCACAACGTTCATTGGCTGTGCAAACAAAGTCACCTTTCATAATCTAAGTAAAACTATTTTGCAAACAAAACCAAAAAAAAAAACAAAACCTAAGTATGTTTGTATGTATTTCAAGTTTTTTCCATTTTCACTGATCTATTTAAGTTAATGCAAAACTTGCTTATTTACTTTCACTTAAATCTTAACAAATCGCACTCAAGGCATTCGTTAAGCAGCCAGTAAGTCACAACACCGTTTCTCACCCCCCACCGCACTACTTGCTCCTCATTGCTCGATTAGTTTACAGTGATTTTTCCATTTGCCTTCTATTCAGGCTGCGGCGGTCTTGTTAGTTAGCTGCAGGCGAACATCCTTTGTCGGTTCTAACGGGTTTGTTGGCTTTGTTGAAATGCCGAAGGGATGATGATGATGGCACTGCTACCGCTGCTACAAAATCAACATCCTTAAAATATCACTTTAACAAGAACCATCCCAACTGATTTGCTTTGCGCTCCGCTCTGCGCTGTGGGTATATATGCCTAGCCTTTTGCGTTCGCTAGCCTTCGCCTTTCAGTTGTGTAAACATGGAGCTATAACAAGGTAAATATTCGTCTTGTCGGTAGTTTGTCGCTGCAAAGACTTTTGCACCGGGCACAGCAGGCATGATGAGGTGAGCTGTGGAAATGATAGCCAGTAGCTTTGCATATCAATCATAATTGCGCGTCTGATGGCTGTATAAAGGCGTAGGATTTTGATAACTAGCTGTCAGTTGGGTCAGCTGAATTACTACAAGCCTTTTACTGACACTTTTGCCACTTTTGTTAGCGAGTTAATTTGTGCACTTTAGTTTAGTACATATTTTTAATACCATTTTGTTATTATTTGCCCTCGAATGCCGAATAAAAATCTATTCGTTATTAAAAACTATCTTAATGACTTGAATAAGGAATGAAAATTATTTTAATGACGAATGAAAATAACACTCGTTTTTCAAAATTAATTGAGTGACGAATAAAAATCTATTCGTTGTTCAAAATTATTTGACTGATGAATGAAAATCTATTCATTTCAATGGTGAATGAAAATCTATTCGTAGTTCCAATTTATTTGAATGATGAATAAAAATACCTCTCATTCTTCAAAATTATTTGATTGACGAATGAAAACTTTTTTTGGTTATCCAAAATTATTCGAATGATGATTGAGAATCGATTCTTCATTCAAAAAAAAAAAATTTTTTAAGTAGTTGAATCAAAACTGTCAAAAATTGCATACTCAATTCCAAGCATTCGTTAAATGAAGAAAATGCCAAAAACTGTCAGCTAAAAACGTTATAAAAAATCAACGCAATTTTTACTTTATGTACTACCATTGAAAGCGCTATAGAACTGCATACCAAAAACAAAATGTTTACAAAAATAAAAGTTTAAAATTTTGATGAAAATTTATTGAATGCTGAAAAAATTTGCACAATATTAAAAGCTTAGATTTATATGGATTTTACCGCAGAATGAATTATATTTCTATAAAAAGGAAATAAATTCATTAAAAATGATTAAAGTGTCGAAGTTTGTCTATAAGGCTCGATCGAAGATACGCACTAGCCTTAAATACAAATCGATATTTAAACAAACCCAAACAGCTGTTTTGTTGCTCACGCAAAGGTTAACGCTGCTGCTTATGACGCTCCATCACATTCGCATTAAATTTTACTAAAACTTCATTTCATAATTTCTCACACTCTGTAAAATGTGCCCTTAATTGCGCTGAAACATAAAATCAAAGAAAGAAATGAATGAGCTGTTGTGAGAAGCCATTTCCAAAATTTTATTTATACAAAAACATTTTGAACAAAGCCACTTAAATCAACAAAAGCTAAAATGAACTCATAAATCCAACAACACCATTAATGGCCTCATTATTAGCGCCGGTAATGAGATACAAGTATTGTGCGCCTGTTAACTGGCTATCGGCTTCCGTATAAATGAAAAGTTGCAAAACAAAAGGACGCGAAACGTTGTGCTTTGTTCTTCATTGCAATGCTCTTGTATTTGCATATTCAGAGCGCTGATGTGATCACAATCTACGTTTAAAATATTGCTTGAACATGGAGCACAGAGTGCAGGATATTAAGGAGAATGAAGGGACTGCTAGAAATTTACAACGGGCACTGGCATAGAGCAATGGTTTCGTTTTGTGAAGTGAAACTTCTTCGCTTGCTCAGCTACTTTCAGGCTCTCTAATCCTGATCACCTTTCTTCGAAATTCATGAACGAATTTAAAACTAGAATTCTTCAGCAGTTATTCCAAAGTTAGTGGTTTCCACTCATAATAGCCCATGGATGGGGTTACTGAAGAAATAGTGAAATTCCACCTCGTCATTCTCCAAACAGCTAAGGGAAAGGGAGTCAGTGATGATGTTAATCCTAACTGCATGAATTTCTATCGGTACATGCCCGCTGAGAGCTCCTGCTAGGATGGAGAGCTGTCGCATTTTTGGCGCCTCGAATTTTGTTGAGAGCCTGTAGTCCACCACTGGCCAGAGGGTCATTGCCATTCTGCATGCCGTGGTATTTTTCCAAGGGTAAATAGTCCACCTATCCAATAGATGTCCGCAGGCGCTAAATAAGCCCTCACTATTTCCCAGCACGGAGCCATAACCCCAAATCAGCCTGATAATCTGATCAAACACTCTCCAACCAGTTTCGTCCTTACCATTAAAGTCCTTAAGGCTATCAGAATAAATGTTGGCTAGTCTAAAATTTATTACACTGCTTAGTAGCCCATTAGTTGTTGTTGTTGTAATTATACTAAGCCCTAGAGCGATCGGTTAATGCCAATAAGTGCTGTCATCGAGGTCATCCAACGGATGGTTCAAGAAACGTGCTGGTCTGACATGGTTGGAGCTAAGGGAGTGGGATACCAGATGAGTAGGTTTCAGCAGGCACTTGAAGAGGTGATTAGGGTTATGCAGGGGCTCTTCACAGACAGGAGATTTGTTTAGTATGTTAGGGTATATTCCGGATAATTAAAACTTTTACCTGCTACAATATCTAAAACGTGGTTCGAGCAACGTAACGAATGTCTCATCAGGCAATTCGAGCTCTTTGTCTGGTGGCGATCGAACTCCGTTGACGTTCCCCAAGGGCCGACGGGTATTGAAAGACTGTCGATAAGTATCGTATACGGTATGTCTGTAGATCGTCGGCTTCAACGGCTGTTGTACATATTTCATTTCCATGGGACAGCTCCTGGTGCCTATCGTGAAGCATTTGAGTCTCACCATATGTAGGTAAATAGGCGACATCATATTTATAGTCGAAATTGTGGCGCCATCGATCTATGTTTCTAACTCGAGCTTGCCCTCATTTCTACAGATCGTAAAGAGGATTTAGCTGGAGAGAGCGAGAGGTTTCTGGCACCGCGGAAGCTATAATAGTCCGATCGCGCGTTTCTTTGACTGCGGCTGTTTCCTAGTCAAAAATACTGCAGTCGTCTGAAAGGCTGACAAAGAGCTGCTTAGAGAAAACACCCTCACCAAACTCTTCAGCTTGGTCACATTCCTGAATAAGTTCATTGATCCTCTGCTCCAAATGCTACATCCCCATCCACCACTCTTTCCTTAGTGGAATGAAAAAGAGCCTTACGAGGACAGATTAGGCAAATAAAGATTCATCAATCTAGGGACAAAGTCCTAGTTTGCAAGAATTTTTGAGTGACTGTAAACTGGGCTGAAGCTTTGGCCAATGCTCCGTAATCTGGTCGCCGATCGAACTACAGCAACTGTAACGGTAATATCCACGGGCAGCACATTGAGCATAGTGGTAAGTGTAAAAGTGGGTGCGGTACTTCACCATCCGCGGGCATTGTCTGTTGATAAGGGGCAATTTTAATTGGCTTTTCTTGTACAAGTATGTGCATAGTTAAACAATCGCTCACCCTCCATATGGCTTACGAGTGTTCTCTTAAATAGCCATAATGCAGAATAACATATGCAAGCCGTTGCTCATAAGTTCATATCGGATTAACAACAGTGTTTTCAATGTACATGCATCTGTTTTTGTGTGGTTATTTTGGCGCGAATCAATTGTTACTGTAGAGAAGTAGAAATATGTATATGTACAGTCACGTGCAAAAAAATATGGTCACGATATTTTCAACAAGCTACCCTTCTTTTGTTAGTTTTAAGTTTGTTATTTTTTGGTATAAAAGTTTAGCTCATTATATAACAACCACCATATAAATCCACTTTTCAAGCTTTGCAGAAAAAACAGGAAAAATCAACAAATTTTATACGCCAAAAATCTTTTTACTAAGAATTTTCACAAAAATTATAGGTACGCAGTTTTGTAGCCCATTAAAATCAGGTATAACAAAATGCAGGTTTCAATTAACTGGAAATTGTTGCTAAATTTTTTAAGTTTGTTTTGTTGACTTATCGAATACAGCTACTTTGTATGAGAGAAAATGTCTGACACCGTCAGCAAAAAAATTACCAAAAATCAACGTAATCTGCACCTACTGAAAGTTTTTACTTTTTTATACTAGAATTTAATGGGCTACAAAATTGCGTACTTAAAATTTTTAATAGATATTTTATTGTTGCTGTAAGGTTTTGCTGAATTTTACAGTTTTTTGAACTGGTATTGCCAAAACTGGTAAAAATATCGTGTGGCATATTTTTTTTCACATGACTGTATGTACTTTCCCATAATACCTATGCACATACACATTTAGTTATGTAGGCGTGTATGTAATTTTAACACATAAAATTCCACTGAACAGCTTGGATTAACAATAGTGTCCTAACAGGATATGCGACAGCATACAAATTGATATTGCAGCGCTGATAATACAATAACGATGCTACCAGATGTACATCGCCATCTACGACTAGAGCAAATATAAGTTGCAACTACTCCGTAAATGAACGAAAGGACGCGTGCACAGAGTGCGCAGGAAGCGAACTGCAGTAAGCAGCCAAAGGATGTATTTACCTACATACTTTAAAAGATATATCAGTAGTTAGAGTTACTGCAGGGATGGGCACTATCAGAAATTTAGCGATGGAAAAATATGAGTGAATTTTCTTTCGCTATTCAATTAATTTTGAATGACGAATAAATCTTCATTCGCCATTTTGGTAATTTTCAAGAACGAATAAGTCATACATTCGGCAATCAAATAACTTTGTATAACGAATAGATCTTCATTCATAAAATAAATCAATTTTAATAAAGTATAAATTGTCATTCGTCATTCCATTTTGAATAACGAATACATCTATTTTCCTAATTAATGAAAATCTATTTGTTATTCAAACTTATTCGAATGATGAATAGAAATGTATTCGTTATTAAAAATCATTTAAATACCGAATGAAAATCTATTCGTTATCATGAGTGAAAATGTATACGTTATTCAAAATTGTTTCAATGATAAATGGAAATATATTCGTTACTCAAAGCTATTTGACTGACGAATAAAAATCTATTCGTTTTTTTCAAAATTATTTATATGGCGAATAAAAATGTATTCGTCATTCAAAAATGGAATATTTGTGAATACAATTTTATTCTTCATTTCAATTAAAATTCAATCAAAACCGCCCAATTCTGGACTGCTGCGCTCATTCACCAAACTTAATACATATATACTTTTGTAGTATATTCAGTGTATGCCATATATGTAATACTTCTATATTGCTGGAAAGCACAGAGTACATTCCCCAATATCAGAGTGCAGAAATATAAAAAATCCGATAATCGAATGTACCTAAAACGACAACTTCACTTTAAAAAATACTACTACAAGCTCAAAAATTGATGTAGTCTGTATCGTTTTGGTTTCGTTTTCAAAACACATTACGAGCTTATCCCACCCGCAATATAGAAGTATTACATATATGGTGTATGCGCGAGAATGAATGTAGGGCATGCCGTCGAATGGATAAGGCGGCTGAAGTGTTGGCGTTTAAGTTACTAATATTTGTTCCATTTTCACATATGTATGCTGGATCTCTGTGTCTATCTGTCACGTCAATGTTAAACCATAAATCGATGTATTTGGCAAATATTACATGGAACTTTACACGCCCTCAACCCTTTTTATTACACATCACTTAACCTCACTTGGCACCACCATTGTCTTACTGAGCGACAGTTCACTAGACGCTATGAGAACAACTCGTTTAACTGTCAAAAGCCGCCCCACCCCCCTCACTTTCCGCCTCTTTACAACAATGCAAACAAAAGGCGATAATACCACAACAACAATCCAGCCAGCCAGCCATCCAGCCCGCATATGTTCGCATGGCTATATTGTCACCACTTTACATAAGTCCGCATTAATATGTATTTTTATGCAATGTTATGCAAATGTCTGTATGTTAGGGTTGTGTGTGTGTGTGTGTATGTATCCACTTACGGGCTGCCATGTCCGTAAAACGAAAAAAAACACAACGAAACATCTGTTCGTTGTGGATAAATGTCAGTTGAGCTCAGGACAAGTCGCTCGCAAAATGAAAAGCGCCTTGTGACATTTGTTGAACGCAAAACAAAGTAACACATATGTACAATAATAATCAGATAATCAAATTTTGGATGCTTTAGAATAATTATCGAAATAGATTTTTAAATTGAATTTGGTGCATGAAGGAAGACTTTACACTGCTTTTTCGAGGCAAAACAAAACGGGAACCAAAGCCCGGGGTAGTGCGTTTGTCTTATTTGGTCGCCGTCAAATGCAAACTGCGATAATGCCGTAAGGTGAAAAATTATAGTTTGAACAGCTCTCTCAAAGAGGAACAGGAACACTCACCGAGGAACCATTGCTGGTATAATATGACCGTGCAACAAAAACCAAACAATTTTAAAACACACGAAAAAATCGATATACCAGCAAAACTGTGGACTAAATACAGTAAAACTGTGTTTTTATTTTTTCGCTATGACGTCAGGATTTTTTAAAGGACTTTGAAATTTCAATAATACGCTTTATTAAAAAAAATTATTTAAAAAGTTCAGAGCTACATATATGGAATTACAATATGGATATCAAATAAAAGAGAAAAATTTCCAATATAACAAAAAATATTGCGTTTTGGCAGCCCAAGGATAAATAGTTATTGAAAATATCCTTCTCAAACTTTACCCTTAAATATACTTGAAAACTTCCAAAAGTTAGTTTTGAAAAAATTATTTATTCAGCCCTATTCTGCATTTCAATTACGTTCCCGCATTCCGCTCCGCATCGATTGGAATTAGGTATTCCGAGTTACGACAGAATCGAAAGAAAAAGAGGAAGAGCGGCAACCTTTTCGAAATCAGCTGTTTGCCTTGGGATGTGTGAAATTGAAACAAAATAAAGCAAACAGATACAAATTCGTGGCCAAACTATTTCTCTTTAAATAAAATAAATAAAAATATAATCGCGTAATAGATTCAATAGCCGCGGCGATACTACTTGAGGAGGACGACAACGCATCCGAGAATGCTGACACAAAAGTTGAAAGGAGAAGATTGCGAGATATGTATGTGTGATCCATTTCAGATGAGTGACGAATTATAAGAAATTGAGTTTGAAAGTGACAAATCTTAATTCATTGATTTACTTATTTAGATTCAAAAAACAACGTTAGACTTAATAAGGACGCTTTCAAGTATCTCCTAGATACTTTTGCGGAAGAAACTCAACCAAGTACTTTGACGTCGTTATCTCCGCTTAATCGCGTAGTGGCTGCATTGAGATTTTTTGCGGAAGGCAGTTACCAACATGGAGTTGGCGCAGATTATAATGTCGGAATGGGTCAGTCAACTGTATCAAAATCACTCTCTAATTTTCTTGATGTCATGCAACGAAAGCTTTGCCTTGAGTGGATCAAATTTGAACAGAGTGAAGAGGAAAAAATGCAAGCGAAGCAAGAGTTTTATGCATTTGCAATTCCCTCCCAAAACTCCATCACTTCCACCTTCGGTCGCTTTTGAAAGCCCTGCGCAATATCCATTTTGGTTGCCATTATATCTGCCAATTTTTCATACTGCTCTGGCGTTGTTGTTTTTGACCTGCAAACATATCAAAAAACATCAATAAAACCCAAAAAACTTTAAAAAAAAATCATGTTGATGGCTTTTACAACTATCAACAACAAGTTTTACTCACATTTTTGGGAAAGTTATATTTTAAAAGTACACGAAAATAAAAATCTAACCGTCCTCCGCCAAAAAAATTTCAACTTACAAAAACGTAACTACGCTCGCAATGTAGAATACATAAAATTGTAATTTTCGAAGATTGATCGAAACTCATCGAAACGCAGAATACCATAGTTGCCAAACTGAGAAAATTTCGATTCGAGTCGAAATGCAGAATAGGGCTGATTAAAGCCTAACGAGTATCGACGTAGCACGCCCTCTGTTTTCGTTCTTTTAACTTTATTCGCTTTGAATAGAAAAAAGATTTCCTGTGTAAAAATCATAATAGAGAGTCATACTACATATTCGAAATACACCCAATTGTGACTTTTCCTACAGCTTTGAAGAATTTAAAAACAATGTCCGGTAGTTGCAGTTAAAGTTAAGTCGACTCTAAGATTATGAGCAGTTTTTCGGCATAATTTTCAATGGCATATTTTTCGAAAATAATCGTAACTGAAGTAAAATAATTTTTAAACGCTACATATTTAAATATGGATTTTATGAATAATTTGACACCAGCGCCAGCTAGGGGCACGTTTTTCGTAGAGTTATTTCTTATCACACCTGCAGTATGATTTTTGAAACTTCCTTAAGAATATCTCGACTCTAGCGTCATCTAGCGGCTTTATTTTCTGTAAAAATATTTCGGGTATACATATCTAATTTCTTCAAAATCGTATAATATCTATAGATTTTCTGAATATCTCGACTTATGCGCCACCTGGCGAATGCTAGCATTTTTTTTGTTTTAAAAACAAACAAAAATTTTCCAGTAAACACGATTTTTTAACCACTTTATACTTGTTTTTTATTATACTAAATATAAAACTGCGAGCCTAGAACTTTCTAAAATTTCTGTTTAAAAACTTTAAAATGTTGTTGAAAATTTTTGGAATTCTATTAAAATTTGTATGAAGTCTAAAGCTGGTATGCATGTTTTGCAACAGAGATCTGGTTAAGATCATTGAAAATTAAAAATTAAATTAAATATTGAGGCAAATGGCTGAAGAAGGAAGGCGTGCTAGACGTTAAGCCTGTGCAGTAACAATGAACTGAACGATGTCAACTTTTAGAAAAGTATCAAAGCATTGCAAAACAAAAGGTTTAAATTTGTTAAGCAGTATTATTTTATGGTTGCGATTTAATAAGCCCAAATTTTCGTAAGAATTCTTATAATAATTATGAAACAAATTTTTTTTAATTTTCTTTGACGATTATTCTAAGACTTTTTTATGAAAATATTTTCGTAATGGTTGAGAAGAAGACAAATAGTTTTAAGCATTGAAATATGAAACTATTTCGGAATCATTTTGGAACTATTTTTTTTCGACCATTTCGCGACTTTTCCGGAAAAAATTTGGAATAATTGCGGCGCTGCTGCCGGATCATTTTGAAAGCAGTACCGAAATGGGCCGAAACTTGTCTCAAAATAAGCACTGAAATAGGTCCGAGATGATCCAGAAATTGTTCCACACTTGAAGACTTATAATTTTTTGTTTGTTTTTTGTTGTTTCTTTCACCAAACTCAAACGAAGCCTATGTAGTCTAAGGTTGTTTAAGTTATTAACATTTTGGCTGTCTGGCTGCGAAGCCATTGGAGGTTTTGATATACTTACCGGACACCAACATTCGGCAAAGGAATATCTCACTACCTATACCTTGATCTTCAATTTGTCGCACACTGTAAGCAATTTACCACATTATCAGATAAAAATCATGAAGTATGTTGGTTTAAGCTATACAGCTATTATCTGTTAAATTTGCGTTAATATCAAATGAATTAATTTCTACAAACTACATGACAGCCTAATTTTTTGTTTGTGGGTTTTTTTTTTTTGTTTGGAGATGTATCGGCGTATCAGCATGACAGTGTTTTCAATTATCACAAAATGATTGATAAATGTGACTCGAAAGCGGTTTCTTTCAATTAACTCGAATCGTCCAACGAGGAGCAACTGAAATGTTTTTTATACAATTTTTTTTTTGCTACATGCTGAGCAGTAATTTCACATGAATGCAGAATATCGGCCGATGTCGTATGCCCACATACACACATACATAGTAGATGCATACTAGATATACAATGATATTTGGTGAAATTGATAGCCGAATGTCAGTCAACACTCAGTTCGCACTCTTAACGGAAACGGCCGCAGCAATAAATCACAGATAGAGTGGTGATAAATCTTGCTGAGAAGCGAAAGGAAATGGTTTAAGATGGAATCATATGTACGCGAGAATGTGTGCATGTATGCGTGGGTGTACATAGCAGAATATGTGTTGGTAATCATTGGTGCGATTAGAAGCAAAAAAACAAAAAAACGTGTGAATAACTCGTATTAAATATTGTAGCGGACTTTGATGTGGTCTCTTTGTTAAAAAAGAAAAACAAAAATAAAAAGATAATTATCACCAGGGGTGGGCTTTTTTGAGTGAATTGTTATTCAAATAAAAAATTAAATTGCATTCACAAATTTTCTAATTTTATACGAAAAATAAATCTTCATTCATCAAACATATACTTTTGAAAAATAAAGTATTTTTTATTCACCACACAAATAGTTTTGAATAAAGAATATTCATCATTAAAAAAAAAAAATATAGCGAATACATTTCCATTCACCATTCAAATTATTTCGAATAACGAATACATTTTCATTCATATTTCAGATAATTTTGAATAGCGAATACATTTTAACGAATAACCAATACATTTTTATTCATCATTAAAAAAAAAATATACCGAATACATTTTCAATCATCATTCAAATAATTTTGAATAAAGAATAGATATTCATTCATTGTTCAGACAATTTCCATAACGAATACATTTTCAATCATCATTCAAATAATTTTGAATAGCAAATAAATTTTTATTCAGCCGAATAGAGTTTTACTCATCATTCGAATTGTTTTGAATAACGAATAGAGTTAGTTGCATTCATCATTCAATTAATTTTTAATAGCGGTATAAATAGGGGAATGAAATGTAATTCAAACAATTTTGAATAGCGAATAGATTTTCATTCATCACTAAGCTAAATTTCAATATCGAATACATTTGCATTCGTCATTTGAATAATTTTTAAAAACGAAAAAATTTTCAGAGCTTGAGGCCAGGTTTGTATTAGGGAATAATATGAGAAACAACAACGCCAGGTAAAGTCTAGAACGAAAAGAAGTCTGATGAGGAGATGTTGAGGAGATGTCACTTCTACCACTTTGAAAAATTGTTGTTTCTCATATTACTCCCTAATACAAACCTGGGCTCAAGCTCTATAAATTATACAGACGTTTTATAAAATATAAGGCCAAAAATAACAATAATTGAAAAATTTTTCATTCATTACACGAATCATTCTTAAAATTTCTTCTTATTTTTCCGCCATTCAATTACCCAGTTTTCGGATATCCCCCATCCCAGCTTATGACGATGTGTAATTAAAGGATTTCATTCATATTTTTTATGAAACTTTGCTTACACTCAATTTGTTTACACACTGCATATGTAAATAAAGCATTCATAAAATTAGTTGATGCGAAAAGCTAGTAGGTTTGCTGAAATTGGTTACATCAAATTATAGTTTCACTCACTCATTTTTATTTATTTGCAATCGTATTAGTGTCCAATTTCCACTTAGCTCTTTCAAATCGATTTTCTATTTGTTTGTTTATTTTAATTAACAGCATTTAATTAAATTTTATAATCACCCGGAAATTTGCGGCTAAATATGTATATAAATTCATCTCTGTATGTTCATTCACAACTCCGCCTATGTAATTTGTGTTTGTATGTGTGCGTGTAAGTAGGCAAATATATTTCGAATTGCAATTGCGCTACTAGTGTTGTGATGAATTATATTGAATAGAAACATAAGCTCGAACAAATAAATTAAAATAAATATTAATTATGTAAGCTCTATACGATTTGCATTTAGTTTTACTGCTCTATAGAGCTTTCAAATTTATTTGCCAAAAAAAAAAAAGCTAATAACAAACTTATAACTTATTTAAACAAACGCCTTTGAGTGTTTTTATGAATTGTTTGTGAATTTAGCATTTCACACAAAATTAATGATTTGATTTAATTCACAAAAAAACCATATGCCATTTGTATTCATCTTTAAATGTAGAAATATTTAATATTAATTACTTTTTGTTAAGTCGCACTGTGTGTGTGTGAAAAAAACTCACCATAATCCTATCAAATATTTAATAAAAAAATAAAGTGCATACAAACACAGCTACGCACGTACATGGAAACACACAGAAAATTAATATTTGCATTTGGTTATAAAAAAGTTTTACATCTGCACTAAGCTGGGTCGATATTTTGTCTCAGCTGCATCCAAATGAATCTTTCGGAAGGAATTTATGCAAATTTTCAAATACATTCTATAAGCCGAAACCAACCATGCATCGGCTGCTTAGCCCAAGAGGGGGATCTCTCACCACTACTTTGGGTTGTTGGGGTCAATCACTACGCAAAGATATTGATTATAATTTGAACTAGAATTTTGGTAATTGGAAGATCTTGCAAAGCTTGGACTTCAACCCGGCTGAAACGGGCATTACATGGCTCCTAAAGTATACTCTGGTACAGGCCTTCCTTCTAGAGAAGTGGCGCGCTATGTTGAACTCGGGACAGGTGGAAATGTTTACGGATAGATCGAAGGATTGGAAGTGGAGGCTACTGCCAAGAATTCCGTCTTACATAAAAATTTAAGCTACCACATGACTGCAGCATGTTTCAGGCATCGGTGGCAGTCATTAAGGAAGCGGACAATTGGCTGCTTAATAGCGCGAGTTCTGTAACGGTAGTGAGTATTTACCCTTACAGCCAAGCGATAATTAGAATCCTTAGTTCAATAATGATGCGATCGATGGTAGTTAAGATGAATTAGTCGGGTAAGGAATCAAGTTGATTTTCGGAGTTTTTCTGGCCAGCTGTCGGCTGCCTTTGAACGAATGGGCTGCGATCAGCTTGGTAAGCGCTGGGCAGTAACTAGAACGTGTAGCGTCGCGAGGTCGTTTTGGCCAAAAGTAGATCGGATGAAGTGATGGGATTTTTTGTTCTCATGTACGGCCCTATCTTAACACTATGGAAATATAAAAAAGTCCAACCCAACCTAATACTAAGTATGTTCGACGCAAATGCAATACATTCAATATATAAATTAATAAAATAAAAGTGGTAATTAAAAATACACCTAGTGTTTTTTTTTTCTCCTAGTGTTTTTTAGGCCTAATTGGAATTTCAAGATTAGTGAATCGATTTAGTGCAGATTTATTTAGTATCCAATTATGAACATATATTATATATCGTCATACCAACACCTTGGTATTAATCGGTGGTATCATTGAGCTACATTTTTTTAACAATATTCAACGCTCTAAGCTTGCAAGTTTGACTGGCTACCCAATGACCGTACAATTGGCATCCTCTTCATGCGACAGTATGTAGAGTAAAGTACCTTGCCCTTCATATCCTCTCGAGAAGTTCAGCCAACAAAACTTATAGGTTACAATTTTATTTGACAAAGAAAAGCCTAGTACGTTGACCCATCGAACTAGAGAGTCGAAAAATCCCATAGACGTATGCTCGAACTTCACAAGAAAAAGAAATCTGGCCGATGCTACTGAAACGATCTTTCAGAAGTATTATCTTTAAATTTCAAAAAAAAAAAGACAAAAATAAATTTTTAGTATCATATAACAGAAACAGTAACGTTAAAATGTCTACGGCGACTCATGAGAATCAAAAAAAGCATTCACCTACCACCAAATGGTCTTGGCCTTTGGCTATCAAATGTCTGATTTGCCAATGGATTTTGAAGAACTCTGTTATTGTGCGTCTACCGAGTTTGGTAGAGATTGGTAAAGCTGTTACTGAGTTAAAATATTTGATTATAATTGGGCAGTGTCATTCCCCTTTCTAAAACTTATTTACTTGTTTTCAGAAATTCCAACAGTTACTCTTATTTGATAAAAAAAAACATCATGAATTAATCGTTTTTTTCGATCAAAATTTATTTTTTTCCTTGGTTTCTTATTTTTTGCATCAAGTTTGATAGATATTTCGTGATTTTTGTTTTCTCAATCGCAAATAATCGTTATTCTCAGATTTAAAATTTTTCGATACTAAAAAAACTCGAAAAAATTTGACGCCAGTGCCAATAATACCAACAACAACAATAATGCGATATATGTTTTATTAACGAACAAAAAATCCCAAAATATCGCTCAAATATAATCGGAAAAATTTAAATCCAAAAATATCGATATTTTATCAAATTTTTATCGAAAAAATAAAAATTACGAAATATCGAACAAATTTGATTCGTAAGATAAAAATTAAAAAAAACGGAAAAATAAAAATCCTAGAAAAAAGATTATGCAATGATTTACAATAAAACAAAAAGTCTTCTAAATAAAAATACTGTCCAATTTGTATAACATATAGCTTAATGATTAGATCGATATATGTAATCGAGTTTTGGTTTCAACGAATTCTTCACAATATTGTTTGAACCGAAAAAATCGAAACAGCGACTATTTTCAATACCTGCTAATTTTAACTTACGCTTAAATACAACTTTATTAACCAACTTCCAGTAATTTTTCTGCGCTATTTACTGAAAGATTTTGGCTTTTTTCGTTTTTCAAAAATATCTCAAATTTGGCGATAAGTTTTAAAACACCCTATGTCTAAAGGACGTGTTTGTTTTACAGCTTAGATATTTTTTGCTTTCTGATGCAATTTAAGTTCTTCAAGTCTCTTGAAAGTTACAATTTGTGCAACGGTAAAAGTCTAAAGGCACCATAGTGCAATATTTAAAACATACCGAACCAACAGCTGCTGGACCTTACTTAGCGTTGGCGGGATAAGATGCCTATATGAGGTGTGTGTTGGCTTTGTGTTTCTTGGGTGGTGTGTCTTCTATACTTTTCTCTGCTCTAACCTAAACACAATCGGAATTCAAGCACTTGGCAAGACAAAACCATACAAGTTATTAGCCTTTCACCCAAACTCATTCCTCAAATGCAGCACTCGAGTGCAACTTCTTGTAAATAACCTACAGTGCAAGTATTATGTCACTTTCCATCACCTGACCTCATCCGTTTTGTGAACGTGTATGTGTGTGTATGTGTGTGTTTGTGTGCATTGCATTCTACCAACAGAATGCCAGTGGCGATATGAGCGACACTTAAATGCATACAGGCAATTAAATGTGGCGCATGTTTGCACTAAATGCCAACATACATCCCATAAACAAATAGATATATTAATTTGTATTAAACTACATTTTATAATAGCAAATTATATGGCACATACATAACTACATAGTACCCTAGTAAATGAGTGCATGGAACGTTTGGACATCTGTTGCGTCGTGCGCAACATTTTGTGCAATGCCAGCAACAACAATTAACAGCTGATGCAGCATCTAAAATGCCACACACAAAATTTATATCATTATTATGCGACAATGTTGCACTGGTGGATTGCGGCTATGCTATGCAATGGCGAAGGATCCCAGCAAATACGCGGCGGCGCCTTAATGCTTCTACATTTTGTCACTGGTGAATGGACAATAAAAAACAAAAACAAAGCATTACAGAGTTGACACATTGCATTCAAACACAGGCACACACACACATACACATACAGTGTGTTTCACAAAAGAGGTTTGTCAAATATAGTACGCAGATAAGGATGATAGAAAGAAAACAAGATGATTTCTGCCGCACTGGGAGCAACCGATAGTGACGTAATAATAGCTGCAGATTGAGAGAGCAAAAAGAGAAGTATAAAAACGAAAAAGGAAGAAGCGCAGAAGAAGTGGGCAAAGGGCAGACTGATTGAAAATTTTGTTCGCATTTTTTGTGTAAAATTAAAGTAAAATGCTTTCATTACGTCAGCGAATTACAGCGAGTGTTGTCAAATCGACAAAGAGAGGACTAGCAGTTCGCAGAAGGCGCAATCGTGTATTCTATCATTCTTGGGAGGCGGAGTAAGATAATTCAACCAATAAAGCAGTAGATTTTTAAGTACATTCAAATTCTAATTATGCAGTGCAGTAAATACCTAATGTTTTTTGTTATTTTTTGAAATGTTTGCTTTTAAAGGTTATGAGTGCTATTTACGAGAAGCGTTTAGAAGCTCTGCTCCTCGTAAGCCATCCAAAAGGCCCGAAAATTTCTACAACTGAGTCCGCTATGTACCTAAAAAAGTTAGGCTACTTTGTGAGGGGAGGAAGTGGAATCATCAGTTCAAGTTTGAGGGAACGGTCGATGAATAGCCTCACAGAGATTTGGCATACACCACCGCAAACCCCCCGAAGATCGAGCCATTACAAATTCATTTGGAAAATATTATTCTTAGCCTAAGGCAAGTGAAACAAAATCTTTCGTCAAAAATATAAACGCTTCCAGTTGTATAATCAGGCGGAGTTTGAAAGAATCTGCCATCAGAAATCGAAACGCACTTCAAAACCCACTTTTGACTGAAGCGCAAATATAAAACAAATAAGCATGGACAAGGGAGAATTTGTACCGTGATTGGAGCAAAGTGATATTGGCAAATGAATTATCTTTCGTGTTCGGGTTGGTAAAGGCTGATATTGTGATTGATATTGATATTGTGCAGCAGTCTGTTAAACAACCTGCCAAGCTCTATGTCTACGGATGCTTTCCCTAAAAGGGAGACACTTTTTTTTTACACAAATTCTCGACGCAAAATTTATGATCAAACTATATGGAGAATGTTTACTAAACTCTGCTGTAAAACTTAAAGTGCGCGAAATAAAAATGAGTGGATCCTTCTAAAGAAGCCAATCACCCGAAGTACCGAACTCAATTTCGAAAGCCCGGATGCAAACCCAATTGACAATGTGGGCTCTAATGAAAGTTGCAAGGACGGAAAAAAAAATTCCAGGCATCTGTCTGCTCTTCAAGACATTACCTAGCTGTTACAGCTCGAAAAGCAAAGTAGACGGCATATTATTAGAATACTTTACTAAAAATAAAATGTAATAACTTTCACACACTTTTCCTTTAAAATTTTACAGGCGCGTCGATTTTGTGAAACCCACTGTACACACATACAAACAAACGCTTACAAAACCACACTTGTAAGTGTGGCTCTGGCTGCTTGTGGGCACCATTTGTATGCCGTTATGTTGACAATTCGTTGTACATTTACTACTCCTGGTATGTCGTTCATGTGTCTTGCTTCGGTCATCAAGTTATGGTCTGCAGCAGTAACTTTCGCTCGGCTCCAGCTTTCAATGCGCACATTGCATTACCACTTTCATTTTGCATGAGTTGGTCATTTCGTTATTACCCTTGCCATACTACATTTGTTTGTTTGTGTGTGTGTGTGTGTGTGTGTTTTATGGGTTCTTCATCTTTATCGTTTAGTTCAGTAGGCACCATCATCATCGCTGCGGCCACTTGGACCGGCAAATTTATCTTCATCTCATGCGGCTTTGCACGCTTCTGTCGTTCATTATTCGGCTCACAAACATGCGATTGTTGTTATTTTTAGCTATGACCAAACAAACTTGCTGCTCAAATGCAACACTGCCATCAGCTTTTGCCATTTCATACTTTCAAGAGTCAACTCAACTCAACTCAACTCAACTTCTATGGTCATCGCATACACTTCATGTCAACGCCGCCACCGTCGCTTTCGGCTCTAAATTGATGACCGCGCGTTGGGATGGAAATCGCTCTATCGCTGGAAATATTTTTTTCCACATGCCGGACGTTTGTTGGTCATGTCAAATCCGGATCGCAACTGATTCAGAGTAACGCATTCACGGGACGAGAGCTGATGTGGGTGGTAACTATCTCTCGCCGAATGCCGCTTAAGGCCTTTTGGTACGATCTTCGGTCCACTAATTGTCTCAGAATCTCGTCTGCTAGTTCAGAGAGGGGCTTTCTGATGTGCCTTGGGGGTTTCTTAGGAACAAACTGGATGTCCCAGGCGGTGGCACCTGAACATAAGAATTTTCTTCCTTACTTGGATCATGCAGACCTCCTGCCGCGGTGAACCTCTGGCAGCATCAGAAGACATCCTGCCGGAAGGCCGATGAGCTGTATTCTGGAGGCCTACAGCTTCGTCCACTATAATAGCCAACTGCTCCTAGGCAACAAAATATGATTATCATACTTTGGGATTGGTCGGTCAACAACCGCCACAAATACTGCCCCAAATATTTCGTTGCAGCTCTGAACTTCAGTGGCGGTTGCGGTAGTGTTCGCTGTGAAGGTGAGTAGGCTGTCAAATGTGGGGTCCAGAACCCTCGGGCAAGTAATCGTAGGAATTGTAGTAGCACAGACGCAGGCGGAGACTTAGTAGGGGGCAAGGCTAAATTCTCGCAGTGAAAAAGAAAGTAAGATCGGATAGATAACCGTTTATTTTCGGTCTCAAGTCATCTTTTACTATATCAGTTCACGTTATCGAACAATAATCAGCGTTCCTTACGATACAGGCTCTCTCTCTCTCTGGTGACTGGCCAACCTGCTCAATTTAGATACTAGATAATTGGCAGTCCTTTCGAGAGGGTTAAGATATCCACGTTTTCTAGTTGCAAAGTGCAGCTTACGGTGTCGAAAGCGAAGCCTACTAGGATGGTTATCCTAGTGGGGCGTTGGTTGCTAGGGCGTTGTTCATCTGTGTGTTTTTAACGTTGAGAGCTCTTGTGGTGCAACGCTTCCTCCAGAAGCCCTGTTGATGCTTAGCCGCGCCCAGTTGATAAGTCAGGTATGGAAGTTACAAGGTCTAGGTCTCAAGTGTCTCACAGCTAGGTAACAAAGGGAGATGGTCTTTCCAACAGCGTTATCATTCGGCTGACCTTCTAAATTGGGATTGGAGTGACGAAGGTGAACCTCGAATGGTTCAGAACCTTTATAGTTTAGGTTATTTGCGTTGGTCGGAACATTTTTCCCAATCAACACGATTAGTCTGTCGGTACCGATAGAATTGAAGTGTGTGGCCTTCCGGATAGACTGATTCATCTCCCCGCATATGAATATGAAATATTTAGATGATCCTTTATCTTGTCCTATTTATGCTGATATGCCTTCTAGTTTACAAGGGATGACGCTGCCGCTGGAGAGTTTCGCTGTACTCTATCAAAATATTTTCGTTGGAGATTTTTGTCACCAGCAACTTCACAACTTGCTTTCCGCTGCACGATAAACAGTGGCATAAAACGTGTTTAGCGAATCGTCGCTCGTAGCGCGACGCATTTATGCCAGGTCATAAACTTAGCCTTAGCCTCCATTCAGTTCTTGCCTTTTGCACTTTTACCTCCGTCCTACAAATATGGATAGCTACACACCATACGAACACCCATACTGGCATGGCATAGAGTTAAATTGTCGCATTGCCACTAAACTGCAGTGCAGTTCAAGCTAACACAGTACGCTTCAATTCTGTTTGGATCAATTCAGTGTGGTCCGATGGCTAAACGACACGAAAAGACGAAAAGGACAATATAAAGGACATTGAAAGCAATGAGGACGACCGACGACTCATCAAGTTCTTTTCATTGTGCCCGTAACTGCAGCAGTGCAAAGGGGTATTTGACTGCAACCCCTTACCATTCATTTTCCCACTATCCGACTCGACCTTTATTCTGCTTGAAATTGTTCGCCTGCTACGAGTAGTACCATGGAGTACTGGCTGCAGTGCATTCATAATTCTGCCTGAATTTATGTACACTAAACTGTTATTTACGAGACGCTTCGGGCATTTTTGGTCACTTGCAACGGAATGCAATTTACAAACAAACATATGTACATAGATCTATCTACTAACAATACTCGTACACGAGTGCATGTGTGGTTGTCCCTGCTGACCGAGATGAAGTAATCAAATTGAATGAATGCCGCAAAATTCCTTATAAATAAACTGTATTGCATCGTCCGCAGTTTTTTTTTTCTCAAGAATTTTATCATTTTATCTCGTTTAGTTTCTTTTTTGTATGTTTTTTGGTATAGCGCTAGTTCTTATGTCATCGAATTTTCGTGAGGGCACAATTATTGCCTAATAAGGTTTTCTTTGGTAGCCAGATGGAATATGTCGCTTGACTGGCATAAGTTGCTTTAAGGGCGCAAATGTGCACACAAGTGAATTTTCAAGCTTTATTGATCAAATTTAAAAGGATTGTCAGCAAAACACATACATATGCATCTAAAAATGTACATACAGAATAGACAAAAAATTCAATTTCACGCCTTCGTTATCTAAGTAGGTCAGAATATTAAAATTTTTGTAATCTTGATGTAGTGGAATTTTCCCTTTTCCGGAAGATTCTAAGCAGATCTTAAGAATGTACAAAACGAGAATTGTTTGAGTTTCGCCAAATATATTTTTAATATGAAAAGCTAAAGAATTCATCAAAAAGATTTTCCACCTCAGTCGAAATCAAAATTTCAAAAAAAAATATGCAACGGCAGCGCTTTGGATTAAGAGACGTTTTTTCAGCAAGCGTTCCCGCATTTTCGTGGCGTTACAAAAATCCAGATTGGCGATTTGAAGGCCTCATAGTTGGTAAATTCCGCCAGCACTACAAAACATCCGCTAACGGACTGAGGTTGATGGACTTCACCGAGGACCGAAACAAGATTCTAGCAGAACAAAATTCGCAGCCAAGAAGCGCACGTCCATTGACACAAGGAAAGCTGGACGTCAAAACGCAGCAATCACAAAAGACACCCAATCACTGCGCTCTATGATCAACGTTCAATAAAACGATATCTGCGAGGAATAGAACGAGATTGATGCTCTATACGTACCGCGACCCCGAAAGAACTATTGGCACAACGCTGCGATCAAACGCGTCTCGAGCTGTACGGGAGCAACACCGGCAGTTGAAGATAGGGACAAAGCATGTCTTCTGTTATAAGACGAAAAATCCTGAGATGCGCAAGTTTAAAAAGCTTAAGATGCTAACCGAAAAACTCCCGAACTTTTTATCAGAATATCCAACGGCATACGGAAGGTTTCAAAGACGGGGGAAATTTCTTATAAGAATGAAAACACCGACCAGACGACCGACAACCAGAGTAGACTTAAACAATAAAGGGAGCACTTCACCACGTTACTCAATGGTGGTGGAAAACGTTGAATATGATGATGACGAAGCCAAAGTCCCATTACCTGACTTGAACGAAATGCGACTAAAGAACAACAAGCCCCTGATACTGACAGGCTGCCAGCTGAGCTGCCCAAGCCCAAAAAAGCCGAAACCCCACCGCGAACGAACGAATTGGACATTATCAATGTGGCTTTAGACCAGGCAAATCTACCATCGACCAGATATGGGAAAAGACTGGAGGGAAAAAGTCGACACACGCCATCTTTTTGTCGACTTTTTACATCCGCTTTCGCCAGCGCGGCTGAGAATTTATTTTGCCTGAAAGCGCTACTTTGGACTGAGTAGGCAATTGCGTAGAAAATTGCTCTCTCGATTCTCCGAATGATTTTTGGATCTTTACTTCTCTGGGGCGGCAAATACTGAAAGCGATGGAATGATGAGCAGTATGAACCTTAAGTGGCATAGAGATTGTTCAAAGAAGAAAGTGGATGCCTCATTTTCATTAGAAAGGTCAGATGGAGAGGGACTTCGCATATCTTGGTGTCTTTGGGCAGGTAGCAAGCCAATGAAACGACGTGTGTGCACTGTTGGAGTCGCCAAATAAACTTGCATTATTTATCCAAAATGGACGGTGCTGATATTTAAAAAAATTACACAGTTAGTTTGTTTTTCTTCTTATTTGCAAATACATGCATATGTATTCTAAAATTTCCATAAGGGCATACACTGGAAAATAACAATACAAAACAAAATTAGCGCGCTTCACAGAATCTTAAACTAAGTATAAACAAATTATCTTCCATCGAAATTTTATTTCGCAGAAGCAGCTACTATGGTAATATTTTCCTATAATTCAAACCGCTTCCTTGAATAATTTCCAAGCATGAGCCTGCACTCATTTATTATTGTTTTCATATTATAGTAAAATCTTTTATACCCCGGTCCTAAAACTTTCCTTGCTGCGCTGCTGACTTTTCTGCCACACCTTCCTGCCACCTTCCTCTTACCATTTGCATTTTATGGGATATTTTGATTTGCAACACAACTCCTCCCATCCGCATGTGGTTGCAACATAAGCCGCTAATTAAATATGTGGTTTGTCAAAATGTCTAATCATATATTCAGACAAAATAATATTCTGTTAAATATAAGTATCAAGAATCAAGCACTCAACGCTCCTAAGCAGATTCTTGATCTAAGTATATACAGACGGATAGACATAATATCTATGTATGTATATATGTGATATGTTATAGGAACATAAACACCCATCGTAAGACCGTTCATGGAGATAATATATATGAATGTATATCTAATGGCCAGCTGGAAAAATATGTTTATTGAAAGTACAAAACATGTAGCTAATTTTACATTCAAAATTTCGCTGTTCTGTTCGAAGTGTTTTTACTCGAATTTGTATTCAAATTAGTATATAAGATAGCTGAGAATATAACTAGGTTAAGGTAGGTTAGATTAGGTTTAAGTGGCTGCCCGAGAATCACCCGGCACACCTAGACTCGTAAATATGCCAGTTGTGATATCACTCGAGGCTTCTTTCCCTTTTATTTTAACCATCGCGTGGAATCTGTGCATCTAAACTATTGCCGCTTCTTCAACCCAACTCTTTCACTTAGATCCTAGCAGAATTCTGATCTCATAAATTTTATTCTCCTTTTCGCCAGTTCAGGTCACTCGCTTTTAGAGCTTCTGGCACCTTCTGCGGAAATCGTTATAGTCCATCCCTTTCCAATTGTTTCCGATAGCTATGTGACCTGTGAGTAGCTCCATACGGTCTCGTTTTGTGTTAAATAATTTGCCATACCTATGCGTAGTAGGGCTGGGTAATTGTGTGCTCAGAAGCAGACGTGGAGTTTACTCTCCAGTTTCTGTTAACGTGCCGATGGATCTTAGCAAGCTTCTTTGAGAGTAATGTTACCATGAAGTTCTCTTTAAGGTCCTCAGGAGTTTGTAGCGTAGCGCCTACGATGATGTTTGGAGGACTTCCATTCCAGCTCATCAGCCGAGACTTTGGCCCAATTCCTTCTACAGACCTTCCTCGCAGTATCAATTTCTAAGTTCCACTAAATTAGGACATCTAAAGGGCGTCTAAAAGGCTGCGCTCATTGAACGACTGCGGGTGGAATAAGAAATATGTAGCTATTAGGTAGTGGAACTTGACTTTAGCTACAACTTCGAGGTTCACTTCCTCGAAGAAATCAGACACGGCACTAGACTCCGACGAGATGCTGATCCTCACGGATGGCTCTAAAATGTTTATGGGAAGGAAGTGTACAGACTTACAGATTACCACGTATTACAAGCTGAAATTCTTGCAATTAACATGGCGGCAAAATTCAAGGAATAATGCATGTCTTTGCTGTAGGCAGTCAGGCGACAATCAAGGCTCTATAATCGACATCGGCTAATTCGTTCAGCGTTCGTAACTATCGAGGATCGCTGCAATCTCTTCGGCAACACATTCTCAACCTCTACTGGGCTCCGCAGTACAGTGACGTCCGACGGAAACAAAGAGGCGTACGAGTGTGCGCTAAGAGGAGCCGAGACAAGACTGGGGCAACGCAGCTCGAGCATACAACCACCGTTGAGATTACTGCTCTCGCAAGTTGAAGAAGCGCCACTTACATTGCGATTTTCGTTAGCTTGCCTATTCCCTGCATGGCACATTTGCAAAACGGAGCACATGCTATTGTTTCCAATACCTCTTAACGCATTATCTTTTGGCGAAGCTAAGCAAATGCAAACACCCATTGCACATACTACAAATATATGCAATGCAAAATGAACGACAATGGTTGTTGGAGTATCTACGAGTTGCAACCAAGAACAAGGCCAAATTGCAACCCATAAGACCATAGTTAGTTGAAACATACTGCTCTCCAACCATTCAGTATGGAAATTCATGTTAATTTTGTTGAAATGTTGGCAAAACAAGCGGCAACACAAGCCCACAATAAATGCCTTCAAATGCCCCAAGCGCCCCAAGCGTCCTTCCCTGGTGCGTGTAAAGCAAACTTGCATGCATCGCCGTTGTCTACACAGCTGTAGTAGAGAGTGCATTACAAAAAATAATAACTACTCGTAGTAGGCCGCATAGTACTCCTAGTAGACCCAAGCATAACGAATACAACAACATAGGTATGTATCTATCTATGTATGGGTATGTGTACATAGTTGAATGTAAGCAAGCATTTATGAATAGATGTATGCGTGTGCGATGTGTGTGTGAGTGTATTGATGGATGTGAATAACAACATTAGTTGTATAAATAGTAGTACCATTTACCAAACTTATTAGCCTGCACTAAAATATAATTTTAGTTATCTATGATTTAAAATAAATATATAAATTTATTGAAGCGGATACTCATTCTGAATTAAACCCGCATTGGTTTTCTATAATATGTAAAACGAGAATTCAGGCGGGAGCGTAATGAACCATTGAAAGCTTTCCAAGCCCATAACATCAAATTTAAATACAACCTGTGGTGAGCATTCATCTTTTGGCTATATAGGGCGCTTTTCTGGCACAACCTTCCGCCACTGTAATTACATTAAGATGGTGTATCTTTCGAGCTGATGAATGTTATTATTAAAAATTTCCAAGTCAACTACGATTCAACTAAATAAAAGGTTGGGAAGCACAGATTTCAATAATAGGAATATTTTTGCAGATATATGGCCAGTCCCAAATAGAACGAGCGAGGGAGGTTTGAAGGCTACCGAATTCAAACGAAATCGTGCAAAATTTTTTCATAACTAATGCCGGACAACGCTTGAAAATTGTGCAAATTTCGAAAATCCTGATACAGTTCGGAAATGTTAGCATTCATATAACGATCGTCATAATTATCCACCCGATCGAAAAATTCTACTAACTGTGTATAATTTTATACCAAGTGCTCAATTGGAGCTGTGTGCATTCACTTTTTGGAAAATTTTAGGTGAAGTTCTCGGCCTGCGATCTAATGAGATTGGAATCATATCTGATACGCAACCAGTACTTCAAAAGCGATCGAAAATTGGACCTCGAGATGCCGCCCCCAGTACTTCAAAAGTGGTCGAAAAGTTTACATCCAGATACCGTCTACAGTATCTACTTTAAAAAGTGGTCGAAAACTTATATCCTGAAAATAATTTCTCTAATTGAATATTTTTAATATCACTCGCAGCACTTCAAAACTGGTCGAAAATTTTACCTTCAACTTTGTACTTCAAAAAGTGGTGGTCGAAATGTTTTACTCTGAAAATAATTTCTATAATTGAGTTTTTTAATATCACTCGCCTTACTTCAAAAGTGGTCGAAAATTGGACTACAGATACGTCCCTTAGTAACTAAATAGAATGGTCGGAAATTGTGTAGATAGGTTTCACAAGTAGTGAAAGGTTTAAAAAGTATACAAAATTGATCATCTCGATACGGGCCTTATTACTTCAAAAGGAAGAGAAAGCGTTTTAGCTCCAAATACGTCCGCCAATACTTAAAAAATTAGTCAAAAATTGGGTCGCCAAATACGGCTTCCAGTACTCTAAACTATTAAAAAGTGAATCACATTACGGTCCCAAGTACTACAAAAAGTATTCGAAAATTAGGCCTCCAGATACGGCTACCATGAAAAAAATGCAGTAAAATAATAATAAATAATAATACATACAACTAAGCTTAGTCCGTGTAACAGGAGTTGTGTTGGTGTGCTCCTTTTTCAGGCAGCATTTCCTTTTCGTTGCGATTTTCTTAGTTAAGATTTGAAGAAAAATTTATAACTCAGCTATGCATTCACTGGTTTTGGTTACCAAGGTGGAGAGTCTATTGCTTTCACTACTCGTAAATGCAATGGCTATGGAAATTTGTTTCCCAAATTTAACTGAGATGAAAGCTTTCAGAATGAATGGAACGCCGGTGGATTAATTTACCTTTTTTTTGGTTTCCTTTAAAAACTTAAAATCGCTACGCAAAGCAATCAAACACCAGCACAATTTTTACGATAAAAAAGTGCCTCCAAAATGAATGCCCGCCAAGCGGAAAACATTCCTATCTATGTGTGTGTAAATGTATGTGTGTAAGTGTAAGTGCAAATGTGAACATGCATGATTGTCCCTTTTATCATTTGAATGGATTTTCAGAACGACGTTCGTGCGGCAATGCGTCGAGTTGGATCTGCATATCTATGTAAACCAAAA
The DNA here is from genome assembly GCA_951828415.1 of Anomoia purmunda. NCBI lineage: Eukaryota > Metazoa > Arthropoda > Insecta > Diptera > Tephritidae > Anomoia > Anomoia purmunda. The sequence continues at coordinate 106,448,808 of OX639996.1, read as the reverse complement.
AACAATCACTCTCAGGTGTGACATGCACTTACTGCACTGATTACGAACGTTTCATATCGACAAGGATACTTACAATATTTGCCAGCACTTTAGTGTACGTTGACATGCGTCAATTAATAAGAAGTTTTTCAGTTTACATATCTATGTCTGCCCGAGTTTATCTATGTATGTACGAGTAGCATGTAGTAAAATATATGTGTATAGTATATGTCGGCAAATATTTCTCTTGTCTTCGATATGGCAATTTCAACAATAGCCATTTTGTAAAGGCACATAGCACACATGAATGGATTTGAGTTGTGCCATTTACTAAACAAATATATGCAAGTCTTACACATCTGCACATCAATGTTTGTTGTAAGATCCTAAACTTGCTATTTATTGTTGATTTGGTGTAAAATTAAATTTATTAGCTCTAACGACATGCACGAAGTATTCACATACTTAGATATAAAGTATATATTTATGTTTATAAATATACGAAATTACGATAACAAAGATAATGGCAGAAGGTTTGCAGCTAGTCAGCAGGAAAATATGTGTTATTTTTGTTTAAAAGAAGGTGCGCAGCGTGAACCGGTTCCCAACTGGATTATCCGCTTTTGCCTACTAATTAACTGAAACAATAAATGAGATGGAATTTTCCACAAATGTTTGACCCGAACCGAAAATAAATTAGTTAAATTATATGTTTCATATATATTTTGAGAATTGTTACGGAATCAAAGTAACACAATTTAATTTAATTACTAAATTACTATTGAAAAATTGCTTCGAAACGATGTACCGAACCGAGAAAATTTTTCATTCGATTCACGTCCCTGATAACTGTGCATAATTACTCACCAACGAAGTGGACGGTTTTAAGAGAGAAGGGGAGAGCAAGGGGATTCAAAGTCGACAAAGAGATGGGGTATGTTGATTCTATTCTCTCGGGTATTTGCCAAGATATGAAGTATCATTGGCGGCGGGCTTTAGTCTTCCACGTAATATGCTACGTTAAGAAGTCTCGTCTCGCATTTAAAATTCCAATGAGCAGGCAAGCGTTCGTGCAACCATATTTTACATATGTATGACCTGGTGCATGTACATTACCAGCTCCTTCTCGCCTCAGCTGGCAAGCTGTTAGCACTTGCGTCCTTGTTATTCTTCAACCTCACTATGATCACGCGAGTTTGCTTCAAATCGGGTAACGGGACTTCGGCTCCGTCATCATTGATTCATAACACGGGTTTATCATCTTCACTGCTTTACGTGCTGCCTTCATTAAACTGCGTCGTGGAAAAGTTTAAGTGTACTCTGAATATCGGTCATCACGTTACCGTTTTTATTCCTACAAAAAATTGCGCCCTGTCTTAGAAACGTTCTCTAAGCCATCGTACTTTCTGATAGACTTTCATGCACTTTTCCTAGGATTTCAAGCTTTTTGCACTTGCGCATCTCAGCCACTCTCTTTTTCTTTCGAAAGATTCAGCTGCAGATATGTCAACTGCATAGCTTGCGTTGCGCTCGATCGCAGAGTGGCCTTTTCTTTCTGCAGCGGCGCGGTATTCTCCATCGCACCAGGCGTTTGCTCGGACACGTCTTCAGCAGTGGTAGGTAAAGTGGGCTCATTGACCGCAGATATCGTTTTGTTAAAGTGACGTTTAATCAGAGATCAGGAGTGGAAGGCGAGTGACGATTTGTTGGACTTGCAATTTTTCGGCGTCCACGTTTCCTTGTAAGACTTGTTAAATTCTTGTGTGCGACAAAATAGTAATACGAGGCTATGTTAGCTCCTAGAATAACGCGCATGTCCAATATACTAGAACCAGGTCTTCCGATAAAGTTGCTTTTATGTTTTTCCATCAGGAGATGATGTATTTTCTTTTGCTGGAACCTGATACTAAATATTGCCACGTTGTCGTTGTTGTTGTTTTTGTTGTTGTTGTTGTTGTTGTTGTTGTTGTTCTAGCGGCTAGTCACGCCCCGTAAAGAGCGGATTCACACATGGTCGTTGTCGTCGAACTCATCTAGGAGGAGGCCCAGGAAACGTGCAGTTTCGACAGGGTTGGACCAGAGGGAGAGGGGGTTAGATGAGTGGGATTGAGGGAGCATGTGAATAGGTGATATGTGTTGGGTATGTCGGGGTTGATTCTGGATAGGTAGGAGTTGAGCCTGCTACAGTTATTCAGATCGTAATTGTGCCAGAGGGACGCGGAACTCGCGGGGCAGCAGGGCCTCCTCATCTGCTACAGGTGTTAGTTGGGCTCCGATAACTGCATTTGCCTGGCGAGAGTCAATGGTGGTAATGACTGTGTCTCTGTGGATGTTGCTTAGGATCCGCCGGTACGCCTCCGGATCCAGCGGTTGCGTGACAAAGCAAGGAACTGCTTGCTGAGCATGAGGTTGTGCTCCTTAACGCGGAGCACATTGACCTTTTGGTGGAGATGCTCCTCAGGCGACATCAGAAGACATCCTGTCACCGTGCGGAGTGCGGCGTTCTGGCAGGTCTGCAGTTTCATCCACTGTGTCCTGCTGGTTCCCGGCGACCACACTGGCGCAGCATAATTTATTACCGGCCGCCCAATCGCCTTGTATGTTGCCAACAACGTTTCTTTGTCTTTGCCCTAAGAGCTGCCGGCGAGCGACTTGAGGACATTGTTGCGGCTCTGTACTCTATTGGCGATTGCGGTAGTGTGCGCGGAGAAGGAGAGCAGGCTGTCGAAAGTCACCCCCAGAATCTTCGGGTGATTAACCGTCGGAATGGGGGTGCCATCAATATGGATATTGAGATCCAGCCAGGACAGCGCCAGGTTTCTGTCAGTAAAGAAATGGGCAAGGTCGGAGATATATCCGTTCACCTTCAAACACAGGTCGTCAATTACATTGTCGGTTGCCATTATCGAGCAGTCATCAGCATAGGAGACAATTGTGACTCCCTCTGGCGGTTGAGGGAGCTTGGAGATATAATGATTAAACAAGAGTAAAGACAGGACGCCACCCTGAGGTACCCCTTGTTTAATCCTCCTTAGTTTGGATGTTTTATCTCTAAACCATACCGATGATGGACGACCACACAGGTAATTCGCGGTCCACCGTTTCAGTCCCTGCGGGAGAGTCGATGCTTCCACGTCAGCTAGTAGCGTGGAGTGGCTGACTGTGTCAAAAGCTTTAGACAGGACCAACGCTACATATTGCCACGTCTCCGCTTCATCCACTGTGTGTCCTGCTGGTTCCCCGCGACCACGCTGGAGTTGATCAACCTTAGTCTGTTAGAGATTTACCGACTGTGGGACGAAAAATTCCTTCCCTGCCAACCCTGTCATTAAAATCGTCAAGCACATGTCACATCGTCTTTCCCTTCCGCAGGGTAGTGGGTGCCAGAAAGTCAAATTTAAAAAAAATCTGGCATTAATGCGTTTGGCAGCGAAACATTCATCCCGTGTGTTGGTGTCAAGGGATGACGAAAAAGCCATCCAATAAACATCGAGTGTATACAACTTTAAAGTGGATGGTCATATTTTATATATGACAACTTGCTCTTACTTAACTCTGCTTATCCGCAACTGAAATTAGATAGATCAAAAGCTATTACTTTTATCACCTGCTGCTACCCATACTTATGATATTAACGAAGTACGCTTAAAATTGTCTTTGTACCTTTGTAATCAGCCACAATCTTGCTGAGTGTTACCAGCTGGAGTCAATGGATCAATCGAGTTTCGATAGCAAGAAGTTACAACTCATACTTAGCATACTCATAACTTTCAACATAATACAGACGTACATGTATGTACGTATTATAACCTCTATGTAATTTTACTACTTAAACCCGAAAATCATATCGCGCATATATATCCATGGATATGTTTGTATACATCATATATAAATTCCTACATTACTATGTGCATAGTGCTGTTCAAAATTGTTAGCTTAATTGATATTGAATCTGCTGTGTACACCTCAGCTCACACTGCTGCCCTTTGCAATGCGGCGCCACCTGTGCTCCTACACACCATACATAACTGTACTCGTAGTTGATGTTAGTGTTTGCTGATTACATTGGTCCGCTGGCGATAGCTACTACTACTACTACTACTACTACTACTGCTACAACTACAACATACTACGCGTGTACGTGTTTGTGGAGCATTATGCAATATCTTTCCGAAACCACTTGGCCCTTGGGGCACATACATTTACAACTCGTACTCCTTTGCTTATCCTTGATTGAATAGATTTTGCAGATAAATTGATTTGTAATCTCCATATGTAATATTTGGCTGGCTTTTCACCCATACGACCATACCTATTAATGTACGCGCGTATATATGTACATGCAGATGTATGTATAGAATTTATGTATGTGTGCACATCGGTATTGGATCATTAATAAATTAATATGGATATTTGATTGTGTGAGTCCAGGGCAATTCAGTTTTTTGTTTTTTTTTGTGTGCTTTGTGTTGTTGTTGTACTGATACAGCAACTATTTGTTTAGCTTGTTTATTTTGCATTTGTAACGCACATATTTACTATTCTCATTAGCCTCATTTAATTGCCACGTTTGACAATTTGCAATTAAAATTAATATAATTTTTTCATTTACTTTTTAGTTGTTGCACGATAATTGCATTCGACAGAGTCTTGCCTTTTGTTGGGTGGTCAATTTATGTAGCACCGCAGGCATTCTCTTTTGTCAATCCGTATGTGTAACTACCCTACAGTAAATCGAAGTATCATTAGAAAGTGGCAAATCCACAAAAAGCTGTAATTTTATAATTTTGCTTTCGCGTCAAATTGAAATATTAAAAAATTTTGGCTGTTTTCATTAAACTGTCAACAGTTGACGTCAAATTTGACCGAATGTAAACTAAGCATTACATTACGAATACCGCTGATATCTTGACATTTGACTGATCTGACTGGTCTGACATGTGGGCCGCATACATTAAAAATCGGAAACCTATTACATTTTAAGATGTCAACCAAAAATACATAAGTTCCATCGATTTAAAAATGGAGTTGAAAAACAAAAAAAAAACAAAAAATAAACCAAATCACAAAAAAAGTATTGGCACAGTACTTTTCGGTCGTTCCTTGTCAAGTTTGGTTTTGAAAAGAACTTGTTTTCTTAGTTGTGCCATCTTCAGTGTCATTTTTTGTTTATTTTGTTTTTTCAACATGTTTTTAATGCTAAGCATTTTTCATTAGTTTTTATGCAAAATATGTCTCATTTTTTTTTTAAAAGCCATATATGTAAGTCCAAAATTCAAGCTTTGTACATAATTCAAAATAAATCAAAAAAAAAATCAGAAAATTAACAAAACCTTCCATCCAAATTTCGAAGTCTATAATAAAAGGTTTCAAAAAATTGCGAATATACAAAATTGTAGCCTATCCAAATCTAGCATAGAATCGTGTAGTTTTACAGTACCTGAAATTTTTCATTAATTTTTGATCTTTTTTTTTGAATTTTCTTCCAGATAAAAGTAGATTTTGTTTATGCGTTACATGAAAAAAAATGTGCAAAAAAAATTAAAAAATCAACGCTTGAAAATTTAAATCTTTCTCTCTCTTTTATTAAAACTTAATGGGCTATATAACTGCATACTAAAAGATCGAATAAAAAGTTTGAATTTTTAATAAATCTTTGTTTTTTTAATTATCTGTATTTTTGGAATTTTTGTACAATAAAAAGGCAAATTTTATGCACGAGTTATATAGACGAATAGTCACAACACATTAGCAAAAAAAACAAAAAAATACCAAAAATTAGCAAGAATTTTTCGTCAGTTAAAGCTTATTTCTTTAAAACACTGAAATGAAATGTGGCAGAAAACTACGTACTAATAAATTTAGTATTTTCTAAAATATTTTTTTTTATCTTTTTAAAGTTAACAAGAATTTTTGAACTCAAGGCCAGTTTTTATTAGGAGAGTATTGGTAAGAGGCAGGTAGGAATTGTAGCAGTTATATATTGTTGATTTAAATAAATAAGGCCGAAAAATTAATAAATGTATAAGAAAAAATATTATCACAATAAACCACAGGCACACAAAATTGCGAGAAGGGTTTTTATATTTCTTCCGGACTTTCTGTTGCTATACTCCTATTAGCAGATTTACAAATTCGGTGCTTCTGCCTTTAATTTTTGTTTTCAAACAGTCACACTTTGCATTCGCTTTACGTCAATTTGTAGCCAGTTACGATATGATTACTGCAGAACTAAGCCTGTTAAGCGATCACGACATTTATTTTGTCATAAAGGACATTAATACTCCCAGGTGTAGGCGTTTTCATGCACACTCACAGTTAGTTTGGGTTAATATTAATCTATGTTTGTGGATAATTAGGTGCACGAGTAAATAAAATAAATAAAAAATCTAAATTTGTATTACTATTGCTATTGTAGTTAAGTAAACATATCGACAATTAATGAGTGGCAAGTGGCTACTAATTAAAATTCAAATGAGAATTTGTTGCAAGATTAAAAAAAAAAAAAACAAATATTACTAAAAACACAGCTTGAATAAAAACATATGTAATTCAAAGTAATTTAGTTTGTTTCATTAATATGACAAACAATTTTTCTATGCCTTCTAATTGGAAAACAATTTAATTAACATCGTAAATTATGCAGACTCAGGCTTAATTCGTTGTACGCCATTTAAAAATATGTTACAAACAATTTTTTTTTCCGAAATGGAAATACGAGTGCTAAGCATTTGAGTTATTTATTATTGACATTTCTGTGTTTGTATGTAATATAGATATTTCTACAATAGAAAACTGCCCGCTGACTGGGCAAAACGAACACTGACTAATTGCAATTTATTTGTTTAGCGAAATTGTATAACCGTTTTGAAAAAAATACAATTTCACAAAACTGCTTTAGTAAATGGTTTTCTTTGTTTTTAAACTTTTTTATTAATTTACCTGATTTTTTGGTAATCAATAAGAGAAATCTGTATATCTTTGATGATTGTCTGAAACGGATCTCGGTTGAAATTGAACCAGTACAACGGTCAACACCCTCTACCGGATTAACTGTTTCACTTTGTTGCCTTTTGATTTTTTTATTTTGGTAGAATTCTAGTTGCCGTTGAACATTTGAATAGAACATAACGTCAGCGTGTGAAAAATTATCAAAACCAAATTATAAACGCCAACAATAAATTTTGACAAACAAAAACAACAACAAAACTAAACATAATATTACGCGTTGTACAACATTATATTTTTTTTATTTTTTTATTTAATTTTTTTTTCATTCTATTTTACCTTATTTTATTGTCATTTTCTTTTTTAAAATTTATTTTATTTAATTTTAAGTTTTTATTTAACATATTTTATTGTTTCATTTCATTTTATTTTATTTTATTTACTTTAATTTAATTTACCTCATTTTTAATTTAATTTAATTTTATTTTACTACATTTTGTTGCATTTCATTTTAGTTTATTTTAATTTAAATTAATTTATTTTACTTTACAAAATTTTTTTTATTTTACATTTTCACTTTTTTATTGCAGTTCTTTTTCATTCTACTTGATTATATTTTCTTTGTTTTATTTTATTTGATTTCATTTTATTAAATTTTATTTATTTTATTAAATTTTATTTTTTTTGTTTTTTTTTTTAATTTTAATTTATTTCATTTCTTTATTTTATATTTTTTTATTTTGATTTATTATACTTTACTTTATTATTATTATTTTTTTTGTTTAATTTGAATATACTATAATTTATTTTATTTTATTTTACTTTTTAATTTAATTTTATTTTATTTAGTTTAATTTAATTTAGGTTTACTTTTTTTTTTACTTTACTTTATTTTATTTCATTTAATTACTTTTTGTATTTTAGATATTTTATTTTTTTCATTCTCTTTTAATTTATATTAAGCTCTTCATTGAATTTTATCTTATTTTGTTTGCTTTGACTTTATTTTATTTTATTTTGTTATATTTTATTCGATTTTATTTGGTTTGATTTTACATATTTTATTTCATTTTTTTATTTGTCATATATTGTTTATTTCATTTCATTTTATTTCTTTTACAAATTTTGTTACATTTAATTTTATTTGTTATATTTTTTTATTTTATTAATTTTTTTTATTTATTCTTATTTTTTCTAATTCAGAAAAATTAAAAAGAGCTAATCGAAAATATTTAACATTAAATGGGCAAAGCATTACACCAAAATTAGGTACCAATTTCAAATTTTACTATTTTTATATGTCTTTCACAGGAATTTTAAATTTTTCATAATTTTTTAATTTGGTCAACGATAGCTGAAATTTTACTGTGCTTGTTGTTGTCATATTGCATTTCGGGCGACCAGTTTTATCTAACACGAAAGCTACTCCCATCTCTTATCCGCTAAACGAAGAAATAGCTCAATAAATTCATTTAAATTGCAAATATATCAACATAAAATAATTTTGAAACATTACGTGTGCACGTCACGCTAAATAATACCGGCAAAACACTGCAGCATCAACTAAGCAATCGTGGCATTGTAGTATCAAGTCCAGAATTCGTTTAAAACTTACCAAAGTTAAAATGCATGTGCGGCCATTAGAGTGCTCGATAGTTTCAGAAGAAATGGAGTAAAGAAAGAGATGTGGAAGAAAAAAATAGTTTTGTATAAAAGTTTCTTAATACAGCGACTTACTTTTTGTTCGGTAATAATGTGTCGAGTTATACTTTTTTACACAAAAATAAAATGCATTATTCGAGCATAATTTTTCCACTCTCAAATAGTGATTATTTTGTGAATTGCTATTTTTTGTTTAAAATAATCATTTTTTGTGAGTTTAATTTTTTTATCAGAAGTAATAAATATTTTTTGAGTTACATTTTTTCATCAAAACAATACTTTGAATTTTATTTTTAAAATCGAGCTATACTTTTCTAAACAAAAATAAAAATGATAATTTTTTTTTTTATTAAAATGTGTTTTGATAAAAATAATTATTTCTAAGATTTTAATTATTTTATCAAAAACAGAATTAAGTATATTTTTTGAACAAAAATAAAACTCGTTTTGCAAGTATTTTCCGCGAAATTATAATTATTTTTTAATTGTTATTTTTTAATAAAAAAAAATTTTTTTTTATTAAAAACCGAGTTATGCCATTTTGGGCATGATTATTATTTTTGAATATGATGATGATACGATAATTATTTTTTTCATTGTTATTTTTTGATTAAAAATAATAATTTTTTTGATCATAAATAAATTTATACTTTTTTGAATAAAAATAAAATTGGTTTTTCGATTTTTGATTATTTTTATTATTATTTTTTTTTATTAAAAATAATAATTTTTTTGATTAAAAATCGAGAATTGTTAGTTTTTGTATAAAAATAACAACTTTTTATCAGTCAAATTTTTTTGATGCAAAATAAGCATAATTTTTTTTAGTTTACATTTTTTTTGCGAATATTAAAATTTGAGTTTCATTCTTTTGAACGAAAATCGCGCTATACTTTTTTAAACAAATATATCATTTTTTTTAGAGTGTTATATTTTCCTTCTGAAATATTTATTATTTTATAAGTTTTTATTGTTTAGCTCAAAAATTATCATAATTTTTTGAGTTTAACACATTTTTTATCAAAACTAGTTGTTTCAGTTATATTTTTCGCTTTTGAGTTGTGGTTTTTTTTTGGCAGCCCGAAAAATTCGAATCGCCACAGCGCCCGCCTTCCTTATAACTGTTTGTTGGGAAATTTTTTCAATTAATAAAAATCTAAAAGTAATTATTAATTAAAATTTTTTAAAATATCACTCAAAATTTTTGAAATCAGATGCATGCAGGGCATGCAAAAATACCAAAAAAAATATACAAAACTCAAATCTATTCTCCGGTATTCGGAGCTATCAATTTTTCATTGAAAATTTAAAAAGCCTGTTCCTTCCTATTATTGATATTATAGATATTTGCAGAAAGAGTGCAAAGCGGTTCTAGTATCTCGCCTTATTGCCCAGCTTGAGCCGCAATTGCATGTGATGCATGTATTAAACACGTCTAGACTATAAAAACGAAACGCTGCGCCTTGCTGCAGACTTTTACTCTATAGGGTTTTATTGCCACACACTACAACATACGATTACTCGGTAAGTATATGAATAAATAAATATAAAAAAGAAGAAGAATATGAAGAAGAAGCAGAAGGTATGTTAGAGCCATAAAAACAGAGTGCTGAAACTAAATAAAATAAAATTCGCTTGCCTGCACTCGAGAAGTAATCAAAAGCATTTATTTAACACTCATAGATAACTCAAAACTATTTAAAAGTGATGGCGAAGTAGTAAAACAGCGTTTTCGTTTTTTTTTTCTGTTTATTTTATGAATGCACATAGAGCCAGACAAAGGATGGCAAAAGCAGAAAAAAGCGAAGAAAAGAATTTAATTAAATAAATTCAATATGAACATAACATGCTGTGTACACTTTAATACTTAAGTATTTTCATACTTTGGGTTGAACCATTTATTTAAATAATATGCCGAGATTTTTATGTGCCCACAACATGCACATCCAATCATCTTTATGACCGAGTTACATGTAAACTCGTACAGAGGCAAAAAAAAAACACATAGATTGCCCTTTTCTTTTTAGTTTTATTTTTATGTACTCCGTCGGTCTGCCATGAATCCCCACCTTGGCCTTTTGCTCTTTTAAACAACTACGAAAGGAGTAAATCTTTGCTGACCATTTTACTGCTACACAAATGTATTTATTTCAATTGAAAACAATGCCACAAAAGAACCCACAAATTACGCTTTGCTAAGGGACAAAGGAAGCGTAAATGAAATAAAGCAGGTTACCCCAAATATATTTAGTACAAAACATATTCGAATATTCTCTGATACTCCTTAGTGTAGAAGGAAGTGTGAAACTATTTCGTATACATATAATCAGTTTTAAATTTCATCCGCATATTTATGTGTTTGCCTTTTGATGTGATTGTTTGTTTGTAGCATGTTTATTAAAAGTCCTTGAAATATTCTTGTGTATTATAAACAATGCTCGTTCAGTGCGAGTGAAGAATGAGACCGTAAACAATGAGAAGCACAAAGATTTTGTGCCTTTTTAGGGATTTAATGCTTTCAATTTCTAGCCACACTACAGCTTATTCTATGGTTTACGCAATCTGGCTGTTCCTATATGTAAATTCTCATCTTAATCCTTATGCTACAGTGCCTCAAAGAATTGACCACATGCTGATCTTTTTTTTTTTAAATTATTCATGATAACTTATTCCGCAAATTTTTGAAGTAAAACTTTTTTAGCGCCAGTGATTTTTTAGATCGCGTCACGGAAGTTACATCAGAATCGCGTCACGTAAATCGAGTCACCAAGTCACGACACTATTCTCGGACTAGATATTTCGGGGCTATTTCATGACCTTTCAGTAGTTCGGCATGTTCACCACTACAACTACTATTATTACTACTACTACGTTTACTACTATTACAACTACTACTATCACTGCGACTACTACTGATACTACTACTAATTACTACTACTATTTTTACTATTGTAACTACAAATTACTACTACTATTTTTACTAATGTTACTACTAATTTATACTACTATTTTTACTAGCATTTCTACTAATGCTACTACAAATTACTAGTACTATTTTTACTCATTTTAGTACTATTCCACTACTAATGCTACTACTAATTACTACTACTATTTTTACTAATGCTACTACTAATTACCACTACTCTTTTTACAAATTTTTACAAATTGCTACTATTTACTACTACTATTTTAACTAATGCTACTGCTATTTTGACTAATTTTTTCTACTTTTTTCAATCATGCTTTAAATATAAAAAAACACTAAAAACGATGTTTTATATTTCTGACTCTCTCACATGTTTAGCGTTATTTTTTTATGAAATTTTAGTTCATTAAATAACAAAAAGCATGTAAATTAGAATTTCAACTTTTATATGAAATTGAAGAAAATTGAGGAAACTTCCATCAAAATTAAAAATTGTTTAATTAGAAGTTTCGGAAATTTTGTGTGCAGGTGTGTAATTGAGTAAAAAAATGTCCCATGAGCAAAGTTTAAACAAAAATAATAAAAACAAGTGAAAACAGCGCTGTCTTCGGCTATGCCGAAGGCTTCATACCTTTCATGAATGGAAGAATAGTAAAAAACGTGTTATTGTATTACAATTTCGTATTGCCTATAGTTAAAAGCGAAAATTTCCTTCATATCAATAAAAATAATTCTAGTAAAGGCATTGTTATAAATTATTTAATGCTTTTCCTTATGTAATTAAAAAGAACTATGTTTTAAGAAGGGAATGGTTTTTGAATATTTTTAATATCGTATCGACGCTTGATATTCAACATTTAAAAAATACAAATAATTAAGTATAAATATGTAAGACCTACATATGTCGGTCTTTGAAAACAGTTATCAGATCCGTAAATAGTTCCCAAACGTTTAACGCTATGATTCATGTGATATTGCGCTGAGCTTATTACTTTTCGCAATAAATATTTGTCCTGAATTTATCTTGCCGATTTACACTGTGAACTCCGATCTTGATGAATACTAATATATAGCTAATAATGGTTGATGTTTGTGCAAAATTTCAAGCCTTTAGCTGTTTAAATGGAGGAGTTATGGTGCAAAATGCAATATCTGAACAATCGGTTGTATGGGAGCTATATGTTATATTTCTCCGATCTTCATGATTTTCAATACTGATACGTAGCTAATAATGGCTGATATTTCTGCAAAATTTCAAGCCTCTAGCTGTTTAAATGGAGGAGTTATGGTGCAAAATGCAATATCTGAACAATCGGTTGTATGGGAGCTATATGTTATATTTCTCCGATCTTCATGATTTTCAATACTGATACGTAGCTAATAATGGCTGATATTTCTGCAAAATTTCAAGCCTTTAGCTGCTTAAATGGAGGAGTTATGGCGCAAAATTCAATATCTGAATAATCGGTTGTATTATATGTTATAGTCACCCGATCTAGCCGATTCCGACAAATGTTTAATCATTTGTACAACGACACCTGCTCACCAAATTTCATCAAAATAGCTCTAAAATTGAGGGACTAGTTTGCGTTCAAACAGACGGACAGACGGACAGACAGACGGACATGGCTAAATCGACTCAGCTCATCGTCCTGATCATTTAGGTATACTTTTTGATGGGTCTATCTCTTCTCCTTCTGGCACTTACAAACATCGGACCAAACTTAATATACCATTTCATTCTCATGAAAGGTATAAAAATCAGGCGGAACTTTCAGACACTTCCGACTTGCAGTTTGTTATGCTAAAATTAAATGGGCTACAAAATTTCATAATTACAAGTTTTTAGAAAATTCGAATTGAAAATTTTTAAATATTGATGAAAATTTTTTGAATTTTTATCAATTCTCTATAATGTTTAAAACTCTAATTTATGAAAAAAAATTGTCTTGCAAATCATTGTGAATGTTTAGAAAAGCATCAGCATATGGTTAATTTTTTGAGTCACTGTATTATGGACCACACACATATATGTACATAAGCAATGTGCCAATAGCATTGTCAACATTTTTGATTAAGTACCTACATTGACGAACGCAATCAGCGTGACCATCACAAAGAGCCGCATAAAACAAAGCCCTACACAAACACGTAAACTTAAATATACAAATATACTTACATAGATACGCAAGTTTATGAATTATAAAAATGCATTACAAAAGGCTATGTGCAGTTTATATTCAAAACAAAGCATAGCATTATTTATTTCCGTTTTTTTTTTTTTTTTTTGAGAAAATTTTACCATGGGCATTTTTAAAACACTCTCATTATTATTATTGTTAGTAAACGCAGTCTTTGTAGTCTTTGTAGACACTTTTCATCAGCAGCCAATCGAATCGGTTCATCGCTGCTGTTATTTGTTGCCCATATTGCCTATGAAACGTTTCGACATTGTGCTGTTTGTGCTGTCGGTGTTCAGAGGCGTATACGTAACATTCTTCATTAGTTTGTTGTGTCCATGTATTTCCCATACAGATTTTTATGTTTTGTATTATTGCAGATATATTTTTACTTAAACATTTCAACAAAGAATCATCAGCATTCAGTGCAGAGCAGCAGACTCACAACAATCAGGCGCAAATGTGTTTTGTCAAGTATTTTTTGCGAATTGCTTCTTCAAATGGACGAGTGTGTTTGAATGTATTGTTCATGTTGTCAATTATTTCTTTATAAAACAAGTATATAGTGCGTATCATAACTATAAAGCAGAGACTTATTGTTATTGACAAATTTCGAAACTTTATTTGTTTCTTATTGATTTTTAGTTAATTTTTTACGAAAGTGCACTCCATTCTAAATCCAAGCTTCATACTTTGTGCAAATTTTTATAAAATTTGAAAAAATATTCACACAAATTGTTTATCAGAATTTAAAAAAAAACAATTATTCAATTTTATTTTAAATTTCAAAAAAAAAATGAATCAGAATTTTTAGAATTTTTCTTTCAATTTTATTAAAACCTAAAAAAAATTTTAAATACTCAAATTTTCAAGTATATTTTTTTAGGCTAATTTTTTTTATAAAATACCTCTTCATTTTCTTAAAACCACTTTCAAGCAGATGGTTTTTGTAAGATATGAGTTTTTGAATTTTAACCAAAAATTTGCTTTCCTTACTCAAAAACCAATAATTTCAAAATGTTTTAATTTTTTCAAATTTTGTGATCTTTTTTTCTTAGTTTGTTGTTTGTATGTTTTCAAAGAGTACCAAAATTTTCAAGGTTTTTTTGGAATTTTTGAGTTTTTCAATAAAAATTTAATTATTTATTAATAAAATATAAAAAAAAAAATTTTATATAAAAATTTCATTTATCAAAAACGAACATTTTTTTAGCTAATTTTTTTTAAATTTTTCTGTGTACACTAAAAAGATTTTTAAATAGGTGCTATTGGTTTTTTGAAAGCTTCAATTTTTTTTACGTGGGGCTAAAAAAATAAATATTGAAAACAAGTTAAAACCGAAAAATTCCAAATTTTTTGGTTTTCAAAATTTGATAAAAGAAAAAAAAATAATTTTTTCTGTGGTAAATTTTTTCTGCATTTTCTTGAAATATCCTAAAATTTTCATGCTGACTTTTTTATAAGTTTTTCATAATACCTTTTTTTGCAAATTTTTTATAAAATTTTAGTTTGTTAGCATTCAGAATTTCAGGCGTTGTATAAAATTTAAAAAAAATTAATTAAACAAACTTCCAACAATATTTAAAAAACTTTGAAATAAGAATTTTCGGACATTTTTTGAATGTGCCGGTTTGTAATTGATTCAATTTTAGATATCCTATTGCAAAGATCCTAAAATTTTTAAGTATATGTGTTTTATTTTTTATTTATTTTTTTTTTTTGATTTTTGTAATTTTAAATTTTTGAATTTTTAAACAAAAATTGGTTTTCCTTCCCAATCTCTAAGTAGCTAAATATGAAATTAGTATTCTAAATTAATTAATATCCTTTTCACTCTATGATGCATTAGAAAAGCCGCAGAATTAATCAAAAGCCTAATCAAACCAAACTCTTTGTGATAAAACCAGGCAGATTAATTCACTCTCGAAATTTCGATTATACACCAGTTTTTCCATTATGATTTTTCCATATTCACGTAAAATATTTTCCATTACCGAAATGTCACAAAGAGGTGCAGTAGTAGTTAAAACTTATAAGAATTCCTATGACCAGTAATGCCTCAAAGCGTGTGCTATGCCACTAGAGCAAACAAAAATACCTATGTATGTATGTAGTTGTGTATATGTATAATCTGTATGTATGTTTGTATATTTGAATATTCGAGCGCATCTCTAGAGATTTTTCATTTTTATGGTTCGGTAAATCTGTGCGCTCTACTTAAACCATATTTAAATTTTCTCACCATTACTTATAAGCCACGTTTCCCGCACCAGCGATCGCATGTGGATACACATACACACATACATACACAGTATTTGTGTTGGCATCCGTACAAATGAGAAAGCGTGCGTGTATGTGGGTGTGTGTGTGCGATGTGAAGCAAAATGGCGCACATGCACATAAAAATGGATATGACATTCACATATGCGTCGGTGTTTTCTTTTTTATTTCATGCCATGCCTTTCAAATCCCTCAAAAACTGCAGAGAATCTGCAAAAGTAACAGCGTAGTCGAAGCTCGTGTCACTATGGCGCTAGCTGTGGTGTGGCAACGTTGGCGTTGCCAGCAATTCCAAATAGCGATATCTTCGTTACGTTTCAAAATTTGCATAAAGAAATCTCTATTTTCATAGAGTAGCTCCATACATCCATACACTGGACTATTTCATCCACACAAACGCCAAAGCTATTGTTTTAGTGTTTGAGCAAAACTTGCATGTGGCCATAGACAAAATCACACAATGCGTACCCTGTGGAGAGAATTTGCGAAGCTTTTGGTTAATATTTTCTAAGAAAAAAAAAATAAGCTCAAATTATAGGAAAAAAATTAAACTCAAAATAAGTAACTGTTATTATCCACAAAACACATAAAACTCGAAAATCACTACATTGTCAGTTGTCCGCCTGTTTTAGAAGCAGTCAAAGATAAAGGCTCCAAAATAAATGTATTCTCCTAAGAAAAACGTTAAACACAAAAATTATGATTTTCCAAAATAAAAATATAAGAGCAGCTCAGAAAATAAGCTGATATTTTCCAAAAAAAAAACCTGAAAACCTGAATTATTTTCCAAAAACAAAAATAAAACTCACAAAAGTAAGTCCTATCAAACTAAAAAAAAAATATAACTCAAACAATAACTGTTATTTGCCAAGCAAAAAATATATATCCAAAAATAAATTTTATTTTCAGCATAACATAACACTCCAAAGAAAAACTATTATTTTCTGCATAAAAAGTAAAACTTAAAAAATTACTTTTATTTTCCATGTACAAATTAAAAAAAAAACAATAAAGCTAAAAAAATAAAATTTGATTTCCAAGCAAAATATAACACTTAAAAACAAATAAAATTTCCCAAGTGAAAAATAAAACTCCAAAAATAACTTTTATTTTCCCAGCAAAAAAAAATAATCAAAGTTAACTATTATTCTCCTGCTGAGAAGTAAAACTCTAAAAATGTTTTTTATTTTCCAAGCAAAAACTAAACTTCAAACCATAACTGTTATGAAATAAAACTAAAAAAATAACTTTTATTTTCCAAACCAAAAAATTAAACACAAAAATATAACTTTCATTTTGTGCGCAAAAAATAAAACTTAAAAAATAATTTTTATTTTCCAAGTGGGGAATAAAACGCCAAAAATAACTCGAATCTCGCTGCATAAAAAAATTAACATATAAAACAACTGTTATTTTACACACAAAAAATATTAAAAAAATTAAATTTACAAAAAAAAACTTCATTTTCCAGGCAATTTTTCAGTTTTATAACGTTTATTTTGCTTGCAAAAAATATAACTCAAACAATAACTTTTATTTTCCAAACAAAAATTAAATTCCGTTAATAAAAATTAAAAACCAACATCAATTTTCCAATCAAAAAATAACTAGTTTTTTATTTTACCGAATTGTGAGTTTCCCTGCAGGCATTGGGCCTTGTAAATTTCCGCATTTGTTGATATAACCAAGTACTTATACACACACACACACACACATATGTATATATGTGTATACTATTATTTGACTTTAGATTTAAATTCTTTATCACAATAAGAGTATTTTTCTATATTATTTCTATGTTCGCATGTTTGGGGAAATTCGCTTATACCGTACGGGAATTAATTTACTATGTGCAAAAGCATACAAATGTAAATTTTTGTATACGTATACGCACAGCCACACCCACACACAGGGTTGTAAAGCGAAATGAAAATAGGAGAATGTATGCACGTACATTGAAACATATGTGTGTATGTATTTGTGTATGTACAAGTGTGTGTTTGTATGCTTGAATCCTTTCCGCGATTCTGAAGTGAAATTGTAAAATTATTAATCCCTAAGCGGATAATTTGTAGCTCAAATTTAATTTGAGTTAGAAACATATGGGATTTTCTTCACTCGCACGAATGTCTGCTCTCGCATTCACCCCGAGTTACTGGGCACTTGGGTATACAAAAAAAAACATCAATTTCCATGGCAATTGTTGAAGTGACTAGCTTCCATCGTGACGCAGGTCTAGTCTATTTCGTATGATAAATGCCAGGCTGTGTTTATTTTTGATTCGCCTTGGTATTTCCCTCGATCAAATGCATAAATGATTGCTAATTGTTTCGTGCAGACTGTGGACGAAGAAATAAAAAAGTAACTAGTTACAAATAAGGATGATTCATATAATTAGCCGCATATTTCATTCTTCTCTTGATTTTTGTAGTTAAGTGATTCATTCACATCCCACAAGTTGGTAAAAAAAAATTCGTTTTAGTTAAGGTAAGCCTATGATGGGTGGGTTAGTGCGGTAGCCTCTGCAAGTGAATCACTTCGACAAGTAAAGTTATTCATTGTGATGTCAATGGCATCATATAATATAACGAAACAGTTTCCAGGAGAAGCGCTGTGTGCCTCTAACGAAATTCCACAAGCAGCTGACTTTCACCCCTGAGACCTCTTCGGTGGTGTTAATGACCCAAAGTGCTTGAACCGAAATTTCGCGGAAGCAGGCCTGTTAATGAGACTATGAAACGATGATTCCACGTTGACAGATGCGACAATGGAGGTCAGTAGTAATATTAAACCTAACAATGTCCGCTGAAGGCGCGCCTACGCGGATTGAACGTTGTCTCTTTGTTGGCGCTCGAAGCTCGCGGAAGCGCCTACAGTCCAGCACCGGTCAGATGGCCCTTTTAGTTCTACATGGCGTCGTAACGCTCAGCTTTCCCTGAGTCGACAATAAGTAGGTAGGCGGGACCTAACAACAGGGCTTCGCAAACGGTCAGAGGGCCACCCCTACCGCGAGAGCGCAACCTGGAGCCATGACCTCAAGGGTCTTTTGTCGAACCAGGTCATCCATCAAATCAGTATGATACGGAAATATTGAAAAGCAATCGACAGAGCGATAACGCGCTCTCGGACCGTTTCCCATCTTACCATTAAAGACCGTAAGGCTTTGATTGCTGCCTAAATAAATGTGGACCTGTCTAAAAGGTTTTATACTGGTGAGTAGCCAATGGGTTGTCCCATTTGATGGCGGCAACATTTGTCTGAAATCCGCTGCTGTAGTCTAGAAGCCTAAATTTTTGGCTTCGATCTATCCGTAAAGAAGTCCGGTTCCCTATTTCACACACTGTGTCTCTCCCGCACTTCCTTTACTCTCATGTGAGGGGAAAAGGTTTCAATCGGATTCAAAGTAGGCAAGTAGCGATCCGTTTCTTTCGGGATAAAATCGAAGTTTTGGCTTTCGGGCGGTGCCATGTAATCAGGTCGCCGATCGAGCTGCAGCAATTTTACTGTTAACGTCTACTGAGACCACATTTAGAGTGGGTGCGTTCCAAAAAAACCCCAGTTATTAAAGAGGTTTTAGTTTAAGTTCTGAAAAAAAATTTTTGTAGGAAGCCATAGTTCAATTACAGGGCCAAAAGTCTTTCTTCGATGCCATAGAAGAGATAAATTATTAAGATAAATTTAGGTTATTTCAGTTTTAATTAAACTTATTTTCTTTAACCGAACATTATGTATAACGAAATACGATATGAAAAAGTTTTTAAGCATTAAAAACACTGTGCATTATGTACCTAAGAAACAGTGCAGTCGCAATACTTTTTTCCAGCACTGTATGTTTTAATAGCTACACAATTGGGTTACGAAATAGAAGTGGCTTAGAACTTCCATTAGTTAACAATTGTCATGGCAAAGCTCTCCTAATCCTAAAGCGGATTTCTATTCCATTGCCATTTATCGCTTGAATTGCACAAATACATAAAAGTACATGAAAGCTACATAGTTTTAAGCTAGCTTTCTTTTCCTTATCATCTTCGGCATCTTTTAAAGTGCATATTTCATTTTAAGTCCTTTGTTGATCTGTGCCCAAAAAAAAAAAATTACAAAAACAAAAACAGAAAAAACTGACTTGTAAAATTTTGCTTTTGCTGCTTAAAAGTCTGCTTCCAGGCGCATGCCAACAAATCCCTACCGCAGACTTCTGCCCCTTCCACGAGA
This sequence comes from Anomoia purmunda, assembly GCA_951828415.1. NCBI lineage: Eukaryota > Metazoa > Arthropoda > Insecta > Diptera > Tephritidae > Anomoia > Anomoia purmunda. The sequence goes on along the minus strand of OX639996.1, from coordinate 106,428,621 downwards.
TGCGTCGGGGGAGGAATAGAGCGGCGACGACTGCTAAAAAGTTATCAATGCATATGGTAAAATTCTCATTGCTAAGTTTGGAAAACACAAATCGAAGTGTATTAAAAAAAAAAAAAAAAAAAAAAATCCAAACAACAAATGAACGTTGTAAAAACTTGCAAATACTAAGAAGGTTAAGTAAGCAAAGCGAGAAAAACGCAGCAAGTACTTAGCACAAAAAGGCGCCAAAATTGCAATTCAATTGCCTACCATTTTACGATTTGCTACAATCACACACACACACACACACAAGCAGATGTAGTTAGTTACAGAGTTGCAATCGACTCTCTGAATGTCACAAAAAGAAACTACAACAATAACGACAGGCGAGTATTCCGAGCAGGGCACTTTTCGTTTATTTGCACTTCGATGACATCTTCAAAGCGGTGAAAACAAGCAAGCGAAAGAAAAAAAAAAACGAAAACTACATTGCAAAAGTTGCAGCATTCCAAAGTGAGACTCTAAAAAACTCGCCCTTTGGCTTGCCGAGGCAAAACGATGAAAATTTCAGCCACACATTTTCCATATGTGAAGAACTTTTCACTTTGCGCATTCAGTGTACGGACTCGCTTGCATCCATACATGTTGTGTTTGTATGTGTGTGTGGGTGTGTGTGTATTTTGGAAACGGTTCAAATGTTTGCGTTTGCCAGTGACAAACTTTTTCCATTAAGATGCTTAAATATCCTGCATTTCGCTTGGTAAACAACCAAAAGTGTAGACGCTTCAAGGATCTATGAATGAATGAGCGAATGAAGGATGGAATGAGCGAATGAGTGAATGAATGAATGTGTGTGGAAGTAGGCGCGTCTTGCGATTATCCTGCACTCAGTCGCACATAAATAGTTAGTACTCATACATAGAAAGCAGCAAGGGTATTTCCACACTCCGACTCTGGCGACAACCTGCCACAATTCTAGAGGAGTTATCACAAAACACCCAACCACTATAATTGACTAACCGTAGCTGTGCGTTAAGTTCTGCTTGCCACGCCCCTAAAATGATTCACAGCAAAAAGCCACGTCGTCTCAAGACGAAGTTACTTACAAACTATGGTTGTTGTTGTTGTTGGTGCTGTTGTTGTTGCTGTTGCTGTTGCCGCCGTTGTCGGTGGCGTGCCGCATGCATTCGCACAATTCTTATAAATCATTATTCTAGTCTTTACCATCATCATTATCGCCATCGTCGTCGGTGTGGCAAGTGCTGCCAAACCGCTGTAGCCACAATGGAATACTATATCTTACACATACCGCCGCAACTGTGGCAATAACACCAGTTGCAGGTTGCAAAGTGCAACTTTAAAGTTGCTCGTTTTTTGGGGAATAAGTTTCCATTCAACGCCAGCTCTAAGAAGTTTTTGTAATTTCGCACCTGTGCGTGGTAAGACTTCTCGATGGATGACAGCGGTTGGCATGGCGGTGCCGGTGCAGTGGTATTAGTGCGAGTATACAAATACTAAGGAATCTTTATAAATATATTTGGTAACAATATTTTGAAAGCCATTTCGTTTCTGCTCGCGAAACTGGAGAACGGCTGCATTGCTTCTTTATTTTTTGTTATAGATTCTACATGAAAGAGTCCATGTTTGTTTTGGGTGAAGAAATTGTTAATTTTTTTTTTTAAATGGCGGCATACAAAGATATACTTCAAATATACGAAGCCTAATGTTTATTTGTTTCCACTTTATGCGCTGCCACGCTGTTTATCCGATTTCGCTCAAATTTTGTCAACTTACTATTTGCAATTGGAAAAAGGTTATTGGCATAGTAATATTCCGACTGGTGGCGGCATAGTCAAATTATTGGCAAATGCTCTATTTATGAACCGAAAGTTTTTAAATATATTCTCAACATAAATAGTTTTGGTGCTAAAAAAAATAAAATTTTGAATTATTGGAAAAAAATGTTAACCATATCCCACTGTAATGCAGTGCATTAGTTAAGTTCGTTTGTTTGTGCCTCATGCGTTGCCACAACGTTCAGCCGATTACAACTTTAGCATTTCACATTTGAGCGAAATATTGTGATTTTAATTTCTTCCATAAAATTTGATCTTTATTTTTTAATTTTTTTTTTTTTTTTTTTTGATCACATTTGATTGACATTTTGTAATTTTTATTTTTCGATAAAAAATAATCGTTATTCTTGGATGTAAATTTTTACATCGTATTTAATCGACATTTTGTGATTTTCACTTTTTCAATCAAATTTGATCTTTATTTATTAATTTTTCGAACACATTTGGTCGATATTTTGTAAATTTTAGGTCGAAAATAATCGTTATTCTTGGATTTAAAAGTTTCCGATCAAAACAAGCGCAAAAAAATTTGTCGGCGGTAACAATAATAACAACAATAACACGACTACTATTTTATGATCGAAAAGATAACAATTAAAAAATATCGATAAAATTTCATCGGAATAATAATAATTTATAATGATAATTTATCATCGAAAATTTTTAAATTTAAATATAACGATCAAATGTAATTGACAAATTATAAAACAAAAAATCTCCTAAATCAAAATAATATGAGAAAGAATTTTTCCGAACAAAAGTTTTCGTGTTTACTGCGCCTAAAACTATGCAATAAAATTGGGTTTCAGGTCTCTAATGATGACAGGAGTCATTGTATTTGTTATATGCTACTGAGAACGCAACAATGACGTTATATCCTGAGTGAATATCTAATTACGGTTGCCAATATGAACGCTAGAGATTAAAGCGCCAATGCTATCTGCTCTTATTTTAAGGAGCTTTATGGTCTACTCTCATATAGCTAAAATTAATATTTTTCTAAACGGCATACTAATTAGCAGTTATTTCTATTTGTATAACTTAACCTATTACGCAAATATTTCGTAAAAATGTGCGAATGCAGCATTAGGAAATTTACATTTCTTTCCACGCTATTTCAAATTTCCTTCTATAACAGAATTGCCAATGTGAAAGATGCAGTTTGGTAAATGACGGATTATTGAATGAGTCGACAAAGTGCGTAGGACCACTTTAAAAATGGATTTTTGTTCTATTCTGCATAGCAAGCACTAAAGCACGTCTGGCTGTGGTAAGAGACCTAACTGTTCTACGGCCGAATGATGTCACATGTGTCATGCGTTGAAAATGCTATTTTAAAAATTTTACAATTTCATTTGTTAGTGTAACAAATCGATGTAAAATATGCAACTTCATCACTTCCCTGCATTGCGTTGAGAGGGTGTGGCGAGGTACAGGTGCAAACTTGAGCACGTTGCAGGTTTTCATAATGGCAAAGCGTTTGTGTTGTGCGCCAATTTGTATTTATCTTCACATAAACGTACGCAGAATTGGAACTGAGAGATTTGTGACTCAATTTCCTGAATCGCTATGTGTCAGATTTAAAGGATAGCTAGAGGTCTGTCAGTATTAGGGCAGAAGGTTATTATTTTTATTCATTGTATTCACTTATTGAGTGCTGTAGTGGGGGTTATTAAGACAAAAAGCTTATCATATAAAAACATATATTGAAGGATAATTTTTGATAGAAATAGAATGGGAATTATTTCTTTCCTTAAAAATATCTTGGCATATAAAAGGCAAGCACTCTACTCCTACCCACATATCGCTCAAACTGTCAATTCCATTGTTTTCAGCCTGAAAGTATGTCTAAAAAAGTAAAACAGTTTAGATATCTTTGTAATAGATCAAAAAAATATACCAGAGCTCTAGCCTACCATACCATAAGTACTTCACAATTTTTGCTTCAAAAAGTAAATTATAAACATATGAAAATAACTGGATTTCTTTTTAAATGTTTCCGATATGCATAACACCCCTTTTATTGTTGCACAAACAATTTGCATACGCGAGCTGCTTATTACATTCCGTGGCTGGTGCTGCAAAGCTCACTTTACTGCAAATCGATGTTATATTTACGATTACACATTTCATAAATAATGCAGCTTAGTGGCACTCGTTGCCTCACCGATACAAAATACAAACTTGCACTGTGTTGAATGAACTCACTATTGAAAATATTCGTTGCCATATCAAATCCGAACGTTCGGCGTTGTTGATGGTTGAGCTCGTTATATTTGAAAATCGCTTAACTATGCGTGACTAATTCGATACGTTATATCAGGCAATGAATGCATCACGAAATTAAAAGCATATCTTTGTTTGTATGAGAGTGGGTATGTACTCGTAAATTTTTGCATAGAGGAATTTCCATTACATGTATAGTAGTACGTATGGTATTTAAATTCAGTGATCGGCGAGAATGGTTATGACTTTAATGACAAATATCTTGATTGTTTTCAAATTAAAGTCAGTTGTTTTGGGGATTTGTTTTTTTTCCAAAGCTTCCGGGGCCATATATGTATGTATGTACGTCTATTCCGGTACCTCCTTTAGTTAGTGAGCAATCCGTGTACTAGGTTATTGGCTTTATCTTTTATGTTTCAGGTATACCGACTGACTGGGAAATGAAATGGATGGGGCATGAAGAGAACCCATATAAGGGAGTGGAAGTTCGGTGATGGGTTTATGGTGGATGAGAGACTCCATCGCCAAGTACTGTAACGCCACTATTCCTAACAATGTCTCGTCAACATCTCGCTGCTTGAAGGCGACGAGATCAAAAGCCACTTCAATATACATACACCTAGAATGTACTAGCGGGAATGGTATCCAAAGAAAGCTCGTCGGAGCATATTTCTCAATTTCTTCGAGCCGTTGCTGGAAAAGTAACTGACTCTCAGCAATCCCCAAAGAACTACAGGTATGACAAGAGATACGCTTCCGATTGGAACTTAAATGCACACTGCCTTATACCAAAACAGACGGAACCCCTTCATCAACAAACTGATTGGATCTTATCAGTGTTGATTTAGATGTGGTAAGTCTTCCATCGAGCAGATTTTCGCGATACGCTTATTCTAGGAAATGACCGGTAAGAAGAGAAGCGACACACATTATCTCTTTGCGAACTTTCAATCCGCTTTCCACAGGGCGAAAGGAAGTTACCTATACGCCGCGATGTATGAATTTGGTATCCCTGCCAAACTAATATGCTAATGACGCTGAGCAACATCACCGGCCTTCATGATGAAAGGGAGGTCAAGACCGCCCAACACGAGGTGGTACGCACGATTGAGAGTTCGCTCTACTAAACACAATTTACTATGGCCTCCTACATAGCCATTGATTCTATAAATTAGGCACTTATGGAAACAGGTATTGGTTACTGTGTCCGGTCATGGATCGTATCTGTTCTAAGGAGTAGGTTAATTCACATCTAATTAGGATCACAGAGCAGGGTCGGATATTCTCAGTGAATGTGCTATCACCGCCGTTATGGCTCATGGTCTTGAAGAAAATACTGGTAAAGCTACATTCTCAGAGAATCAAGACTGTGGTTTAAGCCCGATGATGTAGCGATGCTGGTTTCGGGTCAATTTCCTTCGGATATAAGCAAAGTCATGAAACAGACGCTAAGGATTGTAGATTCCTGGGTCGTAAGTGGTTTTATTGGAGAGAACACCGAGAAAACTCACCTTATGCTTTTCACAAAGAAATCCTGATTGCCTGATTTCACTAAACCAAAGTTTTGAGGGTCGTAACTGGGTCTGTTAAGCAAAGTGAAATATCTTGGTGTTATGCTGAATATAATTGGAGGCTGAATATGGAAGAGTATACAAGGAATTATCTTTTAAGAATCAATATATTTGTCGGTCTATATTCTAAATAATTTATAGCCAGAAATTGTTTATTCATCAAAGCCTAAAGATCAAATTTATTGAGACTTCCTCACTATTAAATTATTTTTAAATAGTAATACTTGACGCCCATATCTCTTGTTGGGTGCAGGGCCGAGCTTCTCTTACAAATTTATTATGCAGAGGGACAAACAATTGATTTTTATGAAAGTCTTATTTCATTGTAAATTTAAATGCATTAATCATTTATTGTATAAAACTTAAACTTGAGGGACATATTTATTTCAAAGTTGACTTAAACCAGCGTTTTCTTATGTTGTGTATGTATGTAGTGAATTCTTCGCAAAAGTTTTTACTCGCTTTGAATTTATGATTTAAAAGCATGTTTCCATTTCTCTTACTATTTTTCTATTTTATTTTTATTTTTGTGCAAAAAGAGCGCAATGTGTGGATATAAGAAGCATATAATAATAAATTTATTAAGCTACATTCATCATGGCCTGTGATCCGTGTGGTGGCAATGTCGCCGAAATAAAAAAAAGAACAAACTGCAGGAAGGATTACATGATGCATTGAAAAGAAGTCGGTGAAAGCAAGACCAATTGAACTGTAGCGCGGGGTATAGAGCGGCTACATATAAATCAAATGAATTAAGCCAAGGTAACTGGAGCAATATCATTGAAGTCATAACTGCGACGTGAAAAAAAGAACTGTATAACAAAAAAACAACAACTACAACACCAGTTAATACGCGCCACTGGCAGCGGCAACGCTAAACCCTGCAACTCTACAAAAATTCCGACGAAACATATTTACGATATGATGCAGTGCTGCGCTTTAGCTTAACTGAATTCAGTTGAACTTAAATGAAATGTATTTACAACAACGATATAGATATATATAGCAACGTATCATATACGTGCACACACACACACACATGCACAAATATCTGTACACACACACACACACATATACTTACATAGATAGGTACGTAGGTACGTATACTAAAATCAAAGCTAAATTGAATCAAAGAGAAGTCAGCGGCAAGTTCACCAGCAACAACAACAACAACAACAACCAAGAACCAACAAACCAACCAACCGCCGACAACCGCAACAATATTGCTTTCAACTACTTTGGTTGGAAAGTTGGAAAATGTAAGGAAAGCTGCAAATATGTACACACATACATACATAGGTGGGGGGAGGGGTGGCGTGGAGAAGTTGTTTGTGGTAAATCAAATTTTACAACCTGTGACCTCGGTCGGTTGGTCGCTCGCTCGCTCGCTGGCTGCTAATAAGATTTCGTGGTTGCCAGAGCAGAGGTAGGTAGCGAATGAGCAGCGATTGCATAACGGCTATGTGTGTACCTTTGTTTATATGTATGTATGTATGTACGTATATTTTGTATATGTATTGTAACTATGATTGCGTTTTTTTCGCGCGCGTTTCAGTAATGCAATATTAAATACTGGATTATTTGAGATTTGACATGGTAAAAAATGGCGCGCGGAAAGGTACTTAGCATGTGTGTGTGTGTGTGTGTGTGCATTGTGTGTAGGTTAGAGTGTCAGATCTTTCATGCGAAACTTCGAACTCACACAAATTTGAAAACGAAAGAGTTAAAAAATAAGTACTGTATTCATGTAAACCTGTATGACAATTTAATTTCAGTTGCAGATATTAATTTTGAATTATGAAAGAGGCAGTTAGTATGTATCTATCAATTATTCTTAACTGGTGCCGGAGTTATGGCCGATATCAAAAAAAAATGCGTTAGACATTCCCATTGTCACTTTTACCATAGGTCAGGCGCGGAACCATCAAAAGCCATACATTCGCTTATACGAAAAAAATGGTTTACATTTGTACTCTCTACACTTTGGTGTTCGCTCCACTTGAAGAGTGTCACTTTTTCAATTTTTTTTTTTTTACATAGAAATTGCCCGGACGAAGCTCGGAAACCGAACACTCCAAAGCCACCATTAGTGTGGTAATTGAATCCGAAATAAATCTTCTACCGTCTAAGTACTAATCCCTCCGGTACTACCGGCAAGTATTTCGGAGAGATGGTATGTGCCACTAAGCTCTACATTCGTTACAGTCGGTATGAAGTTGCATCAACATCTACTCTTCGTATGGAAGTGGATGAAACTCCTAGCCGCTTGGCAGACGGTGTGGTTTCAAAGCCGCGCTGCCTCGGAAGTTGACATAGGAATGGATTCCAAGCCTTTTGTACCATTTTGTAGGGCTCGCCATATTGTAAACCACGGACCCACTTTTTTCTAACTGGAGTATAGTATCCATCAGATTTTCAGCCATGACTAGCAGTGTTCATTGCACAAAAGGTGCAGAAGTGATCGTCCTCATGCTTAAACCTGGGCCTATGTATATGATTTGAATTACCCATATCCCGTCAGTTTTTGGGTTTGATGGAATTTCTATGCATCCAAGTCGCCTTTCTGTCGAGTGCAGACATGCGCCTGAATCAGAGCACACACTCCAATCCTTGGCGCTTTATGAGAAGTGAAGCGCCCCTGAGTAAATGTCCAGGAGTGAGGATTGCGAAGTCGCAGGGCTAATGTGAAACTATATATAGGGATCATGTGTTGAAAATGATTTCAATTCGAGCTTATAGGCTATGGAATTCTTCGTAAGTAAATTTGCAATCGGTGGGGGTTTTTTAAGTTAATTTCCAAAGAATGCCTTAGGGTACGTATTTTTTATTAAAATAAATTAGGCAAATTGTTTTTCATTGGTTCTTTGGGCTTCGGCAAAGGTTTTTTCCATTTTCCCAAATTTTTCTTCCATGCTGATTAAAGAGTGCTACGGTACTCTCCAGCAATGCGGTGTTGGGTGTTGGGTATCAGGCCACAGCGGAATTGCGAAGAACGAGCTAGCAAGGGTACAGTTAGTCCAAAAGTAATACCTCAGATTAGCAAAGCTCTTCGGCTAACCCTTTGACATAGAAAACGCGAACCTACTTGGTAAGGCCGACCTAAGGCTAGAGGCGCGGGAAAAGAATGGAATCTTTAAGGTCGCAATGTTCTACCGCTGTTAGGACAATATATTTATTACAATTATTATTATTATTAGATTAGTGTGGCGCTGTACGTGAATTTCCTTAAAGGCAAGGATGTGCACCGAAATCGAATCAAAATACTAATTATTTTATTAATCCCGGAATATAAGCCGATTGAGTTCAAATTCAAATTCATAGAATGTGTTTGCAATGGTGTCTAGTGTGAAATATGAAAATCCCGATAGGTGACGCTGGAGTCGAGATATTTCTAAAAACCGAATTTACAGTTCAATTTGTTTCAAATTTGAAACACATATTAGCCACACAATTGCAAATATTTTATTTGATACTTGCGTCGATAGGTGGCGCTGGAGTAGAGTTATTGCTAAAAACAGCATTTAGAGTGGAAAATTCAACCGAGCAGATATATCTCTAAAAACCATATTTACAGTCTAATTCTACAACACATAAATACATAAGCCATGTATTTTCTTATAAAATTGGTCTGGCAGATGTCTCTCGAATGAATATAATGAATATACCAACAGACACACACGGCAAGTGGGCAATCATTCTAAAAACAAAGCTAATCGTTTTCATCCTTCAAATGTCTCTATACAAAAAGTTCTGTCCTATAAACAAATTGAATGTAAGTAGCATATTATAAAATTAGTAAAAAAAAAATTTATTTACGCCACAATTGGTGCAATTTGCATACTGCAGTCTACAGCAATTATCTATTTTATTCAACAATTCTTTTCATTGCTTATAACCTTCTTCTTTTCAATACGCTTCCAAAGAATAATCTGATCTACATATGTACCAAAAAGGTTCGTTATTTGTTGGAAAATTGCCATAATTTCTAATTCACCTTCACAGCATAAACAAAAGGCCATTCAAGTGGCATGACAGGGTCTCTCTTAGCCACTCTATTGGAATGTCATGCCTAATTAATATCACCCATACGACAGGACTTTCAGACGCATGCCAGTATACAAAATTTATCTAGGTATTAAAATATAAAAAAAAACGAAAGTTAAGTGCATCATTGCAGTTAAATCAAAATGAAAAGCAACGCAAAAGCAAAATGAAAATTTGAATGAAAGAAATGGATTCAAAATGTCGGCAATGAGCTGTAGAAAAGGTATAAAGTGTGCACATTAATTAAAAACTAATTTCTTCCATAAAAATTCAGTAAAAGCTGTGAAGTGTGCATTGCTTCACAGCCAAAGCCTGCGGAGTGCTAGGCGGTCCTGGGCGGCTGTAGTAGTGAGCTGGAAAAGTGCAGTATGCATAATGCAAAAAGCAAATGTTGCAAGCAGCGGCAGCTTTAGTAGCAGCAGACGAGTCGAGAAGCAGCCTGAACAAAAGTAGATGTAAAGTAAGCAAATATTAGTTACGAGACGGGCGGCGCATGAATGAAAGGTGGAAGGCTGCGCATTTGCAATCACGTATACATAGTAGTCTCGTATAAAGGAGTGAAAGGAGTAGTGATGTGTATGTAGAGAGGATTGCGCTTTGGGGCGGTGTGTCAGCTGTTACAAAAATGCGGGAAAATGTAAAAATCACTTTTTACGCTTGTTTAGTTTCAATTAAAATAGAAAAACCAGTATAGTCGCAGCGGCTGCTGCTTAGAAGCAGAAAAAAAAACACAACAACTTTCGCATTCAATAGCAACATCAACAATAATAACAACACACTAAGAGTGTTGGCCAAAGTGGCTTTGGAATTTTGCAACACACATGTCGTAAGTATTTACGCCCTCACACCACGCCAGCCAATGTGGATATGAGCACCTGCAACTGTTTACCCACACATAGTATGTATGTGTGAACAACAGCGACGTCTCAAAGGCGGAGGTAAAAATTATTAAAAGGGCCCTGCAACGGCATAATATTTTTTAGAATAGTTTAACAATTTATCGCGGCCTTCAAAAACCGTGGACATTGGGGAACTCGGGATCATATCTACGTAAGCAGGAAATAATTTTACATAAGGATGTGCTGCAGTGGCAGACACATTGACCTCCGAAACTCAGGGCGCGCTTACTTGTTCACAACATGAATACAAAGGAGGTTAAGGTGGATCTTAACACCCACGTCGCTAGATCCTTACCCACCTTCGACAGCATGCTCTCTTCCTCAGCCCATACAACTGCAATCGTCAACAAGGTACAAAGTCACAACAATGTTTCGCGTTGAGTGTCCCCTTCCGGCCACCCAGGTTCTCGCCGCCGAGTCATCACCCAGGCGCTTCATTGGGCATCTGCTTAAACTTACAATCACTAGATCCGACAGCGTACAGACAGGCCATCAACAGCATTTGCCGAGAGATAATCACCACCTTCTAAAACTCTCGTCCCGTGTATACTGTATTTGGGATCAATCCACCAACCATTGCAGTAGAGAAATTCCAGCTATCTCGTGAATCTCCCGCGTTACTCTGGCTTAACTTGGATACTGTACTCCTACTTGTCCAGCATGAACGCAAATTATTGTATTGTGATAACAGCATAAACATTTGGGCCAGATATGAATAGTTTCTATTTTATCTATTATAAAGAGCGTGTAGCACTACAGAATCCATACATTTTTTATGCATGTAAATGACGCATTACAGAGATATCAAAACTGTTGTCATTATCTTCAGCATATGTACATTCAGGCTGAAGGCAATGGAATTTCACCTGAGCAGAAAGATTGTCTTGTAAATTAGATTTATTTTACATATTAGACAATGCTATTAAGTGGCGCATAGTGGCGATGTCACAATTAATAGCGGTATGGTTGGAGATAGGGATAATGAGAAAACAAGCAATCTTCACACGGTCAGCGTGGCTGAGTGGTTGTGTGCTCGCCTAGCAACTCCGTGTACCATGGTTCAATGCCAGGTAAAGTCTAGAAAGAAAGAAGTCTGATGAGGAGATGTGGTGATCTCCGAAATAGCAGCTATCACTTCTACCACTTTGAAAAATTGTTGTTTCTCATATTATTCCCTAATACAAACCCGGCCTCAAGATCTATAAATTATACAGACGATTCATGAATATTAGGCCAGAAATAATAATAATAAGAAAAATAAATTGTATATTACAATTTTAATATTTTTGCGTTCAAATCCAGCAAACCATTAAGGAAAAGAAAGACAGAACTATCTTTGCTTCTTTCTACATCTTTTTGTTAACGATTCTTTGACTTCGGGAGCGCCGCCGGAGTTCGGGGCCCGAAAAGTTCGCCTTACTCGCACAGAATTAACATAGATGTGTGCAAATCGCGCGTTTGCTGCAAGAAAGGCATTTTTTAAATTAATTTTTTTTTGTGTTAAGTATATAGAACCACTAACTCCTCTTTTATGTCACGTAATGATAAAAAAAAGCATCCGCTCAAGGAAAATCAATCTGACTTCAATTTTACTAGCGGAGCATAAGTAAGTTTATAACTTTAAAGTCGTTAGTCTTAAGTTTTGCATTTTCGAAATATGATACTCTTCCAGCAAGTGCGCGATATATATACATTTATACTATAAGTTACATATCTGAATTTGTGTGCACTTACTATAGTCGTGCTCGTATGTGAACGTACCAAACACTTAAGCTTTTGATATGCCAGCCAACGATATATCCGAGCGTTGAAGGACGTTTGCGCGTTAAATTATATGCACATTTCTCCGTCTTTTATTATAACATTTTTCGCATTTTCATTTTCATTTTTAGTTTTTCATTTTGCATTTTGCATATTAAAAAATTGTATAATTAAAGGTCTCTTTATGTGGCAATATTGCATTTATATGACTATACGACGCCAGTACGACATTTAAGTACTCTTAAATATTTACTAACACAACATTGTTGCATAGAAAGTTGTTGGAAAATATCAAGGTAAATGTGTTTATTGCTAGTTTTCGTATTAAATTCATGTGACATATTACAGTTGTGGTGCTCTACACAAAAAGCCTTCTCAAATCTTATTAATCTCTACAGTTGACTGAACAAGTAAGAAAATGAAAAATACACATGTGGATAATAAGACAAAGATGTTTAAGCTACTGCAAATAAATGGAACTGCACTTGTTGGAAAAAGTTGATTTTAGGAACTATGCTTGATTTGCTGACAAATAGCGCGAATTGAAAGCGGCTGTTGGGGAATCAATGCAATTCGCAATGAACACCGTTTAATATTTGTTTCTTACCCGAAAACATCAGATCGTCTAATGGTAATAAACTACAGTTTTTTTTTAGACCAAATTCCAATTCGTTCGCTCATTATGAATATTTTAGAAAAGACCTTCCGGAAACTGTATCTTAAATAAGCAAAAACGGTTAATTAGTTTAATAAAAGTTTCTCCAAATCCCGATATTTTCTTCCGATTGCGTAAAGATACCATCAAAATTACTAAATAAAAGTCTAAAAAAAAACACACGAACTATGTGCTCTACAAAATTAAAAAATTAAAATTTTTTTGATAGTTGTTTTTCTTCAATCCAGATAAACTTTTGATGTATGTAGATTTATAAGTGATCATTATGCCAGTACTCCGGCAATATCAATAGGCAACAACCGCCAAATCCCCCAATTTTTCGCCTACGTTCGTTGAAAAATAAAATTGTAATGCAAGATATTTATTTTCACTATTTCAATTTAAATGCAAATAAAAAATTAAACAAAATATTATAACATGCGTGTCAAACTAAAGGTTTTAAAAACGGTTAATTTCAAAAATAATTTTTGAGAGCGTTGCCACTTTTGTAAAAAATAAATACCTAAAATTTTAAGTCCCATCAAATATTGAAATATGGGTCTCAAAAAATGGAAGTTTAAGAAATCTTTATATTGAAAATAACTTTTGAACGGCTTGCCACTTATTTAAAGCATAAATCAAATGAAATTATTAAGTTAAAGGAAGTATCGCGGCATTGAATTTAGAGGAAGTAGTCTTAAAATAAACTTAATCATGAAAATGTGTTTAAATAGTTTTGCCACATTTTTGAATAGGGTTGCCACTTTTTAAAGACCTTTGATTCAAATTAATTGGTAAGGTAACGAAAATTTCTACTATACTGAAGTCAAACGAAAAAGCTTTCAGCTTTTTATATTTGGAGAGGGTTGCCACCTGTTAAAAACTTATATTTAACAAAATTTTTAAAATAAATAGACAAGACAGGTTAGAGGCTCGAAAAAATGTTGAGGGACTGCCAACTGTGCAAAAATTAAATACACAAAATTTTTTGAAAGCGGTTTATAAAAGAGTTGCCACTTATCCAAATTCAAAATGTTTTATTTAAATTAAGTAAAATAAAAAAAATTTAACTATTACACAAAACCGTCACAGTACATGCCATTTACCAAGGCAATTTTTTTAATAAAATTACCACCCATAAAAACTTATAAAAAATGTATGTAGCGAGCTCTGCCCGCGAAAAAACGTACGGGAAATTGTTTTCGGAATTTTATTTTGATGCAAAAATTTATGTAGGCGCTCTAGAAGCATTTTTATGTAATTATAAAAAGATTAGCAAGACAGGCAAGCGCATAGGATGATCAGCAAATTTCTGTAGCATTCTGTTCATCAATGGAATGGAATTGAGGTAGGCCGGAGTAGGCACTGAGGCATAGCTGGGTACAAATGGCCATTTAGAGTCGTCATGTCACCTTGTCACTTTTTCACTTCTAAACCCTACGAGTATTAGCCAGCTAAAAATAAAATTCGTGCATGTATGCAGCTCTTTCATTGCTTTGTATTATTACCCCAATCGTGTTAATCACTTTATTTCTCCAACATAATAAGTAATTACCTACGGTGTTTAATAATGTAGAAATTTTCGAAGAAACTTATTGTTGTTTTCAAGCAATCCGATTTTCATTTTAACAACTTCACACAAATACACACTAACACAATAATATAGCATGCCAAATGTACGCACACATTCTTCTACATACTCGTACACACATACTACAGGCGTATTAATAAATATTTCAATTTCAATTAATTTGCCATGCTTTACCTTTTCAATTTATTTTCGATTATGTACCTGGTATTGTAAATAAGATTAAAATACTAAATTTCGATTTATTATACTTCAAATAACATCAAAACATCTTATCACAAACGGCATACAATAATTTGTTTTCTATTTACATACACAAACAATTATTTCGTTTCCACCACAGTCGTGGTCATGACTAAAGGGATCAAAAGTCAATCAAAGATATGGATGGGACTCAATTTTATGGTTAAGAATTTGTGAAATACATAATTTGTTCTTGCCATATTAATTTAACGCAGATTTACAACAACTTATGTGTGTATGTATGTGGTATGCCACAACAAAGCTGGTGAACAAAATAAATTTGTTTTTCTGTTTTTTTCTACAATATATGGTCATTGGAGTAACGCTATTTCATAAGTCTACCAAATTGTTAAACTTCCTTAAAAAGATTGCTTGGAAAATTGCTTATTTATTATTCTTAATCAAAATTGCAACCAAACTTGGTGTGACCAATGATGTAAAGAAATTTGTCAATGGAATACGTAATGTTTGTGGCAAAAAACGACATTGTGTTACTAGAGCCTAAAACTAGGCAAACGAATTTTATTTCGCCTCAAACGACATTTTTTTCTCCAGGAAAAAATTTTAATTTCAAACTCGGGTACTAAGCAGATACAACTTCTAAAATTTTGCGGAGCACGTTGGATCGCGCATGTGGTTTCATTTGTTTGGCGCCAGAGGAAATGGAAGAGTTGCAGAGTAAATCATGGCGAAACGCATAATGCCTGCCTTGCGTTCATTTGAACGACCCAATTAAACATTAAAATGACAATGGAAACCTATCTTCATTTTGACGAAAAATATAAGTCAAAATCTGCCAAAGCAATAGGGCCGTTGCAATCCAGATAACGTCAAAAAAATCGGCAGGACTACACTGAAAATGTTGAAGTCCATTTTATATGATTTTTGGGTCAGTTTTCAAAAGAGTTTGCTTTAAGATTTATGGTACTAAATATTCTGGATAATGGCATTTATTCAACTTTCATTTGGCTCATATAAATTTACCTATGGAAATAAAGTAATAAAATATAAGAAACATTCTTGCACATGCAAATTTCTAGTAATTCAAATTACATTACGTTATTCGTAATTGGGTTTTGTCATAAATTTTTAATTTGTACTCCCCAAAAAATTTCCTGTCTCCAACCCATATTTGTATATTTCATATAATTTGCGTATAGTTATTTAAATTCGAAATTTTGTTTGATATCCGTACCGTTATCCCGTATACCAAGCTATTTAATTTAAAACCCCTTTTATAACAACAAAATTATTTTAGCTTTTTTTATAATTTTTCCGAAGCGGTGCAACCATATCCACATTTTTTTCTATGCTAAATTTAGTCATACATTTCATTTACATTAATGGTTTTATCTGAAGTGTACAATATCACGTTTTCAATTTTGTTTTAGATTGGTGACAACCCTAATTTAAACTGTGATCTTGAGCTCTTTCAAACTATTTTCATTAAATATCGGAACTTTTATATTTTGTACGTAAATATCTTCTTTTTTTCTGTTTCTTTGTTGAAAAAGTGGCAACCCTAACAAGAATTGTTTATATTTAAAATTGGCTCATATATTCTCAATTTAATTACTTTACTTTTTTTTTTTTTTAATTTTTTTAAACACTGGTTTTTATTAGATAGGTAGCAACCCTAATCTTTGTTGTAGAGGCATTTCAAACTATTTTCGTTTAATATCGGAGCTGTTGTTACTTCAAATTGTTACTTTCTTCAAGAAGTGGCAATCCCAACAAAATTTATTTCCATCTAAAATTTGTTCAAACATTCCCAATGTAATACTATAATTTCAGTATTTTTATAATTAAATTTTGTTGTTGGAATTGTTCATATCTTTCAAAAACCTTCTGAAGGAATGTAATAAAAATCGACAATACCTTAAACTATTAGCCATCAGTGTTAGTGTAGAAAAACAAAGATAAAAGCGATAAACTTTTTTGTAAATGACAAAATGTCAAAAACAAATTTATACTGGTATTTGTACCATTTCACAGTTGTTTTAAATTTTGTGTAAATCAAAAGAAAAGCAATATCCCTTTATATGTTCACTCGGAAGCAATAAATTTTTGCATTGACACAGCCAAACTAGCATTTTCATTTTATTTACATTCCCACTCACTACATATGTACTTATCCCTATAGGAAAATTAGAAAGTTTTACATTTGGGTGAAAATTCCTGAAGTGGTCAACCTGAAAATCTTTTGGTATTTTTCTGAAAGCGAACAACGTACCTATCATTTTTGCTAAAGAAACTTACATTGCAGCAAGTCAGAGTTTTTTATTTGCACTTTAGGATTAAGAAGACCAGAATAGGGTACCACCATTTGTTTTACTATCTTAATCGAACTTCCACAAAATGTACCAAGTAAGTAAAATATTTATAATGCCTTCGGATATAATATGAAAAAAATGGTGAAAGGAGGAATGGTGGGTGTTAAAATGTAGATTTGAAATGTTAAGTTTTTTAAGTGTTCTTCAGCAAACACCATCTGGACGGTGTTCCTTTTCCAAAAAATACCATGGCTACTCTGTAATCTACGTTCTTTGTTAGTAGTAAAAACATGCTGCACGACGGCATCTTACAAAGCTATCAAAACTGTTATCATGTTTTATGCATACTTTTAGGCTGAAGGCAATGGAATTAATCGCATCAGGGATATGTGGTGAGGAGCAGGACGATGGCTTTCATATGTTAGTTTACCCGATCTCTTCGTGGCGATTGAGCACCATGCACACAACACATATGGCAGCACGTATGGGTTTAGGACCACAGAGGCATCGAAGGTAACGAGTATGTCAATAGATTATCTAAAGGTGCGGCGGTAAACTCACCCAAACGACCCGAGCGCTTCCTGGCATTAGAGCAATATATTATTAGAGAGGTGCTTAGGAAAGAGGAAAATACTTTAAAGGAAAGATACTGGCACCAGGGAACGGAGTTACGCTAGGCGAAGTGTCTACTGGCGGAGTATAAAAGTAAGCTATCAAAACAGTTTATCGACCTCTCTAAGGATTACTTGGGGATACGTACAGGCTTTTTTACAGGTCATTGCAGGCTGCGAAGCCATCTGCACAAGCTTGGAGACCCCGATGCACCTGGTACTCGAGTAGGAAGCCATCTCGAGAAGACCAACCATCATCTTAGACTTCTTAATAAGAGCTAGACGAGGTGTTATAAAGATCGGAGCGCACAATGGATCTTAAAATCGAAGTGCAAAGATCAATACCAATATTTATGCCTTAGGAAAATACTCCCAATCGCATCGCTTAGGAACTTCAGACAGTTTTTCTTTTTTGCTTTCAAAATAATGGAAGAAAAACTTTATTTTGGAAGTAAACTGCAAGTATTTCCTATTCGTATCTGTTGCGTATCTGTTGCGTGTCGGAATACCTGCCTGGAATTTTTACTTCTTCCCAAGTAATACACGCATTTTTTATGTCTACCGATAATTTTTTTTTTTTTGTATTTATGTGTGAATCTACGTCCACCTCGAAAACACAATTTTCAAACAAAATTAAGACAAGGTCAAAACACACCGATCCACAGCATGAATAATGAATAGAAGAAAGGAAAGAGTGCAAATTTCTAAAAATTCCCACAATCATCTCAATGATATCTGTGCAACAAAAAACAGCAAACAAAATATATGTATGTAATTGTCGGAAAACAAAAAATAACAACACTGCAAAAACATGCGTCAAATGCTTAATAAACACTGCAGCCATGTGCAGCGGCAAATGTACTCTCTCTCTCTCCATCTCTCTCTCTATCTCTAACTGACTGCACAACCCGACAGTGCAAATGTGCGTGTGCAAATAAATTGCATCAATTGCCATAATTCATTGGCATGCATGGCGCAACAGAATTCAGCAGTACTTTGCACCCGAAAATCGGAGTGAATTATGAACTTGCAACTGCAGCAACAACAACAACAACAACAACAACAACCACTAGCATGCAAGAGCAACATGCAACTTGTAGCTACCTACATACATACTACGAAAACGAATAACCAGAGGTATGGTCATGTGTACTTACACAAACACAGAAACACACACACTTGCATTGCATAGAGCACATGGACATAGTGCAATTTCCCTTTTTGTTGCTTCATTTCCGTTTGTTTTGGACTATCGACGTCGCTGTTGCTATCGTCCTTGCCGCCGCGCTGCCCACTACCTCTAAACGAAGCAGCCAGCCAACCAGCACCTTCACTCTCAAGGACCATAAAAACGGATAACAAACTGCCACACTTGGTTGCAACTTTATGAGCATAATCGAGAATGGCATGCACGGCCGGGCAGTCGAGACCAAGGGGCAGTTAAAGAATTTAAATGTTTTCAGCAATTTTATTCCCTAGTATAGCCAAGCAAACGGCTAACCAACTATCGATTTAATATTCTATCGTTCTTCTATCGGATTTAAATGCAGATAAATATATCTCGATATGTATATACATATGTACATATATATAGATTGCGCATAAAATGTTAGTGCAGATGAAGCTATTTTGTTGGCCTTTTGTTTCTTCATTTAGTAGATTCGCTTTGTGTTGAAAGCTTGAAAGCACAAGCGTTGTTGTTGTTATTGTTGTCGTTGTCATTTTCGCATGTTAAGTGGTATTCATAAATATTTCGAAAACCAAATAAATACTCGTATGTGTGTGTGTGTGTGTGTAGATATGGCTATGTATAAATAATATATACTATCCCCTATAAATTTGGTATAAAATGGAAATATTTTTGCTGCATGTCTCCGGCAAATGTCTGGACTTTTGTACGTATACGATGAATATACGAGTATTTTATCGGTAATTGACAATTTATGCAAACATTCATAAATTTGTTTTTACATAAACGTAAACACTTAATGTCGATATTGTCATCGTTAAAGCTTACGGCCTTCGTAGAAACCCAGTCTGGTGATTATCACGGAAGATTGCCACCTTAATTGTTAAATAAGCTAGAGAAAATGGCACAAAAAGAAGAGAATAGAAGTCAATCAATATTTATTGGGATAAAAATTGATACAATTTTTTTTTACGTCATCGATAAGCATTATTTTGAGACTTGTATTATAAAAGTGCTTTGATAATATTTTTAAGGTTGGGAAATTTTTTTTTAGTTATCGATAACTATTATTTTGAGACTGATGTTGCAAAAGCTTTTTCACAATAATTATCAACAAAATAAATTTTTCAACTATTATTTTGAGACGTACATAATATATGTATCAGTTTCTTTATAATAATTATTATTCAATTTTTTAATAATTATTATTTTGAGATTTATATTATAAAAGTCTTTTGATACTTTTTGACTTATTTCTTTTTTAATTCTTCATAATAATTGTCAACGAAAATAGATTTTGAAGTCATCGACAACTATTATTTTTAAAGTTGTATTTAAAAAATCTTTTGATAATTATTGTAAGTGAGAAGTATTTTTTAAGTTATTACTCTACTCTGAGACATATAGTAAGTTTTTCTCATGATAATAAATTTTGAAGCGATCGGTAACTATTATTTTGAGTTTTTATTGTAAAAGTATTTTGATAATAGTTATTAGAGATAAACAGTTATTAAGTTGTCATTTATTTTTAGCCCTATCTTTAAAAAGTTCTTTTAATTATTATCAGCCAAATAAATTTTTTAAGTCATCGATAACTGTTATCTTGAGACTTATATTATAAAAGTCCCTTTGATAATGTATTATAATCGAGATAAATTTTGTAGTTTACAGATAACTATTATTTTGAGTTTTACATATATGATAAAAGTCTTTTGATAATAATTATGCCTGAGACATATTTTTTTGGGGTTTTGAAATACGAAACCCGTTTTAGAGACTAATTTTGGAGTAATTTAGAATCATTTTGTGACTTAAACCTAAATTATTCCCAACTAGCCCTAAAATAGTTCCGGAATGAACGCAAACTAGGCCCGAAGTAGTCCAGAAATCGTTCCGTAATAGAAGGGGAATTCTTCCTCTACTTCTAGTAGTCGGAAAATAAAAAAATATATAGATTTCGTAAATTCTAGTAAACTGATGAAATTGCACTTTATTTATGCATTAGTAGGCAGGTGGCAACTCTCTATAAAAATACTTTTTTTAAGCTTTTTTTAATGTTTAATTAAAAAACGAAATAAGGAATAGGGGAAAATTGGAAAGGAGCGAATTCTTTGATGAATCTGCGAAGAAGATGTGCACATTGGGTCATCGATGTTGTCCCCATGGATTGTGTCCTGTAATCAAACCGAATCGAGTTCGTAACTTTTTTCTTCTCCATCTAAGAAGAATTTTCGCCACCTTCTTTTCAGGAAGCGCTTGGCTGTTTTGCAGATGTTGGTAGTACACCAACGCTGCACATGTGTCTTATCCCTGTAATACCTGGTCGTGCTACGATGAGCCCTTTAAATGGCTGCGGTCCAACGGAATCTTCCAAACACCACACGATTTCAAGCTTATTCCATTTTGCAATTTTCAAAGAGGTGAGAGCAGTCTACAAGGCCCACGTTGTTGTACCTAAAGCAGAGAAGCATTTTAAATCGCCATACAGATACCAACCAGCTTCAGTTACATTTTCTGCCTTGTACAAGAGACTCTCGGTATCGGTTTATCTTTTGGGATCAAAAGCAATAGGTATTATTCTGATAATCTTCCAAACATCGCTCGGTATCCGGAGCTCTCAGCGTCGTGCCACAATCCGAAAGAAAGTTTACCTTCCCTCATCTTGCATCGTCGTTAAATCCAAAGGTAGCAAAGTTCAACAAAGCATTCAGAGCCACTCCAGTCGATTTCACGCGTGGTTCTAGGCCACCAAACTGCAGCAGAGTACGTAATGGTTGGTCTGATTGCAGCTGTGTATACCCAAAGTGCCAAAGCTGTTCTCTCAGACCCCAAGTCTTACTAAAGGTGCTTCGACATTGTACAAAAACTTTCATTGCTCTAAAATAACTTAACATAAGTGGGATTGACAGACGGACGAAGGTCTACTAGGAGTGGATGCAACTTTTAATCTACATTACTACTAAAATGCATCTCTGCACATTTTAATCTCATTACAGACAACTCTGATCGAACGAAAAGAGCCTCGAACAATATGCTAGACGGAAGAACCAAACACTCAAATAAAAAGCCCGAAATAGTTGTAATACTCAATCCTTAACAACCCAGTTCTATTTCGCGAGACAGTAAATAAGATCCCACATATGTGGCATAAATTATGAATAATGAGGAAGTGCATTTTTTTACAACACCAATCTAGCGTCATTTTTTCCAACAACTATACATTTTAAAATTTAATTTAAAAATTTTTCTGCAACATTATTTTAAGAATTTGTAATTTCCACAATGCTAAAGAACACATAACATGTTGACAAACTAATTTTATTACACTTAAAAAACACATCAACGATTTGTAATTTAATGTTGCCCGCCTTTATGTTTCTTATCTACCTATGTATGTGTATGTGTGTGTGTGTGTGTGCGTGTGTGTATATTTCCGTGTACTTACAGTCCATAAGTAAATTTGTTATGGTTTTTTAATTTCTTGCACTCCATCACAGCAATGCGAAAATGTAGCAATTGTGCAACAATGTTGACTTTTATGAGGTACATTAACTTGCGTGCATGCAATGCCACATGCCACATGCCACCCAGCCCCAACCCCACTCCCTGCTGCTGCGCTCGCATTGTATGAAAGTTGGGAAGAAAAAAAGCGCAGAATATAATGTACGTATGTAGCGTGGGCATGTGTGTATGTGTTGGTGAGCGAGCTTCTTTAGAACCTCTGTTTTTCCAGCTAAACATTGCACCATTCTTCGACTTCCTTTTTGACGATTTGGTTTGTTCTATGTTTCTTTGCATTCACACACAACTCTTGCCACCTTCGTATGCTTTGTTAGTTGGCGTTTGTTTTCCACTCCTTTGCTAACTTTTTACAAGCCACGCCCACTGGATCTTTTGTGACATGCAACATGATGTTTATGTGTTGTGCAACACTATTATTAATTTCATAATGTAATTTTTACTGCTTTACACACACACACACCCCCACCTCCTTCCCTCCCTCGTGTGGCGCTCTACCCCCATAAATGTTTCAGCACACATGCACCGCGCTTTGCCCAACTACGCTCCAACAATCTCAGAAGCTACCACCGCAAACGCTAATGCAATTTCTACAAACTCCACCATTCACACACTTAAATACATTCTGCATATGGTTGTAATGGTGAGGTATTCTTCGAGTACATATGCGAATAAGTGAGTATTATTTTCCGGTTTGATGTTGTGTCGCCTGTGTTGGCGCTTCCTGGTTGTACGCTTCCTCACCCCGGATATTAAATGCCACGGCCAATGGCATGAAGTTCACTTAAGTGCGCATAATAAATGAAAAATGGAATAAAAGTCGTAAAATGTGAAAAATCGAAAAAGTGCAAAGCGCGAAATTGAATTTATTACTCAAGTATCTGTGCGGCAATATGTTGTACAGACATTGCATCTTCAACATCACTAACACCGCGAAGCGCTTATAAAAAACAAAAATGGCTACTAATGTGGTATGTCGACGGTGAGCATGAAAGCGCATACCCGGCAGTGAAAAAAAAAATGAAAATTGAAATTAGTAGCAAAAAATAAAATGGCGACCACATTGCATTATTCGACACAACACGATGTGTTTTGCGGGAACGCTGAAATTCAATATAAAAATTGTATTTTTTTGAGGTTCCATTTCGCCAAAACGAATAAACGGTCACAGATTGTGCAAATCTGGCAACACTATTATCAATTATGCTCAGTTTCGTTTGACAGTTCATCAAGAATTGGCTTGGCAACATGATGCTAGCAACATTTGTAAAATTTGTATACATTTTGTGCGGCATCTTTTAGGCGCTTCGACCATTTTGGTTCCTAGCAACATTTCATGGCTATACAATTAGTACCAGCCTTTAGACTTCATTGTCATCGATAATGTTGATCCTGACTTTGTATATTGTTTTTTAGAGGAATTTCCTATAGGATCGCAAAGTTTATATTAACATCAGTGATGATAGTTAAGCCCCCGATGGGTTCTAACACCAGAAATTAGTTCTTTGAAAATCTTTCAGATAAAGGGTATTGAATAGTTTTGACAATTTGCATTATTCCTTATTTAATTTTTGATTACTTTTTTATGAAAATATAAATAATTATTCATGAAAATCGAAGTTTCAAACTTTCTAAAAAAATTTCAAAACTAAAAAAAATGTCATCAAATTTTTAGAACAAAAGTGAATTTGTTTTATGCTTCGACAATTTGCATCATTCCTTATTTAATTTTCAATTATTTTTTTATAAAAATATAAATAATTATTCATGAAAATCGAAGTTTCAAACTTTCTAAAAAAAAGTTTCAAAACTAAAAAAAAAATGTCCTCAAAATTTCTAACCTTTTCATTCAAATTTTTAGAACAAAAGGGAATTTATTTTATGCAAAAAAGTTATCAAAAATCAACAAGTTGCAATTTTGTTAAAATTGGTCGAATTTTTTTTTTTTAATTTTTTAGAAAATTTGAAACCTCGACTTATATGATTTTTATTAAAGAAATATATATATTTTTATGAAAAAAAATATTAAAATTAAATTTGCTATTATTTTTCTGAACAGAGAAATATATGTATTGTTGTATTTACAAAAAAAAATACAATTTTTAAATCTGAAATTTGGCACAAGGAAAAATATTACTTATAATTTTATGGTTTAAAAACAAAGAGCGGTTATTCACTATGGAAGTACTCGTATGCTATTAAAAAAAATCATTTCTTTTTTATTCAAGCTGAGCACCTTTTAATTTAAAATCTGTTCCACGTATGTAAAAACAAAATTATTTGAATTCGTCAAAATGTTGTTCTTCGATTGGCCACAGGCTAAGTGAAGTCTTTTATGCAAAAGAAAAAGTAAAATTTGGAACGCTTTGGAAGAAAATATTGTGCAAAAAAATGGCAAAACTTCATTGATTTATTGAAAAGTGGCCAAAAACCTGACCTCCACGGACGCCGCAGCCGAGGGGATATGCGGAGATTGAATGCTACTCTCATAGAGTGGGAGTACGAGTCGAGCGACGATATTATAATATATTAATTCTCTTAAGCCTGATATATTCTGCTGTCACGATTCTCAGTAACCAAACCAGTTGAATTTGTGGATGAAACTACTGGTGTCATTCATTGTGCAATTGACGATCATTTCAAAGTCTCTCGCCAAAGAGAATCCTCGTGTATATTCTCTATTGCGCGCCAGAGCTCACAGAGTTGGTGAAGAACTGTTTCCCTACTATCCTTAAGACGCCAGACTCACAGGTCAGCGATTCAGAGACTAACATACTTCAAACTCTTGAGCACCTCAATCAGATAGCGGAGGCTTCATCGTGAAGGCTGAAATGTTCGACTGCTTGAAAAAAACATATCTTCCTTTACAAATAGTGCAAATATCTTTGAAGTTCGCTAGAAAGTTATGAGGTGTTTCAAATCCCTAATGGGATTACGTGTGCTTATGTAAATTCATGCACAGCTACACACACATACATATGCCATTAAAAATCTAACTACCACTTCATTGAAGCATCTCAGCTGTTATTATCAGTTTACATTACATTAAGTTCACTCGCATTTTCTGCTACTTTTACGAGCTTAAAATAAAAGAAAAGTTGAAATTTTGATTTTTATAGGTTTCGTATAACTTTTTGCATTTAATAAAAATAAAAAGGCCTGTGCTAGAAGCAAACGTAGAATACGCGATATTCAAATTAAAAAGTTAAATTTTAAAAATAAATATACAATAAAAAAAATAAAATTTTGTGTTTTGCCGGCTCGAGGTCAAGGGGTGTCGGTAGAGTAAAACAAATGATTTACTTTTTTCTCTTCCAATATATTTCGGTTACACTGCGGTAACCGTCTTCAGGGCAAATGATTTTACACGTCCGCACCGTCCGACGTGGAGCTTTATACTCAATATATTGGAAGAGAAAAAAGTAAATCATTTGTTTTACTCTACCGACACCCCTTGACCTCGAGCCGGCAAAACACAAAATTATAATTGGAAAGGTCGCGAAAAAATCATTATTAAAAAAAATAAAAGTGATTTTAGAAAATTATACCATAAAAAAGGCACCTAAGAAAAATTTGCCTTCAATTACAAAAATAAAAGTTATCACTTTCAGAAATATATCTATCGGTGAATTTAAAACTTGTCTTTCAAAGGTACGCATTCTTGAAAGTAAAAGCTTTAAATATTAATTACTTCACATTCAGTAAGTGTTTTTGCAAAGCTCCAAAATTACACCAACAACAATTTGAGCATGCCATCCATATCGAATAAAACATTTCCTTAGCATTTTACTTTGTTTATGGTGCCTACCAACGAGTGCTCGCTGAAGGAAGCGAGGAAGGAAGTTAAAGAGAAAAAATCTTTAAAATTTATCTAAACATAGCTTCCAAATAGTATTTGGTTTCCAAACTGAGTTCAATTTAAGAAAGTTCCTCTCTACTCGCGTAATGACATTTGTAAGAATATTTTATGTGACTGGCAAATTTTCATACTACAAACATACCGCCTACAATTTTTGTACGTCATTTTTTTTCTTTCTTTTTACTGTTCATATTTTGCTGACCACATAAATGCAATTTAATTTATAAGTGTCTACATACAGCATATTTTCCACACATTAATATTTTGTGTTGCATTTTTTGCGTGGTCAAAGCCTGTTTGCGATCATTTTAATATTTTATGGTTTCTGAGGATTTTGCGTTAATTTAATCAATAGCACATAAAATACGAGTATATATACCTACATACATGAATTATTTATTATGGTGGGACGATAATGCGTGGGAAAAAGTGAAAGTTGTAATTATCTGAAAACAAAAAAATTATTCGTAGTTTTGCTTATGAGAAACTCGATGGTTAAACGCATTATAGAAAAAAATAGCTTCGCTTACGAAAATTAAGCAACAAATACGGTACTTTCTTAACAACTCAATTTAAGTTTTTTATGAAGTATTTAGAAAATCAGAAAATCTAGATTAATAAGTAAATATCACCGCCTCTCAAAAAAATTATCTGTTTTCATGTTCCGGCTTAAGTTTTTTAGAAAACGTGGTTAAAATATATGTCTAATCGAAATAAAAGGTAAAGACATATATGTACATATAATTAAATTCCATGACGCAGCTTGAACAACATTTTAACAAACTACATAAAACTGGCGCTTTGACTGTTACTTCAAAGAACCCTTCAAAACCTAGTTTCGGAAGTCGTTAGAGGGTTAAAATATTCTAGAAAATTATTCTCCGTAAAATTGTACTAGGAGTCTTCTTAGACAAAATCTTTATACAAAAAACGTAAAAATCATTTATTTATGCTCTCCTTCATTAAAAAACATTAACATTAACATTAACATTAACATTAACATTAACATTAACATTAACATTAACATTAACATTAACATTAACATTAAGATTAACATTAACATTCACATTAACATTAACATTGCACATTAAGAGCGCTGTTACCTGATTTTTAAACTATTTGTTATTTTATTTTATGTAGATAATTTTCTTAAACATTTTAACCCTCTAACTACCACACAAATTGGATTTTTCGAAGAGTTTCTTAAAATAAAGGGCAAAACGTCACTTTTAGATGGCACCTAATGGGTTAAAATGTACATTGAAAATATTTCACGTGGAATTTTACTAAACATCTGTGTGTGTTACGATTACACTTTCATTCATATATCTTAAGCATTTCTCCAACTTTGGCCGGGACACTAAAATTTCTATGGAATGCGCTAGCGTTCAACTAAAGTGGTTTTACTGTACATCTACTTATGTCGCACCAATTTAATATGATGTGTGGCCTAGTATACACGTGAATTCACATACAGACATACAACATATTTGAATGTATCAGCGGTTTTTTTTTCACTTGCGTTAAGTGGCGCGAAAATTTGTTGCAAATTGTTATTTATGGTTGCATGCAGATGCGATTCCATTCTACTGCATTGAAAACAAAATAAAAACATCAACAGATATAGCCGCAAAAGCAATTGGTTCATAGTCGGTTCGTTGGTTTGCTTGTTCGGTCGCAACTGTTTTTTGAAATACTCGTAAGCACATAAGTTTGTAGATGCATTAGGGTGATGTAAGAGAAAAAAAATTTACTGTAAATATCAAACAGTTAGTCATCTCCGCTGTCATTTTTTTCAAGGAGCCTACAAAGGCAGCTATTTTACATACAAAAACATCTTTATTTTTATTATTTTATATACTTTCTAAAAATTTTTTTGGCTTTTCTGTGCTATCTAAATTATTTACGGATACGAATTTCGATGCGATTCGATGCTATATCGGTACTTTTGCCATTCGATACTTTTATGTATATTTTTTACTCAATACTTTACGCACGATATTTTCTGCAGTCGAGGACTTCAACTCCCGTAATGCATCGAATTTACAAAAATAATAATACAAAGAATATTTGAATATGGCAATCAGCCGAAATAAATGTAGCCAGAAGAAACAACAGGTCCGTATCAAGGTCACGCTGTGTGTTAATCCCTTTCCAATTATACGTGAGGTATGTCCTGTGTGGTCAGCTTTGCTCAGGTTTGAAGTGTCCTATTGGTGACACAAAATTGCCAAAATTATTCAAAATGGAGCGATCAAAGTCGTCATGGTAAATTAACCGCCTATTTGGTAATTAGATAATAACTTTCTGAAAGATAAGCAGATAACGTTTTATGAGAAATTGTGATTGAACTTCATTATTAATTTAGTATCGATATTTTGGTTATCGAGTGCTTTTAATTCGATATTTATGGGGGTACCCGATTCTTTTAGAGCGATACTTTGAATGAGTGCCATATCGATTCTTACGGTCCGATATCGCGTCCCTAAAATTAGTAGTGCAAGTAACAAGGCAGTTTCTTCGCCTTATTTTATTATATTCATGATTTATAAAACTCTAATATTCATATATTGATTATTTAACTGAAATGCTTACAAATGCGGTACACCCTAACGCTTAAAAAAAACATACACATTTGCATATCTACCCACATGTGAAAGTAAATATTGGTCTATCGTTAAAAAACAGCCTCTTTTTTAAAGTATTTTAAGTTTTGAAGTTTGTATAAATTTTCGACACCTGATGTGGCATTTGCGAAGTTTTCATTCGAGCAAAAAAAAAACTGTTTTAATAACCTTACAAAAATCTGGAAAGAAAATCAGCTATAGTGCTTATCATAACTATATGACGGCAAACTGGCCTTAAGCTCAAAGAATTATTTTTAATACGGAATTAATTTTTATATATTTAACACAAAATTAGCCCGCAAAATTAAAATATATACATATAAATATGTTTAAAATGAATGAGCACACCAAACTAAACCCACTCTAACTGCCGAGAGCAAATTGAATCAAAATTAGTTTTGGTTTTTTGAATTTTATATGAAAATTGACAGAAAAAAAAATCCATTTAAATTACAAGTGAAATCGGCTGAAACAATAATAAAGCTGATTTGTTATAAACAACAACAACCACGCACTCATCGTAATGGCGACTGACTGCCGTACTTGAATTGTGTTTAAAAATGAGAAGGTGAAAAGCAAGGAACTGTAGACACGTCGGCTTGGTGCGCCAAATGCGTGCTTGGCTTGCATGGGTATTAAATTTTGTCAAATCGACGAACACACCAATACTTCTATCGCTTTGACGATTGTTGCGTTTATCATTAACTTCCAAATATTGTAAAAAGCTGGCCTTAAGCTAAAAAAAAAATGTATTGTTTGTGATCGATAACTAACATTTTGAGACTTATATTATAAAAGTACTTTCATAATAATTATGTGTGAGAAAAATTGCTTCAGACTAGAAATACGAAAGTATTATGAGACCATTTCGAGGCGGGACAATTTTAGGAAAAGTTCGAAATTAATTCAGTACCCGTTCGAGACATTTGGGAATCAGCGCTTTAAAAACTTCAGGCATTCAAAAATCATTGATATTCCAGTATTTATCATATTTTTTTTTATAAATTCTGATTAAAAAGTTTGTAATTTGTTGAAATTTGTTTAGAAATTTTATGAAAAATTCCAAACCCAACAATAACGATTATTTTTTATCGACAAATTAAAAATCACTAATTATCGAACAAATATGATCGGAAAATTTTAAATCCAAAAATATCGATTATTTTTTATCGACAAATTAAAAATCACTAATTATCGAACAAATATGATCGGAAAATTTTAAATCCAAAAATATCGATTATTTTTTATCGATAAAATAGAAATCAAAAAATAACGATTAAGTTATGATTTTTTTGTTATAAAAATAATACACATTCAGTGTTGTTTACATGACAGATGGCCAGCAATTTAAACACGGTAAATGTTCACGATTAAAATATAACTATAATGTAATATTACATTTTTATCAGTAGCCTTAAAATATAATTACTTAGAACAAGCAAATACTACTCATCTCAATACAATTGTTCCCCCAAGAAAATAATTCCACATATACTGTGTATGTACATACTACAAATGTCTTTCTCCTTACGGCTTACAATTTCTAAGCAATACTTAAATATTACGCCTACAAACTACTTATTTGAAAAATCTTACATTGCATTATGAGCTGTACTTATTTGCCCTTTCCAAAAGTTTGCTTCAACCTACATCTTACCAACCAAAGGCCTAATTATGTACCAATTTAAGATAAATTTGTCTTAAGGAATTAGTATTCATATACATTCTAAAAATTTGCATTTCTTCATTCAATGCCAAAAATTTTCGTATGCAATATCCGCTTTTTAGTTTCGCCACACATCTGCCAACTGATGCATTCCACGCTTGAGGTTTACGCTTTCATACACGCTTCTGTTGTGCAAGCATATTCTATGAACTATGCATTTATATACGAAAAAGTATAATACAATATACAAGGTGTCCCAAAATTATGTTCTTAATTTTGAGTGTAGAAAGAGAGTGAAATTTGGAGTCTGAATTGCATCATGAAATATTTTAGATGACAAGTTGTTGAAGTTTGAAATTTAATAACTTTGTCATTCATCAAACTCATTCATATTAAAAAAAATACAAATAACAAAGTTTAATTTTTAAATTATCTTCAAACCTTTCGTATATATTCAACACTGAACTCATTGTTAGAGCAATTCTTCCCCTATCATTGGAGTATTTATATTTTTCTTTTTTTGCATAACGTTCTGTTATGAAATGTAGGAAGTTATTGGCATGGCCCCAACAAAATTTCTCACATTCCGACAACTTTTGCAAACGCAACCGTATTTAGAGAAACTGTTTTTAATAACATCTTTGGTAAGTCACAATATCTGTACATACACAATTTTTACATATCGTTCAGACTTAGTGTATGTATAGCTCAAGCCTCGCCAAAATAATTAACACTGTGATATGGCAAAATTAAAAATCTGCATGCACTACCATATCTGAGACTTTCTTCTATTAAAAAAAAGTTACAACAAAAAGTTGCGGAAGATACGTTGTTAGCAATGAGATATTCTGCCGAAATCTACAATAAAATTTTTATTTTGTTAGCTTTAGTACTAAAATTGCCACGCACAATTCTAGGGGATTCCTCGTTTAAAAAAAATTTCGAATCAAACGTTGTTAGCGAAAGGATAGTCTGCCGCAATCTATAGTAAAATCTACATTTTGTTAGTTTTAGTCCTCAAATCGTCACGAACATCTTTTCGATTTAAAAACCAGTTGCCAAATAAACGTAGAATAAAATCTTAATTTTTTGTTTAGGAAAACTATTGTACGTACGAACTCTCCCTGCAGTTAAAGCCCAATTCTCGGATCATCATTCATACTCAGGGACCGAAAAAATTTACAATTTTTATTATAGAAATCGGTCATTAACGATTATTTTGAAATTTTTATTTAATAACCCATTAAATAACAGTTAGTTTGGGTTTTTATTTTAATAGTCATAAATAAGAACTATTTATTATTATTATTTTATAAATCAATTTATTTATGAAATTCACTTACTTTTATTTTTTTAAGTCATACTTACAAAAGTCAATTTAATTTTTCGCAGAAAAAAATATAAATAAAAAAGAATTGTGAGAAGAATAGCGAGTGCATGATTTATATTGATGACTTTTATGAGTAAAAGTATTATATAAAAGTTATTTTTGATTTTTAAAATAAAAATCAAAAATAACTGTTATTTTTGATTTATAAAATAAAATCAAAGCCTTTTAAAATAAAAAAATTTAAAATGATTGCTATTTTAGATTTATAAAATAAAAATCAAAAATAACTGTTATTTTTTTTTTAATTTTGCATAAAAATTGCAACAAAAAAAATTATTTTAAAATTTTATTATCGTTGTAATAAGAAATCGATTGGTATATTACACCTGGTTGCAGAATATTTATATCATAACGAATTTTTCAAAGACAGTTTTCAAAAATAACTGTTATTTTCCATACCTGTTCATACTCGTTGTTCGCTAAAACAAAAACAAAAAAACAATGTTTAAAGCTAGCCGCGGTAAAGGTATAATAACAAAGACACTTCAGGATTTAATATCTCATTTAAAAGTTTTAAGAAGATCTTGATAAAAAAAAAACCATAAGATTTAACACCCTGTGTACTTAAAAATGCTCAAATCTAACGTTATTCATGCCATGTGTTGCATAAGATTATTATTATTGCAAAACACAATAACTAGCAACAGAAGTAGCAGCAGCCAATGTACAAGCGCGTGAAACATCCGCACACTCCATACTCACTCCGCTCCACTTGTGCGCTGCGCCTTTAAATATACAAAGTTTTGCGTTTTCTTATTTGTTAAACTTTTCGTTTTATATAAATATGCACGCACATCCTTTCTCAGTTCATGCTAGTTTTTTTTCTTCTCTTTCGCCATATCGAAAAGATTGCAACACACCATTCATGTTGTGCTGGTATTTCCTTTTTTTTTGATTCGTTCAAAACCGACATATTTTTTATGCTGATGAAGCTATTCGCGATTATTGATTGGGTTGTTGATGATATTCTGCCAATAAAGAGAGAGTTGAACTTTTGAAGGAATTTTTTTATTAGGTGCGTTGCATGTCGAGTTTGTTTTGTGCAACGGTCTTGCATATCGTTTGATGTTGCAAGTAAAATGTTAAATATTTAGCTAAAATAATTTAGTGCAAAGAAATTCAAGAAATTCAGGTATAGTCACAGTAAAGACATAATTTTCGACGTGATGTCTGGCAAAAAAAGCTGTAACTAACCTTAGAGTCAACTGTATCCTAACTATGACTATCGGATATTGTTTTTACCTGTACAAGCTTTCTTAGATTTGTACTATAATCGAACCATAATCGAATTTAATGGATTTATTTTTGGCAAGTGTATTTCTCACAATATTAGGCAGTATATGTTTTAATTTTTGTATGCAATATTTTTAAGGATTTTCTGTATCTCGACTCCAGCGCCCCTACAAATACGAATATTATGAACAACTCGACTTAAGCAACACCTAATAATAATAATTTGACGCATACACCATAGCTTGATGGTTGACCGAACTTCTCCTACAATTTGTGGTGTGCGTGTCTAGGTGTTGTAACACAAATTGAGAGACCTACAGTTTTACGCCGACTCCGAACGGCAAATGATTTTTGTGAGAAGTTTTTTTCTTGTTGGAAATTCCTCGGAGGTTTGCCATTGGTTGCCGATAGTAGGAAAAACTTTTCTATAATTTTTAAAGTTACTTCCCCTGGGGTCAGGATTTGAAGCGTGGACCCACTGAATGAAACGCGCACACTATACACACCCAACTACGGAGGGCTCACCGAATTATAGTACCAGAAAAAAAGTGTTTGCTGCCCTACGATTCTCAAGTACAAAATGGCATATGTTATGTTTGTATCCCGAATACTTTGGCCAAACCTAAGCCAAAGGACTCTCTAGCCGTTCCGCTTGTTAAACAGAAGGTCTCGCAAACAATAGTCAGAAAACAAAATCATCCACTACAAAAACACCAAATTCATAGTCTAAAATCGCAATGCAATCGTCAAGTGGCAGGTGTCACGCGGTTTAACAATGCTATTGTTTATTTGTTGCACCCACCAGCCCTGCTGGAAAAGGTTGAAGAATTTTAATGATTTTCAAATTCACATTTAGTTCTGCAGTTCATAGAAATTGGAAATCTTAGAAATACAAATATGAGTAGCACGATCTCAGACTTTTGTATTTATTTAATCTCATAAAAATTTTTACAAAAATTTAAAAACTTGCACACATTTTTGCAGTTTTCTAATATTGACAAAATTTTAAACTTTTTAGAAATTTACAAAAATTCAAAAACTTCAAAAAATGCACGTAAAAAGTTGCTTAATTTTCAAAAGTTTTCAGTACTTGTAGTTTTTTAGTCTATTCAATTCTACTATATCCAAAAGTGCGGGTTTCAATTTCCTAAGAATTTTTTTTTGATTTGTGACAAATTTTTTATTTTTTTTTGCGACAGTCTTGTACAATTTCTTCCATATATCGCAAGCTCGAAACGAAATTTTATATTGAAAAACCCTTTTTAAAAATGTGGGAAAATTTTTTAGTTTTAATGACGATTTTTATAAGTTTCTTAGATTTTCGAAAGAAAAATTGGAAACATTTTAATTTAATTAAATTTTTCTTTTACTATATTTTATAAAAAAAAAACAAAATAATGAAAATGTCAAAATTGCCAAAAATAACACTGGTTCATGAAATTGTAAACACAAACCACTATTTCTTTATTTCATTTACATTATTTATTTTTTAGAGGTCCCCAAAAACCCTAAAGATGCAAAAATAGACCTATAAAAAAGAATTAAAATTAAATAATGGTTAAACAATTAATTAATTAAGAGTAATACATTCTTTAAAGATTCCGGAATAGAAACAGAGTTTAACGTTTGAAAAATATTGATTTTCAAGGATTCTATACGATTTATTTTTTACCCCCCTACATAAAATACTTAGGGCACTTTGAGCGGACTCTAAATACGTGTTGATATAAGAAAAATGTAGATATTGTTTTTATCAATATAGAACAACGCTAGGGGATGAAAAATGCATCTTTTTACCACCCTAATGTTCATATATATACCAACATAGTTTATCGGTACGAGCTCTCTGTCCGTACTTTCTACATGAATACAATGCTCATAATACATATTTTGTTAAACAAAAATCAATCACAATTTCGCCATCAGATTTCCTACAGAGCGACTATCATAAATGCATGGCGAATTCCAAAGTAAACGGGATTTGTTTGAAATCTGCCAGTATTTTTATAGTCGCATAGTTCTGGTGATGTGAAGTATTCGTAGTTGCAACTTTCATACATCTACTTCAATGCTCAGTTTTTCTTAGTTGACTGGGATATCCGATGTAAAGAGCAGAAGAAAAATATTTTATATCTTAGAGCCATCCTAAATGTTGGTACTGGCAGTCGGCCGCCAAGCTAAAACGCCCATTTGACAGCGTACTCACATTGAGGCTATTGTTAACTGAGAACTGAATGCGAACTTTGGAACGCATCACTTGTAGATGTATGAAGCCATGTAGTTAGGTAAGTGTTGTACTATGACATTTCAACTAGTTGGGGAAATCGACAGTTTGCCATTCAACAAATTGAACATTCAAATGCCGAGACTTAATTTTCGTGGAGCCACAGCTATGTGGCTGACTGGCTGGCTAGCTGGCTGGCTGTGTCTCTTCTACTGTTTGCGAACTTGATTTGCACAATGTCAATGAAGTGGTTAGACACATACATACATAGATTCACATAACAAGAAAAAAAACACGAACACACACACGTAGGTAGGTGGGTAGGCAGTTACACGCAGGCACAAGAGATGCGCAATGAAATGAAGGAAGAAAGGCAGGAAGGAAAAATTGACTTTCACTTTGGCGCCTAATTGAATGGCATTTGTGTGGCGAAATCAACTGCCAAACTCCCAGGTTGTGATGTTTTGCTTTTCTTTACTGCATTCGCAATACCTTTTGTGCCCCTTTCCTTCCCTTCCCTTCCCTTCCCATCCCGCACACTAACTCTACACAACCGGGAACTGTAATGTTGGTGTATAGCAATAGGCTTTAGAGATTTTGTGATATAATAAACTTGCAACGACGCGAATTTGCAACGCAACAGCAAGTCACTGCGGTGGCATAGTTGGCCAACAACACAATAGCAGTAAAACAACTGATTGTCAATGCGTTAATGAAATTTGCTGCTTTATTTGCGATTTTGCCAACCAACTGCACTACTACAAGCCAAAGCGTTTATGTTTATGTGAACGCATCGTACACTGGTGGAATCCTTTTGACTTCGCCAAGTAACCCGCCGCTCTATATACAACATACACCTAGTGAATGCAAAGAAAACTGCGAGAGATGTTATAGCAACATCTTGTGCATTTGTTCACGCTCCGTTCGCACCCGCCTGTAAGTGTGTGGCGTTGCCAGGGAAATGACGTATTTGTTTTTGCTAATTGGATTAATGTATAGCAGCGTGCAGAAGCCTAGTATTTAATGGCAGGTGGTGGAAGTTTTAACGAAAGTGGTGTTGACGGCGGAAAAGTAAACTTTACCGCTTTCCAAGATTGAGTTCAAAAGTCTACACTGTGCTCACAATACGCACCTAATGCGCACCTATTGAGCAAATTTTCAATTCAATCTACCAACACATCATGGTAGCAGTTATTGTAAGCAATTCACCTGCAGTAAATCGAACTGGTTTTCTAATGGGCTGGTAAAGCGGGGCGAGTTCGATCTCAACGTAATGATTTTAACTTTGTGCAAATATTAAAAAAAAAACTTAAATAACCTTTACAAATATTTCAAATTTTTAAATCAGAATCTTGTGATAATTTTTTGATAAGCAGTTTTTTAGCCTACTCAATTTTAGTAAAATAAAGTGTAAGTTTGAGATAGTTTAAAAACACATTTTTTTACTGACGGTGTTCCACATATTCTTCATTTAATTAAAACTCAACACGCCATTTCAAACTTGCACTTTATTCTGATCAAAAAGCCTGAAATTTTTATGCAAATTTATTTAAAATTTAAATTTTAATATGAAAATATTCCTTAAGTTTGAAGCTTGAATTTTTTTATATTTTTTTTTTTTTTTTGTAGAATATACTAGATATTTTTATATATATTCTGGTTAAAAGGATTGAAATTTTTATGAGAATATATTTAATTTTTTTTTAATTTTCACAAAGTTCGAAACTATGACTTTTTATAGTTTTTGTTGTAAAATTGACTAGACTATTATATACGTTCTGATTAAAAAGTTTGATATTTTGATGAAAACTCATTTAATTTTGTTCAAATTTTCACAAAGTTTAAGGCTTAGATTTTCTTGAAGAATGAACTATATTAAAAAAAAAATTGATTAGAATTTAAATAGAAACAAATAACACTTAGAAACTTAACAATATGTCGTGATGTTTCGAAAATAGTACATTTGAGCCGACGACACTGGTAGATTTCGTGGAAAATATTTGTCCAATTTTTCATTACATACATATCAACAGGTTACTCATACGCCACGGCAAATGGCTCACTATTGTTTTTATCAGACGGGGCGTATGAGTAATAACGAAAAATTTGTTATTTGTGTTTGTTACCATTTCGTTTTATTGAAATATTTTAATTTAATATTTAAAAAAAAAATGCCATAAAAAATTCTATTATGTAGCTAAGAAATTTAAAATGAAAATAACTTCATGTGAAAGGAAAGGAAATTATAGGAAAATAATCCTGAAGAGCGTTGCCACCTATTTAAAAGGGTTACTGCAATTTAACTAGTAACTGAATTGGAATTCTACTATGCTGGTGTTAAACTAACGAGATTTAAGAAGCCTTAATCTTGAAAATATTCTATAACAGGGTTGCCACCAGTTCGAAAAATTATTAAATTATCTTAATATAACTGAAATATTACAATACAGGTGAGAAGCGTAAAAGGTTTTGTAAAACTTTATTTGAAAGATATTTTTGCTTGACGTAGCTAGAAAGATTCAAACCTGTATTCCTTTCCCACTTATACGAAATTAATCATGAATAGTTGAAAACAGAACCACCACTTCAATACACTGTCCCTAGTTTTCACCACGGGGTACTCTTAGTGTTTTTGCTGTTGCGCAACTACATAAATACACACTCACATACATAGGCATATTACATAAAACTTACATACATGTAGCATATTGCATCCACAGCATTTATGGTTTGGTTTAGTGATTTCCTTTGGAATTGCGGTTTTTGTTGGATATAAAAGCAAAACTGCAATTACGCATTTGGTTTCGCGGGGGAAAGAGTTTGAAAAAAATTCTTAGCAATCTTCCGCCTGCTTACGTTAACTTTTGCGCACAAGAAACTTATTGGAAACATCAGCAACAAAGCGGAGCCGACACTTCCATAGGAACGCCAACAGATGAGTACTTAATAAAATATGAATATATTACAATTACAAATTCAGATCTAGCGAACTGAGTTAACGAATGGGTATAATGATTATCTGTAATTGAGTTTTAAACTTTACCAGCGCTTGGG
The DNA here is from genome assembly GCA_951828415.1 of Anomoia purmunda. Taxonomy (NCBI): domain Eukaryota; kingdom Metazoa; phylum Arthropoda; class Insecta; order Diptera; family Tephritidae; genus Anomoia; species Anomoia purmunda. Next base: position 106,390,154 of record OX639996.1, on the reverse strand, counting down.
ATGGCGTTTATATTGGAAATTCGAAATAATGCAAACTTGAAGAGCATCAAGATGATCTGTATAAATTATCGAATAGCTCTATGTCAAATTTCTGAATCTCAAGCTATTTTATTTAGGTGCATATGAGAAAAATTAACAAACCTTTTTTTTTGTCTTCTTCTTGTAACTAGGATATAGATATTTAGAAATTGAACAAGACACGGCTTACATTTGAGGAAATACATATATATATCTCCGAATCTATCTCTATCTAACTCAGTTGGCATAATTTTCAAAATTACAGAAGTCAGACAAAATAACTATAATTTACAAAAAATTTAAAAAAAATTATATGTATGTATATTGGAGTACCTATAAACAGTAATTTGCTCAAATTTATATACAGCATTGGGCTAAAGAAAGAAAATTGTGAAATTAAATATTCTGGAGAAAAGGACTCAATTTATGGAAAGTGTTTTAATCTCCGAAATAAACCAAATTTCTTTCACACTCAAATCGATTAAAAGTCACGCCCACCTTTCATATAACGGTAATTTACACAAATAATAAAATTCGATATTTCAGTAACAAAAAAAAGCAATTTGCTCAAATTTAATATAAAGGATTTGGTTAGAGGAAAAAATTCGAAGGTTGCAATTTTTTTTCCAAAATGGGCATGTCATCATTTTAGATCAAAGAAATATGTATATCTCATTCAAAAATTGTTATAATAATAATAATAATAATAATAAGCCCAACGGTTACCCTCTTTCCGGCCCAACCGACACAAGGGGCACAGTCCGCATGACGTACGGATTTTTTTTTGTTTTTTTTTTATTTTTATAATTTTTTTTTTGTGCCGAGTTGTTAAAAGGAAAGAGTTTGTTAAGCGTCGAGATTCAAAACTGCTCAGCTACAGAAAAAAAACTTCATCAGCTGAATCAAATATATATTATACCGCCGTTAATCATTTATTGAGAAAGGACAGAACAGCTCTTTTTATGGTGAAAAGTGAGTCCGAAATATCAAAAGCGCTGGAAAGACAATTGAAATCTTGACATAAACATCGGAAAGGTTCATTTAATTCAAAATTGGTTTTACACTGTTTTAAATAAAGAGGTTTAAAGTGTCTTGAAATCCGAGAAGGAACATTAAGTTTAACTTCGGCAATAAGAAATGTGCTTGCGATAGACCCCGTGAGTAGTTTAATAATGAATTATCATTGCTTAATTGAATATTGATTTCGTTCATTTTTGAAAATTAAGTGCATACATATTCATCTGAAGAGTAGTAGTAAAACAAAGCATAAAGCATTACAAAGATATCAAAACTTTTAACTTTTTGTATGCCTACTTTTAGGCTGAGTGCAATAGAATTAACAGTTTGAGCGATATGTGTCAGTAGCAGGACGCTTGCCTTTGATATATTAGATGATGGCTGTGTTTAGGCAAACAGTGTAAATGAGTATAAAAATTTAACTCATTGAAAACATTATCTCTTTGACAGTGCCAACAGCAAAAGTGTAAAGTCATTAAAATCCATTGCAGTTTCTCTGAATGACGCCATCAGCGATAAAAAATGACCGCACCCACAGCCAAATAACAAATGCGAGTATATTGTAAATTCGCTTCTACCAATACCGAAGTCAAAAAGGGATCTAACGCATATATGAACATATTAAGTATATGCATACAAAATTTAATTGAATAGAATAGCGAGTTGTGGGCGGGACGAAGAAAGCAAACGGTGCAGAGAGCTTACCAACAATTTGTAGTCGATGGTATGATTTGAAAAGTTCAGCTGCTAATTATTAAAAAGAAATTTATTTTTACATTTACCCTATCCTCGGTAGTCACAAGTATTTGTAAACGAAATTCCATAAGCTGCTTGGAGTAACACACCGGAGCGAAGAGAAAAACTCTGGGTTTCAACTTTTCCAAAGAAGTAAAATTACTGTAATCTAAAAAAAGAAAACTAAACTACCGTATTAATAAAATCGTCCTGCAGGTGTAAATCCATTTTTGGCTGATAGGAAATAAGACCTTACTTTCTTTGGAAAAGCACAAAATACCTAAAACGTCCATTAAGCCATGCCCCACCTGTTACATTTAAAAACAATGATTAAAATTCCTCGCGTATTAAATGCAAACTTTTTTGACAGTCAGCAAGACAATCCCTCAAATAACACTAAATGAAGTTCCATAAGAAATAAGTCGCCTAGAAGATAAAAATGTTCCTACGTTTGATTTAATTACTGCCGAAATATTGAAAAAAATTGCCAAAAACAGAGCTTAATGAGGTTGGCTTGTCTTTTCAATAAACGCAACTGCCTAAAATACTTTACAATTTTATGGAAGGCTGACAAAATAATTATAATTTCCAAGCCAAATAACTAATCTCTTCGCGGCCACAAATCTCAATACTTTTTGAGAAACCAATTTTTAATAGAAGGAAACTCATAAATGAATCAAATTAATTTGGTTTCCGAAGTAATCACTCGACGCTGAAAATGGTTCATAGAATCACAGCAAAAATTTGGCAAACTATGGAGGAGAAGTGCGAGTGTTCAACAGTCTGTTTTGGTTGTAACACAGAATGAATAAATGGAGATTAGAACTAGAAATAGTAGCAAATAAACGATCTAAACTTTAAAGTCCATATATACCCTGTGACTGTATTTAAACCCTATACCCCTGTGAAACTTCGATGTTTATTTACCAATTCAAAACCAAATATGTAGCTTACTATTTTTTGTTTTTTTTAATACCAACAAACTCATGAAATTGAACTACAGTAAATTAACGCCCTTAACGAAATGTCATTGTTGAATGTGAAAACAATGTGTCATTTTTTCGCAAATCATTTATCATCCATTCATAATCCAATACCCAAACTCGTAACCTTCAAATGTCCTTTACAGATGTTTTTAAGTGGGCGGCGTTTTGCAAACAAATCAGCTTGTTTATGTAATCGTTTACAATGCATGTAAATTATCTTTAAAATGTGTATGTACATTAGGGTGGTTCAAAAAAATGCATGGAGAAAAAGTGAGATTGGAATTGTTGTAAATTCTTTCATCCCCTAAGTTTATTCCATGTCGAAAAAATATTCCCCTTTTTTTACCAAAAAATATTTAAAGATCGCCCAAAGCGCTCAAAGTTTTCTATGTATTTAGCAAGTTTATGTAAAAAAGAGTATTTGTTTAAAAAATGCTATAGATTCCGTGAAAAACAATGTATTTCAACTTTTTTAGAAGACTTCAAAAAATAATAGCCAACTGTTTATGTAATTATTTTTTACTATTAAATACTTTTTATGGGTCTCCCAAAACCTCCAAAAATTGAATGCCTCACTCAGATTTTTGTAGTTGTAATTTTTGAGCTTCACAAAAACAACATTAAAGCCATTTTTTCAAAAATGCTATATTTTGTAGAAAAAACTTTAAAATTTTTATCTATATATTCATTTTTCATTCTATAGATTCATTTTTGAAGGTGATCGTCTGATTTTCTATCGTAGGTGCATGTAAAACTTTAATTTACGGTTTTTAATTTGATAGGCATTTGCAACTTGCATTTCATTGTTTCTATTAATTTTTACACCACTGTATACTCGTACAAATATTCGAACTGAGGAGCTCCACATACCAAATCCCTACTAGCACAAATATCAGTTTAAATTGTCTCGTTTTGCGTCCGTTTTGCAGTAGTTTGAAGAGAATTACGAAATTTGTAATGCGAAACTAGCGTTATATTGCGCTGATTGACTCTCCTTGTGCTACACGGTACATGCTATATGCTATGTAGATATGTATGTGTATACATTAGGACGGCCCACCAAAAAAAAATCTTTTGAGGTTTTCAACTGAATTATAAAATTTATTATGTTTTAATATTTTCACAAAGATATTTTCGAAAAATATTTAGATTAACGAAATGAAAATACCTTCAAAAACAGAGTGTTTTATAAATAAAAATAGTTTTTGAAAATTTGTTTTCAAAAAAAAATCACCACAGACTATAAAATAGCTTAAACTTAATGTGATACGAGAAGATTTTTTTTACATATTTTTTTTTTAACTTAATATTTTAAAAACTTAGTTTTCCGAGGTATTTTCAAATTCGTTTAGCTGACGTAAATCTAATATTTTTCCAAAATATTTTGGTTGAAGGCCAAAAATTTAAAATATTTTGTAATTCTGATCGAAAAAATACGAATTTTCACATCTTAATTCGAAATAACAAAAATTATATTTTTATGCAAACCTTTTAAACTTGTGAAAGATCAGTCATCTGAAGATTAAAAAAAAATATATATTTTAAAAAATAATTTTTAAAAATAAAAAAAAAATACAATTTCCGAGGTATTTTCAAATCCATACAACTCACTTAAATCTTAATATTTTTTCGAAATACTTGGTCCTAAAATGTAATAATATTCTTTTTAATTTCGCTGGAGAAACATTTCAATTTTTTTTTGTATGGGGATTGATGTACCCTAATGAGCATATTTGAGTTAGCGCCCCCTTCCAATGCCACCTGTTCAAATAAAGTCTCGCTATCTTAACGATTTCCCATTTTTGTACTGTTCTCGTTTGTTCACAATTTTATGGCAATTTGTTTATATTGTTAACATTGGCATAAAAATTGCAACATCAACGATTCCAAACCATCACTGGGGTCATGCATTCACGCCAACCCCCTAGTGGCAAAATGTACGTACGTATGTATCTACTTCCACTTTATGGTTGTTTTGGAGATTAAAGCAGGGAAACCCCAACCTCGACAATTCTCGTTAAAAAAACTGCAAGGTACGTTGATGAGATTATCTACGTGCTAAGCACTCCTCCTCTAACTCAACAAGTCACATGCAAACATAAAATTTAGGATGGAACAAAAATTTAACTACTTAAACCGATTTTGATGAAATTTCAATGAGATCACTGTGGAGCAAAACTGGTTAGTCTTATATAAGAAAATATACAATATGAATAAAGAGCATGCTCCCTTTTTTCGAAGTCGTTTAAAAAACTAATACTTCAGTTCCTCTATATTTTCAACACAACCACAAAATGTTCATCTCCAATGCCTCGCAATCATTTTTCATTTATTCCTGTGCGCTACACTCCAAGAACATTTCCACCCACTCCATCAGCTAAGGAAATAATAAAAATTATAACAACCGCATTTTGTGGATCACATACGCCGTCAGTCGTAAAAATCGTTCAGCGCAAATGAGTAGCATAAAAATATAAAAAAGTGAAAAACAAAAACACCTAACAATAGCAAATTTATGTGAAAGTAAACAAATGAACAAATTTCACGCATTAATGTGCGGACAATAGCTGTACACTCGATGTGTATCTGCCTGTGTGTGTGTGTGTGATACGACCATAGCAGCGTTGTTTCAAAAATGGAACTGGTCATAAAACAAAACAGCTACCAACAATGAGCAAATGATTGGAATGATTACGGGCAGTATAATACTCATAAATATCCTCTATAAACCTTTAAAAAAATTCAAACAATTCTGTGTGCTAACAGCGGTGAGCGTGCATTAGGGTGCACTTTTGCTCAAATCACCATGTTCTGAGCTTTAAAGTTTTGCGCTCACATTTTAGAAACCACTGTGCGGTTCAGTTAAAAAATTGGGCCTATTTTTTTAAAGGAGAATTTTTTATTAAAAACAAGTTTCGAAATAATAAACCACTTGCTTTTTCCAAGCATTTAACTATCTTGTGTCTACATAAAATTGTTCGTTAAATTTTAAAATGCCCACTATTTGAAATTTTGACATGCCGTTTTTGAGATATCGCTATATGTGTATTTTCGTTATATCGAAAATAGAAGTTCCTGAAAAATTAACCTTTTGTTTGATATAAGAAAGTTATATATCAAGTTCAAGTCCAACGTATCTCCAAATATAACAAATCAATCATAACTAAAGTTTTTAAATCGCTCGAAAAAAATGCACTTCAAATTAAAACTACTATGTAAACTGTAGAAGTAAAAGGCATCTGCTCGTTTCTTATTTTTCTTGGCCTCCACGAAGATACTCAGCTATATTCTGAGTTTCGCCAAAAAAAAAAAAATCGCCCGTAATTTTTGCATCTGCCCAAAATGAAACGGTTATTATGAGTTCCACCCGAAATCACCACTTCCAAACAGCAACATGGAAATTACAACATTACATTGTACAAAATTAAAAATTGAGAAATATTTAATTTAAACATTTAGTTCCGTGTTTTTTAAATCAAATCCAAAAAATTGTATTAAGTTAACATAAATTGAATTGTAATGAGACTTTTGTGTGAGAGAAGAGTTAATGCACATAACCAGGTAACTAAAAGACACTTGATATTTTTGGACAAAAATACCATGACACTTTGACACAAGAAAAAACTTCCTACAGAAAAATGTAGCTCTAAATGTATTACCCATTATATTGGCTAGCAATTAGGTACTTTTCTTACAAACAATTTTATATACATAGTTTAAATTTCCCCATCACTGATTTTGCAGTTTTTTTTTCAATTAGTTACGCTTAGTGCATTCAAATATAAATGCAAATGTCTGTCTTATTATTTTAATACAATAAGTGCTAAACAATAAATGCAAACCTTTGCAAGAAGCGCCATTTTCAAGTATCCTGCCAAATTGATAATTAGCGCTTTAACTGAAATATATATTAATTTTTTTTTTGTTTGTTTTGTATTACAAACTTTAATCCTTTTTGCATTCTCAAATACTTGCTTGTCATGCTCGTTCTTCGTAGTTTAGCAAGAAATTCGATAGCATAACCTCCACTGCAACCCCGCTGTATGTATCATTTCGTGTAAATCCTATTAAAAACTTTGAAGCGGCAACTTACGCAGCTCTGCGCTCGAAGGACATAATTAACTAGCTACTTCCATTAAAATTGCAACCCTGGATAGCCACCAACACAAAGTTTTAATTTTAATTTCTGCATTTTGTCCACCACCAAAGCCACAACTTCCTTCACACATTTACTAAGTTTTTTTTTTTTTTTTTTGTCATATACTTTGCCATTTTTCCTGCAACTCAACAGTTTTAAAACTGTAATAGCTCGTCATCGACATTAGCAATGAGTATTACATTTTGTATGCTATTTTGAGCAACAATTTTGTAAGTGCAAAGGCTTATATATTAGGCTAGTCTTTATAATGATACTAAAAGGTCCTCGTAATCCCTTTATTCAAATTTATTGAAAAGAGATTTAATATTATTTCATTCCAGCAAAGACATTTGAAAATTTTGTATTAAAAATGGCAAACCCAGCGTTATCTAGACCGGCAGAGCGGCATATGTATGTACATAAGCCAATTAGGCCCATTGCGAGTTGCCATTAGAGCGAGGTCTCTTGCTGCATTCTCTTCACTTCTAAGTCTAATATAACCATCGTGTCTACTTGGCGAAGCGTTGCAGGTTGCGGACATCCACAGAGTCGAGATCAGTCAGACATTGAAAGAGGTGTTTGTAGAAACCGTTATGTCGTATATTTTCCAGTAGTATTGCCGATCACTGGCCTGCTGATGGGGCGGTTAGTTTGTATCAGAGCATCATGCGCAGTGTAAACTATGAGCAGGTCGGTCCCTGCCAATTCGAATTCGTGGACCGCGCAGTTTCCAGCTGCCGCTTTATTAGCAACTGGCTTAGAGTCTTCCTACATTCCTACCGCGCTATCTATGAGGAGGTTTTTGGCTATCAGATTTTTTTTAATTTGTTTTCGTAGCAGAACATTAAGCTGGTTTGCAGTTACCGGTCGATATTTATAAGGTTTGAAGGTTTTAATAGCCCATTCAACCATTTTTTATTGCTTATTTGATCCAACAGAAAAAAATACGATTTATAAATCGAACTATTTCGACGATATAACAGCTCCAAGATAGAACAACTCGATAGTTAAAACCTACAAAATTTTATGTTTTTTTTTGTAAAATAATTCATTTTTCATCCTAAATTATTTATACCAGCAATAATATTTGAGCTCAGGACTAGTTTTTATTAGAAAAGTATTAGAAAAAAGGCAACACTCTCATTAGATTTCTTTCTATACTATGCCCGAGTTTGAATTCGCAACCTCCAGATTGCCGGCCCAATACGCAGCTAGCAAACCAAAACGGGCATTTGAACTGCTGATGATTTCCCCCTTTTTCTTCCCAAAATAATTTCCTTTAATTAATGAAATTGCAAATCTACCACGAGAAAGGCAGTAAAAATCTGTAAAAAAAAAAAAAGTAGCAACTAAGTAAGAGTTGAATGTAAAAGAAATTTTTTAATGACCACACTTTTTCGTACCAACCACTCCCATCCGTTTCCGTTTTTGTAGTATTTCTTCTGCAAAGCCATTATTGCCTTTTGCTATGCCATCGAACAACATTGCTATGGATTAAATACGGGCTTTTCACATCAATTTCGCGTCAATACTTTCAAATCCCTCTACATACTTCATTTTTGGGGAAACGCCACAAGCGGCACGCTACAGCTACTCTCTTTTTAACAGCCACTTTTTTACTTCACGCCATTTTACTTTTTTGTGGCGCCTCCATTTAAAACCGGTCCATGCAGTAGCTCTTCCCACATCCACACCGTCAAAAGGGCTTCCTTTCTTTATCGTCACACCCCCCGCTCATTTGCCGGGGCTGCCTTTATTCTTAACTACTCCACTGTGTTGCCTTTGAGGTGTCGCCTCAATGTCAATTCGCTAATTGACAGAAGAATGTTACAAAGTGAACTTTAAACACAAAATAAGGAAAGGGTCCAATTTTGTTTGTCTGTGTATGTGGGTTAAATGTAGCAACGGCAGAAACTAAAAACCAAAAAAACAGTCGACAAGCGAAGTTCAAAGCGGAACAGTGGCGGCAGCATTGACCGTGGTTACTTCAATGCTATAATTGAAGTGCTTCGTGCAAATTTCATTGGTCCGCAAAGTCACGTGTCGATTTTACTACCTCCCAACCATTCATTGTCCCATTTCACACATGGTGCACTTTTATTCTGTTCTTCCATAGATTTTATGCTCTATATAAATCCACTTCGAATGAACGTTTTTATTCGTATGTTGTTAGATATGGAATTTACTCCTTCAAGGATTAATTTTGTTCACACATTCCTTTGCTTGCGTGGCTTTATGCATTCACCCCAGATCGTAACCAGTCAGTACACGCAGTATGGGAATGTGTCTTAAATACATCAAAAAAAAAGCAAAAAAAAATACAAAATGGATTTAGTGGAAATCGTAAATTTAAATTGATGACTGTATCACTGAATATATTCGAATGTACGAATGTCAGTGTTATGTACGCGTAACTGAGTAACTACGTGCAGATGTATGTAAGTATGTGTTACTCAATTTTCGTAAAACACAAACGTTTTAAACCACCGTTTGGAGGATTTTTCAGTAGCCACGTTCGCACCTGATGAGTCTGGCTAGACTCACATGCGGGGGTATACATACATACAAATGGATGTGTACATTAGACCACGTCCGTCCCAATATGAAAGAAAAAAAGTTTGCAATTAGGACCCCCGGCCCCGGCCCTTAGTTTGAAAACTGATTTCCAGAGGAGTTTAGAGTCATCAAAATGTTCATCCTCGGCGTGCCTTAACCAAAACAAAATCTAATTTTTTTCATACTTCTTTTATTTATTACTCGATTCCAAAATTGGGGTTTATCTAGACAACGACCGAAAATTCGGCTTCGACCTGAAAGTTCTGTTCGACTTCGGCAAAAAAACCGAACATTTGTAATTTTTTGTTAATAAAATTTAGCTTTTAATTTGTCTATGGAAAAGGTTAAAAACAAACTTAGAATTTTTAAAAATTTATTGATTATTCATTATTTTAGATCTTGAAAATGTTCCGGCCTAAATTGGCCAAAGTTCGGCCCTAAAATTCGGTATTCGAACGTTCTCTAGATATATCATTGAAAAGTTCAAAAATCTTATTTTCTAACCTCCCTATAATCACTTTAATCTTTTATTAAGCAATGCATTTGTTTCTTTGGAAACGTAATAAGAAAGTACTCAAAATTATATTTTCAATGATAAATCATACTTTTGAATCGAGTAATAAATAAAAAAGTTTTGACGAAAATTCCATTTTTAGGGCACGCAGAGGAAGAAAATTGTATTTCCCTAAAATCCTCTCAGAGTAAGTTTTCAAACTAATTGCTTACTTTTTCACGACCCAATCTAATGTACATACATATATATATATAAGAATTTTTTGCACATACTAGTTATAGACATGTTCTATTTATAATAGACGTTATTTATTAAGCTACATTTTAGGTTATTTTATATGAAAAGGCTTGTAAAAATCTTTCTTGGTTTGTATATTGAACTGAAGATATTGACAGCTTTCCTATTAAAGCTTTCCTAGGCCCGATTTCCAGTGATATTATTAAGTTAAAAAAAAACTTTCAAAAGCATGGCAACCCTCTTCAAAAATATTTTCAAAACTAAGCTTTCCTAAACCTCTTTGGTTTCATACCAATATTGTAATATTAATTTTTATTGAACATTTTAAACTGGTGGCAATCCTCACCAGAATTATTTCGCAAATAATGCTTTCCATATTAGCTGTAATTGAGTTAAATTTTTCAAACCAAAAAAATATGCAAATACTAAGGAATTAACCATCAACTTAAAAATTGCTTTAAATAATTTTAAAGCCACGTTGTTTAACTGAAAACTCCGTTTTTCACATTAAAATGGTATTTATTTTAAAATACCTATTTTTAGCTTCTTTATGACCAATAACCAGTGTATCTTACTTAGAAAATTAAAATTTTTTTACAAAAACACATTTTTATTTAATTCAAAATATTTTAATGGGAAAAATATATATAAAAATAAAATCATGATTAAATCGTTATTTTGTAATTTTTATTTTTTCGATTAAATACAATTTTCCGATTATGTTAGAACCGATATTTTGTGATATTTTATTTTTGCGATCAAAAATAATTATTATTCTTGGACTTAAAATGTGGCGATCATTATAAACGCAAAAAAAATTGTCGGCGATCACAATAATAGCAACAAGAACAATAGGACGATTTATCTTTTATGCCCGAAAAAATAAAAATCACGAAATATCGACTAAATACGAACGAAAAGATTTAAAACCAAGAATAACGATTATTTGTAAAAAAAAAAAAAAATTACAAAATATCGATAAAATTTCATGGAAAAAATTAAAATAAAAAAACTAGTATTCAATGATTTAAAAAAAATCCTCTAAATAAGAAATATTAAATCGATAAATTCGAGTTTTTTTTAACAAATTCTTCACAATGATTTATTAATCCGAAAAAATCAAAACAATGATTATTCTCGAACCCTGCATTTAATTATAAAAAATATATCGGAACAAGTAAAGAATAGAGTCCACTGAGCTAGAAAAAAAAAACAAAAAAGTGGGCGTGATCCGCCTTTTTCTACTTATTCTTATATAAATATATATATTGGGCGAAAGATCTCTTAATTACCTATCCAACGATGTCAATATTTTTGAAATCGGTTTTATATCTTTTGAAATATAAACCATTAAAAATGTTGCAAATACCCCCCTTACCCCTCCATAATAACCCCCCCCCCACCTTCCCCTATTCGTTTGCGGAAAAAAATTTGTACACCATTAGAATCAGTAAAAAAAGGAGGGCCACGCCCACTTTTTTAATTTTTTGCTAGCTCAGTCTACCCTATTCTTTTTATCTTATGCCAATATATCTACTATGTAAAATAGTGTAAATAATTAAAACCTCTAATTTTTTATGTTTTGGGGAAAAAAAATTGTATAAACTAAAGGATGTCAATTTCTTACGTGTAGAATAGGCATTATACAAACGAAAACATTTACATACAACCCTGTGTCGGCTGACAGTTAACTCTGTCAAAATTGCATTTTCACTGCAGCAATTATTTGCTTTTTGTCGATTTGTTGCGAAAATATTTTTACTTGTGGTTTTTGTGCGGAAAATTTAACGTTAAAATAAAAAATATCTTGAGGTATCGAATTAATTTAAAATGGAGGCAGTGCCGCGGCTTCATATGCTGTGGTTTGTTTTAAAAACAAGTCCAACGGGCACTTCCTTTGCTAATCTGAAAAAGGTGAATACTGTGAAGTGACATGACAGGCGGATACCAACCAACCAATAATTATTTGCAAACCCTCAAGACGTCCATTTATTTTTCCAAATTTATCTAGCGTTCTTGCGATGGAGATAATTCCTCAAATACTTGTTTTTTTATAACAGCGGACGTTGTAATTTGCTGTTTACCAATCGTTTGTACAATTACTTGTAGGCTGCTAAACAAAGCAAAGTGATAGCAATTGCGGAAGGGGTTGGGGGTGTTACTTAGCTCGAGATTATGACCGGCTGAGTCATGAAATTGATTTATATTTGTTTCAAATACGCATTACTATTATAAGTAGATTAAATAAAACGTTAAATTTCACAAATTGCATTGATAAAATTATTATTTTGACTTGCAATTGGAATTTTTACTATTTAAAGCTCAAATCCGCACCTTCAATAAACGTTTTTTAGACTTCGACTTTTCCAGTATCCTTTAACTTAGATTAGATTTCTATATCTCATTTATATTACAGTATATAGCGGAATTTTATCAGGAGGATGCCGAAGCATATTCTAAAGATGTGTTCGCTTTGGAAACTCTTCGAAACCAAGCGCTACATCCTGGCAAGGACAAATGTGCTATACTCAAGCGTTACTATTGCCAATTGCATTCGCTACAAAATCGCTTCCCTCAATTGGCGGAGCGTAGCATGTTCACCTTTACATGGAAAGATCTATACCAGAGCAATGTAAATGAGTTTACCGATTTACGCTACGAATTGGCAGCCGTGCTCTTCAATATCGCCGCCTCCCACACACAAATGGGTGCATCTGTGACGCGTGGCGATGTGGATGGCATGAAATTAGCCTGTACGCATTTTCAATGCGCTGCATGGGCTTTTGGTGAATTGCGTGAACGTTATGGTAATGTTAATAGTGGAGGTGATTTCATGACGACAGAGCTGTTGGTATTCATGCAACAAGTTTCATTTGCCCAAGCGCAAGAGTGCATTTTGGAAAAGTCTTTGATAGACAATCGAAAGCCGAATATTGTTGCAAAAGTTACAGCACAAATTGTAGTTTACTATGGCGCCGCGTTGACTGCGCTGCTAACGGGCGATGATGATGGACCAGTAGCACAGGTTGTCGATAGTTCGGTGTTTAAGCTTTGGAAAAAATATGTGCGTTTCAAGATATCCTACCTAAATTGCATTTTGTACTTGTATCAAGGACAGCACGCGGAGGAACAGCAAAAAATGGGGGAAAGAGTAACTTTATATCAGGTAATTTTGATATTATTTGCTTATTAATTAAATTGTGATTTACAAAAAATGCAATCTCTCCTTCAGGCCGCAGCTGAAAAGTTGGAGGACGCCAGAAAAGAATCCAAGGGTTTGCCTGATCAAAAAGAGATAAATGAATCACTCATTTTCACTGCAGATGTTGTAGAAGGAAAACGTAAAAATGCAAAAAACGAAAACGAGTTTATTTATCATGAATCGGTGCCGGAACTATCAACAATAACAGCAGTTCAAGGTGCTAACTTAGTGAATGGCACAAGCTTTAGCGTCACAGATCCGGAAGTAGCAGGCGAGGATATATTTGCGCGCCTAGTGCCAATGAAGGCGCACGAAGCCAGTTCATTATATAGCGAAGAAAAAGCAAAACTTTTGCGTAAGTATGGGACAAATATAGAGGAGAAAGACGCGGAATTGGCGAGTTTCATGAGTTCACTTACGCTGGACAATCTTAATATTAACGAAGAGAAAGCCAATAAGATACCACAGGGCATTGTGGATCGTTGCGCAGAGTTGAATGCCAATAAAACAGCTATACCCGATCTAATAGCTGCGATGTCACAACTAGCAGAGATTTGTGCGGATGTCGAAATGAATCTTAAAGAAATTTCCACAATACTCGCTGAAGAGGAACTGCAAGAGAATGACTTTCAAAAGCTCACAGGTGTGCAACGCACTCCCAATCCCCATATTACCGACCTGATGCGTGAATTTCAAAAATACACTGAGGCGCATGCGCGCGCCGGTGAATCAAATGACACGTTACGCAAGGCAATGGAATTGCATGTGAATAATTTAAAAATTTTATCACGTCCCTTGCAAGACATACAACAATCTGTACCGAAATTAAGTGCAGAATTGAATACAACTGAACTTTTCAAAGATGTTAAATTAATTTTAAACAAAGCTAACGAAATGAAAGCACAACGTGCACAATTTCATGCCGATTTGCGTATAGCAGTAAATGATGATGATATAACCGCTAAAGTGATTGCACATGGAAGTGATGAGGGACTCCAATTGCTCTTCGATCGTGAATTGGCCAAACATGAGCGGCTCACACAGCTATTAGATCAAAATATGCTGGCGCAAAAGAATATTTTGCAAGCACTTACAGACTCTTATGCCAAAGCTGCACCTGTGCTAAAGACGCTAGCCGATGTTAAGCATAAACGTGAGGCGTTCTTCTCCTCTCTAGCCGCCTCTTATGATGTGTATGAAGATTTGTTAGCCAAATCAGCCAAAGGATTGGAGTTTTATAAAAAGTTATCAGGTATAGATAATGTAGCTTCCAAGTTATATTAAATACTTTTTTTTTTTATATTTGTATAGGCAATGTACAGAAGTTGTTAACCCGTTTGAAGGCAGCGCGTGATGTGCAATCAGAGGAACGTCAGCAAAGGCTAAAAAATCAAACAAATATTACACCGAATCCAGTTATTAATGTAGCTAAGTCGCTTTCGCCAAGTGTTGCAACAAATACTACTACTTCGAGCGCACCAAAATTGCGTGATTATTTGAAATCAAAGAACACCACTGCCGCCGGCATCGCTGCCGCCGGTCTACCAGATGCTACATCCAAGAATTCCATAACACAAAACACTCAATATATTCCGCCAGTGCGCCCCAATCCACTGGGTTCTGAAAATCCTACACAAGCTGTGTGTTCTTCAGGTAACTACTATGCCGCGCAAGCAATGAACGCTAGCGGTGCTGTACCCGTTGTGGCACCCAATGAACCACCGCCACCCTATAGCTTACAACAACAGCAGTATTATGATCCCAACATTGCAGGCTATACGAATCCAATGTATCAACAGCAACAGCAAAATATTGCTCCGCCCGCGTACAAATTGCAAGCTTCGCCAAATTCACAGTTTGCTAATTTAAACGCAAATATGGCGAATGTAACTGGCTCCTACAGTGCCGGCGCTAATTTAGGACAAAACGAACAGCTTGCACTGCAACAACAACAACAACAGCAACAACAACTCCTTCATCATCAACAGCAGCAACAACAGCAATTAATGCTGCAGCAGGCGGGCGCGAACAATGCAATGCCTGCACAGCAACCAATAGCTGCTGGCGCTATTGGAGGATATGGCACTAATCAAAATAATTTCATTCAACAGCAGCAAGCAGCTTTCGCTGCAGCAGGTGTCGCAACTGCATCTAACAGCAACTCTTATTCGTTTAATTCCAATAACCCACAGTCTTTTAATTTGGCATTTCAAACACAACCGACAATGCAGGGTTCGCTACCTGCTCAATCTGCAGGCGTTTCGGCAGCAGTTGGCGCTCAACAAGTAGGTTATAAATTAATAGCTTTGCTTTTGTTTGCACAAATTTACTCTTTAACTATTAAACTTACAGTTTCAACAACCCTACCCGCAAGAGCCTATAGCCAACTTGGGCACACCAACATCAAGACCTCTGTATGTGGCAACTTCTGAAAGCACTCAAGCGTCCGCAGGCGTCCCAGCATTTGCTACACAAGCACCATATGTTGTAAATTCTTGGCAACAACCAGCATATCCTTCTGGTGTTGCCAATAGTGTTGCACCTGCTCAACAATACCAAGCAAATAATGCTTTACAGCAACAGCAACAACAACAACAACAACAACAACCAAATTATTCGCATGCTAATGCTGCGCTCAATTCAACGGCTAGTGAAGCACTTGCAGTTCCCTCTGCAGGTCAGCAGGCGACTCAGCTGACTTCACCAAACACATATCCCTATTCAACAGCCACCAAACATCCTGGATATAGTTTCAATTCACAGACTGGTCAATATGAATATGGCAGCGGTTATCAACAGGCCACTAATAAATTCTATGGCCAGTATACATCATCGAATACACCACAATCGGCAAATGTCGGCACAACTGATTCGGAAAATGCCAATAAGACGAATGTGGCTACTGGTTTTGATGTGCGTGAAATTATTTAACTTTATATCGATATTTGTAATATATATTTCTAAATATTTTTCTTCAGTCACCTGTTGTATCCCACACTAAGTCAACTGCTGGTTCTGCTGCACCTTCAACAAATACGTCTACCGCTCCCACGGACAGTACGTCTAATTTAGGCTACTATTCAGCGCCTTATGGTTATCAATCACAAGGTATTGCATCCCCGTACAGCCTACAAATGCAACAGCAACATCTTCAGCAATCTATAGCTGCAGCACAACAGCAGCAACAACAGCAAAAGCCGCAACAAACAAATTATCAACAACAACAATCCACATATATGCAGAGTGGTGGCACTTCCATAGCGCCAACACAAACAACTAAAAGTGCTACTGAGTACTCGTTCGGTGCAAAACAAGCCGAAAATATACCGCAATCGGATGGATCAGCCGCATCCGAAACGAAACCCGAACCAGCTACCGGACAGTCTCAAAGTGTGACTAAGCCGTTACCAAAACGAACTAAAATGACAACCAACATTGATTTGTTGACCGATATCGATTTCTCAGATTGTGGATTAAGTGTACCGCCGCCGATATTGCCGCAGCCAGTACTGAAGCCAGAAATTTTGGCAAGCCCGCCAAGTAGCCAAGTGGCGGTGGAGGTTAAACCGAAATCAATGCCACAAGAGGTAAAAGAAAACGTTTATCTAACCCTACTATGCTACTCAAATTATATATGTGAAAGTTTAAGAGAGTGTGTGAGTTTGTTACCTTTTCACGTTCAAACGGCTTACAACCTGGATTAACATAAAGGAGTTGCCAGCTGCTAGAAAAGTTATAATTAATCAAATAAATGAAATCACATATTGCCTATATGACGACTGCATAGATTTGGATAAGATTTGGCACATATACTTATAGTACCATGGGTTACCATAGAAGCAATATGTTGAAGAGAGTTGCCACCTGTTTAAAAGGTTAAATTCAATTAAAACAATGAGTGAAATGAAATATTTCAAACAAAACAAGTTTAATAAAGCTTCATTTCTAAAGTGTTTTGAAAGAAAGGTGCCACCTGTTTAAAGGCAATTTAAGTTAAATTAAAAGATCATACGCTATTTTACTATTTGTAGTATGTCAAACAGTAGATTTTTAGAAAGCTTTATTTTGAAAATACTTTTGTAGGGTGTTGCCATCTTTAAAAAAAAAATAATGACCATCGTAAGTTAAATAACATTCTAAAATAAGGATCTCAAACTTAGCAGGTTTGAGAAAGCTTTATTTTGAAAATATTTTCGGAGAGGGTTGCTTATTTCTTAAAAAAAGAAATTAAATTAAATGATAAAGGTAAAGCAAACAAAGGAGGCTTGAGAAAGTTTTATTTTGAAAATATATTCGGAGAGGGTTGCCACCTGTTTAAAAAAAATTTTATTCGACCAAAATTATAAAATGAATGAAGCATTACAATACTGGTTTGAATTGATAGAGGCCTAGAAAAACTTAGTTTAGAAAAAATACTGCCAAAAATAAGGGTTGCCTATTGTTTGAAAATTAAATACAAATTTATTAATAACGTAAATGAAATCAGGATTTTGAGCGTATATATATTTACACATGATCGATTCGTTTAGTCTTCTCCACAGAAAAACTCAACTACAACATCTGCTGCAATGGCGTTAACTCCAACAAGCAATGTCGAACCGCCAACATCCCTAACTGCACCGCTCACACCACCGATGAACTCTATAAAAGCTGTTGCCTCGCCCATCAATTCGCCAGCTACTCGTAAAACCAGTTTTGATAATATTTCCATTTGCTCCGACTTGAGTTCACTCGATACCAACTTTGATTGGGAATCAGCTTCTGTGCGCAACGATCAGTCGGTAGATAAACATTCCATTTTGTCAACAAATGCCGCATTTCAATTGAAACCTTTTGATCCATTCAACGATGACAAGATACTAAAATATTTCCATAAAGAAGTTGAACGTTACGAAAAGCTAATCGAAAGCCTCAATGTAAAAATGTTAAATGGAAATACGCAACTATCGGCTAAATGGAAAGAATTACACGATTTACTTGCCAAGGATGCCAGCAAACGAACAACGACAATCGCAAAATTATTTCCAGAAAAAAATCGTGCTCTGGATTGCATTCCATACGATCATGCGCGTGTAAAATTGGAAAAGGACACTGATGATTATATAAATGCCGCTTACATTAAGGTGTGGTGATAAATTCAAATCAAACTCTGAATTGGCTCAATTTAACGCTTTACTATTTGCAGAATCTCGGTACGGGTTGTCCAAATCTAATAATTGCACAAACTCCGCAGCAAAATACTGTAAATGATTTTTGGTCTATGATTTGGTCACAAAAAGCTCGCACAGTGGCTTGCCTGCATACGCAAAATGAGGTAACTAAAACATAGCTGATATTTA
The DNA here is from genome assembly GCA_951828415.1 of Anomoia purmunda. NCBI lineage: Eukaryota > Metazoa > Arthropoda > Insecta > Diptera > Tephritidae > Anomoia > Anomoia purmunda. The sequence continues at coordinate 106,371,412 of OX639996.1, read as the reverse complement.
ACGTTGCATATTTCTTATAAAAAAAAATGCATGTCTTTTGTAAGATGTTGGATCCCTACTGGCCACAGGAGCGTGATGTTGAAAGTCATTACGATGATTTCACTGTAAAGTGCGTTAAAATCAATGCACTTTCGCATTGCATGGAATATAATCTTAAATTATCGATGCATGGCGCCGATGCGATTGTCGATTTGTCGGTGTTGCAAATAAAGGCTTGGACCAAAAGGTAAAGCAATTACTGCCAAGTTCAATTTATATAAAGATTTATGGGAAATATAATTCTAAAAAAATAATTAAAATATTCCTTATGTACTACCCTTCCCCCCCTCATTACAGCTTACCCTCGCAGACCATAGGTATTGCACGCAACGCCTTGCAGGCCCATCAGCAACATTGCTTGGAGTTTAACACACCAACATCGCCGTTAATAATGAATTGCTTGAATGGATCTGAACGTTCAGAACTTGTTGCAATTGCAATTTGCGCAATCTTAGCTTTACAGACGTCTCGTCCAGTACTCATTAGTATGTACTTATCATATACACCACTGATCACGAAAATGGTAGCAAAATGTCTTTGCAACTTTTTGCAATTTTGTTTTTTTTTATATTAATTTTATTGTAATTATTGAGTTAAAAATTAAAAAGTTCAACATCTTAATGAGGATTTTTTATAAGTTTTCTAGAAACTTTGGGAGTTCGACCTACATAGTTTTTAGTATAGAATTAACTATATTTAAAAAAAAGAAAAGAGAAGCCAAAATTGTCAATACATTTTGCTACTATTTTGCAACCACAACTGTATACATATTCCGATTAAAAAATGGCACTTTACTCAATTCTTCCTTTCGATATAATTTAGATGTGGTTGACATTTGGCATCGCATTTGCTTGCAACGGCAAAATGCTTTGCGCGATATGGAAACTTTGGAGCAATCGATGCAAATCGTTCTAAATAATTCACATGATGTGCTTAACAAGCGTAAGTAAAAAAATTTTAAAACGTTCAGAGATTTGTCATTGTCGTATTCCTTGTGGTAATCAATATCTTAATGGTTTTCGTGATAATTGTTGTCGATACCGTTATCATCATTGTCATACCTATCAACCCTTTTATCGTTATTGGCATTGTTATCGATATAGATAAATTTATCTATATCATTATAAATCATATTAGAGATTTTCCAACATGTCAATTTCTTTTCACATTTCTTACAATTCGATCGTTGAAAAAGCCATGAAGTTATTGTTATCGATGGCGTTATTGGAATTGTTATCGTTATCGAAAAACTATATATATCGTTATAAATCATATAAAGGATTTCCCCACTTGTCACTTTTCAAATTTCTAAAAACAGTTATCGTTATCGATGTCGTTATTGGTATTGTTTTCGTTAAAGTTATCTCTATCGCTATAAATCAAATTACGAATTTCCTAACCTGCCAATTACTTTTCAAATTTCTTGAGAGCTCGATCGCTGAAAGAACAAAAAAATTATCGTTATTGGCATTGTTATCGATAATGAGACAAAGTTATCAATGTCATTATTGGCATTGTTATCGATACCGATAAAGTGGCCTCTATCGTTATAAATTTCCCAACTTGTCAATTACCAATATTGCGATTGAAAAGCCAATAAATATTCAACTCAACTTTACTTTACTACACGTCCTATGCTTTACTTTTTACTTTACCAACTTTTTCATAATTTCCCGTGTGACATATCTCATATACATAGATGAATCATTATCTTTATTTTATTGGTACTGTTTTTAATACTAAATTTAAATTTTAAGGTGGCATCGTGACCTCCTATCAAATGAAAATTGCTCCCCAAATCGCATCGAAGGAAAAGGAAGAAATCAAGGATCCCCTAAACGAACTCGATCCGCTTTGGAAAATGAAGTAAATATAGTAACCGTATTATTGGGTAAATTCTTGACTGAACACAGCAAACTATTCGGCTTTATACAACGTATTTGCATTAGGATGCAATCTAAATATTTGAAATAAAAAATAAGTTAATAATTGTAGCGAAAAGCAAAAAATATTGAAAATCACTGTTTAAAAACTTAAGTATGTATTTTTATTGAACAAACAAAAACAATATAATGAAAAACATATTAGAAGTTATAGAACATAAAATGTTACACTTCAAGTTATAAAAACTTTACCACTACTTACCATTATCCATACTTACTTATATACATACGTACATATTTATTACATACATATTCGATCAATGGAAATTAAATTTAAATAAAACTTATGCAAACATAATTACTTTCCCTACTTATCAGTGGCATTTTGAATAATTTCACTTATCTGAAAAGGGGTAATTAATACACGTTTGGGTAATGCAGCAGTCGATATTTTATTTATTAAATATTTATTTTTATCATTTAGTTTTTCACATCGAAACCCTTTCTGTATTGATCACCATAAAAAGTTCTTCAAGCTGATTTTGTAAGCTTAAAATTCCATGCATTGAAAATGTTTTATTCAAGTTATAAGTATTAGCATTAGCACAGTCATGTGGAAAAAATAAGCCCACGACATTTTGACCAGAGTTGATTTTTGTTGTTTTAAATTATTACTCTTTTTATAAAGGTCTAGCTCATTATTTAATAAACTTTATATAAATCCACATTTTGAATTTTATTGGGTTCTACCTATACCCATCATTCGCTTAGAAAAAATAAACACAAGTAATCAACATATTTTTTATTTGTATTCTTAGAATTTTTAGAAAAATTCGAAGTAGCTAGTATATTAAAGTGCAAATTTGAAGTTATTAAAAAATTAACGAGCAAAAAAGTCTTTGTATGGGAAAAAATATGTATAATAGCGTCTAAAATTTCTGATTAAAAAGTGGGAAAATTTAAAACATTTTTTTATTTACTGAATTTTCGTAAATTTTGCACAAAGTTGTAAACTGGTATTTATTTGTTTATTTCCCGTTCCCCGGAATTATTTGGAAAATTGAAAATTATTCCGAAATCTTTATTAGGTCAAGAACACAATACAAAATATCTATATATAATATAAGGGTTAGTTCCATTGCTTTTCGAAGACTTCAGCCTAAAAGCATGCATAGAAAAATTATCATAGAATTAATAGCTTTAAAATGCGTGATTTTTATCTGGATAAAAAATGGTTAGATCCCGACAGAAGTATACACTTTTTAAACCAATTAAATAAAGTATTTTGCAAAATTTTCAATGCTTTCTTATATTTAAAGAAAAATCTGGAATAAAGTTCAATTTTTGGGAACTTCATAGACGTTTTTGAAAATTTTTATTTTAATTTTTTTGTTGGATTTGGCAACTTTTTACGAAAATTTCTGTTAAAGAAATATTTGTCGAAAAATTTAATTCCCGTGCTACTCTTAGAGGAAATTTGGGATGGATATTTAGTTTGCATTAAAGTTATTTTCAAAGACGCGAAAACGAGAGCTTTATAAAAATTCAACAAATTTGAAAACTGTGCAGACACTGTATGTGTCTAATGAAAGTTTCTAGACCAAAATTGAGTTTACAACAAAACTGCGCACCCAAAAATTGTCAAAAGCCTTGATTAAAAAGTTTGAATTTTTTTTTTTTTTTTGATTCTAGAAAATTTTATATTTTATAAAAAATCAAGGACAAAACTTATCAAGAAGAACATTGTTTGAGTGACTTTATATAAAAGACAAGCATTCTTCTCGTTCCCACATACCGCTAAAACTGTTAATTTATTTGCCTTCAGCCTGAAAGTATGCATAAAACCATGATTATTTACTTGGATTAAAAATTGTTGGATCCCGCGGCGTGCGATGGACTTTTCTACTTTCTGGTTTGACAGAACCTTTACCAAACTTTCTAATTCAGATTTCACGTAGAGTTAAATGTAAAATGTATGCAAATCCTGTCGAAAATACACATAAAAACTACAATAATTTAGCAATTCACGAGTCAACATTTAATTTATTGCAACACGATTCGATTTTTTTTTATTGAAAATATATCAAGTGTTTTTTTTTTATATTGTGACACATAGTACATATACAAATATAGTACATATAGGAAAAGAACATACGCGCACATTTTATACTTACATACATATACATAGAAAGATTAACATAAGAGATAAAAGCTTAGATTCACTAATAAACTTTACACCGATTTGTTTGTTTTAGTATTACATAGTATGGATGTATGTGTGTATGTATGTGAGTGTTTCATGTGTTCGATGAACTTGTTCAATTCGAATAAAATAGCTTCAAAATGACGCATATATCCTTAAAAAAATAGATTTGTATGTATGTATAGCACATATTGTAAGTAATTAAAAGATTAATTTTGCAACAAAAAAAAAACAATGTGAAGCACATTCAGAGCTCTTCTAAAAGAAATAAGTATGTGAAAAATATACTGTAGGGAGGGAATGTATTTGAGAACTTAGAAAGTTTTATTTTTAAATAAATGTCAGTTAAGTTAAGGACGCTTGCATTGAGTGCAATATTATATACAAATTATGTAGAACATTGGAAAATGGCACGTATATTCAAATGTTCACGTTAATGCTAAATTGTTCGAGCAGTTTATCAATCATCGAAAGCACTATCTACATTTTTATTTCGATAAAGAGAGTAAAATATCTGTTTCTGAAAAATAGCGCTTCGTGCTGTGCAGCTTCATTTAGGCTGGAAAGTTTGACCGACCATATCCTACCTCAGCTATACTACAAATTCACAATTGAAATTTGCTGCGTTTGATCATTTAATTTGCAATAATCCGTTTCTCAAGTCTATTTCTACATCAAGTGATAGACGTTTCAAAGGGTCCGGGTGCAATACTTGAGTGTAAGAATTCGCAAATACTTGAGTGTTAGATTTCGCGAAATGGGCCACAATTTTTTCGAAGAAAAAATTTGTTTATAAAATTAATTTTTTCGGGTTCACAACGATAATAAAAATTAAAACATATGTATATCTGAAGATTTTTCGAAATTCGAAATAATTCGGAAATTGTAGCTTTTCACTTTTTTTTGGAATTCTTTGGTTTTTGTTTATTTCCTACCAATTCGTCTCATTTTTTTAACATTTAAAAATGCTGTCTTGTTTTTGTATTTTTTTTTATTTTTGATAAATGTTTTTTTTTTTATAAAAGTTATTTAAATTAAAAAATGTATTAATAAGAAAAAATTCCAAGAAAACATTATTATTTTTAAGTGCTTACGAAATGAGTAGAATCGGTATTATCAATCGCGAGAAAACAAGTGAAACCCCCACAGTTTCCGAAATATTTCGAATTTCGAAAAATCACCAAACTCATAATCTTTTTGTATCGTTGTGAACCAGACAAAATCAATTTCACAAAAAAAAACTCGATCTTCGAAAAATGGTGGGCCATATTTGGGAGTATGTCTCTTAAGTTAGGATGTAAAGTATATAAAGTTAATGGGTTTGAAAGCAAAAATGTTATATACAAATGACTTTGGTTGTGTAAAACAAAAAACGTTATACTTAAAATATAATTTTAATATCTAATTTGGGTTTTTAAATATCACGTTGCGGTTTAACAATTATAAAGTAAATTAATATCAAAAGGATTCAAAACAACTAAAAAATTCAACATCGATTCAACAATGATATATGTATGGTTAATATAATTACAAAAGCAGACATGTTTGCGTTAGTTGCCTGGGTAGTGTTTTTTGTTTTGTTGTTTTTTTATTGTTTTGTTACATATGCGTATGTATGTACATATGTACAGTGCCGGCAAAAGTTATTGACGCAATATTTTTTTTTATAATATTCACGAAGTTTTTCTTGTTAAAACTTGTTCGTTTTTTTTTAAATCCAAACAAATTGTATAAGTATAAATTTCAAACTTTGTAAAACACATTCAGCAAATTAAAGTAAATTTTAACAAAATTTAAAACTTCTCAATTAGAATTTTCAGAAAAATCGGGTATCCAGTTTTGTTTAAGTAACGGAAAATACCCTTTGATTTCTGTCAATTGCTAATACTAACGGTGAAAAAATTGTCAAACATTATCGGAAATTTTTAGCCACTAAAAATTTGCACCTATTATACTAAAATTTAATGGACTACAAGATTGCGTACTCGAGTTTTCATAAAGTTTGAAATTTGAAAAAAAAAATTTTAATTTGCTGAATTTTTAAAATCGGTTTATATGGTTTTTGTTGTAAAATGAACTATAATTTCATGAAAAAATAACGAAAGAGTTTTACCAGTAAAAGCATATTGAATATAAAAAAAAATGACTGTGCCAACAATTTTTTCCTCCACTGTACGTATTTTGCATTCAATTTTCATTGTGCAACATATTTTGTTCTTCGTTTTTTTTTTGTTCGGTTTTTTCCACAGCAATTATAAGCAAAGCACTACTTATGCTTAGCCTTATTACATCTATACATTTTTTCGATATTTAATATATCTGGTGGAAGTTCGGTAATCTATAAACTATCAATGTTAAGCGATTAACCATTCTTCGAAATTTTTCCGTTTAACTCATATTCGATTTTATATTTCCAGCGACAGTATGGCTTCGATGTTGTAACAATCAGCTATTTTTTTGAGATTCAGCATGTCCATTATTTGTTTCCAAATCGATTTCACTCAAAAGTGCCCAATTTTCGCTATCACTATGCACATGCAAACGTATCTCTTTTATGGCGCCAATTTTCGCATCAATAAGACCCTCTGCCACACCCAAACCATCGAATGCACCAACTATCAGATAATCATCTGTGGTAGAATTGTACGCACTCCACACAGATGAATTTTCGCTTAATGTATCGGCAGGTAATACTTCAACGGTGGTGTTGTAAAATCGATCTGAAGGATGTTCGCTATTGCCGCTACGAAAGAGATAATGTCGTAGTAGTAATGGTTTTTCAAAAATAAATTGCACCAAATCGCCGGGTTCAGGTAACAAACCCCAGAAGTAGGTTTCACCGCGATATGCACGCTTGAGTAAATAGTTCTTGTAGGCGACGATATTCGATCGGACACGTGCTGGGGGATTGTGTACATGCGGATAGAATGCTGGTACTTTTGAGCCGAATTGTTTATCCTTTAACTTTTGAACTTTACCCTTTAGCGAGGAACTGGTGCCGATATGTTGGAATAGTGAGGGGCGATAGTGCAACCAATATTTGGCGCGCTCCAAATTACAATGTTTCTGATCTTTATCAGATCGGCAAACTTTCGATTCGATAAAATAGAGCAGTAACCAATCGACGGGCTTATCATTGTAGAACATTTGGAAATATGTAATTAGATATGGCAATTCAGCTGATTTGAACATTTTGCCAATGAAACCCAATTGACAGAAGTCGAGTACAAACCACGAAGGCTGATCGGGTTTAGTGAGAGCGCTCTTTGTGATGGCAAATTTTTTCATTGCGGTGATAAAATGCGATTTTGCCAAAATATCATCTTCCAGTTGAACGTAGAATGTGCCTGAAAGATGGAAGTTAAGCGAAAAATTTTAGAAACTTGATAGAGTTGAATGATTGTTAAGGGATGATTGTGATTTTTACTTTGACTAAAAAAATAAAAGTGAAATCGTGATTTATTTTTGACTAGAAATATATCGGCGAAAAAACAACATTTATTGACTCTTTTTCCAAGACAAAAGCATTACAGTTAGGCTATCTGACATTAACCCTAGAATGCCAAGAGAAAAACATGAATAACTTTGTCTCAATGCATTGCGACAAGTTTTTTTTTTGGTAATAATTTTTAATAAAAGCAGTTAAGACCTTTTACAAAAAACACAAAAAAAAAATTATAAAAAAAATTACACAGAAACATCATCAGTTTTAAGTGTTAAAAAATGAGCCGAATCGAAATTACCTATCACGAGAAAATAAATACATTCCAAACAATTTTGAAAAAAAGCTAACAGCTTAACGTTAACTTCCGAAATATTTCCAATTTCAAAAATTGTCAAACTTTAATTTTTTTTGTCGTTGTGAACCAGAAAAATCGAATTTCACAAAAACAGCTTGACCTCGAATAAATTATTACTAATTTCTGAATGTATTTTCAGCAAATTTTTTCGGTGATGTGCTTTTTTAAACTCATGTAACGTTAATAAAGATTTAAAAAATAAAAAAAAAAGAAAATCAGTACTATTTTTTAATAAAATTCCGCCACAATATTTCGGAAAAATCATGGTAGGTATGTTTGTTTGCATTTTCATTAAATAATAACCTTTGGTATATTTTAGAAATCTTTAGGGAAATTCAATATTGAACTGATTGTAGCTAGATTTATGAATTGGATTCACTAACGCATACGCGTGCGAATAACAGCGCAATTTTTTCTACCTATCATTCTCGAAAGCGAATGAACTGGATATTTTCTTCATGTTCGCGTTCACGAAAGTAAATATTCACGTTAGCGGGTAAATTGATAAAAGTACGTACACACGTGAATATTCATAAATGAATATTTTCGAATCCTGCGAAAAAATATACAGTTTAAGTTTAACAGTTCTGATGTTTTCGAGCTGGTTTGGAAAGTTGGTTCAAGAAAAACTTGAATAACTCAGCCAAAACTAGTTTTTCCAAACTACTTTTCATATCTCAAATTTTTCGTAATAATCATCAGTGGTTTTTTTTTTAAAGAAATATTTCTAAAAACTCTTGTATTTTAATTTATAAACAAAAAACTCCATTTCCGGAGGTATTTCAATTAAATCGGTCCAGCTCACATAAATTTTAATATTTTTCCGAACTAAACTGTTGGTGATTTTTATGTAGACTTTTTAAGAGTTCTTACCTTTTGACTGCGCATAGGACATCAAGTATGCAAAGTCCAAATTTTGTTTACTTCTCCATTTGACACGCTCCAAAGAGTCCTGCAGCGTTATACGTAATGTCTCAAAATTCGGATAATACGACGCCGACGGTGCTATAATATCAATCAGACCACATTCAACATATGGCTCGAAATTCAATTCGACTTGTCTGGCTATTGCATGCACTAATTCTTCATCTAATTCCCCAATGTAAACTATAATTAACGTTTCATTTTGTTCCTCTTCATTCATATTCTCGATGAGATTCTGCAATGTGCTAACCAAATACGACTGCTTTTCACGTTTCACCGTTGGTATGCCTAACACTATACTGACATCTGAACGACCCTTCGAACGAATATAAGCCGGACGCAATGATGCTGTATCATCGAGTAGATGTGGCAAAAAGTTATAGGCTGTTGGTAGACGTATGACAGTCGATGAACTAAATCGCTGATTTGTATGAGAATGTGTAGCATTTTTAATTAATTGTCGCGCCTCGGGGCTCAATGATTTCAGTAGGGTTGGCAATCCTACCGATGGCATTGCGGACGTACTAGAATTAAATTCATTTGTCAGCGGTAATGGAGCAACCGTTGCCATAGTTATTGTTGTTGTATTACTAAGATGCAAATACTGTGAAAGTATAGCCACATCTTCCTGCCTGGAACGATACATCGACTCAAGGTACTGCAGACGGAAACGACACTCGGCCAATTGTTGTGACAGTGACTGTTCGGTGGATAATTCTGGACCCATAATAAGTAGAATGATAAGACAAGGCGCTATCACCAGAAAGGTAATCGCCAGTAAACAGTTGCGTTCACGTATTTTGAACATTTTCGTTGCAATTCTCCGACTGAACCTCGGATGAACGAGAGGAACAGAATCGAAATGTTTCCCCCCCTTAACCATTAAATATATGTAAATATGTAGATGAATGTGAGTATGAAATCACAAAATAGTGATTTACGTTTGTTCCGATTTAGTCTACTAATTCCTCGCTATTCTATGTTTTCCTCATATAGTCTGCGCAGTGTGGCTTTTAAATCAAATCCTTGAAATAGTGCATTTTACTCATATAAATTAAGTCTTGCATATTAATTATGTAGTATTTGAGTTTTCATTTGACGAGTGTAAAAGTAGCCAGTTTAAGTTTTTTTATTTATTTCATAGTATAGACTCTGCTTTTGTTTCGTGTGAGATTTCGTTGCTTGGATATTCAATTAATGAGCTGCTAGCTAGAACATGCGCTTTAGTAGATTTACATAACGTTTCCCGCTCCTCTGCCTGGCTATTCGTGCATCATTAGCATTAGCAAGCGTTAGAAGCAGCTGTCGTAATTCCCATGTGCAATTTTTTTTTTATTTATCAGATCGATAATAATAACACTGTAAATTAGATTAGTAAATGAGAAACTATTTAGATTTTTTATTAAATACAACTAATATGTGTTTGTTGAATGAATAAATCAAATTCGCCGAGACACAACATCTAATAAGCAAGTTATCGACACTTTTAAAAAATATGTAGTATTTGATGTCGGACTTCTATATAATAACTAGCAAAAGTGTATAAAAAACTTAACATAAAAAACTATAACCAAGGCAAATCGAAATTATTGCGGTAAATTAGCTTTATTACGCGACAAATTCGTAGTTTTATTTTCTGCTTGCGAGATGGAGAGTACTTTATTTTATTTTATTATAAATTAGTAGCAAATAGCCGGCATACTTTGTTACGTCCCAAAAAGTCCAACGTGTTAAATTTTTTTTATTAATGTACCGAAACAATTTATTAAAAAAAAAAACTTGCGTTCTACCGGAATTATAAAATTTATTATTTTTTAAGACTGTGGAACTGTATTGATTTGAAAATGTCTACAAAATTAGAGTTTTTTTATAAATAAAAAGGATTTTCAACTGGAATTGTAAAACTTATTATACTTTAAGAATTTCATAAAAATAATTCGAAAAATATTGAATAATAAATAATAAATAAATTTTTCAAAAACAAAAATATATATTTATGTTTATGTTTCTCTCACATACATATATGTATGTAATTTGTGTATAATTTACATAGTTTAATTTAAAACAGGTGGAAACAATGGGAACCTTGTGCTCACTGAGCCGATCTGTTTGACACTCAAATTTTAATATTTTATATACTGGTGTGTTATGTAGTTTAATTTCTCCCAAGCAAACATACCCTCCCCAAAACCTTCCGCGCGTAGAAACTAACTATTAACTATGCAAAATTTCAGGCGATTCGGTGCTTCGCATTTTTTAAAGCAATATTTAAAACAAAATTCTATAATACCCCAAAAATTAAAGTAGTTTCAAATCGGTTCAGCCCACAGAAATCTTAATATTTTTACGAAATATTTTGGTTGATAACTTAAAATAAAATCAATTTTTTAATTCCAATGGTACAACAGTACTGATGTTTTTTAATGGGGAGGTATGGACCCTAATGTACACATGCTATTCTATGTTTACCGCAAATGATTGGTCAAAAGAGAATTATTAAAATCGGGTCAGTATTTTCTTCCACTATTATCGGGTACCGTTTTTTATTTGTGATAATCATTCTCTCGAAGACTGCAAGGGTCATCTCAGCGGATGTATGCAGTAAGATTTTGATGTCGTGAGTGGTCAGCGCTCGTAAGTGCGTTCTGAAAGTGATCTTTGATCAAATCATCCTTCTCTTCCGTTGGGGTGTGTACCAAATCCGCGAAATGATGAAAAATCTGGATCTGATGCGAATCGTGGGAGACTGTCGTCTACCCTAGTGACCGACATTACTTGGCGACGAAGTATTTCTCCCACCCCAAATCCAACACCGAACTTACGCTCCCTCACATGACAGCTGTAGAAGACGTCTCAAGCACCGTAAGTTTTATGGAAACATTGCTGAAGTGACGGTCCTTGACAGGATATAAACCAGCTTCGTTCCAATAAAGTATACACGAATGTCGTGGGGATGTACATATGTATGACGAGTCGTAAATTTCAGTTCAATGTATGACTCAATTATAGTTGACCATACGTGTTTGAAACATATGTCTGCGGATATGCCAGAAAGCACATACATATGTACATACACATAATATACGTACATATATGCTTCCGACTAAATTGAAGGATTAGTTTTCTATCCACACTAATGGGCCGTTTACATAGAACTTTCCTCTCTTTGCTTGGCAGTTCGAACTTTAACAACAAAGCGTGAGGCGTAGAAGGTCAGCTACATAGAACGCTTTGACAGTTTCTGCGTTAGTAGTTTGTTATGAGTTGCGATTTGTGTTTGTTCAGAGTGTTTTGTTTAAAGATAGAATAAAAAAATTTTTTTTTACTGATATGATGGAGGTAGTAGTAGTTATGCTACTAATGTTTGAAATTCGCGAGTGTCTGTAGTGTGTATACGCACGCCAAAAGAAAAATAAAATGGGAATGATAACAGCTGATTGCCAAAGCGTACAAAAGTTGAGAGTCGCCCATAATTTTGCTTCGCTTTGCTTTGCTCTACTTTTCTCGCCTTGTATTTAGCAGGACTCATATAACATTATGTATTGAACTTATCTGTCAAAGCGAAACTCTGAAGCAAAGCAAAGCAAAAGTCCTATGTGAACGGGCCTTAAGCTTTTTAAATGATGCATATACATATGTACATAGATACATATATATATGTAAGTATTTACATACATTCATATGTACATATTGTATGTGCATACGCACTTGTGAAGGTAAATATTGGTTCGACCCTTACCCATCATCAGTACTTGAACAAAGCCCTGATTTTAGCAAATAACTCAAGAAAGCGTATTTGTTTAAAAATAAACGTTTCGAACAGGTACTATTTCACAGAACTTATGTGCATACATATGTATTACATACCTTTAGCTAACACCTTTTTAGAATCTGCTATAGCCTCGGCGTAACTTATTATTCTTATATGTATATCATTTCTCATCTACAACGGGAATGTTGACTTCTTTCCAACTACTTCGATTTATTATAACTTCAGTCTATTAAATTAGACATTTTCAGAAACACGGACATCTAAATAGGAACTTCACTTGGTATTGATGAGACTTATTCAATTTTGCTTCTTTCACCCCATTGCCATCACTTCTTTGAAAAGATATTTGCATTTTATTATATAAAAGCTGTAATATTTTAATTGTATTAGCAAGCGTTTATTTCAAGCTAATATTCCATATTTTAACAACACTTTTCACCAAAAATTAACAAACAGTGGGGCATTCGTGTAAAAAACCTAAAATTAAATTATCGCCCAAAAGTGTAAAAACAATCGTACGATGATTTCAAGCAACAACATTTCCAGCGTTGCCGTATCAATGCTCTACAAATACCCCCAATTTAAATTCAATAATAATGGAATCAAGGCAAATTTTTATCGAATATCCAACAACAAAATTCACAAGTTTAAATTTACTGTTTTTTTTTTGCATACATGCATACGGCGACCGGTCTGTTACTAAAGCGAATTTATGTCAAAGGCTTGTGCCAATTAATAGAAAAGTACTCTGGAAAATAAATTTTTGGCAACTATGAAATGAATAAAAATTTCCAGCCGGTTTTGGTGCGTTTTTTGTTCTAATATGGCTAAAATATCTAACGCAGCATCGCTTTAAATTCTCAACCTTGCAGGGTTAAACTCAATTGAAGAAATTCATTATAAATAAACTCGCACTAGATATGGGTCATCTGAAATGGGTGCATAGTTATATGGCAGCACTCATTGTGGAGAGAATACTGAAGTTGGTGGCAAAAATTGCCGTATTTCTATTTCTATGCGTAAGAGCCCTCACACACTGCAGATTTTATCGGTTGACTATTTAGATCCTTGCAGTTCGCACGGTTTGTTATATTTCGTACCCTGCATTATAACCACTCGTATTCATTTTTACCTGTATAAGATTATTAAATGACAGTTCATGCCGTTCCATTATGCTTAAAACACAATGCAGGTAGCATTTCTAATTTCGCATACCTGGCAACGCTAATGAAGGTGCTACTGTGATTAACAAATTTGGTATGGGTGGCATCACGATGCATAGGGGTAGAAAACCAGATGACGACAACGTCGGCGGTGTACACGTCACAGATGTTCATACCACAGAAATAGAGAATAAAAGGAAGGTGTTAACTACACTTGTACATTTATTGTCGCTGCAACTGCTGCCGTACAGAGATCGGCACTTCAGATTTATTATTCTGTGTTCTGTTGAAATCACTCAAAACACAGAAAAATTAACTTCTTAAAAACCATTTGTGACGTGTTCCTTCAAACGCGGCAAGTACGAAGTAACGGAAGTGCTTTTGTTGTCACCTTCGTTTCTCTGCTTTGTGGAGGTGACATTACAGCTTTCGCAGTTCAGGTTTTTCAGTCTACAACAGACATTGTATCAGTACGGAGGTGAATAAAAAGTGAAGTGAAGGAAGTTTTCCTATCTCGAGTAAAAAACCAAAAAAGTTATACGTGCATTTAAAAATTACTGCACTAGTGTAATTTTGACGAAATATAATATTAGAAGTTATCTGTTGAAAAAAGGGAAGAAAAATTTGCTTCCAAGTCGTAATTTAGAAAGTACATAAATACACCAATACCTAAGCACGGTGTATAGACTAGTGGAGAGTTTGGGATGTGTGGTTGCCCCACGTAGAAGAAGAAATTGAATTGTGGAGAATTTGTACAAACCTGTGCTCTGGATGGCGTTCAGCACTGCGAATGCGAAAATCAAAAACAATATCGAAGTCGAGTTAACAACATAACATATATATATAAACCGATTAAATTATCTCCAGAGGCTTAATTTTGGTTAAAACTTGTGACTAAGACCATTAAAAGCAATATATATATATGTAGATTTGCGTTCTTTGGTACAATTGCAAAGAAAAAAATAGCTGTTTGTCTCCACGAGCTTCTCTCCAAACAGTACTCGCTGGAATAAATTTACTCGCTAACGAGACGACAAGCACGTCGGAAAATAATTGCGTTTCTTTTTGTTGCCTCCGATTTTGTTTGCAATTATATTCCGAAAAACAGTTTGTGTAAGGGTTGACTGATAATAAAGAAGTTAATAAGTTTAAAAGTAAAGAAGATATTAAAAAGTGCTTGGAAAAGTAATGGAAATTGCTTTGAATTCAGTTGTTGCGCCGTCGACGCATACCCTAAAGTTTGTTGGAGCAGAAGGATTTCGAACATTGCCGAAGGACCAGAACGATAATGCTTACAACAAAAAATTTAACAGCTTTAATGGAAACGGAATCGTTGGTATCAGCCATAGCATTTTAAATTTGCGTAGTACACCGGCAGGATCTTGTAAAAAGGATGAAGGTAAATTATACACACATACATACTTTGTTTTAAAGTTCATTATAGCATTTGAGAAAATTTTTTTTTTCTTTTACAGTTTCAACGACAACTAGTGACGAATATGCGTTAGCGTCGCTAACCCTTAAGAATGCACTAAACGTAAATAATGACAATGCCAACATAAGCGGCTTTCAGAAATTGATTGAACAGAAAACGAATAAACAGGAAATACTCCAGTGCAATAACAGTGATCTAACGCTGCAACAACAGCAAAAGAAATGCACCGCAAAAACATCGGAAGATTTGTTGGCTGCTTTAAAAGTAAAAAAACCTAACACATCAAATAAACACAATAAAAACAAAAACACCACAAGTCCAAATGCATCAGCAACATTAGTAACGCCACCATCATCATCATCATCTGCTTCAGCTTCAGTATCATCATCATCGCCAGTCATAACATTAACAACAACGAATTCTTTAAGCGCAACAAATACAACAACTGTTGCAACAGTAACAGCAGTTACGCGTACCAATCCTGTGGCTAGCGTAGCAGTAAATGGCACCAAAAATAGTTTACAAATTCCGTCCGACATACTTGACGATTTGGCATGTCGTTTTATTATAAATGTTCCCGATATGGAATTGACCAATTTAATAAGGATTTGCTTTCAAATTGAGTTAGCACATTGGTTTTACTTGGATTTCTTCTGTGCTTCGGCATCAGAACCCCTGCAGCAATGCGACGAATCGGCCAAAAAAAGAAAATTACCAACTTGTGGAATAAAACAATTTGCGATACAAATATTTCAGGTACGAAACACACATATTTTATTGTCTTACAAGTTAATAACCGATTTTATTTATCATTTAGCATATTCCATTTCTACGTGAGCATTTATTGTCGATCGATAATATTTTAGACGATTGGAAAAATTACAAATTATCTGTGCCTACATTTGGGGCCATTTTAATATCTGAGGATCTCAACTTTTGCCTACTAGTGCAATCGTATTTTGCTAAATGTTCATGGGGCTTTCCCAAGGGTAAAGTCAATGAAACCGAAGACCCAGTGCACTGTGCAACAAGAGAAGTGAGTTAAATAAATTATTACATACCTATGAGTTTAAAATTTATTTTAAATCTTTACATTTTCTTTTAGGTTTTTGAGGAGACTGGCTACGATATAACTAAATTAATAGTACCAAATGACTACATTGAGGCTATAATCAATTATCAATATACACGCTTGTATATAGTGCGCGATGTATCGTTAGATACACAATTTTCTCCGCGTACCCGTAATGAGATTAAATGTTGTGATTGGTTTCCGATTGACTCGTTACCGGTCAATAAAAATGATGCCATATCAAAAGCCAAATTGGGTATAAACGCCAATTCATTTTTTATGATAATGCCATTTGTTAAAAGGCTTAAAAAGTGGGTGCATGATAAGCGTTCTGGAATTGAAATACAACGTAAATATTCTGGTGGAAGCCGAAGTATTTCGCCTGCAGCAACCACGGCAGCTGCAGTTGGTGGAGTCACACGTAATAACTGTAATAATCAAAAATACAACACAATTACGAATAGTAGTAGTAAGAAAAATAAGCAACATACAACAAACAATAATAACGATGATAAGCATAACGCCTTGAAAACTAGTGGTAGAAATAATACTATTAGTAGCAATAACAATGGTGTAACTGTAGCAGCAACAAGCAACAATAATAATCGTTCAAAAAGACAACGCCACAAATCGATGGGTGATTTGGATGGTATTAAATTAAATAATTTAAGTTCAAATAATATTTCTAAAAACTCGTCCAACACAATGACTACTGCCTCAGATAGTGTTGAATCGGCACCGGAATCAATTGCAAATACTTTTGAAGAATCTAGTAACTGCAGAACAGGATCCAATTATAAACGCAATGGCAGTTCAGTAAAACTTGTTGCTGCCGGCAGCAGCAATAATGTACAAAATGGCACACTCAACAGTGTTGCTGGTTGCACGTCATCCAAACGCCAATTATTTCACAGTCAAAGTCAGAATGGGTGTAATCAAAATGGAGAAAAAGTGAGTACTCGATTTTCATTTACTAGAAAGGATAGACGTTATTTATGTTATGCAAATAAGTTCGATAGACAGTATTATTGAACAGTATTACAATACAATAATAAAGTATTGTAGATTTTTATTGATGTAAGTGTGCCCATTTTATTGTGCGTTCTTTTAAATAAATTTTTTTTTTTTTTACCAGCTTTTTTACATAAATAATCGACATGTTCATTAGACTCCGAAAATTAGACTGAAATGTCGAAAGTTTTAAGTTCTTATATTTGTAATACGATTGAAAAAAAAAAATGGAATAGAAAAATAAAACTTAATAATATGATCAAATTTCGTTGTTTGGTTAACTAAATTTTTTTCCACTCACTAAGTAAACCTTGCAAACGTAAATTATTGTGAAAATTAAGTTCTACAAAATAAAATATTAGTATAATTATAAATCATTTAACGAAAATGCCACCTACAAATAGTTAGAAACCACTAGACGACTATTAGGTAGGCTTATGCCTTAGAGTAGCCATAAGTTGAAGGTACAAATAACCATCATTTCATTCCATCGTCACGCTCTAACGACGCCTTGTGATAGTACAATAAATTTTACTTTTAGTTTAATTGATAAATCGTCTCTCTTGCATGTACTGAAATGTAAAACAAAATAAAAAAATAAGCAAAATAACGTGTGCACAAATTAATTGCCCCTGGGCTTCTTTTGGCTTTAAGATGAAGAATAAAAAATATTCCTATTGCGCATGTCGACTGGCATTAGTCGATTGAGTTGATTATAATTTTGTATTGTGAAACTTTAAATTTATGCCTCATTATTGATTTATGAGGAAATTACGATGAAATTTTTACGTAAATAATCGGCATGTTCTTTAAACTTAAGCTCGCTGTCTATAATTACTCCAAAATATATAATAGATTTCACTTGTTCGATGGTTGTTTGATTTATTACTGGGTTTATTACGCTGTTTGAATTTATTAACATCATTTTGGTTTTTTGTTCGTTTAGTTTCAGCCTTTTCATTTTTAAACCACATATGTAGTTAGTAGTAGATTAAAGTGTCGTCAGTAGCATTGCAACATTGCAAGTTTTGATTATGTGATTACTTTTACAACGTCATTAATATATTATAAATTATAAACATGATTGCACCCAGCATTGATCATTTTGGCACTCCCGTATTTACCACTTCACAATTTCATTTCTCACATTTTACTTTAGTTTGTTGTCTACGATTTGAGATATACATAGCTATTGTTTAAACCACTCTTGCTCTTTTCCCCTTATACCGTACATTCCGTTGCGCAACGGTTTTGTCGTCGGGAGTAGATTAGAAAACCCTGACAACAATAATACCATTTTTGTTTTTTTGTTTTGTAAATTCTGTCTTTGCAGATTGTCAGCTCCTTCGATTTGATTCGCAAAGAGAAACAACAACAACTGAAGGCAGCAGCTCAAGCTGAAAAAGTGGCAAAGTCACAAAAGCAACAGCAACAGCAACAACAACAGCAAACAAATGCCGGACGGGTACGCGCTAAATCGCAGGGAGATAAAATGTGCGTACAACAACAAAATGCTAATAATAATAACAACAACAACACCAGTAATAATAATAATGGTGGCAATAACAAACATCGCGTACAAAAACAAATATCAATGATTGTTGTCAACAACTCAAATGCTACAAGCAGTAATGATAACAATAACACGATCAACAGCAACAACAACAACAACAATAATAACACTGCCGCGATTAGTGCTAGAGCTGCAACAAATCCATCACCATCCGAAAGCTCTGGAGCCGAATTACTCGCATTTGCTGCAGAAACTGCAGCAGCCATCGACAGCTTATCAACAGCAACGAATTCGGCCCAACAGAAGCCACGTCCAGCTTCGGTGTCCTTGCATTTTGCTACTTCACCTACACCGGCAGCTGGCCAGGCCATACAACAACTACAACGCATGGCTTCCGGCACGAATTTGCGCATCATAAAACGCAGTACTTCGTATCAGCCAGAGTCGGAGCCTCAATTCCAACAGCAGCAGCAGCGCCAGCAGCAACTGCAACTGCAATCAAAATCGAATTCAATTCAAGAATTGCAACAAAAGCAGGCATTGTTCGAGCAATCGCAACTTGAAAATTTTCAAGAACTACGTCAAGCACCGCTGAAATTCACACCCAGTTTTAATTCGTGGGCAAATTTTTCATTTACAAAAAATTTTATTGCCAATGTGTTTTGTTAGAAAACATGCCAATTATTGAAGTTCAAAATTGGTTTGAGAGATAGGAGAGTGAGGAGTGAGTGTACAATTGTATGCGTGATTTAACAGTTAAAAGCTCGAAGGAAGTGTGTGATTTAAAGAGAAGCTTATTTGCGGTAAAAGAAAAATGTAATTTTACAACAAATAACTATTAAAGCGCAATTGTAAATAAATTGTGGTAATGTTCAAAACGTAAAATAATAATATTTGATAAAACTGGGGGTGTAGAAAATTCCAAAAATTAGACTGAAATGTTGAGAATTTAAAGTTCTTATATGTATTTATAATACGATTGAAAAATTTAAAAAAAAATATGGAACAGAAAAATAAAACTTTTTATGCGCTTTCTCAAATATTTCCTTCGTCGCTTTAACTGATTAATTTTTTTTAAGTGTACCTACCACAAAATTATTTTATTTATTTCTATTGAGTTTTTTTTTTCTTTTGATGTTTCTTTAACTATGGAAAATGGAGAAGTATGTGGACGAAATTCATTTTTGATTCCTAATTTAAGTTTCATCAATAATTAATAATATGATCAAATTTCGTTGTTTGGTTAACTAAATTTTTTTCCACTCACTAAGTAAACCTTGCAAACGTAAATTATTGTGAAAATTAAGTTCTACAAAATAAAACATTAGTATAATTATAAATCATTTAACGAAAATGCCACCTACAAATAGTGAGAAACCACTAGACGACTATTAGGTAGGCTTAAGCGTAAGAGTAGCCATAAGTTGATGGTACAAATAACCAACATAAATAACCATCATTTCATTCCATCATCACGCTCTACCGACGCCTTGTGATAGTACAATAAATTTTACTTTTAGTTTAATTGATAAATCATCTCTCTTGTATGTACTGAAATGTAAAACAAAACAAAAAAGTGCACAATAACTTGTGTGCATAAATTAATTGCCTATTTTTGTCGCTCTTGTTTTTGTTTTTTTTTTTTTTAAATACTCTTATTGAGTTATTTCATTTTGATAATGAATGTTGATTTGTGTACAAATTTTCTTGCTATTTTCATGTGGCATTTGAGCGCAAAAAAACAACAAAAATGTACAACGTACCTCGAGTTATTGCATTTTTACTATTACTCAGAGTAATGTTAAAATTCTAGGCAAGAGTAAAATAACTTTCGTAACATATTTTTGTGTAATTTGTAATCATATTCAACTTTTCCAGTTATAAGTTCCTTCTTAGGTATGTATTATTTTTTGGCTGAGTTTGAAGTGCAAAATTAGTTACCTACACACACATACATACATTTATGAAATTGCATAAGGACAGATTAAGATGTCCTTGCATGATCACACAATTCGAAGCCTTTTAAATTACCTACATTTACCAGATGGCTTCTTTTGGCTTTAAGATGAAGAATAAAAAATACTCCTATTGCGCATGTCGACTGGCAGTAGAATAGACCACCTAGTCGATTGAGTCGATTATAATTTTGTATGGTGAAACTTGAGCGAGACAAAAATTTACGCCTAAAAGCCCGAAAATTTTAAATGTATGCCTCATTATTGATTTATGAGGAAATTTCGATGAAATTACTTAATTTCGTCTTATAAAATCTGTCAATAAATTAAGATGAAATGAGGAATTTTGTTTTTTATAAATAAAGAACAAATCAGTAAACTTGATCGATAATAATCGAAAAATGTGTTCTCCCACAATCAAACTGGACGATGCATTCTGAAATATTAATATATATTACTCAACTGAAAAAATTAAAATACATATATTCAAAATACACATTTTCCCTTTGACTACAGAGCGGCCAAGATAAATTATGAATGGCACGTGTGAATGCATTTAGTTTATGTATGCAAAGTAATTTAGACGAAAATAAGTAATTTACGTTGTAATGCGAAGATGACTTAACGAAAAGTGCTAGTACTCGTATGCTGATCGACGACAGTGGCTCACTGCACTAGAAATAGACAATCACAATATTAGCGCTAATCGACTAAAAGTCGTTTATCTACTGCCAGTAGACATTTGCAATAGAGGGGAAACTCTTCTTTTTTATTTTTATTTTTTTAAGTTTTTTGTTTTTTAAGTTAGTTTCGTGCGAATATTTTTGTAGAGCAATGTGTTCGCACAAATGAAGTTGAGAAACGTGGCAGGTATCAAATGCGTTTTCATTTTTTTTATTTTTTGGGCATTGTGTAGTTTAAATAAATAAATATGATTTTACCTTTATTAAAAATAATGCCCATAAAAGTTAGAACTGCTTTGTTCCTCGCTTTTACCATCCTTTAAAATATATGAGCAGTTAGGAAATTTTTATGGGTGTTTAAATTTTATCTCTATTTAAAAAAAAAAAGAATTTGTAAAAACAATTTAAAATTGAAATTTTTTATAAAAAATTTTAAAATTAAAAAAAAAAAATTTTAAAAGTGAAAGCACATTTGATACAAACAAAAACAAACTGTCAAATGCCAAATGCCAGTTTTGAAAATTTAGTAAACATGTAACACATATCAATTGTTAATGCTCTGCAATAGCATTTGTGTTATAAGAGTATACACATATTAAGTTTCACTTTTACAAAAGAACTTTAATCCGCTAAATGCTTCACAACTGGCATTTGGAAATTTGACTTTACAAAACAAATATATATAAAAAAAAAAACAAATAAAAAATCAAAAAAAAAAAAAAGCTCACGTTATCCGAACATAAAAATTAGCGAGCAATAAACCAGACAAATATTGGTACCACAAAAAATTGAATACTTGTAACATTGCAATAGTTAAAGAGTGAGCTGATCGCCGACTATTAAAAAACAATAAACACAAATTTTTTTTGACAAAGTACAGAATAAAAAATGAAATTTTAATTCTTGTTAAAAATGCAAAATTAAAAAAAAAAATCATCTAGTAAAAACTACATGAATTCCAATCCATCTTCAGATGTCAATTACCAAAGGAATGGCGGAGTGAAGAAATTATTTGTTTAACGCTATTTAGCTGATACTTGATTGATTGATTGCAAATTAAATGAATATTAGGCCTGTTTGTTTTTCTTTGTAACCGATTGGCAAACGAAGGCTTGGAAACAAATTGCATTAAAAATAACAACACAAACTCGAAAAAATATAAGAGTTGAGCCAACTCGGTAAAATTATAATTGACTTGAGATGCAGTGTTATGTAGTAAAAGAAACTGCGCTATTGTTAATGAGACCTAAGAAAAAAAATTGATCTGTTTTTATTTATATAGTATTTTTAAAAACAACCAAATCAACCAGAAATTTGCCAGCACTAAATAAATTGCATGTTTCATAAAAAGTGCTAACAGTTGGGGTATTTTTTTTTACTAGTCGGTTACAAAGAAACCGGCCTATATTGGCAACTGACGCACTCAAAAATTGCTATTGTAGAAGAGTTAGAAAACTTTCTGTTAATGCAATATCATGCGAATAATACAACAAAAGTACAATATACTTAAATTGCCAGTCAAAACTTTTTTCTTTATTTTTTTCAAATAAAATATTGATTGTATATTAAAATCGGAAACTTCTGTGCGCCTTAATTGATACGCAATTTTGTAGTGTTGCAGCTCTAGCACCAATTTCATGTGCACGAATATTTCCAAAAAATTTACAAGTGAAAACCATTTTTTCCTATTTTGTTTTTGTAAATTTGTGCGAATTATTTTTTTACATGAACTTGGCGATAGTGCTAATTATTTCTAAGTTACACGTAGTAGTTCCATTTCTCAACCCTGAAGTATTGTAGATGCAATTTATTAAAATCTATTTTAAAAAAAATACACTATTTTTATAACGAAAAAAGCATATTTTCAAAAATAAAAAAAAAAACTGCAACGAAATATTGTATACATTTTAAAAATATTCTAAACTGTCAATAAAGATTACTTTTTTATTTTGTACTTTCGAAAAAACAACCAACCACCCGAAAAAAAACTGCTTTATTATTGATTTGGAGAGGAGTGGGGTGCTGTTCAAGTTGCGCTGCACATTTGATGAAAGCAATGCGGCAGTACTGCTGTTTCGTAATGCAATGGGTGGCAACACTGCGGAAACTTTTTGTACCCGTTGCTGCAAATATTTAAAAAATGGTGAGTAAACTGATTGTAAATGTTATCTATGTAATTATGCAGATACATATGTATGTGTACTTTATCCTGGGTGGGCTGGAGTTATTAAATTAACCTTAAACGAATGCCAATTTTATTTTCAATTCCACTTTTTGAAGGATTTAACAATCTATTATTTATTATTTGCATCGCGTAAATAGCAGGCTTACAATATTGCCGTAATTTTTAACACTATCGAATACACGCAGAGTTCGGTTGATTTATAACTGTTTATCGTCCCCTATTTGGATATCGTAAGGGATAATTGAGTGATAAATTAGACTTATTGAAATAATACACATACATATGTATATTATGTGAAATATATAAAAAAAACCTCAATTGAAATACGAAAAATTGAAAATATGGGGCAATGTAAATACGATACATATATTTTTAGGCCAATGTTGAAATTTTAATTGTTTTCTTGCTCCAATTTAGCGAACAAATCATATCCATTGACCCACAAGTAAATTTTCGGTTGTATCTTCATCTTTTTACGATTTTTTTGAATTTTCTCTGCCAGTATATCGTCTTTGCGTGCACAGACAAGATCACAAATTCGCATATTCAGAGCTGGACAAAAGTCGCCGGAACCATTACCAATATAGATCACACGCTTGTAATTTATAGTAAGCTCTCGCTGCAAATTCAGAAATTCGTTCAATACCTTATTCTTACACAAGTTTGGTGGACTGAATGGACAATTGGCGCTGTGGTAACTGTCCACGATCACCTGACCAGAATCGTTGATTTCCGTTGGATTGCAATAAATCCCAGTGAAATATTTGAAAAGTTTGTACGCCTTCAACCAATCGTCGATTAATAAACTGAAACAGTCACTGATTAGGATGATATCGTATTTGGGTTCACCAGAATTCCATAGATGTCGAAGAAGTTGTTTCATGCCGGGAATGGGTGGCAACGTGCGAATAAATTTGCACAACACCTCAGCACTATAACCCATCGAATGAAGCTCCTGAAAAACGTCATTGGCGTATTGAATCCAACCACTTTTTGAAACGTCATACATTGGTGGGCGCTTGTAGTTCGGTATGGGTTTGAGTAATTGGCGCATAGTGCAGGCACTAACTAAAGTTTCATCGAAATCAAAAACAACCAATTGCCGAGAATGCATTGTAATTTTTGTAAGTAATTTGAATTTTTCACTGCACGACTTCGCGTAAGAAAACCAAGATTTTAAGTAAAATTTTGTAAATAGAAATAGATTTTTTTTTTGGCTGTGATTAAAAAGTAATAAGGAACGCTGTAAATAGAAAAAATTTGGTTTTTCTTTTTTTTTTTAAATTCATGTGACAAGTTTTGTTGTTTATTGCTACCACATAAAATAAATGTTTACTTAATCCGAAAAATTATAAGAAGCACAGTACTTAAGTAAAATATTAAGAAATACTTTCATTAAATTTGCAACTATCAAAATGTTGTCACGTTTTAATAGATTGAAACCATATTCAAGATTTCAACTAAATTTCGAACAGTATGAGTATATTCCTTAGACCCGTAGCACGGACATGAGTTATATTTTAATCCGATAGATGGCGCATTTACATTTTTTATGCTACAATTTAATAAGCGACAAGCAGAGATCAAAGTTTTACTGATTAACAAAATTTGCGCGTACAGCCGAAAGAATTCACCAGCGGAAAAATTGGCCACCACACTGATTTTAAATCTACCATACCAATAAAAACCATTTTCAAACATCTGCTGTGGCTTTGCGGGTATAGTTGAGCGCAGCATTAACATACATACATACATACATACATATATTGTACGCCAATCGCAATGCAAAATGTATACAACAACAAAGCAAATCAGGGCCACTGTAAGCCCTACTGCAAATCCCATTGCGCTGCTTTTTTCAGTACATTAATTGCTGTCTCATTGTTGGTAAGATTCTTCAATTGCACATACCTTACATTTCTTTCGGCCACTTTCCTGAGCTGTACTCCTATTCTCACTACCACTACACACACATTTTTTTGCGCTGGCCGCTGGAAAGTGACGCTCACTCACCTTAAAACTTTACTTCCGAAATAAACACTTGAAAAACATTGCCCGGTTAAATTTTTTATTAATTTTCAAAGGAACATAAACTCAACAACATTTTTATTAATAGAGCGCTAAATTCGAAGCGATATTTACTACAAAATTTCACATTTTTCACACGCGCTCCGGAGACCTACATCGATTTTATAAAATGGCGGCGGAAACTGAACATTTGGAATTCGTCTTCACCTGTTGACGATGGTATCAAAGCTTTTCTTGAGTACTCGTATTCAGCAAATCACTCAGAATACCAGCAGGGGTCGCCATAGGCGACGAAAGCTTTGCCATCGCTGTCAACAGGTGTAAAGTGTTAATTCCTTAGTTTCCGCCGCCATTTTATACATTTCGCACAAGTTTCCGCAGCGTGTGTGAAAAAATGTGAAATATTGTGTTAAATATTGCTTTAAATAAAAAAATGTATCAATAAAAATGTAGTGTAGTGCGCGTTTCTTCGAAAATATATAAAAAATTCAACGGGGCAATGTTTTTCAAGTGCAATTCAGGCGTCATTTGCCAGCGGCCGCTAAGAAGAGAAAATGTGTGAAATTAAAGTGCAAATAGAAGTGCAAAGGTAAAAGCAGAGAACTAGTAAGCAATTTCTTACAAGTAAACGAGTTTGTGTGAAGCAGTAAATTATGTGTGGTAAGTCCTTAATATTTATCAATCTTAAGGAAATAAAACATAATACATAATTGCAATGAAAACTTTTGCGATAGCATTCGCTTATAGCGGCTTCAGAGTTGGGAGCTTACTCCAATCGGAGTAAATTTACTGCGGTACATACATATTTCAAAAATTCCTACGTTACTCCGTTCAGTTACAAGTCTACCTCGACTTTTTATTTATGTATAATTTTTTTTTGAATTTAACAGAATAATCACACACAGATTTTAATGCCGATATTGAAAGTTTTGCGTTGCTGGAAAATTAGACTTTAATACATACATACAAACTATGTATGTACATATGTATGTACATAGAGTTGAGGTCCCGTAAATGGTAGCAAATCGTATTGACAATTTTGTCTTCCCTCATTTAATTTGAATTAAGTATTTTTTATAACACATAGAAAATGTATAAAAATTCTTAACCAAAAAATTTTCAACTTTTTAGTCCGTATATCTAGAAAATGTTCTAAATTTTCAATTGTAATTTTTTTTAGAAATTTTCTGGGTATGCAGTTTTGTAGCCCATACAATTTCATTCCAATAAAGTCCAAGTTTCCAGTTCCTAAAAATCCTTGTTGGTTTTTGATAAATTGTTTTTTATTTTTTAAATTTTCTATAAAGTTTGATAAAAAAAAGTTTGAAATTTTGACAACAATGCTTTCAATTTTTCGATTAAAATGTTTGAATCTTTCAATCACAGGCCTTTTGCCATAGAATTAGCTATAGCTAGCTTATAAAAACTTTTTTTTAAATAAGGAAAAACGGAAATGTCAGTAAAAGCAATTGAGTTATCAATTTTATTATTGAATTCATTTTTATTTAAATTACTTTTTTGTTAAGCATTTTTGAAGCAAAGTTATTATTATTATTAAAATTGGCTACACAATCGAATTTACATAACACATTCCTGGCTGCGCAGCTTTGTTTTTGCAAAGTTTGAAGCAGAGAACTTATGCACGCCTTCGTTTTGGCCAGAGTTCAAAACCCACTTTTTACGCCAATTTTGTTTTAGAATATTTGGTTTTTAAATCAATAGGATCTTCAATAAAATACTTACTATAACTATATGTAGGTACCACCTATTATTTGAAAGAATTTCTTACAACTTCTCTGCTACAAGACTGCGTACTCGAAAATTCTGAATTTAGCCGAAAAGTTTTAGCATGAAAAACAGTGTGAATATGAAGAAAAATATTGTACCTGTATTTTTTACGGCACTGTAAGTGCATATACATATATATATATATATATACATGTATAATACATATGTCCATTTCAATAATCGATTAGGGCAGGGGTCGATTTCTATCATGCAGTTTAATTTTGTCGCTATACAATTGTGTTCACAATAATAGTAGCAAAATATATGGACAAGTTTTGAAATTTTTTAATAAAAAATGTAATTAATTCTATAGCAGAGATCTTGTAAGGCGAAGTTTCAAACGTTATCGGGTGGATTGTATGAGAAATAAAAAGTTTTGAAATTAAAATTTTTTTTCATAGTTGTATTTTTATTAATCATTTAATTTACTCTTTGTTTTAGATGGTTTAATTTAATAGTATTTATAGCGTTCATATATGTTTATACTTATTTATTTATACTTAATGATGATTATGATATGAGGATATCTGAAATTATCATTTATTTACGTTTTTTTTTTATTTTTAATATTTTTTTTTTCATTCCATAAAATTTTACATTTATTTAACTATGTATGACTAACTTTAAGGTTATACAATTCATAGATGCGCTGACTCTGCATTATAAGTTTTTGTCTACGGCAGATAATTACTTAATTTGCTCAATATTAATTTATCTTCTTAATTTTTATTCAATTAACGAATCGACAAATACATATACACACATATTTGAATTTTAGTAAGATTTTTCTAACGTATTGCTGCGCACACAAAGGGGTTAGAATGTATGAGAAAATTATGTATGTATGCTATCAATTACTTTTTAAATAAAATTTTAGTATCTAAGTTAAGTTATTTACCATTGCCAATGAATGAGACATTGATGATTTGCATTTAAGTAGAATTTGTATATAAAGATTTCTTTTAAACACAGCACAAAATTTAGACTTTTCTTTCTATAAATCTTTTAATTTTACACAATGGAATGCCACAAATAATCATTTTCGAATAAAGTCCTTGTGTGATATCTATGCTTGGGTGTGTGTGTGTGTGGGTATGTATTAATTTTTTGCTTTAAACAATGGCTTACACATATTTAAAATACCTATTTAGAAAAAAAATCAAAATTAATAAGCAATTCCAATATTAAGTAATTGCATTTAGAAAACCAGCTGCAAAGCAAAAATTTACCATACTCATTACTTTAATTTGAAATAAGTTTAATATATATTGTATGATAATAGTATTTAGCAAACTAACAGTTAATCAAATAATTCTTATAAACCAATGAAGGCGCTATTATTAAACAGTGTTGTTGGCTGAGACTCTACACTCGAATTCCATAAGTAATTTTTATCTCCGTTGATGTCACAGTGCATTACACTGCAAATACAATTTCCGATATATCAAACCCTTTACATCTTACATTATTATTTAACGAATTGGAGGCACTGTCACAATACAATATAAACAATTTACACTGATCAACGGTAGTTGCATCTGCCAACCCCTTTTGCTGTACAACGCTTCCAAAGGTTCGTTTTAATTTTACAGTCATTAATTTTGCGCTATCACACATTACTGTCTGTGCCCACTGCGCCGGTGAAGGAAAATGGCTGAGCATTGTTGACGATGCTGGCGCGATCATTCGTTGTGGCGCCTGGTGTGCTCGCTAAGCCCGAATGAACGGCAGCTTGACGCATTTCATCAGCGGAAGCCCTGGTAGCGAGAGAAAATTAAATTAAATATTGCATGTATAAAATAAAATAAAAACAAGAAATTTACTAAAGAAAATATATATTTAAATTTAAAAAAGCATTCACTGGTGATAAATAGAGAACTTATGAAAATATCAAAACAACATTCAATACATTTACCACGATTATAGTAATAGAGAAATTAATATTTTTAAGTAAAAAATTTGCATACATTGATTGAAAACTAGAGAAAAGATTGTATCAAAATCATATAATAGATCGGTTCGCTTAATATTTTAAGCTACATACAATGCACCTACGTTGCGCAGTTGTGTTCACTTTTAAATGCTTTTTAATAAAAAAATAAAATATATATATAAAAAAAAATTCTATAAAAAATGGCATAAGTCAAAGTTTCAAACTTTCAAGAAAATTCAAAAAAAAATTTATAAATTTAAAAATTCTACAAATTCTCCAAATTTTAAAAATTCTACAAATTTAAAAAATGTCAAAAATTTACAATTTTTTATCCGACAGCCATTAAGGCGCTTAGTGCACTACTCAATTTCCTCCCGGTAGCCCTTTTAGCTAAGCCAGTTTCCATTCGTCTAAACTCAATTAGGAAATGGGCGCATCCTTACATCGGCCACATTTCAACCGACCATGCGCTTGCGAGCGGCTCAACCGCAACCAAATTCATGTCCCAGCTGTCCGAAAGGGAAGAGTGGAGTTTGGACGCGGTTAGAAAAATCTGATATGTCATGTTTCAGGCGTCCAAGCCGAGACTATCCAAAAAGTAGCCGCACCAAAACCACTCGGTTAGATTGACCGTCACCGATGTGTGTACATAAATCGATGCGTTCTTTCGAATAAAAAGTGTAATTTAAACTCTAATAAAAGTTTGGGAGCCAACACGTTTACAAGTAGATATGTACATACATATGTACATCAAAATTAAAAGCAAAAAATTGAAATACGTATTTTGAAACGAAATACATAGTTGGCCTTAAGATAGTTGCAACAATTCTTATTTCTAATTTCTATTAAAAAAAAGTAGCTAAAAGTAATGCACAACTTACATACCATGAAATTGTGAGTTGAGCAACACTATTTACTTTCTATTAATTACACCGTACAACAAATTTATATATTATTTTTTGCAACAGAGTAACCATGGTAATTTTCTGAATTGAAAATCGTACAGACCACTTTTACTGAACAAACTTACAGCATCTGAGTGTTTAGAAGGTTAAGGGGTCATAATGGGTATTTGTACCACAAGTACAAAAACTGGAAGAGTTGCAGCTTTGATGCCTTAGGAAATTTTGTTTCAAGATTCATTATGACCGCTTAACCTCAAAGTGCTGACCTATAGATTTATTTAGCAAAAATTATCTGTACGATCTTCCTTTTCAGAAAATTACTATGGTTACTCTATTGCAAAATTGCTGTTGTGCAGTGTTTCTATTACTATTTTTTTCAACATTAACATCAATAATTTTTGACTTCAAGGCCAGTTTTTTTTTTTTGGAAAGTATTGGAAAAAGCCAACACCAAATTGGACTTGAGCTCAAGTATAATTGTTGAAATAAATTAAATCGGTCAAAAAAAAAAAATAAAAAATAAAAATAAAAATTAATATATAGTTTTATTTTTAAATACGCATACATTCAAAGATATCATTTGTCAAATTTAAGTAGGAAATAGGGTACTGAAGATGGTGCCAACTCAGCAATCTACAAAATTCTATATTCACTAAATCAGAATATTTATTGTATAAAACATCCAAATATCTAAGTAACAAAAACAACTAAAGAGAGGATAGACAAAATTAGAAGGAAACTAACTATAAAAACAATCACTAAATTGCTTATGCAACTACAAAAATGCACAAATATTATGAGAAATTAAGTAAAGTATACTTCTAGTTTTCGTTTTTTAAGAGAAATTTTTATATTTGCCTTTGAGTTGTTGAGGTGTGTTGTAATCGCTGTCAACTTGAAATGATGTTTTGAATTGTAATTTTGTATTTTTGTATTAACGTGTTTTGTGTTTGTATATTTGGCAGTATATTCAACATCTCGCTCTCTCTCTAGCTCCCTCTCTCTCTCTCTGAAAGCGCAGTTGCGTTCCGTTAACTCACTTTGGCCTACGAAGTGCTTTCTATGGTAGCTGTACGGCAATATTTTAAGCGCGACTCAAATCTGAATTTTTTTTTTAATTTTATTTGAACCAGGACTATTATTGAAATATGTATGTGGATTTTTAGACATCTATGTATATTCGATTTTAAAATAATCCTTTAATATCTGAACTTGAAGTCTCTATACAATTAGTTGTAATACATACATACATGTATATAAATTTCTATAATAGTTAGATTAAGAAACTTCATTTTGTGAAATATTAAATTAGACACTTGCTTGAAGTTCCAATTAAAGCACATGAATAAGATAATCATCAAAATTAAATCTGCATATATTTTCTAATCAAACAATTCTAATATAGAAACATTATGTTTAGAAAATTTTAATACTTTTTTTTTTAATTTTTTGTATATATAACTTTCTTTAGTTATTATTTATAGTACAATATTATTGATGTTCTTCAGTGAGCGAGTTGTAAAATAACACTTGTGAATGTATGCGAGTTGAACGAACTTCGTGAAACGTTAAGTGTATTGAAATTTATTGTTGCAAAGTAAAAAAAAAAAATCTACTTAGCTGTTGTTAATGGGGTATGGGGGAAAACTAGGAGAAATATCTTAGTGCTTATGCGTTCTCCTCACTTTATTAAATAAATTCATTTTTAATTAAATGTTCTTTAGTATTAACTGCTAATTTTGTATTGCTATTTATTTTCTAATGGTTTTTGTAGCTAAGTGAATTTTCGTAGAATCTCTTTATCACTCCATCACAAAAGAACGCAACTAACTTAATTTATATAGTATTTAAAAAAAAATTATATCTGCAAAAGTGTAATTATTAAAACGCAAATTTCAAATCAATAGCATTAAAGTGAATTTTCATAGTGGCGGGTTAACTGCTGTTCCACAATTTATCGTAGATTTTTTAATATAAAAAAACACAAATTTATTGCCGAACTCAAAGCTCTGAAAACATTTGTATGCTAACATAAAAAAGTACAGTGCCGGAAAATAATATTGACACAGTCATTTTTTCATATTATTCACAATGTTTTTTATGCTAAAACTGTTTCGTTTATTTTATTTATCAGTTATAAGTTTAAATTTTAAAACTTCACAAAAAATCCGCAAATTTAAAAAAAATGGGTATTTTTAGCCACTTAAAACGGCATACTCAAAATTGTTCTCAACAATTTTTCGAAATAAAAAGTTTGAAAATTTTATGAGAACTTTTTTTAAATTTACTGAATTTTGTAAGAAGTATGAAATTTGTACCTACATACATACATCGCTTTTGCTATAGAATCAGCTATATTTTGATAAAGAATTAACGAGCCAGTTTTATAATGAAAAACTTGGTGAATTTTATTTTATTTAAAAAAAAAAAAATACTTTTTCCGGCCCAATGTGTTTTCAAATGGAATGTGATTGCAAATAATTTCACTAAATGTCTTCTTGTGTCTCTTTATTGCTTTATACACTGCCTGACAAATAATTGGTTACCATCACCTACGTTTGTTGGATGTTTAAAACTTTTTTCAAATATTGGGTGGCGCTTAAAAAAAAAACTCTGACTTAATAAAGTAAACTAAAAAAAATTTGGACAAATTATTAAGCAATATTTTTCATTATTTCTATTGCTTGAAAAGTAAGCTGCTGTAAATTTTCTTGAATAAATAAATATGCATACAAGCATTTTTTTCTTTTTTGAGAGCTCCAAACTGATTTAAGAAATTTTGATGGAAGAATTTTTTTTTATTTCTTGAGCGGTTTTACATATAAGGTTTTGGTTTTCTTGAGAGCTGGACACTTAGTTTTATGAAGAAACAACGGGCCGATACCCGTTATTGCAATTTCATATTTTTTTTTTTTTTTTAGTGTGTCAGGAAAATGCTTCGATTTGGCAATAAAATTTTGGCATAAAATTAAAAATCTAATATTGAATAGCAGCAAAAAAATTTAAGAAAATTTCCGTTAGGTTAATTAAGTGTCGGGCAGTGTCTGTTCGATTTTTTTTTATCTAATATCGTTACCAATTTAACATAAAACATTTATTTAAACTCCTCTTTTCGAAAATGCACTATATATTTTGTAGAACACGTCACTTTGTAATTCCCCAGATCCCCATATTTTTGAACATATCCAATCCTTTTGTTTATACTTTTCCTAAATAGTTTGTTGAGATATTATTTTACAATATTAAAATATGTATTTTTTTTCTATGAACAATACACCAAATACTTAAACCGTTTTTCTAAGTAACGATGCAAATTTTTTTTGTAGCACTACTTTATTCATTTAATTTAATTTTATGTTTTTGTTTTCTATTCTTGCAGTTTTTTAGTTTTGTTCATATTGCATGCTACGTATAAGTAGATGTTTGTATGTACAACATGTTCACTTTTATCCATTAACTCAATTTATTGCATTATTATGTAATACATAGGGAGATCGTTCAGTAGGCGCAAATGTAGCAATAACAACAATATTTTGTTTAAAACGATCTTCCTTTTTAACTTTGTAAATATGTTGATATATAACAATTATCATAAATGGAATGCTGTCCTCAGCTGAGTATCGTATTTAAGGTAATATTGGCTTCGTATTATTAACTATGTATTAATGTACACACAACACATACATATTGTATATACTGTATGCATTTTTATTTGCATCGTTTTCAAAATCTTATTAATTCGCAAATTTGCAGTTTAAGTTGTACATTTGTGTTTTGTGTTTTTTATTTTTATATTATTTTTTTTTCGCTAAACTACTCTACCCTTTCTTTTACGTGCTTTCTTTCATCTGGTGGGGCAAGTGACTATTTCATTTTTATTTACTTTTTTTGTTAACCTTCTTTCAAACAATAACTGCCTATGTTTCTTATGGAAACACCCCAATTATTGGCAAACTATATGAACAAAATACTGTGGTTATTGGAATTTCTATGCCTAGCAGCGTGCACTAAATGAGCATTTTTTAAGTTTATTTGGAGTGAATAGTTTATGTTGGACGCCAGACATCTGGATCTTCCATTAGTGTGATATGTTGATCCGTGCCCATTTGCATTTGGCCACCGTCGGGTGGCATTTGTGTGGGAGATGTTGCGGCAGCGGCCATATCTTCGCGCGATGCTCTAAATCGCAGTCGATGTGATTTTTATTTAAAAAAAAAAAAAAACAATAATAATCGAGCAATATTAAAAAAAAAACAGGTATGTATAACGAAACGGGGTCAGACAATCAAACAAAGGACAATAAATTTGACAGAAATAGAGGAAGAGAGAACAAAGAAAAAAAAAACACATGTAATTAGTAGATTAGCGTTTTTGGTCTTTTTTTTATAACTATTAGGAGAAATAAATCGTTTCCTTAATATGAAAAGGAATTCACTAAAATGTTTTTTTTTTCGAAAAGGTGTTTTTTTTTACATTAATTAATAAAATTTTTTACTAATCGAATGTCATAAAAATATAGAAGCGATTTTTTTTGCTCACCCGACAACTCAGTAAAATTTCATACAGTCTGATTATGTTTATTTTTTTAAACTTTATATATGTAGGTACGAAATCCAAACTAAGTACAAGATTCATAAAATTCAGCAATTAAAAAAAAAAATATCAAAATTAAAAAAAATTTCATTAGAATTTTGAGTATGCTTTTTGTAACCCAATAAATTTTTGTGGTTGAAAATACCCGTCGATTTTTGACAATTTGTTTTTTTTTTTGACCAAAATATTTTTTTTATGTATGTTAAAAAGTTATCAAAAATCTTCGGTAATTTTTAGCCGCTTAAAACTTGCACCTCATTATATTAAAATTCAATGGACTACCAGTCTGCGTGCTCAAAACTTTTGTACAAATTCTGATTAAAAAGTTTATAATTTTGTTGATATTTTTTTTTAATTTGCTGAAATTTCGTGAACTCTTCGAAGAGCCCCTTCATTTTAAGGTAACGATATGGAATTTTCAATATTTGAGACATTTATTTATATTTTTTTTTAGCAAAGTTTCGAACAGAGAGCTAAATACAATTTTTTATTGCTATTTTGCAACTACTTTCAGCAGTTAGCAATATTTTTACTTAATCATCTACTTATTTTAGTTTTGTCACAAAGTTGAGCGAGTTTAAAATCGTAACAAGTTTGCGCTTGGTAAAATTGTGTTTTATTACTCAAAAACACTTGTAACTTATAAAATTTGAAGGTTAATTACAGCAGATTTTTTCAAACAGCTTCTATGATATATGAATATGACATTTCATATTTTTACCCACTTTTAAATGAGGAGTCCACTTGCAAGCCCTACAGTAACTCAAACAATTGATCACAAGATGATTTTTTTTAAAATAATATTTTTAAAAAAATTTAGTTCAGTCTAAAAAAGTTTTACAAAAAATTTAAAAAACGGCATAGCGTTAAAAATATAATACATGTGATCAGTTGTTTGAGTCACCGTATGTTTAAAGTATTACACGAAAAAAAATTTTGGAAAAACTTGTCTCATGAATGGCTAATTGACATACAGATGTGTAAAATAAAAAAATTGATATTTACATATAAAAAAGCTGACCGTAAAGTGTTATGTTAAGGCAGTTAGTTTACTTAAGAAACTTGCGCAAATGCATAATTACTTAGTTCTTTCATGATTTTGCCTAAACTAGAATCAACTCTCCGCGATTGTCAGTTTCACTTGCTGAAAAGTTGCTGTTGCCCTAATTGGCAAGTTTTTTTTTGGGTATGCGAACGCCTAAACTTCTTGCTAGTCTAGTGCTGTGTTAATTATCAAAAAAATGTAGTTAGCGAACTGCACTAAAAATTTAATGAAAGCTTTTCCAGAGGGGTTTCAGCTGCATTGTTGAGTAAAATTTAAAAAATTATCACATAGCTTTGTTTGCAAGTGGAGTACTGTGCATTTGTTTTTTGTTGTTTTTTTTGTAAAAAAAAAAAAAGTAATCGTAAGATAAAAAAAAAATGCCAAGTGAATTTCCAAATTTAAAGTTAAATGATTAATTTAATTTTCAAAGTAAACCGCACAAAAATTTGTGCATAGCGGTATATTTTAAACTTGTTCCAATTTGAGGTTTTTATATCACAATACTCAACCATTCCTAACAGCACCTATTTCACAAAAAGTATTTGAAAATTTCACTACTTACTTCTTTCCCAATCCCAAGAGGCCATATATCACTCCAGTGCCAAAAACAAGACCACAAGCGAAGATACTACCCAGTCCTGGGCATAAAATTATAGGAGGTATAGCAATTCTGTAAATAATTAAAAAAAATGTAAAAATTAATATAAGTGGGTATAAATCAATTCAATTTTTAGGCGCTCATTACTGCTAAATCACATACATAACTGTGAATGTATTAAATATTTCCAAAATATAAATAGCACCCCTGGCAATCACTATCTACAAACCTACGCTTTCTTTGCTAATGAATTTATAGCTATTGATATTTTACTTACACACAATAGAATGCGGCACGATTCCATAATGGACGTGCTTCTACTTGAGTAGCCACATCGTTTACATAATCTATGCAAAAGAAGCAACAAGGCGCCTCTAGCGCCATCACTACAAAACCAACCACCATTTGTATAATACCCGAGATGAGGCAGGATACGTTGAGGAGTAGTATGCCGATGATGTTCCACAGTCCAAAAAGTATGCAGACTATAAGAAATAAGAAATAGAGATAACAATTAAATTTAATAAAATAAATATGGTGAATTTCTTAAACTGATTTTGAACTTAACTTTTAACTGTTAAACTTGCTATGAAAAACTAACCCAAAGTCTTTTTTGTTAATTTTTTATACAACTTTAGTTTGTAATATATGTAATAAAGAGTGTACAAATTAATTTTTTAAACTTTGTACACAATTTATAAAAATTAAAAAAAAAAGTTTTATTAAAATTTCAAACCTTTTAGTTTGAGCTTTTAGAAAACTTTAGAATATGGCAGTTTTGTAGATTATTTAATTTTAGCATAGCATTAAGTCTTAAATGGATACAGATTAAGGTTGGCATATCTTGCGCCAAACCAAAATTTCAAATATCAACGGGAATATGATGCTAAAATTAAATTCGATACGAAAATTTTCTAAAAATTCTGATTAAAAAGTTTGAAAAGTTCTTAAAACGTGGATACATTTTTATGAACTTTGTGCAGATTGGAATTTTTACGTATTTACGTATTCCGTACTTGCCTTTTGCTATATAACGAACTATATTTATAAAAAAACAAGCGAAAAAATGTATCCTAAAAAACATTGCGAATATCATAAAAAAAATCCCGATTTGGTTCAGATTTGAAGTAGTGATATACTAAGGATAGTATTAACTTCGAAAGAAGAGATATTTGTGCAAAAATTAAATCAAAAAACAGCGTTGCATTTAAGATGTTTCGAAAAAATGTGAAATGTGGTATTTAAAAAACAACTAGGAGTGCCAGTTACTGTCGAAATTCCACCATTTTTGTAGCCTTCCAACGGGCCTTGATAATTTGCTTGAACTTAGCATACCGAATTACTAACAATATTCAAAAGTTCTTCTCGAAAAATATCAAAATTTGGTAATAAAAAAGAGCTATTTTTTTTTATTCGCCCATTGAAAAAAAAAAACAAACAAAAGCAGACCCCAAAAAAAAAAAAAAAAAAAAATAGGAAGTCAAAATTAAAATTATCGAAAACCAACAGAAATTTTTAGCTACTTGGAACTTGAACTTTATTATACGAGTACTAAAATTAAATGGGCTATAAAACTACATACTTAGATTTTTTCTTAATTTGTACAAAATGTCAAATGTAGAAACAAAATAATAATAACTTAAAAAGTTACACATTTGGTGTGTTTTTAATAAAATAAACTTTTATCTATTTTTAATTTAATCGAATAAATACCAAGGCGAATCCATACAAGGTGGTGTTATAAATACAACTACAAAATTCCTAAGTACTTTGTTTTTGTTTCTGCATAAGAGTTGTCAAAATTTAAAGACATTTTGTTTTTGCTTCTACGGCTTTTGAAAGCTCATACGCAAAAGCAAAAACAAAATACATATACATAGGTGAATAAAAAAAAATCAAAT
Organism: Anomoia purmunda; assembly: GCA_951828415.1. Taxonomy (NCBI): domain Eukaryota; kingdom Metazoa; phylum Arthropoda; class Insecta; order Diptera; family Tephritidae; genus Anomoia; species Anomoia purmunda. The sequence goes on along the minus strand of OX639996.1, from coordinate 106,332,983 downwards.
CAGCTGCTCTTATGCCACCACCTTCTATAAATTCGCCTTGAATAAATACAAACTGCAGAATTAAAGAGAAATAATTTCCGCCGCTAATCGATGAAAATATCTACATACATACATACATACTATACATACACATGTATGTACGTTTGTTAGTATATTGTTTTAAATTTACTGCGCAACACTGATAGGACAATCAATCGATGCATTTATATTTGCATCATAAATTCGAAGTTTTTTTTTTTTTAATTGATAAAACGCTTTCAATACTTGTACTAAATAATTGTTGATTTCATTATAAACAATTGTTGATAGTGAGCGATTGCATGACTCATAGAGATTTGTAATACGGCCACGTTGTCGTCGTCAACTATAGTGTTTTTTTTTCCTTCTCATTATTAGCCATATTGGCAATTTAAGCCAGGAGAGCTAAATACCGCTAAATAAACGGTGCATGAAACGACTGACTCGCTTTAGCTACGATGAAGAAGTTGCATTTGATTTGCTGTCATATTAGGCGCACATGCTCCACAAACGACTAGCACCCGTTTATCAAAAAAAAAAAAAAAAAAAAAAACACAACCACAACAACAGTAGCAACAACAAATAGCAAAGTTCGTCAGCAAAACATACAAATTACTGTTTGGATTCATCCCAGCCAACAACGACTTTAAGAGTTCGAGTAAAGCAAAGCAAAGCAAAGCAGAGCAGATAAACCGGTTTCATATTTTACCTTTTTACCGCTGCTACTATGTTTTACTACTTTTTATTCTACCTATTTCATTTTATTATTTTATTTTTTTGCAAGCAAAACAAGTCCCACTGATAAAACCATAACAAAAAGCCGGCTCAGCTCATTGGCCCTTCTCGCGGCGAGGGGAGTGCAAACGGCGCCATTGAAGCGTATTTGTAGGCAGATTAATAGAATGTACTATGCGTGAACTTTGGTTATCCAGAAGCCTTATAAATAATAGCTGTGGAACGGCAGATTAAATAGCAGAATAGTGCGAAAATAAAAAAAGTAATACGACAAGTACGAAAAAATATGTACGTATGTAAATTTGTGCAATGACAAATCATGACAATTATTTATTAATTCCGATCAGCAACTATTGTATATATAGCGATAAAATTATTAATATCGCAGTGATTCGAAATGTAGGTTTCTGCCTGCGCATTTGATGAAACCAAAAGTAAATGAATATTTACAACTCCCATAACCATAGATTTGGTTATTTTTATCTGTATATCAAGTTGTAGATTTTTAGGATAAATTGTATACAGTAAAAATATAGGAAAATTCAAATCAAATGTTTTCTGCAATTATTCTGGAAAGTTATAGTGTTTTTGGGGCCAAGGAATTCATTTTTGATATTTATTTTCACTAAAACTTACGATAGGTGGGGTTGTTCGGGTCTGTTTTACGGTCATTCTCGCTACTTCCAAAAATATTTTGGATCAACTGAAATTCAATGAATGCAGAAACTCATTAGAAATTATGTTTTGTAAAATTTCGCGTTGATCTTGAACGTTTTACTAAAGTTTTAAAAATTTTCTGAATAAGCGGTTTTTTAAATAATGCCATTTTAGTATAACAAATAGCAAGTTTCAATTGATAAAAATAAAAAAAGCGACCAGTCGTTATAAGCTCAAATTTTATCTGCTAAGCGTTTGGATGCAATCCCAATCCAAAAAAAAAAAAAATGTTTGACTTATTCCATCTTCATAATTAACAATAAAGAAATTTCGTTTATTCTGAAATAACAACCACAATACGGTTAAATATTTATTTTAAAAAATCATAATTTAATCGTTATTTTGTGATTTTAATTTGTTCGATCAAATTTTATTGATATTTTGTGATTTTTATTTTTTCGATCAAAAATAATAGTTTTTGTCGGCATTGACAATAACATGTGGAGTAACAGGAAACCCATTTTTTTTTACTTTTCGACTTAAAACACTTTCAAAATTATGAACTTTACGAATTATCCACTGGTAATATTAAAATATTTTGGTGGAATGCATGTGGACGTGATTGTATTTGGTGAGTCACCTTAATGTACAAATCTAGGTATCACGGAGATCCCTTTAAGATAGATAAGAGCCAAAGACATTCGGATGGTTAAGTTATGGCAATATGTACTATCTATAGGTATAAACAACTAACACAAGGAATAGATAAGGTTATAACAATTTGATAAGCATGATTAAGACTAACTATAACTGTATGAGAAAAATTTTTTATGAATATACGAGTTTATAATTTTTATAATGCCCTGAAGTTATTTTATTTTCACAATCCTAAGCTAATTATGATATTAAAATTGGATATATGTAGGTGTACAGGCTTTAAAAATTATTATTTTTTAATGCACTTGCTTGATAAATTGTTGTCGTTAATTTTTTACAAAAATTCAGGTCACTCTAGAAAAACCAAGTCACACAAATTTCAAACTTTCTACAAAACTAAATAAAATTAAAAAAAATATTAAAAGAGTTTTGAAAAAATAATTCGATAACCGTGAATTTTTGAATATATTTCTTATGGAGCATACATATAACGTTCGCTTGAATTTGTTTATTTATTTTTTTTTATCTACTCCTAGCTTTGCATACTCAAAATTATGGGTAAACAATTTTAAGCGTTGAATAATATTTTTGTAAAAAAATTTTTTTTTTAATTTAGTATGCAAAACATTAGAACATTGAAAAAAAATTGCATACATACGTACATTCATTTTTTTCAATGTATATGTACATACTTAGAACATAAAAAAGTAGAAATTGTTTCGATCCGGGCTGAAAGCTTACTATGTGAAAATTTCAAAAAAGGAACATTTTTTTCGGTACCCTGTTAAAAAAGCTGGTTTCCCCCTATAATTTCTCTATTTGATCTTTGATTTCTTTTTGTGCTGTTGACTGGTGTTAAAAATTAAATGGAAGAGGCAGGGGTTCTATTATATACATATTTATGTATATCATTGCTTTTGTTTGCTTACTATACGGAATACAATTTAATTGAATTAAAGCTACTGAAAAGCATATTTTTATAATATAAATAAATTCTTCTTTCCAACGCCTATAAACTACATATATAGAATCCACTTCTGTTAAAAGTCACTTACTCTTAAAAAGGGGTTTATAAACGTTTTATTTTTATTCAAGAACATTTTTAATAAGTTTACTTTTCTTATGGAGCGCACATGCATTTAAATATGTTCATATGTAGTATGTACATACATATGTATGTATGTAAATTTAAAAGCATATCAATGTATTCATTTAATTTGTGCGCATCTCGATACCGTTGTTCTTTTATCAATGTCAGTGATAGTACAATGTGGCGGGATGTATGTGCATACATACATACATATGTATGTATCCACTTACATAAATATAGCAGACTTTTGTGGGAGGCTGTGGCAACAACATACAAATGTACTGGACGCACAAACAATTCTGCTGTCTGTGTGTGTGTGTGTGATTCGTGCGTACATACATATTGCATATATACACGTACATAGGTATGCATATACGCACCTTGTATGTGGGTTTAGCATTGTGATACAGATAACAGCAGAAATTATATATACATATATACATACATACACGGCAAAAATACATGCAGTGTGTATTGGGTGAAGTGTTGTAGGAAAATCGATTTGTGCACGGAGCTTAATGGAACCAAGAAAAACAAAGTATTAAACAGCTGTGTTATTCAAAGACGCCCCCTTAAGTTATTGATGTTTAGAAAGAGAAAAGTTTTTGTTGCAAAATATTACAAAGACTATCTTCGAAGTTACAACATATACTTACAGAAAGCACCAACGATGCCCAGTACTCGTACGCCATATTTCATATACCATGGAGCATCTAAGCCGCCCATTTGTTCTGATTGATTCGGCCGCGCCATCAACCCTGTGATTTTTTCCGCAAAGGACTGCATTTCAATTCCGATAGGTGTTATGAAATAAAAAGTTAAATTCAACTACGTTAGCTTTTCAATTGAAATGAATTGGATACGCCAGGCGACTAGTGCGTGCAATTTTAATGCAACAAAAGAATTTTAATAAGAAATCGAATTTTCCAATTGATTCATTCACTTTCAGCTACGTTGGCGTAGCTAACGACGAACTTTGGCTCATCCTTAACTTTTCGATTCACTATCTATATATTAAATTACCATTTTGGCTTTTTTGTTATTCCGTTAGACTATCTAGATCTTTTTGCAATTAAACATGCACTTCTTAGTTAAAATAAACTTATTGTAATTGCATACGAGTGCAATAAACTTTTTCACAGATTAACAAAAACTTTGCGTTTCTTTCTCTGCCAACAGTCACAAAATCAACGAGTTTTTTGGCACATCAGAAAATAATGAGCGAGTAAATATGACAGCGACGAACTAACGAGTAAAAAAGAAATGTCAACTTACCATAGAGTTGTCAAGTCGCCGAAAAAAAAACAAATTGGAAATCGTTTGCGGTTTACATCGATTTGTTCCGTTGTAGACGTTTTCAGTTTTCATGAAGAAATTTTTTGTATAGAGAAGATTATTCACAATATTTTCATATTTATTGAAAAATTTTTAGTTCTAACTTAATGGGTGATTTAAAAAAAAATAATCGGAGTTAAAGAAAATTTGTATAGTGTGTGCTTTTTTTTGTGTTACGAAAATTCGATTTTTGCAAAAGTCTCCCAGACATATATAAAGTATGTATACTGAATTAAAGGAAATTAACTACAATTTTTTAAATCGTTATATGAAGTTTGAAGAAATATTGATTTACATTTCACAACTCTTTTAATTGTTGTTTCTTCACAAGAGAAAGTGTGGGGTTATGTTCACCTCAATGGTTTCTATTCATATATTTCTAATTTATTGGAGCATTGTGATACTTCTTTATATTCTTTCAAATTTGTTGAAAATGTTGATTTAATGTTCAATACGTCACCGCAACGGAAGGAATGGGTTCAATCTGCTGCGCCCGTTATTGACAATAACTAGCAACGAAACAAACCTGACGAGCTACCAACCGACGAATAGAATAGATTTGTAAACAGCTGATTTAGCACCAACTAATTCTACAAACAAACATATATGCACATATATTTACTTATTTCAATAAAGTATGGAATTTTGTAAAAATATAATTAATGAAGAGAAAGTTTGCCGCCTATGCGGCGAAATTCAGCAAAATGTAATAAAACTCTGCGAAAATGATAGCCGTGATATAATTTGTCTAGTGGAGCGCACGCTGGGATTTTTAAATATAAAGGTAAACTGATAAAATCTAGCTTGTTTGGTATTCATCTATTTTTCTAATTCTTAACAGTTTACAAATCATGATTCCTCTACAAAATGGATATGTGTGGCATGCCATTTGGATGCCGAATCTACAGAAAAATTTCTTGCTATGGTTGAAGAAGGGCAGCGTAAATTGCTACAAAGGTTTAAGGAACGCAATGTAGTTGTGGAAATTTCCAATAGTGCACATTTGACACATGAAAATAATGCAATTTTTGAAAATGATAAACCGCAGACAACTGAAACATCAACAGAAATATGCAGCGAAATTAAGGAACAAATTACAGTGGATCAAAATACGCAAAGCGAAATACAAACCTCATCGACGACTCAGTCCTCAAGCAAATACCCGAAACGAGTGAGAAAGCAAAGGAAGCGTTTTCCTTGCGATCCTATTCCAGACACTGGAACGAAACAAAGTACTATGGTATTTCGAACAGGTAATAATAATAAAATAAGATACCTAGACTATAACTTAATTTCTTACAGGAGATAATGCTGGTACATGTATCACCATAAAACCTATTGCTGAGTTGCGCTCCGGAAACGGCGCTTCTTTGGCGGAAATAATTGCCGTCGACTCAGATGTAGCTATGCAGGCCACATCCGCCGAGCCAGAGATTCAATTAATCTGTGAATATTGTAAGGATGTTTTTACCAAACAGCATACATTTTTAAAACATTTACGAACACACAATGAATCGATCTATGAATGTGCTGTATGCAGAGCCAACTTTGAAACATTAACTGAATTAAAACAACATCAAAAGTTTAATGACCATAAGGGTACGACCATTCTGGCAAAAATGAAAAATACAAGTACGGAAATGGCGCAAGAAGATGAGTTGAACTTTGATAAAAACGAGACGACTATAAATATAGTTGTAAATGATGAGGGCCATATAACATCCATTGATTCCGATATAAATGTAAAAGCTGAGGAAAAAGATTTTGACCGCAATCCTTCAGCTTTATCAGTTGAGAAAGTAGAGAAAGTTGAATCTGATATAAAACAGACAGGAAATGCATTCAAGTGTTTAAAATGCAACAAACTATATAAAACACGTTATTCAGTGCTGCGCCATCACAAGCAGGTTCATGTGGGGGCGCGTACATACAAGTGTCAAGAATGTACAGCAAGCTTTAAGGTAAGGACTTTAAAACGAATCATTGTGGTTATACAAACGTGGGGTATGTGGTGGTATGGCACGCTATATAACATAAAAGATATATGTAAATCGAAACATCAACTTCTTACAAAATTTACGAAAATTTCAACTTTTTCAAAAAATTATCAACAAATTTTCAAACATTTCAATCAAAATTTTTAGCAACTTTTTGGGCATGCAAATTTGTAGTCCATCCAATTTCAATATAACAAAGAGCAAAATTTTAGGTGGCTAGAAATTAACATTGATTTTAAAAAAAAACTTGGTACTATTTTTTTGTCGGAATTATAAAATTCCCCTATATTTTTTGAGACATCAGTCAAAATAATAATATTAAGATTTAGGTGAGCTGGGCCGATTTGATGCTACCTCCAATTTCGGGGGTTTAAAAAAAAAAAGTTTTTGAAAATATTTTGCAAAATATTAAAACAGATAATTACATAAGTTCTAGAAAAAAATATTTAAAAATTTTTCAACGGAATCATATTTGAATACTGTTTTGAAAGATTGATTAAGAAAAACATTTTTCACCAAAAAGCTTTTTCACGTTCCAAAATTTTTTAAAGTATCATTACAATGTTGCTGTTGAAACTTTTTAAAAATATTTTAAGCAGACAATTTATGCTGTTTAATCATCTCAAGTTTTTTCTTTTAAATATCAAAACAAAAAAAGAATATTATTCTAAAAAAAAAATTTTTGCAGAATTTTACAAATTATCCTGCTGACCTAAATTTCAGCAATTTTATGCGGTAAGTCTTCAAACATAATAAATTTTATAATTCCAATGGTAAAACTTTTTTTTAAATTGTTTGAAAAAATATTTAAAAAAAAAATATTTCTATTTATAAAAAACTGAAAAATTTTCAAAGCGATTCAGCTCACGTAAATTTTAATATTTTTCGAAATATTTTTGGGGAAGTCTTAAAACATAATGAGTTTTCTAATTACGGTGGGAAAACTTTGTTTGGTGCACCACCCTAATCTTATACCTAGGTATATTTTTTTTTTAATTGGATGCAAGTTTTTTAAAATAAAATATTTCAGTACACAAATACATAAAATTTAATCAATTAATATTTGAGAAGTAACAAAGTACGCCGGGTATTTGCAAGTACTTTTATAAAAAGATTTTAAAAAATAAATTAGTAATAGTAAGTGGCTACTGAAATGATCACCACGGTATATGTACATATGTACACATTTCCACATTTCAAACGTTCTACCTATTACAAAACTTTTACAGCACGCCACAAATTTGGCTTACCATGTAGCCAAACATACCGGTATAAGAAACTTTAAATGCAATATATGCGACAAAGCATTTGTGCATAAAAATGAATTAACTTTACATATGCGAACTCATACCGGAGATAAACCTTACGTGTGCGAGGTGAGTTTTCATTGGTATCATAAAAATGAAATCTACTAATAAATCTACTCTATTTATATCTAGCATTGCTCCAAAGCGTTTGCACATCGGTCCAATATGGTGACCCATATGCGGTTGCATTCCGGCCAATTGCCATTTGAGTGCGAAACATGCAGCGCTAAATTCAACAGCAGTTCACATTGGAAACTACACAAACAAATGCATCTTAAGCAGGCGCAACGTGTCATACATTTACAATTGAAAAATGAAAATTGCAAAAATGTCAACAAACCTGAAGAAACCCCATCAATAGCTGATTTGCCTACAGAACAGACTTTCAGTACGGACCAAAATTCAGAGCGCATTACGTCTTTACTTCGCCCAAAGACCACCATAGTAAAATCCGTTGAAATATTACCGCCAATCCCATCATTACCTGGTCCTAACGCCGTCATAAGCAGCAGCGATTTGAAAAGCTTGATTCTTACCAACTTGCCAAATGCTAAACCAGCAACCTCAACAAACGCGTCGCTTAGATTTGAGTGTGCGAAGTGTTTGAAGCGTTTTAAATTGAAATCGGCATTAACAAAGCATTTACGTACTCATACTGGCGAAAAACCTTATAAGTGCCCCCATTGTCCGCGCACATTTGCCGATGCGACAAATTTTAAGCGTCACAAGTCCCTGCATAAAACCGCCACGGAACAGTTGCAAAATGTCAGTAAACAATTTAAGAGTTCCACGCTGTTACATAAATTTCAGCGCGATAAAACAAAATCACTGAATGTTGTGAATGTATCGCCAACTCATAGCGTAGATTCTGATCCCGATCCGGATGGATTGGAGGCCATTGGACGTGCAAACTTTATTTCACGTAAAACTGTTGCTTACGACGAAGATGTTACAATATTCCATGATAAGGAAACAATAGATTTAAATCAACAAACGCCAGATAGCAGCAGCTTATCTCCAGCTGAAAGTTTGATGAAAAATTTGCAGCGTCAGGATGTTTCGAGATCTCCGCCAAAACTAGTTTGTATTTCTTATCCTAATCCAGCGAATCCAAGTGATAATAAAATGACAACATTTTATGTATAAATAAAAAACTGAAAAGTATAAATTGTAAACGTTGTTTTTATTGTTGTTGTAGCGTTTTTAAATCTGTTTAGTAAGCCAAGATGTATTTTAGATAAGTAACAGTTTAAGCTGTTGCAATTTCCAATCAGATGGGAGATGCGGTGACCAACCGGTGTGAAGCCTTGTGTCACGGCTGAAAGAGAGGCGGCTTTTGTGGTTCCACTCCGATTTGCTCGGTTTAAGAGTTCACTAAAGTCAGCAGCGTCTATTCACCAGTAGGTGGGGCTGCAATCTGGCGTTTGCCTTGGAGCAAGCGGATCGCAATATAAATGTGGCCTTCCAAAAACAAAAGCCCAAGAATCTGGTTGTGCGCTGGGCTTGCGAAACGCCGCGTAGAAAAGATCATCAATGAAAAATTTCAACATGCCTCGGATATGATTTCTCTTTTTTGATGACGACCACATGTTCTTCAACATCTCATTAATTTGTCCCCCCAATGAGCGCCACTCCGCCATGATATCAAAATCGCGATTGGCGACTTCAATGCCAGAGTGGGTAAGGAACAATTTATTGGTCCCACTGTCGGATAATTCAGTATCCACGACGAAATATCCGCCAACAGAGGATACACTTGGAGGTTTGCCATTGCCTGCCGAAGGGCGACAGCTATTAGAGAAAAGCTATTCCATAATTTTTTGATGTTATTTGCCCCGGCTGTGATTCGAGCCCGGGACTAACCAACTTTATTCCGCAGTTCATTGCCCTTTAATTGGAAATTATCGAGAGTTTTTTTTTTAATGCTTTTCCATTCACGTATTGGCGAACGTCAGTTATGCGAGGTGGTCACTCCATCATTGCCGGATGTATCTTTAAGATCCAACTCAACTTTACGGTTGTAGCGAGAAACTTAGCAAATGAGCGTGACCACCTTTGTCAGACCGATTTCCATAAACCCTGAATCAGCGGTCTAAATGTGGTCGTGATCCGGATGGCAGACCAACACCAGCGGGGAAATATTTAAACTTCTGTAACCTCACAGCAGGTGTGGGCAAGAATTACCCAATCGTTAGGTCCTTCTCCAATTAGGTGGAGTACGTTGGTCGTGTGGACGTGCTACGAGATCAGTTTGTATCCTTTTACGTATATCCGTCAGAGGTCCCCAACCAGTCGATCTCCATCCTCATTATTTCAAGTCGCTGATAGCACTTAACTCAAAGCCAAAGGAAAGTGGTAGTCGTGTGATGATTGGAAGGCAGTGGACGAAGCTGGAAATTTGTTAGATCGACTTTGGTATGCCTTCTGATGTCGCTAGAGTCCCATCTTCATTAGACCTGTTGGTTGTCTCGTCCGGCGCACCAAAAAAAAAGTTCACTTTCTGTTAGGGTCAGACCCCGACAAACAGCAGACGAGGAGCGTTAGTCATTTTGGATCAGTTAGGAACTAGTTAGTTTAATGGGGTCAACTGTTACTTGTCGCAAATAGCAGCTATAACTTTTACCGCCTTTGCCTATCGTTGTCTTCCAAATTTTTCTAAAAAAAAATCAAATTTATTCATTTATTTGTACATATGTACATATGTATGCTATCTCATAGGTTTATGAGATATTTTAAAAACGATTATCAAGCGACCGCCAGGATTAACGCATTTCAAAAAAGAAAAAATAATTTTTTGTTTGCAATTCACCAACTGTTCTTCTTAAAGTGCTCTTCCGTTTCTTTACTGGCGGATATTTCGCACTTGAGTGCACGGCTCTGGCAAATTGCTCACTTTGCCCAGCTGTCGTCGTATTTTTTTTTTAGCCAACAGTCTGCTCCTTTTGTGTGTACATTGAACAAAAGACTTTAAAATTTGTTTATCCTGATCGCTGGACCAGAGGCTTGCAAATATTGCCAACATGCTGTTTCCTTCCTGTACTAGCCAATATACTAATCCTTTTTTTTTAACTGTAGTAAAGTAGGGACATACATACCTACATACTAAATATGTACATATGTATCTATCTTCAGGAAATTTTTGTGTTATAAATATGAAAATAATAACACATACAAACATAAATATCCACGTGAGCATATCAACCCAGCTAGCAAAATTACCAAATATTTTGTGATAGACAAGTCGGACAAATATTTATTTCAGTAAAAAATTTATTACTTAGTTAAGCCTTACAGATTTCGTACTGATTTTAGGCCGAAGCGTTTGAGGAATTTTATTTATTTCCGCTTCCGATGTGTCTCATCGAATTAGTACCAATATTTTTAATTATGCATATTTTTCTTTTTTTTTTCTACATTCTAATTTTGTTTGGTTCTACATACGTCAAGAATTTGGTAAGGAATTATTAAAAATAGTAAGGAAAATAGAAAGATGAAAAAGCAACAACAGTTTACACGGCTTACTTCGTTTAAGTGGTTAGGTTAAATTAAACCATGTCCCATCTTAAAGTTAATTATCTCACATGGAAGTTAATCCTGCTCATTATCACAACTATAACTGCCCACACGGCGTTTTGAGGTTTACAATTCATATAAGGTGGTATCGTCATACAAGAAATCCAGAGAAGATAGAGAAACTAAGAAAGGCATCTATAAACTATATAATATAATCTATCCGGTGACGAGTCACATTTTTGTATGGCGAAATCTTGGATTGACGGCACGTAAAGAGTTTGAAAAATGTGGTGCCATTATCTCCAAATATCGTTCCGAGATTACTACGATAATTGCGATAATTACAAGATCAAGTTTTGGTCTAATACTCATTACACTTTTGCCCCGAAATCTAGTAGATATTCATCAGATCCGGTGTCAAATAATTTAGCGTTTTCCTCGATTTTTTGTTCAGACATTTGATAGGAATCCTTAACCTCTCAGTATGTTGTTTCTCTGATCGAAATCGGGCAGAAATATCAAGGGTGTCGAAAACTTTTGTCGATGAGCCGATATCTGACAGATGTCTGTCAATTTTGCTAGTTGGGTAGGTACATACATATGTAGCTATCTATGTATGCATGTCTTTCTGGTGTTTTAACTTAAATTTTTTTTATAGTTTTTTTTTACAATTTCCTGTAATTGATAGCTTGCTTCCGATAATGGTATTGATTCATGTGGCTACATATTTACATACATTTTTTATTCAACCATGAACTATAGAATTCGAGTGTTCAGTGCGAATAGTCTTATAAATTTTGTCAACAAAATTGATTAACTGAGGGTCGGATGCAACGTCAACATTAGGCATTGGTGTTTAGTTATGGGGAAGATATTTCTTTCGGGCTCTTTTTAGCTCGATACACTTAAAGGCCTTAATTGCCTGAGTCACTGACGAAACGATCAAGTCTGATCTCTACTGCTCAACACTCGACCGATTGAACAGGAAGCACAACATTCCTCATCGTATCAGTTATGTTTTTGGGGTCGCTCAAAGCGCCACGTAAAGAGTTTGTAAAATGTAGTGCCATTGTCTCCAAATATCGTTCCGTTCAACATCGACTTCTAGTAGTGCATACAATTTTCTTCACGATAAAATTGTACTCTTTCATTACTCCTGATCTACTTTACTTTAGAATTTTATTTTATTTTGTCTTGGCATAGCTTGACTTATTTCGTAGTCCAGCTAAATCCCATCCAGCTGGCAAGCCTAACTTTCTTTTTGTTCTCCGACAGGGTGAAAAGTTGATTTACATATATTGGAACGATGTTTCGAAACCCGTTTGTCCCCAAACCAAACTTGACAAGAGATGACGGAAAATCCAATTTCCAATACGCATTAAGGTTATTTGCTTTTAAAAAAGGAACCAAGGAAGAAAAGCAATCTGTATTTTTCATAAAAAAGCAAACAAATTATGCTATGAAAAGATCGATGTTTGCTTCGATTTAATTAAATGCAGATATCGATTTATTCGTTATAAAATGCAATCTCAGATTTTTACCACAAATTGGGCATGTTCCGTAGACATTTTTGAATAAACGAAGCATAAAGTTTAAAAAATATCAAGTTTTCCAGGTTTGGTCCATGAAAACTCCATATAACGCATGAACAAAAGAAAAAAAACAAAGAGGTATTGGAAATGAACAAGAATTTTCAGCCATTTGAACCCTGCACTTTATTACGGTAAAATTTAACGGACTATAATGTGTATTCAAAATTTGGATTAAAAAGTGAAAAATTTTGATGACACTTTTTGTTGTAATTTCTTGAATTTTTATGAATCTTCTAAAAAGTTTGATACTCCGATACTTACACGGGTTTCGTGTAATAGACTTAACTGTAATTTTATAAAAAATAAAAGACAAAAGAAAGACAAAAATTACAATACATTTTGCTATTTTTTTATGAACACAGCGATGGTCATATTTTTAGCACCAAAATTCAGTACAACACTGTAACCCACTTCCGTTCCGTTTGTTTTAATATATTTTTTTTTACAAGTACGGTTTATTATATAACATAAACCATATAAATCAAAATTTAAAACTTGATAAAAAATTTACAAAAATTCAACAATTTTCAAAAAAATTCATCGAATTTTCTAACTTTTTGCTAAGCATTTTTAAAAACTTTTCGTGCTCTGCAATTTTGTAGTGCATTCAATTTCGTTGTAACAAACTATAAGTTTCTAGTGATTAAAAATTTGCGTTGAATTTTGAAAATTGTTTTTTGCTGTTGATGTTGCCCATTTGCTTCCCTATAATGCATGAACAAAATTTATTTTTTTTATAATTTTTTTATAGTTATTGTTTGTATACATACATATATCATCAGGATCCAACTAATATTTATTTTGTAGATTTGTTCGTATAGGAAGTATTGCACATACATAGTTCCTATTACTGTTTATCGAACCTTTTTCTAATATGTTTACCAGTTTAATTGCTTACTTTTTATTTAAAAAAAAAAAAATTCTTTAAATAAATGGATGTTTATTGTCAAAAATTAAACATCTGTATCCTGATTGAAAAAGCAAATATTGGAAATATTTAAGACGACATGTAACAAATTAATCAGTAAATCGAAGGCAAAACGCAGCTACAATGCAAACAAAACAAACAATGCGAGTAAAACAGGACAATTACAAGGATGTATGCATTTGCGCAGGCGCAACATTACAAGCAATTGCAATGCCAAAAATGACAAACAATACAAAGTAAACAATATGGATGCAAAGCAAGAAATAAGATTTCATTAGAAGAAAAGTCCAACAAAAGAGAGATTTCCACAAAAAAAATATCAAATTTGACGAATACAAACTGCAGCCGGATGGATATATGTACATATTGCATTTGTGTGTGTGTGTGTATATTGAAATCTGTTTGCATGCATCTGAAAAGTTAGCTGTGCGTGTAGTTTATCACAAAAAAACAATACACGCTCGGAGAATGCACAATAGCCCAAATGATTATGGCAAATGTTTAGTGCGATCATTGTGGCTGCCTTAAATTGCGCTTTTCATGGTCGATCAACGACAATCAACAGCAACAATAGGCTCGGCTGCCGGGGAATGGAGATTATGAAAAGGAACAATAAGAACTTCATGCCTGCAAAGATTCTTTGGCATACCCGTACCTACCTACATACATACGTATGTGCCTTTCTTAAACTCAACCACTGAGCATTCATTCTCCCACTCGGAATCGCGGCAGAACCTTTTTTGCAATACGCGCCGTATGTTTGTTTTTGCATTTGCTGTTAACAAGGGAGGATACGCTGAGATTGTCAGCCAGAGACAATTCAATTAAAAATGCGTGCCTTTTGTATCTTCTGCTTTTGTTTTTTTTTTTGCGCGCACAAAAGCAAAAATCAAAAAAAAAGACACACGCTGCGTGTCCTTTTCACAGTTCGTCTGTTGTCGTTGCAGTGAAAGAAAAGCAATAAAATAAAAAAGAAGAAGACAGAAATAAAGGCCTATGATCTACTGTAAAATTGTGATGTCATGCTGGACACTTCTCCTAAGAGCGACTGAGTATAATAAAGCAGTTAGTTTTTTTTTGGGGTCCACTTCTGCGTGCCATCGGTAGTTGCAGTTGCAATGTCCTGCGGTGTGTCGCCGCATGCCAAAGTTGTTGCTGTAATCTCCGGGTGTGTTGCGCCGTAAGTAGGTGTTTTTGGCTGAACGTCTCTAATCGTAGGCTAGTAGTACAAATTTGGCAATTGCATCTTTATCGCTGGTTTTTGTTTTCGATAAGCGGCTCGCCCGTTTTTCATGTCCTTTCAGCCATGCTGCGCAGTTTTATGATCGACTGCGGCGACATCGTTTGGCCACCGGAGGCGGTCCAATCTGCAGCTTGTTTTCTGCTTATCTGTAGCGCATTTTATTGGAATTTCTTTGCTTTAGCATTCTGGTAGCCGCTACCATATCCTTTTAAGTTTTTTTTTTCCTTGTCGGCAGCTGCAGCGTTCGGTTTCTTTATTTTTGATGTCTTATTTGTTCGATTTCGCCTAATTTCTATATTCACTTACTGATTGCCTACTACTCAGAGACAGTGGCAATGACAGCTTCCTTGGTAGCCTGCTACAGCTGTATCTATGTGAGCATAACGTTAAGTCGATTTTCCGGGTTTTTATTTTTTTTTGTGCTGACTGGCTGCAATTGTTATTTTTTGGGTGGTTACTAATTGGGGTATTGTGAGCGGCCGATAGCATTAATTGTTGTTATCGTCTTAGAAAATAAGGTTGAAATGAAAAAAAAAAACAGATTGCTCAATTTTGTATTTTGTGCTGTGCAGTTTCTGTACAAAATACCGCTAATTTTCAAAAAAATGAAATCACCGAAAAAAAACCGAAAATGTAGTAATTTTCAACGCCTCAATAAAAGGTTTGTGTTTCTGTAAATAATATATAAATAAAATGCAAATACTTGAACAAAAAACATCTTAGTTTATTTAGGAAGTATTACGAATTACGAATTGAAGAATTTAGAAAGGTGCTTTCTGAAAATAAAAGTTTACATTGTGGCTTAAGCAGGTTTGTAATTCAATGAAGTTTTTCACAATTTCGAAGTTACAGCTACTAACAATAACCATAGTGTACTTTACGTTGGCCTTATTTAACACTAAGCCAACCCATTTTGCCTCCTTACCGCTCTAATGGCCGCGGGAATGAAGCCAATAAGTGCTATTCGGCCTTCTTCCAAACAAACAAAAATTTTGTTTGTACACTTTGCTTAATTTTGGAAAAAATCAGCTACTATTTTTAAAATTTCGATTATAAAAATCGTATCGAAATGGAAAAGCTGCCTGCATAGAGTGCACCGACTAATACTTGGTACACGGAATAATGACTAGCTGCATTAATTTTCATTTGTTTAAGTTATATTAAAAAAATAAAGACTATTATGTATATTTAAAAAAATTAATTCTAAATGATAATTTTATTTTTTTAAGTTTTTTTGTTTAATTTTTTATTTGTATAAAATAAGATCTATTTTTTAGTTTTATTTTTTGCCATAAAACCAATTTTTGCAGTTGAATTTTTTGTCAAGAAAATATATTATTTTAGAGTTTTATTTTTTGCTTAATTTTTGAGTTTATTTGGTTTTTTTTTTTGCATAGAAAATAAAAAATGTAGCTTTGAGTTTTATTTTTTCCTAGAAAATAAAATTTAATATTTGCGTTTTGTTTTTGCTAGAAAATAAAGCAATTTTTTGGGGTTTATATTTTGCTTGCAAAATAAGAGTTACATTTAGCTTTGTTTTTTGCTTGGAAAATAAAACTTAATTTTTGTTTTTTTTTTTTGTTTTGCTTAGGAAATAAGTTAACTTTTGAGTTCTATTGTTTGCTTAAAATAAAAAATAAATTTTTTGTGGTTTATGTTTGATTATAAAATAAATTTTAATTTATTATTTTTAGAAAATGAAATTATTTTTTGAGTTTATTTTTTTTTTCTTTTAAAGTTGTTTTTGAGACTCAGAAAAAACAATTATTTTTTTAATTTTTAAAAAAATAAAAGTTAGTTTTTGAGTTTTTTTTTTTGGTAAAGAAAAAAAAATATATGTATATGTACAAATGTATGTATGTATATGTTTTTTTTCTAAAAAATTAATCCTTGAATTTTATTTTTTGCGTAAAAAAAGTATTTTCGCGTTTAACTTCTTGTTTAGAAAGTAAGTTATTTTTAATTTTTACTTATTTTATTGAAAAATAAAAGCTAATTTTTGAGCTTTATTTTGTGCTTTGAAAATAATAGGTATTGCTTGACGTTTTGTTTGTTTGTGAATTAAGTTATTTTTTAATTTTATTCTTATATTTTTTTCTTGCTTATAAAATAAAATTCTTTTTTTACAGCTATGTTTTTTGGTTAAAAAATAGGAGTTAATTTTTTTTCAGTTTTATTTTTTGTTAGGTAAATAAGTTGTTTGTTTCTTGGGTTTACTTTTTGCTTGTAAAATAAAAGTTAGTTTTTGAGTTTTATTTTGTGCTTGAAAACGAAATATAATTTGTTTAAGGTGTTAAGCTGGCTATTTTAATATTTTTGTTAAAAAAAAAATCTTACAAGAAAGACTAGGTTTGTGTAATATTTCACATCTAAGTAATGTGCTCGAAAATAACATACACAAAATACAATAACCTTTTTTATAACATCCTGATTTTACTACGCTACAAAGAGCTACTAGAATATGAATTACAATTATTTTTTTTACTGCTGTCGAGTGCTCACAATTAAACCGCATTTAAAACAAAGACGGACGGACGGCTCACTCCACAATATCCATGTATGTGAGTGGTAATAAAAATTCAAAACAAGCCTAAGGATGCCAGACAAAATTATTAATTATATATGGGATAATCATAAAAAATTACCATAACAATAACAGCAAACACGGTTGTCGCCAACTAACTAAGTACATACATATATAACTACATATATTTCCTAAATGTAAATTTCTAGGAAATCCATTTGAGGGGGTGTTCTAACCGCTGGCATAACAAGTCTTTAAATTTTTGTTTGTTTTTTTTTTGTTGGGCATGCAATCGGTCGGAAGGTGCTGTTGATAGCCAAAGATAATTCATAAATTAATGCATAATTTGATGTAATTCAGAAGAAGTAGTTGTACATTGTTGCTAACCTGAAGCCAACATAAAACTGTCATAACTACGTTTTGTGCTAACCCTTCGCTATTTGATTACTTCGAGTACATGTTGTACGCGTGTAAAGACTTTAAATAAAATATTTTTAACGTCATTTTTGTACCTTCGATTATTATGCATGTGAATCGATTAGAAAACTGATCACGTCTCCTTTACATACTACATACATACATACATAGTATATCGGTTTGCATCGACAAGGCTTAGCATGTGGCGCCCGATTAACTTTGTTGCATTCACTGCGCATTCGAATTTTCTTTTCAGTGCTCGATTTTCATGCTCATTTCCATGGGTCATTCGTTTATGTTTCCTTCTTTTGTTGCGCAGCGCTACCCCAAAGTGCGTTAATTTTATTTGGGTTTAGTTAAATTAAAAACATGTTTTCCTCTCAATTAACAAGAAATATTAACATAAATTTTCATAGTGACATCGGTACTGGATTGCTATTGCTATATATGGATAGAAGATTGGTACATGGAACAAGTAAACTATGTAAACTATGAATGTAGGGACGTGTGCTCGGGGAAACAAATAGCTTGTACCTGGCATACATTACAGTTTTTACGCAGAATTTTAATTGTTACTTAGTAGGGGGTAACCCCTGAAAATTATCAATCCATGTTTCTTTTTTTTTTAAAGAAAAGTCCACAGATTGCTTTTTGAATTTTATTTTTCGCTCGCTTAAGCGCTGCGTTTACATATCAAATACAAAAAAAAAATCGTGCAAACGTTATATACAGTTTTATCCTGAATATCACTTTCGTCCGGAATGCTTCACTCTTCCTTTCTCCCTCTATTAAAATTTCGGCCGGAGATTTTTCGCTTTCGAACATAGTTTTCGTTTATGGGCAACACTCATTTCAGGTGAAAATAGTAACCATTTTTACTGAATTTTTTCACATAAATTTGAGAGGCGAACAAACAGATTCTAAGTGCAAGTTAAGTCGAATTCATACTCGTATAAGGTGGTGTTGAGAAAGCAGCTGTGCGAATTCGCTTGCTGGACTGAATGTCAAAACTATGTATGTAAATATTTATTGTAATTCTCAATACAATTTTTTTTTAGTACACGTTTGTTGTTGTATGCTCAACACCACCTGGTATGAATCTGCCTTGGACTAAGTTATTGTTTCATTTATAAAATTACAATAAATACCAATTGGAACTGTCTCTCAAGTGTCCCCTAGTTACCGATTGATCTGCAATTGAGTTCATTTTACCTGAATGTGTTTTGTTTTTTTCATTTGATTTAAACAACAGGAACCAAAATGTTTTTTTTACCAGCCGTTTCGAAGTGTAATGGATTTCGTGCGAAACTCATAATATTCGTGTTCACTTCAGACTAAGGCGAACTCATACAAGGTGATAGCATCCCTGATGAACTGAATGCTTGTTCCTCTTTCCCAATTCGCTGGGTTGTTTTGTTTACACAAACAAAATACGTGAGCAAACTAGGCGAATTCAGATTTTGACATTTCGCTCGCAAAATTACGCAAACAAAATACACGGCAGATTCGTCTTGTTTATCTTGCTAACACCTCCTATAGATCCACCTTGGATTTTGGTATTTCACTCGTTAAGTTTCAAACAAAATACATAACGGATTTGTCCTGGTCATCTCCTTCTCTGGATCCCCCTTACTTTGGCCGTATGGGGAAAAACTCGGACTAAACAGTCTAATATTTTGATGAAGATTTACTGAATTTTTGGTAAAATTTACAAAACGTTTGAAGCTTGGATTTATAAGGTTTTTGTTGTTAAAAAAAATAATAACAAATAAAAATTAATAAGCAACAAATAAATTATCGAAACTTGTCAATAAGTCCCTATCTCGTATACATAGTTAAAATACACACTGTACATATGTATTTGGTCTTCGATAACAAAAAAATTTATGCATATAAAAGTCATAATTTTACAGATCCAGCCAACACACTGTGCGGAAGGCGGCAACCTGTTGACAAGTGTATTGTTCTGCGCCATGGATGCTGTAGTTATTAAAATTTGATTTAATCTCTTGGGAAGATGTAAGAAAAATCGAAGCAAAGGATGGCGTTGTAAAGAGAGGATACAGATAAACAGGGAAGACTATTATAACACAGGCATTGAAATACACTGACTGGGAAGCAAAAACAAATACAAATATATATGGTATGCAAATATGTTTATGGCTATGTATGTGAGGCTTTATCTTAGGGTTATTTTTGGCGGCTCATAGTAAGAAAATGAAAGCCGAAGGGAGCAAAATAATTCAAATTTCGTGAGTAGGGTACAAAAAATGATAGCTGAAAGCAGAACACAGTTGAATATTTAATGTGATTATTCTTTTCTTATTATTTTTTATTACATTATTGATTTCATATGTACAGTGTGTTTCACAAAACAGATTTGCCGAACATAGTAGGCAGAGTATGATAACTCAACTAACAAAACCGTAGATTTTAAATTAGATAAAATTTCTAATAGCACATTGCACTGAGTACTTCATTTTTGTGTCGGTATTTCGAAGTAGCCACTTTTTATGGTAATGTGTGTTATTTACGAGAAGCTTTTGAAGCTGTGTTTCTTCCCAAAGGACCGAACATGCCCACATCTGATACCGCTAAGTGCCTAAAAACACCCAGTCATTTTGTTTGGTAGTGGAACCATCAATCCAAGGTTGAGGGCAACTTGATTAACCTTCACAAAGTCTAGATGCAAACCTAATTGAAAATGTGTGGACTCTAATGAAAGCAAAGATTGCCTAAAAGAAAAAACACTTGCTAGAGCGCTAAAAACATTTAGCGGGATCTTACTCCAAATTTTGCTAGAAAACTAAACGAAAGTTGTTCAAGACAATGCCAAGCTATTAGAAACACCTATGTATGTAGAGTTGACCGCATATTAACTACACCGTGCACTAGGTTTTGCGAAACACACAGTATATGCGTCCATATTGCACAATACATGAATATTAAAGAAAAAAATTGTTTCATTTGTAATATAAAATAATTTGTCATATGCTTTCACCCGACGCTTCACTTATAAATCTTTGGTGACTTGGCATCTGGTGGACTTTTTCTTCCAAATACTGAACAGCGTCAGTAAAAAAAGATAAAAAATCAACAAGAATTTTAACCACTTGAGACTTTCAATTTGTTATAGTAAAATTGAATGACCTACAAAAATGCATACTCGAAAATTTGCGAAAAATTCTGATTAAAAAGTTGGAAAATTTTGATTCCATTTTGCATGCAGGCTTATCATCAGGAATGCATAAGAAAAAATTGTTGCCGACTTTCAAAATACAGTTAAATTTTATTTTTTCTTTCATTTAATTTTCTACATTTACGAATAATAACAATACTATTGTGAAGATATTGAAAATACCTACACACTGATACAAAACGTCCTATCCTATCACATCAAAATCATTTGTTATACTAAATGTTGAAAACACTAATATTTGGGTATATTCGAAAAAATTTGTGCTTACAAATTCTATTGTCCGAACAGCAAACTACAATTTAATGGCTCCATCTTTGGTGTGTAATCGATTTATTTCTCAATTGAAGGTAATAATTTACCACTACGATTATTTAATTTTGACCACATTTACGGCGACATTAGCAGGACCAGAAAGGATAATGCTACTAATGGGGCGAACACAGCGTACATACATAAATAGGACACTGATTCTCCAATACCCCTAATTGGTTGGCCCCTAACCTTTTATTTCAATCAATTGGAGCAGAAATAACAAAAACTGTGAACATTAACTACAGATGCCAAGGACTTAATGCTGTCTACGTGAATGGATATTTTGGTTTGCAGGTCAATACATACAATGTATGTAAGTATGGATGTGCTAATGTATTCCCACCTCGTTGGAAAAACTAAAAAAAAAAAAAACGTAAAAAATCGAACGGAAGTTTTCTTCTTCTATCAAAATGCTCGCATATTTATTTCTTCAAGAAAATTTACAGCAACGGCAAAGATTTTTTCCAGCGTCGTCTTTGAAACCTCGAAATTAAATTGTCTAGATGCAGCCGCGCAAATTAAAAAAAAAGTTAACCAGTACACCTGCCGAACTTACTCAATTTGATTATTTTGAAAGCTATTTTATTATAAGCGAGGTACGCTAAGTAAAAACATGCTCAGAGCTTTAAAAAAGAAATAAGTGTTTCGAAAACTTACTGGGTACTTTTTTATTTCTTGCCGGTATTGTTTTTTTAGATATTCATATGTACATAAATGTCCTGGCACAAATACCAAAGTTGCAATACAATTGATTTTATGCCTTTGATTATTGTTGTTATTGCTTTGAGACATGGTTTTTTTTTAGTGTTATATGATATTAATAAATGGCAAGTTAACAATGACAAATATAAAGAGAACATGCGTCGAAAAATAATATAAGCTCATACATACATACATACAGCTGTACACTCTGTTGCAAATTATAAGGCCACCACATTTTTCTAATTCTGTTTTCCTTTTTTTAATTTCAGTTGCTTTTCAATTAAAAAATATTCCATTCTGCAAAAAGCCGCAAAATTTCAATATTCAAACTTTACTTAAAACTAAAAAGAATCAATAAAATTTCCTCAAAATTTTCAAACTATAAATAAAAGGCAAGAATTTTGTTCAGTATGCAGTTAGTTTTTTAACTGTTCTTTAAATTCCAGTAAATTACCTAACCATTAAATTCCAGTAAATAAAATGCGAGTTGGGAATTAGAATACAAATTTATACAAATTTAAAAATTTTCACAAAATTTGAAATTTTCACAAATTTTGAAATTTTGAGGTGGCTACAAATTAGATTTTTTTTGCGACAAAAAAAATTTTCAAAAATCAGCGGCAGTTTGTAGCCACCTTAAAGTACAACTGCAAGTTCGAAAACTTTTAAAACATTTTTTTTTGTTCGAAATTTTGTTAAAAATTTGTTAAGTTTTGATAATTTTTGTATCAAATTTGAAACTTGGGCTTGTGAATTAACTACATTTTTATTGAAAAGTAACAGAAATTAAATAAAAGAAAAATAAATTATAGAAAATGTGTAAATAAACGCGAAAAAACATAAAAAACGTAAGCGACGTTTGTTTTTTTTTATTAAATTTTTGTTGCAGAAATGCTCCCAGAACTACTAGATGGATTTCTGCATCAAAAACAAAACTTAAAAAAAATTTTTACGTACTTTTCGAGTGTTAACTCGATGTGGTGGGTGACCTTATAATTTGCAACGAAGTGTCCATACAATTCAGGAATTGAACAAAAAAAACCCACAAATTGAATCAAAGTAGCGATAAATGGTACCAAAATTCAATTTATTTCGTACCAAACACGATTTTTATTCTTTTACTGCCACGCTACTTATGAAAGTAGTAATTTGTAGGTATGTACAAATGTAAGTTTTGTTGTTAGTAAAATCATTGTGCTGTGCCGTTGGCGTTTTTTTGGCAATTGTTTACATTTCAAGACTACACAACCAAGTATGTACATATGTATGTATGTGTTGTCTTTTCATGTTGTTTTTCTTGAATATAACATTCCTCAGCTCGGGGCAATTTAATATCCTTGGCAATGCAATCCCTTGAGCGCCAAAGTCGTTATTCGCCACGACATGGAATTGAAATTGAATCTGTGCCTATTCAACATCCATCCACACACTTTCGCTACTTTTACATTTAGCCCTGCTAGATATTGTGAACCATAAATTTTGAGCTGGACGTGGGCAGGTACATAGGTGGCTCGACTACATTCCCAATTCTCGAGTTGCGTAGTCAATAGTTATATTGTTATTTACCAAAATCGACATGCCCTATTTGTTTAAATTAAAAACAGCCCCAACGCGAATTGTGCTTTGGATCTTATTGTATTGTCCGCCATTATTGTTGTACTCAGTTCAATATTACTTTTAGATTTTAGCCAGCAAAAGAAAACACACAAGTAAGGATAACAACCTGAGAAGGGGATTATCGTTTGCTATTGCCAATAAATCAATCATGGAAAATTAGTCACCGATGATTTTTCGTATACGAGCATAAAAATTAATTTCATCAGTTAACAATTTCTAGCATTCTATTTCTTTCAAAATCATTCATTCGTATCACGCTCTCTAGGATTTGTTTATTTATTTATTTGTTTACTGCGTATCGCTTCCATCTGCAGCAACCCTTTTCGTTGATTCCCAACTCACAAATCAAAATATTCATAACTACTTTCAACACCTAACAAAATATCCTGTGGCGTCTCAATTTGCTATATCGTCTAGAAATCTAATTTCTATCTTAAACGCTCCCAACTGCCATAGGGCAACCACATTTTATTTTGGTTTTTAAAAATTCACGCGCACATACAAAAAGATAGTAATATCCCAGGCAGCAAGAAAAGTAAGTTTTGCAAATATGTAGTGTACTTTCTTGTTTGATTGGTTTTCGAAGTATGGGTATTTTAAAGCCGAAAACAAAATTCAAATAATTCCTCTCCTCATTTATAATGTCCGTAAGGGCGTACAATACACTAATAAAGTAAAACTCTGTTCTATAGGATTCCACCGAATCGAATGATAGAATTTATAAAAGTGACGTATCTCAAGTAAAAGTAAATAGAAAACGAGTTGAAGTTGTTAACTTTTCAGTGAGGTGCTTTAACTTTGCCAGACTCTTTGCCGCTTACTTGTGAACAAGGGTTTGTTTACTTTTACTTGAGAACTGTCAAAATCGGTAAAATCAAAAGAGCGGTACCACTGACGGCGCCATTTTCTGACGCTGATTCTCTCTGACCTATCGGCTATTGCAATGCCGATGCTGGTGCGAGCAAAAACTCAGCTTTATTTTGCGTAATACAAATGCGTCAAAAAATATTTCGTAAAATTAATCAAAAAAACGGGAAGAAAACTGACTAGAAAAGTGTCTATTTTTCAATATTAAACTCAGTTTTGCAATTTTCGCACACTTTTATTAATATTTTGCTAGCTGGGTATGAATGTATGCAATTGCCTGATTTGTTATTGAATATTATCTTGTGCGGTTGAATTTGTTTTTGTTATTTCATGGTTGGCCGCAGGACACACAGCCTGCGTTTACTTGAATTTTTTGTGAATGTTGATTTTCAATCAATATTTTTCAATCAATCCTTTCACATCATTGACAGTGATTTCACATTTATTTTGATTGCTTTTTCAGGATTCTCGACAACACGCACATTCATTTAAACCTATAGGTACATTTCGTGTGAAGTAAAATAATTTGAACTTTGATGCCAATCCAGACAGAAGATGTGAAATGAAGTATGAATTTACTTATTTACATTTTGCCGAAATCAGGTCAAATTGTAATTTGTATTTGTACTTTGTTGTTATTATTTTTGAAATGCACCAACAAATATTGCGGTGGGTTGCGAGGAAGAGCTTGAGAAAACTTTGTATTTAAATTTTAATTTGATTTTATGTGACGAGGATTTCTTTTAGCACGAGATGTGTGAATGTTTTTGTTTTAGAAATAATTTTTTCTTGACCCTTTCGTAGATATAATGCTGCTGTTTTGTAGCTTTTTTTTATGTTTGTTTAAATTTACAGCGTTTACTATTTTTTTATTTAAATAAATTTACTTATTTTTATCAAAATAGATCGACAAAAATTATTATAATACAAATAGCAATTTTTACGCAAAACATTTCGTTTCTTTCGAGTTATTTGTAATAAAAGTATTGCTACTTAAATAAAGGAATTAAAATTAATAAAATAAATAATTAGAATTAAAAATTGTATGTGGGTCAAACAATTCCGCATTCAGTGATTTTTTGAGTATAATAAGAACATCTTAAGTTACAAACTACGTACAAAATTTGCAAAAAATAAAAAAAAAGTTTCCTGAAAAATTTTTTTTACAGATTTTGTAGAAAATTTTAGGGTATACATTTTTAAAGCTAATTTAATTTGCTAGAATTTTTAATAACTTTTTTTTTTGCTATGGTGTTGCGCATTTTCTCCATACAACACATATTTTTTGTAGCGACGAAATGGAATAAAAAATACAAAAAATCACCAAAAATTTTTAACAAACTTATTATACAATACTGAAAAATAATTCTTTAATCGAAATCAGAAAATTACCTGGACTAGTTATGCATATACGAGCAACTGAATTTTTTTTGTAAGTTACATTTTTAATAGATTTTTTTCAGATGACAAAGGAAAACTTTGTTTTAAGACTTAATAGAACTTGTGAACACCGGTAACTTTGCTTGAGTAATAAGAACCATTTCAATGTGCAAGTGTGTGTATGTGTTTGTGTAAATTTCTATATAAAATGTGCACGCTCAGTTTATATAAAGGTTTTCGCATTTTTGTTCATGAAACTCAAAACTGAGCAACATTGGGTGGAAGCATTCTTGAAGCATGGCAAGGAGCAAGCATGCTACACCTCTTAAGTATCCTAATAAACTAATATTATGCGTCAATTATGCGACATTTAGCAGAGTATACATTTTTTGCAAAATCCATTATTGCCTTCAATGTCATCTCCGCCGCAATGTCGCTTTCGTCCTCTAAGCATCAGCATTTTTGCTTTTTTTTTTTGCCTTTGGCTTTCCTTGCGAAAGTACTTGCTCAAAATGTAAACATTTTAGCACTAAATTTACATAAGCAGATGAAAATGGAAGTGAAAGCGACGAGGAGCGCCCGAATTCCACCTTGTCGCTATGAGTTCTGCAATAAGAGCTATAGCTGTATTCTTTTGCTATCGACTTGATAAATACCTACTTAAAAAAGTAAAAAAAAAGAGCAATAAAGAAAAAAAAATACAAAATAATGAATTGCTTTTGAATAAATGTAAAAATCTGTAGAAAATTTTGGTTTAATATATACATACATATATTTTCTGAAATAAGTAAATGCAGGTATGAGGCAAAGATTCCATACAGGCACTTTACGTATTTCTTCGTTCGTTAATCTCAGTTGCTAATAGTGATTTGTTACCAAACAAGAATTTTAATAAAATTCGATCGCTCTTTTGTCACTTGGTAGCAAAAGATAGCTGCTTTATATTGTATGGATGTTTATTGAATATCTCAAATCCTTGCCACAGCGCGAAAGAGCATAAGCACAACGGCGGAAAATAACAACAATATTAGCATAAACATTAGCAAAGCAAATTAAGCAATCTTCTTTTTTCTCAAAACTTTTTTTTTTTTGCTATACTTTTACCTTCATGCATATAAATATATCAGTTGAGACATAATACATATGTATGTATCTTTGCATGTAAGTACCTCGCAGTCAAAATTACTAGTTCACACCTAGCGGTCTACGAATTTGCTAAGCCAACTCAACTGGTTCGTATTCTAACTTTTTGTCCTGCTAGCCACTGTTATTTTTGACACAGCGATATCCTGCGCGTAAACTGGCTCGAAATTCGAAATTCATAACCCGATTTTGCAGCGTTCCCTTGATATCGCATTAACCGAGACAAGGCTTCAAATTTAGGGCAAGTAACAAAAGTGCTCTGCTTATTTTTTAAATAAATTTTTTGCGTAATAGTTCAGTTAATTATTGCGAATGTATTGATTTGCAAACATTTTCATTCACTTTGTTTTTCTTTTAATTTGTGTTTTTGAGTTGGTGATTTGTTTTTGTTTTTATATTTTCATATCAACAATAATTTTTTGATCTCACGCCCGTTTTTGTATATTTTTTTTTTACTAGCAATACCCTGCGTATTTTGTTGTGACTCAAAAAATACAATGTATTCAATTCTATTCGTCAATGATATATTCAAGTCTAAATTGCCCAAATTATGGCTGCATAAATAAAGATTTTCTTAAGCAAATCTTCCACCAAAAAAGGTCAAAGAGAGAATCAGAAATTTTATTATTATGATTTTAAACAAATTTTTAAATGTTTTGAGACGGAACTTATGTATAAACTAAAACTGTTTTATGATCTGCGGGGCTTATTTAGAAAGCAATTTTTTTTTTAAACTTTTTTTATTTATAAATATCCCCGAATATTGAAATATTTTATTTGGATATTTTAAAATATAATGAGGTTTATAATTCCAATGGAACAGTAGCATCAAATTTTTTTGTATGGGGAGTGATGCATCCTAATGTGCATATTCTTAAAAAAATTCAAAAAATATCTATGTAGGTGTTTTTCGCAAATGTTTCAATGAAAAAGTTATAGCACAGCTTCTCATCAGATTTCTTCTTACTAAACTTCCGCAGGACTCGAACCTACGATTTTCTCGGCAATCATGCTGCCATCTGTACTATTTTGTTGCTTTTTTAAGTACATATTTCCAAATGGCCTTGAGCTCAAGAAAATAATTTTGATATAATTATCATAAAACCAAAAATATTATATAATTATTGTGAATTAAATAATTTATTTATGTTTTCCTTCACACATCGCTAAATAACTTAAATTTAATTTGTAAAAAAATCCACATTCTTTGTAGCCCACTTACGGCACGTTGATCGTTTTGCGTAAGGTGGGGGCTCACCTCCATTCACATTTTCCGTTTGCCTTTGCAACTATCACATTTCGAAGGTAGGTGCCGCTGAGCCGTAATCTGCGTCGAACTGGTATGACAAATCTCCATAAAAGACCAGTTCAGGAACTAGAATGTCTGTTGACTAGATTGATTTCTCTCGGCAGGGTTGCAACGTAAAAAAAAAAGAAGCGTATATGTGGAAGTGATGTCAGGACAACACGACCCCACACTTTACGAGACACTTGAAGCAAACGAAGGAGCAATGGGGGAATGAAATAGCTCCGGCAAAAAGTGCGTGTAACCAAATATGTGTGTACAAAATACGCGTATCCACGCAAATATTGTAAGTGCACATACTACATAGTATAAGATGTCAGACACGTAACACGAACGTGTGCAATGCAGAGAGATGTAGGCTACATAAAGTGTGCTAAGTCAACTTAACTTTTTTGATGTACGCATTGTGAATGGAAAAAGTTTACTAGCAAATAGCTGAACACTTAGTTAAGTGGCAAATAATGGTTGCGAATTTTTTTGGAGGTGTTTATCATTAAAGAAAAAACGTGCTTTCGCCTCAAAAGAAGAGCTTCCTTACTATATGTACATATGTAGGTTTTGCTCCTTAACAAGGATCTATTGAAGTTCTACCCTCACGTAAAGGTATCAGATAGCTAAGAAACAATTGTCGCAGACGAATTTGGATGCTAATAGGATTTTATTGAATTTAATGTGTCGTTTAGTAATTTGAATGCCTGCAAATAGGGTTAAGATGTCATTCAATCAACACTAAGGCTTGGAGGGGTACAACCGACCATAGTTGTAGGATAGTAGTAGAACATAAAAGTTTCGTTAAGAAGTTTCTTGAGTAGCAATGCAATACAGATGCCGCTATTGAAATCTCCGCACCAAGTTTCCATATTGCGATGCCTTAGCGGAGAGTGTTTTGATTTCAATTGCAGATTCAACCGAATTTATGTATAAAAATTTAATTAACTGTCTCAGTCTAAGCAAATTTTTTTAAGTTTTTACCAATACCCAATATCGTTTTTTCTCGCGATACCAAAGAAATGAGTTGGAGTCAGCGTTGCCGTTTTACGACTGAAAGGGTAATTTGACCCATTTTATGCCCTGTTTTCTTTAGCCCCGACTTTTATAGAAGGTTTTGGTTTGTTGACCTTTTCCGCTTTTTAGAGGTTATTTTAGAAAAAGTTAACAAAAAAAATGCCAAAAACATTTCCTTTTGTAAATACGAAAAAAATTGATCACTTAAAGAAAATGCTCTCCTCGATGCGACTCGATTTCTGTGCAACCCGGTTTTGAGATTATCCATGAAAGCAAAAACAAAATACGAAGCGATGCCGTGATATGAATGCCGTAATTGGGATCAAATCTCCACCCATCGCTAAAGCGAAACTCCAGCAAACTCGCTGATCCTACTGATTTGTCAAACAGTTTATTGGGACGCCTAGTCACTAGTAGCCCGTAGACGATCTCGTTCCCAAACACAACTATTTAGTGAAAATTTGTTTGCAATGCTGATTTGGAAAATACATTTCTACAATTCACTCACTAAAGCCGAAGGTTCTGAAATATTAAAGCTTTATAACTATAGAAATTTAATTTCCATTCTGAATGTTTTATGAAACTGTGTAGAGTTTTCTATTATTTTTTGTATTCCGTAATTGCACTTAACGTAGTACCTCCTATTTTTAATTGTGTCAAATATTCAGCAAACAATTAATCTAATTAATTTTGCTGTTACTTGAACTCTAGAATGTTATCTGCCAAACCGCATGTCAAATTAAGGTATCAAAGTAATTAATCAAATTAGAAAGTGGCCAATTTGCCAAATTGAAAAGGATGTGAAAATTGTGAATTGCACATTTCTCGCCCACACATTTAAACATACATACATAGCACATACATAGCATGTACGTGCGCTTGACATAACGTGTAGACTTAAAGAGTGTGAAAAAATGCAGCTGGAAAATTTTGCCAAAACTAAGTGTCAAAAGGTTGGTAACGATTTAATACACCATAAAGGCAGGCAAATGCCTAACTGTTTGTGTGGCCTATGCGGCTTGTAAGGGTAAAATGGTTAAAGTCTTACCACAACCGCAGAGCAACCAACCGTACGTGCCACCCGTACGTAGTAACCCTCGGTAGGCGCAGAAAAATCGGTTCTACTCTGCAACTCTGCCATAATGGTCGTGTGCGCTCTTAGTCCCTCAGCCTGCGCACCCATTCTTCGACAATTATGCACACGATTAAACAAGTCCTTTTTTCTGCATGCTTTTTCTTCAATTTTCCGGCCTTTTATTTAACAAACACCAGACAATCAGCCAAGCGGCACAGCAACGAGTAGGCTACCAGCCAGGGCTGCCGTTGCGGTTGGAAAGGCACAAGGTACAAATAAGTGGGGGAGTAGCACACACATTTAGTTAGTTAGGGAGTCAATGTTGTGGCTTTCAAGTGCGCCGACTTTATCAGCTGCCGAACAGTTGACAGCCTTGGTAATGGTGTGCGTCTGTGACTGGCATACACCGGAGGGATGGTGCCGAAAGGATAAATTATTGTTTGAGAGTGTTAAGTTGAGCTGATGTTGAGCTAGAAAAATTGAAGCGAAAAGAGAATTGGAGCAAACAATGGTGGAATTTGCACAAAGAACTGTAGCGCCTAACGCTGTGGAAGTGGGTAATGGGCACAAAGTAAATTGCATTGAACCAATACCATTACGATGGTTGAATTTGCAATGTATGTACATATTTTATAAATAATACAGTACAAGTAAAATGTTACACTGTGATAAGGAATGATGAAGGAAAACACAATTTGTTTAGGGACTTGATTCAATGGAGAGTAACAAATCGGTTAACGACTGATTAAACAACTTCAAATGCTTACAGTGTTTGAGTATTTAAATTTAGCAGGAAGATATTGATAATGGTGATATGCGAGTATTTGTATAGAGGAAATGTTGGTTTGAAAATTAAACGTTTTAACTGTTGTTGAAGTACGTAAAATTATTTTAAGCGACATTTCAATAAAGTTCCCTAAATAATTATACTTGATTTGAGTTTACTAAGAAAATTATTAAAGAGGGTATACCTATTTTAAATGTACTAAATATGCACGCAAGACAGGATCGGTCTCCATAAGAAACAAACAAAAATCAAATCCCCATCCACACTCTAAAGGTTATACTTTCTTTTTGAAAGCTTTTACCCAGTGGATTTTGGCTTCATTAAAATGAGTACCCAAATCCTAGAAATAGTCAAAGTTCTGCTTACTTCTTTTAAATTTATGGTCCGATCAAAGTGTGGTCCAAAATGCTTTTTTGAGTACTAAGTTAGATTTATAGTACTGAGTTAGATTTATCGTTTTATTAATATATTTATAATTTTGATCAATTTTGCTAATAGGAAATTATTTAATATACGAATTGAGTGTGCTAATTACATAAAAATTTTTTTTTAGGGTTTGGTCGGAAATTATCATGACTTCTGAAATCTCCTCGGGTTCAACTTTCAAACAATTGCGTGGTGAGTGTTTGCGTTTAGTAGCTTAGTTCTATTAACTTTTATTTTTTATTGGTTATATTAAAAACCCCATTATAATATTTATTTTCAGAGTGTTATTTATTGATCAAAAAATAATTGTTAATTTTTTTTCTAATTTTATTTTTTTACTTAGAAATAATGTTTGTTTGGAATTGGAAAATAAATGCTAATTTCCAAGTTTAATTTTTTGCTTAGAAAACAAAAGTATTTGTTTGAGTCGAATTTTTTGTTAAAAATGGAAGCGAATTTTTGGAGTCTTATTTTTTGGTTAAAAAAGTTACATTTTGAGTTAAATTTGTTACTTAGAAACTAAAAGCAATTTTTGAGTCTTAGCTTTTGCTTAGAAAATAAAAATTGCTTCAAATTTTCTTTTTGCTTGGAAAGTAAACTAAAGTTTGTGAGTCTTATTTTTGCTTAGAAAATAATCTTTACTATTTGAATTTTATTTTTTGCTTAGAAAATAAAAGTTATTTTTTTGGTTTTATTTTTTGTATAGGAACTTACTTTTAGTTTTTGAAATTTTTTTTGCTTAGAAAATAAAAGTTGTTTTTGTTTTTGAGTATTAATTTGTGGTTGCTATAATTTTATAAAATAAAAGTAATTTTTGTGTTTGTTTTTTGTTTTGCTTTAAAAATAATTACTCTTTTTTGAGTATGAATTTGTACTTTGAAAATTATAATTAATTTTTTTTAGTTCTATTTGTTGCTCAGAAAATAAAAGCTATTTTTTTAATTTTATTATTTACTTGGAAAGCAATACTGTTTTTAAATTTTGTTTTTTTTTTTGCATAGATAATAAAATAAAATTAATTTTCGAGTTGTGTTTTGCTTGCGTAACATCTCTTTTAAAAAACTTTTGACAAAACAAAACATGCAACAGAAATCAAGTTAAAAAAATATTATAAGTGAAAAAAACATTCGCTAAATTCGTCGGCCATGCTTCCTCTTCTAAATTTTCTCAAAATTATCAAGTGTTACTCTTCAGAGCGAAGCAAACGCTTAACAAAAATAAAATGGAAAATAAACTGAAAAATATTCAAATTTGTTTTGGTTTTTGTTTCAGAAGAAAAATGAGAATGTGTGAGAAAATGAGTCCGAAAATTTTTTATTATCTTAGAAAACTTTAAAAATATTCAGACTAACTCTCAGCGGTTTTACCTTATAAATATTTTTATCATGAGCAAGGTTGCCAGGTTTTCCTATTTTCGCTATCTGTATCTACGTTACGTATTGAATTGAATCCGGAATATAAGGGATTTGTAAAAGATTAAATAATATATACTTGACACGCACTATCCACTGGTATTACAATATTATTTATTGTATAACTTTATAGTTTCTTGCGGACATGGACAACATAGAATCGCGCTAGGGGAACAATTATGCAGTAAAGCAATGTCGTCCATGATTCATGGGAATACTCGTAGTACATATTCGAGTACAGGAAAGACGCTCGGGTGTCAGCAACTCATATTTCCTGCTAAGCCTTTACCCGCCTCCGTTCGCCACCTCGACGCTCTACAACTATGTATATTGTAAGTAGTTACTTGTATTATCAGCGTACAGGCGAGTACATTCCGCTTACGGTTGCATGCAAATGACACATGTCTTGCAGACCAGCGGATAAGGAGGCAAGGCGGCACGGCGGCACGGAGACATGGAGGCAAGGGAGCACTTTTATGCATTCCACTTTATTCCTTCACTTTTGCTACTATTAAATTTTAATTTAGCAGAAATGTGGGCAGTGGCAAACATTTTCTAAGGATTCACTTTGTATGCAGCTCAATTACGAAACAAAAAAACAAAAAAACTCAGAAAAAGGACACAACAGACAGTTACAAGTCGTCCCAACGTAGGAAATTTGAGCACACTATGTGTTTATAGTGGTAGTTCATGTTGTAGTTTTTCTTGGTACGAGCGCTTTGCATGCGAAACAGGCATATGGAAATCTTATAATTTTTTTTTTAATATTCCTTTGTCCGGCTTTGTGTTGACCCCATTGCGGTTGGGTTTGTGGTCTCGGTCTGGTTTGTGGTACATTCAAAATTCTTATGGTTACCACCCCGCAAATCGGACAATTGCTGTTGTTGCGTTTAGTTAGAGTGGGTGTTGACTTGTTTAGTGTTTCATTGTTACGTCAGTTTTCCTTCTGGCAAACGAAAGGTAGAGGGCGGGCAAGCATTTTAGGCTACTTAGTAGTCTTAAGTGATATTCACATACGAACAAGGTATTTAATTAAATGTAATTAATAATCAGCTGGTCATGCCGTTTCTTTATGACCTACCTTTCCAACATAACCTCAACATAGTTGCATGTATTAATCTTTGTTTCTAGCTGTCAAACGCCCTTTTTTGACAGGCACATTACTATTTTTAGGACTGTTTAATTAAAAAAAAAACATATGTTTTCTTCACAACTTCCCCGGCTGCTGCTATTTAATAAGTAAAGTGTTAAGAATGAGATTATTTTTAATCCTTTCCACTCGCAGCGCTGACAATTCAAACTATCATTAGTAGTTTTGACACTTCAATTAGTCGCACGCGAAGTGCTATTGACAACTTTTCTTTGACATTTCAAGTAGGAACAATTGCCATAGCTAAATCATGTGTGAAATGTATATCATTAAGAAAAAATCCAATGAAAAATGGAAAATGACTTATTCAAAATGCTATTGGGATTAACTTTTCTGTATACCAAAAACCTAATTTATGATTTTAAATTTGAGTACATAACGTCTGACGAATCTCTACATAGTAGCAAAAATTGATCAAATCGAATCATGCGGCTACTGAAGAATTAATATTTTTTTATTATACTCTACTTTAATTTAAAAAAAAAGGTATTAGTTTTGGTAATTCAAAAGTCTAGGAAGTTGTGGTGATCGTGAAAAAATGCAAGTTTGAATCGGCTAAAAATTACTGTTAATTTTTTCAATTTCTGATGAAGAACAAAATTTAGTTTTGGAATTTTTTTTTCAGTATTAAAACAATTAGTTTCGAGAAGCTGGCCCTGGATATTAGTTACTTCGTGCTCAGGCGAACTTGATCAGCCTCAGACCGTTAGTGGAGTTTCCGTCGTTGATACTGAATTATCCGAATCACTTCTCCTGGCCGATGCCCTCCTCTTCCACCTTAAAGTTGAAGTCGTCAAGCGTGATGTTGATATGGTGCTCAGGTCGTCGCTCGAACATCATTCGCTCAAAATGCTTACACAATAAATTTTTGTTTTCGTCGTAACATATGTAGGTATACTGAGCGACATATTAAGCAATAACGCTTTTACGAGGACGTACTTTGCGACGAAGTCTCTTTTTCAACACAAATTTGAGCTCGTCTTCTAAACGTAGTACTTAGCAAGAATGATAGAGTAGGTACAATATTGAGCCATCCGCAGACCGCTAGTTCTCTTTTTGTCAATTAGAGAGAATGGGTGGACCATTCTCTGACGAAATAAAAACATTTTACACAAGCAGTGCTACCGTTCTACCGTTCGGCCGCTTTTTTTGCGTTTCTTTCTCTTCTTTTTTCGAACTTTTTCTTTACTCTTTCCTTTTCTAGCTATTATTACGTCACTATCAGTTGCTCTCGGCGTGGAAGGTGCATTCTTGTTTTCTATCATTCTTGAGTACTTAGTACTTTATTGATGATAATGATGCTAGTTTTTGCTAAGACAAAAGTATCAACCAACTGTGTAGAGGCACTTCATAAAAATAGCACGAGCAGCTATAAAATATAGCCCTTAAAATGTTGCTTATAGTCGTCATCAAATAAAAAAGGTGCCATCCGAGGTTTGTTTTTCTTTTACAATGGCTTTGCGGTGTAACTCCAATATCCAACGTATACCCATTTCCCTCGAGTTATACAAAAGTATCGAGGCAGTTTCAGTAATGCCAACAAAGCCGTTGAAAAATGTTTTATAAAATTCAAAAGCGTAACTGAAAAAATGTTTGGAAATATGATCCATAGAATACACAGTCTCTTAACAAATGTATTATTCGAGTATCAGCATTATTTCGAAATTGTAATATTTTGCTCTTGCTTCAGTTCGCAACTAGAATGGGCCAAACATCTGCTATGCACATACACACAAATTGAATTATGATTTAACTGTCAAAACTGGTAAATCCAATTTCCAAATAATCAACACTTTTTGCTGTGCTCCCCTATACATCTATGCATTGACAGCAAGCTGATTTATACTGGCAGACTTGAACTCACCTTTGTCGGATTAAAATTAAATGCAACCAAGTGTAAAATTTCAATTTGCATGTAATTCTAATCCTTTCAAAACTCTTTAACTCCTTACATTACAAATGCCACAAAAGAAAATGAAATAGAAAAAGGGAAACCGATTGAAGATAAGCCAACAATGAAACGGGTGTTTTTTTTTTAATCAAATCACAGCACCTACACCCGCAACTGATTGAGGCTGATACAACTGATGGCTGTATATAACAAAGGCAAGGGTTTTCTGCCGAAAATCTTAGTGAATAAACACAAATATATTTGAACCTGTGGTACCTACTTACATCCATATGTTAAATCCTTCAACCCCATAAACGAATTCGGATAATACGACAAATTTTAATACCATTTGACAGTTGACAATTAGTGCAATTGTCAAAGGGCACAACATACAACATTCCATTTTAAGTACCAGTGACAGTGTTGTTGGTTTCATGGTTGAAAGCAAAGGCGAAAACAACAACAACAACAACAACAACAACAATAATAACAGTAACAGTAACAACAATACAAAGTGACCATATTTGCTCTTTTTGGTTAGCCTTTGTGTAAATTTCATACATCGTCCAATCGTCCAATCGTCCATTGTTAACCGGACTCGAACTCTCTGTCCATTGTCCTTCCTAGTTGTCCTTGTTGTATTTTTCAGTGCTTTCGTTTTCCTGATTGCTCTTTGCATATGTGCTAAATTTTTATTTATTTTTTTTTGTTTTTGTTTTTGTCTAACACGCCGGACCCAGAGAGCGGAAAACGGAAAGTGCCAACCTTTTAATTGACTCAAATAGCTCTGAAAATGTTGCGTTGAATGTGTTAGTGAGATGATGCAAATGTGTTGTTGTTGGTCATCGTGTGCTAAAGCCATTAAAATCCATTGTCGCGTTTTTGTTTTTCTAAAACTCAACCACCGAAACTGTTTCGCGCGTAAAATGGACAACAACATAAATGACAAAAGTGACTGTCAGTAAATTTTAGAGCGCAGAATTTTAAAGTGAACGCAATTAAATTTGTCAAATTGTCAAACAATGAAATGGGTAAAAGGTACAACAACAACAATGCCACAACATACGTTCAAATAAGAAGTGCCAGGAGAAAAAAAAAAAAAATCTGAGCATGACTGACTAGTTGACTTTTATGTAAATATATCTATGTCATCCCCAGAGTTGTTCGTTTAGATTTGGGAAATGTCATGCGTTTCACTTTTGTTGCAATAAAATCTACAGAAGTGGCGGCTGCAAAAGTCGGTACCTAGCTGAATTTTTTTCAAAAAAAAAAAAAAATTTTTTTTGAGCTCAGGGGTATTTTTTTTTTGTTTGAATTAATTATAAAAGGCAGCAACAATCAAAGGGGTTTAAGTTATAACTATTATTTCGGAGATCACCACATCTCCTCATCAGACCGAAATAAAAAGGACGTATCGGTTAAATTATACTAATTTCATTAGATACGTAAATTGTGTTTTCTAAGGTCCACTTGCAGAAAGCCCCAAGTTAAATTTAAAAATAAAGAGATACGTAACTCAGAGTTGCATTTTTACGTTCATAACCCAGACATAGTCATGCAGCAAATAAAATCTAGTTTCCCAGGCTATGCACATTTCTTTTTTGTTGATGTAGAACTAAAAATAGAAAAAATCTCAGGTAATAAGAAAATAAATATGTATCTGTTTCAATTTGTAGATATTATATAATATTGAAATCACTTGCCATCAAAATAAGTATCTTGCTGGAGAAACAAAAAAATGAAAAAAAAATTTTCTTCTTTTCAAATTTCTTACATAAGTTTGCAGCTCTCAAGAAATAAATTCTCGCACATTTCTTTCTTCAAGAAAATTTACAGCAACAAAGTACTTTTTTCAGGCAACAGCAATAATGAAAAATATTTCTTGTGTTTTTCTTGAGAGCTGGATACTTAGATTTAATATTTTAAATTTTTTTCTCAGAATTTTCAAAAGTTTTTCGGGTTAAAGCTCATTTAATTAATAATTGATTTTGATTTTTGATAATTTTTTTTTATTCCGTACTTTATTTAGCGCGTTACATGGAAGAAAATGAAAAAAATATAATTGAAAATATCTTAATAAGTCTAAATCGGTGAAGATTTGGCTGAGTTATTAAGTTTTTCTTAATCCAATCTTCAAAAAAACAAAAAAAAAAACAGGAAAAGATCACATTGCCACTCATTTCGCTGAACATGTTTTTTTAAATATTTTTACGCATATCTTTTAAGCTTAAACTGTTTTATGATCTGAGGTAATTTTTTGTTAAGGAAAATTAAAAAAAAAAATTTTTTATTTATTAAAAACACCATTTTTGGAGGTACATATTTTCAAACCGACCGTAATATTTTGGTTGATGTTTGAAAATGTTATGAATACTACAATTCCAATGGAAAAGCAGTAACAATTTTTTTTTTTTTGAGTGAGACACCCTAATGTACATGCATATATCGGAGGTGAACAAAAATTACTGCTGTATATCTGCTTTTTTTACGCATATGAATTAAGCAAATTTTATATTATGCGAAGAAGGACAAATTCATTCGATCACCTGCAATTTCACTTCCCGTTAGTATCTTATGCTATAATATCTCGCGTCACTTTATTTTCGCAGTTCTCTATTCCATAATCCGCAAATGCATTTTTACCATATTGACAACGAACTAGTAAATCTGTACACCCAGTTTTCTGCACAATAATGCCCAGCGCTCGCCACACTAAGCGAGCTCAAACATTTACAATCTAATTTTGTTTACATTTCTGCTTTAACGAGTATGTTCGATTTTTATCGCGAAACCGAGAGGATTTCCTCAATGTTGTACGAG
Organism: Anomoia purmunda; assembly: GCA_951828415.1. Classification (NCBI taxonomy): domain Eukaryota; kingdom Metazoa; phylum Arthropoda; class Insecta; order Diptera; family Tephritidae; genus Anomoia; species Anomoia purmunda. The sequence goes on along the minus strand of OX639996.1, from coordinate 106,293,878 downwards.
TAGTATAAAGTAACAAGAATTTGCAAAGTGCCTGCAGTGAGCGGAAATTGTGCTGCTGACCTGATTTCTGGTCTTAGTTAATGCTTACTTTGCAACACTTTACGAGTTTCCAACTACTCGGTAACAGCAATACCACCACCAACAACAACAACAAAACGCAATGTGACTAACTTTGATATGTAACAATGTCACTATTCGCACTCGCACGACCATCCCACTCCACCCCAAAAACCGCCCGAACAATTTACATTGAATGCACCTACTTCTCGTTTGTGTGTGTGTGTGTGTTGCGAGGGTGTGTATGTGTATGTGTGTGTGTGTGAGTGAATGTTTGATGAACATTTGCAAGCACTTTTCCTAATGGGAAATTGCATTGGTAACATGTGTTTCCCTTGTCGCTCGCCCACTCGCTCACTAGCTCACCGGCCGAGATATGTAACTATGTAGACATGTAGGTTGATCCGTTGGTGATGATACTCAAAGGATTTTCGTGCTGATGTGCGAATTATATGAAAGCATTGTAAATTGCATGTCGGCGTACAAAGCCACTGATCAGCTATCAGCATTGGGAGTACGGTATGGCATTGTAACATCGAATAGTTTCGAGGGAATTTAATTGAGTTGTTTGCTGAGTTGCTGATGCAACTAAAGTAAAAATGGTGTGGCTCAGGTTTATTGGCTAACTGCGGAATCTCGACAGAAATCGAGCGCATTGTAATTGTTTTAGGTGCAAAAGTTGCGAATTGCAATAACTAATAGCATTTTTCGATTGTTACTGAAACGGGACTGAGAAATTAGAACAGTTGCGCTAAATGGGGCGAAGAGGGTGTGAGTTGGAAGCCTGACTAAGTATACGAGTACATATGTATGTATTTGTGTGTACATGAGGCTGAATCAGTAAAATTTTGACTCAGCTTTTTCTTAAACTAACTTTCCAAAAATGTTAAAAACTTCACTAAATTTCGATATTTTGATATTTTGGTTGATTTTTTTTTTATATTTTTTTGCATACCTTTTAAGCATAAACTGTTTTAAGATCTGACGTCATTTATTTTGGAAATAATATTAAAAAAAAACTATTTTTAATTCATAAAACCTCCATTTTTGGAGAATTTTCAAATCGGTTCAGCTAACGTAAATCTTTATACCGAAAAAAACTAAAAATAATTTTGTGTATTATAATAAAATGCAATTAATTTTTTTAGTAACAATACAAGCTGCATAATTTCAAACCAGAGTAAAAGTTACACTGTGCAACAAAAAATTTGCTCTAGGGAAATTTCGGCTAATAATGATTATATAGAACCCTCTGAACAGATACACAAAGGTGTTTTTCTATTTGCAATTTAGAAAATATTTACCAAATTTTATATATCTCAAAATTGTCATCACTAGTTGAAATTTCCCGGTAGGAAAAAGATTGATCCAAATTTGTCGCACAGTTTTTTTTATGGTTGAGTTTTAGCTCAGCTAACGTAAATCTTTATACCGAAAAAAACTAAAAATAATTTTGTGTATTATAATAAAATGCAATTAATTTTTTTAGTAACAATACAAGCTGCATAATTTCAAACCAGAGTACAAGTTACACTGTGCAACAAAAAATTTGCTCTAGGGAAATTTCGGCTAATAATGATTATATAGGACCCTCTGAACAGATACACAAAGGTGTTTTTCTATTTGCAAATTAGAAAATATTTAATTTTATATATCTCAAAATGGTCATCACTAGCTAAAATTTCCCGGTAGGAAAAAGATTGATCCAAATTTGTCGCATAGTTTTTTATGGTTGAGTTTTAAAGAAGTCATCGAAATGTTTTTAAGAGTTATGAAAGTCTTTTCATAATTGTTCTGAGCGAGAAACAATATTTTAAGTCTGAAAATGCGGAACTATTTTCCATTACGGTCCTATTTCGGGATAATTTCGGAAGCATTTCGGAACTGTTGCGTGATAATTTCGGTAATGGTTCCCAAAAGATGCCGAACGAGTATCGAAATAATCCCGAACTTTTCCTGAAATAGTGCCGACTTTTTTTTTAGCAAGGCTCGCCTTTCTTCCATAATTTACCTATAAAAATAGTTTTTTATGTTTTTTTTTAACTAATTAGCTCTTTTTAACTATAAAATTAATTTGATTTCATTCTTGCAATTTACTAATTTCTTCTATTCAGCCTTCAACCTTTTCCATAGTTTAATTTTGCTTCTAACTCTTTAGAATTAAAGAAAAATTAAAATATAATTGATAATTGTATGTAAGTGGGCAAAATTACTAAAGCTCTTGCTAAAAGTCGACTATCTGGCTGTTTGATTAGTCGACTAGTCGATTGGCAACTTGTTTGATGGTTGATAGTCGAATAGCAAGTATTCGATTAACCATTCACTTTCGACTAAGCGCTCGCCATCGAGTAGTCTGAAAATCGACTAATCGCAATTATTCGTTGAGTTGTGCTCTATATTAATGCCGGAAAATTCCTAACTGAAAAATCTTATTATGTATTCTTCTAGATATAAAAGTTGCTTTTAATAACCACATTTTTTCTTTACGCAGAATCTTCGCGATTTATTTGAAGTAAGCTTTTGGCAGTTACTTGAAGGTTGAGCTCATTTCTTGATTAAAAACTACTATGTGCATAACGCGTACTGAATCTGAAATTACTTTTGTAATTTCTCTTTTTACACCAACTGTTAAAAAAAAAAACACGACATTATGTCATAAAGATGCAAATTAATTTGTAAAAACCCACCCACTGCACACACCTGCGCTCAGAATTTGTATGCACTTAAACTTTTCCTCTATTTTGGTTTTTGAGGTTATGTTGCAATTTTGAGGTTATATTTACACACTTAAACTGTGAAACAGTGAATATGGTCTGCTTCTGCTTGCATGCTCGCGAAAATTATAAATTGTTAATTCCACATATGCGAAACGTTTTCCGCTTCAAACTCCCCTTTCGCCCGCCCCCCTTTCACTCCTTAGTGAAATGCGACGAAAATATTATCTTCACAGCTGTTTAAATGCCACTTCACCCAGTAGTAGAACGTGTGGCATGCGAAGCACCAGCAGCGTCGTAAGTTGGCTTTAATGGACGCGGAAGTGCGAATGAGTACGAGACGTTTTACATAGCTCGTATGTGCTACTATGTGAGGCGTTGGCTTGCAAAATGAAATTGCGCATATTTTGAGGTTAAGTGCTTCAAGTGTTGCCAACACCATACACTTTTGAGCTAAAGGCAGTTCACAACTCGCAACGCTTGTTTGCTGCTTAAAGCGTTTGGTTTAGCATGTTGTTTTTGTTGTGTTGTTTTAAGCAGCATGTTGTGCAGATTAGATAGACGGAATTGCTGGAAATTCTATGTTTTCACAAAAACATTGGTACGACACTGAGCAGTGTAAAATGTATGGAGTAGTTAGTTGAAACGAGGACAGAAACACTTTCACTTGTATAAACAAATTTCAAATTAAAGGGCACTTCATATGCATATTTTTATTCAAGATGTATGTATGTAAATCACTAATTGAAAAAGTAATCCATTTTCGTTTCCAGGCCACAAGTAGAATGCGTTTTCCCCCATTCCGCTTTTCCGAACTGAGATTAGAACTTTGGTGTCAAGCTTTCGGGATATGGATGGGATGGGTAAAAAGAATTATAGTGTGATGAAAAATCTTAAAATGATACTTTAAGAGGGAAATTCAATCTTCTAGTGGTAGTCGTTCGTCTCCTCCTTAGTAGGAGGGAAACACGGTCGGGATTCGTCAATACTTCTTTAGTAATCTTGCTGAATTAAGTTCGCCGGACATCGGTGACTTTCTTAGGCATCTCAAGCTGAACTGATTCCAATTTTAGACGAACGTAAAGACGGATAAGGAGCCTCTACAACGGCATTAAATTGGGCCATGAGACAAACGAAATTATGTATTGAGCTATACTTTTGTGAACCAAAATATAACTCGCTTTTCGAAATAATGATTTTTTTGTGAATTGATATATTTTTGTTTTAAAAATTGTTAAAAAATATTCAGAATTTTTTTGAGTCATATTTTTTTGTCGAAAGTAATCATTACTTTTTGAATTATATTTTTTTGATTGAAGGTAAAACTCAATTCTTAAGCGTTATTTTTTCTCTAAGAAATGAACATTCATTTTTTGAATTTTGTTTTATTTTCCTTTTTTAATTTTTATTTTCTAATAACGGTTTGGTGATAAATTTTTTTGCTGGTATGCCCCCAAGAACTGAGGTTTGCTGTCCTTACAAAAAAAAAAAAAAACAATACTAAAATAATGATAACTTTAATGAAAAAATATACACCAAAAAATTATTATTATTTTTAATAAAAAAATCAAACTTATAAAATAATTATTATTTGTTACAAAAAAAAATAACAATTCACAAAAAAAGAATATTTTAGAGAAAAAAAAATAACATAAGAATAAGAATAAAAAATTTTTGATAAAAAATAAAACTCTAAAAGTGAATATTAATGATAGTTTTTAGAGATGCCTCTCAAGTTTTTTTTAAACGAAGCAGATTCATATAGGGTATTAAAAAATATACATATGTATATACATACATACATACATACATATATGTACCTGCTCTAAAAACCGTAGCGGTTATAATTTTCTTTAAAAAAAATATTATTTAATCGTAATTTTGCGACTTGTATATTTTCGATCACATTATATGTATATGCCTTAATTTTTTTTTTTAATTTAATTTGATCGGTGCTTTTTGTGATTTTTGATTTTTCATGATTTTTAAATTCGTCAGCGATACCAATATTAGCAACAAACCCTATAATACATTTATGTTTTGTGATCGAGGAAAAAAAAAATCTGAAAATATCTATCAAATATGTTGGGAAAAATTTAAAACCAAGAATAACGAATATTTTTGATCGAAAAAATAAAAAAACGCAAAATTTCGATCACATCAAAAACATTTCGATTTTAAACAAAAACCGAAAATCAAAATAAGCTCAGATTTGCATAGCATAAGGTTTAAATCGATATATTAGAATTTAGTTTTGAACGAATTTTTCCCCATAACTTTTTTATCGGCAAAAATTAAAATATCGATTATTTTTGGTCCCTGCTCTAAACTGTTCTTCGATATTTGTAAGCTTTTCATTGCTCATTATTTTTGGTATCTGTTTAAAAGCGTCTCATATCAACAATGAACCTTCACCGAAGTTGCGCAAAAGGTGATAGCTTTTTGCTTATGGAACTTCTGAGGAGACTATTTGATTGTAAAGGGGAATTTATCGGACACCTTACACCCATATCCACATACGCACTTAAATAGTGCATGAATAGTAATCTGTTAAAAATATTCTAGTTCACAAATTTATATTATTTCCCACAAAATCCTGAATATATTTGTAATATAAGACATCAATTATGTGGTGAAATAAAAAAGAACAAAACAACACAAATACATACATTTTCGTTGTGGTAATGACAACGGTTACCTCTAACAAACAAAGAACTCGCGCCCCAAAACAAAGCCAAAGCCAAAACCATAATGTCTATGCTTTTAGGCGAGTTCTAAGGTATCTTGCAGAGCAGTCGCCAGCAACTAACGACTTATTTTTTTCTGTTTTTTTGTTTTTTGTTTTTTGGAATTGCTAAAGTACTTTTCCTTTTACTTTTACTTGATTTAGTGGGTAAGCATCGTTTAATGCGTGCGCATGCGCTATACTCTAAATACCAAAAAGAATCCGAACAAAGGGAACACAAAAGCGTTGAGAACAATAGAATGCAATGGAATAAAGAATACAATGACTCCTAGCAACAAGTGTTGTGCCAGAGGTGAACTATTATGAAAAGACAAATAAATGACAAAACCGCATGTGGCTAAATTATTTGGAAATTTGTACATACATATTTATGCCTTCATATAAACCTAATAAAAAATGTAATAATAGATGAGAGGTAATATTTTATATGCGTACGTGAAAATTAAATAGAACTGTTTTTATTATGAAAATAGTGTTACTTTTATTAATATTTTTGTATCTTCGTTTTGAACTAGTATTTTAATAAACATTAAATTTTACTCTTCTAGGAAAAAACGTGAAATATTATTTTATGTGATAATATCTCTTTTCTAATATCTTATTCTCTTTATCTTTACATTGTCGAAAGGTTCGGGTATCGAAAAGCGGTGGACATTTTCAAAAATTATCAATTGCCTAAACACAGTGAACTAACTGATTTAAAACCCGAACTTTTGGCCTCTTATACTCTTTAAAATAAGGCCAATAATAACATATGTGCTGGCCACGGTGGACTAAATACAAACGTTGGTACCGCCAGCGGTACTGCCACTTTGATTTTTGCCGATTTGACAGTTCTTCATAAAATCTTTTCATTATCATTATCATTATCATTAATCATTATCATTATCATTATCATTATCATTATCATTATCATTATCATTATCATTATCATTATCATTATCATTATCATTATCATTATCATTATCATTATCATTATCATTATCATTATTATTATCATTATCATTATCATTATCATTATCATTATCATTATCATTATCATTATCATTATCATTATCATTATCATTATCATTATCATTATCATTATCATTATCATTATCATTATCATTATCATTATCATTATCATTATCATTATCATTATCATTATCATGATCATTATCATTATCATTATCATTATCATTATCATTATCATTATCATTGCCATTATCATTATCATTATCATTATCATTATCATTAATCATTATCATTATCATTATCATTATCATTATCATTATCATTATCAATATCATTATCATTATCATTATCATTATCATTATCATTATCATTATCATTATCATTATCATTATGATTATCATTAATCATTATCATTATCATTATCATTATCATTATCATTATCATTATCATTATCATTATGATTATCATTATCATTTTCATTATCATTATCATTATCATTATCATTATCATTATCACTATCATTATCATTATCATTATCATTATAATTATCATTATCATTATCATTATCATTATCATTATCATTATCATTATCATTATCATTATCATTATCATTATCATTAACATTATCATTATTATTATTATTATCATTATCATTATCATTATCATTATCATTATCATTATCATTATCATTATCATTATCATTATCATTATCATTATCATTATCATTATCATTATCATTATCATTATCATTATCATTATCATTATCATTATCATTATCATTATCATTATCATTATCATTATCATTATCATTATCATTATCATTATCATTATCATTATCATTATCATTATCATTATATTATCATTATCATTATCATTATCATTATCATTATCATGAATTATTGTGGTAAAAATAAACTTAGATCTTAGACTTTCTGATCCCAATTATTTCCAACCAAACTCATTTCTAAGTCCCTTAAACAAATCAAACAAAAATGAAAACCTACCGCTTTCAAAATATTTATTTTAAGTCTACCAGGACTGCAATATAACCTCCCAAGATTTCCTCGTACTTTATGTTTTTTTTTTAAATCCCATTCAATCTTGGTTACAAATAAATTTAGAAGAAAGGCTTTAACAAAGTATTCTAATTTATTTTCACTCCGTTCGAATTCCCCTGAATGACCTATTTCAGTATGCACATTTGTTCTTATTACCCTGCAACAACAACATAAAAATTTGCTACAAAGCTGGTGAATGGCATATTGTTCACTTTGTGCTCGGCTTACTTACTTTTGTACTTTTGTTCTAATGGCTTAGTGCGCTTTGTTTATTTCCTAGTCTTATACTCACCGAATGACTCCTTATCTTTATCTTGAAGTTTAAGTTCCATTTGCTTTACTTATTTTCCTTACTTTATTGGTTATTTTCTGCCCCAGCACACCAGGCGAGTAGAAGGAAATTTGCATTTTCTTACACGCCACCACCAATGGAAGCCACATACAAAGAATTGCACTTAGGCGCTGGCCATTGTGGCAAAAAAAGTAGTGAAGGAAATAAAAGAAATAACATTAATAGTTAAAAGCGAACAAAAAATGGCTGGCAATCCATTCAATGAATAGTTTTCATGCACATTTGGCATTTGAAATCACAAAGGTACAGGAATTCTTAAGCTCAGAGTTGGCAGGTGCATTAGACGGTTTCCGGTTGAATAGAAGTAGAATGTGAGTGAAGTCTTTAAGGAAGTGAAATTTCAAATGCCAATATCTGAATAGTTTTAAGGTGTGTAATTATATTTTTACTATAACTACATGGTTTTGTTAATAAGGATGTGTGGGTGTTAGGGTGGCTCATTTAGTATATGCAGACGAGTAATTAAATTGTTGAAATTTTAGTGGACTTTCACCACACAAAATTTATATACATACAGTGAAGCAAACAATTAACCGCACGATAATTTTTATCTTAAAAAATATTTTAAACATTTGAAAAAAAAAATCACGCTCAAATTCACACACATTTTATAAACTGAATTAATGACTTTTTTTTCAAAGAGAAATTTAAAATCTTCATCAAATATTGCAACATGAGTCTCAAACAAAGAGGTCCAAGAGTGCTTAATTTCGAATATAATTTCAAAGGGTTGTCACTTTTCAAAAAATAGAAAGTTAAAATAAATTATGAAGCTAAATGGGGTTTAAGAAATATCAAGTTCGAAAATATTTTTGGGGAGAGTTGCCACCTTTTTGGAAAGATTAATTCAATTCAATAAATAAGTTATCTAAAATGGCGTTTAACGAAAAAGGTTTAAGAAAGCTTAATTTCAAAAATATTTTTTGAAAAGGCTAATTTCATCCAATCAAACTAAAATGTATCGATATTGGCGTTAAAATGATTAGTTAAATGCAAAATATTTTTGAAGAGAGTTGCCACCTGTTTGGAAACATTAATTCAATTCAATCAATAAATTATCTTAAATGTAGCTACATTGGCGTCAATTGAAAGAGGTCTAAGAAAGTTTCATTTCAAAAATATTTTCAAAGAGTTGCCGCTTTATAAAAACAAGTATGTAAAATAAATTATTAAGTTCAATCAAATATTACAGCATGAGTGTCAGAGAAAAGAGATTTAAAAATACTTAATTTCACAAACATGTTTGAAGAGGGTTACCACCTGTTTAAAAGTTAATTTCGAAATTACTTTTAAAGGGTTGCGACTTAAATAAAAAAAAAGTAAATTAAATAAATTATTAAGTTGAAGGAAATGCCACAGCATGAGAGAGGTTTAAGAAAGGTTTATATCGAAAATATTTTTGAAGATAGTTGCCACCTGTTCCAAAATCAATTAACTAAAAATTTAATTAAATAAAAACCTCCGAGGATCGAAACAAATTAAAAAATTTCCATATGAACTTGGCCACCACTAATGCCCATATGGAAAATGGATGATTGTTCTAATTTGCATGAAAATATTCAACTGCCTCCCATTCCACTGCTCGTCCACATACATATATACATACATTTGTCATTTGTACACACACACACACACATTAGCGCCTTAACTAATCATTTTTATTACATTTCTGGTAAATCCTCTTATTTATTGCCATATTTCTGATTTGCATGTAATTTGCACCACTTCCGCGTTAATTTGGGTCAACAAGGATTTGCATACACTTAGTTCAAAAACCCAAACATTAGTCTTGCGTTTTTGAATTCATACTCGTCGATTGTAATGATTTCAGTTTCACATGCAATCAGAATGGGTTTAAGTGTCGCAATAGTCATGAGTTGTAAAATAAAAATACTCAAACCAAAAATGCCAAAGGCTGAATGAAGGAAAGAAGTGGTATAAAACGTTGATTTTTCAGAATTTTTGTATCACATTTGTTTTTATATAACGGTTAAACAAAATTCATTTTAAATGAAAGAAAAATAAATAAAATAAACTAAGTTTCGGAGGCTTGGTGAAATTTTATATATTTTCGATGGCCAGCGCCAGTACGCCAATTTTGCAACAAAATAAAATTTGCCGTTTTGGAATACCCTGTATATTTGCATAGGTATGCTGTTATGTAATCACAATCAGCAATATTTCAATACTAATTTTGTGCTTTTTCGAGTTTGTTTCACTTCCGGCGCCACGGCACGGCACGGCGATTCCTTTCAATTGTTTTTAGTTCAGTGCACTTTACGCTATTTGAATTTTTATTTTGTAGGGAGTGCTAAAATGAAATGCATTTTTATGATATTACCACCTACCTTACTATACTTGCCACAAACTCGTTGATTTCGTGTTTAATTTATAAAAGCAATTTGCAAACCTCTCCTATTCCACCTGCTTTGACCCAAACACGATTGCCAAATGCAAATTACGAGTTATTGGACTGGCGTCTGTCAAAATGGCAACGCTTACACGACTCGGCAAAATTGTGATTAATAAGCGTGTTGTTTTTTTGTTTTTGGGCGTGGATGCTAGCAATCGTTGGCGGTAAGTGACAGTTCGCGTGCCGTTCAGCTGTTGCTTTTGGTGTGAAATGGGCGTGCCGCCAGTTAAAATGGAAGGCTTGGGTTTGAAAAAGATTTAAAAAAAAAAAACGTGGCATCAAAATTTGATTGTGGAAAATGAGTGATGAAAAGATTGCATAGCGTGGTTTTGTGCAGCAGATTTAACACGTTAGGAATTGATAATCGGAGAAAAAATTTAAGCGGCAAAAAAGCACAAAATTAGTGAAGAACGAAGAAATACAGTGACTGTACAAATTATAAAGTGCGTGAAAAATTACGATATTTTAAGCAGTTCAAAATATAAAATGTAAATTCATTCCGATATGCAGTGCGAAATGTGTTATTTATTTTCGTTACCATTTCCCGGTAGGCTTGTGGAACATTTTGTTTAAATTTTTCTGTCAAGTGTTAGCAACCCTATTGCTATATTCATCACTTTTTACCTGCCAGAGCGCGGGAGCATACCTTAAAAATATCTATAAAAATTTAGTTTTCCATCTTACAAATCTCTTCCCGATCCTTTCCTGTCAAGAACAACTACGAAACTTTGGAAATTTCAATTTAAACGAAAAAACCGATTTGTGCAAATATTTGAATTTATAAAGTATTCGAATGCAAAACTCAGAACTCGAATACCCGATCACAGTATCTGACTCGATTTTTCTTTTAAATTCGTTCTAAAGTATTGCCGATTTTTGGCATACAACGTGCCATTGCAAATTTGTTTAAAAAATAAGTTAATTTCTAAGTAAAACAAAAAAATTGAAACCGTATAAAAAAATACCAAATTTTATATCGTGGTCAGTAGTCCTACCAAGAGTTTGAAATCTTCTCTTCTCAGAAAAAATTGGTACGATTTTCGCTTGCTTCCACCCCATGTCTGCTTGCGAAGGAAGACTTTTCCAATTTTGGCTAAGAATGTTTGAGCTACTTAATGAAATTGATTTAGTTTTCTTTTATTTAATTGAAAACAAAAAGTCTAACAAACAAAGCAGCATTGAACATTTTTCAAATCTAGGCAAGAAGCATTGCTTTTTTTTTATCAATAAAACTTGCCTTGTATACTGTACGAAGACTTTAGCGGTACACTGTAAGAATACAAATAGGGATATACAAGTACATTTCATATTTTTTCAAATTTATAAGCCCGCACAACCTTCAGAAAATGAGTGACATAAAATTTAAATTAAGTTTTCCGAGAAGTAAAAGGAATTAGTTCAATAGAGTGATTTGAACTTAGTCCTTTGGTTACTTAAATTAACTTCATTTAAAATTTCCCAACTTGAAATAATATTTTAGCAACTCTCGGTTTCCTCGACATATACAAAGGATTGGGGTAGTCTAGGCACACTATTTTTGCAGGATTAATCAAATTCGCCAAGCAACTGAAATGATTCAGGACACTTTGAAAGAAAAAAGACATCTTTAAGTGAATTACTTCGGGGTTTTTAACTTTCAAACTAACTTATCTCTAAACCAAAGCGGTATAAATGTTCATCTTGGATACGATCGCTTCACTGAAAATCAAATGGTAACAAAAATAGAAATCGCCGTACAGTTGAAACTTGACACTACAGGCTTGCTGCTTCGAATTTGAACGACTAAAGCAGCATGAACTAATTTTGGAATACGCAACCTCTTTGAGATAAATTTGAGTGATGTGTCAATATTTTTCTAATTTTAAATCTACACAGCATTTAAAATATTATGGTGTCAAAGTGTTAATGGGGGTTTAGGTGGGAAAGTTTCCCACAACCAATTCACAATGCAATGCAATCAAAAATGAAGGAAATGCGAGAAGTACATCTCAAGTTGTCAATTCATAAGAATAAACATACGATTTCTGCAAAACAAGAAAAAATCTTCCAGACACCCACTGACATTTAAATAATAAATATGTACATATTGCTGTTCTGCCTAGAAGTGCGGGAAGTAGGCGAAAGGAAACAAAATTTATCTCTCCTTTTGTGGGCCTCTCGGGAGCTACACTTAATCACAGACGTAGATATTTAAGCAGCAAAATTTAGTGAAGTAAGGAGACCGTGTGAAGCGGCGCAAGTGATTTGATTTATTGTTAGAATTACTCGCACTTTGATGAGGTTGTTTGTTATGAACGTATTGCAAGCGTATATTTGAAAATAAATATACATAGGCACTAGGTTGTATGTATTGTTGGTCACAGGATGCACACGCGAAGCTGGAATTTTTCCAAGTGAAGTGTTGAAAATTCTCACAGTTAATTTGTGTTCATAAAGTATAGTAGTACGAGTAGTATACGTAGTGCTGTTTGACAACTTTTACTTAGTTTACTTGTTCAGAGAGCTCGGTTGCAAAGAGAAATTAATTACCGATATTTAGGGCACAGGAAATGAGAAAGCAGTGTTTACATAATTAGGCTATGCGTAATTTTACGTAAAATTATGAATTGTTTAATATTTATCTTTTACAAAATAAAAAATAAAAACAGATGGAGTATGTCATAACGTATTATTTTAGAAGCACATGCCAATCACCCTTTAGACATTTAATATTTTTAATTGCAATCGAATGCACCTACGAAGTTTTTGCTCTTATGACAAATTTCGAAGAATATGATAAACAGTCGAATTTGATGTACATATGTATACTTTGTAATTTTTGTCCTTTCGATCACATTTGATTCATATTTTGTGACTTTTTTATTTGCTATCCTTTCCTCTTCGCTTCTTTTGGTTTATTTTTGTTCATTTTGTTTTATTTTACATATTTATATACATATCCTAATTTTTCTGGTCCGATTTTTTTTTATATTAACAATAATTTTTGCGCTCAAGCCCGGTTTTTTTTATTTAAAAAGCATTGGGTAAAGGCAACAGCAGTCAACTCGTTCAAGTCCGGGCAGAGTCGGATGAGGAAATTGGGGTTCTCCGAAAACGCGACTGTAATTTCCGATGCTTTAACTATTTTTGCAATTTTCCAACATTTTTAGAATACAAACTAGACTTGAGCTTAAAATTTTTATGTTGTTTGCTTATTTCATTTCATTTTATTTTACTTAATTTTTTTTTATCTTTTCGCTTTTTTCATTTTCTTTCTTTCCTTTTATTTTCTTCTATTTTTTCATATTTCATATTTTATTTTATTTTTTCCATACCTTCCCTTTTCTCTTATTTTCTTTTAATTTTTTCTTGTTTAAATTTTCTTTTCTCGCGGTTTCTTTCTTTTCTTAGACTATGGTTTTTAATGCTATTTGCAAAGATGGTTTCAATCGATTTTTTTTTTTAGTTTTTTCAGACAGTTTTTTTAAACTCCCCGATTTGGCATCGATAGTGTAGAAATATTTTATAGTTTTTGTTTTGTAATTTTTATTTGTTATACAACGCCGGAAAAACGTCGACAAAAAATATTAAGCATAAAATTGTCATTAAACCGGTATTGTCATCGAGTACCTTAATCTCGCTACATATTCAGTGTTCGGTATATAAGTATCGACACAAAAATACTCGCTGCTATCGAAAGAAAGTATCGAGTACGTACTTGAGTTTAGTAGCATCGTCTCATCCCTAACTTTCTGTGACTTCTAGGGCATCATTTTAGCTTCTGATTAAGATCATCTTATGAGAAAATTTAAAAGTGACCGAATACCTCTTTATGATGAGTTAGCTCATTTTCATTCGAATATGAAAATAAGATATACTCATAAAAGAATATGAAAATAAGATATACTCATAAAAATTAAAAATTGTATACTTAAGAAAGTTGGCTTTGTTTGATTAAGCAGCGTAATTGAAATTAGAGCTGTTAAACTTAGATTAAAATTAACAATCTTTGAATTGAATATAATTTTGAAATTTAATCGATTAATTAATAATTATTTTTTTTTTGGATTATTAATCGATTAGGATTAAATTTTTGTCAGGATTAATGAGGATTATTTAGGATTAATACATTTTGAGAATTAATCCTAGGATTTATTCACTTAATTCGATTAAAATTTTTGATTAATTTTAATTTATCACGATTAAAACACATTTAATCTTAAAATTAATGAAATATTTTACATTCTGTGTTACTATGAACACCCGATTCGAATTTTATTATCTGCTGTTTGATAACTCTATGTTTATGCTAATGTTTTAATCGAATTAAATTTTTGTATTAAGTGAATAAATCCTAGGATTAATTCTCAAAATATATTAATCCTAAATAATCCTCATTAATCCTGACAAAAATTTAATCCTAATTACTTTTACTTTTATATAAAATAGAGGGTTGAATTTTTTTCGTTACCCAATCTATTAATTAGTTGCAGACTGCTTCATTAAGCATTTTCATATTTGTCATTATTTTTCCATATTTTAATACTTATTATATTTTGACATTTTTTTGTTTGGATTTGTTTTTTTTTTTGTTTTTGTTCGTTTGTAAATAATTATCAGCATTAATGCATTAACAGTGGCAGCAATTGAAATTGCATTTTGAGCATCTCCATCGATAAGGATAATTAAAGCAACCACTTATGCGAGCCAGAAATATGTAGTGCTCGTCGATAACGAAAGTGAAATGTCAAACGGGATGTTCAAAATATAAATACCTACACACACACATAGCTAGCACTGTTAATAGACGTGAGAATAATAAACAAAAAAATTACAATTTTTTCCGCCTGCTTGACTACCTCTTTGAATCGGCTAGGATGAGACGTGACTGGGGTCGTCGTTGTTCAAAATTGAAGGGGTGAGTTGACAAAATGCATTTGCTTATTAAATATAAATATTGTACACCTAAACAATTTAGGTAGTTTTTAAGCGAGCTAATTGAATGCACGCTAGCTAGGCGTCATAGAAAAATGACATATTCAGATATTTATGTTCATATAGTATTATATAACTATTTACCTAAAGAGTTGCTGTTAATAAAGGTTTTCAGTTTCCTGTGGAAAGCATTTCCATTTCTGGGAAACAGATTCACATACATAGGAAGTTAAAAAATGTTTGAAATCACTCCCTTAGAACTAACAACAGAATTTCTCCGTCATACAAATTTTCATCCTATCTGTACCCTAAAACGGAAGAGGTGTGATGGTTGACGCGGAATAATTTTTTTTATTTTCAAAAGTAAAGTAAGGTAAGTACGATTTAGTATTATCCAAAAATGAGTTTACGATATTTGTCAATAATATTTATAAAACAAAAGGAAATTGTTATAAATAAAATAATTTGTTTCAGTGAGTTTCAGTAAATAAACGCAATACCAGAACGTTATAGTTTGCTTCTGGTTTTTTGTTAAATTACAAATTAGTAACTTTTTTTTTTTTTGTTTTTGTAATTAGCGATTTTTCAAATAACCCGAAAACCGGCATTGAACTAAGGAAAATAACACCGCACGCCATTTTTGAGCTTTTGAAATTAAAAAAAAAATAGGAATATATGTACGGCCATGAGTAGCATTTAAAGGAAATTTAACTACATTCTCGATTTTATTCTAACAACCATTTTTTCGTGATTAGGTCAATAAAACGATTTATTTTTATTAATTGAGTTTTATTGAGTTATAACATTCTGAACTCTTGTCTCTAGTCCAATAATTTGTTTTGGAACATTTTTGTAGAATACTTGAGTCCTGAAAAGTCCATGTAAATGGGACTTCAAGGGCACTTTTGAAAAACGTGGGTCAAAATGACCCCTAAGAATTAACTTTTTTCGGTTAAGGGTTCAAAAAAAAAAAAATTAATCGTCGTACAGGGAAGTACTTGAAACACTAAAAATTGGGTCGATTACTCGGAAAAATTACGGAAGAGAACAAAACTGATACTACGGGTTATCTAGATTTGAATAAGATGATTTTTGTGATATTTTTTATCTTCATTTGTTTGTTTTAAAATATGGGCGGTCATATTTTACACACCAGAAGTTTATGCAATTCGTACTAAAATAATGAAAATTTCATCTATGTAGCATAGCATGACTTCTATCCACCACAAATTTTCTTAAGTGCGCTACTAACTTTTTTCCATGCCACTAATAAATAGAAAGTATATGCAAACGACTAGTTTGCGTGTCTGACAGGCTTAGAAAAAAAAATTTCAACAAAATGTGACACGACATTTTCACAGCAGGCTAATTGCCCACAAAGCTATCAAATCAATTAAAATAAGTAAAGCATTGCTCCTTTATTAAACTAAGCACATAGTTAAGCATTCAACTGTCACATAAAGTTTTTACATAAGAATTTTCTTAACAAATCGTAGCCAAAGAGGAATAATTAAGCTAATAATCACAATATGGTAAATTTAAATATATTCAGACTGTTTAAACTCACAAACAAAAAAAGCAATGAATTGGCTGTATAGGAGCTTTGCATTTAAATACAACCAAAAATATTTTCTTTTTTTTTTTTTGGTTACCAAACCAAAATTCCACCTAATACCCCTGCTTCGCTCATAAACAAACCAGCCGACAACAACAAATTATGACAAATTCCAAAGATTAAGTAATAGCAAAACTCCTATTCCGGATTGCCTGGCTTCTCTGCTGTACATAGAGTACTTAAAATGCTTTAAATTTCAATTTGCTACCATGGCTAAAAGCCAACAAAAACCAGCAAGATTTTGACATAAATAAAATTTCAAAACCAAAATGCAAAATCTCAGCAGTGCCACAAACAACACAACAGGTGGAATAGGGCGTGGGGCTTGAGCTAACCGAAATGTGAATAAATTTGGAAACTTAAGTACAGTTAAAAATGTAAATTCTCATTGCAGGCTGTAATGGAGCTGGGGGGCGGTGAATGGACGAGCAGGTTGAGCCATATTTTAGGTGGCAAAGCTTGGTTAGAGTTCGAAAAATTCGGTTCAATACATGTGCAGATATTTGTGCGCAGCAAGGAAGCCAAAGGAAACATAACCTTATTTTCTGATTTGACGCTACTTGTGAAGTTAGGTCTGGCTAATTTATCCAAAAACGAAAACAAAAAACAAAAACGCAAGCTCTTGTACTGCCTATGTTGTGTACGAATTTATTTTAAATGCCGTGAAAAATTTGAAGTTACTTTAAGCATAAGTGGAGGTATTTTTCTTAGGGACTCGCTGTAGCAGTGGTGAAATGAAGTGGAAAATGAGTAGGGAGTTAAAATGTTTACGTAGCGTGAGTGAAGAATTCAAAGATACAACACTGGCGTAATGTGTGGTTAGGAATTATGGAAAGCTTGAAAAATTGCGGTAGTTATTAATAAAGATTTTTTAAATTACTATTTCAGTTTGGGTTGTGGGAATTTTTAGGTGCTGGGAGTCGATGGAAACGTTTTAATTTTTTTGTATTTATGTACTTACTTAGTATGTGGGTATACAGCATTTTTTTATTCACGACTCTGACCTATAGAAAAATTGCAGAATTAAATTTTTTTTAAATTCTCACAATTCTCACAAAATTACCTAACCATAAACATACCCACACTCCAAAAGATTCAACAAAATTCAAACTTTAATCAGAATATTTAGTAAATTTGTATACAACGCTTAAAAAATTCTAATTTTTAGAAAATTTGTGTACAAAACTTAACAAAAATCCAGTAAAATTGAAAATTTTTAATCAGAATATATTTTCGAAAATTTGTACTCAAAACTTAAAAAAAATTCCAAATCAGAATTTTTTAGAAAATTTGTGTACAAAACTTAACAAAGAGTGAACAAAATTTCGAGTTTAAATCAGAAATTGTAGATATTAATAACGAAAGTTACAAAACAACTCTAAAGAATTGCAAACCAAATTAAACACAAAAATTTAAAAAAAAATTTAAAAGAAATTTAAATAACCTAATCATAATTTTTAGTAAATTTATATACAAAACTTAACAAAAATCCAACAAAATGTCCACTTTTAAAACAATTGTACAAAAACACCAATTTTTTAAACCAGATTAAAAAAATAAAATTGTATAAAAATTTTACAAATTACAAAAACCTTAATCATATTTTTTAAAAAGTTTGTATACAAAACTTATCAAAAATCCAGCAAAATTGCAAACTATAATCAGAATTTTTAATAAAATTGTATACAAAACTTAGAAAAAATCTACAAAATTTCAAAGTTTATCAGAATTTTTAGAAAATTTGTATAAAAAACTTACAAAAATTTTACAAGGTTTTAAAGTTGAATCGTAATTTTGCCAAATATTTTATATAAATCTTAAAAAAATCTAACAAAATATAAGACATTAATCGGGTTATTTAAAAAATGTGTATACAAAACTTTAAAAATATGTAGTTTCGTAGGCCTTTATTTTCAGGCTAAACTCTTACTTTACGTTAATTTGTCGTTATGTTTTCATAAAAATTTCAACAAAATTTTAAACATTTTTATCAGAATTTTTCAGAAAATTTTGTATGTGCATAATAAAGTAATAAAAATTCGTTGAGTTTTGATAATTTTTATTTTTGAGAGTATTTAGCGTTTTCTTCCTTATAAAAAAATTTGGAGTCTTCGCAAATACACTCAGCAAAAAAAAAAAAAAATTAAAATTTTAATGATAATTTTTTTCAATTTGCACTTACATTTTGGCAGTTACTGTATGAACGTAAAGTTAGCGCCTACAGCTCCTAGACACATTGGATTCAAGTTAAATGAAGCGAGAATTAGATGAGCCTATTTTTCAGATATTGAAATAGTTGAATACTTCAAGTAAATTCAATCAATTCAATACAAAAACTGAAATAATAAACAATTTAAAGACAATTCGTTTTGGTCGGTTTTGTTCTGGTTGTTCTTGCGCCCTTTACTTTAATCTGCGGCTATATAAGTAGATTAAAACAATCATTTCACCCCATCTTATATTTTAAGGTTTGTCAGTAGCTTATTGTTATTTGCCTTCATATACGAGTTTATGTATTGTACATATGTATGTATGTGTGTGTGTGTGTATGTGCAACTAAACCGCGGAAATCTTTCGTTATTCGCTCACCTTTGTAGCATTTGTTCTGGTTTCCTTCGAATGTGACATGGCGCAGCGGTGGCCACTGCCAGTCGGCAGCTGAGTGATGGACAGTCGGACAGACAGTTGGGCATTTGACCACATATGGGCGTTTCGATATGTTGGCGGCTCTAAGAAGTCAACTGTTAGATGGATGATTTTCAATCAAGAATATGTTTTTCTTGGGTGCGTGGCCAAAGGTCGGAAGCAGAAAGTGAAGATGCGTGGAAAATTTTTAATTAATGTTTTGTTTAAATGAATCAATACAGTAGAAAATGTGGATATATTTTAGGTTTGGATTTCTAAGGATTCTTTTGTTGAGGAATAAATATTTAGGTAAACTATGTACTATTCATATTAAGGTGGCCCAAAAGAAATGGATGGAGAAACAAGGAAGGTCAGAATTTTAACGCGTTCTAACATTGTTCTATATCGAAAAAAAAACTATACCCAAATTTTTTTATGAAAAATATTTATACAACGTCTCAATGCGCTCTATGTTCGCTATGTATTTTACATGGGGGAAAAACTATTTTTTTATAAAAGTGCTTTATTTTGAAATTGTTCAAAGTGTATGTAAAGAACACAATTTTTCATAGAAGTGGTATAGAATCCTTGGAAATCAGTGTTTTGCAATCTGCAAACTCTGTTTTACTTCAGGAGACTTAAAAATATAATACCCTATGGTTTATTTAATCACTTTTTATATTAAATATTTTTTATGGGTCCTTCAATAACCCAAAAAAAAAAAATGCACAAATGGACTCTCAAAAATTGTTTTGTGTGTGTTGTTAGTATTTTTTTTCGATATAGCACACTCCTTGGGATTGAGAGCTTTAAAACTCCATCTTCAATTTTTTTTGAACCTCTCTAATACAGATGCATACAAATGCATTTGCTACAAGAAGAACCAGGGACCATTTTTATCATATCGATTTAATTGATCAAGCATTGTAATGACATAAAAATAATAAATCATTCAACAGGTGTTTTCATAATTAAATTGGCGGATTAAAACCTACAAAAAGTTTAAAAATTCATCACTTTTCCAAAACTCCGAGTATCGATTAAATTACAGTCGATAAAAACTGTAGCGTTGGCATTTCTTTCTGGATTGACCCATCTAGACTAGCCATTATTAAATTTGCTCATAAGTAAAAGTATTTTAAAATTTTTAATGAATCTCTGAATATCTTACGATTTAAAAAATGTTGAGCCGTATCAGTAAAAATTATACTTAATATTTACCGTTACATTTTTATTAATCGCTCATAAAAAAATTAATCATATATCGAGTGAAATTTTTGTTTAACAAAAAAAAAACTCTTGTTCGAGTGGAACTTTTTTGCTCCGAATAATGATTATTTTGTGAATTGTTTTTTGTTTTTGTGATTTTAAAAATAATAATTTTTTACGAATTTTATTTTTTTGATCGAAAATTATTATGGTGTTGAGTTTTATATTGAGTTTTAGCAATTCTTTGAAAGCCTGTGGGCGTTTTAAGTTTTCCGAACTGCAAAAAAAAAGACTAAAACATAATATATTTTTATTAATATTTATTTGTACATATTAACAAAAATGTTTCAAGTTTTTGAAAAAACAACGATAGTAGAAGCAACGCCGTTATTTCGAAGATCACCACATCCCCTCATCAGACTACTTCTTACTAGACTTTCGTGGTGACCAGACCCACGTTGAATAAGAAAAAAAATTGCAAAATTCAAGCCCAAATTTCAAGCCCATTCAATTTTATTTTTCTTATTATAAAGTATAAGTTTCAAGTGGTTGAAAATTCATGTTGATTTTTGATCAACAAGTTTTTTTTTAATAATTAAAATTAACAAGTCAAAACAAATTTGGGAAAATTTGTCAGTACATATTGCTATTATTTATATCAATGCATAATTTTGGATCTCTATATTAATGTATAGATAAGTGGTCATATTACATATAATAATGTCATACACATAAATATAACCTCTACACAATCCTTCCGAGCTTCAAATTTTCTCCCTTTAATATGAGCTAAGTATATATTGTGTACGAATAAGGCTCTAACAATAGATGTCTTAATTGCAATTTGAATATTGACAGAGGCAACTGATTTATTGCCAAATCATGTAAATTTTATCTGATAATAATTAAAATTCCAAAGGTTTTCTATAAGTGCTTTGATTTTTCCTTTATTCACATTTCATTGCTATTGGCCTCAATCAATGAAGATTGACGACCATTTATTGCAGTAATTAGCAACGTACTACAACAACATCTTCCATTCACTTTAACTCAATTGCAATCGAATTCATTAATGTATCCATCCTTCTATCCAACCACCCATCCAAATGCGTAGCCTTGAGTATTGGAACTACCTACTCAAGTAGTGCAGGGTAAGTGCACCAGTTGCCGGGCACCATACGGCAATGTGGGTTTATAATCGAAAATAAAAAGAAATCGATTAAGTTTATAATGTTTTCGAAAGCGTAAGAGTAAGTTCTGTGGAATTTTTGCACTACTGGTAATTTGTCAAAATATTGTTTTAGAGTTATTAAATGATGGCCTAAGAAGATACCAAATATCCAAAATTATCAGAAATTACCAGAATTTTCCACACAATTTGGCAGAATTCACCCAGAAAGCGGTCTCGTACTTAGTTCTCTTGTAAAAGAGAGGACAAATGAGTTGTTGTTGTTGTTGTTGTGACAGCATAAAACATTCCCCATACAATTTTGGGGAATGCTGCTGAAATGACAGTCCTTGGCCGGATATAAATCCGGGTCGTTCCGGTATCGTAGAACGGTCTGTCGTGGGAACGAGCACAAATGAGTGAAATGCTTTGCTAGAATTTGCCCGAAGAATTTGTGCTGGAAAATTGTGGCAAAGTTTCAAATCAGCAGCCGTTCTGCATTGTCAAAGCAAATTGAAAGTTTAGTAAACACATAATCTTTTTCGTATTGATAGAAATATAAATATTGGAACAAAAATCGATCGTAATGATGGAACGCCAGGTTTTACAAGGAGCTATTTTTATTTTTGAAAGTTTTACCAGTTTTTCACAGAAAATTTGGGCGACAAAGGTTTTGTTTTTGATAATTTTTTAAAAGGTTAATTAAATCGATTGTCCTAGCGCTGATGCCAACTTTTGTGATGAATTTAGTTACCGTACCCGGACACGCCCGACAACTGAAATCCCAATTTTGTGAAAGCCGCAGTGTTCGGGCTTCTTATAATATTTCTTGCGAATTATTCACTTACATTTTATTTGTTATTTAATACTGTGGCTTTTTTTCATATTCATCCCTTCTAGTTTTTTTAATTGATCCAATTATGAGTCATGTAATATTAAATTTGAGCTACGTATTTGTCTTTATAAATTTCTAAATTTGATTACATTTTTATTTGGAAGAGACACTTTTGTTCAATAGAGGCAAAGAAATATTAAGCATTTTCGAAGCTTCTATGTTCGAGTACTGAAAAAAATTTCCGAAATTGAGAAAATCGCCAAATATAATAAAAAATTGGTAATTTCTTTTGAAAACAGCAGTTATTCATTGATTTTACACTATTTCTAAAGTCTAATTTTAAAATTAAATTAAATTTAAATTAAAATTGTCGATTTTTTCAGTCAGAAAGAAAAAAAAATCGCTTGCCCGGCAATTAGCGTATTTACCCTATATTTGCTCTCCATAATATGCGCGTTTGTTTGTCAGTACGTTTAGGACTTTTTACGAGTTTATGGTTCTGCTGTTGTCACAATTAATTAAAACCTAATTGTTAGAGTTTTGATTCGTGAGAAAACCCCAAGAGTACCGAATGGAACACTTTTGATTTATCAATGCAAGTGAAGGAACATTTTATTCATATTATAAATATATTCCCGCAGCTGCTTTAGATGCGTTTTTTTTTGTTCTGACACAAAACAACACAAAACAACACAAAATAATAATTTGTCAGCTTATATGATGTGCTGATAATGACGCTGCTTATGACATTGATGAGAATTTATTATGACATCTCAATAAATGGATGAAAAAGTGGTGGCCAATAATTGCTAAATGGTTAATGAGATAACAAATAATGATAAAGTTATCATTTCTATTCTAATTGCAATAAATACTATAAAAATATCAGTTCAATTTACATCAAATTTAATGAACATTTGAGCGCTAACAAAAAAAGCTAGCTAATCGAGTGAATGAAAGGGTTTTAATTACAAATTAACTAAGCATATAAGTACATAATAAACCTACAAATGATATGCACTAATTTCAGTATTAGCGTAATTAACTATTCAACAAGTTTTTTTTTAATAATAATAACGCTAATAAAATTGTACATAAAATCCTGCTATGAATGTTGCCCATACAATAAAATAAATAAAAAAAAATAGATAATGCATATAGAGTAAAAGAAAAAAAATGCTTATCACTTTTCAAAAACTGGTTTTGGGTTATTACAAAAATAGCTATTTGACAGAAAAAAACTTTCCAGGTTTTAAATTAAGAAAACAGAAGTAGCAATAGGATCTAAGGAGTTGTACCTTGTCATTACATAAAAAACAAGATTTTTTTAACCTATATCAGATATTCTTGTCTCTTCCAAGCGCTTTTCTAAAGGTTCTTCAGAAAAATGTATGTATCTCGAAGTCCATAATTTCGGTATTTATACAACAAACAGATTTTTGTGGTCATATAAGATATCTCTTAGTTTCTGACCACAATCCAAAAACTAAAAAGTGTTCCCTATTTGGATGTCATAATTTTTACTTCACATTGCGATATTTTCATCCGTTGAATAAAAGGTTTCTTCGAAATGAATGAAATCTTACATAAAATAAAATCTGTTTTCTATGAAAGTAGTAAATATTTTTTAAGCGTCACTTCACTCCCATTTTTCTTTCTTTTGATAGCTCTTTTTCATCAATCCAGTTAACTTTTTTTGAGTATAACTTACACCAGAATTTAATCAAAAACTTTCAGCAATCTGATTAGCACTATAACTTAATAATCAATGAATGAATGAATTCATTAAGCTTTGGCTGAGTTCTTCTCAGTTGTACATTTCAATTAAAATCGGTGTTTCATTTTGATTTTGTTTTTAAATTACGAATTGTCAGATCTTTTATTGCGTAACTTAGCATCAATATTTGCAGTTTATATTTCGATCGTCTATATACAATACATTTTTGATCGTGTTCTACCTCCTGAAACAAAAGTAGTGTCTAGAACAAGATCGAGTTGGACGTGATGATGAAGAAGATGAGATTCATGAGGCTTCCTTGAACTCGTATCCACCCGTTTTTAAATGAAGATATTACTATAGCTTCGTAGCATTATGAAACCATTTACCTATTACCAATATAATGTGCCGTCGGCTTTATCAAGTCCGCCCCTTCATAGAGCCAATGCCTCGCCCGCTTCATCTACTGCCTTTAGAGGAAAATCTCAGTGTTGATGAACAGATTATCCACTTCGAAGGAGGAGGAGCTTATCGCAAAGCACTATATTAAAGGAAAGCCATACCCATGGGATATGGAAGTATTTTTTGTTTGCGGAAAAAGTGAAATGCCTTAAGATTTTATAGTTTATCAAGGCTCTGCTACGCCATTGGATGCAACGCGGGCTAAAACTGTTGATAGCGGTTCAACTACTGCTAACTTTTTCTCTTCCTTTGGCCTGTTCCACTCAAACAGCACGGGTTAACCGTTTTAGTCAACTTCTTGACCCTAAATTAATGGCGAAACGTGGACATATAGCTTCTACTGAGTATTTTAGTACCAGCGGAAAGGTTACATTTTCAAAATGGTTCGGCGACTTAGCATCGAATTTCATTGGAATAGGCAACGAAGACAAAGCTAAGCGATGTGACAAAGAAAAGAAGGAGTACATAGAGATGGAACGGCCTGCGTTTGTACAATGATAGTACGGAAGGGGCCGACCTACGTGACCAGAGTGTTACCGCATAAATTTTCGCACAAAAAGTGGTACGTGAGTGCTATGATGCATTTTATGGATTTGGCAATGACCGTCGCATAGATGGAATAGAGTCAGGCCTGCACTGCAAATTTACTTCCGAAGAAGGATATTTTGGACTCTCTTAGTTTTCGAGCTGATGTTTTCAATATGTTGGTGAAAGTACAGCCCATCGAAATTTAATTTACTTCACGGTGCCATGGTAGACTAGCATTTACTTTCCTGCACCTTCTCACTCAGTCTAATTATAAGACTAAGCATTTTTAAAAATTTGTCTTGTGTTTTTGAAATCAACGACCTAAAATTATTCGGTGTACAAATTTTTATATTTCCGTTGATTTTTTTTTATACTGCAAACTAAGTAAGAAATTTAAAATGAATAACACAAAATAGCCAAGCGCCGCTCAAAAATCTTGTTCGAACATTTTTCCCATGGATTATCCAAATTTTCTTTTTGTATCTCTGCTCTGCCTTTGAGTCTAATTTTCTTCTATCTCAACTGATAACACACACACATTCCGCAAGTGCTTCCATAATGACTTAACTTCGAGGATACTCACGCACCAAATGGCCACTGAAAACAAATCACAAAAACTAAACGTAAAACTAAAGTAAACTCAAAACTGGGAAGCAAAGCCGGAAATGTGTGCCTGAGCACGCAAACGCGCAATTACATTCATCTATGTAGGTATGTATGTGTGCAAGTGTAGGTAGGATAGCATTTGAAAAGGATATGTGTACTGACACAGCGGTTAGACAATGGAATGTCCGCGCCTTAATTTTACGCCACACGCACGCAAGCCATTTCCATTCGCATGCCACTTCATCGCGCAGCAATTTCGTCCGATTGATAGCCTAGAAAAAAAATGGCGGCAAAAAACTTGAAAAAGAAAATAGAATTCTAAACAAACAAACAATCTAGACACAACGTAGCAAAATGGCAGACCAACCTCAGGAATATTCACTCCTCAAACTACACACATATGTACATACGCGATTATTCCATTAATTCGTAGAATTCGTATCAAAATACTTTCGCCATAGTTCCGGTGTTCTAAAACTCCACGCAACACGACTCAAGTGTTCCACTACTACCACAATGTCGTTTGTTGCGGTGTCAATTGTGCGGTGAGTGAACGGGCGCCAAAAAGTCACACGGAAGCCCAAGGCATCACGCCGCATTTCCCACGTCTCACGTCCCACGACTTACTTACTTAGTTCGTTTGGCTATCCAAACTGACTTTGTGGTTTTTGTGGTCACTTGCGGCAACTTTGTTACTCTCATCTGTTTTGTACTATGTTCATTTTGCCAACGCATTTTGTGGCTGTTGGTCTGTTATGGTGTGGTCAATAAAAATTGACGTTAGCCACTTTGTTTGCAGCACAGCAAGATATTCGTACGAGTTCTATACACATGATGACGGTGATGAAAGTGCGCGTGATGGACGTGGTCGACTGTCAAATATATGACTACATGTGTAAATAAAATGTTGGTGGATCCAGCGAAAAACTAAACTTTATTGCTGAAATTAATGACCACTAGACATGCGAATGTGTTGACCAAAAAAGCACTGTGAGGGACTATAAACGGAACATAACGTAAGTACGTATGTAGCTAAGTAAATATAATACATACATAGTGCGTATGAATGGTTGGGTTTAGGAGTCAATAAAATACAAATTTGGAAAGATTTTGGTTTAAATTGTGAGGCATAAAAATAGTTCTACAAATTGCTTAACTTCATGCTCTAGCGAAGGAAAAGGTAATAATTTGCTCGAGTGGAAAACCTGATAAGTATTGGGAGAACAAAAGAGTCATTCCCGCAACGTCTTTTGCATACAATTAATAAATCTTTTATATTTATAGAATATAATTGCAAATTTACAGAGTTGAAGCAACCTCACGGTTATGTCGCAGAAATAACAGCCGAATTATTCAGGTTCGTACAGCCGATTGCTGTGTGTATAACCATCGGAAAGGCGAAAGTCTTTAAGGTTCTTGGTCATAGTGGGATAAGCATGCTAATGCTGAAAAATCTGGCTCCCGCGGCAGCATCCCAATTTACCTATACCCACTCTCATCATTCCCGATATATGGAAGAATGGGAGAATGATCCCACTGCTGGAACGGTGCTCCCTTATTTTACCTACCCTCTGTGCTCTGCTTAGCATTATCGCGCCTCGCGTTCTAGTAGTGTTGGGCGTGTGAAAGACTTTTGACGCTGTAATCAATGCACTGCTACTAGCTGACGTTGATGCATCAACTATCCCACAAGATGTAAAAAGGTGCACCGCTAATTTCTTGGGGGATCGAAAGTCGTCGGTATATTTTAGAGGACAAACATCTAAGGCGGAAAGGTTTAAAGACTATGTGCACCAAAGAATGGAGTCCTCTCGCTAGTTTTTCTTAACCACTACATCGCGTCCACAACTTGGACGAAGAAGGTCAGGCTAGTCCTCAACGTCCATGTGGATGGCACACCCAGCCCAATAAAAATCAAAGCACCTCTGTGCCTTGGGCGTTACATTCGATAGGCTGCTCTCCTTCTTAGCACACTTAACCGCAATCACCAGTGGAATCCTCATATCACTTGAGGCAAAGGCGAAGAAACGTTGCTGGCGACATGCAAGGCATTTGTTCAGACGGCTGTAAATTATGCTGCGCCAGTATGATCGCCTGGAACTAGTAGAATACAGTGAATGAATTGATAGATCAGTCAAAACGCTGCACTCCGAACTGTGACAGGATGCCTTCCTATGTTGCCTGAACACCGCCTATACCAGGAAGCATGTATGCTCCCAGAGCACAACATGTTACTGTCGGATGCCACCGTCAAGGTCGTCCAAATAGGCAACTGCTTGCCGGTGAACCGTCCTCCAGCCATGTCAAAAGACATCTCCTCGAAGTGACTCACAAGATTTAGATACATTTAACACACTTATTGAATCCAACTTCATACAGACTGGCGTTGAATGGAATTCACCGAGATATTGACACCACCTTCTATAACTCTTCACCAGCACTTACAGTGGAAGAGCTTTAGCTCATATCTGTCGCGGGGCAGGCCCTACTACGATTTGGATGTTGTATAGGACTCCACTTCTACCTATGTGGGGATTTCCCGCCCGATAACAATCACATTTTCATATATACCTTAAGCCTATTCATCTAGCACCCGTCTTTCTTTGGTCTGATTTTGTCGAAGCAGCCCGTTCTCAGAACATCTATAATGGAAGGTCGTTAAAGAAGGAAATAAGAAAGTTTAAAAACAATTCACCGAAGATTTTAAGCAGCCGACTTTATGGAGAAGACGACTTTATGGAAACATGGAAAACTCGTTTGGGCTATGATAAGTGCGTAAGTAAAGCTTGGTTCAAGCTAATCCTCATAAGCATCATGAAAAAAACTCGAGTCTTTTGGACAACTGAAGTTGTATTAAAAAAAAAAAAAAAAAAATTTTGTATGAAGTCGTGCAGAAAACACAAAAAACTAGTAATACAGTTCGATTTCCCATACCCGAATAAGGCGAAATTGTTACACTGTGTAATTATTGATTAACTTTTGTTATATTGACTTATATAACAGTTATACCTATGCCCAAAACACATTCCAAGTATTGTTTTACATACAAACGTTAAGCTTTATAATTTTTGACCTAATGTTTATCATTAGGCAATGATCAAAATTATAGGCTAATTTATTTTTATCATCGGCCAATCTCAATACAAAACTATAAACATGTCAAACAATCATAACAATAAATGAAGGCACACCCTAAACGCTGTTCTTTATCAGCTGTGCTGCACCGGTTAACTTAATAAATTAACCAAATAAAGCAATAAATTCAGTGAAAACAAGTCATTAATAACACTTTGGCTATCGCCGATGGGAGTAAGTCCTAATGAGACATGCATTTCGGCGGTCAGTTAACTAATGTTAATAGTAAATATAAACAAAACACATACCAGACATTTTTTAAACGACTCAAAAACCAGGCATATTATGGGTAGTGAAAATAAAATGCGCCCCCGCTACAATTCATTCCATTTGGTCAACAACAAATGTCACCAACCAATTGTGAACAAAAGTGACATAGTTCTTAGAAATTTTACAATAAACAAAATGAGGAATAATTATTTATTTTCTTTATGCCATTGAATGCTCGTAGCAATAGTAGATAAAAGCGGAATTTATTGAGTGTTGTTTGGCTATGGCAATTCGCTGCGCTTCGTTGACTTTTCACTGGAAATGCGGATGTTGAAAAATGTACATATTTAAATTAGTAAAATTTTAAATAATAGTAGCTGGTATTTTATCTAAATTTTAAATTTTAAATAGATAATGCTCTATGTATAATAAAAGTGTTTTGAATTTTAAAAGTTAACAATTGATCGCAGCCGCATCAGAAATTTAACTAACCGCAACAAATTTCAGTTGACAATAGCCATTTGTGTACATAGTTGAAAAATATGTACATTATTTACAAATCTTTTATTATTGTATTGACAATTTGTTTGTAATTCGAATCCGCTTTTGAAGTTATAGACAATCATAACGGCTGCCCGCCATGAAGTGTGGCAGTGGGTAATACGCGCCGCCGCTGATAATTCTCATAATTGAAAAGTCGTAAAATTTAAATTGCATTCAATTGTTAAGCCACACATCGATGGGAAATTTTTATGTGCTTTTTATGGCTTCCAAAAAATGCGCATCAACATATTATTTTCGATTGGGGGCTACCTACAGCCAAATATTGTACATATATGCAATGCACGTACTCGAATATAAAAATTCGTTTGCTCAGTTCTCGTTCATATTAAAATTTTAATTGATTACGAAAACTTTTATCGATACCACCCATCGTAACTATCGCAACTGTTAAGTGCCCTTTTTTGCCCTTACTTATTATTTGAGTGAATAAATAATACATACTCCGTTTAAATGCAACTATCTACATATCTACCAATTTATTTATGGCGTGTCCTAAAATAATAGTTTATTAATTAAAATCCAATGACATCAATTGAACGTTTTGATTTACGAAATGTTATGTAACTTTCGAAGCAAAGTATTGAAATAAAAAAAAATTCAATTTATGTTACGACATTTTACTACATACATACATACAAATGAACATAGAGCTATTGCGGTGATATTATATTTCGTTAATAGATCATAATTTATCACTTTTTTGTTGTAGTTGGAAACAGTTGCAAAAAAACCATCTCTCAGTCAAACTACTGCCCACCACACGAAGCTCACCCCACCTGCAACAAATTCTCTACGCCTCCCAGTCATCAATATGTGAAGTATTCACCTACAGTGCCTCACAGTGAAAATAGCCCAGTTTTATCTTTTGTAATATTGACAACCTTTTCTAAGTGAAATTTTTTTTTTGTTAATTATTTATAGAAATATAGTTGATTCAATAACATAAACCATCAAAATCCAAATTTTAAATTTTTGTAAAATTTTTACGAATATTATTAAAAAATTAAAAAAAAATCGACTTTAACATTTTAATCTTTTTTCTCGGAATTTTCAGAAAATTGTTGTTGATTGTTTATAAATATTTCGTTAATTCAATAACACGAACAATAAAAATCAAAATTTTTCGCTTTGAAAAAAAGAAGTAAATTTAACGAACTTGAAAAGATTTCTTTTCCAGTGTTTTCAATTTTTTTTGCCAATTTTTTATAAAAATATAGCTAATTCAATAGCATACACCAGAAAAATGTAATTTTTAGTTTTGTAAAAAATTAAGAAAATTTAACAAACTTAAAAAAAAATATACCTTAAAATTATAACTTTTGTTCTTAGAACTTTCTGAGGCTGATTTGTTAAATGTTTTTAAAAATATTGCTAATTCAAAAGAATAAACCATAAAGTTCTAAATTTTAAACTTCGCAAAAATTTTAAGAAAATTGAAAAATAGACGTTAAAATTTTAACTTTTGTTCACAGAATTTTCAGATTTTTTTTTTAATTAAACCATACAAATCAAAATTTTAAACTATGTAAGATTTGTAACAAAATTGAACAAACTAAAAAAAAATATACGATAAAATTTTAATTTTTGTTCTAAGAAATTTCAGAAATTCGTTTGACAATTGTTTCTGAAACTTTTGTTAATTCAATACATAGCATGAACCATAAAAATTTATATTTTAAACTTTTCAAGAATTTAACGAAAATTTAACATACTAAAAAAGTAGACGTTAAAGTTTTAATATTTGTTCTAAGAATGCTCAGAAATTTTTTGTAAATTTTTTATAAAAATATAGCTAATTCAAGAACATAAACTAAAAAAAATTTAAATTTAAAAATTTTAAATAAATTTACATAACAAACTTGAAAAAATTGACTTAAAATTTTAATCTTTTTCAGAAGTTTTTCGGGTATGCTCATTCAATCCAATATAATAAAGTGCAAGTTTAGGTCGCTACAAATTACCGCTAATTTTCAATTTTTTTTTGTTTTTGCTGACGCTCTTCCGCAATTTCTTCCATATTTATATACAACTACAGTGCCGGAGCAAAATATTGGCACAGTAATTTTTTTTATATAGTGTTCATAATCTTTTTATACCTTTCATGAGAATGAAATGGTATATTAAGTTTGGTCCGATGTTTGTAAGTGCCAGAAGGAGAAGAGATAGACCCATCAAAAAGTATACCTAAATGATCAGGACGATGAGCTGAGTCGATTTAGCCATGTCCGTCTGTCTGTCCGTCTGTCCGTCTGTCCGTCTGTTTGAACGCAAACTAGTCCCTCAATTTTAGAGCTATTTTGATGAAATTTGGTGAGCAGGTGTCGTTGTACAAATGATTAAACATTTGTCGGAATCGGCCAGATCGGGTGACTATAACATATAATACAACCGATTATTCAGATATTGAATTTTGCGCCATAAATCCTCCATTTAAGCAGCTAAAGGCTTGAAATTTTGCAGAAATATCAGCCATTATTAGCTACGTATCAGTATTGAAAATCATGAAGATCGGAGAAATATAACATATAGCTCCCATACAACCGATTGTTCAGATATTGCATTTTGCACCATAACTCCTCCATTTAAACAGCTAAAGGCTTGAAATTTTGCACAAACATCAACCATTATTAGCTATATATTAGTATTCATCAAGATCGGAGTTCACAGTGTAAATCGGCAAGATAAATTCAGAACAAATATTTATTGCGAAAAGTAATAAGCTCAGCGCAATATCACATGAATCATAGCGTTAAACGTTTGGGAACTATTTACGGATCTGATAACTGTTTTCAAAGACCGACATATGTAGGTCTTACATATTAATACTTAATTATTTGTATTTTTTAAATGTTAAATATCAAGCGTCGATACGATATTAAAAATATTCAAAAACCATTCCCTTCTTAAAACATAGTTCTTTTTAATTACATAAGGAAAAGCATTAAATAATTTATAACAATGCCTTTACTAGAATTATTTTTATTGATTTGAAGGAAATTTTCGCTTTTAACTATAGGTAATACGAAATTGTAATACAATAACACGTTTTTTACTATTCTTCCATTCATGAAAGGTATGAAGCCTTCGGCATAGCCGAAGACAGCGCTGTTTTTACTTGTTTTTTTTTTTTAATTTTTCAGCAACAAACATAGCTCATTCTATTACAAAAATCATATAATAAGCCCTAGGTTTAAATTTCATACAAAATTCTCAAAAATTCAACTAATCTAAAAAAATTCTCATCGGAGTTTTTAGAAAAATTTCTAAAAATGCAGTTTTGCAGCTAATACAACTTTAGTATAATAAAATGCTAGTTTTAAGTGCCTACAAAAAATGCCGATAATTTTTGATAATTTTATTCGCCGCTAGTGTTACCCATTTTCTACCATATAAAAATATATTTTGTTCAAGCGCGAAAAATTGTCAATACTCAATTAGAATTTCTAGTCATTGCAAACGTACGCTTTATTAGCCTAAAATTGAATGGGCTGAAAATGCATGCCTAAAATTTCTGTTGACAAAGTTTTTAAATTTGCTTAATATTTTTGAATTTTGAACAAAGTTTAAAATTTGAATTTATATGGTTTTTGTTACACAATGAGCTATTTTTTGATAAAAAAAAATTAACGATGAATAATAAAATAAACCAATATTGTGCTCATACTTTTTTCCAGCACTGTATATGCTATGTTGGTATTTCCAGCCAATATCCAAGTGTAACTAAATAATTGCTTGCTTCATTAGTCAAACATAACGCTAGTTAAGTAAATTACTATACATCGCTTTTTAAGACCTTGACCGAAAAGAAAAGAGGAGAACTCAAATATTATTTTTTTTTAAATATTTATAATAGTCTTATGGTATCTACTTTCAAAAGATTAAACATTTAAAAAAGCATAATTGAATTAGTGAGCGCACATCTAAATTTATAACTTTGAAGTAGGCAGGGAACATATTTTGGTTTTGAATTTTGTTTACAAAAGGATAAGAACATTTGGTTTTCATCTTTCACTGTAAACAGTGCGGGAATACAGATAGTTAGATAATATTTTCCTTTTTTGTGTGTTTTGAAAGTGGCATATAGGAAACTGATAACAGTGTTTACGTAAAAGATTCTATAGACAAAGTTTATGCCGGCGTTGCTAACAAAAACTGTCAAGTGCGTGCGTTGTTGTTAGTTTACTTGAGTTTGAATTTGAGTTTGCGGATGCGGTAGATAAAGTCAGCGCGTATAGTTGTTGTTGCTGTTGCTGACGACCAGCTCACGTGTTTTGTTGTCAGGCTGTTGCTGCTCTTGCTGCTCTTGCTGCACATGTCAATGCCACTTGCCACTTTTGTTTGCGCAACTAAACAGTGCCGCTGTGCTGAGCAAAAAAAATTGAAAAAAAAAACAAAATAAAATAAAACAAAAAACGTTTTCAGTAGACAAATAAAATGCGAAAAAAAGTTTTATTTATCTTCGCTTACAGCAAGCAATGCAAGTAAAATTCAAAACTACATGGAAAAATCGCCGCTATTTGGAAATGGAGTATTTGGTTGACTCGCCGACCATTTTACCGGCACGGCGCGCCGTGACACTCGATTTGAAAAATACTGCCACTTTCAATTATTTATTCGTGCGCTTGTTGCATGTGGCAATAAATTAATTACGAATCTACCGTGACGTTGCTTTGTTTTGCTCGTATTTTTCTTACAATTTCTAGTTATTTATACAAAGTTAATTATTTGTTATTGTTGTTTTATGCTCGGGGTGTCTTTTTTTTTGTTTATACCGCCTTGTGGGTGCAAGTTGACATAAAGCAGCCACTGCCAAGTACCACGAGTGTTATTTAAGGTGTCAGTTGTTCGTGAACTTGTACATTGAACTTTCGATTTCAAACTTGCCAAAGGCCATGTTTACTTGTTTACGAAAACACCTACATACATACCTTCCCTATGCTGAGGTAGATAGCTGAGGTAGATAGCTGAGGTAGATAGCTGAGGTAGATAGCTGAAGATGATTTGTACATTCGTGCTTAAAAATATCCATGTGCCATATGTGTGTATTAAAAAAAAATATAAGTGGAAATGTAAGTAGATATTTACTTATAGTATCTGTGTAATTTCAACGAACAAACAAACCGAGGTGTTTGACCGACACATTGCTGTGGTTTGGTTAGGATTTCCCACAAATATTTTTTGTGGCATTTCTAATGTGCCCCGTTTTTTAGGAAGTCCACCATAAGTTTGGAAAATTGATTCTGTAGCAACAATTATGATAATTATGAAAGTGGATAAAGCGACTGAAATAACTTCAATTTCGCGGGACTATGAGTAATTTTTTTACAACATTTCCAATTAGGGTATTCACGAACAAAGAGAACTATAAAAATGCCTTAAAGAAAAGGCGGAATGAATATACCAAATGTTTTTTATTTCTTTGTTTGCTTTTTATAGAACTTCCGTTTGTAATTTACCAAAAAGCATACAAATTTTAATTTCAAACTTTGTACACAATTTATAAAAAATTCAAAAAATTGTTATCAAAATTTCGAATTAAAAAAAATTGTGTTTCTTATTTCAGTTACTAATGGGCAAGTTTCACGTGTCTAAAAAATTCTGGGTGTTTTTTGTATTAATTTTTTTTTTGTAAATTTGGTCTTTCTCCATATAACATAAAATTTTTTATATAATTTAAAAATTTAAATTTTAAAAATTGTCAAAACTCAACGAATCCTAAAATTAAATTGCCTCAAAAACTGCAAAGTCAAATTTTCTAAAAATTTTCCAAAAATTCAAATTCAAAAATTTAAAATTTCGATAATATTTTTTTGAATTTTTCTACATTTTGCATGAAGTTTGAAATTTTGCTTTGCACGCTCTTCGTTTCAGAATTAGCTATGTTTTTATAAAAAGTAAACGAACAACAGCCCTCATGAAAAACATTGCGAATGTTATAAAAAATCAACATCTCAATTGCTTCAGTAACTGTATAAGCGCTCGAGGAAAAAATAATAGAAACACGTTGTTTTGACAATTTTAGGCGATTTATTTTTACTATATTAAATTTTCAATATTTTTTTTTTTTACAAAGAAAAATAATATTTAGCTAAGTTTTCAACTTTGTTGAAAATTAATAAAACAAATTTAATAAATTTTGGTCAAATTAGCAACATTTTAAACAAAATTGTGAGAAAATTTGATGTATGCTGCTTTATATGTAGCTCCTTTAATTTTGGTACAGTAAACTATCAGAAAAAACTTTTCAGTTTCCGAATTTTATAATAAAACGAACATATGTATGTAGTTCGAAAATACCAGTTCTCCAGTTATTAAAACTTAAATATTTATAAAAACGTTTGCACACATTTATTAACTTGCAATTCTCAAAATATTTGTTATTTTTCCATTGCACTGCTTGTATGAGCTTTAAGCGTAGTACGGATCTCCTAAGGAAATGGTAAAGAAAAAAATATTTATTATTCATTGTGTCAAAAAAGTTGAACCAAAGAAATTTTGGCATTTAAAATACGTTGCAAACTATGAGAATTATGATACCCTTCTTGTCCTCCTGTAAGAATTTTTTATGAATTTTTAAGGTCAGAAATTTTTAGGCCTTAGGTCCTGAGAGCCTGAAATTTCAATTTTTATTGACGGACTTTTGTAGATCTTGATTTATATACTTAAACTATCCGAAAATTCACGGTGGTCTAATATGTATATTAGGGTGGTCCAAGATTGTTCTATATAAAAAAAAAACAATGATACCACTACTTTTTAAAAATCAAAAAAATATTTAGAAGTCGCTCAAAGCGCTCAAAGTTTCCCTCGTGTTATCTAATACGACTTTTCTAAAGTTTTATTAAAGTGTTCTATGTCGTTACAGTACATTTTTCACCTTAAGGGTTGAGAAAAAAATCAATTTTTCATGTAATTTTTGACCACCTTAATGCACATACATATCTACATAGTTTACAAGCTTTAAAAACACCACAATATTGTCACATTCAATTAATTGCAACAAAATACGAGTATCATCTTGTCGCGTCACGTCGCTTACCTTTACCCGTACGAAGGGCTTGTGGGCGACTTCAATTTTATCACATTTCATGATCTGTTGAGAGAAATCAACGGAACGGAAATGATTGACTGCACTGCTACTCCGGGACCCTAAAGAGTACTAGCAGCGGCTAGTTTCTTTCTTCACTTACCACTACCACTATACTAAACACAATCAGCTTGTAAAGGTGACGGAGTTCTCTTTCTGATTGAATGAGTTTTGTTCTCGCTGCGGCGAAGTGTCACATCGATAACTTGATCATGTGTCAATTTGATGTTTGATTATGTGTCATGTTGACATGTGAATGTGATGCGGCTGTGCGTACGAGAGTACTACGCATACACTCGGCTGAATTATTGGTTGTGGTTTGGATTTGGATTTGGATTTTGAGGTTGAATTGTGAACATAAGGAGATATCACATATGGTTACTAAAAAAAAAAATTGTTGTTGGTATAAAATTGTACAGATAATTATAGATTAAATATTAGGTTGATCAAATGAGCGAAACTGAGGTTAAATAATCAATTCACTGGAATGAATGTAAAGGTTAAGTTTATTTTTTTAAATCTTATACGAAAAATATGGGAGCGAAGTTAGCTAAAAAAATATTTTTCTTATATTTTTTGTTCACTAAAAACTTCGCAGGATGCAACATAACGCAGTTTAAAGCGGTTAAATGTTTATGATACCTCAACACGATCGTTAATTTGAAATGTTGTTTATTTTTTGAATGAACTTAGCGAGCAAAATATGCAATAGGTATGAAAAGACATAAATATCGCGTTGACAGTAATAATTTCCAGAAGCGATCAGGCTTGCGCTAATTATATACAGGAAGATCGTAATGACAGGGAAGAGAGATATGGGGAGAACGCAGAGCCGCAGGGGAAAATAAAAACCAGCAATATCGGAGCTGAAAGCAGACATGTATTGTAAAACTACAAACAAAAAAAATAAGAAAATAAAAAATGTACGTACACATGTTTGCGCTAATGAGAAAAATATGACAAAGATATTTAATGCGTTAACTGCGTACAGAGGAAATAATAGAACCTGCTTGCATACGGACGCAATGTGTCATAGTGGCGGCATTGTAGAACATGGCTATAAAATAAAATAGATGAGCATGAACTTGTCCTACATATGTACATGGAGCATAATGCCAGATACACATGACATCCGTGTCTACTAAACAGCTGATGTAAGAAGTGAGCTACAATTTGTGTTAGATAACACTACTCGACAAAAAAAATCTCCAAGAATAAAATAGGCCTTTCCTAAAGTGAAATTTTCTCCTGATTCCGAATATGACTTTCATTTTCTTGTGGCAGATCTAGTTTCCGGCGAAAATATGAAAATTCCCATTTTTGCAGAACACTACTTCATATAGGTACGGCAAAAATTTGTATTTTTCATTTTTTCGTTTTAAACTGTTGAATTATGCATTATACTAATTCCCATAAAAATGTCTTGCCTTCACCTCCCTCAAGTATCTTCAGTAGTTTGGCCACTATGCCAAAAAACGTTCAAAAAATGTTGAAAAAAAACGAAATTTTTTACACAATTTCAGATTTAACCACTTTAAAATCGGAAAAATTCTATTGACGAAAAAAAGTTAGCCCTCCTATGTTGTAGGTAATTTAACTACGAAAATTTTAAGCATACCAGCACAACAATCGGACGTGCCATTGAAACTATAGCCCCGTTAACTTGCAAGCGTCTATCCTACAATTTTTTTATAGAGAAAATTTTTATTCAAACTAGGTTTTTATTTTTTTAATAACGTTTTATTATAGACATATGTTTGCACGTTAAACTGTATTCAATTGAGTAATATGAGTATAAATCAGCAATTCAGTAAAAAACAACAACGACAACAACATTAAATACATACATATCTACATCTAAAAAAGTCAAATTGAGCGATTTTACCGTGGTGGTCAATAGTGAGGGACGTGGGTACTTCTAACTACCCGTTTATAATTTTCTGGGTTTGTCTCCCGTATTATTGTCCAGCAATAATCTCCCATCATTTCTTCATTCCAAAAACCTTGGTAACGCTTTTCAAAAATCATGAGGTCTTGGTGAAACCTTTCACCTGTTCATCACTTTCAGCACCTAGGTTTGCGGGAAAATTATCCAAATGTGAATGCAAAAAATGCATTTTGAGGGACATGTTGCATTTCATAGCACTGTAGTTTTTCAACAAGGCTTTGACCATCTCTCTATAGTTGGGATCTTTGTTGTTGCCAAGAAACCCACTAACGACTTGCTTAAAGCTGTCCCAAGCCGCTGCTTCTACTGATGATAAATGATTCGCAAAATTTTCGTCTTTCAGCAA
Source organism: Anomoia purmunda (assembly GCA_951828415.1). NCBI lineage: Eukaryota > Metazoa > Arthropoda > Insecta > Diptera > Tephritidae > Anomoia > Anomoia purmunda. The sequence goes on along the minus strand of OX639996.1, from coordinate 106,254,615 downwards.
CTTTCTAATTTGCGGACCAACAAATATACCTTCTTTTAATTTGGCTTGAGTTATTTTAGGGAAAAATTTCGTTAGGTACTGGAAGGATGGCGCGTCCTTATTTAAAGCCTTTACAAAATTTTTCATTAATCCTAATTTGATGTGAAGTGCTGGCAAAATAACTCGTTCGGGATTTACTAAAGGCGGGTTTGCGATATTGAAGGCACCTGGTTCGTACTCAGCTCTTGGTGGCCAGTTTTCCTGAATATAATGGGTTTCTCTAGCACGGCTGTCCCAAAGACAGAGAAAACAGCAATATTTAGTGAAACCTCCTTGAAGTCCGAGAACTATAGCTACAACCTAGGATGTATTTCATATACTATTTATTTTAAACTGTACCACCGAAACTGCTTACCTTTAAGTCCGCACAAATTTTCCAATTAAATTGTTTATATTGAATGAGCTCAAGTAAATTTGATATGCTTAAATAAGTTTCTTTAGTATTCTCAGAATGTGCCACTGGTATTGACGGTAACGAATTTCCTTTATGGAGTAATGCTGCTTTTAAACTATGCTTTGAACTGTCTATAAACAAGCGCCAATCATCCACTTTATTTTCTAATTTTAGTGCTTCAAATAAACCTTGAACATCATTGCAGTAGCAAATATTTTCACTTTTAGTAAAAAAAGAAGAGAAAGTCTTGTGTCTATTTCGAAATTTGGAAGTACTTGTCGAAGGGCCCAGGCTGCCCCATTGCTGCAAACGAGATCCTAGAACTTCGCTATCAAATTTCGATAATTTCAAATCTCTGACCAAGTCATTAAGTTCGGCTTGTGAGACTCGATGTGGGATCTCTCCTTCTTGTCCACTTTCTGAATTATCTGCTTCGGAGTCACTTTCGCTTGAGGCTTCAAAACTTATAGGCGGTCTAGGTATGGGTAAGGTATGGTCATGTAGTTTTGGTTTTTTAGCTGATGCCACATTTGGATAACTTATTAATTTCCTCTTTTTTCTCGTTTTACCTTTAAGGTCTATCACGCAAAAATAGCACTGGTCGTGGTTAAAGGGTTCAGTCCACATCATTGGAACACCAAACTTCATGTTATGACCTTTACCCGATACCCATCTCATTAAAGTTAATCTACAGGAGGCGCAAATAAAATTAGGTGTCCAAGATTTATCGAGATTTTTTACACGGAAACCGAAATAATGAAAGTATGCATCTCTGACAGAATTAGTTATTTTCCGAGCTGAGTTTCCGAAAATATAATGTCCGCAAATAAAGCAAAAATCATCCGGATTATTTTTACATTTAAAATCTCTTTTGCAACAAGCCATTTCGTAAACACATCTACCGATATAGTATGTATAAATTTGCACTACAATTTGCAAAACAAAATTTACAACAAACAGTAGTAACAATTAAATACTTGATGTCTTTTTAAATTTATTAGACCCTAAGGTAGAGTGACCAAATGAAATGTCTCGCCAATTTTATCAGAGTAATACTAAAATTGTAGGATAGACGCTTGCAAGTTAACGGGGCTATAGTTTCAATGGCACGTCCGATTGTTGTGCTGGTATGCTTAAAATTTTCGTAGTTAAATTACCTACGACATAGGAGGGCTAACTTTTTTTCGTCAATAGAATTTTTCCGATTTTAAAGTGGTTAAATCTGAAATTGTGTAAAAAATTTCGTTTTTTTTTCAACATTTTTTGAACGTTTTTTGGCATAGTGGCCAAACTACTGAAGATACTTGAGGGCGAAGAAGGCAAGAAATTTTTATGGGAATTAGTATAATGCATAATTCAACAGTTAAAAACGAAAAAATGAAAAATGCAAATTTTTGCCGTACCTATATGAAGTAGTGCTCTGCAAAAATGGGAGTTTTCATAATTTCGCCGATATCTCGGAAACTAGATCTGCCACAAGAAAACGGAAGTCATATTCGGAATCAGGGGAAAATTTCACTTTAAGAAAGGACTATTTTATTCTTGGAGACTAAAGTTGATCAAAATTTGTCGAGTAGTGTAATTTAAAAAAAACCCTTCGGTAGAGACATTAAAATTTTACAGGATATGCTTTGAATTTTATGTGCGTACAAAGTGGTTAGTTATAATTGTAATAAAGAATATTGTATGCACATTATAGGTACGACATAATTCATGTAATTAAAAACAAACAAATACAGGTATTTTTTTTTTGTATTGGAATTTCCAGCAAGGACAACAAATATGTACGTACAATATACCGATTATTGCTTGGATAACATGATGTAACCAAAACCAATACGAACTTTGTTAACATTTTCTGAAAGTATACCAATCCAATAATAAAACACCCTAAAGTTAGCTCGGTTTTTTTAAGGCCTACTACAGTTGCCATGTCGCGGTCAAAATTTTTTTTTTTAAGTTGAAAAAATTGTTAAAATATATGCTTGAGTAAAAGAGAAGGTTCAATAGATATACAGCAAAATTTCACGGGAAATATTTTTGTAGAACATTTTAACCCGATAGCTGCCACCTCAAAACGTCATTTTGACCTTTATTTCAAGAAACCGGTAAAAAAAAATAAATTTGCAAATAGGGTTAAAATGTTCGACACAATTTTTCTTTGGGAAATTTTACTAGAGGCCTTCTCAGGCCACATCTTTATACAAAGAACGTAGAAGTCTACTGAAAATAAAAAAAAAAATTCGCCCTCTTAAAATATCCAACATTTCGAGCCCAAACTGGGGGAAAAATGTAAGCGACATTTTATTAAAAATTTATATTTTGCTGCATCTGGATGAATTTCTTCTTAAAAAAAAAAAATTTAAAAAAAAAGTTACTTACATTTTTCATAGTCAGGGCTATATTTATGCTCTCCTACCTTAACATTGCAAAATTGTAAATAAAACTATTTGTTATTTTATTTCATGCAGAATTCGGCATTAATCGTACACAGATTTTGTATTTAAAGAAATTTTCAGGCGAATAATTTTCTAGAATATTTTAACCCGTTAGTGACGTTGTCAAATTCTTGTTTTTGAGGAATTTCATGAAGAAAGGCTTAAAAGGACAGTTTTCCTGACTAAAACTATTAATAGTGACCAGAATCTAAAAATCCGTTTTAGAAAAATCGAAATAGGATTACAAGAGACCCGAAAAATCGAAAATATCTTCAAAGAACAAAAAACCTATTCCAAAAGAACGGTTCCGAAAGAAGCAAACATAGTTTCAAAAGAACATACGAAAAATTTAAAAATCTCTACTCAGAAATGCTGTACGTTAAAGAACAGCCAGCTCCCACCCATTTGCAGAGCCAACATCGAAATTATTATGTTTTTAAATGGGAACATTACTTTATTATTAAATAAATCTATAACGCGGAAAACGCGTACTTGATTTTTTAATTATTGTCACACAAATATTAGCTAAGAAATTTAATATATTTTTATAACAAATTGAATTTTTGTTAAAGCGATTTGTTTGACTACTTCGATATGAACCATTCCCGTTATCAATGTCTTGAGAATTGGAATCGGTCCAAATACCTGGTTCTCCTTCGATCTGAACTCGACTGAACCGGTTCTTGAAACACGCGGAACCGCACATCACCACATAGACCAAATACAGTCCGCGAAACTCTGTGAAGAATCGGCAGGTGTTATCTTTTTTAAGATTAAAAAAAACCATCGATAGCACAAAAAGATAAGCTCACATCGTATCCCTGCAAAACTAAATAACTATAAAAAAATAATGTTATAAAATAACGTTGAGTAGTATCAGTTACGTTAAGCGAGATATCAAACAGGGTGAATCCTTATAGTATGATTTCCTTTACTAAATGTTGGAAAGGATAAATTGAGCTACAGAATTCAATCGTTCAAGCGTAGCATTTTGCATATCATTTTTTGCTAATACAATTTAAGGCATGCCACGCAAAAATCATACTTTCGCTGTAACTTAACATTTTTGACCTTAAATTAATTAAATTATGTAATTCAAAAACAAATTAATTTTTCACAAATATTACGTATTTCAAATTTAAAATGAAACAGTTACTTGTGATACATATACACACATACATACATATGTATACTACATACATGTGCACGCATTTACATATGAACAGATGCATTTGAAATTGTACTAAGAACACCTGCACACAGGCCCCCCCACAAGCAATTTCTAACGAGCCCATGAATTATGAATTATGAATTTTGAACTATGAATTTTGAATAAATTATAAGCGTGTGGTTGCAGTTCGCTGCTTTGCGGTATTCACATACACACCCATACATACAAGTTATAGAGGAAAACAAAGTCGAAATTTAAACGGCCAACACTTGCACCATTTCTCGTCGATTACACACAGCAAGTTGCCCTGGTTTCTTTATTTATGACCTTATTCTCCTTTTCAATTCACATTTACATTATATTGTTGGTTTGTTATTCACTCGGGTAGAAAGTGACAATGCAATAGTGAAATTCCATAAAGCGTTGCGATTTACAATATTTTCACACCTTACACGCATAATTTAAAGTTGAATGTTTATGTGGTTGTAAATAATTTCATACATGCATTTATGGATATGTAAATTTCACACAATTCATATTCAGTTAATAGAATTATGGACCGAATAGAGTGTTGGTCGAAAATTGTCGAGTATGCATGAGAGAACTTCATCATCTCACTAGATTAATAGTTTAAAAATAATTTATTTTTAATTTTTATCAAGATCGCCACGATCCAATACACATGCAAAATGGGCTGCTTGCCCAAAAAGCTACTTGATTTCTCTCCTGACATGTAGTTTTCGAGATATCGCTTGTAGCAACTGGCGAATTTTTTTATTAAGAAAAAAAGTATGTGAAACAAAAAATTTATAATTTTTTAAATTTTCTGGCTTAACTACAAACAATATAAAATTTATTTACTCGTAGAAGAGTAAGAAATACTCACATTCTCTCAGTCAATTCATCGGGTAGAAAGCTAAAGTAGGGAAAATGTTTATGCTTTTCTGCGAAATTTTGTGCAGAGTGAAAAATCTGTGGCTGTTAATTTTCCTCCCAAAAACCTTCATGGTCGAGCAGAAACAGCTATCTGGTGCCAAAAAAATCCGATGTACGATTGCGTATTTCGCGGTTGAATCGATAGGTGATACGGCGTGAGATTTCGATAAACTCACGTAAAAGGTTAGCCCACCGATAAGGTTCGCGTTCATCATCGATGATTTATTCTCACCCACTACTATTATTCAGCGTAGAGAAGTGCTCTAAATATGCTCTGGATGTCGGTCATCAGGTCGGTTCATTCAGGTTAATTCTTACAGCAATTTGCCCCGGTCTGAAGCCGCCGCACCTTTCGGGCGCTTTTCTTGTTGGCTAACATCTCAAGCTGCTCGCTGTCGCACATTTCGGACTCGCTATCATTCTCACGGAGGCTTTGCCTCATTTTTTCCTCAACTGCCGTCTTCGTTCCGTAGAGGCGCGAAATTCTTCATCGTACCAGTCGTTTTTTTGGGCTCTCTGAAGCTAGAATTGGCCACAAATCTCAATTTGTTCTCACAGACGACAAGAGACGAAGTGGCACGTTTTTTGATATGCAGACAAGATGATGTTAGCTCGGGAATTATGTCTTTCGTCTACCACAACATGGCTAATTTGAGTTTTCATTTCTACATTAGGCGATAGTTATTTAGGGTGATGTAGTATAATTGTATGCTTGAACCTGTCGCTAGATACTACCATGCTTCCGGTCTCAATCTTTTAGCGGATGTTTCTTTTCGTTCATACATTGCCATCAAAATCGAGTTTTATAACGTGCTCTCATAGAAGCGATCCCTGGTAATATCCTTCTTCTCTTCTGTCGAGGCATGGGTGTAGATTAGGGAAATATGGAACGACATCACCTAGCGACGTAACCGCTCTGCCACCACAAAGCCGACCCTAAAATCATCCTGGTTATATCGCAGCTATGGAGGACGTCGCAAGATCCAGTATCCAGATCATTATTTGCCCAGCCCATCGCATTCCTTGGATATTTTATCTAACGAGGGCATTACAGCCTCGTTAATGTAGAGACATGTTCCCAATTATAGGTCTAATTACAGTCCCTAAGACGTTTGTGTTGAACGTGACATTTTTCAGTGGTGGTTGGCATTACGTGACTGCTTTTGATTTAATTTCCAGGTGTTTTTCGTTAATTTATTTATTTTTACATCCATCTCTAGTTATTGTCATTGCTTTTATGTCATATCATGTCAGTCAACTGCTAATAGGAAAGGATTTACTAAACATTCAACAAAGAAAGAAGGTCAAGGCAAATGTCAATTTGTAACTGTCAAAAACGCACTCTCCCACGCAAGCTGCAAGGCATGACAAACACTCGCACATTATTCTTTCGCGCTTGTCTCAACTGACTTAACACACGTACTCCCTCCCCTCTTTTGTTTGGCCCAAATGTGTGTAGTATGTCCAAGTCCATAGGGTAATTAGAAGTGCAGTCAGGCGAAATAGCATAGTATTTAAGAGGTCACGCTTGCCTTCTATTGTCTACAATTGAGAAATTGCGGGAATTCAACAGTGAACATTTCACACACTTCAATAGATTTCCCAATGCACTTCTGCGCGTTTCATTCACACAAATTTTGCTCCTACCCTAAACATATCGGAAATTCTTCAACTGTTCGCTATACTCAAATATTACCCCTATTTATTTTTAGAGCCATTGTAATTTTTACCCTAAATATGGAAATAATCACATATCCATTGCAAAAATATCAAAACCATAAAGCGGAATTCATGAAATATTCTAGTATGTACATCAATATTTCACAAATTTTTGGCCAATTAAATTTGTCATGGGTAAGTTAGTAATTTGACGGCGGGTTCCTCTGACCGCACATTCTGTAGTTACCTAATTTGATTGTACTACTACTATTAATTTATTCTTCAAAAGTGATGCTTTTTATTCAATAGATGCATTACAATAGCCTCGTGTGAGAATTGCATTTAGAATGGTTGATTTTGTTTTTAATTTTCTCGTTGGAAATTCTTTCAACACACCAAATTTTAGTTTAGTCTATGTTTTGGTTACAGGTATACATATTTACGGGTATGGACCATTTGACCTTTTATGTTTTGAAATTGGAGGGCGGAAGCGGCGGTTACTCTTATCTTATGCAAGTAACTTTTGAGTTGCAGGATATAAAGCAACAAAGAACAGAGTGAATAGAAAATTTTCTAAATCAATAATATGTAACAGTTTCTGGCAAAAGAAGTTGATTATTGTTTTTATCTCCTATATCTAAATGCGTAAAGAAAGTCAAACTTAAAATAGAGAAGTAATACAAGCGTTTGTTTTATACTTAGTTTCATAATCTACTTCCTTTTCTTCTTCTTAATTGGGTCTATAACCGCTTAGGCGATTTTGGCCGATCCTGACAAAGCCAGTTATTCCTTTGCATTGCTAACTGGCGCCAATGAATCCACGTCCTTCTCCAATGTTTCTCTAACGCCACAAGCTGGTTCCATGTTGAATCCTTTCTGGGCTGTAGTATTTGCGTCCATTCGCACGACATGTCCCAGCCAACGAAGCTACTGCTTTTTAATTCGCTGTCGTGTCATACAGCTCATCATTCCATCGTATTCGCCGTCGCAAAGACGTAAATTTCCAAAACAAAAAAAAAAAAAAAAAAAAAAAAAAAAGCACGGGCATAATGAAAAGGCAGAAATATCGGCGCGGTTGTTGAGACCGATGAATATCTGGTCGATGGTAGATTTCCAAGGTCTAAAGTCACACTGAGGGTTGTCATCAGCCACTCACCCAATCCATTCGATGCAACCTTATATGAAATGTTAAGGAGGCTGATCCTGCCGTAGTTGGCACACAATGCAGGATCACCCTTCTTGTGAATTGGGCAGAGTACACTTAAATTCTCGTGCATGCACCGAGCCAGCTCCTCGTCGTCATGATTGAATAGCTCAATCAGTGTCAGTGACTTTATTGTTCCGAAGCCGTGGTTGTTTGAGGTCGGTTGACGGATAGTAATACCATAGACATCAGTCAAATGGTCGCCGTTCTTGTTTTTACAGGCCTTAAAACCTTCCATAAGTCTCCGTACCTTTTGTTAAAATTTTCAGCCGCTTTTCCTGTCGGCTAGCATCTCAAGCTTTTCGCACTCACGTATCTCGGCCTCTCTTTTCTTGCTGCGAATAATATCTCTCTCTTCCAGTTTTAGCGACCCGTAACGTTCGAATACAGGTCGCGTTGCGTGGCGATATAGGCAGTATCTCTACTTTCCACAGCGGTGCGACATTCCTCATCGTACTAGTAATTTTTTTTTCGAGGTCGCTGAAAGCCGACGACTTCTTCAGCGGCGGTATGCAGTGAGAGACAAATGTGCTCCCAACGCTCGCGAATTCCGATTAGCCGCGAGGTGCTCCTAGTGAGCAGGTGTGGGAGTAGAGTCGCGAAATTAATAGCTGTCTGTTGCGATTGCAGCTTTCCGATGTCTAGTTTTCTTTGTGTATTGAGAGGCACGCACTTTGGCAGCGACAAGATAATGAGATGCGAGTCGATGTTCGGTCCTCGGAATATACGTACGTCTAACACACTGAAAACATATCGCAATATGATCGATTTAAGTTTCGCGTTTTTCGATCTGGACACAGCCGCGTAGCCTAGTGAATATTTCTATGCTGCAATCTGGTGTTTCTGACTACCATTTGTCACGCCCAGGCAAAGTCGATCAGTGACAGGATTTTTTCTTTTCTCAGTTTTTCTGAAACATGTGGTTCATAAACCATTCATTTCCTATTCACTCTTATCTTTCAAAACTTTTGAAATTTTCAATTACACTAATTTCCTGTTGAAATAGAAAATTGTTATTTTATGTTACATATGCAAATAAAATAACAGTAAATACTTCTGTGTAACACCGCCACCAGGGTGCTTCTGAACTTTGACGTTTATCTGAACTCAAACGATTTTATTGCTGCTAAAATGTTGAATTTTATTTACACACCAGTGTTTGCATACTTTCCATACTTATTTACAATACTCTTATCGGTCAATTATCCCTGTCCGTTGCCATAATGCGCAACATTTCCCCACGCCGGTTCTATATTTACATTATTGCACCTTCAAAGTTACAGTGGTGACATGCGACAATTAATGAACTGAAGTTTACGTCACAAGGGTTAGAGTTTGTATCTATCAATTTACAATTAACCAAAATTTAACGCTTTAAAAGGCAGTTGTAAGACCGAAAGGCACCAGCTAACAAATATTTTACACAAATACAAAAGTACAATGTAGGTAACGGGCTACAGTTGCTCGTTTTTTGTTACTTTTGTGTTAAGCCTCCGAGTATTTGACACTTAAAACCGCAATAATTAATTAATGCGCACACAAATATTCGTACATAGCTTACCTGTCAGCAGATAATTTTTTTTCTCATTGCATGAGTGTATTATTTACCACAGGTGCTAATTTTCATAATAAATATTATTTTTGTATGAATAGAATGTGCGAGTATACAGAAATGTTTGATAATTGCATAACCATCACATGGAACATGAAACAAATATTCTCTAAACTTTCCAAAAAGAAACAAAATAAACCGCACATCTCAAGTTGAGTTTCAGCGCTTTTTATAGTTATCTTCAGATTAACTGAGGGTGATTTGAGAAAATGTTTACTAGTCAAAAATACTCGGCGTACTTTGTTATGCCTCACAATGGTATACAACAGAAATTTAGCGGGACAAAGCTCTAATTTGAAAGTCTTTCAATCGGCTCTAAAACCGAAAATAATTTCTGAGGAATGTATATCCAATTTTGGATTTTTACACCTGTAAATTTCAGAGCACTTTTTGAAGTACGACTTCTTTAGCGGCAGTGATTTTTTACATAGCGTAACGAAGGTCGCGTCAGAATATCATATAACAAATGTCGCGATTACTATTCTTACTTTTACTACTACTACTACTACTACTAGCTACAAGTTTTTACTAATGCTACCACTATTTTTACTAATTTTTACTTCTATTTTTTACTATTTTTACTAATTTTTACAAATTGCTACCACTTTGCTACTAATTTCTATTGCTATGCTATTACTAATTTCTACCATTATTTTAGTTACTTTTTACCACTATTTTTATTAATTTATATCTCTATTTTCACCAATTGCTACCACTATTTCGCTAATTTCCATCACTATTTTTCAGTAATTTCTACCACTATTTTTTACTAATTTCTACCACTATTTTTACTAATGCGACTACTAATTAGTGCCACTATTTTAACTACTTTCTACCACTATTTTTAATAATGCATTTTTACAAATTTCTACCACTATTGTTACTAATTTCTACCACTATTTTTACTAATGCTACTAATAATTTCTACCACTATTTTAGCTACTTTGTACCACTACTTTTATTAATTTATATCTCTATTTTCACCAATTTCTACTACTATTTCGCTAATTTCTACCACTATTTTTTTACTAATTTCTACCACTATTTTTACTAATGCAACTACTAATTAGTACCACTATTTTAACTCCTTTCTACCACTATTTTAACTACTTTCTACCACTATTTTTAATAATTTCTACCACTATTTTTAATAATGCTACTGCTCTACCATTATTTTAGGAATTAAAAATAAAATTAAAAGGATGTCTTATAAATCTCTCTCCCATATTTAACTCTCTTTCGCTTTGTAGAATCGGCGCAGAAGTTTTACTTCCAGCTCGGGCACTTAGGTGCGCGTGTGTTTTGTTTAAATCTAAAATATATTAATTTTTTGGATTAATTTATTTATATCAACAATAGTCTTTTGAGCCAATATGTTTATTTGCGAAGTTGAATTGTAGATGTTTTTTTTAACTTTGTAGCCATGACAGGGCAAGCAAATGCTAATTTTAAATAGAGTCGAATATAATTATATTATTGTATTAAGAAGTGCAAAAATTTTTTTGTTTTACAAAGTCTTTCGCGTTTTGCGCACTCGAGAAACCAAGGTCTTGCAGTTTATTTCGCGTTTGTTCTTCGAGAGTGTCATTCATCCGTATTTTGCACTCTGTTTTTTTTTTTTGGCTGACAACACCTGGGGTTAATTTAAATACGTATTTATAAATTTCACAGAATTTCAATTGAATAAAATAACTTTTGTGTGGCATTTGTGTGTCTCTTCTCCTAGCACATAGCTGCTGCTACTGTCCATGTCGGTTCTACTAAGCGTTTGTTATTTGAGCTCATCATCCTGTCAATTGGGTGCAGGCACTTGAAGTGTGAAGTGGATTTTTGTTGACAACTTTGCTCCTTCACATCTTGCTATCTTGCCATCTTGCCTGACACTGGATGAGTCTCCAGTCTCCCCTTTCAAGAGTTGTATGGCAATGAAAGCATTGCATTGATGTTTCGGCTTATCGTTAACACATTAATGCTTTGGATTATTTGTTTATTTAGACTCCTACCGCAGAAATGTGTACTCTTTCACACAGCTCTTTATTTTTGTCTTTCGAAAAATTTATAAAAGCAGCAAAATTTGTTTGTTAATTAGTAAAACAGCCACAAACAATCCACTTGTCGCCCAGACGAACTGCTATGACAGGTCATTTTTTGTAGCTGCATTTTACATGCATATGTATATCTAACACACACACACAAACATTTACATATACATACATATATTACATAAGCATGCTTATACTTACATAACTATGTACATATTCTCCTAGGAGCAAGTCGGTATTGTATGTGTGTGTGTTTTTTGTTTTTTTTCAGTTGTTTTGTTTTTATTCAACCAAATGTGCTTGAGGCCCCATTTACTTTTGCTCTTTTTCCGGCTCTTCTTTAGTCCTGTGTAGTGTTGCTTTTATTCTGGTTTACGTCATTTTTTGTTGTGACTTTACTAAGTATTTTACCTTTCCATTTATCGCATGTTTATTTTTGTGACCATGTTGGTATGTTTGCGTAGTCAGTACGTTTGTTATTTTTACTTATAGTTTGTTTGTATTTAACTTAATTCAGTTTTTCTGGATGTACACTTTTGGGGATTAGCATTTTGAAATTAAGCTGTTGTACTAGAAGCAACAAACTTACTGTATATTTACTTATGCATGCATGTACGGAAAAAAGTATAGGCCCAGTACTTTTTTATAGCATACACAATGTATTTCGTGCTAAAACTTTATCGTAAATTTTTAATAAAAATATGGCTCATTTTATAATAAAAACGATACAAGACCATCTAAGCCATCAAAATTTCAAATTTTTTAATTCGAATATAAATTATAAACAAATGTATAATAAAGTGGAAGTAATAAGTTACTATAAATTCCTGATAATTTTTGAAATTTTTTTGTGTGCTGACAGTGTTGTGCATCCTTTCTCTATTGCATGTCCGAAAAGTTTCCGAAAATTCTGGTTAAAAAGTTTGAAATTTGGATGTCATTTCTTTTTAGAATTTGCTGATTTTTTATGTATTTTTTTTTAAATGTTTGAAAGTGGGACTTATGTATATGGTACGTGATATAGAATGAGAAACAATTTGCTTAAATATTGATGAAAAATTTTTAACAAGGTGAATAATATAAAAAAAAGTTACTGTGCCCACACTTTTTCCGGCACTATATTTTTTTTGTAATTTTTTGTTCAAACAGTTAATAAAGCAATAAAGATTTATTGCAATTCTCTTAACCTAAATATGCCATTATTTTGCGCATAAATTATTATTTTTTAAATATTGATAAAATATCAATGGAAGTCTAATATCGGTTGGTCCTCGATAGATACTGGCAAATTTAATGGGAGGTGAGGCTTGGGTGAAATTCGGCAACATGGTGCACTAGTCAAACTGTCACCCGACATCGCTTAATCGAACATAAATCGAGAACATTATCGATATCGGGCGTGTTCCTATGACAGCCTATGACAGGGAACTGATACATATTGAAACTGCTGATTAGGTTTAATTTCAATAAGAAGTAAGTTTACTCAATAAGAAATTTTGTCCCCAACTTTATATTTTCGCATTTGGAAACTGTTGAGAGCGTTGTAATGTTAGTGGGCAGAATTTCTCATGAATTCTGAAAACGGGGATCAAATTGTAGCTGGTCCTGTTCGCCTTTGTTTCTCTACCAATAAAATAAAACTCGGCTTATTTTGGTACTGCACCTAAGACGTCGCTGTAAGAAAATTAAAAGGACTCGTGCAAAGACAGAGCAACTTGCAAGGATCGGAAGAGTTGGAGATGTCTAAAACGTTTAGGCTACCAGACTACTGCAGGCTGTTTCAGACGGAGGTAGGCGCCATCAAGGTATCAAACCAATTGCCGCTTACTAGCGGGACTTTTGTGAGGGAAGTAAACATCTACTCTGATAGCCAAACATCAATTAGAGCTCTTAGTTCAATGACGGTGCGATCGATTATAGTTATAAATACTCTGACTTCTCTTCGGAATATTTCTTCTTCATAATAATCTAAGTAAGCCAGGAAGGGTATAGTTTAAAATAACTCCTGCCTCAAGGAGGGTTTCGAGGCTCCTCTGGGAATTTGACGGCTGTTCTTTAACGAATAGGCTTTCGACTAGCTTGGCAGGCGCTAAACAGCTAAGTTCTCGAACGCTTTTTTGGCCAACATCAGGTGAGAGAAGGGGTAACAGAAGCTTCTACGGTTGCTCAAGCCACAGCTCTCTTCAAACGTAGAGGTGCTGACAGGCCACTGTCGAATTGGAATCCATTTAGTGCGCCTCAATATCAGCAGCGATCCATACTATGGTAACAACTTAGAAGGTGAGGAGGTGGAATCATCTTAGCTTTTTCTACTCAATTGTCATGCTTTTGCGAGACAGCGACTCAAGTTTCTAGGATCACATCTTATTCACTCTCCTCTTCATATAGCCGGTTTTTTTTTTGATTGTAAGTGGGCTTTTAGGAGCAGCTACCCCAATCTTACCTAATCTAACCTCCTCTTCACGTACCAAGTAAAATTTGTTATATGTATCACGCCAATTAAAAGCAGGTATAAACATATCTACATATTTATCTGTTTTTAAGTACATCCGCAGGACTGCGGAGATTACCAGAATGCAATAAGCCATAAAAACTCTGTCTATCACATAAATAAATCAGCTTATTAGCCTAGAGTAAAAAATTATACGTTTTTTCGATAATGAAAATATGGGCACACGTAAGTAGGCAAACGAGTAAGAAAAATGCATGACTGGCATCTGTCATGTCATCACCCAATGCCATTAGCTTCAATGTTTTTTGTGCTAGCATTTCTTTCCTTACTCCCAAAATTTTAACGACAACTGCCGCTGGCCATTTTACCAAACAACCAACCAACAGTCGTTGATGTCTATATCGAACATTTTCGTTGGGAACATCTTACACGCACACTTACACACACACACACTCACGCACACACACACGAGTGGACATATTTGTATAGATTATATTGTAGTAAATTTTTACTTCTGCTTAATCCAAAAAGGTGCACTTCCTGTTTTACTCATTACTGTTGTAATTAGGCATTGGATTTGAGGGCAAACAAAATTCCGAAATGCACAGCCAAATAAATATCTGGCAGTGGCACAAATCATTTTGACTTATTACCTTCATTTTTCTTCTGGCCCAGTCCAGACTGTGAGCCAATTTGTTTTTTACTTCTGTATTTTTTTTTCGCTTTCGAAGTCTTAGAATTCCTAAAAAAAACAAACAAACGCTATTCACGCATGCGTATTCACCGCTCTAACTCTGTAAGTACTTTGCTTACAACGAGTTTACTACATAATTTTTCTTGCATTTGCTGCATCGTCTAATGTAACAGGGCCCAGACAAACAGGGTAATTACGAAATTATAGGGTTAACCTTTGCGACTTATTAAGCTCATTTATTTACAAAACTCAGTTTTGTTCAAAGGTTTGTTGCCACAAATCGTATTTGCCGCTTCTTACGACAATATTTCATGATCAGTTGATATGATCTGAAAATGTTTTTTTTTCGTTCTGTTTTTGTGGTTAATTACAGAGTTGGAATTTTGAGTGACAGCTGATTTATTGTACTAATGCTGGTTAGCATAACTTGCCACATCGAATGAGTCAGCTGGAAGGCATCCCCACGCAATTTATGGAATGCATGTAATGTATTTGATGTAAGCTTTTGACGAAACAAACTAATTTATTAAAAAACGAAATCATGGGAAGCATCAAATTTCGTGGGCTTTTGATTTTTTGTTTAATTATACCCATAAGTATTTCCTTAAGTATGAGGATGCAAATTCCAAGTCGTAGTAGGTATTATTTTGTTTTAATCCACCCGCTCTCGGATGCCAGAGTTTTATGCAAGCGTTTTATAACCTAACTCGAAAGTAACATACTGTCATAAAATAAAGTTAACACTTCGTCGTGGCTTTTAGCATAGAAACAGATTCAGATTTTTTGCAAAAAGTGTGGAAGCACTGACATTTTTTTTCAAAATCAAAATTGAATCAAAAACAGTGGAGAAAATGTTCAATATTACCTATGGACGTAGCCTTACCGCCTTTTTTTACCACGCGTAAATTTTATTATACCTACAATGCCATGCCGAAAAAAAGTGTTGACACATTAATTTTTAGATTATTCTCAATTCTATTGGTATACTAAAACTTTTTTTTTGTTAATTTCTATCAAAATACAGCTCATTTTATAATAAAAATCATATAAGCTCGAATTTCAAACTTTGTATAAAATTTCCAAAAAATCCAACAAATTTCAAAAAAACTGCTTCAAAAATTTTAAAAAATGTTATCTTAATTTTTAGATAAATTTTGGGTACGCCGTTTTGCAGCCCATTAAATTTTAGTAGAACAAAGTACAAATTTTAAGAGGCTGAAATTTTCTATTGATTTTTGAGAATTTTTTTTGCTGAAGGTGAACAAAATCTATTTTTATATGGAAGAAATTGAGCAACAACAAAAAAACAACTTAAAAAAATCGCGATTAAAAATTTTTATAAATTTTTTATTTAATTCGCCCAAGTTTTGTAAATGTTGTGCAAAGGTTGAAATTCGGACTTGTATGACTTTGTTATAAAAAATTAACGAAGCAGCATGTAAAATAATAAAAAAAAACACGAAGTTGTCTTCGTTTTGGATCATAGATAATTTTCATTATGCGCCAATCGCTGGAAAAAAAATTTTTTATATTAACCACAGCGTTTTTTAAACAAGAATTTTCTTTTGTTAATTTTTTATAAAAATATAATTTATTTTATGCAATCCCAAATTTGCACCGGTGTGCAGGAATCACAAAAAACAGCAAAATTTCAATTTTGATTTGTTCCGAATTTTTAGATAAATTTGCTTATAATAAAGCATCAGTTCAAATATTAATTTTTTTATAAATTACTAAAAGTTCAGCAAAATTAAAAAATTTTGATTAAAATTAAAAAATTTTGTATCACAACTTTTAGATACATTTCGGGTATGGTGTTTGCTGTAGAATGAGATGTATAGTGTATTTTTAGAAAAAAATTCACGGAAAGGTTTTAGCATGAAAAACATTACGAATAATAAAAAAAAATGGCTGTGTCAATACTTTTGCCGGCACCGTAATAGTAACATAACATTTTCTATAAATATGTTTTTTTTTCGAATTCAAATTTTTCAGCTTATTTATTTCTGCAATTACATTTCTATATCGAGCCCTAATCCCGAAAAATACGCACGCTCTAACTTTTTTTCATCATTTTCAATATCAAAAACAAAATTTTAGTTAGGGACATGATTCAACTTTACACTTCTTACAATGTTCACTTCTGCTGCTTTACTGTTTCACGTCCTTTCCTCTCCATCGCTACGCTACCACATCTGCTGGCGAGTCATAAATCGCAAACTACAGCAACGCCTATAAAAATGTTTTCGTTTAAATTGTCACTTGATGAGCGCATAAATCTCCTAAATATGACAGCGTACACATAAACACATAACCAAAATTGAAAACCAAAAATAAAAACAACAATGGCAATAAACAATGACAATAATTGGATGCGCAGCAGGCTACGAGCACAATCAACCAATGGAGCACATTTGGAATACAGGAAATTTCAGAAAAAATTTTTTTCGACACTTTAAGATCAGTGGCAGATCGTTAAATGGTGAACGATGCGCAGAATGAGGAAGTAAACCCTTCGTTTCATTTGCTCACAATACCAGATGTAGATTTTTGTACATAGAAACCAGAGCATGTATTGGTCGCATGTATTGGGCGTTGATGTGCTGCGGATCATTGCATCAAATTTTTGTGGTAGACGACTTTCTTTTCTTTCTCTTTAGACGAAGTATTACAATTTCACCCGGAAAATGGGATGAGCAGCAGCAACATTGATGGGGGACATATATAAATTTCCATTTTTATTAATTTTTGCCTCACATTGACTTTTATGGTTTCAATAATATTTTTGAATAATCGTTTTAACAAAAAAAAATTCAGAATGTTGTTCTAAATGGAATGTGAGTATAATTATGATTTTTTTTTCATTTGCCCACTTTATACAACTACAAAATTTGGAGCGCCTACAGTGCCGGAAAGTAGCATTGACACAGTAATTTTTTATATTTTTAAAGTAAACACTTTTTCCTAAATTTTTTGCCAAAATATAGCTCACTCTATGTACAAAATTCACCAAAATTCGACAAATCTTAAAATCTTGTAATCAAAATTACAAAATTTTAAAAAAATTATTTGGGTTTAGATAGCAATAAATCCCCGTTGATTTTTGGAATAAAAAATTTTATAATTTTGATGATAATTTGTTTTAATTTGCGAAAACGTTTTAACCTGAAAATATTGAGAAGAATACAAAAAAAAAACAGAAAACTGTGCAGTACGAAATTATAGCTGTTATTTCGGATATCACACTATTAGAACCCGTACTTGAATTGTGTTAGGATAGAGGAAAAAGGGGAAAATCAACAGCAGGTCATATGTCCGAGTTGTGACTGTGCTCAGGTCACGAAGTCCGGAGAATAGGCGGTTCGGAAAACCATTCATCCCGACTGCGTGAGCTTAGTCATTCCACAAATGGAAATATCGTGGATTCGAAGAGCCTTTCCGACTGAACAAAACCAACTAATAAGCGAAGGTAGGAATCGAAATTTTCTCATTCCAACTGGAAAGGCAGACAGAAAATTTGACTCAAAAAATATATAGCTCAAACCATGACAGCACCCATAATTTGAAAAATTTATAGGCAGAAAGAGTGTAAGAAGATGAGAGGCGTTGCTGAAAAAGCGGATGTGGCTATAGCGACTAGGGAGGAAGGTAGTAAAAAACAAAACTTATAAAAAGAGGCTGACTCCAAGTTGATGGAGCGAATTTTAGGTTTAGAGTGTGAACCACTTACCAAGAAAATACTTCATAGTAGTCATCGTGTGTTGGGTATGCGAACGCTAAGAGGTTTAGTTCCAGCCCTACGCTGACGGGGTTGGGGTGTGGGTTTCGATGCTAACTCCTCGTAAAAACAGCTGTGAAGGGCTGGAAGATAAAATTCAATGTAGAATTTTTTATTTTACGAAACTACGAGGTAGCGCTCAATGCACATGAAATCTGATTTTCTAAGGAATTCAACAAAGGCAAGACCTGCTAAAAAAAAGTTTTTAAATGCATATTCGCCGCACTCTAATTCAACTACATATTTGAAAGAATAGGAGCAAAAAAATCATTGGAAAACAAAGTCCTAAAATTTGTAAAATAAAAGTGTCCTGTGGTTGTCCTCTGCTCGGCACACACACACATAATCAGAGATACATACATATATAAAAATAATATAGAGCTTGCAAGTATTTTAATGAAAAGAAATCAAGGCGAGTTTGACCCATAAGGGAAAAGCTTAGGTATTTAGTAGGTAAATATGTAAATTTATTATGTGCTCGTATGTATATTTAAATGCAGATATCGCATGTTTAGTATTAAAGTGAAGTAATTCAAAATGTTTATTTTGTGGGGAAATGCAATTAAAGTTTGATAGAAAGACAAAAACATGAGTAAAAATTCGTGAGCCATTTTTTCGAAGCTCAAGGTATTTTCTGAATTTTCATTTTTTCTAGTGCACAGTGATAAAAAGTGCAAATTTGTCGATTTTTCGAAATTCGAAATATTTCGAAAATTATAGCTAGTAACATCATAATTTTCAAATATTTAAAAGAATTAGCGGAATCGATATTACCAAGCGCGAGAAAATAAATAAAATCCAAACAATTTCGAAATTCGAAGTTCGTAGATATAACTTTCGAAATATTTCGAATTTCGAAAAAATGTCAAACCTGTAATTTTTTCGAAAAAAGTTAGAAGCTATAACTTTGGAAATATTTCGATCTCGAAAACTCTTCATTGTTAACTATTGAACGTGCGATACACACACACACACACATAATTTACATATTCATGAAGTAGAAACAATATTTACCCCTAATTTTTGCATAATTTTTGACATACAACTTTCTTGTCACTCTAGTGCTTCGTTTTGCGGTTGACTTTTGTGACATTTTTATGATGAATTTCAGACACGCAAACTGTCTGTCACTATGTGGCAGGTCTAATTGTAATGCGTAATTGTGTGCTTAGCTTGACGCCCTATAGAGAATTCCTTGCTATTCGGCGGTACAAAATATCTGACGAACGTAATTACTTCGAATAAGATTTGGCTCAATTCTTAAATGTTTAATTTGAATTTGGCGATGACTGTTTTGAATTTGTATCGTTATTTTATTATTCATAAAAATAATTATTGGTGGCATATATATTGCCCATTCTATTTCAGTAAATTGATAAAAATAAATCGGTAAAATTGAATAATAATTTAATCAGCTATACATTTACATCTATAGATAATGTTTGATTTGCTAATGACACAATTACCAAATTTGTGAATATAACGAGGATATCGAAAATTACTAACTAGGCGCCAATGAGTAAATAAATTTAATTTGATTAAAAGCCTCAGGCTTAGCTAAATGACGTGAGGAATGAGGAATGAGCCAAATTTCAATACGACAAAATATGACAGTGAACTGGCGGTGGATGCCAAAAGACACCACCAAATATTTTGCGTTGAATTGAGTTATAAAAAATACATGGCGGGATGAGTGCTAGTCAAATAAATCCATTCGATTTAACCAAAAACACTTTCTAAATATATACTTCAAATAATAAATGTAATTAATGTATGTACAGCTGTATGGACTGAGTTTGTACAAATGTAGCCACAAAAATAGTACACTTGACACTCCCCCCAGATATAGTTGGGTGTATGCAACCACCCTAAGGAGTAAATGAACTTTCGGAAAGCTTATAATTTGCCTAATCATTGCATAGACATAAAATTACAGATTGTGTATTGTTTTCTGCCCATTTTCTACAATTAGATATAAGTTGGTATTATAGGTAAATATAACCAAATAGCACAGTACGATTAATAGCTACTTTATTTAGTTATCTGTTGATTTTTCTTCAGTTAGCTGTTTACAAACCACAGTTGAATTTTTGATTTTATTTTGCCTCACCAGTGAACCACAAAAACGATATGCCGTCTAAAAATGTGTGAAATAATAATAATAAAGAAATAGAAATTAAATTTGTAATTTTGGTTATATATTTGATTCCAGTAAGAAGTCGATTAAATTAAAAAAAAAAATTTTATGTAGTTCAAAAATTGTAAATAAAATAAACTAAATATATGTGTTTAATCTACGCATTAATGCAGATCAGAAGTAATTTCTCATCAATGTGAATGTAAAAATAGAAAGTAAAGGGCGGGCTGAAAATACGTTTTTTATAATTAAAAAAATACGGTTAATTTTGCTCTAAAAATATGTGTGCTAAATATGAACATTTTCAAAGTGTTAATCTTTTTTTTTTGCTTGCTTCGATCGCAAATTTCATTCGCTACATATTGTAGGACTTAAAGGTTCCGAGATAATTGCAATTTTATTTTAAAAACAATTAAGTTTGAGAAATAGTATAATATTTAATCGTGAAAAACTACAGATAAGTTGTCAATTTTATAGAAAATTTTATTTATTACAAACCTTATAAGATATTGATCGATAATTTTCGTATTTAGCACAGATTTTTTAGGGAACAATGAACTATATTTTCGCCATTCTATTCTATTAAATTTATATTTAATTTCCATAAAAAACGTGATTTGATCGATATTTTGCGACTTATATTTTTTGAATAAAAAAATAATAGCAATTCTTGGATACAAAATTTTTCGATTATAATAAACGCAAAAAAAAATTGTTGGCGAAGAAAATTATAGCAACAACAAAAATCACAAAATATCGGCCAAATAAATCGGATAATTTTAAATCCAAAAGTAACGATTATTTTTGATCGAAAAAAAATAAAAACTAAAAAATATCGATAAAACCTGAACGAAGATATAAAAATCACAAAATATCAATCAAATGTGATTGAAAAAATAAAATTCGCAAACCAACGATTATGCAATGATTGAAAACTAAAATCTTGGAAATAAAAATAAGTTTTCATTTACATAGAATAGGTTATAATCGATATATCGGTATATTCGAGTTTTGTTTTGAACGAATTCTTTCCAATTTTTTTTTATCCGGAAAAATCGAAATAGGGATTATAGCCTCTGGAATTTTTCTGAATTTTCAAAATTTTTACGGTTATGTATTATAGTTTACAAAAAGTATAAGTTTACAGTTCCCAAAAGTGTTCATAGTTTTTGATAATTTTTTCTGCAAAAAAATAACATTGAACCATTTTCACTGTGAGCCACTATACGTATGTTGATATTCAACTATGCTCATACATATCTACACATATGAATGTCCGCGTTTAATTCAATGCCACACTCTACTCTATAATCCTGCTATTCATTCTCATCGAACACCACCAATTTTATTGTCATTTTTCTAACTTCCGCACTGGCGCGTCACTTCTAATTCAAGTGACACTTCATATTTTTCTATGCTTTTACTCCTTTCGTTTCATGAATTTTTTATTTAGTGGAAAAATTGCAATATTGCATAAATTTGCGCTTGCACTTCCAGCGTCGACGTTTTCGACTGGCTCTCCGTTTGTCCACCTCAAGCAATTTGCTCCGTCTGACGTTGGCGCTACTCTATTCAGGCGTTATAATTTATTTATGATGGTCTCGACGCAATATGCGTTCGACTGTCTGCATTTCTATCTGACTATTGTGGCTATTTGTTTAGTCATTTGGTTGTTTTTGTTTTGGTATGTTTTATGCTTTCGCTTGCACTTCGTTGCCTGAATGCACGCACATAAATCTATTTTAAAAGCTTATGTTTTCAGTCGTAAATTTTTTTTACAGAATTTATTAGAATGCGGGGAAGCATCGAATATTTAAGATTCAATACTTTCTTAGAAAATGTGTAAAGTCTTGCTATAAAAGTTGAATTAGTTTTTAATGCTAATCCAATATTTATGGAATTGGAAGTCAAAAATAAAGAGATATACGTGGGGGAAATCAAAAAATCGTATCTATTTTTCTCCACAATCTTCCAGTAGGCAATACATTAAGTCCACCTTTTCTCTAAAGTTTTTATAACTTAAAAAAGTGGTCATTAGTGGTCATCGCAAATTCAACTTTGTGTCAGGGTGGATTAGCTTGGAGAAACAAGACTTTTGGTCGCCGTTTGCCATGCCTCTTGTATTTGACGGCTTCCAGCCGCCGAATCATCGATCAAGATAACTCCCTTGGTATTTCAGAAAGCAGACACCATAACCTTTCGCACATAGCTGGATACCTAGAACTTTTTTGGGGTCGGTGATAAAGGTCTCTTTCAGGCCATGAGTTGGTTCGTCTCCGGATGATTCATTTTACAAAAAGTCTCATCTAAAAATTTAGCACGATTCTTTCTTGAAATGTGAATTCCCTTAACTCTAGCAAGACGGAGTCTGATTCACTAGAACGTATAGAGTGCCTGAAGGTCTCGATCCAGTCCGACAAACGGTTGTAGTGCCAAATAAGAAGAAGACGGCCTGTGTCACGCAATCGAGAGTTTTTGATTTGTTTCTGACCGTATTTGGTCTTAATTTTGGATAGGAAGCTGTTGTGGGAGTCAAATATTGAGGAACGAATGAAAAAAGTATCATTTGATGTAGGCTGTTGCCGATGGGATATTGGTGATAGGTGGGGTCTCTCATCCACCTAAGAAGATATCGAAAGTCAAGCATATTGAGCAAGTGCAACGGACCACGCTCATAGGAAACAGTTGGTCACTTCGGGACACTTCAGTAAAAGAATGGGGCACGTGACCGATGAACTCCTTTATAGATGGGTCGAAGCTGGAAGAAAGGTTTGATCGGGATGTTTTCTGCAAGGAGCTTCCAGACTATTGCAATGTATTACCTTATGGACAGGACAACATTTCTTCTGACGGTCAGGTAGCTTCTTTAATGGTTAGGTCGAAACCGAGCACCTCTGAATTTTTCGTTATCAGACCGATGTGCGTGCCAGGTTACAGAGAAATAGCAGGAAACTGCTAGCTCCGGACAGAGAGAGGAACTGCTTTGGCCACTTTCAGACTTCTAATTGGCCGGGTGGGTTTTTTGTCTTTTTAGCTAGCGCTGGGCTAACACCACGACATGTAGAATGGCTAAGCCCCCTGGCCGTTGGTGGACTGTAGGCCACCGAGAAAACTCCGTACGCAAACAAAGCGGCAACTCGCGATGCCCGTGGAAGCTCTGACCGGGCATTTTGCGATGGGAATTTACGCGGTTAGACTGAATATAACTTTCGACCCTCTCTGTCGCAGCTATTTGGAAGATTTACGAGGTGGAAGCATCATGTGGGGGTAAATTCATTACAGATGTGCTACGTATGTGCGGTTGAAGTTACATAATGCTACAGTGTATATGGAAATGTTGGAACTTTCTAAACACATAAGTGAAATAGCCAACAATTGATTCCCAGTGTCATTCCTCCGTAAAAGTGCCAAATGTCCCTACAAATGAGTGAAATATTTTTCATCAGCACAAAAATAGTAATAACAATAAAGTGTAGCAATAAATGAAATGAAAAGCAACAGATAACAAAAAATATTCGCAAGCAATGCGAACGAAGTAAATTTAGAGGAATGCAATATGTAAAATAGCAGGATGGTATTGCGCCCTTAAATTTGCTATACCAAGTTGAGTGCTAAGCTATAGCAACCATTTTTATTGTACACATTGTTTTCATTGCCATTATTTTGCATTTTCATTTCATATTTAATGACAGTCGAAGCAACAGCATTCTGACAGCTTTAGACGCGAATAAATGTTTCATCATCAGCATTTATCGCCTCTGTAAAAAGATACATACTGGTAGATATGTACGTGCATACGAAAAGCAAACGTTTCGAGTAAGTGTAATAAAATTACTATTTCGCGCAAAGTTGCAACATGTTGCAACAATAATGCGCCATACACATACACACACACACACACAAATGTAAGTATATATCTACTGGCGTTGTTCTGTCGGCACTCACATGTCAACCGTTTGACAACATCGAGTACACAACAAACTCCATAACAACAAAGTGACGCTGTCATCAAGTGTCATTGCAGACATTTTATTGCGGCACTTTCCGGGACTCGCTGGCAGCAGGAACATCAGTGGAATCAACCTACTCCCCGTATGAAGCAACTGAAAACAAAAAATAAACAGGGAATAAATAGAGAAATCTAGGTATCAGCGGAACGAACCATTTATACCCAAGAGTTCGTTTGTATGAAAGGTCGCTAAATGAAATTTGATCTTAACTAGTCTACTGTATGAAAGTTCGACCTTTTTGGAGAAAATGGAGAAAATGGGAATGTGCCTGAGAAATATTTACCAGAAATAAGTTGAAACTATGTATATAACACCATTTCAGGTAATTTTTTTTCAAAGAAATATTTTTCCCCATTTGCTCAAATATTTTAGGAATACCGCACAGTGTTACCTTTCCAAATAAAAAGTGAGCATATAATTTGTGAATTTGAATAAAAATTTATTTTTAGCTTTTTTACTATCTTTTCGAATAGATTATTATTACAGTTATTCAAATGCTGTATAACATAAATAAAAATACTTTTCAATTCACTGTGCGACAATTTAATAGCAACTCAAACCTCAAAGCTTAACTTTGTTAATATTTTCTAAAAGTGGCATATCCAGCAACGAAGCACTCGTTGGATTTGGATTTGCCTCGAACTAAGTTGTGTTGAAAAAAGTGGAAAAATGGGTAAAATATATATTTGAGGGAAATGGAAGATTAAGACGTATACAGTAAAATTTTACAGTACATATTTTCGTAGAACATCTTTTTCAATTAGCTTTGACCTAGAAGTGTGCGTAAATAAATGTTGCATATTTCAAGGGGACATATTTGTTTTTTTATTTCCTGAGGACTTTTACGTTCCTTGTATAAAGATTTTGTCTGAGAATATCCCTATTGGAATTTTAAGAAGAATAATTTTCTGAAACATTTTAGTCCTCTAACGGGTTTTATTGAGGGCTATTTTGAAGTAAGGGCCAAATCGATACTTTTAAGTGCCAGCTAATGGATTAAAATGTTCTACGAAAATATTTCCCGTAAAATTTAACTGCATATCTCTAAAAATTTCGTTTTGCGCAGGCATATATCTGAAGAAAATTTTCCACTTTGTTTAGACTATTTAGACTAGTAGGTCAAATCCCTCGAGTATTTTATTACTGGATGGCTATATATGTAAATACTTTTAGAAAATATTAACAAAGCTCGGGCTAATATCAGACAGATTTTTAGATGATTCCACCTCTTCGTCCACTACACGGAACGTCGTAGAAGAGTGGCCTGTAACGTCGATTGCAAAATTTGCGTTTTGAAGTTTCTGTAGCTGGTGGATGGACATCCCTGTTCAATACTTTTGAATGTCTGCTGTTGTTTTTACTATCTTCAATTTTGATTGACATTTACGCCTTCGCTGCAATGTCTTTACTTAAATAGCGCCACAGACATTCGTCCACACCACTTGGGTACTTAATCGACGCACGCTTGACTCGATTGCCTTCACTGTCACGTCAAGTGCACAATTGTCGGCATGCATTCCTGAGGCGTTCTGCACATTTTGCATCTTTCCTATGTAAAGCAATGTTTCATCGACGCCACAGAATTCTTTGCATACTTAGTATTCCTTATTTTTTCCCATATGTTGCTGACGACAATTCACTTGCCTGCCTGTGGCTGGTTGGCTGACTGAACGAAATGTTATTGGCGGCTGATTCGGTTGACGCTGTTAATAACTTCATTTTTGACACTTGCCGAGCAACAGTGCACGATGGGTAGGGTGAAGGTAGGTGCTGGTGTGTGAAGCGAAATAGCGCGAAAAGCACCAGTGCAATAATGTGACAGACAGTTGGTCGGTGGCAATTTTAATTTTTTCGATTCTCGTTGCCATGTCGCGTCGCTTCTGATGGTGGCTTTTAACTAATTGCCGCTCTGAGCTGGCGTGGAAGTTTTTACGCATTTTATTTTATATTTTGATGCTGTTGTTTTATTACATTTGCTGTCAACAATCATAAAAACCAATACACATTTGTCAAATTTTTTTTTTGATACATCGCTATACTCCTTGACGGGAAGTATTCAATCGGAGTTCACTCTTACTCAGTTGTTTCTAAATCTTCACATCACAAGGGTGTAGCTTGCACGTTGATTTACTGCATATTAAACTCCATCTGGAAATTTAAGCACGATTACTTTAATACGAGTATAAGTAGGTGTCGTTCCCGGTAGCTCCAGATTTCGTACTCAGAGTAGTTAACACGGTAGGAATTTAAAACTATTTTGAAACCCACATTATAAGTTCCAATGCGAATAATGTCCTATCAACATCCCCAGTAACATCGGCAGTATTGTCTAAGGGAAACTTATGCTGAGCCTAATCTATCGTTTGGCGAACCTATTGCGCTCGTGCAGCATGTCCGAGAGGCCTACTTGAAGTCGACCCAGAAATCAATCAAAGAATGAAAAAACTCTATTTTCATTAAATTCAGGGCGAGAAGTTAAAGAACTTAGGCAGGTCCTTAGATCAATGTTTGCCCGGCGCCATGAGATCGCTTAAATATGGTTTGTTCAGAAATCTAATTCTAAACTGTTTTACAACAAGCTAATCACAAGCAGGGGAGAGATTCCACAGTTGTAGCCTCGTCAATAGGCATACCCGTCAATAGGGGCTTAATGAAAACTTCGGTTAGCTTGGAAGCATCCTTGCTGTTCATTTTAATGACAGCTGAAGCTCTTGTAGAGTGCCTCAAACTCCTTAAAACTCTGGAAGAATCCAATATCTTCCACTTGTGTCTAGCTAAGTTGAGCCAGTGTCATCCGATCCCTGATCAAACTCAGTAGTGTCTCTGAGATATCCGAGGGCGAAGCGATTCCTAGCCAGCTCTTCAGACTTTTCCTTACCATAAATATTACTGAACTGAGTTGGGATTCCGAAATGCAGTCTGACTGCCTGAAAAAAGTAATGCTAGATACAGTTGTTTAGATGCTAGCTCTCTCAGGTAGCAAAGATATCCGTCTGAAAACCACTCGCCGAATTTGGTGGGCACACTGGCCTATCGTTTATATGATCCGCTGAATATACTCGCGCACCTACTCCCCGGCCCATTTTAAAGCCCTCATATAGGTACTTAAAAAACTTTATGTGAATACAAAATTACTCTACTTTTTTCTGCGAAGAGTTTTTAGTTTCTTTTCAAAGCCCCTGTTTCCTTAGCCTTAGGGCACTCTGAGAAGCAGATGCCTTGATATTTGAAATTTTCAACGCTTGTTACATATTCTTTTCTGTTAGCTGTCATTAATGCTATTACCGTTTTAGAATTGGGTGATTCACAAGGTGTCATATTGTGTCATAAGTCATAAAGTCATAAAATTTAAAAAGTCACAAAATTGGTTAGTTTTAATTATTTGTTTCAATGCAATCGAAAAACGTTACTTTTGAAACCTAAAATTTTATGACTTTATGACTTATGACACCTTGTGAATCACCCAAAAATAAAAAATTTTTTTTTAGTTTGGGTTAATTTTTGAGCTATGGAGGAAAATGGAATAATAAAGTTTAAAAAATTAACACCAACTTTTTCACAATCGAACCACGAATGTTATTTTCTGGACATAAAAATCGTGTCCTAAAGTTAAATTGAAAAACATAGGACTATAAGACGATGAATTAGTTCATTTTGAAACCAGAAGTTCGCCTTCAATTTCAGCTGCAATTGTCGTGCAAATGCACGTGTCGTCTGTCCTTGTGTTTCGTGTGTTCACTTTGCCATTTGGAGTTCTCTATTCTTGTGTGTGTGAGTTATTTATGTGGCTATGGTTTGGTTGATATTTAAGTAAATTTGAAAACATTAGAATTTGCAGTCACGCGTGCCATTAATGCCGACTGCAAATTTTTTCGCTTCCACATACAACTGATATATCCACACAGTGCATTGCGTGCGATTTATGCTGCTTTTGCTCAATGCGGGTACTTGCGGTAGCGAAGGGCTAAACTATATAGAATGCAACTAACTACAAATGTAATCGGTCGGTGGTTAGCGCTCGAGTGCTTATTGAAATGGAAATCGATAAATGTGCAATCAGTAAATGAACATTGGGTGGCAAAGGGATGGGATGGGCGGATACATAGTATAACTGAGTGGTCATGATTGCGGTGAAAGGGTAGCTGAAAAATTTTGCACTCTCCACTTAATATTTACACATATTCGAAATGTTAATTCGATTGTACTCGTTGTTGTAAATTCATAAAGTAGAGTATGTTATGTTATGTTGTTGGACAAATTAACGACTGTATATGGAAGCCATTAGCGGGTTGCAAATGTTTTAAAGAGAAAGATTCAATGTAAGCAATAATATTTCAAAGGAAGAATGCGAGATTTTTGCTCTCCTGAAGATTTAACTTTTGACTTTGTTAAGGAAATTTTTTTATTGTAGTTCGAAAGTAATTTGTGCCACTTCATACTCGTAACTCTTGGGCGATAACCTCATAATATTGGTGTCCGTTTACACTGCGTTGCAAATTACAAGGCCACCATATATTGGCAAATTATTTAATTTTTCAACTAAAATAAATTTCCTTCTCTAACAAAACTCAGTAAAATTTCAACAAATTTTCAGAATTAAAAAAACAAAAATTTACACTAACAAATTATACGCACAGTGACAGTATGATTTACAACAAATACATTACTTTGACATAACCTTCACCAAGCGAATTCAATCAGCTGCTTGATCAAATTCACCTTAGATGAATTCGCGTTGTAATTACGGTTGTTTTTTGAGAATTTTTCTAACCGAAGGTGTTTCGGTTGTTTTCTATAAAAAAAAAATTTCTAAACGAAAAGGCAATTTGAATACACTTGAAAGTTGAGCTTTATAATACTGAAAATTAAGCTTTTAAATTTTGAAAAAAAATTTTGAAATTTTGTATAAAGTTTGAAACTTTTATTTATTGGTTTTTTTTTAAAGAATGTAGTGTATTTTAATCGAAAAGTAACGCAAGTTAAATAAAAAAATAAAATATCGAAAATTGGTTAATACAGGATGGGCCAAAAGAAACCAAGGGGTGTAAAAGTTTAATAACTTTTTCGTTTATTAATTTTTTTTTTTTTCTTTCAGTTTATATAGACAACACTTGGAGAATTTATAATTTTCTCATCTAAATTTTGCAGTTAAATTTCAAGAGTTGGCCAGAAATGAAATCAATTTTTTTTTAAATTTGATTATGGGTGATGAAGCTCATTTTCATTTGAATGGTTTTGTTAATAAGCAGAACTGTAGGTTCTGGGGTTCTCAAAATCCAAGAGCCATTCATCAACGCCAATTGCACCCCATCAGGTGTACAGTATGGTGTGGGAAATGTCATTGGGCCTTACTTCTTCGAGAATGAAGATGGAAGTGCTGTAACCGTAAATGGAGAGCGGTATCGGTTTATGATAGAACATTTTTTACGTCCTGCTCTTGAAAACAGACCTGGCATGTGGTTTCAGCAGGACGGAGCCACTGCCCACACTACCCGAGACACAATGGCACTTTTAATTATTAAACTCTTACACCCCTTGGCTTCTTTTGGCCCACCCTGTATGTGGCCCCTTATAATTTGCAACGGAGTGCACTTCACTTGAACTACACTCGAACCTCCCATAAGTAGCTTCAGGTAATATCTGAAGACGTAGCAAAATTAGCGTAAATGCTATAGCCTGAAGCCACGAATGACACTTGATTAACGTAACGTTGCGGCACGTGCTTAGGGCACTTTTCGTCACGCGCTCGAATGTCCATTGCACGTGCCACAATTATTCACCTGCGTAACGCAAAACAATTACACACAGACATGAGCTGCCAAATGGTTGGGTGGATGGGTGGAGATATTTTGCATGGAAAGTAATTAAAACCTATCATAGCTTAAAATTGAAAAAGAAAAAAAGCAGTTATTGCCTGAATTTAAAATAGGATTTGTTCGATAAAGGCGAATTTTTAATCAAACTAATGTAGTTCATTTGGCTTATTACCAGTGGGATAGCTTAGACCGAGTACTTGGACGTAAAGGCCTTCAACTGGAAACCATTAATTCTGACCCAAACTATACAAATGAAAATTAAGAAACAGCGGACAGACACATATTCAGGTGCATACATTTGAAGTTGTATTATCTCAACTCTGAGGTATTCTAGATAGCTCAATTATTTACACTACAGTAAATATAGGTACTTATATATTTTCTATTTGGAAATTTTAAAATGTTATTTACAGCAGTTGGATCCAAAGCGGATATTCCGTTTCGATTATCAAGTTAAATGTTAAAGGGGCAGAATATTTCCCCCGACAATGAAATTTGGCAAAAAAAAATTTTTTCTATTTTATTTTCTATTTTAAATCTTATTTACAGCAGTTCGATCCAAAATAGATATTCCGTTTCGATTATCAAGTTAAATGTTAAAGGGACAGAATATTTTTCCCCCGACAATCAAATTTGGCAAACAAATTTGTTTTTGTAATTTCTTTGCTAGATTATAGTAAAAAATACGTTTTTTTTTAATTAATAAACCCAAAGTAATGAATGCTCAGTACTAAAAACAGTTTGTTTTCTGCTAAAAATAAGAATGATTTATAAGTATAAAAAATAAAAATCACTGACTATTTTGCATTGATGAATTTTATAAGAAAAAATCACTGACTGATTTTCATAGATGACTTTAATAAATAAAAGTCTTCGATAACTATTACCAAAAGATATATAATATAAAAATCAAAAATAGTTATTTTCTAGCTTATTTACGTAAAATAGAAAGTAGCGGCTATTTTGAATTTATAAAACAACAATCAAATAATTTTATATTTAGAAAGTAATTAACTGTGACAATTCCGCATCCTCTTTAGTATAGCATCAGCCTCTGATTTGTCAAAGCCATGGATCGGAGCGGTTATAATTTTTATAAAAAAAATCATGATTTAAACGTTATTTTTTGAGTTTCAGTTTTTCGATCAAATTTTATCGAAATTTTGTAATTTTTATTTTTTCTACCCAAAATAATTGATATTCTTGGATTCATATTTTTCGATAATATGTATTTGATCGATATTTTTTAATTTTTTATATTTTCGATTAAAAATAATCGATATCCTTGAATTTTTCTATCATTACAAATGCAAAAAAAAAACTTGTCGTTGATGACAGTGATAACAATAACAAATTTACGATTTATCTTTTATGATTGAACAAATAAAAATCACAAAATATCGATCGAATATGATCGCAATAATTTAAATTTAGGAATAACGATTATTTTTATCGAAAAATTGAAAATATCGATCAAACTTGATCGAAAAATCAAGCTTTGTGAAATTCGGAAAAAATTTCTTTGATTCGTTGGAAAGATTTTTTCTAAATGTGGAACGCAAATGGAAAGATCTAATTAATAATTATGAATACAGCAGAAAATAGTTAAAATTTTGAGATTGTTTAACAAAATTTATCACAAAAAATAATTTGAATTTGATTTATTAAATAGTTAAAGGTTTTGCAAACTAGGATTTTTCCATGTGAAATACTTTTACTACGGGTGTTCATCCAGGAAGTAGTATTAATTTTTGTTAACCGTTATGTGAGGTTTTGGTACCGTTTTGATCTTTCAGTTGTTCGTGCGCTAATTCTCTGTCCATTGCTGTATGAATTTACGATGATCAACTAAAGAAGTTACCGACTGAGGTGGCATGCAACGTGATGTTAAATGCTCTCAAAGGATTACAAATTCACACACAATCAGGCAAACGTCGCTTCTGTTGCATCAAACACATCCATCGTCCTTTAACCTATTTACATATGTATGTATGTATGTACATATTATCTACGAGTATACTCTAATCATACGGGCAAGTGAAAAGGTGCATATCACCCTTCTACACTCTACTCACCACCCACCACACTCTGCTTATCGTCGGTGCGCCTCATCCTGCTTAATTTTCACTTTAAATATTCTCTACAGCAGGTACTTGCAATATGTTTTGTAGTTGTTGACAAACAGTAAATAAAATGTGTGCGTGCGTGTTGTTGTTGCTGTTGTTCTTGTTGTTGTTTTTGTTGTTATTTCGACTTAAACGCGTAATGAGATTAAATTGGAATAAAAAGTTGTGGTCTGTTGCCACTCCGAGTGTTTGTCTAATACTGTCTACTGTGACACACCGAGGACTTGGCGAGGAAAGGGTTGCTAAAGGTGCGTGGGTGAGTGGGTGGTCTGGTGTGTGAGGGGAGGTGCAAGTTTGCTTGTTGCTTTGGGGCCTGCGAGTATGTTCGTAACTAGAAAGTAGGTTAAAAGCGGCTTTTGTTTTTTTGGAAAATGGGTTTAATTGTGCCAAGTGGGAAATGCGCTAGGGGTGTGTAAAATTACGCGGCCTGGGTTTGTTTTATTTACATTTACTTTTTGTTGGTTTTTGTAGTAAATATATCTCATACTCGTATTACAATTGCTTTCTGCTTTTGACATGCTCCGTATGCCTGTGGCTGTCGCTGTTGTTTTGGTTTTTATTTAACCCCTTTTTAGCATTTTTAATTTGTTTGTTCTTTTTAAGTAAATTCTGTAAAATTTAATTAATAACGTTCGCATTATTTTTCGTCTCCTTTTATTTCACTGCTATCTATTTCGGTGGCATGTACTCATTGACTTATGAGATTAATGCGGTTAAAGGCGCGATGTGAACTCTGCGATAAGCAAATACTATGGGAAAGAGTTAGATATGGTGGAAAAATGATGAGGTAGTATCGAAGTGACAGCCAACAGCTTTCGAAAAAAGTGTCGGCGATTCCGAAGGAACAACTTGTCTAATGAAAAAATGATTCGAATGCCGTGTTTGAGGTAAATAAAATAAAATTTACAAAATGAAATTTGAACAAAAATTTCCGACATTTATTTAGCTTCTTTTTTCCATACAATAAGTTTGTCCTTACTTTGCTTGATCATCTGGCTAAAAACTCAGAGAATAACTAAACAAAATAAACTGACAATAAAACTTTTCTTTTCTAAAGATAAATCTCAAAGACAAGTTTTATTTTCTAATAACTCCAAAAATAACTTGTTTTTTAGTAAAACATAAAACTAAAAAAAAAAAAATAATTCTTTTTTTTAGCCATAAAATAAAACTCAAAAATTAACTTTCATTTTCTAAGCGAAAACTAAAACTCCAAAAAACAATTCTTGTAACCATTAATTTTCTTCCACATAAAAATAAATTTTGTTCAAAGGGAATTTTTAATAACTTGAAACTTGCAATTTATTTTTATAATTTTTTTTCAATTTGCAAAATTTGTGTTCATTTTTTTCGTACAGTTTGAAACTTTTATTTTCTCAGCGGAAAATAAAATCTAAAAAATAATTTATTTTCTATGCAAAAAATAAATTTTAAAAATAATTTTTTTTCTAATCGAAAAGTGGAGCTGAAAAATAAATAAATATTTTCTAAGCAGAAATTAAACCTAAAAAATATATTTTTGTCTCCAAGCAAAAATTAATCTCGAAAAATAACTTTTATATTCTAACCAAAAATTTAAAAATGTTTAATAAAAATGTATAGAAAAATTTCCGGACGCATTACGGTCTCTTTAGTTTTAGCATAGTTTCAAGTGGCTAAAAATTTCCGATGATTTTTGATCATTTTTTTCGGCGGTAATGGTGACAGCTTTCTTCCAAATAAGCATAAATTTTATGTATGCGTTATATGGAAAAAATGCGCAACACTGTCTGCAAAAAAAGTTATAAAAAATCCGCCACTTATTTTAAAAACAATTTTTTCAAATTTGCTGACTTGTTTGCGCGAAATAATTTTTAAATTACACGAAGCTTTTATAAAGATAAAGAAATTTATTTAAAAAAAATATTATCTTACGTGCTTTTGGTTTCATAAAAGTATTTTTTTTTTTTTTTGAATCTTTATGATCCCCTTGGAAACAAGCCTTTTTTGCCACGGTATGGAAATATTAATAAGTCTTAAGGGAAAAATTGATGCTGGTGAAAAGTTTAATCAGAATCCATCACGGCGCCACTTGAACTCCACCAAACATGGTAATCCAAACTATGCCGATACTCTAGTTCTTTATTCCATTATTAGTAATCATAAAGTGTTTTGAAAACTTGGAAAGGAACTCGCAGGTGGAGGGTGGATGGCTGGCAGTCTGTGTTTGCGCATGGGGGTGTTTCAAATACCGTAATCACGCAAAGCGTTTTCCTGTGTGGAATGACAAAGTATTTACTTATCAGATTACAATTTGCATTTGCGCTAAGCACAGCCGCTTCAAAACGTTTAGCCATTTTGCATGCATAAACTGACAAAAATTAATGTTGACAATGGATTTCAGCATTTAAATTTGAAATTTAATGCACTTTGTGCACTCAAAGCTGAAACTAATGGGGTATGTACAGTAGAGATATTGTGGCGGTGGCGATGAGCAGAGGTAAATTAATGAAAGGAATAATGTGAAATTTTGTAAGGATGAGAGTTACATATATTAAATTTTTTTTGTTCGGATTAGAGATAGTCAAGTGGGCAATATGCCATTAGGAAGTTATGAAACAAAAATTAAATGCAGTTAGTTAAAAAGTGAATACACAACGTCTTCAATTTCTTGATAGTCACTTTTCCTCTCACACTTTTGGTGGAAAAATAATAGAAACATTCTCAAATAAGTATCGCCGTTTGGCTTCGATTTCATCCAAAATGTTAAAAATTAAAAGCCACAATGCTGCTAAAATAGTTAAACCAAACAACAAAAACAAAAAAAAAACACTAAAAAAATTTAGTGCAGGAACCGTAACAATTACAAGGTTTTATTTAAAAACTTAATTTTTAATTTAAAAGTTAATTTTTTGAGTTTTATTCACAGTTTAGAAAATAAGGGATACTTAATTTTTAAAATTTTTAGTTTTTGTTTAGAAAATAAGCTATTGCCCCAAGTTCTATTTTTTGCTTGGAAAATAAGGGTAATTTTTTGAGTTTTATTTTTTGCGAGTACAATAAGAGTGTTCTTTTTCGTAATTTCTTTTTTTTTTTTGTTTGAGGATGTTTTTTGAGTTTTAGTTTTTGCTCAGAAAATAAAAATGAATTTTGAAGCTTAGAAAATATGAGTTATTTTTTTAGTTTTATTTTTTTTGCATAATTTTGGGTTGTATTTTTATTTCTGGGAAATCATTTTTTTTTTAGCTTTAATTTTTGACTAGAAAATAAGAGTTATTTTTGTGTTTTATTTTTTGTTTCGTAAATAAAAGTTATTGTTTTTTTGCAGTTTTAAGTTTTGCTTAGAAAATAAGGGTTATTTTTTTAAGTTCATTTTTCTGCTTAGAAAATTAGTTATTTTTAAAGTTTTATCTTTTCCTTAGAAATACGTAGAAAATAAGCGTTATTTTGTTAAGCTTGATTTTTCTGAGCGGAAAATAAAAGATGTTGTTTGAGTTTTTCTTTTTTCTAAGGAATAATGAGTTAGTTTTTTAAGTTTTATTTTTTGTTCAGAAAATAAAATTTTTCTTGAGTTAAATTTTTTTCTATACAATAAACATAAATTTTTTGTGTAAAATTTTTTGCTTAAAAAATCTAAAAAAAAAAAAATTTTCCCCAAGAAAATAAAGGTTATGTTTTGAGTCAAATTTTTTGCTCAGAAGTTTTTTTTTGTGTTTTATCATTTGTTGAAAAAAGAATTGTTATTTCGTGCTAAGAAAATAAAAGTTATCCACTGAGTGAAATTTTTTTGCTTAAGGTTGTATTTTGTATACATATTGTAGTTTTAGTTTTGGCTAAAAAATAAATTTACTTTTCTTCTTATAACTTTAATGGAACAACATTTTCGCGATAAAACTTATCTTATGTTTCTAAATTAAACCAAACAGTATTTCCTAATTATAATTGCAAGCTGTAATAAAAATTTGGCTAAATGTCTGTCGAAGTGACTAAATTCCGGTAAAGTGTAAAGTTACTATTTAAAAGTCTGAATAAGCACAGGTAAATGCGCATTAATTTTCTTCTTCTTCCATTCATATTATCAAATAAAATTTTACAGACGACAAAAAGTCCAAATTCTACTATTTACACAAAAGACGTTCCTGCATCGAACAAGCGTAGTGGACACACATACATAACGCTCACAGGTGGCCAGCTAAGCGTGAATAATGAGAACACAGCGCCACAGCGTACATAATTACAACGAAATGCAAAGCAAAACAAAATTTAAAAAAATTTAACAACATTTGTAAAAGCGAAACAACAATAGCATATATAGTGTAAACAATCGTAAAAGTATTGTACCAAAAGAAACTAAAGGGGTGACCATCTGTACACACAAACACACACACAGGCATTAATACATTCGTGTGCATCACACGCAGCGTGAGTTAAAAGAGGGGTCGGGTCAGCGAATGCTTAATTATGTATTTATTATTCACTCCCCTTGCTTGTTTCAACTCGCTGGTGGTTTTTCGAATAATTTTTATAGAGAAGCAAGATATTTGATAAAATAAGAAAATGACAAACATTGGTATAAAAAAACAGAGATCTGGTGGTGAGCTAGACGAAGAGGCATGGAAAAATAAAATAAAAAAAAAGCGTGGGAAGCGCATTCTTCGGCATTCGTCAAGGTTTACATTGTCATTAATGTCATCCATATACTCGTAAACCGTGTAATTGTATTTAAAAAAAAATATCTTAAATGTGCAGGAATTTACTACTTCGCCATGCAAATGAAACTTCTATGCAAGCAAGCAAATAGGTAAACTTTTAATTACATTTACAAACATTACCAAAAATCAGTCTTGCAAGCAACTTTGTTGCTTATGGCTTTTGGCGCCTTATAGTATGCTTCTCTATGCTATATTTTGTCGAGTTTATTGTTGCTACTTTTCAACTGATAATTGAGCATTTATTAACCGTAATTAGGTGTTAGTAAAAAGTTGCTTTTTGTTTCTCAACGGTTGGTTTAGTTCTTATGACGTTTTTTTTTTGTTTTTTTTTTTTTTGTTGAATTTACTACGCAAATTTAGTTTGTTATGCTTTTACAACGTAACCCACATCAAGTCTCCTAAATTGGTTTAATTTCAGTTTTATTTTATAAAACCGCATATTAAGTAGCAGCACCTTTTCTCCTTGCTATATTTTTTGAAGTTTATGATCCATAAACTCAAAAAAAAACTCCGATTCTGTGCGTTAAATTTGCGTAAGCCATACAAAATGTGAAATGCATATAAATTGTTAATGTTAGGTGCCTATTTGCTTTGTATGTGTGTTTGTATTTATTTCTAGTCGTTTCAGCTATTTAGCGAAGCATTTGCTTTTCCTTTTTTTCAATATTTTGGTTGTTTGTGTTTAATAGCGGAAGTTGGTGAAAACTTTTCTGAATGAATAAAAATGTGAAAGCAGCTGCCTGCCGTTGGTTGTAAACAAAAAGCGCTTGTACTAATTTTTGGCTATAGAGATTATGCGCCAGGGACATACGCAACACACACAGATTTGTACACTCCAAAAGCTACAATAGATTTGGAAATGTTTTGAACGAAATTTCTATTTGCATAATTTTTAAAACCTCAACCAATTAACAAATACTTTATATGAAATCTTAAGACAGGAAGCCATATGATATTTAGTTTTTTTCTATTACTAGAATGGGTGAAAAAATTACTTAAAAATTACAATTAGAAAATATTTTGCGTAAAAAATGTGTCGCTTATTCAAATAAAAAAAAAAATTAGCTAAAATTCTCCTCAAAATAAAAAATTCAGGAATCAGCTATATTTTCTTCAATATTAAAAACACTTTTCCCATTTTAAAATTTCCCATTATTTTTTAATAGCATACACCGTAAAAACCAAAATTTAAAATTTTTAAAATTGTGGCAAAAAATCTAAAATTTTTTACGAATTTTTACAAATGAAAAATTTTTGTAAGTTTTTTCTAAAGTTTAAAATATTTCATTTTTTTTTTAATAGCATGAACTATAAAAACTTTATAAAATTTTAAACTTTGTAGCACAAAAATTTTGATTTTTATGACACTAGCTATACTCCACGCGTAGGTGAGCGTAGCGTAGTGTTTGACGTTATCCCTCAACCTACAAAAATGTTATAAAACTATTCACCGTTCTTATCCATACAACTGACATTAGATGTCATTTAAAATTTGAAAATTTAAAAGAAAAATGGACAAAACAGTCTTAAACAAAAAACTATTCTAAACCATTCCATTACATTGTGTTTTTTTTAATTTAATATTTTCATAAAATGTACGTTATTTTATGCCGGATTCGAATAAAGTCCCATGAAAATCGGTTTAGTAATTTCAGAGATTACTGCTTTCAAACAGGCAAAAATACAAACAGACGTACAAAAATTGTAAAAATGGTCCAGTTGTATTTTCGGGCATTTTTTTAAAGAAAATTTCAATGTACAGACACGAATTTCTACAGTTTTATTATAGTACAGATGCCAGAATGAAGTATATTTTTATAAAAAATTAATGAAGATATTTTGCCATTGAATATGTTGTCAATATTGGAAAATATTAAACTAAAATATTAAACTAGACCACTAGATCCCCATACCTCGCTGTTTGGTCGAAGTGCTTCTACAATTTGTGGTGTGCGTTTTGATGTTGTATCACAAATTGAGGGACCTATATTTTTACGCCGACTCCGAACGGCAGATGATTTTTGTGAGAC
Source organism: Anomoia purmunda (assembly GCA_951828415.1). Taxonomy (NCBI): domain Eukaryota; kingdom Metazoa; phylum Arthropoda; class Insecta; order Diptera; family Tephritidae; genus Anomoia; species Anomoia purmunda. Next base: position 106,215,386 of record OX639996.1, on the reverse strand, counting down.
GATTTTTTCGAGGCAGAAATACACTAGGAGTTTTTTCCTTTGCCTTCCGAGGGAAATATTTTGCCATAGCTTAGCCAATTGGGGCTTAAAAGTCTCTTTCTGCCTGACGAGGTCCAATGTCTATTTGCACTTTTTACTTTTGTTTTTTCCTAAATATCTGCTTTCTTCCACTTCTTTCTTCCTATGTTGCTGCCACTTTTTGTAATCTTCTTTCTAGTTCTCATTGGATTTTTTTACATATATAATGTTTTAAATCGTACTGATATTTAATTGATCACTCAAAACTAAGTGTTACGGGTGGTAAAAATTTCCGAAACAAATAAAATTTTCAATCCAAAAAAAAAAAAAAAACATATAAATAGACTTTCTTTGTAACTGACAGCTGCTTAAATTTCAAAGTCTTGTCTACTAATGAACGCAATCCATATCATCGGGCGCGACATTAGGACATAGATAGTATATTAAAAAAAACGTTATTCGAATTCAGCTCACTCTTTTTACATACATACTTGTTTTTTCTAGCCAAATACGGAGCTTCACCAACAATATGATATCACTTTTTTAGTAAGCTAAATACACAACAGAAAAAGTAAATAATAATGATCAAAAGATTTAGTAAAGAAAAAATTTTTGCAGCCATATATTTTAGGTCAGAATTTGGGAAAAAATAATTTTATATTTATAACAAAAATATATGTATTTAAGCTTTATTATTAAGCTAATAAAACAAAAAATCAATCTGAATTTTTCACTCCTCCCCAACATACATAGATTTTTAACATGTTTAAGCTCTTTTAAAACTTAATAGTATGTAGTATGAAAATGCTAATTTTTTACTTTACACTGCCTATTTTTAAATGTAAGTGTGGATATCTAATTTATATAGCTAACTGTCTGTGATGAATGTGCGTACTTAGAACGTTAATACGACAAAAACAAAAAACAGACATACAACTTAAAAGCCTACTAAATTTTTTAACATTACCAAACTCTTTTAAAATAAACCTGCTTTTGTATTTTAGGAAGAGAAAAAAAAAAACAAAAAATCGTTTAAATTCACATTAGATGCGCACTGGGTGTTCTGTGTAGGATTGCAACTGATCTTTCCAATGAATTCAAGCGTAACCCTTCTGTGTAGGCTTACACCCACAACCACACACACACACATATCGAATAAGAATCAATAGTTTGGTTAGTTTTCATTAGCAGCGTTTAAAAGAAATCGAAACCTTTGAAACTAACTCAATTTGCATTTTATCGAAAATTTCTCTGCATATCAATGTAAATAGGAATGCTTGAAACGGCATATACATATGCACATAATTACATATATATGTATATATATACATATGTATATAATATATAATTCCATGTAGTTAACACAAAACAAAAAAAAAAAAAAAGAACAAGATGCTTCGTATTATGTTTGATGGACTTTGAAAAATGATTGCAACCGAGACGAAAGCTGTAAACACAACATAAAATTGGGCAATCAAATAAACTGTCGGAACTTTTTTTTTGTTTTTTTCCGATAAGATATTCATTTTATTTCGATTTGTGTTTGATGCAAAGTGCTGCTGGAAAGAGGAGCCGAAAACAAGTAGGAGAAAATTAGTAGAGGTCACACAATGCAGATAATGAAAATCGATATGAAATGAATTTGTAAATGGTTGGTAGATAAAGAAAGTAGATAAGAAACGAAACGAATTGTGTTGCTGTTATGGCGCAGAGAAAACTTGCGTGAGTTGATGGTGGCTTTAAAAAAACAAGGCACTCTTGCAGTAGAAAAATCTTATGTCGTTTCATTTGTCTACGTAGATTTATTTTCTTGGGCTTTTAAAATACTTCAAATAGACTCAAAAATATTATCTAGATATTATACACTAATTAACTGAGCTACTTGTTCAGAAATTAGAATTGAATAACTTTTTTTTAAATAAATGCAATTGCTCAAACAATTGACATGGCTATTTGTTTTTAAATAATATTTGCACCGTTATTCTAGTTCAATTTTTTTCATTAATTTTTTATTAAAAAAATATGCATGTACAAAATTTATGAAAATTTTAAAGAAATTTCATCAAAATTTAAAATTTTTTAATATTAATTTTTGGAATTTTTGAGTATGCAGTTTTGTAACCAACTCAATTTTATTATTATAAATGCGAATCTTAAGAAGGTAAAAATGATTTTTGAACATTTTTTTTTTAATTTCGGTTTTGAAACTTTTTTTTTCGTTTTACGCATATGACAAAAATCAACAAATCAATGAGCTACAAAACTGCATACACGAAAAAATCTAAATTAAAAAACTTGAAATTTTGATGAAAATTTGTTGATTCTTTTTAAACTTTGAACAATGTGTGAATTTTTAGTTTTTTAAAAAGTACACGAAATAAAATTGACCATTAAAGTCATTTTAAATTTGTTTGAGTTACTTTACATAGAGCGCCAGTAATTTTTTTTTTTTAGTTTGACAATTTTTGTGATGTCAAATCTTTACAGTAATTTTTTTTTTAGTTAAAGCATAGTTCATTATGTATAAGGTTAATTTCATAATTATAAAGATACCATGTATGTATAGCAAAATTTTGATTATATTTTTATTTATATAATTCATTATATAACAAACCCCATTAAAACTTTTTTAAAGCACATTTTTAACCAAAACAAAAAATTTCAAAAATCAACGCTAATTGGTGCCCATATCCAAATTGCTCTTTTTAGACTAGAATTGGATGGGCTTTAAAAATTCATACCCAAATTTAAAAAAAAAACAAATATGCTACAAAATTTTAAATTTAGATGCGCTAGGAAGATATCTGCATCAAAAATAATATTTTGACTAAAATGTGGCTTATTAAATTTTTTCCCGGTTAGGGCTCGTTATTATCTATTTTACAATGTATATATTTACATACATACATACGTACGTAACATTAAAACTTCCCATTTTAAATATAACATTTGACTGCAATTATTCTGAAACGCCAACGTTGAATGTAATTCCTTTTGTTACTCCTTAAGTCTTCATATATGGCATATTAAAAATGCAAACAAAAACTATAGGCAGTGCCTAATTGTATTTTGTTGCAGTAGCTTAATGCTTAACGATAAGAGCTTACATACAAATGTATGTACATATGTATTAACAACTACTCTTGACAAATTGCATGAAAACATAAGAGCCTCAAAACATATGACAAGCTATAAAAAGATATTGCACTGGGATGCTTTTAACTTACCACGAAGAACACCTGATCCTTAATTATTATGCGCATACACGTGCGAGATATGTAAGCAAATGCATATGTATGTGTTTGTGCTTGTGTACATGGACACATTAGTATCTGCGAATGTACATACATACATGTCTTTCGAATAAAAATAAATAATTCAAAATTTTTGCTTAGTTGTAGAATGCAGTAAAATTTGATCAATTCATATATTTGGTGTATAAGAATTACGTGAGGTGGATCCTTTTGAAAATTGTTTGTGCTTTTTTATAAAAAAAATAATTGTAATATATTTAAAAAAATTACCTGAAATGATAAACAGTGTTAGCTATGAAATAAAAAGTGCGAGAATCTTACAAATGATATGCTATTTATTCTAAAACGGTCAAATTTTGTCTGAGTTATTCAAGTTTTTCGTAAACCATTTTTCCAAAAACAAAGTAAAAGACAGCATCGAAAATTGCATTACCTATTATGATTCTGTTGTGTAAATTTTTTAATATTTATGCTAAGAGGTGACTTTTTTAAAGATATTTAAAAATAAATTATTTTTATTTATAAAAAATAAAACCCTAAAAATGGAGGTAATTTCAACCAAATTCTTAACAATATTGCGAAATATTTTAACTTATGTCTTAAAATATAATAAATGCTTTTTTTTTTGTATGAGAGTGATGCGCCCTTAATATATATAATACATATATTCCTCAAAAAATTAAAAGAAAATAAATATGTCACCCTAATGTTTTTCATAAATTTTTCATTTGATAAAATTGATTATTCAAATTGGTTCAGTGTTATGAAGTCAAAATCGTTACAAGCATTCTCCATATAATCAATTTTATATAATAAGATGAGAAACATAAAGAGTATTTTAAAATGAAATATTTTTTTCGCAAAAAATGCAGTTGTAAATTAAATATATATTTTTTTTATATTCATGAAAGATAGGAAGTCTTCGGCAGAGTGGAAAACAACACTTTCCTTACTTTGGTTTTTTTTTTAATGTATGGTGAAATAAAAGACATATATAAATCAAAGTTTCAACCAATTTTGAATTTTTCTAAACTTTTGGATGCTCAGAGAATGTTGTGATTTTTGATAACGAATTCTTTTGACATGGTGTATGCCAAATTGAAACTGAAGATGAACATTGATTGTATAAAGCATTCGTTATCGAAAAAACTTGCTTTGTGAATACAATCTATGATATTTGCCAATAAAAATTATAATAGTAACGGAAAACAAATAATGAAAGACTTTCAATAGTGAAAAATTGCATATTTATTAACCGTTGAGTCCAAAGAAAAATAGCGAATAATACCATAGTTATTGGCTTTCAGTCAAAAAACGGACTCTTCGAGGTACCGAAAAAAATTCATCCAAAACCCTTTGAACATCAATTTTGACATTCCGATGTATATTCAGGGAAGCTACGAGTAAACCGTTTAGTCGATCTTCAGTCATATTTGGTCGAAGATACTTCTTCAGACGACGCAACGTTGAACTCCCAAAAAGGAAATTTATTTCTACACTAAAATACTAAATCGTATGACGCACAATAAATGAAATGAATGTAGTTGTGGTAGTTAAAAAAGGTAGCCAGACGTCGCAGACGTGACTACGAAGCAATCCGTTGACTTACGCCAATTCGTTGTTTGGGAATATTGTGAATGCGAGCAGTTGGCGTATAAATCCAGATGTGTTAGATAAAATGACCTTCTGCATTTGCCAAATCAAATGTAAATACATTCATACATATTTAGGGAAGAGAAAATGCGCTTAGAGGCAGCTGAAGAGCATTTGACGTGAATTGTGCTTGTTCAGAATTTTACAAATATACCAGAAATAAGTATGTGCTGCCTAGAATCTAAGGTTGTTTGAATAAGTAATGATTTATATATACTTAGTCCAAGTCATAAATATAGCACCACCACAAATTAATATTTTTTTTTAATAAAAAATAAGTTTATTCTACAACAAACCCATTTCAAATACAGTGTTCGAAATTCAACAAACTTTACTAAAAATTAAAAAATTTTGTGCAGTATTTTGGGAAAAAATTTGAGTCTGCAGTTTTATAGCTCATTAAATTTTCGTATAATGAAGACCACGTGCACGTTTCAAGTATCTACAAGTTACGCTTGATTTTTGATAGTTTTTTGATTTTTCTCCATTAAATGCTCGGAATTTTTTTTATATGTAAACACGGAAGACCGTCAGCTAAAAAAAATGCACAAAAATCAAAGGTAATTTGTGGTTAAAATGGTTTGAAATTTTGAGTAAAGTTTGTTGAGTTTTGAACAAATTTTGAAATATGGAATGAACTATGTATATTTTTACAAAAAATAAATTAAAATAAATTAAAATTAAGTAAAGAAAAATAAATTCTCAAAACTTGATAATATATTTTTTTTATAGCATGTTTTGCTATATCTCATAAACAGTAAAGCGTTCCATCTTTGTTGAACTGGTTTTAGAAATAAGACAGCTCATATGTAAGATATTTTTAAAAAGCCGCTTGAGAATTTCAAACTTGTGATACGGGCATAGATCAAAAGTTTGCAATTTGCCGGATGTAATTATGAATTTATGATAGCCAACTGGATATGAGCAGAATTAGCAGTAATAATAGCAACAAAAACAGTTTGTTTACAGTTAACATTCTGGTAATAGGATACGAAAACAGCGAAACAGTTTTGTGGTTTCCCGCACATCGAAAACTGCCAACAAACTCACACTCGCTCTTAGCCGCATACTCGTATATGTAAATACGTAAATGAAAATTGACACAAACACATTCCCAGCAAATTCAAACTACACACTACATACTAAAAAAGGGTGTCCCTAAATTTTAATAAAACAAGTCATTTATGGAAATTATCTTTGTGCATTTCACATAAATATAGCGTAACGACAATGCTACAACGTTGTACCCCTTAATACAGAGTGATCATGGATTAATTTTCATAGATCTGTGACTGTGATAACAATAAAAAGAGATGCACAGCGGCTAACTTTGGTCGGGTATAATGCGCGTCAGTGCGGTACATAGAACCAGCCTTTTTTTTGGCATGGTTGGTATTCTCTTGGCATTATTGCTTAACTTCCATCACCTCGAAACTCCCACTACCACCGACAAATATTTTCCTGAGTACACACGCTTCTCACTGTTCAATAATAGAGCCCGACAATGCCAAATATGACTTATGTTCGAAAGTAAAGTCATCTCTCCCGCTGTTAGAAATCTGTCCGTCTCTTTGAGGAGTTTCTCGGAAGAAGGAAAAGTCAGTGAGTGTGATAAGGTGACAACGCAAATCCGCTCAAAATCTTGCTTTCCTTCTCTGCCTACACAACCGGCGTCACCAATAAGGCAAGGTCGCGAAAAGGGCATTCGCCGGCAAAAAACAAGGAAACGTTGTTGGCGACGTACAAGATTAACGTCAGGTTGTTTTAAAATACACAGCGCTTTTTTGGACGGCAATGTCGAGTTGGGCTCAGTGAGAGAAATTGAAAGTCTGCGAAAACGTCTCCTCCAAGATTGGCACAGAATGCCTCTCAGGAAGCATAACAAAATGCGCTGTGGGGATTTTCTGGGTGGCTTCACGGTAGACACCCAGCTAAAAGTGTGACCATCTCTCCGACAAGTGAAGAGGTATCTCCGGCATTCAGCAAAACCCACGTCAATCTTTTGATCAGACTTCCCACCGGAAATCCATCAAAACGTACATTACGAGTCTGTGGACAGTTTTGTGACCCATAGTCCTGCCATGGCTGTTACTGGCTCAACTTTTCCTTCGCGGAGAAAAACTCACGTTTCCCTAGTAGGGACGAACGGTTCTGGTACAACTTTAATCTGAATTATGCTATATATTAAACTCTCATCCGTCCAGAATATATTCCAATAAACCAAACACATGAATGACATTGGAAAGGGCAACACCCATCTTAAACCAATCCTTATACCAAACCATTTACTGTGGTCCAACACTGTTCAAACCTCGAGCTATCTGGACCTTCTATTGGGTGACAGGATTAACGGCGCCACTGGAATTTCAGCTACAACATTACCAGGAAATGTGCAATACAGTAGTTCGGTTGTTCCAAGAACTGTGTGACATTTGGTATATGAATGGCCGATGAGTTAGCAAGAAAAGGGAAGGAAATATCCGTTGTCAGCTCTGCTCAAGTCGTACGCATATTTCGAAGCTTCTGCAAATATAGATATACGATTGAATCCAGCGAGGAGACAAACACCAGGTGGTCATGGAATGAACCTGTTGGACTACGAGACAAGTTTAGTCAAAGGCTGATGATCCAAGATTAATAGCCGGAGTAATAACTGGGCCCTGCCTTATGGAAAGAGGTTGGCATAACCAACCAACGATTTTTGTCGAAGCTGCTGCGATGGAGAGGAAGTGGATAGCATCAAACACTATCTCTGCCACTGGCCCGCCCTGGCCAGGACGCGAAATCAATTCTTCAACAAGAACTGTTTAGATTTTTTAGCCGATCTTGACTCAGCTGACATTTTTGACTTTCACACTCGATGGTGTCCATTTTAAGCGAAGGACAACAACGGGCATGTTTTTTAGACTACGTGTGCCTCCGTGACTTTGAAGACAAATTACAATTTTTTGAATTTTTGGAACACCCTATATTTGTAGTCATATGAATGTGCAAATGTAATTAATGGTTGCGGCCATTGCCGGTGGCATGTGCTGATGACAAATTTTGTCAAATAAGCTGCATTGCAATTGTTGTTGTTGTTGTTGTTAGAGTTGTTATTATTACAGTGCTGGCGTGTAGGTTATGATGCAACCGCCGTAATTACTCATATTCAGTAAGGAGTGCAGCGAAAAATTTGTAGTAACGAAAAATTACCCTTTCGACATTTATGCGGCTTCGGCGGTTTATCCATTTTGCTAACCAGGGAAATTTAGTGAACATACATATATATTTCTGTATATGTGTGTGTATGACAAACTTTAACCGATTTTTCGGTATACTATATTCATATCGTCTGCAAAAAGGGTTAGTGGAAATACAAAATGAATAGTGATTAAATTTTTCTTGCACTGTTCGCAACAGCCGGCTATTTGAAGTCCTCCTAAACTTTGGAGCCACTTTAACCACTCTATAGCATTAATTTGCGAATCGTGAAAAGTATTTTAGGCAAACTTTCTGCTGGCGCTGTATTTGCAGCCTTTCTATACAAATTTTGTTTGCGAAATTTGCAGAGCTTCAAGTATTTTTGGCTTTAGTTTTGCTGACAATGATAGCGAATAACGAGTTTGCGGTTTTTATATTGCTGTCAAGCGCAAATAAATGATTTACCTTGCTTTAGATGTAAATGAAATTAAATTCTATTCTGACCTTTTATATCACTTAAAACTAGAAATCTACCTTTATATTCTTCTCGAACCAAAATTGCATCAAAGAAAAATTTTTCGAAGGTAAATTATTGAAGCCATTCTTTAATTAAAATATTGTGTTAAACTGTTTCATATGAGATGGGATCCAATAAACCTAATTTAATATGAACTCAAATCCTAAGGGCTTTCTAATGATTCACGTCAATTCACAAAGAGACCATTGAGTGGGCTAGACTCTCAACCTTCTCGCGACCAAATGCCCCATGATGGTTGTGTAGATCCCTGAACATAGAGACATTCTCAGTAAGTGCATGACCAACGAGTCGGCAAAGGAGAGTAGGGGAATATCTGTAGATAGTTCTGCTCAAAACGTGGACCTCTTGCAAACACAGTTTAAAGGCGCAACTCATCGAGGCGGTAAATCTCACGTGGGCCATATAACCCACAGGTCATACTACAGGCAAAGTTTAGTCAAAGATTTAGGTGAAGCTAACCAAAGCTCCCATTCGTCGTTTCTCTTTCACATCGAAGTAATTACTGGACACTGCAGGGGCGAGGATGAAGTGAACACTAGCTTTGTCATTGTCCCGTCCTAGCTAGGACTTTTTTGATTGTTCTTCTTCTTCCGTGAGCTAGCACGATGGCAGCCGCTTTAACCTAACCTACCCTATCGCTGCACTTAACGCCGAAAACTCCCATAAGAATCGTAGTCTAAAAAAGGAAGGCCTAGTAAATACTGTACATTTCGAAGGCTTTCTAGCAAGTGCCGCTAGAAGATATAGAAAATTCGACATTCCCTTCAAGGTCTTGAGCTTTGGTCGGCCCAATGGATGCCTCCCCTTGAGTTTGATCACCACGTATTTAATGGAACACAGTGAATTTCGTTTTCTCTTTGATTGTTCAAAAATGCAGAGGAGTGATGGATAATTTCTAAAACTGAGTCCCACTGCATCCAAGTATTAGACTTAATTAGTTGAAAGTTTAGATACCTTACACTAATCTGCAATATAGTCGTATTCCCAAGCCACTCAGTTAAATAAAAATAAATGAAAACTAGTTCGAATTGCGGAGCTAAAAATAGTTAACTATTCGTAGCTGGAGCAAATAAAATGAAGCGCTAACTTTTCTACTAGCGCCCCCTATGCCACTTGAGAACTTACTCCTACTATTTATTTACTTACAAAGTTAGGTGTTGCGAAAGTGCTGCAACTTTCTCCAGAAGTCTGCATCAAGAACTTTCACAAAAGTTTCATCTCATTTTCGCACACCAGCGAAAGGCATTGGCGCCGCCGGCTGTTTGTGTAAAGTTCTACGTATATATTTCGTGTGGCGTTAGGAGCAAAATATTTGTTGCATACAAAATGCGCAAACCCATGCCGTGGAAGAAATTAGCAGCATCGCGTTGCTAGTCTTTTTTGTTGTTGCCCTTTAAAGCACATTTTTCAGCCACAGCATTCGAATGAACGAACAGATTACTGGGTCAAGAGAAAATGTGGAAGTTCTTATTTCATTGCCACGCTGACCACTTGCACTTCGCCAACTCTCGTTGAAGTGCGTTGCAAATCAAAGATCATAATTAAAAATGTACATTAAATTTTGGTTTATTATACTTTAGTGCCACGCGTCAGAACATTTGTATTAAAATTTCATGCCTGCCATAGTAGAGTATGGCAATTCTTGGCTTCGTACTAAAAAACATGCCGCCATATTTTACCACGTAATTGCCTTTGCTGACGTTGGCAGTTGGCGAAAGTAGAGCCGTAGGCAACTACCACCGCAAATTGCCACAATACAATTCCTGAATGTGGTCGCTTTTAACATGGATGGCGTGCTGGATTGCTATAAGAAGCTTTTCAAATAGCTTAGCTTAGCCAATTCGCTGTCACTTCCGAGCTGCCACGCTTACTACATTTCCATACAGACAGACAGAAGTAAGTAGATGAATGTTTAGTAGACCGGGTCGGTCCGCGAAGGAAGAAGAAAAAATTGCAGTTAGCGACCCTAGCTTGAAAATTTACTTTGAGGAGAATTTAGAGTCATAAAATGTTCGTTCTAAACTAATATCTAATCCTTATGCCATAAGCTTTGCAGATCTGGTTCTATTTTTATTAAGAATATTTTTGGTTTTAAGTCATTGCATAATTGTTACTGTGCGATCTTTATTTTTTTAATCAAATTTGATCGATAATTTGTGATTTTTTTCGATCATTTATAATCTGTACTTTTTATATTTTTTGGGATCTTGGTGTTTTCGATCAAAAATAATCGTAATTGTTGAATTTGGTCGATTGATTGACTGATCGATTGACCGACTCTTTTATCGATATTTTGTGAGTTTTATTTTGTCGAGCATGAAGCATGAATCGTATTATTGGTGGTTTTGCTATTACCGTCATCGCCGAAAAATTTTGTTTGTGTTTATTATGATCGATAAATTAAAAAAAATCGATTATTTTTTATCGAAAAAATACAAATCACAAACAAATTTGATAGAAAAAATAAAAATTATAAAACAACGATTAAACATAATTTAAAAAAAAATCGAAATAAAACGATTAAATCATAATTTTTGTATTAAAATTATAACCGTTACGGTCGTTGGTTTTTAGAACTTGTCAAGTACACACATTTTTGTAACCCTAAAATCCTCTCGAATTAAGCGTTACACTTATTTTTTCGCGAGCCAGTCTAATGTAAATCTATACCTATGTTTAAAAGTAAATCTATGTACTGCTTTGCGGAAGTTCGGCGCTTGATATTGTTGGGTGCCTTTTGGCTGTCATTATCCTCATAATCGCTCTCATCTTCATTTTCATCTGCTTCATTACGATTAGTAACTTTTAGATAAGTCGCCTCATTTGCGCACACCATGCACTTCTACATACAAGAATAGCTAAGCTGTTTTACTGGTAGAGCTAATCAGTTGGAATGAGAATTTAGATGTAGAGGAAATGTTCGCTACATAATTCCTGCGGATCTAAGCGAAAATGTGTGTAGCAATTTAGTTTGGTATTATTGATATTAAATGTTTGACTCAAATTAAATGTTTGTCTCATTTACGACAAAAATTTTTCTTAGGTTATTAAACAAATTTTTAAATGATGTACAGTAAAATATTGTTCCAGAGTGGTTGTGACTCGAAGTGTCACTAAAACGGTGAAAAGTAGTTTCATGAGCGTACGTTTTTAAATAATACTCGAACGGTTTCCAAACCCCGGATGAATAGATAAACGAAGAAAGTTTCTTGACAATGACATATTTTCTTCGAAAGACGAAGCTGACTTGAGACACTCATTCGTTTTATTCGTTTTCAACTAGACACCGAAAATAATAATTATTTTGAAATTTTCAATAAAAAAAAATGTAAAAAAAAAGCTAAATGCGGAGAACAGTTATGAGTCTATTTACTTGCATGTTTCTTCATGCCCTGTGTGAATCGGTAAGATTTATAATTTTTTTTAGCAATATCTGTTAAAATTATAATTAATAATAACTTATAGATTTTTATTAACCGATCAGCAAAAATATTAGTTTTTCGAGTATTATTAGTTTCTCTGAAATAATGACATTTTGTTAAATGATTTTTATTATTAAAAATAATTATTTTATGAGTTTACGTTTTTGATAAAAAATAATCATAATTTTGTTAGTTACATTATTTATTGTGTTACATTTTTTTGATCGAAATTAGAACTCACTCTCAGGAATAAAAAAAAAATATTTTGGAGCTATATTTAATTTTTGACAAATCGACACCGGTTTTTTAATAGCTATTTAGTAGTCATTTTTATTTTTATTTTTCTGATATTAACTCTAAAATTAATTTTAATTTCTGAGAGATAAAATAACGCTCACAAACTGAGTTTTCATTGCGATCAAAAATTATAACTCAAAAAATAATAATTACTTTTGATGAAAAAATAAAAATTAAAAAATTATGATAAATTTTGATAAAAAAAAACTCATGAAAACTACTGTTTTTAATCAAAAAATAAAAATTTACAAAATAATCATCATTTCAGCGCGAAAAAACAGCACTTGAAAAATAATTTTCATTTTTATTTCTAAACTAAATTATATTTATATTATTGCTTTCTAAGTTTAAAATCCTAATATATTGATTAAATATCAATTCTTTTGATAGAACTCATAATGATTACAATCTCCGTTTTCAACAAATCCTGGAAGAAGGAGTTGGCTGGTCGTTAGAATAACTCGCTCACAAAAAATTTTACTCTCAAACTCTCTACTACGTCTTCACTTGGCAAACCTTGCGACTTCGATCAATCATTTTTAGTCGGGATATAACTCTTGGAGCGCCGTTTTTGGTATCAGAAAGTTTCCAAAAATTAACCACAGTAACCACAGTGAAAGTTAAGAAGCCTTCCAGTATATGTTTTTATCTGTTTAAGAACATTTTGTAATGATTTCCAAAAGTGCAAGATTGTAAGCCCGATTTTTGTTCTTTCTTTTCCAAATTTGCATTTTCTTTTTTCCACGCATTTCTTGTTGTACTATCGCTTTCAAAAAAGCGTAATAATTCGTGTAACTTAAAGTTTTCAACAAACCATTGAAAGATAGCAATTAATTAAAGAATTACAAAGATTTGCTAACGCAATGTGATTTTTCTTGTCTGATTCAACAAAATTAACTTACCCTACAATCAAAGCCTAGCGATTACCATCAACGCCATACTTTTTTCTTTCCGTTTGACTTCAAGCCACTTAAAACTAGGCAACCCTCTTCAACCAACCCATTTCTCTACGTTTTTGTGGCTTTCCTTCTTCTTCTTTCTTTATAGGGCAATTCAAGTAATTAACGCGAGAATTTCAAAAGTCGCCAAGTTCGTAATTATATTGAATAAATTAGATTAACAGCAGCAGGAGCCATGGCAATAGTCAAACTTGACCCAAACGCTATGCCGAACCGATTCATGGCGCCTGACAGTAGAATGAGTTACACGCTGAGTTTCGCCGGCTGCAAAGTGGAATGTAAGTGGAAATGTTTGTGTGTTGAAGAAATGGTAAGAAATAGCGCAATGTGTCCATCTATACTTTGTTGTAGATTTAAGAAGAAAATGTTGAAATTACTAATAGTGCCCACACTCACCGACGCAAACGTACGCTACGTGTCAGCTGACACGATCAAACTTATGAGAGCGCCATGTAAATGCAAACTCATCAACGTGTTCGTGTGGCGGGTACGCGCGACGTGTACGTGTGTTAACTGAGAAATTTAGATTTTTGCCGTGAAGCCGTGTCAGCTGAGTGCTCTCTCACCGCACAGTGTTGCCAAGCAGAACTTTTTAAAATCATTAACAAAATAACCTTATAAAAATTTAAATTTTTATTAAATTAATTTAAAATCCATGTTTAATAATGTTAATTATAGATAAATGAACTATTTGCATTTGTTGGTTTTTGGCTTTGGTTTATTATACAATGAAAAATTGTAATTGACAACGCGGATGTGTGTAAAAGTATGTATGCAAACAAAGGAATGGCAACATTGTGTTGATGCATACAAACACAGTTTTATGTACGCAAAGTTTGTTTACAAAACATACGCGCGGGCACAAGTTTTGCTCAATTTTGTGTATCTCCCGTCAAACAGACACGCCAAACGGACACGTCGGTGAGTGTGGGCACTATAATTGCAGCGCGGCTAGCATTCGCCAAACGATTTTATTGAAGAAACTTATTTATGCGCAAATAATTGGATTTTATTGAGGGTTGGAGTGCCGAAGTTGAAAGCAAAAGTTAAATAGGATAACAAATTCCGAATTGACTCAGTGATTTAGTAAAAGTACTAATATAAGTACATACATACTACATATATTCCCTCATTATAGGCCTACTAATAATCGAAGAAGGCAATGTAGAATGTTTTGCATTTGCATTCTCTTCGGTGGCAAGCAATACTCGTCTAGTCTACCAAATAGGATTTCAAAAGAAAGCTCAGTAACGCTGCAATAATGCAGGAAGGTGACAGGTCGAAAATCCATCAGGACAAAATCATACGCTGTCGTTTTGGAAGCAATGCAGAAACTTAGTTATAAATATTTATAGAATAAATTTGATAACTCTAGAAAAGATACATATAACTTTAAAATGTTATTTTTTGCATTTTAGTTTACTCGACGCCCACTTTCTTAAGTACATTATTCGCTTTAGCTTTGTTTGATTGACTCACGGCGCAATAAAATACGGCCGAAGTAATTATCACTATGATTATCATCATTATTATCATTATCATTATCATTATCATCATTATTATCATTATCATTATCATTATCATTATCATTATCATTGTCATTATCATTATCATTATCATTATCATTATCATTATCATTATCATTATCATTATCATTATCATTATCATTATCATTATCATTATCATTATCATTATCATTATCATTATCATTATCATTATCATTATCATTGTCATTATCATTATTATTATCATTATCATTATCATTATCATTGTCATTATCATTATCATTATTATTATCATTATTATTATCATTATCATTATCATTATCATTATCATTATCATTATCATTATCATTATCATTATCATTATCATTATCATTATCATTATCATTATCATTATCATTATCATTATCATTACCATTATCATTATCATTATCATTATCATTATCATTATCATTATCATTATCATTATCATTATCATTATCATTATCATTATCATTATCATTATCATTATCATTATCATTATCATTATCATTATCATTATCATTATCATTATCATTATCAGTATCATCATCATTATCATTATCATTATCATTATCATTATCATTATCATTATCATTATCATTATCATTATCATTATCATTATCATTATCATTATCATTATCATTATCGTTATCATTATCATTATCATTATCATTATCATTATCATTATCATTATCATTATCATTGTCATTATCATTATCATTATCATTATCATTATCATTATCATTATCATTAATCATTATCATTATCATTATCATTATCATTATCATAATCATTATCATTATCTGTATCTTTCGAAAAATTTTGTTATGCTCTTTTCGCAAAAAACTTCATCCTCAAGAGATGCATTAAAATAAATAAATTATATAGCAATTCTAAAATGGCGACTCTAATTCCATTTAAGTGAAAAACCACCATTTTGGAAGCTTTTTTTAATGTATAGTATCTTTTTAAAGAGCCATATGATTATTGCTATTTTATTGCACTTTAATCTGAAATTTACTTTTGGAGAAAATATGTAGAGCAAAAATGATACGCTCATGGGCATGCAGTTTTCTCCTCCTCTAGCTATGTTTCTTCTATTATTTAGTTTAGCAATCTTTGCAGTAGTATTGCATGCTACATTGTATTAATATTTACGAGTGTATTTGTTTTGTTTATGAGCAACATTATGTTGCATGCATAAATATATATCCATATACATATGTATGTGTGTGTGTGTGTAATAGCGAAATGCATATATTTACTTCATTAGGAACAGCACGGGTAGTAAAATATCAGGGCCACCAGATGTAGGGAGTATAGTATGGTAAATAAATGTATACAAAATATGTCAGTATGTATGTAATTAATTAGGTCAAAACACAAAGTATTGGTGCAACAAAAGCGGTAAATTGTTGTCTCTTGCAAGATGGCATGCTGTTCGTAGTAAATAATTGTAAAAGTTTTTTTTTTGCAAAAGTTGTTACTTACTTCTGAAAGTATTTGCAAATAGAATAAATATTTTTGGAAATGCAGTTTTGTAGGCCATTCGATTTGACTACAATAAAGTGCAAGCTTCAAATAGCTACAAATTATCATTGACTTTTTTAATTTATAAAATTTATAACGATCTATAAAATCCACCGAAAGAATTCCTCAGGCATCCGAAAAGATTGTAGTAATACAATGTAGTATTTTTGCCATGAAAAAGCTTTTCACAAAAATCATTACCCATTCGGAGGCGTCAAATTATTATTATTGTTATTACTCATCGTCAGTAACAATCGCATCAAAAACTTTTTTCTGTCGGTCTTTACAAAGAGAATAAGAATTGAGTGCAACGCTTCACTTGTTCTTATTTTTGAACGCAGAAAAAGTTTTGAACTTCCTCGCATCGATTCATACTCAAATGTTCATGTTGGATTCTACATACATATGTACATAAGTGCTGTTGTTTTTGAATTTTCAGTCATAACCGCTAGTACTTTAGTTTTCAGCCGTCTGTTTCTAGTAATGTCTTCTCCACAGATTTGATTTTTTCAATCATAGTGTCCTCGTATGCTCCTTCTTGGCGCGGTTCATCATCATTTGATTCTCTTCCCATGCGATTAGCTCTACTCGATTTTCAATTTTGTTTTCAAATTTAATTTGTATACATATTTCGCATTTTTCATCGACAGTCCTCGTTTATTGCACTGTATCTTTGCAACAGAATGAAATAATTTATTATTTTTTATTGCGTGAAGAAATTTTTTGACCTTACTAAAATTTTTATACACGCCAAAAAATCCAAGCCTAACTAAGGAAAAAATGACCCTCTCTAGATCGAAGTGAAATGTTCTTTTTTAACTGTTTAAAAAAATTCATTTTTTCTTCACATCGCGCCTACACAAAACAAAATCTGGTTTCTCCAGTTGTGGTAAATATTTTTTTTGTGCCAACTCAATTCCATTGTTCCTTCTTTTAACAGCAGTTTTTATTCAACCTAGGCAACCTGTTTTTTTTGCGGTATTGCAAAGACAACAATTTGAAAAAATTCGCAAATTTGTTGAAGCAATTTTTTTACTAAAAAAAAATTATGGTTGATTTAAATAAATTACGCCGAAAAATTAATACATGTATGTATATAAAATTAACACTTAAGTTTTTATGTATAAAAAATATACATACATAAATAAAGTAGTGAATCCTTTATTTATTTTAGTGCTTAGATTCAAATGCGTCGAATTCTATAGCCAAATCAATCTAAAACATATCAGAAAATCCTTTTTCTAATTTACAGTAGCCTCCAAAAGTACTCATATCTATTTACATAGTTATTTACTCTCAAATTTCCACATCTGCCCGCATTAGCACATGCTCGCTCTACTTATTCAAATATTTAATTTCTCAATACCTTTGGTAAATTTTTCATCAATGTAAAATGCAGTAGTTGTGTAATTGGTTTATTTAACTCAGCTATAGAATTTCAACCAAAGCATACATTTACTTCTATTTACACTAAAATTAAGAAAATGCGACTACACTGGCACAATAAAAAAAAGAAGCGAAACTCCAAGCATGCCACAAACAGCAGATATGTAGACAAATAGAGAAATTTTCACTCTATTCAAGCGTAGTTTGGTATGAACCTTATCTACACAAGACGGCTGTATTTGTATTTGTATTTGTTTTTGATTTTTTTTTCTTCAATGCCCGCACATTTTGTCCTTGTTTCTTGGACAATGGATTCGTATACAAAGGAGTACATATTTATAAGAAGAAAAGAATAAATGCGCAATCATGCGAATGTGTGTACACGAAATCGGGTGTGTATGTATGCGGCTATGTATGTGTGCATCAGGTACATATGTATGTACATATGTATGTATGTGTGTTGGCATGTGTTGCCTGTTTAAGACTTTATAAAAGAAAATATTATAGCGAAAGTGACAAATCAAACACTGGAAAGTTTGTTTCGAAAAAACCCCAAATTAAATAGTTTGCGTTTAAAATGTTGTATTTTACTAACATCCATACATACATATGTATATGTACTATGTTGCAAAAGTATGCATATTAGGCTGGTCCAAAAGAAAGTAAAATAGGTGTTTTAACGCTCTCCTCGCTAGACTTCTTCTGTATAACATTTGGGTGATTCACAAGGTGTCATAAATCATAAAGACATAAAATCTTAGTTTTCAAAAGTTATGTTTTTGGATTGCATTGAAACAAATAATTAAAACTTAGCAATTTCGCAATTTTTAAATTTTATTACTTTATGACTTATAAATCATATGCCACCTTGTGAATGTATTATGTATTTTATTTGGAGGAAAAATAACTTTTTAAAGGAATGTTGTAGAATATTTTTGATGGAACCTTTTAAATTTTTTTTGAGAATCTTATAGAGCCCTTCAAAAAACAGGTTAGAGCTAAAGTTTTATTCGGTATGATAGTATTTTTACAGAAGTTAATGAATGCCCAACTTTAATGTTACCGAGCGCGGTATGAATACCCCTATAATTACAATTAAAATAAAATTAAAAAATAAGTCACGCAGAGAAAGAGTGCTCGTAAAACGACTGGGCCAAAAAATGAGCGGAATTTGTGTGCGTTTTGTCCATAGCTGTCCATTTTGATGTTTCAAAAAGGAGAATATTTATCTTAATGATGCGATGGGGGTTCCTTCAACCTAAAAACTGGTCGAGTGACTCGACTTGAGTAAACTCGAGCTCGACAGGAGAAGCGAAAGCGAGTTACGACTCTTCGAAATCGACGAGCCACAACACCATGACAATAACCGAAATCAACCTACAACACGCAAGAGCAACTTCGGCTGAAGTGAAGTGAAGATGTTCGCCGGCTATCGTACTAACTCAGGCGTCGTGGGTGTGCAAAGGCCAGGTAAAGGGCATAAATGAGTCAAACATTAACGTAATATGAAGTCTCTCGTCAGAGAGGCCCAGAGTTTATGTAGTGCTCAAGGGGAATGTTGATTAATTTTACATTACCTCACACGGGGCATAGTATCAGATAAAACAAGATTGGAGATATGAAGAAGTCTTTGTTGCCGCATACCGCGCAGGGGAGATTCACGCCATTCCGCCAACTTCTCGATATTAGTTGAGATGCAAATGCGCGTATCGATAAATGGGGTAGTTATTAAGCAACGATCTTGTCGCACCATAATTTATCACCGGAACCAGAGAATAAATACTTAACATAACTCCTAGCAAAACACTGGCTAAAAATATGGTCTCACAGATAGAAATCCTGGGAGAATCCCAGGAAGAAATAATGTGAAGAGTATAGGAATCTTCTCTCTCCAAATATGGCTAGTATAGGACACACAAGGGAGAAATCCAATGCCCTGGTGGTTTCACAATATCTCAGCCATACGAGGGGGGAAAACGCAACAAGCTTAACGGTGTACAGTATGAAAATTAGAACAGCTAAACTATACAGCTTTCGAAGATTTCGCCAGGGTATTACTGCCATTCTAATGGCTGTACAGAGCCCTAGAAAAAGAAAATGTAGATGCTAAACTAGCCATTAAGTTACCGGTTGGTACGTATACCCTAGTAAAGCGCTAGCATCCGCATCTGTTACGGAGCGCTGCATACGTGAAATGAGACCATCAAATCTGACTGGGGTTGGCTAAAAATCTATTTACTCATGGGTCACGAACTCGTTTGATCGCCACGGTTGATGGTATACGGCTACAATTGAGCGACGAATAGATTGCACAATACCTTGGGAAGATAATGAGGAACTACCTTACACTACTTTATATTCCAATAGTGTGGAGGTGTCCTAATGTTATCTGTACACCTAAAAAAGCGGCTACTTTTTAGAAGCACATACCCACTATAGCGAGTTCTATCGCCCCTAATGTGGAGCCTAGTTAAGGACGAACTCTTACAAAAGCTAAGCGATAATTGAATTTGCAGCAGATGATAATGCCGTTATCGGGCACTTCCTTATAACTTGAAAAAAAAAATGACTACTACTTTACACACCCAGAGATTACGAACGCCTCACCAGTCTTTATCATTTCATAAAATTAGTAGATCCGACCCTGAGGCAGTAAGCGGGCATGAATGAGAGAATATTATGAAAAACTACTATTGCAGTACTGTTTTCATTACAAATATTATTTTTTCTTTATCCTTATAGTTTTCGATATTGTTATCGTTATGTTTGAAAGGACAGGCATTGTAATCATTATTGTTATTTCCCCGTTTTGTGTTTTCGTTTGTATTTGCCTTTCTAATTTCACACAAAATAACCGTTCAGAAATCAATAAACACTGATGTTATCGCTCGTTTTTGTGGCTTCAGCATTGTGTATGATTACAGCTGATAAAGGCTTATCGTACGTCATTCTTTAACAAACAAACCACATGGAAAGTCACAACCCAAAGTTTAATAAGGCAGATTTTCATTGTGGACATTAGCATAGAGTATTAAAAATCATTTTAAAGTCAAAGTAATCTATGTGGGTTTATGCGCAGATTTATATTTACATTAGATGGAGTCGAAAAAAAATTTGTATAAGTGATTACAACCGACGTTTTAGAGATTACAACCCGGTGTAACTGACCCAGCTATGTGAAAAAAACTTCGAAGTTCAAAAGGACATTCGAAGGAGAAATAAAGCTTATCAGCACTGGAATAATGACACTATCTTTTTGAAAGTGGGTTGTCAAATAGCCAACATATGATGAAAAAAAAAACATTTTGGTTGTTTTAAGAAAGATGAAATAAATTCTTTTTATGGTGTCAAAATCCACTTAACATAAGATTTAGATAAAGGGTTGGACCTTTACAATTACAAGATTGGAATATACGTAATTTTTTTTATACTTTTTCATGGAAAAATTAGTAGATCGTGATAAAATGTTGGAATTTTAAGCAAATCGAATAGGAAAAGTTTCTGTCATTTGGAGATCTGGTGTTTTTTTAAATATGACTCACAAAAAAAAATATATATCTCAAATTGTTCTTCGGAATATTTTACTAGGGGTCGTTTCATGCAAACCCTATGTGCGATCAAAGCCGAATTTTAAATAAAACAAAATAGTTTAATATAAAATTTAGATAACAGCTCTCTTAACTTGCAAAGTTAATGTTAATGATGAAGCGCATAAATAAACGTTGCATATTTTAAGGGGACACACTTTTTACTTTTACATTTTTTTTAGAAAGAATTTGCTTGAGAGGACTCCTTGTGAAATTTTTCGACACATAATATTCTAGAACATTTTAATTTTCTAACGAGTTTCCAAATATGTTTTTTTGCTGGGTTTCTTGAAGTAGGGGGCAAAACCACAATTTTGGCGGGTAGATAATGGGTTAACAAGTTTTAAAGAAAATGGTTTCCCGTGGAATTTTACTGTATACGTATACAAATTTCATTCATTTTATTGAGCTTCAGGAAATTTGATAAATATTGAGCTTTGAGAAATACAGATAAATTATCCTTTTGAACAGTCATATATCCGAAAGAAAACACATAGCTTTCTCAATGAAGTTCACTTCAAATGTCCCACTCAAACAGCGCACCAAAAAAGAAATAAAAATGTAAAATTTTATTATAAAGTATTAAACGAATGAGTTTATAGCCTTTGCACGTTTTCTCCATTGGCAATTGTGTGTGAATTTTTTTTTTTCGAGAATACTTAAACAAATACCAGCATATGCCTGCCCGCCTGTAAGTATGTAAAGCATAATAAAATTTTCAAAATATTTCCCCATGCTGGGCGAGTATTCCGAAAAAATAGCGCAACATTTCATATTTTCACATAATGCTAAAAGTTGTTGGACAGACAGCTTGGCTGGCTATGTGTGTGACTTGGTGTGGCAAACATGACATGCCACACAGCAGCTCCCATTGTTATTGTTGTACGAACATTGCTACTGTATTCGCTACTGACGACGGTGCTGCTGCAGTCAGCTGTCAAGCAATTTTATTATGTTACTATGTCATATGGTGACATGCTGACATGCCAAAAAGCATGTTTTACAGTTACGCTGATTGACTAACTGACAGCCTGCCAGACCACTTGCAATGCTCCGCTTGTGGCATAAGTTGCACATTAGTGACGTATAGCGGCAAAAGGTTTACAAAAAAGATCAGTAGTCGAACCAGAAAACGTTTAATGATGGGATCATAGAAGAGCATAGGAAAAGTGGCAGATATTTTTTACTTTCGGGACTAATTCTGCATACCCGAATTTTAGTTAGCTGAGCAATTTTGTTGATACCTAGAGAGTATTAAATAAATAAACACTACAAAAACCTAAATTTTTGAGACAACAACTGTTGCACGAAATTTATTTTCCCATCTAATTGCCGTTCGATATTTAAGTTGCTTATTAATTTCCGCATTGACATTAACTTAATTTATTCCTTATTTATTCAAATAGCCAATCTACATTCTATGTATTCTCAAACTTCATTGACCTATGCAAATTTACGTATTTTTCATCTACCCAAAAAAAAACTAATGAAGGAAGAGACCCACCAACTCTAATAAAAAGTCGACCTTTACCCTCAGCGCGCAGAGTTGCAACTGTTTTGTAGCACATTGTTGACGACGAGTGTTTTCCCAATACCATCTGCTTCTTGTACTCGTGTAAAAGTGCTCCATAAATAAATATCCACAGCGCAAAGGCGGGAAATTTTCCTTCGTTCGCACGAGAGACTAAAATGCCTTATGCTCTTGAGTTTTCCTAACAAAAATTTAATTTGTGCATTGAGTGAATTTATTTACTACTATTGAGTTAATTCTAGTTAGAGTGAGTACGGAAAATTGTAGTAGATTGTGCAAATTGAGTTTTTTTTTAATTTTGTGAGAATGTTCAGTAGAGTTCATATAGAGCGATTTTGGTGGAAATTTGGTTATCAACTTCGAAACCATTATTGAAAAGATGAGGGTATACAACTTTTTAATTTAAGAAGAGTTCGAAAATAAATACATACATACAGATGTAATAAACTCAAACAAATCAGGCTATGTTGATTTTTTACAATATTTAAAACTTTTTCATGATAAACCTTGTTTCGTAAAATTTTATAAAAATATAGTTCGTTATATAAAATATTTCGGTTGGCTTTTGGTAATTTTTCGAAATTTTGTTTTTGGAAACTTTTTTTCATTTAACGCGGTGTATATGCAAAAAATTATACGAAAAAAGGGCGTAAGACCAAAATTCTAAAACCAACCTTTTTTTCCTACAAAAGTACTACAAAACTACCTAGCAAAAAGTTTTCTCAAAATTCAAATTCGAAATTAAAATTAAAATTTTGATTTTGAAAATTTGTTTTATATCTCGTTGTTATATATGTAACAAACTATACATTATAAAAACAAAATATGAAAAAATTTATCATGAAAATCATGGCAAATATTATAAAAAAAATCACCAAACAGTCAATTGTTTGAGTCACTGTAGCTTTTTAAATAAGCTACAAAACAACAAAAAATTTCTAAAAATTCTGATTAAAAAAATTTCAACTCAATTCATAATGAAATGTCAGAAAATGACTTAAAAAAAACGTTGAAACCTCTTTCACAGGAGTTGAAAAATGAAATAAGTCCCTAACAAGAGGAACTCACATCTTTTGTTCATATTTGCCTAAATGGGTTATCGTAAGAAAGGCTTCACTTTTTGATTTAAAAAAAAATGTCCGTTAGCTCCCTGTACAGGAAGTGTTGTGTAGTGTATACCTATTCGTCCTTTAAGCAGTTAACGTAGAGGGATTA
The DNA here is from genome assembly GCA_951828415.1 of Anomoia purmunda. Classification (NCBI taxonomy): domain Eukaryota; kingdom Metazoa; phylum Arthropoda; class Insecta; order Diptera; family Tephritidae; genus Anomoia; species Anomoia purmunda. The sequence goes on along the minus strand of OX639996.1, from coordinate 106,191,290 downwards.
TATCTTGACAGTTTCACCATAATTAATGAGAGCTGTGGCTTGGAGACCCGAAGAAGTTCTCATGATCTGCTCCGATCTACTTTTGTTCACAAAGACCTCGCGGTCATTTACGATTTCCTAGGATATCGCTGAACCCGGACACACCCACATTATTTTGACGAAGAAATACTTCGAAGCTCTCAAAAGAGAGATCAGGCAATAGTTATGGAACTATCTTCGATCACAGCGTTACTGAACCAAGAGCTCTAGTAACGTCAAAAAATATAGAACAGTTTTTTGCTTGGTCAAGCTGTTCATCTTCAAGGGTACTAATACTGAGTGGGTGGACTCAGAGCGTAGTAAGTATTAGAGCTAAGGGCGAACTCAAGTAGCCCAATCTTTTAAACTGTCTGATAGGTAAGACCAAATTACTTTCCAGCTACTTTGCCCTGGCTAGGTCTGACTGCTGAGCTAGAATGCTGAATGAAGGTGAGACCTCTGAACATATCATATAACTACGTCCTTCTTTGCTCAGACCGGAGTTGAGATATTTTTAATATGCATTGGTATATAAATTACTTGATTCTTAACTTTTGACTCTGAAACCGCTCCTCCGCTAATATAAAAAAAAAGCCAATACAACCGCAAATTATTGAATGGCTTCGTTCGAATGTAACAGCGTCGTCGATTCGTTCCTGCCTTTAAATTAGGTCAGTAGCATATCCTGCCGATTGAATTGCAAACTGCTGAGCATACATTCACACATCACACACACACACACACACACACACACACAAGCGACCCTACTCGTCTCAATAACTCCTTTCGACTATTATTCTGTTCTTTTCGCAAACTAACACCCACTCAATAAAACTAGGTGCAAATGCGTTTGTGTGGTAGGTATAATTTTAAAATGTAGTGCTGTGTTGCAAGATTTACTTAGTTAAGTCAGACACAGCAGCGCACACCGAGTTCACTTTGGAATTGTTGAGTGAAAAAGGCTCCCGCGTTCATATTGTATTTACGAGGTAACTGAAAAATCTGCAAGCCTATTGTACAGAGAATACGAGGGTGCTATAGCTGTAGTGAGAGAGAAAAGAGAGAGTGTATAGAAAATTCCCTTTTGGAGAGACGTGTTGCAACCACATGAAATTCGGCTGCCACCAAATAACCTTAATGGGGGATATTGAGCGCAACTAAATGCTGTTTAGCTACCTACAAACCGGCTGGCTGGCTGGCTGATGGCTGACTGGCTGGTGGCAAGTGACTTCTGTTGCATGCGATGTCACAACATTCAGTTCAACTTGGACGGGCAACGCGTTAGCACGTAAAAGACGGGCGCGTTGTTTGAATTGTAGCAATTAGTTAGTGGTAGAAATTCCCAAATAAATTCCGAGTGTTGGAACGTGCGCGTAGAACAGTGAACATAAACAGAGCAACCCTCTACGTGACATATGTGAATTAAAATAAACATAGCATTTATTTTAAAAATTAATACATTACATAATACATTAAAAAACAACAAATTGTTGGTGTAGTAAAAATACTGCTATTACTGTATAGAATTACAAAATTGAAAGTGTACAATTGCAAAAATTTTAAAAATGGAATTCACAACAACAGCGGATTACCTTTACGACACCACCACCTTCGCACCATCAACCAAATACGCTGACGATACCACCGACTTCAACGATTTCAATGACTTCACCGACTTGGCGGCAGTCACGCCAAACAGCATATTTGACCGGCTGCTACACTCCGGCGAACAGTTGACACACAACCAAATCACCTTCGAGATACCATCACATCACGATCTCGAGCACATCAACACGTTGCATACGTTCAATACGCTATTGCAGCGCATCGGCAATGTGGCATACGACACTGTTGCTTCCGCCAACGCACATAGCCGGTCAGCCAGCGCTGAGGAGCAGCCGCTACGTCCATTTGGTGTGGATGCGACTGGTCAACGCATTACCAGCGAACAAATATCGAAGAGTGCTGTCTTGAACTTGGCCGACCTGAAGAATGGTGGTGGTGTGGGTAGTGTGGGTGGTAGCTTCTTGGAACGGCTATTCGGTGATGCCGATATGCATACGGTGATCAATTATTTGTGGATTGGTGTTGTCACTGCACTGGTGGTGCTATCCGTGATTTTCGTTCTATTCTCCTGTTACTTTTATCGCAAATTCAGGCAATGGAAGAAATGCAGTAAGTACAACACGTAAATTAAGCGCTAGGTAGTTTTATAAGTAGATATACATACATATCGCACGTTTAATAAAGGGAATTAATTGGGAAGTTATATTTACAGGGAAAATGTCATAAAATTAAGGAGTTTGATGAGAAGAATGCAATCAGTTTAATATGTAGAAAAATAAATTTCGCAAGAGTACCTTTTTTGTACAAAAACTACATTAATGGATTTGTCAAAGTTTTATGTCGTTTTCATACAAAACAAAAGCTTATGTCGTAGCAAAAATGCATGGCTTAAATCCAAAATCGACTGTAAAATGTATGGCTGTATTCTAATCGGAGCAATAGCGAAAAAATATGTTGAAAGAAATGGTTAAAATATAAGCCTGAGCAAAATTAAAGTTAAATTTATAAAAATATATTTTTGTAGAAAATTTTAACCCATTAACTCCCAGCTAAAAGTGTCGTTTTGCAGAAAAGTCGTTAGAGGGTTAAGATGTTCCAGAGACTTACTCGCCGAAAAATTTCACTAGGGATCTTCTTAGACAAAATTTGTGTGCAATTAAAGTCGAATTCTACATAAAGTAAAATAACAAATAGTTTCACATAAAAATTAGATAACAGCTCTGTTAAGTTACAATGTTAATTTTATTGTAGAAGAGCATAAATAAATGTTGCATATTTCAAGGAGTACATAGATAGGGCTGTTGTTTTGTAACCGACTAACAAAAGAGCACTCCAAGTCGCATAACATTTCCTTTGTGTTGAAAAATCAACCCGGATTCCTTTTAAGAATGTAAATCGAAGTGCTAGCAAATTTTTGACTGATTTGGTTTTAAATTTAAAAATACTATGTCAATAAAAACAAAGTTGGTATTGAAACGGCATATCCCATGTATTTTCTTAGGGTTCAATCACAATAGCGCAGATTTTTTTTTATTTCACAACACTGGACCTCAGGTTGGATATCATTTTACCGAGTTGACTTAGCTCGCATAATTTTCCGAGTTTGTGTTATTGCTTTACATGCCATTGGTTATACAACCTAGAGATCTGTTGCCAGTCGGTTACAAAAAAACAGACCTTTTGTTTTTTTATATTTTCTGTGGACTTTTTCGTGCTTCGTATACAGAAATTTTCCAAAGTTTATATGAAGAAAATTTTACTATAAAACATTCCTCAAGCTATTAGAACATTTAGTTTTATTGATTTTTGTTTTATATCAACAATAATGTTTGTGCTCAAGGTCAGTTTTTATTGAGAGAGTATTGGGAAAAGGCAACAAGAGTCAGAGTGGTAGAAATTATAGCTGCTATTTCGGAGATCCCCATATCTCAGCATCCCATTTCTTTCTAGACTCTGCCCGGGCTTAAATTCGCAACTACCGACTTGCCGTGCAAATAAGCAGCCAGTCATATAAAACGAAAATGTGGACTGCTGTTGATTTTCCCCTATTTTCTCGCTCTGACTGTTGTTGCCTTTTTTCCAACACTTTTCTAATTAAAACCGACCTTGGTCCCAAGAATTATAGCCTTGGGTCCAAAATTAATTGTCCCGAAAAATTAATATAAAGTATAAGCTTTTGTGAGACTTCATTAAAAGTGGCAATTAATTGGAGTTAGTTTAAGTTAACCAATACAATACAACAAAAATTGCCTGAAAATATTTGTTTGGTTCAATTTAACAAATTCGATGGAAAATTTAAGTTGCCGACATAATGAAGCTTTCTGCTCAAATTACTTATTTATTGCAAGACATGACAGCACAACGTAAAGTAGTCAAATGCTTTAATAATTAATTGCCTTCGTCTCAGTTAACTTGCGATCCAGAGGCATCAATACTTTGTACTTAATTATTTTACGCAGCTATGTTAATTATTCAGAGCGACACCTCGATAGAGGCGTGCCAAATCCCACCCGCCCTCACACACAGCAGTTGAAGCTATAAGTTCGGGAGGTAGGGACGGACACTTGACACGCTGTTGAATTAGGCGTATAAATATAAATAGACCAAATGCAATGCCATGTAAATATAATATAATTATGCAAACAAACACTAGAAAAAAAAAAAACAAAACGACAGGCAATAAATTTTAGCGAGAACTAATTCATGGCAATATGTACTCCTCGCAAAAGCAAATCCGCACTTCACTTTGTTTTGCGAATTGTCGGTAAGCAAGACGCTAATTGATTGCCAGTAAAGTCCACCACACAACTTACAGCACAATCCACATAAATAAATATAAGTGGCTAAAATAGATGCGAGAGTCAGTGGGAATACAAAGTGATAAGCTGCGAAATGTCAGAGTTGCTCAGAAATCACTTGTTTATTTTGTGTGTGTTGTTTTTTGTTTAGTTTACGCTCTGACAGCTTAATAAATGCGACTAATGCCCAAATTTACTACCTGATTCGTAAAGCTGCTTAAGTATTTATGGGATATAGTCGAGTTATTATTGTGTGGACTTTTTGTTTGTTTTTGTGTTAGTTAAAGCTCAATTTACACGTTCAAAGCAATTGCTTTGAGGTTGCTCACTCGGCGGCGAACAGGAAGAACTACATAAAGCTAACAAATAGAGTACAATAAAAAAATGTGTAGCATACATTTAGGTTCACAAAGCCATGTGTATGGATATACATCCAGTTATACGCTTAGGTTAGATAACTACCGATATCTAGCTGACCTACAAACCTAAACTTACCTTTTTTGCCAGAGCACTAAATTATAAATGACACATGTCCAGCAGTAAAAGCAAGGCAAAAGCGAAGAAGGCCAAACCGAAATGGACGTGCGGCGAAAGTCCGCAGGGAGTTTTGGGTGGAGAGGGAAAAGTTGATAAACTCGATGGACACCTAGCTGAGCTAAGAGCGAACTCAAGCAGAGCACGACTACTACAACTAATTCAACTAACTGAACTAATTAAGCTTTTATGGTTAGGCGCCTATATGTAGGCAATGCACGTAAGCAAACACAACGCTAATAACACAATAGGATAAACATTACGTGGAATAGTATAGTTGCGTGTTAGTGTATGAGATATGTGTGTGCTTAGTAGATATGAGTGCGCTTGGTAAATATTTAGCCACACATTCTCACTTGAGTTGAGTGAACGGAAACTAAGCCGCAATACAAACAATTAATATGATAGATCTCTTGAACTCCATATTATTGAACTTTCGCCCACACACCCCTACTATGCTTCACACACAAACGCACGCACAGCTACAAATGTGCTCTGCCAAAGGTGTGGCACAAGTATTTTGTTAGTGTATTTTGTAAGAAAAGTTTCTCTAATACTCGTTAGCGAAAATTGACAGTTTGACTGTTCGGTTGAAGACATTTGCCAAAGTGCGCCAAAATGTGACTAGATTTGTATGTGAGTGGGCTGCATAAATTGTACAAAAACTCTGCCTGGTTTTAGTCTCGGAAAGTAAGAAGTTACTGCCAATAACCTAATTGCACAAAAAGAAGCGCACATTAAACAAGACGCACCGTAAAAAGTTACACCACACACAAATGCGCTAACAATGTGCGGCAACGCGCTGTCTACTAGCACGTTTTTAGGCGCTGGCTCAGGTTCTCTGACATTTTGCTGGTATTAAGTGGGATCTACATTAAATGATTTATAAAAGTTGTTGCAAAAAAGAGGCAAGCATGCACACGCACATTGGCATAGTATATGGCATACAAATTACTTGGCCGCCAAAAATGCGCAACAAGTATTGACGAGAGTGAATTATTGAACACGGAATATAGGTAGGTAGGTGGAAAAATTAAATTTGCCAAACTGAAATTGAAAGGCTAAAGGTTGAATACTTCTTCGGAAATCTATGACTCGCCGAAGTGAAAGAGTCAGACTCATACAGCGTAATTACATGGAAAATATTTTCGTAGAACGTTTTAAACCAATAACCCCCACCTAAAAGTGTTATTTTGACCTTAATTTAAGAAACCCCTCAAAAGCCAAATTTCAAAAGTCGTTAAAGGATTTCAATATTCTAGCAAATTATTCTTCGGAAAATCTCAGTATGTAATATTTATTTACTCAAAAAAATTCGAAATTTCTGACAAAAAAAGTTTAAAATAATTAAAATTTATGGATTTTTTTTTAAATTTTCGCGAAAAGACTTGAATTGAAATATGTATGTATATGTTTTAATACCAACTATCAGAAAATTACTAAAAATTTCTGATAACATATTTCGAAATTTTGTTGAAAATTTGCATGTTTTTTTTAATTTTTGCGCGAAGACTTCAAATAGAATTTATATGATTTTTGTTATAAAATTAATTACATTAGCTACTAAAAACTTTATAAAAATCTTGATCAAAAAGTATAAAATTTGGATGCAAATTTGCGGGATTTATGAAATTTTTTTAAAATGCAAAGAATTTTTTAATTACCAGAAAATGTCTAAAAATTCTGATGAAAAAGTTTGAATTTTGGTTGAAAATTTGAGGCATTTTTTAAATTTTTGCGTGAAGAATGAACTTTTGACTTATATGGTTTTTATTATAAAATTAACTATATAAATCTGTTACTTATATGGTGCTAAAAATCGTAATTAAAAAGTTCGAAATTTCGTAGAAAATTTGTGAAGTTTTTTAAATTTATGAGCGAAATCTGAAGTTTGGATTTATATGGTTTTTGTTATAAAAATTAACTATATCAAGTATCGAAAAGTTTCGAAAAAATTATGCGTGAAGACCGAAGTTTGGATTAATATAATTTGTATTGCAAAGATAATTATAATCGTGATAGAAAAGTTTGAAAATTTACGGAAAACTGAGTTTTAAATTTATACGTGGTTTTATACAAAAAAAAAATATTAATTTTAATTACGTTAAAATTAAAAAATTTGAAGACTTGTCAAGATGTTGCGCTGCTATTATTTTGAGTGCCACTGTAGCAAAGAAAAAAAGTAAATTGAAATAAAATCAAAGCAAAACTTGTACACAAAAAAAAACGCATGTTTCATTTGTTTTCAGGGATTGAAACATTTTCCATGAGCCGCCTTTAAAGTGTTTTGCATTTATTACTTGCTTTGTGTATTCTCTAAAGTATCAGCTAGATATGCATGAAAAGTTTGCCATAACAAACTTATAAAAAATTTGACGATTTGCATACGTCATTCAAGTGCTGCGATAAAATTCCAATGTCAACAATAAAAAAAAACTGACCTAAAATACGCGTTCAAGCGTATTTTAAAAAATATGTAAATAAGTTCGCGGGAAAAAAACTGAATTCTTTCTATGTAGTTACGACCTTTTTTTTCACATTGAAGAAAAACAACTCTATGCTGTGAAAATATTCATATATTTTATTTACATGAAAATTCATCATCATCATCATTGGCAAAAATGGCATCGCTGCTGGCAACACTTGTGCGATATTTTACGATTAATTGCTGCGCGTAAATTAAAAATACACACACACACATACACTCACACATGCATGTAGCATAGATGTGTTTGTATTTTAGCCACAGCCAGTGGAAAGTCAGGCAGCGGTCGTTGGCTGTTAAATTGACGTAGTACTACTGCGCCTTTGTATACTTTATGGCCCGCAAATAGCGCCAGCTTGGTCAAAAAAAAAAAAAATTATAGTAAATTCACACAAGCGCCCACGCGTGACCCTTGAATTCAGGCACGCGTGCCACAAGCGAGGTGTACAAAAAAAAACAAATCCAACTGAAATTGATAATAAATGAATGCGCATACACATAGGAAACAGTGGCTCAAAGCGAAACTCGTAGAGTGACTTTTTTTTTTAATACTTGCACTGTTTTTCATTAATTTTTTAATTAAATGTAGTGTAACATTAATCATATAAATCAGAGTTTTAAACTTTATACAGAATTCACGAAAATTTAAGAACTTCAAAAAAAAAAAAAAATATCGAATTTTAAAAAATTTGAATCAGGGTTTTTTGAAAATTTTGAATACATTTTTTTCGATATAAACCAAAGTTTTAAAGTTTATAAATTCAACAAATTAAAAAAAAAGTATCAAATTTTCAAAAAAATTTAATCAACATTTTTAGAACTATTTCGATATAAATCAAAGCTTTAAACTTTATGAAAATTTCAACTAATTTCACCGAAAGTTTAAATTTTTAGAAATATTTTGGGTATGCAGTTTTGTAGGTAACGAAATTTTCGTATAATAAAGTGGAAGTTTGGTAATTTTTTTGCTGATAGTGTTGCGCATTTACTTTCATATAAAACTAAATTTTGTTCTTGCGTTATGTGGGGAAAAATGCGCCACACCATCATCAAAGAAATTAACGGTAATTTTAAGCCCTTTTAAACCATACACCATATTATACTAAAATTGAACTGGCTATGCAGTTTTGTATACTTGAAAAGCTTCTGAAATTTTAAACTCTTGAAAATTAGATGACATGTTTTTTTTTTAATTTTTTGGTTTTTTATGAAGTCTGAAGCTTTGATTTTAGTGATTTATATGAAAAAAATGTACTTGAAAATTAATATTAAAAAAAAAGTCGTTGTACGAATTTTGTTGGGAGCCACTGTATGAATATGGATAGATGTGTGTAAGTGTGTATAATTTACGAAGGTATGCAACATACATTTGGACGCATATGTCGAATATGTAGTTACTTTTTTACGCGCGCACATATGTATAAAAATCATATAAATTTAACATTCAATTTTTTTTTACGAAAGCAACTCGCGGTCATATGTGAACGCCATATTTGCATAAGAGCCATTTTCGTTTAATGAAACTGCAAGCTGCGCAAGAATATGCAATGAGAAATGACTGCCAACACTTTAACAGCACCAACACCAAAAACACCCAACTAAACTATGCATATTTGTTTATTTCAATTGGCTTGCATTTTATTTGATTTCAATGAAAAATATTTTGCAAAGTTAAATAAATATTTTAGTTCGTTAGCTGGCTACATTTAGGCGCATTGAAGCGCGCTAATCGTAATCAATTAAAATATTAAGCGCATACTTCAAAAACAAATGAAGGCAATTAGTTTTATTCCAGTGAATGGAATACTTCAAATTCTACAGCTGTTTAAAGATTTATGGTGTAGGTATTTAGTATATGCAATTTTATTGAAAAATATTTGAATACGACTGACTTTGCTGTTTTTGTTGTCAATGCTTTTAAGTTTTTTTCACCGTAGCTTCATTATTTATTCATTCCATTCCGTACGCCTAGCTGTGTTTGGATATTCGAGCGTTGCTTTGTTTTGAACGTTTGTGTTTGAAGCGGCAGTGGTTAAATGTCAGCAATTTCCGACATCTGAAAATGTGAATAAATTTTTTATCCCTTTTTGTTTTAAAGGAAATTGCACCTACTGGCATACAGAACCTTTTAAATGCAGTGTCATTGCGCCTAAAACAGGCTATGGAGAAGCAGATATTTTTTTAATACGCTGCAATTTAAATTTAATGGTCCGTTGCTGTTGCGAAGATGTATGTAGTTTAAAAAGCAGTCAGCTACATTCGCAAGTGTATATACATATGTATATTTTGTACACATACAGTTGTGTTCATAAAAATAGTAGCGAAAAAAATATATTGACGCATTGACCTTTCCTTACTTGGTTTTAAGTATTTTTTTTATAAAAAATATAATTAATTCTATAGCAAAAAAAAAACATGCAAGACGAAGTCTCAAACTTTCTGAAAAATGTTTCAAAATTATATAAATTTAAAAAAATATATCATAAAAATTTCGAACTTTTTAATCCGAATTTTCGAGTATGCAGTTTTGTAATGCATTAAATTTTATTAAAATTTGATTTAAAAACTTAGAAATTTTCATGACATTTTTTTTTTATTTTTCGTATTTTTATAATTTTTCTAGAAAGTTGGAAACTTTGACTTACATGGTTTTCGTTAGCTAAATATTTGTTAAAAATTATTAAAATCATATAAAATAGAAAAAATTGACAATATACATTTAGCTACTATTTTCATGAGCACAAGTGTACATAGGCATGTGTTTGTATCGCTTATGTAAAATATTGTTTTTTTTTTTGTTTTTGTTTTTGAATATGGTATTCCCGCATGGGTATACTTATTTTATCATTTCTCTGCTTTGTTTGCTACTTCACTGAAGCTCTATAAGTTGCATGAATGCCGCTCTTTTCAGCACTAATGGAGCATACTCGGTTGCACATTTACATATGTCTGTATGTATCTGTGTACGAGTATGTATGTTTGTATGCACATCACATTGAGAGTGTGTGCTAATGTTGTGATGGGCGAAAAGCGTTAAACCGCTGAATTTTTTCTTCTCGTCTAGGCTATCTATTGCAATTGTAAAGGTTGTAAAGAGATTAAATTTTCCTTTATTTTAGAACTAAGGTAAACCTATAAAGTTTTCGTCAGCTAAAAAAAATGATCAAAAATCAACAAGAATTTTTAGACACTTGAAACTTGCCTCCTAATATAGTAGAACTGAATTTGCTGCCCATACTTGATTTTTTTTTGAGTAATGGGTTAGAAATTTTGATGAATTTTTTTTCAATTCTTTTTTTATTCTTAAAAAATTTATAGAAAGTTTCAAAATCGACTTAGATTTTGTTATAGAATTAACTATACTTAAAAAATAATAATTAAAATCAGAAAATGAAAGGAAAAACAAAATTGTCAAAACTTGACTACACAGGTTTGTATCGCAAGAGAAAGAATTGACGAATGAGAAATATGCAAAATCGAAACAAATGGCAAAAACTTTAACTGGTTGGCAAACAGCCATGCATTTTTTTGCGAAACTTTTCTTTTATTAAAAAACGTGTTAAAGTTTAATAAAATTTTTTTTTCGTTTTAAACAGCTTGAGAATTAAGGGGGAAAATTGTTTTAAATTATTTAGGACGTCTTCAAAAAAGTAAATTTTCCGCATGTGTTCTTATTTGATGGCATTATTAAAATTTCTAATTTTCAACTGTTACCAATATTAATAGTTAAATTATAATTGTGACGATAAACTTAAGAGTTTTGATATTGGTATCGTTAATGATAAAAAAATCGATAACGATAACTAAATCGAAATTAAAAATTTATCGATTTCGAAGTAAAAATCAAAAGCAAATATCGATAACAATGTCGATAAATATTGCAAGTTTAAAGTTTATTTTACATGGTTTTGAATATTTCACATCACACTTAGCTGATATTTCATTTATTGAATCCATCTGTCTAAACACTATGGAAAAACTGCTTGCCTCGCATATATTGATTCAACTTCTCAGCTACTCTTCCTCCCGCAAAACATAAACTCAAACAATTATTATTGAATCGCGCAAAACTATTCATGCCTTACTATTGCGTACAACAAGTGTTTTCGATCAATGCAAGAGGAAAACGTTTGACAGCGAAGAAGAAAGGAAAAAATGCATAGAATTGATGTGAAAGCTGTAAAACGATGCAGTTTGTAGTATTTGATGAAACAAGTGTCTCACACACACACACACCACACACTCGTACATGCATGCATTTATGTATATGTAGGTAGGTAGATACTATAACTAAACATCGTTCATAACACATTCTGCTCTGATTTCCCCTATTTTATTTGTATTTTAAAATTGTGTGTCCCACATTTTCCTGACTCCTTCTGTCGTGGTTTTGCTGCTAACGAAACAGCATACTTGTCGTACAGCTTGTGACAGCTTCAATATGTGTATTTTGTAATTTTTATTTTTCATCTTTCTACTTTTCTACTCTTCTTCTTCTTCTTCTATGCACCGCAGTGTGGAAGGCATTAAGTTCTCAAGTTGCGCGTAGCACATCCCGTTTTTTTTTTGTTTTATTTCATAAATTCTTTTTTCCACTGCTCTTAGGGCAACCATGACTACACCTTTTATCGATTATCAATTAAAGCATATGCTGCTTGAAGAAGGATGCTATCTTTGTTACTAGTTTTTTTTTTAAATTTTTTTAATTTTTTTTTTGTTGCAACAAGCGCACTTACGTAAATGCGCGTTTACCTCGCCGCAGAATAAACAATACTTGCGGTATGTGTGTTGTGAATCTTTAAGGATACTTGTCATAAATATTAAACACCTTTGATTGACAGCTCTGCTGCTGCCAGCTCAAAACCGATTTTCTGGGCTCTGCCTGGTTTTTGTGGTCTTAAGTCGTTTAGGGGGATTTAAAGGATTTTATTTTCTGCTAGCTGCATGTCAAGTATTTTACAACTTTATCGTTTATGCTATGTGAGTGTATTGTGTGATTAAGAAAAAAAATCGTATGTTATTATTTGTAATTGTATTGATTTGTGCAAAGGCTTTATACTCAAAAGTTTTAATTTATTTATTCAAAGCACAGCTGCTCTCAAATACACTTACTTACATATATATACCTGTGTTCATAAAAATAATAGCAAAATGTATTGAGAAGCTTTAACTACTACGTCTTTCCTTATTTTAATCATTTTTATAAAAATCATTTTATATTAAAATCATTTTTTATAAAAGTTTTTTTTTGTATAGAGATTAATTTTTTAAAAAAATTAAAAAAAAAAATTATTGAGAAGCTTTAACAATTACGTCTTTCCTTATTTTAATCATTTTTATAAAAATCATTTTATATTAAAATAATTTTTTATAAAAGTTTTTTTTTTAATAGAGATTAATTTTTTATAAAAATTTAAAAAAAAATTATTTTTCATAAGAAGTACCTATTAAAAAAAATATTTTTCATAAAAAGTATTTTTTTTTATAAAAGGTATAGTTTATACATTTATATTTTCAATAAAAGTATAGTTAATTCTATAACAAACACTAAGTCGGAGTTTCACACTTTCAAGAAAATTCATACACAATTAAAAAAAAATGTGATAAAAATGGCTAACTTTTCACGCGACAAATTTTATTTTCATGTATTATATGGAAGAAATGGCGCAACACATTCTGCAAAAAGAATTGTCAAAAATCAACCAGAATGTTCAGTTCCTTGAAACCTGCATTTGGTTATGGTAAAACTTTCTAAAAATTCAGAAATCCGGATGACATTTTTTTAAGTTGTCGAAATTGCATAAATTTTCCCGAAGGCTAGAAATTTTGGCATACTGGGGGTTGTTTTAGAAATACCCATACTACATACTATATTTTTATAAAAGTATTTTTATTTACGGTTAAAATTAAATAAGGATAAGGTTCAAAAAACGTAATGCTTGTATCTGCTGCATCATTACTTAATAATTCGAGAAAAATGGGATTCCATTCACTTCCATGCATTTTTCACACCGTTTTTGACGTTTGACGTTTCATGGGCCACCAGCGTGGGCCTCCACGCCAGGGTTGTATTTTCTCTAACGCTGCTATCTGTTTAATGTGCCTCAGTTGCTGTGTGAAAAGCTAAAGAAGAAGAAGACTATTGTACGTAGCTTTATTGTTTGACAGACCATGGACCCCTACGAATAGAAAAAAAATCAACCCTGTTACTGGGTACCGGTTCAATGTTATTACATGCATAATGATATTATTTTTATGAACACAACTGTACATTCAAAATTACAACTGTCTATTTAAGAAATTTATGTCCAATGCATTAACCAACTTTCCTCTCTCTTTCTCTCTTCCAGACAAGGATATACGCAATCATTTGAGCAACGACATGTACACCGATGGCCATCTTGTCGTTTGTGATCGTTTAATGGACGCCCATGGCCAACATCCGGCAACAGCTGGTGCTGTTGCTGCTGCTGCCTATTACCAGCAAATGGAATCGCCACCCTGTTACACCATCGCCACGGGCCTACCGACCTACGATGAGGCATTGCATCATCATCAGCATTTCTCCTATGGCATGAAATGCATGTATCCTTCCATTACGGCTGTACATCATCATCCAGCTATAGCTGGTGTTTATGCCACCAACTACAACAACCACAACCACAACAACACCAGCAATAATAATAATCATCACAATGCCACAATAACTACATTGCTGAAGCAGCAAAGTGGCGGCGAGCAATGGCAGCAACAACAGCAGCAACAGCTAATGAAGCAGAAGTCATACAAAGTGTCAGCATCGCCCACGGACGTGGAGCGAGAGGAGACATTGGAATTGAATATGGCAACCACCTACGACATTGCAGAGCTACATGGCCTGAATTTGCCGGTAGGAGCAATGGGCGTTGCAGCGCCGTTGTTGGGTGTCAATGCCAGCGTTGAGAAGGCGTCAGCGCTGGAAGAGGTGATTACCATACGGCTGGATGACATGACGACACCAACAGCAACGCTGCCGGCCACAACAGCAACGACAACGAGACGACCACTATTCTACTATAATGGGCAGAGAGGCGGCGGGGGCGGTGGCGTCAGTGGTGGTGAGGAGCAGCAGTGCAGCGCCGCGACGATAGCGTGATCGCATTAAACACGCACCAACGCTTCGTACGCGTCGAAAGCCTCGAAAGCCTCGAAAGCCTCAACTCAACTGGTGCGCCTGGTGCGCCTCGAAGGCCTGGTGGGTCGAACTGACTGAGGTCGTATTGTAAATATGTATGTTTTGTAAATATGCAGCCGATGGATGTAAGATAAATACATAAGCTATCCAATACGAGTAAAATTTCACAATCGAACAAAGTTACTAATTAACGTAATGACATTTCGAATGAATCTGTAAAATGCATCATTAGTTATTTCACATTTACAAAATACAAACAGATTTTTTTTTTAATTACATACTATTATCGTTTCCTCTGCAACTGATTTACTGAATTCGAAAAAAGTACAATATTTACATATCGATTTTTTAATTATCATATCAAAGACTGTTAATTTTTTGTTTGTTTTTTTTTTGGTTCTCGATTTCATAACCATCTCGTGTTTAATACAATATAATTTAATTTATTTTAATTTGGAAAAGACTGATTGCCCATTATATTTATAAATAGTTTTGTAATTGCATGTAAAATATGTATGAATGTCTAGGTATAATTGTAAGCATTTAGTTAGCAAGCAAATTCAAGTAGTAAATTATATGTATATGATCAACGATTTGTAAAACCTAGCTAAGCATAGTATTTAGTCTCAATTTAAGAAAACTCAAAGAAATATTAAATTATACAAATTTCACACAATTTAAAAGTTTGTTTTGGTTTTTTATTTCCCTTTTGATTGTTCTTTGTTTTATTTCAGCTTCAGTTTTCACCTTTCAGTTTTCGGTAGCTATAATTAAAGGTATTGAAAACATTACACACATACAGCTACATACATACATACATAATATACGTACACTCACTCACACCATTCCATTACTGCTTACACAAAATATTTCCATAAAAGTTTGCACCGCTTTGCCAATGTATTAAAATTCAAAACTGGATGTCTATGATATGCGAGGTTTGTCTGAATAACTGAAGGAGACATTTAAGGACGGAAGTAATGACGCAAGGGCGTACATTCTTGAAGCAAATCTTTGTTTGATTTCTCCCACGTTGAGATAACTTCCTGGTTTAATTTGCTACGATTTGGGCTTTGTGCAACATTTTAAAATTACGATATTTACACATAAAGAATGTCATATCTATCTGTAAAACAATTTGATTTATTTGGAATTATACGTATATTAAAAATTAATTCGCTAAGTTAAAAAATATTTATTAAATCCATTAAATTCATGCTAAATTGTTTTTTTTAGGTTAATTTTTAGGCTTTGTAAAAATTAGGAAAAAGGCATACCGTATAGGCTTGAATCATACGAAAAGATTGGCGTCATTCTCAAAATTTTCTGTGCACTCAAAAAAAAAATAATTGAATAAAATCAGTAATTAAAAGCGGAAAAAAAACATTCCAATAAATTGTCGTCTTACAAATATTTACTAATTTTTGGGGAAAGCAGATTTCTTTTCGTGTAGGTTTTTGTTCAGTTTGATGAAACCTTTACAAAATCGGAGAAAAATATCGCAATTTGAAGAAAAAATTACCTCAAAAAAAGAAAAACTTTTCTTAGGTTCGTTTGTTTTTTCGATGTGCTAAAAGAAAATGCATCATGTTCACCGAATCGACGAAGCAGTCTTAAAATTGTTGGTATAACACTTCTATAAATGAGCGAAGTCATATCCGGTTTTAGGACAAAAAAAATCTATATATATTTTTATCTTTCATGTTTCCCCTAGTTTTTTATAAGCAAAATATACCTTTAAATGATTTTTAATGTTTTAAGATGAATGTGTAACCCTAAATTAAAATAAAAATAAAAATTGGGTGATGCCATCCGGCTAAGATTATCAAAGATTGATTACTTAGAATGGATATCAATATAAACGCGTGGACTGGTGGTCGTCGTTGGAAAGTTTTTATTTTGATTTAAGTTTCGATTTATCTCCGGATCCGAAAATGACAGCGCCGTACGCGCTCTTCGAAAAACGTGCCCTCAATTACTTACGGAAAAATGGTCACTCCCGAAAAATGAGGAAATCTACCATTTGAAAGTAAACTGGAAACGTTTCCAACCGTGAAAACTCAAGGGAAGGATGTATAAAATATAGACCGTTCCTTTTCAGAGACAGATTTGTGACATGTTTCATTTGACAACCTGCAATTATCGAGGGGGATAACTGCATTCTAATGGCATGGGGTGTTAAAAAGAAATGGGGTATCTCATTTAGCGAGAGTACTGCCAACATTTCGCGGGTTGCTTGCACCAGACTTAAGGAGATCCTCGCATTTTATCTAAACTTATTTCTGTGCTAACGAAAACAAAATAATTTTATCCAGTGTGCAAATTTGCCTAATTATTAGAACATAAATTATAATTTCAATAAAATTTCCCAGCACTCAGTAAATTAAATAAAAGCCGCTAATTTACCCAGAGCAAGTGGTTTTTGGACAGCTCGTAGACGCAGTATTTTTACGCAACCCTGCTGTATTCTTCCCAATAGTGGTTGGCTAGTGCGAAATCAGTTGATTTTTGACATCCAACGCTCAGAGTGAGAATATTTTAGAATATTTTATTTTATTTACTTTACTCACTGGTCTGTTTTGGATTCGGTTTCTCGCTGCTGTTGAAATTAGTCGCAGTGCTGCCAATAGCTTGCATTAAAAAACGTTACGATGAACAGTAGAACTGCCCAATTATTATTTTTTTTTTGATGCGCTCGTGAATTTCGTAAGACATGCAGTGCAACTATAATACTACGATTATACCATACCGATATCAAAAAGTACAAGTACATATGGATATTTTAAAGGAATTTAGAAGCATCCTTTCCTCAAAAAAAAAAAAAATCATCGGAATGAAAAACGATTACGAAAAATTGGAACTCAAATACAAACAAAACAAATCGTTAAACCTAAACTGACATGTAACATTTTCAACTGCACAATACTTAGAAACATTTCTGCGAATACATCAAGCACAAAAATATAAAAAACACATAAATATTATATAAAAAATCACACTTAAATCTAATTAAGCGAGCTCAGTAAGGGTTTCAAAACTCATTTTCTACTACGAAATAGGCAGAATATGCTAGAAAAACTCGGTTTCAAATCTAATAACAGCACATTTTGATGGATGTATTAAGTTATGAAAATTATTGAATTAGAAATATCTAAAAGTTTGACTACAATCAGCGAGTGTTGTTAAAAATAAAGATTTTTTATATTTAACTTTCGATCTGTATCAAAACTTATGCACATATGTATGTAAATATGAATAATATAAAAAAAATGTAAATCAATAAACGACAAATAGTTGATCTTACATTGAGTTTTATTAATTGAGAAGCATGAGATATAAAATGAAATTAAAAAATACTTCATTTCGCCCAAAATTACACCAGCAAATAATAAAATTTGTGTTCTTTGGTTTTGATCTTCTAGCTTCCGCATTCATCATCTAATCTGTGTAAGATTTTAATAAAAAGTATTACTAATATTTTCATCTAAATATGCAAAAACATTATTTTCGAAAAAAATATGACTCAAGAGCTATCCATAGTAAAGTATGTACGATATGTACTGTATATTTATATTTAAGAATACTTAAATTGTTGAAAAATTAACTGTACACAAAAATAAAACTATATAAAATTCGATTAGTTATTTCAACTGATTTTTCCAGAAAAATGATGACACACTGCCTAAATTTGATTTTGATTTATGTGACTAAATTTAATTCTCTTATTAATAAGATACTATAAATTTCGAGCAAATAATTCAAAAATGTTTTTCGAAATAAAATATCTAATATCATCAGTTTAAAAGTTCTATGAATATGTTTTTGTTATTGTAGCAGCTATACTAACCCCTATAAAGATCGGTTGAGTCACTGAGCGCTGTCATCGAAGTAATCTAACGGGAGGTCGTTTCGAGCGGGATCGGACCTGAAAAAGTGGTGAGTTAGATGAGTCAGTTTCAGTGGCATATGAACTGGTGGCTAGTATCGTGCGGGGACTCTTCATAAATAAGACATCTGCTTAGGATAGTGGGGTCAGTTCTGGTCTCATGTGGCAACTTGGGCTCGTCGTCTGCAAAGGATGGTGATTAAACTCTGATGACGACATTCATAGGGCTGGAGGTGATGACGACGTTGCTTGATCCCCCATAAATGTCGTTTAAGGGCTGTCTGAAGTTTGTCGGGTTCAACGATTGTTGTGGCAGTACCGAGTTTTCTGACATGGGTTCCGATAGGCCAGTGCCCTGTGACAACTGCCACGACGTATCGTTCATAACATTTGTAACGTTAGGCTTACCCTTCGCCAGAAGAATGGTTGTCCTTTTTATGTCATACTCGGGCCACGTCGACTTTGCAATTCCACATACCGAGCTATGCGCTACCGTTGAACAGTTAGCTGAATGTGGAGGAGGTAAATGCTTCTGTTTATTAATGCTATTGAAATTGCAATTCGCAACTCTTTGAGCTTGCAACTGCACCTTCTCTGGCTAGCTGATCCAGCTATCCCGCTTCTAGTGTAATGCTCAGAAACCCAAATTAAATCTCCTAAGAGATGATCTCAGGCTCCATTCAATAGCCTCCTGCATTGCTTAACCAGCTTCGTTTTGGTTGCGAAAGATACCAGAGTCGATATGACCATTCTGCTATCTGAGAAAATGGCTACACTATCATCTTGGAAATGAGCACGGTAGCGAAAACTTCTGTCTCTGGAAAACACTGGCAAACTGATACAGGTGGGAAGATTTCTCTTCTCCGTAGAAGTCTGAAAGCGCCCCCACCGCAACACCTGGCGCCATTTTGGAACCGTCGTGTATATGTGGTGATTTCAGGTAAAAATATCCAGTCCTCTATCCTAGTAAGATAAGATCGTGGCGGCTAAGAGATAAAGAATTTTACAATGCCCATTCGTCTTTGCTTTCCACAAGCGCAGTTCGCTGAGCCTTACAGCTGGCGCTGATGCAGAATGTATTATATGAAGATCTTTAGACAGGAGGTGGGGTTTCACAGTTAGGGCATCTATAGGACATATGCTCAATGTCCGCGTCACCCCAATGCACGCTGTTCTCTAACTTGACTAGGTTAAATTGGTTACGTAAGGCTGTCTACAAGAAGAGGAAATTATAGCATAAAATTGGACTACGGCTGTATCTAAAAATCATCTAATGTTCTTAATGGGATAGTTGACAGTTTGCGTTGCGCATTGGTTATCAATTTTTTTTTAGTATACTTTGTGATTCCGTATTTTTGTATGCCGCTAATAATAGGTGCTGCCGACTTGATTTGCTGCTGTCAAATTTGACTAAGTACTACCTACTTTTACTTATGCCCTAACATTTGACTGGCATCTATGGAATCACAATATACATACATATATATTTCAGAATATACGCCATACGTTCCAACGCGCGTAGCCCATCCGCTAACTATCATTCGCACGTTTTGCAAAGCTGCTGTTGTAGTTTCTGTTTTGCATGCAAATTACTTTGTCGCGCGTCAATAGTTCGTTTTCGTTTGCTCCCCGTAAGGAACATTCTTTTTTAAAAACTGCTACTGTATATTTTGCGTCGCTCATTAAGGTTTCTTTCATTTCACTTTTAACTGCAAACTCTTTGCTTTGCCTCTTTATTTACGTTTCTTATTTCTGTTTTCTCCGTTTGTTGACGTAGTCTTCATTTACTTGCGTTTTCGTGACTTACGACTTGCGACAACAAAATGTTGTTGTTTTTTTTATAAAATAAAACTACGTTTCGACTTGCCATAATATTCAGCACATTCGGAGAAGCATTTATGCCTTAAAGCACGTACACAGTATTTATTTATTTAAGAATGTGTAGATTTGTATGGGAATTTAATTACATTTATAGTTCTTGCATTGAATTGTAATTCATGACGTTCAAAATTTAGCGATACGCTTTCTGATTGGCTTAATTTGATTTGTGTAAAACCCGCTTTTGAAGTTGGTGAAAAGATGCGCATTTTTTTGCCTCAGTAATTTTTCAGCCTTGCTTATAAAATTCACACACATTCTGCAAAGTTAAAAAAAAGTTCATCAAAATTTAAAAATATTTAATTAAATTTCGGTTATTCAGTTTTGTAGACCACTAAATTTTAATAAAATAAGGTGAAAGCTATAAGTGGTTAAAATACTCGTTAAATACTGAACTTTGTACTAACGGTATTGCTTTTTTTCCATATAAGGGATGAACAAAATTAATGTGAATGTAAAAGAAACGAAAAACACTACCAGCGGAAACTATTATCAAAAATCATCGATAACTGTCAGCCACTTCCAATTTATACCTTGTTATATTAAAATTTAATGACCTACGAGACTGCGTACTCGAATTTTTTATTAAATGCTGATTAAAAAGTTATTGTTATAAAATCAGCTACATTTTGATAAAAAAAATTACTGAAATAATTTTTCGCCGACACTGTAATTTTTTAAATAAAACTTAACACCCTTATAGTCCTTTACTAAAAGAAAGCTTAGTCTCAAAAATATTTTGGCAGAGGGTTGCCGCCTTTTTGCGTTCACAATCTAAATATAATATTACAATATGGGTGAAAGTCTAATGGTCGCTCTTTTTCGAACTTGGAAGCAAAGATAATATGATACGAAACTCTCTCATTTGCTTGCTGAGAGCGTCCCTGAGTTCGTTCTTTGAACTGGCAACAAAACCGAATCAGGGGACCGATGAACAGCGGACACGCAAAAATTGAGCTACCAATGGTTATAATTGAAATCCACCACTTTTTATTCCGAAAACTCACTTGTAGTGCGATCAAAACAAAAAGTAAGTTAAATATAGTTTTTAAAATTAAAACCCATTTTCGCAGTAATTCTGAAAAATAATAACACTAAAGGAATGCGTACCTGTTTTGATGAATGAGTAAAATCAGCCAAATTCCTCAACTTTAGGAAACTATTGCACCGTATATGCCGAATAAAATAAAGCTTTAACAATTTATATTTAGTTTTTTTTTTGATTATAACTTAAACAATTTAATACGAAATAGGGAGTGATTAACAAACCATTTTTAGGGTAAATAAGAATATTACATTGTTCTTTGGTATGGCATACAAACGAAATCTGATCGCCATGTTACCAATACGCATGGAGCATGCTATTCATAAATCAAATGAGTTAGCCATAATTAGCAGGACACGAACTAAATATAAAAAAACTAAGCAATAACGCGGCACTTACACTTGGCTTCGTCCCGACAAAGCCATAAAAATGATAAGGACACCACTCAGGCGGTCTAAACACAGCGCCCGTGATCTAAATACAATTTACCTTCGGTCAACTTAAAATCGAACATTTGAAATAAGATGGTAGAATTGGAATTGCAGCATGAGTCACTCCAAGACCACCAAGTTGTGCGTATGTCTCTCGGCGACAGACGACAAATTTTTTTAAAATAAGATACGTACATATAAAACGAATGCCGCTTCTCAATTGAGATTCGTTGCTGTTGGAGCTGAGAATAAATTTTACGGAAAATTCTTTGGTTTACAAATAATGAGAAGTAATTAGTGATAACCGAGCTAGAAAGATTAAAACGGAAGTGCTTTTAACAAACACATTAACGTTTGAGTGATTAACCCAGCTATTCGCTGCAGCTAGTCTTGAACTAACGATTGCCATGGATATTGGGAACTATTACTAGCTCTTCGCTCATTTATTTCATTAATGTTTATTTAACGAATTCAACCCGAAAATGTCGTTCAACTGCTATAAAATTAGCCCACAAGCTATTTTCCATCTTCGGAATACATGTATGGGGCTATCTCTAAATCCATCGTAGTTCGAAATTTCGTGAAATCCGTTCATTGATAGTCACGAAAAGCTTGAGATGAGTAAATGAAAAAAATATGGATATACATAGTATCGATATTTTGAAACAATAGCGATATATGCGGAGTAAAAATCTCGATATTTCTGCTTTCAGGCACAATTATATAAAATATTGTAAAAATATTCGATAGTGAAAAAATTATGCATACTTGGCAGTTTTATTATTTCTATTTATTACCAGCAAATACCCGGCGTATTTTGTTACGCATCAAAAAAAAAAACACAAAGTATTAAATTTGATGTATTTTAGTACTAAAAAAATTTATTAAAAAAAGCTTCCACATTAGGGTGCATCGGAATTATAAAATGTTTTAAGTTTTAAGACTCCCGTCAAAATATTCCGAAGAATATGAAGATTTATCGAGTATCGATATTTGGAGATTAAAAATACCGATAAGGGCATTATTTTCAAAACAAATATCGATATTTTTTGCTCAACCCTAAGCCAGCGCGTTTAACATTAGTTCTAGCTTAAAAAATATTAGCGAGAAACGATAATAGGAACAACAATGTGCTGAGAATTGGGTAGCGAAAAGTAACCAGTTATATCACTAGTATTACATGCAAGTCTACACTCAACAAACTGCAGGGATAACACTTTTGTTTGTAAGTGGAGATTACTAAAAAAAAAACAAAAGCCAATCACCTTCGGTGGCGGCCACTAAATCAAACTGTTTGCATCTACCGCATGTGGCGTATTTATGTTTGGACGATAAGACTGGATTACGTTCGTAATTATTCTCTGTTCACAATTACGTCTAACTTCTGAAATGTCAAAGACGTCACTAGAATAACAAACCTGGCTAGAAGAATGTGTAAAAATTATGCATGTGCACTTACTTTCAATCACATATGTACTACATTCTGAGCATCCATTAATAATACGGCGACGCAGTAGATGACGTCTGAAGAATAATGCAAATAAAAATTTTAAAACAAATATGTGCGAGGTATTTTAATGACGTCAAAATCAATAATAGAATATAAACCAAAGTTCGTCTAATAATACTTTAAATTTAGTTATTAATCAGCTAATAGCTTTTAGTAAAAAATTATTATACAGGCAATAAATGTTTAATGGAAATCTCAAGCACAACAAAAATTTCAGGAAATTCTTTCGGGTTGTATGTATATAAGTAATCAAAATCAGAGGCACAATTCATATTTTCTCGGCGCTAAAGTACTCAGCAATAATTCTAGATATCCAACTTTCATGGAAGTCCCACGTGGAACAAAAGACCTGCCAAGGTCATTTCGGTCATTGGGCAATGCAAATAAGTTTTTGGCATAATGTGTGGTCTGCCATCAAAGAGTATCCACTGGTTTACGTGGAATTCCATGATCAGATCCATTACACTGTGCCACAATTTTGGGGCAACCGAAGAATGGATCACACTAGTTTTTTCTGAAAAAATCATCTATTCGAGAGTACAACCCCTAGCTGGGTTTGTAAAAGTTTGTTCAAAAAAAGAATAATTCTCTTTAACATTTAAATCCTCTAACGACTTTCAAGCGTTAAACGTTCTACAATGTTGAGTTCTGTGAGGCTGAGTGTTGGCTAAATTCCAGTACTGAGCTCGTGCTTGCTCCTTGTCGAATCTCAACTCAAGGCTACAAAACTGACGCCGCGTAAAGGTCTGAAATTTACTGCGAAGAAAATAGGGATATGCTTCACATTCAGGAGATATGTTTGGGTATTCGACGCCGAAAAATTGGCAATACTTAGGAATATATAACATTTGATGGTGTTTAACATTTCTGTTAGGGCGTGTTTGTAATAGAAATTCAAGAGAAAAAAGTCAAGGCTACAGTGCCAGAAAATAGTATTAATACAGAAATTTAATTTTTTCTCATAAAATATTTAGTGTTTTCCATGGTAAAACCTTTTCGTACATTTTTTTTATCAAAACATGGGCTATAAACTGCATACATGATTTTTTCCCCAAATTTTTTTGATAAGTTTAAAAAATTGTAGAATTTTTTTTTTTAATTTACTGAATTTTTATGAATTTTGGGCTTATATGGCTTTTGATGTAGAATGAGCTACATTTCGATAAAAAATTAACGAAAAAGTTTTAGCATGAAAAATAATGTGAATAATACTAAATTAAATACTTACTTTTTTCCGGCACTGTATATTTTAAACAAGCATTGCACTCGCTCCACATATGTAGGTAGAGTGAAATAAAATATCCCAAATTGAAATAATGAGAAATTACACTAAAAGCTGGGGAACTATTTATGATACTCCGAGCAACTATTTAAGCATTTTAACATCTTAATTCACTATAAACGTTCATTAGCAAAGCCATTAAGCATATTCTATGGAAATTTTGTTTACTTTCATCGCATGGCCTACGCTTGGCCATGAAAATGATTAGCAGCAGCAGCAGCAGCAGCAGGTGAAGTTAAATTTCGGTTTGTGAGTTTTGAGAGTCATAAACAACATTTTATTGAGTTCTGAAAACGTTGTGTTTCTACATATACATACACATGTTTGTATGACTACCTATATGTGTAGACCTGCATGCGTTAAATGCAATCAACAAAAGTTACCGTAATTCTCAGCAATGGATGCTACAGTCGCAAATGCATAGGTAGTTTTTCCTTAGCAGGATTGCATACCAATGTGACCGCAAAAGCCTTGACGTTATCGCGCGCTAATCGCAAACTATCATACGCATAAAAACGATACTCATAATTTCCCCTTATCCTTTTTCAATGTCATAGAAACGCTGTAGCAGCTAGTTTATCGCTTAAATTTCACTACACCGTTAACTCAAGTACCTTTTCAAAAAAGCAATTCAATGTTTAACCTAAGGAAATTCAGTGTCCTTCGTTAGCATTTGTACGCTTATAAATACTTTCGTGTTGAAGGCAAAAAATCATCTATTTCCTAAACACCCTTAAATTGCAGTGATTAGTACTATTATTAGTATTTTCGAAATTGTCATTCTTGAGCATCACATTTCCTATTACCGTTTGAGTGATGTTTTTTCCAGCTTGGTTGGAAAAGTCATATTTCGCTTGAAAATGTCATAGAATGTTTGCATTGTGACGACCCGTGAAAGTTAACTTACTGACGACACGAATTATCTCTTCAATGAACCGTAACGCAGTTAGTTTTGAATGCGAGGTGTGATTGAAAGTTGTTAACGAGTGTTACTTCTTGGAAGTATTAATGTTGACGTTAAAATGATTATTGTTGTCATTTGTCATAGATCATTAAGGTGCATAAAGTTTAAGGGTAAGCGAAATTCCTTACATTTTTCAGAATAGAGTGTTGTACATAAATAACATCACTGTAGCTACCTTGACTGCAGCAATCAGTTATTTTCTTAATTGTTTCGCGAATGTTAGATACCATGTCTTTATGTAGTTAACTAGTAGCTTGACACATTAATTGAACTACATATGTATGTACATATATAAACTATAGTAGTTCGTTCCGCATGCTATATACTATGCTGTGCTATGATTCTTACATGGTTGGAATTTAACGTTGTCTCCAAATTCAATTTGTAAAACTTTTTCTCCCAAGCATTACTGCCCATTGCAAACTACACTAAGTAATTGCAGAAGTCTACAATTCGGAGGAAATTTTATTTTCGATGCAAATGCAACCCTGTAAGGATTTTTTATCAGACATGAAAAACAGCAAATTTCGCAATAGAGTTTGGCCTTCAACTTAGTTGCTTGGACAATTTTCGAAGAGATACGCGTGGTTGCCAAGGCCTTTTGTGCAGCTTAGCTGCCCACTGCAGACTCGGATTTGGTGTCCGTTCCACCTTTCGGCAATTATCCTTTCCGCTACTTTAAATATAGCAAATATCTACGATTGGAAAACCGTTTCCATTGTATCTAAGATAAAAATAGTCTGAAATCACCATCCAAGTATCAACTAGCTCCAGTTCCATTTTCAGTCTTACAATCTTTAGTGTAGAAGGTTTTCAGCTTCCCAAAAAAGTGCGTGAATCTTTTCATTGTTATCTTGTAGGATATCTTACCATATACTTTCTTCCAAAACATCCTCTCTTTATCTGTTTGTCTTTCGGAGCTCAAACCAAAAGTTATTGCTCTGTCAACCTTACCCAGAACTCTTTATGCCCCGGAGTCTTATCGTTGAGCCACAGTCCAAATTAATGAAAATGGTTCTAGGCCGCCATACTACAGAAGAATACGCTCAAAGCACCACAGCCAGCCACACACCCCAATTCTCACTAAAGGTTCTCCGAAATTTTTAAATTAACCTACAGTTCGACGTGAGTTTTTCAAGTAAAACCGGCTCACTTGTACAGCCAAACCGTGCAAGTTTTCGCATATAAAGTTTACCCATTCCATTTCATCACTTCCATTTGCTAGGATGCAAAATTTGCACATCTCGCGCAGTCTGCGAGAGTTTTGAGACGTTAAAAAGTACCTCGTAAGCATCATTTCATAGTTTTCGACATAATAACTGTAAAAAAATGCAGTAACCAAAACTTAGAATGCTGAGAACATATTTCTTAATTTACCAACACAAAACAAAAAACTATACAAGCAAAAAGAAATTGAAGTTGTTGGGAAGTGGGTGGCATGTACAAAAAAAAATTAAATCCAATTAAAATTGTACCACTTGTGGCACCATTAGTGCACCGCTATGCCGTAAAGCAAGCTGTTGCCCAGCTGCTTGTCCAGTGCATTGTTGTTGCATTTCATTATGTAGTATTGTGTATTTTAGCAGCTTTTTCTTTAGTTGCTTTGTTTTACAGTCCATTGTTTGCCAAGATTGCACGCCATCTCACTTCGATCGTACATTTCGCTCGGTACATTTTCTCGGTCCAACACTTTCAAAGCCATCCAAAAGCGAAGTCATAATTAAGTTGGTTCTACTACAGCGGCTATTCGCATTTTTATGTTGACATCTACGGCGCACTCCGGTGAGATGGTGTGGCAGTGAATGTAGGTGGTGGCAGTGGCAGTGGCAACAACTCTGGTAGTTGTCACTGGTGCGCGACACGCGAACAACGCCGCCTGCCATGGAACATGTGTTCTTTTAGTAGTTTCTAAACAACTCGAGCCCACATAACTAAGTAAGTAAGTATGATAAAGTACATACATATGTATGCAGAGCACTGCTGACCTAGTTCGCCAATCCTCTAGCCTCAACTAGCTGTCGCACGTTTAGTGACACTTGCTATAAAGGAACACTCACAACCGTGTGGTGCCGATGGAGTTCGCGTTCATGCCTTACGTATCGGCATGGAGCTGGGAGTGCATGGGCATGTTTATATGTGGGTATATGTGTGGTATGTATGTACATTGGTAGAAATAAAAGCACGCTGACTAAAACGGTTTTAGATAGCAAAAATGAATCAATAATGGGAAGGAATGCTGGCCGACGTCTTAAAGAGTTGTTTTCAAATATAGACTGTAACTATACGAAATTATGCTATTAATAAGATAAATCTGGAGTTAATGAATGATACTTGGCCGATATGGCGCGAAATTAGGGGCAAACACTGTCTAAGCCAGCTGTTCCCATACCTATTTAGTTCACGGCGCAGGTTAGTCGGGACTATCACCGTGGTAAAATTGTTCATGAAATCTGCGGAAATGCGATCACTGAATCCGATTTGCTACGAACGGAAAATATTCAAAGTATACGCAACGTTCGAACTACGATGAGTTCGTGTCTACTGATAGTTTTTTCATAGGACTCACGAAAATTCAGAACACGTTAGATTCAGTGATCACCCCGACTATTAGGGACAAGCATTTGATTTAATTTTAGTTTCCGGGGAAGAGTAAACGAGCGCCTCATATCGCTTATCTTTTCAAACTGCGGCGCCCACCAATGATTCCCGTCCTAAACGATTTTAGCAGGCTTCAACAAAGCGCCCCCACTTGTTCGGTATTTCCCTTTCTCTCCTCTGCCACAACCGGCGTGTTGCGTATCGCATCCATTTGTAAACATTCGTCTTCGGCTGAGGGTTCGGGAGCTTTATATTGTTCACCATTTTCCCGACTGTGATTATTCAGTGGAGTGGGAAAATTGCCCTTCTGTAATCTTCGTAAGCTACCACACCTTCTGTAAAAGCTCTCCTTGTCAATTCCCGTTACCGCTTTCGTGTATGCCTCATATTGTCTTTCGACAATGGTGTGGCATTCCTCATTGCACCGGTCGCTCTTTCGGACGCACTGAAAGCATATACATAATTTGCCAGTGGCTATTCGTATCCAGCGAGAAACACGTTCGCAATGCTTTCAAGAGTTCTTTTCTTCTTTCTTTGTTATGAGGAGGTAGCGTCGAAAGATAAACCCATCTCCAGCGTACTACCGTCAAGATTTCGTCGCACGATGATTTTAGCATCAACTTATTTGGAATCATCCTCTGTTCTTTTTATGGCGAGAAGGTGCCTTTTATCTCGAGCGCTTTTGAATCTCCACAGAAATATCACTACATTTTGTCAGTTTGATTATCTCGGTGTAACGTATAATACTAGTTTTTTGAAGCAGTCGGAATGGGCGGTATTCCGATCCGTTCGGTATCTCTGTATCATATATATGCTCCGATTTTCGGACCGCTAATAACTTCAAGGGCAATACATAGAAGAACATACATATGTTCCACATTTTCGATTTACATTTGGACCATTTTTAGAAATGTTCTCTGTATGTTTGTATTTGAACTCACTAATTTCAGAAACTACTGAATTAATTTATCATAGGGCTTTGATATATAATTTAACAAAATGAGGGGGAAAATGTTTCATAGAAATCACTTAGAATTATTATTTTTCAATTCAATCATCAACGTATACCGGTATTTGTGTTTTATTGTTGTACTTAGCGGCGCAAGCTAAGCAAGTTTTATATTAAAACCGATGAAGGTCAAAGTTTTAATTTTTTATAAAACATAAAAAAGTTCAAACAATTAAAGTTTAACGAGTCAGAAAGTTTTGTTTTACTTTTCTTTGGTTATTTTCTGAGAGTCTTGCCAATTTTCTTTCATATAAAAAAAAATCGCAATAAAAATATAGAAAATCAAAGCGAATTGTAAGCTACTCCAAATGTGCAAATTATTTTTAAAAAATTTGACTTTTTGCTGACACCCAGCTGTGTATATTCACATGAGATATGTTCAATGCTGGAGCGCTAGTACATTTTCCAATTCACTTAATCTGTTCCTTCATTCTTCTGCAAAAGCCAAATTATGCTATTATTGTGCTATGAAAGCAAGCAAAGGCAAGGAGGGAGCGGCTTGTTCTTGGTGTTGTTTTTCCATCTGATTGTAGTCTAAACTTGCCACATAAATACTACTTGCGAGTACATGCAACATTTGCGACATCGCTCGCTGTCTTGACTATTTTGTACAATGTACGCGCTCAACTGGTTTTACAACAATTTCGCACCTACTTTTCACAATACATTTAACAAATGGCTTTAAACTATTCCCCTCCACCGCCCCAACGTATATCTTTTTCTGCTTGGAGTATTGCCTTTTGATTTGCACTGTTTTGTATTATATGAAATATGTAAGTTTGTATGTATGTATGTAGTTCTCGCATGGATTTTCGCTTTGTTTTGATATCGCGAAAGATTTTTGTTTCTTTCTTTTGTTTACTTCTTTCATTCCCATTTTTGGCATACAAATTGTTGGTAATTGTTTTGGAGCGTTTAATTTATTTTTATAAACGAGGACAGAGCGCTTTTCTCTCTTTTTTTTTTTGACGACTTTTATTGGCTTTGTGGTTGTTGGTATGGTGGTGGGATGTGGAGGAACTCATATTCGTTCAACGCCGGTTCGCAGCATTTTAAGTGGATATGTGGGTTAAATTTTAGTAAATTGCTGATGTGGAAATTGGCTTTTATGTTGCATTAAATTAGTATATTATTATAACGGTAGTTCTTGTTACGGATTGGTCAATAGAAACCACAACTTTTTTTTTGGTAGATTCCTACTCCTATTGATGACACAAATCATACTCTGCGGTTGCAATACTTCGAGTCTAAAAAGTGGACACGCAAATAGTCGAAATCCGACGAGTTCAGGTGGTTCAAGCTTGCTCTCCATTTCATTAATATTTAACTCATAACTCTTTGAGCATTTTGAATTATTGTTTGGTGGTTTTCGTTACATTTCCCTTATTAATATTAATAATCCCCTTTTTTCTTTTAAACAAAAAATATAACAATAAATTCATGCTCACTAAGCTGGAATTTTTATAGAACTCTTTTTAAGTCCCTTTAGTTATAATCACATTAGATTAAGATTATGTTCGTTTTTGCTGTCCTTTGTTGGATCTGCTCCTTTAAAAATTTTCAATATAGTTCACATTTGTTTTTTTTTTTGAAGCAGTGGTTAGAAACAGTCTCAGAGTGGTTATTAAGAAAGAAGCTCGGTGGTACGATCTAAGAATTTGTGTTAGTAAAAACAATTTGTATTTTGAGAAGAAAATTAAAGATGTAGGGTTGCCACTTTTAATTATAGTAGTTACAATAATTTGTACTCATATATGTACTACATAATTTTTTATATATCCAGTGCTGAATTTGATTTAAGCACACAAAATTAAACATTGCTTTTTTCGAATCACACATTTTTCCTGATTTTTTCTAATTTTGGAACCAAAATGAAATGTGAATTTATTTGGCTAATACAAGTTCTGAATTTGCATCAAATCGGACTGTAAATAAGATTTTCAGAAATATTTCGGTTTTAGCGCCACCTATCGGATTTTCGTTGCTCTTTGAATTTGCGGGGTAACATTCTCAGAACCCCAGGCGACCGACATTAACTGCGTCTACGTTTTTGAAATACCTTAATGTTTTCAAAATGAAACTCAAAATGTATCTACTCAAAATTGTCTAACTATTTTTAAAGACAACGCTTCAAATATATTTCTTGTTTATTTAGGAAATCCACGCCTACGTACGCTCACATAAACATACACATAACACACTCACATAAAATATAGAATAAGCTAAACAAAAATCATTCCCTGTTTATTTAAGTGGTTACTCACTTTTCTTGTTATCCCCTTAAAGTAAGGAAATAAAAAAAACATTCGTACTTTTAAACCTGCTTAAGTATTTAAGTACTTGCTACACCAATACTTGCGTACAACTGCTGCGGTATCAGGTATCGTTCTCAAATGTTCTCTCTTCCTGCAACACTTACCACACCATCCAACTCATTTCAGTTTGGCGAGTGTCTTGCATTTGTTAAACAACCCTGCTATTTGATGATCTTACCAAAACCTAAACAAATTTCTCAAATTACACTTTTGTGTACACTTCGCAAAACTCTTAGGATTATCACGTGTTCTTTGCGTAACAAGAAGACATAACAAGAGGATATGTGATCGTTGATCTGTTATGATGAATGGAAAAATGGAAAAATGGCATTGAAAGTGTATTTGCTGCGTTTTGGGCGGATTTTGTAACAGGAACTTGGTTGCTATGCAACATCATTGCACAACTCAATATTTCAATGAATTTTACATAAAATCCTAACAAATGTTTCCTGCGCTTTGTCACCTGCTTTGTTTGGTGTTTTTAGAATATTGCAAAAACAAAAAAAAACACAAAAAAAAGTGAAACACCTTTTCTTAATCTCTGATCGGATATCAGTGAGTAGTAGTATTGCGACGTTTAAGTTAAACGCAAATCTTTGCAAAGTCACGGCTGCTACAATAAATAATCTACTTGAAAGAGGTAAAAGTTCCGATTAAAAATTTCCAACTTATTTGCGCTACTTGTTTTCGTGTATGAGTAATGAGCATTTCTTATTTATTATGTTTTTTTTTTTTTTAAATACAATAAAATGTTGATAAGTGGAACTAAATATGACGAAATAAGCCTAGATGCATATATGTATCTTATGGGAGTGATTTGTAAACTTTGTGCAAATATATGCGTTACTTATTTCTTATCTAGTTTGCAAAAAACAAAAAAATGTATTAATCACAAGAAAGGAATTCCTTTATCTGTATGAGACGTTTTAATCACCATCTAAAAACGACGATGATGATTGTTATCAAGATTTCTGTTGCTAAATTAAATCAGAAACGAATAATATTTTATCTCAATAGCTTTGGATAGTGCGCTGTACCGATTTTCTGTAGAGGAAAATTAAAATTTCCTTTGTTTTTTAACTATAATTTAATCATTATTTTGTGATTTTTATTATTTTGACCACAAG
The DNA here is from genome assembly GCA_951828415.1 of Anomoia purmunda. Lineage (NCBI taxonomy): Eukaryota > Metazoa > Arthropoda > Insecta > Diptera > Tephritidae > Anomoia > Anomoia purmunda. The sequence goes on along the minus strand of OX639996.1, from coordinate 106,158,670 downwards.
GTGATTTTTACAATATTTAAAATGATTTTTATGAACTTTTTTTTGTAATTTTTTATAAAACTTTGGCTCGCAATATAAAAGAATGCATCTATATATACCACATTTTAAACTTTATATAAAATTTATTAAAATTCAATAATTTTCATCAAAATTTCAAACGTTTTAGTTTGTATGTTTGACCTTTGAGAATTTTTTGAAATTTTGCTCTCCCGCATTTGTTTCATATATGTAACTGATGGCTACTACAATGCAGACCCGTGCGCAGGGGACTGTCTTTGAGGGGGAAGTTTTAAACTGTTGGATGCTCCGAGAATGTTGTGATGTTTGATAACGAATTCTTTTGACATGGTGTATGCAAAATTGAAACTGAAGATGAACATTGATTGTATAAAGCATTCGTTATCGAAAAGTCTTGCTTTGTGAATACAATTTATGATATTTGCCAATAAAAATTATAATAGTAACGGAAAACAACTAATGAAAGACTTTCAATAGTGAAAATTTGCATATTTATTAACCGTTGAGTCAAAAGAAAAATAGCGAATAATACCATAGTTATTGGCTTTCAGTCAACAAACGGACTCTTCGTGGTACCGAAAAAAATTCATCCAAAACCCTTTGAACATCAATCTTAACATCCCGATGTATATTCAGGGAAGCTACAAGTAAACCGTTTAGTCGATCTTCTGTCATATTTGGTCGAAGATACGTAGTCAGATGCCGTAACGTTGAAAAGGAGCGTTCATTCGTCGCGGTAGTTACGGGCAAAACTGCCATTATTCGAAGAATTTGATGAACATTTGGAAAAGCCTCTGCGTTGTAAATGTCAAGTGCTTCAAGGGAATGGTTGATTTCCTCCCTAGCAATGCGTCGTCGCCAAAGTTGAACTTCATATCCATATCCATCACTCCATATTTCACTGGAATTGTCGTGTAGAATCGCAGAGTATGATTTGAATAATTCAGCACATGAGTTTTCATCAAAAATTTTCATCTCGTTTGGGAATAGGCAGCCGAAATTCGATAAAATATTGCGATGATCCAAAAATCGATCTGGTTTGAGCCCCCAAACCCCCTCAACCCCCCGCCCACCCTCGTGCGCACGGGCCTGCTATAATGAATTCCCGATGATTTTTTTAATTTTTTTGCGCTGAATGTATTGCACATTTTGTTTTATATCAACTGTATGTCAGAAGAAAATTTCCAAGATAAAAATTTCAAAGAACTGTCAAAAATTAAATTTCAATGACTTCAAAACTGCCCACGCAGAAGTTTTTCGAAAGCTCAAATTAAATAGTTTCAAATATTGAGCAAAACTTGTTGTATTTTTATTAACGGGGCACAAATTTTGAAGTTCAAATTTACATATATTTTTATAAAAAATTAATAAAAAACATGGCATATTACAAAAATTAACAAAACAAAAATACATTTACATAAAAATTACAAATATTATAAAAATGTCACCATTCCGAGCCCTAACCGCAACAAAACGTAGCCGATATTTTTGTTGAAAATTTTCTAGATAAAAAAAAGAAATTTCAAAAAAGGGCTCATATTTTTTTGAATAATAGCCCTAATATTTATTAAATTAAATTTGATGGCGGGTAATTTTTTGTTCTGCTCTTTCAGAAAATATGCATCTCTGGTTTGCCTCACACTTGTCCAATACCCCTGGTACAAGGTCTATAATATTAACAACCAAGAAGAAGAGACTCAGGAAAATAACAGAGAGTTAACTTGACGTCATGCGATCCAGGAATAAATTATAAATAGGTGTACATTAGGGTGTATCACTCCCAATACAAAAAAAAAATTAATGTTTTTCCATCGGATTAATAAGAATCATTATATTTTAAGTCATGAACTAAATATATATTGCAAAAATATTTTTTAGAAAAAAAATTAAAAAAAAAACCGGATGTCTTAGAACATAACAAATTTTATAATTCCATTGAATAACCGGCAATTTGTTTTGGTAAGGTAATTCAATGTACATATTTATAACATTTTCTTATTAAATAGTTCCAGAGTTACTCTTCAGCTGCTTGCATTCTTAAAAATCTCTCACTTCTTGTTTTATTTGATTTTAAGTGTTTCCGGCTATAAAAACAAAATTTATTTATTCTTTATAAAATCTATAAATTTACAATTTTACAACTCAATATGAGCAGCACTTGTCCAATGCAAACACAGTGTTCTTCAGCTAAATATAAAACATAAATATAAAATGCAATAAAAGACTGCTGTGAAAATATTGCTGTGCAAAATGTTAATTGTCCAGAGAAATAAAATCATTTCAGAGAAATAGTTTTGCTGAAACTTTTATGAATTGATATTTATTTAGATTGTGTCCTTTTTATCCTTTACGGAAATGCACATATGTTTGTGTATGTATATCTTAAAAGAGCAAAGAAAACAAATAAATCTATGAATGCCTCCACAAGAAGTCGTCGGATACAATGCGCGTGCAAATGCCACAGAGTATCGTCGAAAGTGCAACGACTCTGAATTTATTAAATTTCTCGAAAAAAAAAAACATTAAAAATTGTTTACATTTACTGAGTATTAAGGTATTTTTACCTCAAGTAAGCAGTTTTTGTAAAAATATTTTCAATTAGCATATCCATCTCCAACACAATCGAACTTATGAATAACCAAATATTTCTATGAATATGTTTTATGATCTGTTTGGAAAAACAGCACTAGTTTTTTTTTTGTATAGACAAGGAAATAAAAACCAAATTCAAAGTCTTTTTAACCAACTTTCAAAAAACGAGGAGGTTTTCAAGTTGTATATGTTCGGGCAAAACTTTCTTCAAGTTTTTTTTTTTTGGTTCAGCAGTTAGAGCTAAATTTAACTCGAAAAAGTATGTAATTTTTTCGATTTTTCACACTTGTATAAAATGGTTCTAACAGTAAAAAAAAAATCAATTTGAATATAAACGTAAAATGAATAAGTATTTTGCAGATTTTCAACTGAAATAGGAAATGTAGCAAAAATTTAAACTGACCACTTTTATTTAATTTATAATAACTTTCATATTTAATAAAATTGTTATTGACAGAAAATTTTTAATTATTTTTCTACATAATTTATGAACTAAAAATTGGATTTTTTTTTTGCATTTAAAAACTCAAAAAGTACTATTCCGATTTACAAAAAAATCAGAAATTATCAGCGTAAATGATGTATACTTAAAACCGAAGGCAAAGAAGGTTACTTTTGTTTGATATTCTGTAATTTTTTTTGGCAATAACTGCAAAAGGACCTCGAAAAGGAAAACTAAATGAAATTCATTTTCCTGTTCAGCGAACAAAAATTAGTCTAAAAAGCAATTTTTTAATGTGATGCCATCCATTAATGAAATATTTATACAGAGAGACCGAACTTCGGCTTCGTCTTCGGCCATGTTCGGTCACGAAACTGCAGTTCGACTTGGCTTCAGCCAAAAAAAAAAAAAAACCAGAACTTTCGCCCAAAATTGGTAAATGTTTACAATATTAATTTGAAAATTATATAAAGCTGCACTTTTACTATCTCGTTTTGGAAAAAATTCAAATAACCTTTTCGGATTTCCATATGTTTTGCGGTAATAATACAATAAATAAGATAATATTGCATAACGAATGAAGACTTTTCTTAATAAATATCTGTGTCACAGAAATTATAAAAGAAATTTTGAAGTTCATATTTTCTGTTCGAAAAAATTTCTTTAAAATATCTGTATTCTCCTCCATCGAGTGTGCCTAATGAGTAATTGTCCAGCGCTACAGTTCGGCTTTACAAACAAATATGGAAACGGTTTCTGAGTGGAAATGGCGATAGACTCTTGTTTTTACATAAAAAAAATAAAATTCTTAAATTACGGGTATTAAAAATATAATTTTTTTATTCTTAAGTTTACAAAAATGTATGTATGTTTATGTGATGAACTGATATACATACATAGATATAATTAAAAACAAAGTATGAATCTTTCTCACAACAGTCATAAATGTTTAAAGTTTAAAAATTTTCAAAAATTTCTTGAAAATTCATTATTTTAGACCTTGAAAAAGTTCGGTTCGGCTTCGACTGAAATTGGCCGAAGTTCTTCGGGTCTCTTCGGTTCGGTCCTAAAATTGGAGTTCGATCGTTCTCTAATTATTTGTATTCTAGTTAGTTATTTAAAACATAAAAAAAAAAACAAATAATTAAAAAAAACTTGCAAATGAACTAGAAAGAAAATCATAAATGTTTAAATTTTAACTAAGTATGACATCTATTCAAGAATTATAATTATAAAATATTATTTATTTTTTTTTTTAATATTTAAATACTCTTGTTTTTTTTCTTTAGCATCTATATTTATCGTCGATTTGTGTAAAATTGTAATGATATATATTTTCTTTCATATTAATGTAAGGACTTTCAAGGCATATGCTAAATCAACTTTCCTATGTTATTATGAATTTTTTTTTAATAATATGCAACTGAGTTAAGCTCGTTATATATATGTTCGTTATAGAGCATAAATATTCACATATCTACTATGCCAACATATACTGTCAATTATTACCCTGCTCTTTACATACTATAATGTGATTAAATTATAATTAAGAAAACATTTCGAACTTTACATAATAGCGTACAACCAAATTATATTCAGCAAACATTGAATATAAATACATATGTATGTAGATACGTAAATATAATCTTAGATACCCTTCGACAATAAAATTAAAAAAAAAAAAACTGAAGGATACACTGCAGACAATTTCCGTGGCGAACTCTTCATTCCCGCAAATTTACACGTTTCTCACGGACGATTTCTTTTCAAAGCAATCGAACAATAGAATTCTGCGTAGCAATTGTGGGCTCATAATTGCGCTCACGCTTCCAAATCAAATGGGTAGAAAATTTTCTATTGTGCATTTGAAGGAATTCAACGAACTACATGCATGGGGGTACCTGGCGTATATTCTAAATGTAAACGCAGTGGAAAGGTACAAATTGAGTACCTGAGTTATTTTGTGTTTGTGTTGCAATTTTTGGCATAGAATACATAGATTTGTATGGATGTGTGTGTTTAGCTATAAATATGCACGCACATTTCATCACAAAAAGAATGTGGGAATTCAACAGAAGTAATGAACAGTCGAAGTCGAATATCGAAGACAAGCGGAGAGATTTCTGCATACAGACTCACATAGATTCTCGCATTAGAGAGCAACCTCTGTGTGTGTAATTTATACCGTCACACAGCAGGATATTGAATACTCGATTGCACAGCAAGAAGCCACATTTGGCCGGCCATCACACCAACCTTAAGCCGGACAGGCCAGGTCTGCTGCTCAGTTAGTATGAAGTATCTTATTCACTCAGTCAGTCCGTCTGCCCGGGCATCGTCTACATCGTCTAGTACATGTATGCACAATTCCTTTATGGTAAAATGCATACTGATCACTTCATTATGCAGCGTAACATTTCAATTTACGGCAAGCAAACAATGCAACGCCTAACTGTGGCTGCCTTGAGAAATTGCAATAGACCAAGAAAAAGGGAGGAGTTGCATGCAGGGATGAAGGTTTGTCAAATGCGAAAATCTCACTTATAAACTCAGGAGGGCAATGTCGTCACTAAGGACGCACCAGTGGAGTCATTTTCTGCATTGCACAAAGCATACGTTTGGTAGAATCATCTTTTTCGTCGCATGCAGCGAACACCCATGCAGCGTGGCACAGTGTGAGGTTCTTCTGAAACTTGCATTTTCAAAGTCCCTTCAGGATTTGCAGAAAAATTCATTTTTCCAAATTACAATTGGTTTTTACGAGTTTTGAGTACAATGGTGACCTTTTTTTTTGTTTTTTTTTTACTGAAAATAATTTTTTTAACTCAATCATTGTCCGCTGTCAACAGCAGGAACTACAAATCTCAAGTGTGATGTTGTAATTGTTGCCAGCGAAAAATAAACATTTGTGAAATTTTGCCTTTAATCTCTAAATTATGGTTGTTGCCTTCCTGTGGCTGCATTCATGGCACTTGTTTGCTTGGTTTGCTTTTTTTCATGACGTATTTCTTTACTGAACAGGACAATCCGAACGCTATCAATTCCTAAACACACCAATCGTCTCATAAATTTTTCCACCGATCGTCAGTGTAAAATTTTTATTTGCTGCCAATTTTTTCTTAAAATATTAAAAATATATTTTTTTTGTTATCACTGTCTGTAAAACTAAAAAGAATAAAAGGAAAAATTACGTTGAACTGCAACACTTGCTCCGTCAGAATTGGGGAATACCTTAAAAGTCGTTTGATATCAAACGAGGTTTCGTGCAGGATAACTAAATATTTTACAGCCTTTTCAGAATATAGCTATAAACCTTCTTTTCAGTAAAACGTATCCTTCAACAGCCATAATTAAATTAAATTCAACTATTCATTTGGTATCTGTACTGTTATTCTGTATATGCAGTTATTTTATTTAGATACCCTTTTTATGATCTTTCCGAAAAGTGGCAACACTGTATAAACTTTTTTCCATTTAAAATGTCCTCATAGATTCTCAGTGCAATGCAATTATTGTGCTTCATTTAATTTAAAAAAAATGCATATCTTAGAGGTGGCAACATGATTTTTCCAATTTTTTTTTAGATATGCGGCAACCCTAACTTATAATATGGTGTATGGATCTTTCAAACTCTTTTATTAATATTCAGACTGTTATATTATATTGTATATGTATGTAAATATTTTATTTAAGTTGTTTTTGTAACTTTTTTCGAAGGGTAGCAATCCTATTCAAATTTATTTCTGTTTTAAATTTTTGTTCATAAATTTTTTTATATGGACGTTTTTTTTTTGTTTTAGTTTTACACATCTAGCAACATCATTTAGCCAATTTTTTCTTCACAAACCTTCAACAGAGAAGGTGAAGAATGTTGCCACCTTTTTAAAAATTATATGTTTAAAATTACATTTAATTACACCCCGCTAACGGCACTTCTTCATCAATTTTCGCGTAACACCTTAAAATGAAAGACTCAAGACCCATTCGAGTATTAAATAAGGGTTAAAATGTTTTACCAAAAATTATTTGTCAAATTTAATTATAGATTTCTGCGAACGGGAATTGCTTGTGCAGTAGATTTGTACAAAATATTTTTAATAAATCAAAGGCAGTTTTCACCGAAAAGTAGGAACTTTAGCCCACTGTTAAACAAAATTTTAAAAAAATTATGATGGATGCTCTTGGGGTTCATTTTTGAAATTCGTTTGGTTGAGAGCCTAAAATGACTGTTTCCGCTATGTAATCTTTGTGAGCCATGTGACTGCCGTTTCCTGTGCGTCCAAAATGTGCAGAAACCTTAGTACTCTCCTAGACTTTGTACATCAAAAACCCTCAGACAATGCTTAAACTCCAATCTGGTCGCTGTCACTTCTCTATTCTAGTCGGGTTTTGTGAATGGCGAGGCCTTTCTTATTCCTATTAAAATCTTTAAAGCGATGCAACATAGAATGGATGGCATGTAGGAGAAGTATTTTGAACGCGAAAGAAATAAACAAATACCGTAAAATAAATATGTTTATAAATAACTGGGCCAATTGAAATAAGTTAAATAAGTTATACTGCAATTACCCAAACCCTTATCAAATTCTTGTTCCCTACACACACACACCACCTATGTAAACCGTAAAACCCTTTGGCGTCACAGTTCTGACCTATATTTCTAGCGTCTATCGAAGTTAAATTAAGAAAACTCATCAACAATTTAAAAAAAAATCAGTTCACCCAAAACAGCTGCTCTTAATTGCGTGCTCAAAATAAAATTACTCAGCAGTGATCAAAACTATCCTATAATTTATCAAAAACTGTCAAATCTTCAATCAATTAAATCCAATTTGCAAGCGGAGAATTCAAAAAATTTCAAATAGCGTAATACATCAATGGCATAGCGCCAGAATTAATTCACCAAATGTCTGGGCGAGATTTATATTTGGTATTTTTTCGCTCAATATTAGCCGCACGGCTTTATTGATGATGGTATTGAGGCGCGTGCGTCTGCTTGCCCGAAAGCGCAACAAACAAAACCTTAGTAGTTTATGAGGTGATCAATAAATTGGTGAATGTTTGTATACAAAGCATACCTGAGTTTTATATGATAAGCGATATGCTTGTGGATATTTATTTCCCCCTCCTCCCTGTTTACATTCGAGAAAATTTATTTCCAAATAACGAGCTTTGCTGATTGAACCAAGTCATTCGCAAGTAGTTGGCAATAGAGAGCGCAATAAAACCTAAAGACACGCATACTAGCGTCGTCGAGTGGGGAATTGGGCGCAAGGTGTTTTTATGACCCCCTCTAAATAAACACACAAAAAATAAAAAAAAATCAAATGGATGAGTGCTCGCGCGCAGATATCTAAGCATGTGCGTTTCGATGATACTCGGTATGTTTGGATGTGCTTTGTGTGTATGTGTGTGTGCTTTGTGCGGCCACGCAGCGGATTGTATGAAGTTATCAATCAATCAATCAATCAATCCAGAGTGGGTGCATTGTGCCGCATGCAACAAATAAAAATGCAGCACACTTTTGCACCCGAACTTCAATTTTGAATTTCTTATCAGCCGCATTTTTAACTTCATTTGGGGTAGATTATCCACTTTTGTCTATTTAAAGAGCGAGCAGGCGATCAATAAGGGTTTGAAGTAGCGGCAGTGTACAAATACCAATTGGTTGGGGAATAAGTTTTTTCAAAAGTTAGTATTTGCTTGTGTTTTTATTTATGTATACACATATTTTACTTGTATGTACGTATATTTATTCTACTTGAAGTATTTATCTTAGATTAAGCTTTAAAAAGTTCATTGGCCCCCAAGATTAAATCTACACTTGAAAGTGTTAGCAAAAGTATATATGTACATATATATGTATGTATTTGTCTACATAGACCCTGTTCATTAAAAACAAAAAATGCAGAATATATCGATAAGATGTGACACTTTTGTATGTCTTTTTTAAGTTTTAAGTATTTTTTTAAATACAGACAATTCTATAATAAAAAACGAAAAACATTTTTAAAATTATATAACTTTTTAATCGAAGTTTTTAGAAAATTTTTGGATTTGTATGTATATTTATAGTCCATTCAATTTTACCATAACAAGGTATAAGTTTTAAGTGCCTACAAATTGTTGATGGTTTTTGATAATTTTGTTTTCTGAATGTTTTGCGCTTTTTCTTCCATATAACACAGTAACCAAATTTCCTTTTTTCGCTGAACACCATATTAAAAAGTTAAAGATTTTATAATTTTTTTAAATTGTTGACTTTATAAATTTTCTAAAAAGTTTAAAACTTTGTCTAATGTGGTTTGTATTATAGAATTATTTATTGTTTTTGTTTTTTTTTTTGATTATTGAAATTATGTTAAATGTCCTAAAAGTTTGGATTGAAAATTAGACATTTTTATTATTATTTTTTAATTATAAATTTATAATATTTCTAGAAAGTTAAAAACTTTGTCTCATACGGTTTGGATTAAAGAATTATCTATATTTTTATTTAAAAAAATATTAAAATTATAATGAATTTTCTAAAAATTTGGATTAAAAAGTTAGACATTTTTATGAAGAAGAAAGTTAAAAACTTTGTCTCATACGGTTTGGATTAAAGAATTATCTATATTTTTATTTAAAAAAATATTAAAATTATAATGAATTTTCTAAAAATTTGGATTAAAAAGTTAGACATTTTTATTATTTTTGTTTTAATTTGTTGATTTTTCAAAAAATTTGTAGAAAGTTTGTGTTTACACATGTCTTACATAGTTTTCCTATAGCTCGAGTTAAAAAGTTAGAAATTTTGATGACTTTTTTAATTTGTTGAATTTTTATAAATTTTCTAGAAACTTTGAAATTTCCACTTAGGATTATCTATATTCAAAAAAAATAGTAAAATTATATTAGGAGAAACACAATTGCCAAAACTTGACACTATATTTTGCAATTATTTTTGCAAATGAAGGATTTTGCAATAAAACTTGTGTCATACACTGATAAAAGATTTATTTATTTCATTACTTCTAATCGCTGTAGCGTGAGGCGTGAGGTGCCAATCCATTCACTTTCAGGCGGCGAACCAATCAAATTTATTGCATAAAATTTCTGTAGAACATTTTAAAACTCTAAGTGCCTTTTTAATGAACTTGTATCAAACTTATTTTAAAGAGGGTCAAAAATACCCATTCAGATGTGAGTTAAAAGTTAAAATGTTCTATAGAGTTATTTTTATTTTAAAATTTTAACTGCCTTATTGATAAACCAGTAATAAACTTATTTTAAAGTGGAAAAAAAGACCCAGATAAAATATGAACTTCAAGTCGGAGTTTTAGTGCTCTCACCATCAGCATTTTACTGTAACAAAAACAAAAGAATACCCCTGCATTGTTCTAGTCAGAAGACCTCAAAAAATAACAACCAATTTGCTGTTTAAATATTTTTAACATTATTAATATTTTTAATCTTAACAATTTTTTATTGACCTATTGTTGCATTTTTTTTTTGATGTCTTTGAGGGAGCTCGGGGCCTTTAAATATTCTTTTTAAATTAAACCAATTTTTTTTCGATACAGAATAGAACTATGAGTAAGAGCATTCAACTTTCGGCTTCATTTTTTTTCGAACCCCCCTTATGAACGTACTTTCCGCTGAAATCGGTTTGGCATAATGTTATCTGATTGGAAGTAGCAATAACCTATTCGAGTCGCTGACTGGGCGACCAAACAAAATATAAAGTGTTTTGTTTTTCTGATATGTATGTTTTACTAAGTCAATTGCGTTTATTTTCTAAACAACAGATATGAGAGACCAATGTTAATACTGAAATTTAACTTAAGTCATTTTCCCCTTCACCAAAGAAAACTTGCAGGATATAACTTCATATCTGTAGGTATCACAACAACCAGCGGTGAATCGATTCTGTCAACGTGTTTGCACAATTGATCAATTATGTTGATGACGACAGAGAGACTCAAGTGGCAAAGGCGATATAAATTCATAAATCGAAAAGCAAGCAAAACAAACAAGAATACGAGTACCATGTAAGAAACGTAAAATCAACTCCACTTTCATCGAGGAGGATTATATTGAAATTGAAGTTTGCTATGGCGAAAGGATGCGCTCGACTGATAAGCAGCGAAAATAAAATAACGAAAATATATTTAAAAGAAGTATAAAAAAATGAAAGCAAACAAGGAAATCAGTAAAGCATAAATATTTTTGTGCGCGCGACAGTGCAATGACTTTTTCGACAAAACCTATAAAAAAAAGTAAAACGAAAACTATCATATGAGCTATGTCTCAGGTTATGTTCATGTGACGCTCGGTGGATGTGCGTACCTTTGAGAATCTGCTTGCCGAGGGTTAAAATAACAATGAAGAACTGAATAAGAAAATGCACTTGTTCCCTCCACCGATTGGTCGTCACGCAGTGTGCCGGCTTGCAGGGATGGAACTTAATTTTCTTAAGATGTAGGCAATGAAGTCTTGTTGTGGGAACAAAACAAAAAAAAAAAAATGTACGCGTTGGCCAAATAAAATAAAAAATATAGTAATTATTATGCTTTAAAGACTGACAGTCATGCAATTTATTTGAGGTGGAATTGCGTGTAATTTAACTGCACTTGTCGTATGCTCTTCACTGCTTCTGTTTTACGAGTGTAGGAATTTTGAAGGCTGTGGGAAAGGGAACTAAATTTAAGAGGGATGCCAAGGACATATGCTGGTATAGGATATGGCCAATTTTAATTTTTTTTCTCAGAAAAATATATCAAATAAATTTTAGTGAGATATCAAAGGTACAATCTCGTTTAATTTCTGAATTCGTTCAAATGTGGGAAAAAAACGAAAAAATTTTCTCAATACTCCAAAATATTTAATTTTTAATCAAAAAAAAAAAAACTGGGTATTCAGTTTTATAGCCCACTCAATTTTGTTCTAACAAAGTGTAATTTAAAAATGGCTGCAAATTACTTTTGATTTTTGACGATTTGCTTTTTTTTTGCTAACGGTGTTGCGCGGTTTTTTCCATATAAAAAAATCCGGAATTTGCAGAAGAGTGTCAGTAAAAAATTATGAAAACTCAACGGTAATTTGCAGTCACTAGAAACTTGAGCTATATGTCACTAAAATTAAATGTACTAAAAAACTGTATACCAAATTTTTTTCTAAAAGTTTTTAAATCTTTTGTAAAGTTAGTTGAATTTTTTTTGCCCACTTGAACCAAATTTGAAACTTGGATTTAACCGGTGTCTGTTGCAAATTGAATTATGTATATTTGTATTAAAAAAATAATTAAAGTTAAATTTAAAAAAAATTGTCAAAACTTATTAAACCAACTTAGAACCAAAAATTTCTTCAGAAATGATGCTGCCCCGACAGAACTGGACCGACCGAACTGGACCGGACTTCGAAGGGCTCGAACGAGTTATCGAAAATAGGAACATCAGAATAGACTTAGTCGCAATTACGGTTAATATTTTTAAGAAATGGTTTTTCAAAAATAAAGGAAAATAATGTATATTTTGCGGGATAATAATGATTACCCAATAAAATTAATTTTAAATTTACTTTTTTTTTGAAACCTCTAAATTTTTAGTACTCATCGAATTTAATTGTACGCTTCGTACATGCTCCCGAGCGTACCGCCTCAAAAAGTAGTGAGCATTTAAAACTGGAATTCAAATCACTTAATTCGTTATAGCTTAGGCTATTTAAGTAATTTGTCATATTTACAGCAGACAAGACCTTTAAACAACCGAACGCTTCCTAATCCGATAAAAATAACATTAGGAATACCATACGAATAGAGTCGTAGGTATGTTTGTGAATAAATCGGAAAAGTTAATGTGCAATCATAATTTGACACTAAAGGCTTTAGTGTAATTCTGATTTTCTTTACGACGTAATATGACGTCAAAAAGTTTCGTACAATGCGACCGTAATAGGGAATATCTCCCTCCATACGTATAGTCATTAAAAAAGCGAACCCGCTTTGCTGTACAGCGCCTGTACAAAGCCTATTGGAAATGGGAGGAAAGTAAAATAAATCTCATTAATTTTATTTCCTACAAAATTATAAGATACAGCAGTAGCTGTGGGTAATACTCATACAATAAAATCACTTGCGGCTTTACGCTGTTTCTAATGGCTTTAAAGGGAGACCAGGAATGACCAATGATAAATGCTAGCGATCGAAATGACTTTAAGTCACATTTTTTTCTCAGTCCATTTGTGATGTTTGTTCTATGTACATTTGTAGTAAAAATATGCATAGTGCTATCGTTTAAATGCGTACAGTGGCAAAGGAGTTGAAAGCTGATTAAATGAAACACTGATGACACTGAACTTACAGGGACTGCATATTTCTGAACCAAACCAAACCAAAGTAAGCAGCTTCTAATTAAGCTCCGCTTAAGCAGACACTTCGTAGACGCGACTATGCGTTTGTAAAAATGGTTTAGAGCATTCTGCTTGATTAATAGGATTTAAAAATGAACGCTTCTCTAATTTTACATAATGACTAATATACTGAAATATCAGATTAAAGTCCTTAATTAAAAGAGATTTCTTATATTCATTTAAAAGTCCAAATGCCCTTACCGAAAATAAAAACAACAAATCGATTTCTTTGTGTCACTCAGCGATCATTAAATAAATACGTCCAGTCGCCACATATAACAGCATCTTATCTATTTGTCTATTTGCCAAATGAAGGTCATAGGACAAATGGCATTCCGTACTTGCTTAATCCTTTTTCTTATCTTGACACTGTCACACACCATACGAGTACGCACGATGCCTATCATCAAGTGCATTGAAATAAAAATTGTATTTGTCGCTCTTTCAAAACTATCCATTTGTTGCAGCGTCTGAACTCAGAACTCGGCGCGTCATTCATTATCCTTTCCGCATGATAAATAATGACAAACTCCAAATTCTGCGAAATAAAATCCTTTTAGATAAATTTTTCTTTTCTTTATTTTTGATAACTTCACAATGGTAGTATGAGGTAAGTACCAGGGAGCGCAAATAATGATATTTTTTTAAATATTCAATGAAAAAAATCAATAGCTTCCAAATATCGAAGCACAGTTGTGACGATATTTTTTGTGTAATTTTTCATGCATTGTATGAATCTGTTGAAATTTTGGAGCGATATGTTATTTTTTTGTTTACAAATTATTAGCAAAAGAATAAAACTGCTATATTGATTTTTATTTTTTGATAAAAAATAATTATTTTTTAGAGCTTTGTTTTTTTTTTTGATTAAAAATTATCAAAATTCCCAACAACACTATTTTCTTGATTTTGATTTTTTGACAAAAAATAATTATATTTTATGAGTTTTATTATTTTGATTAAAAGTGATCAGAAAAAAATAAAACTCATTTCTTGACTTTTATTTTTTGATAAAAAATAATTATTCTTTTCAACAAAAATAAAACTTGTTTTATGATTTTTATTTTTTGATAAAAAATAATAATTTTTGATGCGTTTTAATTTTTTTTTTGACAAAAATTTATCGGTAATTTTTAGTCTTTTTTTGCAATACGCTAAGAAAAAAATCATGCACCGAGTTACACTTTTTTGAACAAAATTTAAACGCGTTTTTCGAGTGTTATTTTTGCACTGTAAAATAATAATTTTTTATTAAATATAATATGTATTTTATGAATGTTTTCTTTTTTTGGCTAAGAATTAGCAGAATTTGTTAGTTTAATTTTTTTTCGTCAAAAATAAAACTTACTTTTTGAGCTATGAATTTTTGTCTTAGCAGAATTTTTTAGTTTAATTTTTTTTTCGTCAAAAATAATACTTACTTTTTGAGCTATAGATTTTTGACCGAAAGTAAAACTCATTTATTGAGCTTTATTGCATTAAAAATTAATGTATGAATTTAATTTTTTTCGGCAAATCGAAAAACTTGATACAACACACCGGCTTTCTAATAATTGTTTGTTGGTAAATTATTTTTAATAAAAAAAACTTTATTTTAGAGCGAAAAAATAACACTCGAGAAGTGAGTTTTATTTTGGTTCAAAGAAGTATAATTCTATACAAAATTTTTATTTAAAAAAATCAGAAATTTGTTATTATTATTATTATTATTATTGCAAAGTTTAAAATCTTAAAATATTAATTAAATATCAACATTTTTGATATAACTCATAACTATTACGGACCCTGTTACTTACTTTCGCTATTTCGCGCTGTTAAATATTGAATTCGATTTCAAAGCTCATATTAGATGCAAATATGATTACTATTTACATGCAGAGTATAAAGAATATAATAAAATGAACACATGTTGGCTTGAATGTATGAATAAAAGATTAGCGTTTTTTTAATTAAAACTAGTGACAATTAACTTCTAAGTGCTCTACAAACAACTTTGAACTACATAATGGACTATGATTTTTTTTCATCAATAATTTACATAAGTATAAATAGTTTTCATTCAATCGACAAAAAATTATGACTCGTTCACATGGCTTTTAATTTAATAGTTTTTTATAACCAGAAAGAATTCAGAAAATGTATAGGTACATACGTGTATGAGTTGCTTTTATTTAAAATATTTTTCTTTCTTTGTTAACTGAAGTTTTCATAGTACAGAAATTTGACTTCTTTAAAAAATTCTAGAAATTCAATATTTCATTAAATACAAAAAATAAAGACACAGATCTGCCGTAGACTTTATAATTTTGATGAATATACAAAAATTGCTTTATTTTACTACCTTACTTTAATTTAAGGGTAAAAAATGTCCAATTTCAAAATACTATTAGCTTTTCGCATCTTCCAATGGATTTTCGTGTGGATTTAATTGGTGACTAGACAGCAATGTCGGACTTAACATATGGTATATTTTATCAAAATATTAAATGCGGGAAAACACTTTTTTGGAGAAATGGCTTAGAATAATTTTCGTTTGAAAAAAATTTGTTTTTCTATGGAATCTGTTTACTTTTTTGTTGCTGATTCTTTTAAAGCCTAGCGGCGCACGATTGGTATAGCTAGTATTAAATGAAAAGCTTTAAGAAAAAACCTCATATCTGAGCAATGGTATATTAGGCGTTCTTAATGATTTTATCAGTAGACTTTGAATGATTGCCAAGAAAATAGTGCACACAATTTTATGGATGTTGTTTTTTTACCATATGACCACCCTTGGAAAGTCTGCAATAGGTTTACCAAATATGGTTATGACTAGTCAAGCAGATTTGGAGAAGGTCGTTAGAAGGTAGATAGACTGATGGATAAAAATCTGTTTTTTATTTAGAGTATTTTGCAAATATTTCAAAAAATTCACAGTTGAGTTTTTTCAGTGAAGTTTTCGTTGACTCAATTGAAATAGTCACAAATGAGGACCTAAGGAACTGAGTATATTTTCTCTGTGGCCGTCTCATTTGCATGAGAAATTCCTGAAACCAGCTGTACTCCCTTTTTAAATGAGTATTGCTACTTAGAGTTTTCGAGATTTTTAGATCTTGCACTCGCTTCTCTCCCCTGTCTGCCTCTAAATGGTTTTGTAACGCCAATTATGGGCCACATAATTTGAATCTATTGTTAAAAACTCTGATTGCCCTTTCCTAGCTTGAAGCTATACAAATCATCAGAGACATTTCGTCACAAACAGAGACATTTCAAAAAAAGAAATATTATGAATATTTTTGAAGAATACGATCATTTCATGGTTCTACATTGCACAAAATAAAAAAAAAGAACAGCGGCACAGTAAGCGCAGATAGAGGTACATAGGTTAGCTCTACTTATGTATCTATTATACGAGTATCCAAGTGTGTGCAACAAAAACGGGCTAGTGGCACATTTCCCAACCAACCAACCAACCGTTCATCCATCGAAAGAGGAAATGCTCGAAGTGCAGAAGAATAGATGTTCTCGATGATGTTCGTTGGTGCGTAACCGAGCGGCAAATGAGCAAGAACAGACGACGATAATAATACTCGCCAAGCAGTGCAATAAGCAGACGGTGGAGGGACGAGGATGTGCGTGATGTACGGCGGAAAGAGCAGTTAAACTGACAGAAATCCATTTTCAGAAGAAAATTAGGTCTTTGTTATAAATTCAACGATACAAGAAGAAAAAAAACAAGAAACGAAAGAAAAGCAACAGCGGCAAAGAGACACACCAGAATTAGTGAGGAAAGCTGTGGAGTTGACGGACGGAAAACAGGTAGCCGGCAGGAATGCTCACGGCACAAACGAACGACAGCGAGTCGAAAGAGCGATCTGGTGACTGGTGATCGTGCAGTGTTATCTGGAGAGCGATCGTTTGCTAGAAGTACGTAGAAATCTATTACAAATTTTTCTCATACTGACTGTACTGCAATAAATAAAACTCAAGCTGCTGAGACGCTGAGACACTGTAGTAGTGCAGTGATCGCGCCGAACCACATTAGATTGCTATGGTAGATCAGCAGCACGGCTAGTAGACTGAGCGACTCTCCTTAAGCAGAGAGTGAGAGAGTAAGTACTATGCCGAATTTATATACCTTGCCGGCCAGAGAATTGTATCTTATGAATGCGTTTGTTTCTATAGTACGGAAAACAGTTTAAACATAGATTGTGTTAGTTACGGACGTGTCCGTTGGTTAAGCGCAAAGTGAAAAAGGTACTTACAAAGTGTACTGGCAAATGTCGTAAAGTGAAGCAACATAACATACCTACCTATCTACCTACCACAACTCGGAAGGCAATTAAACAAAGAAGCAAATAAATTGCCATAACACACCTGAGACGTGAAGAAGCCTTTTGCATGTATGAAAGTACAATACTTCAGGTGAAAGTTAAACATCACACAGATAAAGTAATTACACAAAGTAAATAATAAATTGCGAAAAGAAAAAAAGAAAAACGTAAACCAAGACAACACACGCAGAACGCAATTCATTGCACATCGTAAGCAAACGCAGTAAACCAAAGTCGCCGACCTAAGAAAGTGATATCGCAACTTCACTTCACACATTTTTAGCGAAAGAAGGGAGTATAAACGCGAATATGGAAGGTCTAACACGCTCATTGAATTTCGAACTGCCACACGAATTGCCGCCCTTGGATAAATACGCGCAACAAATACTCGAAAATAGTAAAACAGTTATACCTGCCACAGCCACAGTGCCAACATTAGACGTGTCTACGGCCACGATTAATTCCTCAAGTGATATTTTACAAAGAATTGGCGCTAGCCTACTTAATTCGATACAATTGAATAAATATATTAAAATCGATAATTCGCCGGTGGCAGAAGAAAATATGGATATATTTGGTGTACCACCACCGAATCATGTGTCGGTCGATTCATCTGGATTTAATGCCATGGATGATCTACAACGTCAATTGGAGTATGACAAATTTATAAACGAAGTTTGGATTGGAATTGTAATGACACTGGTACTTATCTCCATGGTATTCTGTATTTGTTCGTGCTTCCTGTATCACCAGTTCCGGACGTGGAAAAGAAATTGTAAGTAAAAAACAAAACACAGCGGTGTGTCAATTAAATTCGAGACAGTGAAAAATATTTATTTTAATGAAAGATAATAGAAGCTACATTGTATTTAGCATATAATAGTAACCCATTTCTGGCACTCACTCATATTTTTTTACAAATGAGTTGTAAGCTAAGAAAATAATAATTTTAGAGAAATGAAAACAATACAATTAAATTAAATTTGATGAAATAAATTGAAATGAAGTCAGATGACAAATACAATAAAATAAATCAAAATAAAATTAAATTATGAAAAATGAAGTGAAATGAAATAAAATTATATGAAACATAATACATATAATAAAATAAAGTGAAATAAAATAAGATAAATTGGCATAAGATAGAATAAAATATAATTACATAATTAAATAATGAAAGAAGGCGATTAAATGAAAATAAAATTTACAAAAAGTGACCTTCAATCAAATAAAATATAGTAAAGGGAAGTAGAGTAAAATAGAATAATGTAAGATAAAGTAAAATAAAATAATAAAATCACAAAGTAAACTCAAATGAAATTAAAGAAAATAAAACTAATTAATTTTTTTTTAAATAAAACTTAAAACAAATTAAGCAAAATAAACCAAAACAAAAATAATTTTTTTTAATTAAACAATATAAGATTAAATGAAAGAAAAAGGAATGAAAATAAATAAAATAGGTATTTAATTTAGTTTAATGAAACTAAATAAAAAAATTATTATTTTATTGATTTATAAAAATGATATAAAAACTAAATGCTATCAATGAAAGAAAGCCAAGTGAAGTGAAATAAAGTAAAATAAAATTATAGGTATGAAATAAAATAGATTAAATACCTTCACCTTTATTTTAAAATAAAATAAAAAAAAAATTAAATACATAAATAAGGCAAAACAAAATTGTATAAAATAAATTATAAAAAATAAAATAGATCAAAATGAAGTAAATAGAGCTAAATGAAATATAACAATTATATTTAACAACTATTATATTATAAAATTTAATGAAATAAAAAATAAAAAAGTAAATAAAAAAATTGAAAAAAATGAAATATAACAATTATATTTAACAACCATTATATTATAAAATTGAATGAAATAAAAAAATAAAAAAGTAAATTAAAAAAAATTGAAGGAAAATATATATTAAATATAAATATTATATTTAACAAAATTTATGAAATAAAAAATCTATGATCATTAGGCTGCAACATTGCTTAAAATTTCTTATATTTTAAAACTTTCACCAAAATATTTCGGAAAAATATTAGGATCTGCATTTAACTCAACCTATTTAAAAACAACATCAAAAATCTTTTTAGTAGTATATCTAATTCCCACGGAAAAATTTGTTCAATATTTTTATGCATACTTTTAAGCTTAAACTGTTCTACCATCTGAGGCGATTCCAGTCAAAGCTCTATATACATAACTGCTTGAGATTTGTGAGGTCTAGCGATTTTTAAACGATTTTTTCTTCAAAGAAATAAGCTCGGAAGCTTATCGTGCCCTGCCACAAGGTGATCGCGGGAATCGACCCAAAATCTGTTGCATTGACTAAATATGTTAGACAGAAAGACACAATGCAATAGCGTTCGTATTCTGCTTCATATTGGGCTTAAAATTGACAGCATTTATTAATTATTGTGTATTTATCAATTTGAACGCAGCTTAATTGCATTATTGTTTCTTACCTTGAGCCACAGCAAGTCAACATTAAATGGGCTATACTGCCATAGTCATATAGGAGATTTACAATATATTGTAGTTTGTGTGTTAATGCATATTAGTGTTTGCACAATTGCAATAGGCCTTGGTAATGCTAATATTTATGTTTACTTTTGACAGTTAGCGCCATGCACTTTTCATACATATTGACAAAGTAGGCATACGCCTTCACATACACACATACTATATGAATGTTTCAGTGTGTATGTATGTATGTAGTTAAAGGCAGGTGTGTGCTTATTTGTCGCCGATTTCACAACATACGTGCATATATATTACACATACATACCATCTATGGATGCACACGCGGCTATATGTATGTAGAGTCTATAGACTATAAGCAATACATACTATATTTGTTTTTGTATCCATACAAATTTGACGTTTATTTACCACTCCCCATCCCTACAAATACTCGCACCATTACTGCTTTAAGTATCTTCTAAAAAAAATAAAATATGAAATTTGTACGAAAGTGGAAAAAAGTGAAAATAATTCACTAAAATGAATGAGGTCACTTGTTTAGGTAAATTGCGACGTGCCTGCCAGAAAGTTCTTAATAAATCTTTTGCATTGTACAAAAACGCCGTAAAGTATGTATGTACGTACAGTATGTAAAGTGAGTCCGTATGTTTATAGCTTATAGTACGACTACCATACGATAACTCTTGTCGTTGTTTTATGCGAACACTTCAAAATGTTTACCAGTTTTTGTTTGCGAACATTTATCTGCATACGTTAAAAAATATGCATGTATGTGTGTGGCAACACATACAATTACATATTAGGGTGTCTCAAAAGGCGCATAACTTTTTAAATTAATTTTTTTTATTTTAAAACGTATGACTTTAGTACTACGAGCAATTTATTCGAGCGCCCGAAAGCCAAATTTTTTTCACATTTCCATAATAATTTTTCGATACAATTCACAAAATTTTCATCAAAATATTAAATTTTTTAAACAGAATTTTCAGAAAAGTTTTGAGTATGTAGTTTTCATAATTTTTGAGAATTTTTTTCATTGACGACATTGCCCATTTCCTCCCATATATAACGCACGCTTGGATTTATTTTCATATGGACTGTAAAGTTAGTTGTGGTTTTTTTAGCATAACATTAAATCGGATATCTATAAAAAAATAGCTATAACTAAAGTAAAAGCATCTCTTATCATACCTCCAGTATAAGTTTTTAATTCCATCAAAATCGTACGGTGAATAGAGATTTTAAGAATATCTCAACTCTGCCGCCATCTGGCGAACGGCTAATAACTAGCGAGTCCATTTCGTCCAAACTTATAATACATAAAACTGCGTACTTTTCTAAAAATTCTGTTGAAATAATTTAAAATTCATATGAAAAATTAAACATCTTCTTTTTTTAAATTAAACAAAATAATTTTTTTATATAAAAAACGTGTTTGCCATTGTGCGAAATTGAGATGTATTTTTCAATAGTTCTATTCCTATCTCAGTAAAAGTTGATAACTAAACATCAACTTGGAGTACGCACGGGTCGTCGGTCACTCTACAGCAATATAACTTTATATTAGTGTTATTTGTGCAAAGAAAAAATAGAAATTAAGATGGCAGAAAAATCTTTTTATCTAACACACCCTAATAGATGTTCTTAACGCATCTCCTCTTATGTAGCTTGTTTTATGTCAAAACTAATTGGAAAATAAGTTTTATGTAATTCCCGCAATGACTTGCAGCTAAGTTTTCGAGTAATTTACTTCACCCACCCCCACTAATCTACATAAATATTCCCTTTTGTGTCATTGCTTATCATTTAGATTTTAACTATTTATCACTTTCTTGTTATTATTTCCACAAATACTTCTTATCAAAAATTGGTAACAGAATCATTATTTTTAAATTATGAATAACACAATCAACCATTAATTGCTAGAAAAAAGTCAATAAAAAAATCAACAGTAAACAAGTTGTTTCATAATTTTACGCGATTTGTATTGCGCACATGATTTATTAAGATTTTTTGCAATTTCATGATAAGAGGGAAACGAAATTCGATTAACGATGATGTAAACAATTCCGGGCAAAAAGCAAGCTGTAACCTGCCTTTCCTACTATTGGTACATTAATTAAAAAACAAAACAAAACACCAACTGTTTATTTTGAAAATAGTTCAATACTCGTACTCAGAGTTTTATAACCAATTCCCTAATATAAATATTATTAAAAAAAAAAATCTCTAATATGCATATTAAAATTACGTTGGAAAATTGCAAAACTATTTAATTAGATTCTTTTAAGATTGAAAGATTTTAATTGCAAATTTAAAAAAAAAAAGTGCATTGATTTTCTTCAAAGTAAATATTGTTATGAATTTGACTTACTGACATATGTAGATTATATGGTTTACATTAAATGTAGATATGTATTTCGGCACATACATACAGATATAGCAAAAATTAAATATAGTACTTTTCTATTAGAAACAAAATAATTGATAGACGAAGTAGATTAATTCGCTTTAGTTATATACTCAATTACAAATAAACATAGGTATGTGCGTGTGTAAGTGCGTACTTTGCAAAATAAATTAAAGTAATTACTAAATGATAACCCTAACCGGTTTTTTCAATAACAAATCTAGCCAATATTGTAATTCAGTTCGTTGACTTTAGCAAACGTCACTAGTCAGTTTATCCCAAATGGAATGTGGTGATTTTTTTTCGCTTCAATTGTACTGCATACAATGCGTGAATATTTATGAGTATTAAATTGCCTGATTAACG
The DNA here is from genome assembly GCA_951828415.1 of Anomoia purmunda. Taxonomy (NCBI): domain Eukaryota; kingdom Metazoa; phylum Arthropoda; class Insecta; order Diptera; family Tephritidae; genus Anomoia; species Anomoia purmunda. The sequence goes on along the minus strand of OX639996.1, from coordinate 106,135,641 downwards.
GTTAATTGAGCTTAAAGTTGTCATCAAATGTCTTACTGTGAATTTAATGATTCAGTGTTTTTTTTTTGTTTGAAACATTATTAATTTATTTCATGTTTTTAGTACCAAGCCCTCACATTAAAAAATCGTAGAGATTTTTTCTGTTAAATACTCGTAGATACAAAGTATGAAATCTGTTATATAAAATTGCTCAAAATATGTATAGTAATGTGGCCACATTTATTTAGAAGTAAGTAGCTTAGGTCAAGTATGCAAACACACTTATGTAAATATATTTACATTAGGGTGAGTCAAATTGTTCGGCAGAAAAAAATCCAACAAAAGGTATGGTATTTTCAGATTCTATCGACAACTTTAAGGGAAAGTGTAGCAGAAACCATAGGTTGGTAATGAGTTGCGAATTTATAAAAGAAAAATGGTGTATTTTCCAAAAATTATTAAACATTTTATTAAAAACAATTTATATGGCATAACGCATAAGCGAAATATATTTTTTGATGGTTGAAAATAGGCAACACCATTACAAAGCAACGGAAATTTAAAGCCACTTAAATTTAATGGCTATAAAACTTCTAAAACTTCGGAGAAAAAAAGCATACATTTTCGTAATTTTTCGTAATTTTTTTAAATTTTCTCATAATTTTACAAAGTCTAACATATTATTTTTGGTTTCCACTAATTTCGATTAAAATATTTGAAAATTTGTGAAAGGGTTAATTTATGTTTTAAAAATACGCAGATTCGAAACTCGTTTCTGAGCTATGGTTTCTTCTATGCTTTCATTAGAATGATTGCAAGATCGAAATTATGATCTTTCTTCAAAATTCACAATTTTTTCTCTTACTAAATTTTATCCGCTAATTTTTTTAAACACTGTGCATTCAACGCTATAGCCAACAATAAACAAACATTGAGAAAATTTTACAAAAATTCAACAAACTTATAAAATATATCAAACCAGGAGTGATATTTTATTTATATGAACGAAATTATATGAAGAAAAAATCAGCAAAATATTTATCAAGAATCAGGCGAAGCTCTAGCAACTTTACACTTTTTACTTTTTTATGCCAAACTACAAACTCGAAAAACTTTTGAAAATTCCAAGAAAAAACTTACAAATTTTCGTAAATTTTTTCTATTTGTTTAATTTTCGTTAATTTTTACAAAGTTTAAAATTTCGATTCTTTTCTCTACTTCCAGATCGCAATACCGTCGCTCAATCCCCCAACAGCCTGGAAAGTGAAATTACAAAACTACATCCCAACTTTGAAGATCCCGTACCCGAATATACACTTGTCTCTGGCCTGCCTTCCTACGAAGCTGCGCTTGAGCTACTCAACAAATCACCAAAATCCTGCCTCATTGTGCATCCGAGCGTCTTTAACGTCTTCCATGTAAATGAGAAAACTTCAAGTGAGCCACAAGCACAACAACAACAACTGCCTCAACAATCATCTCAGTCACAACTCATCGAAGTGACCACCCCGTTATTACCAATTGTGAATGCGACACAACAATCAATTGCACCAACTGGCATTGTAATGGCCGGTAAGGCGTACGCTGTTCTGCCAACTTATGAGGAGGCTAATAGCCATCAAAACATTTTGTGTTCAACAAATGTCACATTGACAGCTGTCAACGAGAAGTTAGCAGTTACATCGTTGGAACAAACGAAAGAAAAACACACCGCTACGTCAAACGTGGCAATCGACTTAGTGCCTATGGTAACAACAAGAACAATAGCATTGCAGCAAGCAGTGAGGAGTCCAACAATATCCAGTGAAGTTGGACCAGCGCATAAAAACTAACGGCTTCCCAACGGGCGAGCCTTGACAAGTTCCGCAATTGTCAGGAATGACACTAGATTGTAGAAATTTGACAGTTTGCGAGCTGTAGCACCATAACTGTGATATTGTCTTTTTGAATAGCTGAATGTTGTTGTACTTAGTTTTAACTGTTATTTATTTACATAAACCCATATCCATTATAGAGTTTTTTTTGTACATACATATGTACATACGCATGTACATTATTTGATACGCTGGAATAAAAACTTTGCTAATTTTTAATGTCGTAAAAACTATTGTGTCTATTTAGCACAAGCGGTTTGTTTGATTTAGAAATTAGATGAATACCAGTTTCGATTTTTTTTAGCTACATATATTCGAATTAATATAATCTTAAGAAATTTTTTATATGCATGCACATAAGTTTGTATTTTATAAAAAGTCATCTTACGTATTTATTTATTTTATAATTTAGTAAATTTTAAATGAAATGTTCAAATAAAACAATTAAACAAAATTTCGTAAGCTACTGTGTTTTTCACATTTTTTATTCATGACTGGTTATCTGGACAAGGCAATGGGTTCTTGGTTTCAGCCACAGGCGTAGTGATGGCTTTAAAGGTTAAAAAAAATCTAGGTTGAAGGATTATATGTGCACTAGGGATGGTTATTTTTTAGACCCTCTGTTATTAGATACACGGCGAGCTGCCAGACATTTCACAAAATATAAACTTTAAGCCCCAAGGCCATGAGATTTTAATAAATGAAATTAGTACAAAAATTGGATGTATTTGAATGAGCGGCACTCGAAAAAAGTAAACATTTTTTATGAAGTGGGTTTCCACAATTTTTCGGCAGAAAACTAGTTATCGGTGCATTACCAAAAAACCCGAAAAATTTTAAGTTTTTTATTAAAAATATTCCCTTCTGTATTTGTATTAATTGACATAGGTGTGTTTTGGATTTTCGAAAAAGCACATACAATAATCGCATATCAGCGGATCCTTGGATATCAAAGAGTCGAACGCAGTAGCACTGGAAAGTTTACCTCGAAAAAGTCTGGGCTGTTTCGGGCTGAAAGATTGAGATGATTAAGTGATTAAGTAAAAAACTTCGCTCACTACTAACTGGGTCAGCTGATTGCCGTTCGTTTGTTGAGTTTTATTGTTTTGGAATAGGTACTACATTATTTGAGCAGATGTGAGATGTAAACATTGAAATTATATATATATGTACATATTGTACAGACCAACTTTGTTGTTTATATGCAAAATATATTTATAATTTTACAAACTTCGATGTTTATTGCTATTTGCTTAAATTAGCGCTCTTACAAAATAAAATTTATGTTCAACTCGTTTTAATATCCAAGCTTTTTTTTAATAACATACATATGAATTTACATAATTACCTAATCTAACAAAAGAGTTTAAGGTGAACAAATCAATAATTCGAAATCACCAAAACAAATAAAAACCTAAACAAAATTTGTGTCAAAAACTCGACCTGCAAAGAGCTCGTTGTGATAAAAACTAGAAGAATGCCCTCTAGAGAAAATCTGTGAAACGGGTGCGGGAGAACCGGAGTATTTGCGCATCAAACCAAAGGTAAATATTGTATGAATACTTGCAATCGCTGGTTCCCAGCTCGGGTAGGTGGGAATGTAGAAGTTTCAAATTTAATATGGTAAAAATTAAAAAAAAAAGGTTTTTTTGTAGCACTTCTATGGGGTTGTTCAAAAAGTCATTGCGGTTTTTCTGGTAGGTGTTCCTATGATAGCCAAAGATCTGTCATAGTTTGACATATAAAGTGACTCAAAATTTGACCACATGTTAATTTTTTTATAATATGTTTTAATGCCATTTTTTCATACATTTTTTATAAAACTTTAGTTCGTAATATGGCAAACTTTTGAATGGGAGTTTTTATAAAATCCATCAGTTATATGGGGAAAAGTGAATATGATAAAAATTTCAACAAATTATCAAAAATTAAACGCTTTTTCCTGTCACACCAGACTTGCATATTGTTAAGCTAAAATTTAAAGAAGTAAAAATGTTTCCAAAAACTCGCATTAAAAAGTTTTGCCATTTTGATGAACATTTCTTGAGTTCTTATAAATTTTCACAAAGTTTAAAACTCTGATTTATATGATTTTTATTATACTTTGAACTAAAGTTTTAGCGAAAAAAAAATTGATCAAAAACAATGTGAATATTAGAAAACAAAAATCAGCCTATGATCAATGGTTTCAGTCACTGTATGTACTAAGATTTTTGGGCTCAACTGAGTTTTTGAATAAATACAAATTAATATCTCAAAAGGAGGAAAATTTTTTTTTTAGCGGATATTCCTAATGGGCTGTTACATAGCGTACTCCACTTATGTGCCTATGCAAAATATGTACATAAATAACTAGATATGTCCATACTATACTACATTAGCTCATTCTGGAAGGAAGCACTTAAAGCTAGTTTTTATTTCGTTTTTTTTTTTAATTTTTTTTCTTTCAAACTATAAAATCCGGCTAGACTTGATGACGATCTGTCAAGGTTGACTATCTTTGCTACGCATAAATAGATATGAGGTATTTAATTGTAATGCGAGCGTAAACAAATTAAATCAATTTACATACATAACTTTGAATTCACTGCACATGAATAGCAATACGTGTTAAAATAATCGTAGTCAAGTGCAAGTAAGTGCATCATAAACAGGCAAAAATATCAATTAACCCTGCAAAGAGTAACTCTTTTTGAGCGTCTGGAACAATTTGTCTTCATACTCAGGTTCAGGATCCGCCGTCTCCCAGATTATTTTGAGGCAGAAATATTCCGAAGCTCTCGAAGTCAGAGAATTCATGACATCCTTAGCGACCTTCGATCGCACTATTATTAAACCAATCCCTCTGATTGTCGCTTGGCTATCAGATGTAGATGATTACTTTGCTTCCAGAGGTCACGCTAGTAAGCAGCCAATCCGACACTTCCTTGAAGGGGCTACTTGCGCCTGAAACAGTGATCACTGAAGTGCTCCGGTAGCCTAAGTTTTAGTTTCAAACTAAATTCTTAGCAGTACGCTGCGGCTCTATCATCAAGTTTCTATCCACCCCTGAAGATGTGCGACAACCCTTGGTTCCACTTAAGGCACATCTCCAAGTCATCCACTCTTCAAGGAATGCCGCTGCCAAAGAATGCCATGGGAGCCATGGAAGTCACACAATGATCGAATGACTACAATCCGAGTTGAATTTATAACCAATATCCCGGAGCCAGCCTATGGGCAACCAACCTAACCTAACCTGATACGCATAAAGATAAAAAAAGGGTCTAGTTTTTCAACGAATGTTGTTAATTTCAATGAAAAAAAGTTCAGTTTGTCTACGATTGCTATTAATTTCAATAACATACTCGTACGCGTATAAAACCAAACAAGCAAATATTTTCGATTTTAATTCTTTTTGGTTTGTCCTTGCGATTGGCAAACAAATTGCAACATTTTTGTATACATACAGATATATTTCTCCATATGCATTCCCCAGCGCTGTCCCAGCTGCGTGCTTTGGCGCAAAAAACATTAATTTCAATCAACAAATAAATAATTCGCATTCATTCGCGCGCGCAATCAACACCGACTACCTCCGATTTGCACATCGACCAAAGACAGTGGAGCGCGCAGTAATTCGCGGCGTTTTAAAGTCGCTTTGGAGCTACTTTTCGAAAAGTGGGTCAACAGCAACGTCGTTGCCAACAGTGACGTAGCGTGCGTCACGTCGCAACAAAATACATAAAAATAAATACCCGCTCAAGCCAATGCAAAAAAGACCGTTGTCTTTAGTCGAACATTAAAGCGCACAGAACCGGTTTCACTTTCATGATGCGGGTCACACATGGTCTTTCGATTTATTCAATATGTATTGAAAAACAAAAAAAAAAGAATTGATTCACCGACAACATCGCTTCGCATCCCATCGAATCGAATTGAGATGCGATGCTTTGCTTGCATATGAGACGCCGCGACGACCATGCGTGACAAACTTTATACGCATACGCACGGCATACGAATATAAGTTTGTAGATACATACAGTGGCGGAGAAAAGTATGGGGGCAGTAAGTTTTTTTCTTATAAGATTCAAAGTGTTTTTCAAACTAAAGCTTTTTCGTTAATTTTTTGTCAAAATATAACTCATTCTATAACAAAAACCATACAAGTTCAAATTTCAAACTTTGTGCAAAAATTAACAGAAATTCAGCTGATTTAAAAACTTGCCATCAACAACTCTAAATTTTCTTGTAGCTCTTTTTTTGGAAAATGCCTGAAAAAAAATATAACCATATAAATCAAAATAACGAACCTTGTCAAAAATTCACAAACATTCAGCAAATTTAGAAGAAAAATGTGTTCAAAAACTCAAAATTTGTAATTATTTGTAACCCAAATTTCTAGAAAAAAAAACCATATAAATCAAAACTTCACAAAATTCACAAAAATATTAATATTTGTCATTAAATCATCATTGGTGCCCATTCAATTTTCGTAGATAAAGTTCAATGTTTTTGTTATCATTTTTTTTCAAATTTGCTGAATTTTTGTGAACTTTGTTAAAAGTTTGGTTTTTTTCTAAAAATGCAGATTAAATTTTTTTTCGTTTTTTGATGCAAATTTTTTATATTTGCTGAATTTTTGAAGAAGTTCGAAACTTTGATTTACATGGTTTTTTTTATTTTTTTCGAAAAATTTGCGATATGTAAAGTTTGAGCATGAAAAACATTGTGAATATTATAAAAAAAAAGCTTACTGTTCCAATACTTTCTTCCATCACTGTTACAGTACATATGTACATGCGTAAATCGGTACTGTTGTTTCTTTGTGAATATCAGAAAATTAAAAGCCTCTAAATGACTTTTAGCTGCCGTAGCACCATCAATTTCCGATTGCTCCAGCAAGACTCGTTGGTGTGGCTTTGCTTTAGCAAATCGTTAACTTTTTCAGCTGAGCAGTTCAAAAGATCGAACGCTCCAATCGATCGGCAGTTCAACACGCAGCAAACACGGCACATCCGTATCTAAAATATTTACAATACAAAACGCAGCTTTAAGATATGTGTAAGATATGCGTAGGTACACACACACACATATGTACATAGGTATATATCATATGAATGTGGTTACTTTCACTTGCCAACCGTGAATTTAAGCCCATCGCTTGACTTTGACTTTTCACTGCCAGCGAAATGTTTTTCATTTTGTTTTTATTGTAAATAATAGGTACCTATGTATGTTTTCGTTTTTCAATTCCAATAAATCATTACAATATGTTTCCCTTGAATTACAAGTCTGTTGTTGTTATTGTTGTCACTTTTATTGCTTACCTTTTCATTCGTTTATAATCTGCCCATCGAAACCATCAAATTATCACAAACAAAAATATTTTGAGTATTCTGTTTATTTTGGATTACCGTTCAAAGCGCGACATCGCTTTCTTTTTAATTAAATAAAGTAGATTAAATTCATTGGTTGTCGCGGTATTTATAACTGTTTAATTAAATGTCAAAGTTTAATCTTTCGATACAAGAGGATTACCGTATATTATCGACAATTTAAACCCCTTTTCATAATTATAATGCAACGAGATATTGACAACTTTTAACTACTTATTTTTCTTCAATTAATTTTAATTATTTTTTAAAACAAAACATTTTGTTCATTCTAAAACAAAAATTGGTTAGATCCAAGTTTGAAACTTTTGCGAACATTTATTTAAAAAAAAAAAATAACAAAAAACTACTCTAAATATCAAAAGTCGTAGGCTGAATTTAAAAGTAAGGGTAAACAGTTTTATAGCCCATTTAATAGGATATAACATTTTTTTCTGCTGGCGGTGTTGGGGCTTTTTTCCTTGTCTATTTTTTTTTTAATTTGCTTCTGACAAAATTTTATCTCTTCTAAACTTACACCTACCGAATTGACAGTTGTTGTATTTTCCAATACTTTCCATATAAAAAAATACCTTGAGCTCATGCGGAAAATGAATAAAATATGTGTTTTTTGTTTATTTTAGTTTAATCTCATTTTATATATTATTTTTTTACACTTTTTTTTAATGCAATTTGATTTAATTTCATTATATTTGTTTAATCTTTTATTTTATTTTATTTTATTTAACTATGTTTTTTGTTTTTGGTTTAGTTTATGCCATGTTATTTGATTTACTTTAATTATTTTTTCTTTTAATTTATTTTTCTATTTTATTGCATTGCGTATAATTTTTTTATTGAAATTCTTTTCTTTATATCATATTTTATTTTCTTATATTTTTATATTTTATTTGGATCTACATTATTTTACTTAATTTTGCATTATTTAAAAAACTGTTTTTATAATACTCATTTTATTTAACTTTACTTTAATCCACTTTATATATATTTATTTTTTTGTTTTCTGGTTTTTTAATTTTTGTATTTTATTTTATTTTTTTTTATTTTACTGCATTTTATTTCAATTTGTTTTATTTCGTTTTATTTATACATGTTTTGTGCACACAAATACAAAGTAATTTTTGACTTGTTATTTGTTTTTTTATACAAAGCAAGTGCATTAATTAATAAATTATGTCAAGGAAAAAGTAAATATTTTGCAATGCGCTTTATTTAAAAAAAAATATAAAAAATATAAAATGTAAATATTTAGTTCGAAAGTTTGCTATTTTTCGGGAGTAAAAAATAAAAATAGTTAGAGTGGTGACCACAAATATTTTTATACTATTCGTAATGTTTTTCAAGATACATATTTTTGTTACCTGTGCTTAAAAATATAGTTCATTCCAAAATAAGTGGCATACATATATAGCCAAGTATTATGTAAATTTTGTATTAAATATTTAATAATTCAAATTTTTTTTTAAATTTTACCTTTTTTATCTGAATAGGTAGTGAAAGTTTTGTATTGGGTAACAATTTTTGGGAAAAAAATTCTCAAGATTCCCTAAGATTTGCACATTATTAAAGATACTTATTTTGAAAACATTAGTTAAACTGAATTAAAAATTTTGGATATTGCTTTGTGAACAGCTCTGTGTACCCTCTTGATACCCATATTGTACAATAATTAAAAAAAAAATATCTCTCGTACATTGCGCTGCAAATTTAATTGAGTAAAAATTTATGCGCTTTTGGTTAGCAGCTGGTTACTTTCTCAGAGCAAGTGAGTTAAACTGTCGATAAGTGTACACTGTCCATGCAGATACACCTGAATGTTTGTACTCTTTTGTATAATCATTTTTCTCACAGAATAATAACTTTAAGACAGCTTCTAATTTGCTATCTTAAGGCGATCGCATCTTTGTGGCAGTTGTATTTATATTAGATGCCATAAATAATCGGGTAATTCAAACAAATAGTAAATTATGTATAGAATATAAGGTCTATTAATTTGGTCAAAAAAGATATTACACACATTTTGGAACTTTTAGTATTGTGAGCAATATTTCTGTAAATTTTTTCATAGATCTAGATTTCTCCTCCTTTTCTAGTCTAATTCCAATTGTGTGATTGTCTCCAATGTTTCTGAGAGTAGTGAATACACTTATTGTATTCGGACGTGATTTTTCTCTTGGCTGGTTCGTTATCTGACAATTCCATTATCATAATTAACACGCGGTATATATTATTGTGATTCACAAAAAACATATCAAGCGCATATGAAGGTATGTATTTATTTATGTACAATATTTATATTTATTACTGAATTTTTTTCTTTGCATGAACCTCCAATACTTTTCATTGCCGATAGAAGAATTTGTCCCGCTTTACAAAAAGGTTCGGGCCATTACACCGGACAAATGGAAATTTATTTTTACTGCCAAATCATTTTAACATTTCTAACTTAACGTAAATAAACCATATTGTCGAACAGCACTTCCTTGCATCTACAAAAAGTTCCTGTCTGGTGTCATTTGTATACTAAAAGCATCATTGGTGCATACTTTTTTAAAACTGAAGATGAAGCCAACGTTTCCATCTATTTTGAGCGCCACAGTATTCGCAACTTTTTGGTTCCCTGCATTAATCGTCAAAGTGTTAAATGGTTTTAGCTGAATGGTTCAATATATTTTATACAAATTATTTTGCTTCGGAAGCTACAACATTTTCCCATCTCTCAAAGACCGCATGGATCTAATCTTTAGTGTCTCGGCCAAATTTTAGATGCCTTCAATTGAAGTGAATCGTAAACTGGGCAGGACATTCTAAATTGAAGACAAGAAGTGGGAGTCAGAGCTGGCAATGTGTGTGAAGTGATAAGATTTTCCATCCGCTATGCCAAGTAGATTTTACCGAGTTGTGCAACATGTGGCCGAGCATTGCCTTGATCGAAAAACAAAGAACGACTCGTGTCTGTTGGACGCCCAATTCGGCTGTATTTGGTTCAATGACCACTTCAGTTTGATGACTTGTTGTTCGTATGGTTTGAACCAGTTTTAGCAACTCAAAATAGACCACATCCTTCGGATGACACCAAATATTTGGCTTAACCTTCCAACAATGGATATTCGGCTTCGGAGTCGATTTAGCTGAGTGGCCAAACCGCATAAGTCACTTTTTACAATTAAAGGTTATCGTAATGGATCCATTTTTACCGTCCATAATAAAAAAAAACGGTTTTCCGCTGACTTTTTCTTCAGGTGGGAACAAAAAACAACGAAGCTTCCTGCGAATGGAGTTTGGTGGGATCAAAATTGGTGCTGGAGCTGAAATAAATACATATATTGTTTATAAAAATTCTACGTCTCTCAAACAAAAACACACTTTATTTCAACGATACTTAGAAAATATTTCGCTCGTGAGCCAAGCTGACTTGGTATTGAACAAATCGAGACCATCCATATAACAGTATTTTTGAAATAAATATACCTCGTTCGTGCGCGAGCTTATTTTAGAATTTTGTTCTAACAATAAATATGCGCATAAACATAGTCCAAAAACAAAATCCACACAATTCTAAAGTTATGCAGATTAACAGGCACAATATTTATTTACTTGAAAAATAAATTTTCAATGCAAATAATTACATATAACTGAAAACAGAGAATAACTTTATGCGAATACTAAATAAAGCTTATTGGTTTTGTAAATATTGGTCTGCGAAAATGTGAAATGTCTGAATGACCGTAGGAGGGCAACAACTTTGAAATCAAAATTCTATTTTTGTATGCCAAAAGCGCAAAGTACTATAATTACCCACACACTTTTATATGTATGTGTGTATTTACGGAGTGATGTGTAACGTATACAAATATTTATTATGATTATCGACCTTTCTGCCATTATTTATTCAAAACCTTGCAAATCATCAAAAATTCAAACGCAAACATAATTAATATACATACATACATAAATTATAATCCAAATTCATATTTAGGTCATTGTTCATTGAAATTAACAGAAGTCCGCAACGAGAAAAAAAATTCTAAAACTAAAACAAACACCTGACGCAACACGCAAATGTGCATGCCTACTCCTACTTAGCATATGAGAATATGTGCAAAATATTATTATGCATTGCATATCCCTGCAAGAATCAATTGGTTTCATATTTACCGATTAGTATTACTGGTCAGTATTAAAATTGTATTTAAATGCCTAAAAGAAAAACGTAGATTTTTTTTTAAAGAGAGTTGCCACCTTTGTAAAAAGCTACATTCGATTAAGTTATTCAATTAATATAGAATATTTTGCCTAATAGAGTTGCCAATAATTTAAAATGGTAAATCAAATTAAAGTAAGCATTTAAATGGAATATTACATGAAAAATGCCAAACGAAAGAGGTTTAGAATTTTTCTTCTAGAAAGTTGCCACCTGTTTAAAGTATTAAAAAAAAATAACACATAAGTTACCGGAAATACTACTACGAGTATATTGGTGGCATGCACAAGATATTTAAGGATTCTTAATATGGAAAATATTTTCAAAGAGCGTTACCACCTATTTAAAAAGCCTGATTAAATTAATAAGTTGAATTGAATTTTGCAGTAAACGAAAGGGCTATAAGAAGCCTATTTAAAGGGTTAAATACAATTACTTAAAAAGCTAAGAAATATAATCTCTAATGATGTAAACATAATCTAAAAAAAATTGTTGAAATGGGTTGCCAGCTTTTAAAAAAAAAATAATACGAATTGGTAAATAAGTTAGGCGAAATCGAATTGTCTCCCGTATATATTTACATTCACTTAATTAAATGAGTTTCATAAAAGCATTGCCACATATTTTAAATTTATTTATTTTTTCCGTTTACAATGTAATAATAATAACATATGTATGCTTTCGATATGAAAAATATTTATAGAATATGCTAGGCATTTTAAGAAAGTTATAAGATAGTCTAGAGATTTTAAAAAAATAGTCCTTATGACAAATACCAATTGCGCACGAACGCCCTGCCTGGCGAGTTTGAGATTGTGAATTCAAAATCAGACAGAGTCAAGAAAGAAATCTGATGAGGAAATCTTTTGATCTCCGAATTTGCAATACCTTCCAAATAAAAATCTGGACTTCAACTCAGAAATTATTTTTGATATAAAGAAATTTCACCAATACGACCTGTCGAACCTCAAGCCAGACGTGGCCTAAATGGGAGCGGAAACGGTCGCGCAGCGTTCTCTCTCTAAGAAGGGAAAACATTTCCAACGTCATCGGGGCTCTAACAGGGCACTGTCTGATAGGGAAACATGCTGAAAGGTTGGGAGTACCCTTCCGAAGATGCTGTAGGAGCTGCAAGAACGACGAGGAGTAGGAAACGATCTTGCATTTACTGTGTAAGTGTCCTGCACTGTGTAAAAGCAGAATGCGATATCTGGGATCACCGTTTTTGGATGACCTTAGTGAGGTTTCAAGCACCGAGGTAAATTGTCTGTTGAGGTTCATCAGCGAGGCAAAATGGTTTGGTGAGGGGTAATTTTCCTCTTGGATGGTACAAATTTTTCCTTGTGGTAACACAATGGGCCTCCTAATATTGGCCTAAGCGAGCCGCTGTAGGCGGCTGCCACTCCAACCTACCTACTTAATTTCACCAAAAAATTAATATACTTATATGGACTAAAAACTGACAGTTAATAAATCTAAGTTATGCGGTGAGAGATGTTCTCAAATCTAATTTTTATTCTCAAATATAAAATATATATATGTATGTACATATGTATATTTATACAAAATGTTCACCTTTTTCCAGGTTCCTTAAAAGGAGCAAGTTAACTCATTTTCCTTAAAATGAGCTGAAGTAAACGAACAAAAATTAGCCTATTTATTAAGTAAATTATGAAAAACAGCCGCACCTATATATATGTATGCATGTATGTACATATATTTATAAGAAAATATATTCTTCTTTTTCAACATATTTGTAAGTGAGCAATTAAAATTTGTCCGGAAGCACCCAATGATACAAAAAGTTTACTAAGTTCTTAAGTTTCTTATATTCTCACACATTTAACTGCATTATGCAATCGATATGATTTAAAAAAATGTGCTATTCAAACTATCGATATCTGACACCACTTCTCTGTACTCTTGGGCCTTGCATGCACTAACACTCACATATTTGCAAATATATTCTTACTATATATTCTTAGTGAATGTATTTTAGTATGTCAAGCAGACAACAACAAAAAATCAGCAAAACAGGAAGGATGAGCTATCATGCATGTGCAATAATTGTTTACTTCCTGCAGGTGGCAATTTAGTGAACTTTTTTTGTCATCTTAAAATTTAACCATCGCACAATGGGAGCTCTTCATACGAACGACTGGGTAAAAAAAAAACTGTCTCGAAAATTGGCTTAGGTGAAAAAGAAAGGCACCCAACAGTGAAATCAGATTTAATCTTAGCAGATGTATAAACATTTTGCTCTAATAAGTACTGCATTCCTTTTTAAAATTTAGATTGTAGTTAATATTTATAAGGCTTTGACAGGGCGATCTTAATATTTTACACAGGACTGTAGTGTGAAGCAAAGGTGAGTAAACGCCGATTTTTTTTAATACAGGCATCGTTTTTCATTATTAATATTTCTGGTAAATTTATTATAAAGATAAAGTTCATGCTAGAAAAAAAAACTTTATACACAACTTATAAAAATTCAACAAATTTTCATCAAAATTTCAAACTCTTTATTCAACATTTGATTTGGCATAATACAGTGCAATTCTGAAGAACCTAAAAATTAACTTTTGATTGAAAAAAATACATATTGTTGGCCTGACGCATTTTTGCAATGATTTTACGCAAACTTCGCATTGCGATAGAGTCTTTAATTTCTAATATAGCTCAGATATCGCTGATAATGCACAGAAAGTCGCTAGGTGGCGCAGGCTACGCTCAGCCCCAGTTCCCAGTTAGCCATTTCGATGCAAATACTCTTCATTGATCGTTGGCGAAAAAAACGCTGATTTCTAAGGATTCGTTTTTCTTCATACGATTATTGGATATTCATCGAAGAGCTGCAGATTTACCATCGTCCATTGAGCGCTATCTATCGTCTTTGCTGGGTTGTAACATAAGGCGCGTTGCACATTAGAGCGATGCTCTACGCGATACTATAAGCGATATGATACGAAAGCGACATCGAACTTCCGACTGCTTGACAAATGATTGGAGCGATAAAAACGATGCACACTTTTGCGACAGCGACGAGTTAATAATATGTACCACGTCCAAAATAACCACATCGTTTACCGCATGGCTCTGATAGGCACTGGGCCTAAACGAAACTCATTGCCGTTTCGACATAAATATGTACTTATCTAAAAATATTTAACATATGTTAGTTGTAGAAAGATAAAATGTCATTCATCATATTACGAATACGCTGATAGCAAGTAATCAACGGCAGTCATCGCCTAAAGAATATCACATCTTCGCATTTCTTATAAAGTATTTGCCGGAAAAAGGAATGGAACGTAGGCGGCATATGTGTGGATCGATATTACGATCGTATTTTAAAGACTTCGTCATCAGTTTGCAAATTTTATTAAAACTCTTACTGATTTCTTGGTTAGCCCTAAGTTTACTGCAAACCGATTACACGCGCTTATTTAGCCTGCAGCAGCGGCGAACTCATACCATTGATGCTGAACTTAAAACATCAAATATTTCTCGACCGCGTATCTTTTGCCTAATTTTCACTAGCGTTGAGCGACACGATTACATAGCGGTGCATGGCCAGAGTACTTGGATTAGAAATTGTGATCGTTATCTATTCGTGAGTAATGATATACATCCAATTCTGGAACCGTTGGTGATCAAAAATCGTTACCGCTGGGGTGCCATATTAATTAGCTTTAGCTATGTTTATCGTTACTATGGAGATGAAATGGACTGGCTGCTGAAAGTGAATGATGATAAGTAAGAGCAAATGCCGTCGAGCTATGCGAGTTTGTACTGTGCCAAAGAATGTGTTTGCTTAATTTTAATGCAGTGCTTTTAGTATTTTGAAATGCGTTCTGAACTATAGTGGTTATCATAGCAATATGACAGGGACTTTTTGACAAGTTTCGACCCCGTTATTTGTTACTTATTCATTTTTACAAAAATGCGGTGAATTCTACAAAAACCTTGTATTAATAGAAGATATGTGCAAGTTCCAATAAAATTTAACTAATCACTCAAACCATCAAATTTTGATATTTGTAAATACAAATCTGAACACTTAAAATTTTCAAAAAATTCTGATTACAAATTTTGATATTTTGATGAAATTTTTTTGCATTTTGATTAAATTTGCACACAAGTTTAAAGCTTGGATTTGTACGGTTTTTATTCTCAGATAAGAATTTCAAACTGGCAGAGCCTTTAAAACGCATGCTCCGATTTTTTTTCATATGGGCAAAACCGCACCACAATCGCCAGTAAAAAAATTGTCAAAACTTAAGGGTAATTAGCAATAAAACTGCATACCCATTTTTTTTAAATCGGATTAAAAATTTTAAAAGCTTATGTAAAAATTGCTGAATTTCCTCCATCATTTGAATAAAGTTTGAAACTTGGATATAATCGGTGTTGGTTGTAGAATGAATTATAATTTTATAAAAAAAATTTAATTAAATAAAAAACACAAATAGTCAAAACTTATGGTGGTGCTATAGTTATGACATGCACCATAGCTCAGAGACAATCATGAAATGTCTAGTGCGAAACTGATCGAAACGAATTGAAAAGAAAATAGAAAAATCTACCGATAACAATTTACATCCACAATATTTTTTTTTATTTCACTTCGGTAGCTTTGTAATTTTGGAAAACCTGCGTTATTTGCTACAATCACACGCGCCAGATGACCCAATTAATTTCGGCTGCAAAATGAAAGATAATGAAAACCAGGTAAAGTTAATAACAAAATTTTATATTTCTTTAATGTTTCACTTTTCAAATTCCCTGCATGTCCAAATCTCTTCATTCCAGACCTATATGTATGGTGGGGTCAATGTCCTCAGCCGCGAAGCTTTACGTCGCCTCGTCACCGATAGCTTCACAAACTCCAATCTATGCCAACTGGCCGATAGTCTCGACGATGATGAAGAGTTGAGTAGATGCTTGCGAAATGTTGGTGTCACTGCCGGTGATAGCCGCGACACTGTGGGACGACAGCGATTTGTGCCATTCTCTCCCGAAGAATATTTTGTCCTTCTAAAACCGAATAAGGAGGATTGGTATTTCGCTCGTTCATATTACGAAATCAATGTGAGTGCATAGCTTACTCAAATGGGATTATTTAAATTTAAATTGTTAAGTTATGTTTTTTTATACGTTTACAGGCCACTACAAGAGGAATATCTAAGGATGTGATATCTTTTTCCGATATAAATCCTGCCAAAATGGTTAGTTTGTTTTATTACGTATATAAATTGAAAATTTTTGGCAGAAAAGTGCAAACTGTAAATTTTAATGGAACTTCATTAATAAAACGATTACGGTTGTAATATATATTAGATCGATATGTATTACAGATGTCTACGCAGCCGAAGTTTATAAAAATAAAAATAAAAATATTAATTTAGAGATAATTAAAACAATGTTAAATTCTTTTAAATATGCAGTCATGTGAAAAATAGGAGCACCATAAATTTGTTATGTTTTTGTTTATTATTTTTTATGAAATTCTAGCACATTATCTAAAGAAATCGCATATCAACCCACTTTCCACACTTTGCAGAAAATAAGAATAATTCAACAAATTTTTAACCCAGCAAACAAATTTTTATCTCGAATTTTTAGAAAAGTTCTAGGAACGCAGTTTTATAGTTGATATTTTGAAAAAAAAATCGTCGAACATAGAAAATGAGCTTCAATGAGCTTCAAACTTGCTTTTTATTATATACTCAAATTTAACAGGCTATAAAATTGCAGACTTTAAGTCAAATTAAGATAAAAAAATTTTAACAAGAAAATGGAGTGTTTGTGACTACATCTATAAGTTGAAAACTAGATTTTGCTTCTGAGCTGCCCAGAATGAATATACGTACAAAAATTAATAATAATTGTACCAAAAACTCACAAATAAATTTAGTTTGTTCGTCAGCTCTATTTTGTGTGGCGATGCGTAGCTAGACCTCACAAAAAAACGCCAAAAAAAATCACCATATTAGGAGCCATACAATAGAAAATAGATGGTTGTCAAACACCAAGTAAAGTAAGTAATTTTGCGAAATTTATTACTTCTTGTTATTTGCTTTTTTTATTTATTTGCCCGCGAAACAATTCTCGGATATTTAATTATAGAAGCTTATAAATTCACGTATATTTGCAGTCTTAGATAGAAGAATTTCAATAAGTTTCTTAGCTCCCCAACTGTTTTGCCTCTAATCCTTTGAAAAATGTTCGCATTACTGTTCGGTTAACAAATCCGAAATTCCATTTCATATACACATTGCCAAAATCACAGAAATTCATATACACCCTCCGTGCCGTCACGTTCGCCTCCAGACACCTACGCTCTGTTTCCGTTTCACCATGTACCAGTAGTGGGGTTTGCTGATCGTAATACCAAAATTGATTGCCACCTTGATGATGGCACGGCCATAACCAAATTTGTGCATTTTGTGCCCAGGATTGCACCTCCAAGCAATTGCCATTTGGCTGCCGAAGATCGCGACGGAAAGTGAGCTGCCAATGTTGCGTTCTATGTGGATGTTTTAGGTCCGTAGAGCAAGGTCGCAAGTCGCCAATCGGTTGGCGTGGTGATAGCTGTAGTGAGTCCAAACAAAGCTGAGGTGCAGCAACACTTTGCAACGCGCCAAAAGCAAAATCGGATGGTTCAATTGGTGGATAAGTTTGCAACAAGTCTGGAGCAATCGTTTCGAGATACCATTTAAAAGATTTGCACTCTAGACGTCGGCGTAAAGCGAGACGTGCATTTACATCACCAGCATCGATTGTGGTGAGCTTGGGAATGTGCTGGTATAATGGTGTTTGGTATTCATCCAACCAAACTGTTGCGACGCGTTTGTAGTTCTGTCATACGATAGATGGCAAAAAATTAAAGATTTGATACTACTATAAGCAAACACCAATTTCATACCTTCAAAATAAACTCATCTGTACGGTTGGTGTATTTTACGCGGAAATTTCCATCACGGTAGAGATGTCCAAAGCGCGAACACGGCACTTCTAATATACGGCCGCCACACATCCAAATTTTGAAGCTAAGCTCAAATTGCTCAGCACCCCACACATCTAAGCCTTCGTCGTATGCGCCCAATTGCCAAAAGAACTTCGTTTCGATTGCAAAGAGTCCACCATTCATCACAGGATTATTGTGCGGCATCGGTAGCGCCATGCGCTCAGCGGCTAGTAACGGCAATTGCACATAATTGAAACTCCAATCAAATCCACCACGCGATGGTGAGGACCTGACATATTCAAAAGTGGCATAATTGATAGTATCTATTATGGGTGTGGTGCTAGTGTGTGGATTCTCGAAAATCGGTTGCAATAGCGGCGGCAACCAGTTGTGGGTGGCTTCCACGTGGGCATCCAGAAACACCAGTACAGTGCCGTTAGCCATGCGCGCACCAGCGATACGAGCGCGTATTAACCCGTCATGTTCCGTTAGTTTGAGTATTTTCAATTTCGTGCCGAATTTCACAATTAATTGTTGTTCAAGCGATGCATCAAAGCGCGGTGAGGTGCTGTCGTCGTCCACTAAAATAATCTCCTCTAACAATTCGTGGGGCGTACGATTCCAGAGGCTGTGCAGCGTACGCAGCAGTACCGATGGCTGTTCATCGCGATGCACCAGAATTATGCTTGCGGATGGCAAATACCTATGGTAGGTCTGAGTGCGACAACTGTTGGAAGAATTAGGTAAATAAATTAATATGTGCTTCCATAGCATTTCCACCTCAAATCGACGTGGCGGCTACTCACCCACCTCAAATGTCGTACATCTGGCAACGCGCGCTCTAATGAAATTTGCTCAGAGAGCAAAGCATTAAAACCGTATTGGCGCAAACTTTTTACCGCTGCATCTTTATACTCGACATTCGCCAAAACCGCTGGCTGGCCCTGCTCACCCGATCCGATACGCTCAGCATCACGAGACATAGCGACATAGTCGTGCCAATCGCGTAGTTGTGCGTCACTTTGCTGCTTTTTCCCCTGCCGCTGCGCAAGTTTTGCTGCATTTTGATTTAGGATGAGCTGTTGAATGGCAACTAAAATTAAGCAAATCACTAGAGTTCCAAATAGAATACGATGTCTTTTGCTGAATTTTATGTGCAGCGCTGGTAGTGCGACGCGCATTACGTTGAGAACGCTTACGAGTAACTGGTTGAATCGATCGCCACCTGCATCATTTCAGCTTCAAAAAGTGTTTTTCTTTAACTTTAGCTGCTGGCCGGTGTAGAGAAGGAAAGCGAATGAGTATATTTAATAATTAATAATTAACATAACTTAAGTCGATAGGCAGCGACTATTCACGCTAGAAGTGTGGTGAATATTGTAAAAGCTTTGACTAGGGTTGTAATGCTTTGGTGAGATATTGATTCCGACAAGTTTCTTCTCATATGAGTAGGTTTACTTTTAGGCATCTTAAAAATACTTGCAATTATTGTATTTTTTCTAATTTTATTCAGATTCATTGGCATATATATTTACATACAGTGTTGGACACATCATATTGAACAAAATTCATTAATTTTTGTTTAAATATTTTTTTTATAATTAATTTAATAAGTAAATGATCTACCCTTAAAGGCCCTACATTTGTAAGGTGTAGCAGATGAGCTGGCAAGGGAATGCGCCTCCTTATCAGACATCAGCGTGTCTCTAAACGCAGGTGTCCCGATATCATCCTGCAAGCTCTGGTTCTGGTCAAGCTTCATCGAACAAGCAAACAAAAGATGAACCATCGCGGCAAATCTAGGCTAAATACGATAAGGCAAAATTGTGGCAATGTCATCCAAAAGGTGCGCACCTCTCCTTAGGCAGTTGGCAGTTGACTGACCATTGCTTGACAGGGATCTATGCCATCTCGATTGGACTGAAACCCAACCTAACCTACTCTAAAAGTCAGCCTTTCACTTGGCCATAATTCATAAACAAAAATGCTAGTAATATCAAGCGTGGCTAGACGGTTGAAATGGAATGGAATCCAGGCCGTGACTACGCTTCAATTTACACAGATTTCGCGTGGCATAGACGGTCTGAAAGGGCTAGTTTCAAAGTCTCGCTGTCTAGACGGTTGGGATGGAAACGAACTGCTGCTGTTCACTTTGGCAGAGTTGTTGCATCACTACGAAAACCATGTGGCATGTTTCGCTGCTTTGTTAAAGTGAAGATTGGCCCACCCTACTACAGTTGACTGAAATAGTTTGAAAGATGAACGAAAAATTATGTGCTCAATTTTTTTTTTCGATATTTGGATAGGTTTTTTTGTTATTTGTTTAGTAGTATGTTTTTATCAAAATATATGTACATAGTTCATATAAGAACGAAGGAAAAAGTAGCCCATAATTAAATTTTTTCATTTTTGCTTCATTATTTTATTAAAAGTCTCCAAAAATATCCGAAACAGTAACATTAAAGTCTCTCAAAAATTCCTCTGACCACTCATTTATACGTCGTTGGTCTATTTCGGAGAGTTCGTCTTTGTAACTGCCAACCTTGCCACGACGCATGAAACTGAAAGAATTTGAATTGCCAGATCAAACGACTTATTTTTTTTTTTAGAATATTTCGATAGCCTTACTCAAAATTATCTGCGATGTTAAATCGAGCGCCAACGTTCTTCATTCTCTCAGTAGGATTAACCTGGTTATTTGCTGTTAGATAGAAATGTTTGCTATTTATTTATTTTTAACTAAACTACTTATTACCTTTCATATTTTCGAACGATAAGTGATCTAGCAGTTTTTCCATTTGCACCTCAGTCAAGCTTGGTTTCTCTAGGAATTCATTCAACCGTGTTATGACACCCCTCAGATCCCGTTTCATTTCCTCATATGTGGTGAAAAATATATTAGGCTCTGAGCGCATTTGCCACATGGTGAATAGATGAGGCCAGTAAGGTGTGTAGGTTGTTTCAGCATTCAAAAAATCATCGATGAATTCTTGCATATTGCCACTATAGGCACCCTTGCCGCGCAGAAAATGACCAAAGGACAGTACGACATCTTTTGGATTGCGGGCGCAATAAACCAACTAAACAGTAAACGGTTTGCTAGCATTTTAATTATTTTGAAAAAATTGAGTATTTAAAATATTCACCTTCACTTTCTTTTGCCATATTTGGCGAGGCAGCAAATGCGCCGGCAAATGAGATTTAATGCAGCGCGGTGATTTTAGCTGCTCGGCCGAATTGACGCTATCGTTGTGAGGTATGTAATACAGTAAGCT
Source organism: Anomoia purmunda (assembly GCA_951828415.1). Lineage (NCBI taxonomy): Eukaryota > Metazoa > Arthropoda > Insecta > Diptera > Tephritidae > Anomoia > Anomoia purmunda. The sequence continues at coordinate 106,113,964 of OX639996.1, read as the reverse complement.
CCGACTAAATGAGAATATCAGTAGTGTTTATTATTCGCTTGCATGGCAATTTTTCTATGTGCATTAGGGTGGTGCGCCATAACCGTCTCCAATCGGGAACAAAATTGATATGTGATCTCTTTGTTCATGATATTACTGATTGAGTTGGTGAGATTATTAAAAACTGTTTATTTAATTTGTTAAGGACCACCCTAATGTGCATATGCATCAACTTACTCTATATAAATGCTGCGCTCGACTAGGTGTATCCTGTTAGCTTCTTCGTAGTTTAAGTTATTCAACAACAACCACGTCGCTTCCTGTATCCAGGTTGTGCCTGATTTCGGAAAAGTTGCTATAAAAACATCATCGTCTTTCACATCAAAATCATAAATTTGAGGGAGATGTTTTTCAAACGCAACTGGTAATGTAACCCAAGTTTCGGCCCAATTCCAATTTAAAGGTATAAAATCTCCATCTGTAGAAATTTTTAACGTTTCTCTCATTTGACGTTTTACGAGCGCATCGGAAGCATTAAGAGTATTTTGTAGTTTAATGTGAAACATGCTCTAAAAAAAAAAACAAAATAAGAAAGATATTTACAGATGAAAATAAGTATAATATGAAAAAATGGGATGTAATATTTTTTTAATATCGCTCTTCTAAATAGAGCAACTCACAAATGTGATGTATGCTTAGTAAAATAATGCCTAGGAAAAGTAAGCACAGGTTCTCAAGGATAGCTGAAATTTGGTTTGATTATGTACTGAATATGTTTCGATGGGACTCGATCGATAGCAATTTGGTGAACTATAATTTCAAAATCCGTTGAAAGCATAAACCCCTGGTCATAATTTTTTAATAATTTTCTTCGTTTCTACGAAATACTTGGGGTGATTTGAGCGTTTTGAGCGACTTCTAAATATTTTGCCATTAAAAAAAAACAACATGGGCAATAGTTTTTTTTCGGTAGAACAGTCCATAGCATTAAAATTCCCACTTCACTTTTCACATATATTTTTGAGCCACCCTCATGTAGTTTCTTTGGATATTTGTTATGCTTTCAAGCAAAAACTACTGGACGGATTTTGATGAAATTTCACAGTAGTATAGCTTATACATCAGATTAAGGTATAGGCTATAAATTTTAATTATATTACGTTCAAAATTTCCCAATCATTATCAATTCAATTCACTGAGTGTACCAATACAACCAAATAAGGCGGCTCACTTCAAACAATCGGCATTTAGTGTACTAGGATTTTAAAAATTCCTTAGTGTAAAGGTTATTTTTAATAGCCTAAGAAAATCACAATAAATATATAGAGGAAACAATTGTATTAAAAAAATGTTAAATCTATGTACATAACTACCTTATCAAAATAGAAGTGTAAGTCAATAAACAACTAAATAGGTCAAATAAATAATAGTTACATATGTAGTTATATACTAACTTGTGCAATTATTCCGAACGCTAACGCGAATTTCTGTTTGCACTCTGTAAGCGAACTGAAGAATTGGTTTGATTGTAATGAACTGAAAAAGGGGCCTGCTATTATTATTTTCAAAGCTTTTGAGAAAACTGAGCAATAAAATCGAGCTTTACTTTCAATACATTTACATATATGTAAATAGCGGCATATATGTAATTAGTATGGAAAAATGAAAGCATCTGAAGCATTGCAAGTGCTGCGATTTTTCATTCCACTAAGATTTCCATATCAAAGCTGATGTTAAGCCAATAATTGTAATCTAAACGAAGTCGACTCTGCTTAATTGTATTGCATTTTTTGCTTAACAAATGGTTGCTCTTGAGCATGTAAAAATTCTTCCAAATAACGTATAATGTTATTTAATTTGAATTACTAAAAATTGGCATGTAAAAGAATATTTTTTTATTTTTTACTGTACATTTATATAAACAAAAAAAAAAAGAATAAATAGCAATGAATTTAAAAAGTTATGTCAATTATCCTTTTTTCTTTGCCAGAATATCCAATTCTACTTCATTAAGTTCTGCACATTTTATTGCAATTACGTTTTGTATATTGGACAAAAGTTCTCTGTGTTCCATATATCTCAAATAAACCTCTTCTAAATGTTGATCCAAATGCACCGCCGATAAATTCTTCAGTACTTGCTGTGTAGTTGCCCCGATTTTTTTTTTTTGATGTCCTGGTCGACGAGGAACTACTAGCTCCATTCCAATAGCTTCTGCACATTTAGTTGCTGATTCAAAAATATCATTGCATCTGTTGTCAGCTTGGTTACGCAACTCTATCCAATTGTTTTTTCGTAAATTATTATGAACTACAGCAGAAGACCGATAATCCGACACGTTCGGGACCGGCTCGGTGCCGGACTACCGAAAATTCCGGTCTATCGGGCGGCAATTATAAGTACAATTAGGTTAATAATTAAACTACAACTACAGTATGCAAATACGTACAACAAAGTTTATTTTAAATTTCATATAATGCAAACATGGTCACTGTACAGTTAGAACGAAACTCACTTTTTTATAAACAGTTTAAAAAGTTACTTTTACTGCGATCTGAAAGGACACAAAACAACAACGCACAAAAAATGGCGAAGACGCATCGTGATTGATTAACGGAGCTGCACTGCACCACCTAAATTTGTTGTGACAGCTGAGACTAGCCGGTCGCTAATTATTTCCGAACAATACCGAGCGCTTCCAGATGATCCCGAACTACCCCGAAAACTTCCGTATAGCTCTCGAGCGTTTTTATTTGCTTTAAAGACACACTTTTGGAGAAAACCAAAATTTTTACAATTTTCCGGAGCGATGCCGAACTATCGGGCATTTCCGACTGTTGGTTACCGGACTAATGGACTTCTACTGTAGTTGAAAATTTTTTAAGTTAAAATTTCTAGGTTTAAATTCTTTAATAGTTGAGGTTATATTTTTTTAAAAAATTTTTTAGAAAAATATTTTTATTCATAAAATAACACCGGTAGTACTATATAATTTCGATTGAAAAACAGTAACGATATTTTTGCATGCGAGGGGATGCATCTTAATCCAAATACAATGCACTAGAAAATGTTGATTCCCCAATTTTTCTTTCCCAATTAATGCTTTTGCAGAATTTGACAAAAAAATTATAGTTAGTTAATTTATCATATTGTACGTTATATGTTTCTAGCATAGAGAAAATTTAAAGTTCAATGAAATCCACTTAGGAGAGTCCGCAGGTATAGCTCAGAAAATATTGCAGGTGCACTAGTATACTGCAAGTAATTTAATTCTAATTACCACAACAACACAGATAATTAAAAATAATTCTTAGCAGCACAAAAATTTTAAATTGAACATAGAGGCTAATTTAGATGCGGTTGTACGATCATTTCCGCTCTAAATTCAAACTAATTTAGGTGCATTTAGCTGTATGTATGTGTGCATGTGTGAATGTATGTTTTATGTGCGTCTGCTGCTCAATTTAATTTTTCCTATTTCGTATTGAGAAACTTAAAGTCACTGATTTACCGAATCTTCATAATAAAAAATTGATATAATCTTAGCTGCTGAAGAGGCACTGCCATGAGGCAAGATATTCACTGAAAATTCTACTATTCATTCGGCGGCAAGCGAGAAAGCGAACAGTAAAACGATTAATGTGATGCAATTAATCACATTGGCAACACAGAGTGCAGCACCTCTGTTATGGCGTTACGGTGGCCATACGTTCTGTATTATAAAAATTGGTTTTTGTTTTTGGATTACGTTTTTTTTTTTTGGGTTTGCTGTAAGAAATAAACGAGGATGGTTTTGAAATTAATTTTGGTCGTTTTTGACTTTTTTCTACACCGTAAGGGCAATTTAAGGAAAATTATATAGCTATTTTAAACATTTTAAAAATTGTTGAATTCGCTTTTTATTTTCCGGGCCAAACGCTGTTACTATTAGAGTATTCCCCATTTTAAATAGCCCCAACCGCTAAAAAACTATTTTTGCTTAAATTTTTTGCGGGGTTGGGATTAATAAAGAAACCCATAATAACAAAAAAACGTTAAAGCATAGCAAATAGTGGTAGAAATAAGTAGTGCCATTCGTAAAAATTGTTTTAGAAATGAGTAAAAATAGTGGTAAAAAGTAGTGAAAATAGTGGTAGAAAGAAGTGAAAATAGTGGTAGAAATTAGCAAAAATAGTGGTAGAGATTTGTAAGAATAGTGGTAGACATGAGTAAGAGAAGTGGCAGAAGTTAGTAGTAGCATTGAAATTAGTAAAGCGATTTTGCTTGCCGCTAAAGAAGGTTTGCTTCTAGCCGAAAAAAGGCTAAAATCACAACACTGGTTCTGTATCTTAATAAAAAAGATATGGTCACCGTAGTTACGGTGGCGTTGCAGCAATGCGGGTTTGCGCAAGATGCAACTTCAACCACATGTGGAGCTACATGTAGATAAAAGTAAGTAAGAATTCCCTATTTGGTAGTCGTAGAAATTATTCTATGCTGCCGACATTGCGGTAGTAGTAGTGGATTCTCGCTATGCTTTGGAGGTTCAGACGCATCCGCCACACAGCGAGCGGTACTAAAACAAACCTTAAATTGCATTAATGTATTTCTTATTTTCATATTTTGTCGACTCATGCGATTATATTGTATAATTTTTCATTTGCTCTTCATAATTTTGTTGGATAATAAAAGAATTTTGCTATGCAATTCAGCACTTTTGAAGGCATAGAACATCCATTTCTGTTAAGTACCAAGAAGCTAGAGCCAACTAATCTGAATGTTTGTATGTGAAAGTACATATGCAATTTCGTCACCTTGAATGGTGGTGTTGCTTCACATGAGTCATCGCAAAAAACAAAAAATTCTTCATTTTACCCTCACCTTGGTAATATATATAAATTTTTTTTGGAAATGGTCATCCTCCTCCCTTGACACTTACAGCATCTTTAAGGCGTTTTGATAGATGTTCCTAAATACATGCTACATGGCGAGAAACTACATGTAATGAGTTGGGTTTGAAAATGCAACATATGCGTTTTAGTGTAGCCAAAATGGTGGTGGATGCCACATACTGACTATGTGAATGTGCCACACATGTACGCTGCGGCATAGCCAACGACGACTTTTTGGGGAAGTAGGACATGAATTGTTGGAGGGCAACGTGCTGTGGCCCATGTCGAACTAATCCTTCGCAATCACCTCAAAAGTCATCAAACATCATCAATTTAATCATTGCAATCAGCAGAGGCCGACTGAATGGGTGTTAGAGTGAAGTGATCGGAAGGGATTGATGGGGGAGTCATCGTCGTGCTGCATTAACTGCACATGAGCCGTAAGTGTTGTATGTAGATGGTTGGTTGGTTGGTGGATTGGTGGGTTGCACCGTGCATTGATTGTGGGGAGGCGGGGGCTTGGTAAATGTGCTGCAAAATTGGAAGTCAATTCAAATGAACCATACACAAACAAATATAAGTATTTATAGCTATGCTTTGTGGGGTGGACATACATATATGTGACCACGTTCTACCTCGTTGACTCCCGTCGACCCGCAGGATGCTTGTAAATAAAGTATGTACACAAAAATAATTAAGCATCGCATAAAGCCCGGCCGACAACTCCCCAACTCAATTTTGCAAATACTTAGTATGCATGTAGGTGTGGGTGATTTTGCATTCTACCCCACATGCGAAGCTTTCATCGTTGGTAGCCAAGGAACAAAGGCAGCAAATCGCTTCTGAACTTAAAATACGTGAGTGGCATAAATTGTTCGCACTTCTACCTCATCAATGCAATGGCGGCAAGCGTACGTTGGATGCTGAACAAAGAGAAATCTATATTGCATAGAATTTACGGCAATTTTTAATTAATTTCTACTAAAACTTAATATTCCACATAGTTAGATGTAAGTGGGTAGCAGCTGATATGTACCTTCAGTAAATATATGTATGTGCATAGAATTGGATGGGGCAATGACATTTGGATTTTTGACTTTTTCCAAAATGCTTTACGTTCTCTCAATCGACATATTGATTTATTGCTCATTACAGCAGTAGTTAAATTTTGTTCATTTTATTTATATTTTATTATTTTATTTACATCGTCTTCAAACCAGCACCAACAATTTTGTTTCCTTAAGAACTCTTACAGATTTTGAAGCAAAATTTCGATAATATCTCTTTGATATTTTGTGAAAGTTTTAAGAGATTTATAATATTTTGTGCGTACACTAATGGCAGAAACTAAAACAGCTAGTTATAAATTTTCTAGAAAGTTTGAAACTTTGACATACATATATGGTTTTTGATAGAGAATTAACTATATTTCTATAAAAAATAATTAAAATTAGGTAAGAAAATGCAAAATTTGTACAACTTGTCTAAACATACATTTTGCTACTATTTTTGTGAACACAACTATAGGCTCCTCATGCTGACAAGCATTCTCTAATTTATTTTTATTTTATTTGATTTTCGGTAATTTTCAACAAAAATACTGTCCATTCTCTAACAAACGCCCTTATAACCCCAAATTTGAATTTTCATATTTAACCAAGTTTACCAAGTTTTATTTTTTTAAACCAATTTTCATCAAAATTTTAAACTTAAAAGAAATCATTTAAAAAATAATTGAGTATGTTATTTTGCATTATATCATTTAGCTAGGAATTACTCTTTTGGATTTTTTTTTTTTGCTGACGAGGTTTCGGCCTTCTTCCATATAAAATTAAATTTTTTTTATTCATTAAATGGAAACAAAGGCGAAAAAAAAATTATCAAAAATAAATGGTAATTTGTAGCCACTTCAATTGGAACTTTTATGCACCGAAATTTAACGGGCTCAAAACTGCTTACTTGACAATTTCAAATTTTTTTTTTTAAATTTGAAATTTTGTTGAAAATTTTTTAAATATTTTAAACTTTGCATAAAGTTAGCAACTGGCGTTGTTGGTATTGGTTTTTGTTAGAGAATGAACTGTTTTTGAATTGAAAAGTAAACGAAATTAAATTTTAAAAAATTAATTACAAAATTGTTGTCTATATGTGGCGAACTTATAAGCTGCAACGGACTGGATATATAAGTAGACACATCCATACATTATATCTTTTACACGGATTTTTATACTTTTCTTCTTATTTCCAGGAATCATTCACAAAACTAAGAGTACGTGAAATATAACCTCAAAACTAAGTATTTATACAGAAATATAAAAACAAATCGCTCAAAGTAGTACCTGAAGTTTAATTTCTTTTTTTCTTCTTTCGTTATAGCAACTGAAAGATTATACTTCTTGATATCTCTAATTTGCGTGCACAAAATTCTAAATCACGTGCATTTTCTCTTTAGTCACCTAGAATTAAGTTAAAAACCATTGCTTAAACTCATTTATTTAAGAAAGTATTTGGAAATACAAAGGTTGCCCTTTATATTTTGCGCCTAATAATGAAAACACAGTCAAATATTAAGGAAAATAGTTTTATTGTTTTTCAAAATATTGAACAAATTTTCCAAGCACTTTTGCCACTCAGAAGAGGATACATCTAAAGCGAGCTGTTTGAAGGCTTCTACAGCTCCTTCAGGCGTTGAAAAACGTTGACTCCCTTTTATTTTTTGATGTTCGGGAATAAAAAGAGATCATTAGGTACCAAATCAGGGCTATAAGGCGGATGACCCATCAATTCGACCTTTTGAGTCCTCAAAAACTCTCTTTTGTGAATCGATACGTGAGAGCTCGCATTGTCTTGGTGAAGAATGATTTGTCTTCGGCGGTTGGTTTTCCTTAATTCTCAAAAACCTTTTGGCAAACAAATGGTTGTATACCACTCAGAATTGACCGTTTTAAATTAATCTAGTGGAACAGTTGCAACATGACCAGATTTTCCGAAAAAACAGGCGACCATTTGCTTTGAGTTGCTTCTTGTGCGAACAACTTTTGTTGGATTAGGCTCGGCTTGGAACACCCATACAGTCGATTGCTGCTTTGTTTCCGGCTCATATGCATAGATCCAAGATTCGTCACTTGTTACGATGTGACGATAGACGTGCTTTGATCCACCGCGGCTAAATTTCTTCAACATTTCTTTACACCAATCGACGAGTCCTTTTTTGGGCAATTATCAAATTATGCGGTATCCAACGAGAGCAAATCTTCTTTACGACCAAATGTTCATGCAATATTGAATGTATGCTGGTCCCGCTAATGGCCAAGGATGCCTCTATCTCGCGATATGTCACATGACAATCTTGTATTATCAATTGACGCACAGCATCGACTGTTTCTGGCACAACCACCGTTTTTGGACGACCTTCACGAAATTCGTCCTGCAAAGATTGGCGGCCACGTAGGAACTCGTTGTACCATCGTTTCACAGTGGCTAAGTGTGGTGATTCAACACCAAAAGTAGAAGTTAGTTGATTGATGCACTCCTGTCTCGATGATCCACGTCGAAAATCGCAGTAAATCATCGCACGAAAATGTTCACGGGTTAATTCCATTTTTAGGCAATATGAATTTTTAAACTCACTATAAATAAACACAAATAAAACTCGTAAGTGAAAACGTTATATGCAAGTTTAGGCCAAAAAATACCAAAACTTTACGATAAAAAATATCTAATTACAGCTAATCACATGTAGTGTTGCGAAGGCGCAAAATATAAAAGGCAACCTTCGTATTTTGAATCAGGCTCTATTTTTCACTTAAAATAATCCCACATCATGCGAGTATATAAAAAAACATTCCAGTAAATTTCGTTAAAAATATATGAAAATCATTTACTCTCAGCCAACACTGCGCTTAACTGTCAGAAAAGTATCTGCACACATTCAATTTCCTGTTAATTGTGTTGTCTGCAACTAACGAGTCTGATGTCTGTGCGTGCGCTGCATCCGTTTCCGTTTCCGCTGCTTTGAGCAGCAAATCGACTTGCTGTTAGATTTTTAACTCTTTTCATACATAGAACTTTAAGGAAATTCATGACAGGTACGCCGCAGTCAAAATAGTACGAGTAAGAGAGTAAAGCGTAGTAAAAAAAAAGCAACCAATCAATTCAGCCATTTGGAGTGCTCGCTTGGCTGCCAAATCTTCATAACGCATTGCAACATACAATTTCCTAATTTGGTAAAATGTCCTAGTTTTAGTTATCAATTTAAAAAAAAAGTTGATGTCTCCTTAAATATTGTACTATTTTTAAAGAAAATTTAATGATTATTTTCAACGCAATTTGGAAACTAGAAGGTCACTAAATAATAAAAAAAAACTATCAAAATTATTGCACTGTCTTGACAATTTCTCATTGGCCAGCAAAATGTGAATGATGATACAATTTTGTTAGAAAAAATTTCTAAATTTGGTTTAACACAGTATACTCAGAAACGAAAAAAAATTTTTTTTTTCAGTAGCAGTGGCACAAACAAATAAACAAATAAAATATGGTATTTGCACTTTTTATTTACCAATCCGCCAATACTCATACATTGCATAGTTATTGTATATTTAGTAAATAAATTCAAGTGATTTCATCATCACCAAGTGAGTCATCTTAATCAAATCAAAGGTTCCTTTTTTTCTGTTTTTTTTTTTTTTTTTTTGAAAGAAAAATTCCCAAAATAAACAGTCGCATCGTATCGGTCCAAAATAATCTCAGTACACTTAATAAACAAAATCAGCACGCCAATCCACCCATATTAATGGCCACTTATCAGGCAACCAACAAAGGTCCATAAGTGCTTTGACGCTCACTGCTCCAGGGCTACTCAACACTCCGAACTGTTCATGTTCCCAAAGAAATATCACATCTCCTGAACTCCAGCCGTCGCCCTCGCCAACATAGCGCCAGTTTTAATCGTTTAAGTAAACACATTAAAATGAAATTTTTAGTTGCTACTGAAGGGGACTCGAAGCACTCGGGCAGGAGCGTTTTTACCAACCCCCAAACGAACGCCCCCCACACCAAACTCCATCCAACCCATGCAAATCGCAAATCACACTCATACAAATAAATGCAAATGCAAACACAAACAGCGTACGCATTTTTCATTGACATTTTTATTTGTTTTTGTTGCATATCATAGTGAAAATTGAGGCTGGCTACTGTAGTGGAGTTAGGAAATCCCTCTGTGCTTTTGCTGTACAACTTTTGCCCAAAGGGGTCGTTTACGCGCTTGAAGCTGGTCTGAGAGAAAATTTTTCAGCAAATACGCGAATATTCGTTCGAGCGCAGTTCGCAGTTGTATTTACAGTGGGGAACACAAATGTGTACACACTGATTTTCTTACAATCAATTTTCGCAGTATTTTTCGTGATGAATTTTATTTTGATAATTTTTACAAAAATATTGTTCATTCTCTGACAAAGACAAAAGAAATCAAATTTAAAGCGTTGTACAAAATGTATTAAAATATAACAAATTTTTAACAAAATATCAACTTTTAGTCGGAGTTTTTAGAAAATTATCAAATTTTAGTACAAAAAGTTAATATCTCAAGCGGCTAAAAATTCCATTTGATTTTTGACGATTTTCTGAAATTTTGGTTTGGAGCACTTTTACCTATTGTATATAACGGGTGTATTTAATGAAAATTCTTTGTACAAATTTTATATAAAATCTGGCATTTGAAATTCATGCATTAAATAAAAAAGTTTCCCAGACACAAATTTAAAAAAAATCGTCAAAAATCCACGGGAATTTTTAGCTCCAGAGACTTTCGTTTTCGTACACTAAAATTTTATGGTTAATGTATCTGCATACCCGAAAGTATCTTTCAAATTCTGATAAAAAATTTGAAATTTGGTGCAGAGTCGCTAAATTTTTATAAATTTCCTACAAATTTTGAAAATTTTCCTATATGCATTTTATTACAGAATGAACCATATTTGAAAAAAAACATGAATAGTTAAAATTTATTCGATTAAAACATTGAGGATATTTTAAACAGATCACTGTCTACTCATTTGTGTTTTCCACTGTATTTAAATCGGTATTCTTTCACCACATATGTATGTGTGCATTTATTTATTGGCTCGCACATTTAATCAAAGAAATAAATTTCGCAATCCTGAATTCTCGAGAGCAACTCAAATAAAATCACTATATGAGTATTGGCAATTTTGTTCAAGGAATTTTTACGAAAATCCAGAAAACAATGATTTCAATACATTTAGTAAACCTTCCAAAGACTGCAAAAATGTTTTTAAGCAAATAAAGTTCTGAATTATTGACCTGAGTGTTTTTAGTAGATATTTTAAAAGATTTTTGGGCATATCAATTTACCACAATATCTATCAAAAGTAGCTGTAAAGCAAAATTGTTTCTCATCACACTTACATTATATGTTTCTAATACCATCAGAATCGGACGGTGAGTAAAGATTTTACGATTATCCCGACTCTGGCGCCATTTTGCGGATTTATTTTACATAAAAGTATTTCTTGTCGCAGCGCCACTTAGCGAGTCCGTTTTTTATCATAAAGGTAGTATACGTTTAGGACAAACATTTTTATCTCCTGTACTATTTTTCCAATCCACTATTCAAATTGGTGAATAATTTTTAAAATTATAAAAACGAATAATTTTTAAAATTATAAATATCGTACAAAAGCTACGTCCAACTTCGCGTATTACGGCATTTTTCAAAAGTCTATGGAACTTTTTTCTTTCAGTAACGAAAGCAGGAAATATGCAAAACTCAAAATTATTTGAAAATCGCAACAAAAAAAATTGAGAAAACTTTCCGAAAAATAACTTTCTAGAAAATTATAATCTTCTAACGACTTTCAAAATTTTGATGTATGTAAGAGTTTCTTGAAGTATGGGTCAAAACAACACTTTCCGGTGGTAGCTATTGGGTTACAATGTTCTACGAAAAAATTTCCAGACAAATCTTAGGCTATATGCCTTAAACTTTCGTTTCGCTCAGCCATATATGTTAAACATTTTTTCATTTTTTTGAAAATAATTTAGACTTAAGTAGGCTATACAAAAAATTCGAGCCAACTTTTGCGAATCTATCGAGTATTTTATTACATAATGGGTATACTTTCAGAAAATCGTAGTGCCACAAAATTGTGGAAAGGCTAACAGAATGGCCCAATGATCTGGATCGTTTTTCTGCGATTGGACTTTCCCACTCCAATTGAATCGGACACTGTGACAATGAAAAGGATTCACCTCATCTGATTTAAATTGAGTGAAAACCGTGGAAAATCATTGGAGCACATTCACATACAAAAATATTTATGTCATATGCCGAATCCATCATTTATCTTTCCAATAAAAACCGCCAACTCCAGCTTATTGCGGAAAAATACTTTTTATTTCTATACACGCGCCACTTGCACAAACAGACGTACATTCAAAATAATAGACGGATATGCCGCATAACAGAAGAAACCCCATTCAGTGGAGGGGGCAATGGAAATGCCACTTAATCCTCCAAATGTTGCCAAACTTCAATCTATAGTTCAACACCCTCAACGAACACAACGAAAATGTAGGCAATTCAAGCTCATCAAAATCATAAACAATCGTTTCAATGTCGTTACACAGACGTGTCAGGTGGGGTTGAATGCTCGTAGTGGGTGGCACCCCAAAAATTCGCAATAACCTTGAAAACTGTGCACCGCATGGGCCACTGCTGAATGCTGTTCGATCGAACAAATGTCGGCGACGTGAACTGAAAGCATAAAAGTTATTAAAGAGTACTGTGAAAACGAGACAAATATGCAACCGGCAAACGTTTTTGTTTTTTGTTTTTTTTCGAGTCTGTACACTGTCTTGCGCCTGCATGTAGGCAATGAATTTTTATTTTACATCAAGTAAAACTTTTTGTAATTCCTTAAACGATTTTCCTTAACCGGGGAAAACTAAAGAAAATTTTGTATTCCATTGGGGATTACGCGCAGCTTATGCATTTCATTTGTTGTAAGCAATGCGCTCATAGCTCACTATTCATGCTATGCCTTGCAACCCTCGGTTGAATTGCCTCAATTTATGCAACGCTTTCGTAGTTCGCTCGCAGCGCAGCTGCTTTAACTGACGGCACGTACAGGCTGTTGAAAAGCCAAAACGCACAAGTGAAGTCCAATAGTGGTGGCATCACTGCCGGCTTTGTGGGAATTTTGCATGGACATTTTTTTACTTGCACTCGCATGCCGGCGAAAGTGACTGGCAACGCGCCAAAGAGAAATCACCACCCACCGTATGTAAGAGTACTAGGTAGCTACACAAACGCCGGTTTTGGTATTTATTTTTTACATTTTGATAAGGGCTGATTTCAGTTAACCCCCTCTCGGCAGTTGTACTGCCTTGTTGATATGCCGCCACAATCAAAATTCGGACTCCCTTTGGGTTTAAACCAAAAATGAAATTGCGCCCATAACGCCACATGTTCATCTTCAGCGACCATTGCAAATGCATTCCCTCACCTCCCCTTCCCTATCCAACAAGGGACAATTTTCGTCGCTAAGCTTTCCTCATTTTCATTTGCTTGGGGTTAGTTGTATTAGAATTTCGACACTCGATGTTCCCCCTCAAGGCAATCTCTTTCACTCTATTTAGATTTGTATCTATTCTATTGTACGGATGCATTAATCTCGTTTGATGAGGCGCAAAGTTGTGGAATTTATTGCGTTACTTTTCGAAAAAGTTAAGTGGATTTGAACAAAATTAATGACTTCAAATGATTGCATTACGTTTAGACTACTGACGGTGAAAAGACTGTAATTATTGTAATTCGAATGCCAACCCTTACAAAGGTGAACATGGATGGTGGAAGCCAAAAGCTTTTTAAAAATTAGAAACTCTAAACATTTACATACGGAGTGAAGGAGAAATACATTCATATGTATAACGTGCTCGTGTAATAATAAATGTATGTATATATTTGTGCTGAAAAGGAATTACGAACAAAGTAGAGTTAAGTTTAAAATATTTTAATAATGAAAACCGAAAGTGGCGAACATTCTTTCCAGGCTAAAAGCTAGCTTTGTGCTTAGTTTAAGCACTGAAAAAAATCAAAGGAACTTAAGAAACGAAATAATTTGCTGTTCTGCGCATCTAGAGTCCTATAACTTATTTGATAAATATCTATATATTTACTGATTTAAATGACATAATTCAACTTTTTTCGTACTTTTTGGAGTTGTCATATTTCCCACTCTGGCTATTTCAGATTTCAAATAAATAGGTAATGTAACTATTCTGAAGATGCACCAATAATAATTTTTTTTAAATTTTGGGTATGTGTGGCAATTGATAGAAAAGTACTCTGGAAAGTAAATTTTTGACAACTATGAGGTGAATAAAAACTGCCGAGCTGCTAAGGATACAGAAAAATTTGACAGACAGCCTAACCAAGAACAAGACGATATTGACGCGTTTTTTAGTTCTAATATAGCTAAAATGACTAATAATTGCAAGGATTTCAGCTCCAGAAGAATTGAAAACAGCAAAGGCAAAAATGTTGTATACATATAATTGCTGCATTTGATTATTTGCTTAACTCGTTGATCTTCGTCTGCAGCGGCCAAATATTCCCTGCAGTAAAAAGTTGTAGGGATTGGCAAAAGGGAAAAATATAAATATATGTAAGTACAGTAAAAATATCGATATATCCATATATTGCTATTTTTACCTCAAAGCGAAATTACCCAAAGTATAGTAAAAATATTCAATAGTGAAAAAATGATACGTATTTGGCAGTTTTATTATTTTTATTTATTACTACCAAATACCCGTCGTAATTTGTTACACCTCCAAAAGTTTTAAATTTCATGTATTTGCGGATTGAAACCATTTAATTCAAAAACTTGTTTTCAACATAGAAAAGTATACATACATATGTATGTACATTACTACAAAAAAATTTGAAATTTTCCAGAATTATAGAATTTGGTATTTTTAAGACTTTCGTCAAAAACAGAACTATAAAATTTGTTATTATTTAAAACTTCAGGCAAAATATTTCGAAAAATATGAAAAATTACGTTTCCTGAACTCAATAACGCCTGAAAAAACATCGAATTATATACAAATTAGATTCTCGGAAGTAAGTATCGAATATCGATATTGCGGGATTAAAAACACCGACGTTTTTATCCCTTATTAAAAAAAATATATATCGATATATCGATATTTTTACCCAAGCCTGAAAAGTTAAGAAATGTGAAATTTTCTCACCATATAAAAAGGTCGTGTCGCATTGCAACTTTTCCATAAATTGGCACAGACCCTTTTTTTTGGGATCTAATGGCATCGTACCTACATATATTTCTCACTTTAGGCAAATATCTTTAATACGAATTATTTACTTGTTAAATATTTCTTGTTTTTTTTTTTTAATTGTTATGCATTCTCGATTCCTTGCCGCTATTTCTGGGCGCGTATGATAAACACACCAAAATATCTTTGTATCTGCAATTAATCAGCGCGCCTTCAACAATTACTTTGCCATAAATTAAATCAAACCAGACTAATTACAACAAATGTCCGAAGTATAGAGATGCGAGTGTCTGCAAATTTACAAATGCCAACCTTCAAGAGATGGCAGGCGGCAAATAGCATTTATTTCGAAATAAGTAGACTGCAAAAAATATGCAGTAAATTTCTGTACCACTGCTACAACTAGTACATTAATCATAGGGAATTTGCAGGTGAAAGTGACTATGCGATACTTAGAAGATATTTGTTGACAGGTCGTCGCTGGAAAACGCCTGTCTGGCGCTCACTACAACGTCGCCGTCTGAGTAGGTGCTGCCGTTAGATAAGGCATGTCGACTGTAAAAAGTAAATTCATTAAGAAAGTTGAAAATAGGCTTTGCCTGCAGGCGTGGGATATCAACTTAATATAAGGGGCATGACTCAACGGCGGATACATTTCGTATTTTGACCTTTACTAATGGAAAGTGTCATGCCGTTTTCGATAGCAGCAGTAAGTAAAAAGATTAAATATTTATACACAATTTTTAGAACCATTTTCTCAATGCTAATCAATCAATCAATCATATTTTCTTTAGTTGAAATGCGCAATAGGCTACTCAACTGTTGATAACATCGAAATTTAGCAACCAACCATAACACCTTTTATGCTTTGGAATTGCTTACAAAAAAAAATGAAAATAAAAACAAAAACAAAAAACACTTATTCAAAAGTATAAAATAACATTGTATCAAACTGACAAGCCAGCTGCTGCAATTTACTCGATTAACGTCACTCACAAAGGCGCAGACGCAGGCGCGGCCAACTGTAAGCTGATCCTTAGCCAACACTGATCCGAAATCGAAGAGTCAACATTGTTTGCCGAACGTTGCCCAACCTGTCGTCATCAATTTTCGAATTTACAATTCAAAACCTCCGAAAAAATAAATATATATGTATGTGGCCCGCCCATGAAAATGAAACGAATAAGAAAAAAGTAGCAAAATGCCTAACGAAACAACAACTGCAAGCATTGAATAGCAGATGCACATAACTATAACATTGAAATGCTCGATACTCGTCCTAAAAGTCCGTACACAAAACGTTGGTCAAAAGTCAGCTGCGAGTACTGCGAGCTCCATTGCCGATTTCGAACAAGGAAGAAAATTAAAAAAAAATCACTAAATACTTAAAACATATTTGCCTAAATTCTTTTCAATTTTTTTTAATTTCATACAAAGCGCGCTAAGGGCGTAAGCCGGCGATTTATTTTGAAACAACCAAAAAAAAAAAAAATTCAGATCAACGCAAAAGTGGAGTATCGAACGCAAGATCGCTGCACAAAGGAACACTTGAGCGAAACAAAAGAAGGAAATGTGGCAGACAATGCAATGTACGTTGCAGGCACGCGTAGCGGCTGGCAAAGATGAGCAGGTAGTTGGTTTGCGATAGCCTTTTGTATGTGTGTGTGTACGTGTGTGTGTGTGAATGTGATGCGTTGTCCGATTGGGGCAACATCAGCGTATTTGACTTTTGCTTTAGTCACTTTTACTGTTTCAGCTGAGGACAGGTGATTCTTATGGCTCTTTACTGCTTGGCTGAAGATGCGAAGCTCGTTTTTTTCTTTGTGAATTTTTAAATTATTTAGTTTCGTATTGTTTACCGCATAAAGATGAAAATGTTCACCTGATCTGCCTCCACTCATAATGATAATTATTGTATTTATTGCTGCGATATTGTTGCGTTGGACGAGCGTCTGTGGTTCATAAAAGCCATCGTGTCCTTTACGATTCGCTGGTATTTATTAAATTTATATTTGTGTACATGTATAAAGGTGCATACATCGATGTACATTAGGGTGGCTCATCAAAAAAAACATCACTGTTTTTCAAACGGAATTAAACAACTTTTTAAGTCTTTTTTTTATTATGAAAAAAATTTAAGATTTACGTGAGCAGAGCCGATTTGAAAATATCTTCAAAAATGGAATTTTTTATTAATAAAAATAATTTTTGTTTTTATTAAAAAAAAGGCTTATAAGGTCTGCATAAAAATATTTAAAAAAGTGTGTTCAACGAAATCATAATAATGAGATTTTCGAAAATAAAAATTGATTCGTGAATAGTGATGGCTGATTAAACGAAAAATCGGTTATAATCGGGTATTTTCTTTCGGTTAACTGTTAAAATAAGTCGATTATTTCCTTTTATTAGTCGAACACTAAACTGAAAATTATTCAAAATAATCGGAAAAAGCACTATCAAAAATGTATAACTTTACTCACCCAATAGCGTGTGAATAGAAATTAATTATATTTAAAAATTGCCAGTCTAACCACCCAATAATATTAAAAACCACATCTCTTGACACAAAATGCACAAGAACATCAGTGATTTTTTTTTTGTTCAAAAATCAATGGAATTTTTTAGCAATTTAAAGCTTACATTCTGTTGTACCGGAATAAAATAAGTTAAAATACTGCATACTTAGAATTATGCTAAAAATAATTGTTTACACAAATTAATTAAATTTGTATTAATGAATTTAATTTGTTTTCCATTTTTTCGATTAATTTCTTTCGAATAATCGCAATAATTAAACGAATTAATCGGTTACTCAATGTTGTTTGCCATCACTAGTTGTGATAGCGTTGATTTGCAGAGAAATAAACAGCGTGAGTAAATACCCCTCCAATTATACCTTATAAATCTAAATTCCAGTTTTCGCTAAGTCATTCAATCGTCACTTAAACTAGTCTTTCAAAAAACAGCAACAAAAATGTCATTTTATGATTCCAGTAAAAAAATTTTAAAGATTTGTATACACACCTTTTAAGCTTTAACTGATTTATAATCTGAGGTGATTTTTGTTCAATAATTAATACATTACTTTTTTGTAAAACCATTTTAAGAGGTATCTTAAAATCGGGCCAGCTCACGTAAAACTGGATATTTCTCCGCAATATTTCGGTTGAGGCTGTAAAATATAATTAATTTATAATTCCGATGGCGATCAGTAGCGATTTTTTGTTTTTGTATTGGAAGCGATGCATCCTAATGTCCACACATACATATGTACATACACTCCTAACCATCCATCCTTGACCACAACTCATTTATGGCAGCAAGGGTTACATACTATTTACAACAGTGTTAGCTGTACAAGATCTTTATCGGCTACTTAGTAAAAAAGAAAAAAAAACTAAATAGGCCCGTTTGCTTGTTTTGTTCGTCGTGTAACGCGTGTAATTAGATTCGACGATCATTATCGCGATGCTTTCGTTTAAAACGTTTGATTTTCATTTACATACTTCTATGTGGTGAGATGCATTGATTCTCTTTTTTTGTTTTTTCTTGTTTTTTGTTTTCATAAGAAATCCTTTCTTTTAAACTTAGCATCTGTTGCTATTCGCCTTTTCGGCTGACCAATTCCGAGAATATTGAATGTTGCTGCTCCAAACTCCAAATCGATTCTTTATCAATATGTAGAGGAGCCTGTCCTTGGCATTTTAACAAGCTGCTATTTAACTCTGAAATTTATTAGCTGTCAGTTGGCGGTGTGTGGTGGTGGTGAGGAATGCGCGGGTTATTGGATAAAATGTACGTACTACTCGTAGAAATTGTTATTATATGAGCATCTGTTTCACTAGTTACGAGTATTGGAATTGATATTAGGTATACTCGTATGCTTGGAAATGAATTGTTATACTATAGATATGTGGTAGTAATGTTGTTCATGCTTGATTAAATTACTGCTGCTGGAATTTAAATAAAATGTTATTTTACGAGTAATAGCTTAAGGGATTTTTTTTATGTTTTAGTAATGTAATCGTAGTTTCATTTGAATTCAAAATTTTTTATTGTTTTTTTAACAAAATTTTAGTACCTTAAATAAATATTCATACAAATATAGGTACGTACATACAGATATGCCATTATATGGACATTATTCATTATCTACGGATAAATTAAGTGAAACTATTCAAATAAACCTCTTGTACAATATTTTTATTAGGGATCGAAAGTAATGATTATTTCAAAATTCAAAATATCAGAGAACAGTTTCGAGTATATGTATTTGAATATTTTATGCCCTGTATAAATTTGATTAAAAAAAAATTTAAATAATAATTAAGAATACTTTTAAAATTTTATTAATTGCTCGAGAAAAAAATTTAACTTGTGATAAAAATTAAATTTGGTTTTCAACTGCTACTTTTTCGCCATAAACTAAGGATTATTTTATGGGTTGTATTTTTTGGCTAAAACGTGTCATTATATTTCCAATTTTTTTTAGTTTATTTTTTTAATCAAAAGTAAATTTTTTTTATTAATTATCTATGGATACCGGTTTAAATGTACTGTGCTTTTAAACTTAAAGGCGTTTAAATTTATGCGTTTCGAGCTTTTTCGAAAATTCTTCGTTTTTATTCACTCAATTTAGTTGATAAACTTTATAAAAAAAATAATTAAAAATATTTTATTCAGTGACAATTTTACTACAAAATTATGAAGCGTAAGAGTGTTCAAATCGGGCAGAAAATTTGCAACAAAAACTCCTTCATTTTACGTCACATGGTTTTGAAGGTTTTCCATGAGTTTGTCTCAACATAGGTTAACTTATTCTCAATCTATTCCAACACTGTTTTACGTATCGCAATTCTAAAAACTGATCTGGATTTTACATATTCAAAATGTCCATAGATTTTCTTACTGCTGGCCCTTTTTCGAGTTATTTTTGGCTATATTTTTTGAACCAAAAAAGATGCATTCAAAGTGCAGTTGCGGTTAGTTTTATTTGATACTCCAGAAGTTTTTCGGCAATTATCGGCATATCTCGAAAACTATTATTTGGACAAATAAATTAAATCCATTCTCATATTAAAGGTTCCAAAATTAGTAAAAAAAACGTTTTTTTTAATTAAGTACTTTTTTCGTGGAAACTGGTGTAATTATTACTTTTGATAAAGCAAAAAAAAACCCCAAAAAATAGCATACTTCGTGATCAAAAAAATAAAACTCAATAAAAAGTGTTTATTTTTAATTAAAAAAAAAATTATTCACAAAATAATCAATATTTCTAAGGGGAAAAATAACACTCAAAAACTGATTTAATTTTTTATAAGTATATGTAACTCGATACATAATTTTAATTTTATTATTATTGTTATTATTCTTATTATAATTATTATTTTTATTGTTATTAAAATTATTATTATCGATTGCAGAGTTTAAGATCTTTAAATATTGATTAAATATCAATATTTTTGAGAGAACTAACGTGCTCTGTTTTTAATATTGAATTGTAGTTGAATTGTCCTACACGCCAATGCAGAGAAATTAAAACTCTGATCAATTCAGTAATTGTTGGATATTTGCCTAAATTACTAAACTTAACTTTTCGTCTGTGGCTAGCACTTAAAGCTCAACGATCCTCTCACGATTGCCAACAGAGCTGAAAATGTTTCAAAATAGTCTCAAATAAAATGTATGGGCGTATACAATGGCACATAACTCAAGTATTCTATTACATACAAGAACAACAAAACAATGTGGTATCAAAATTCATATATGTAGGTTATGCGACCACAAAATAAATTCTTCAAGGATACGGCGAAGTCAACTAACCGCCTATTTTCTATTTTCAACTCAGCTAGCTGCACTTGTTAAGCGACAAAGGAGACAAGTGCAGCACATTCTGAGAATAGCGATGCCTGAAAAGTGATGGGAAAAGTAGAAAAAAGGATCCGTTTAACACAGCGAATTCTGTTGCCAAGTACGACCTTACACGCAGCAGGATAACTTATGGCGGCATAATTCAAGGATTGAAATACAAACAGCGCCGTCTTCAAAAATCCAAATCACACCCAGCAAACCCTTGGTGCGGTTTATCTTATCTTCAAAGAAACTGCAGTTTGGCATCGAATGAGCGGTCAACAAAGAGAATGCAATTGCTTGAGGTCTTTGTATTTTTGTGTAATGTGAATTTCACAGGAATTATCAAAAGAGGTGAGTTAAATATTGTGGAGGTGTTTTTTTAGTAGGGCACTGTCTCCAATAACATTGCAAATGAATGAAAATATAAAGAGATAAGGCAACACACACAATAAAACTCATTAGTACACAAGTAGTTTGAGATAAGCTGAGATAAGTGATATAAAAATAATGTTTAGGAAATGTTAGATATTAAAAATATACTACATGTGTGTGGATCGCCAAACATTTGTCGTTCTGGGTCAACAGTAAGAAACCTTGCTAGTTGTCTCTCCCCTCGAAACTATTTCGCTTTCGTTGTCTACCGCCTACACCGTTGTTTTCCTTTGTCTATTTGTAATTTTCTAATTTTTTTTTTAACTTTTGAAGTTTCCAAAAAAAATATTTGCAAGGTCACGGAGTATTATTTAAATGTAAGTGTATTAACTGCATTCTCCGTTTTTTATCCATCACACCATTTTCGTGATATTGACCTACAGAACTATTAGATTTTTTTGACCTAAGCCTCAATAGTATCCAGTTCTTAAGAAAAGCACACCCAAGTAATGGAGAAGAATCTAATTTCTATCAAAATTTCTTAAATCACTTTGCAGCTCTCAAGAAACAAATGCTCGCATATTTCGTTCTTAAAGAAAATTTACAGCAACGGCAAAGTATTTTTTCAAGCAAAACAAATAATGTCAAAAATGTTTTGTAATCTTTTATTAGAGATGGAAAGGCTAGACCTTAGCAGCAATATCTTTGACAGAAGAAAAATCTTATTTTGAAATATTTCATTAATTCAAGGAGCCACACTGAAATTGTACGATGAATAATTTCGTTGAATAGTTTAACCCAAAAAGGTTCATATTTAAGGGTAATTTTGACCCACGTTTTTCAAAAGTGTCCTTTCAGCCCTATTCACAAGGGCATTCCAGCACCAAAATATTCCATAAAAACGTTCTCAGAAATGTTTACTAAAAGTCACTAAACAAAAGAGAACTGTGTATTTTAAGCTAAGAATTCAAAATGCTATAGAAAAAATATTCAACCACATTGCTCCAAAAAATTAAATCGAGTGGTATGAGAGCGATTATTTAAAATAACTATTATTTTAATCACATTATAGAAGAGCGGACTAAAAAGTTTCGTAAAAGGTATCTGCGGCTTGATGGCTAGAAAACCTGAGTAAAATGAGCTCACTTGGGTTTGCATATCTTGTGAAATTAATTGAATAAATGAGAAACGAATACGCAACACTTATTCCTGAAAATCTGTGTTTTGAATACCGATATCCTTGTTGTACAATTCTACCGTTCCATATATCAAAATCTGCATCATTTATAATGGGGAAATTAAATTCAAAATGTAGTATAAAATCGTATGCATTTTTTTTAATTAAGTAAAATTTATGACGACGAAATATGACACGAAATATCAATATCTTGACATTTGTTAATTTACTATTCGCGAAGATGTAGCAAGCGGATAATTTTGTATTTTTTTTTTGTAATTTTATGTACATATGTATTTTGTATTTTTTCTTCTTTTATCGATTGAAGTTAAAATTTTATTTTAAATAAGAAACCGCTTTTCCCATTTTTTTGCCTGTATTTTATTATAATTTTTAAAGGCATCCCCTTAAGCAGCCATCTCTCTTAAGCGGGCAAAAAGTAGATAAACTTCGTTGGAAACTTTCACAAATAGCCACAATTTTTTTTTAAAATATAAAAATAGCTTCTCATATTAAGTTTATCGAATAGCTATATTAACTTTTAAAATATATCACGGATCGGTGTACATGAATCTATTTATTTTTTCGCAAACCATCTCAGCCTTCCTTGTTTTATCTAATTCCCTAAGCTAATTTCATAAATTTCCACTTCAACGCTTCCTTCTTCCACCACCCATGCCAAATGTAAAAATGTCGTATTACAAATTACTTTATTTGTCAGTTTACCAAAAATATGGTATCGGCCGCAAACCCTTTATGGACCGCACAGCACAAGGCGTTCGTTCTCTACATTGCTTTTGTTATTCGACTGCGTACAAGCCGGTTCTTTCATTTATTTCGACCCCAAAATGGCAATAGAAAATAATGTGGCAAGCCAAGCAGCACTTACAAAATTAAAAACAACTGCCACAGCCGTCGACACCGCACCGCCACCACAAATTTCAAAATATTGGCATAAGAGACTTTATTACCATCTCCATCCATAGTCATAGCCAACCATAGTTCTCAACCCAGCGACATTCGCAGCGTTGATAAAAGAAATAAAATCTAATAATTCTACACAATTTGGCCACAGCTAAAGCGGGAATAAATGTTTAGCGCAATTCAAAGAAATATTGCAATATTGCAACAAAATAGAGGCAGTATAACAACAACAAATAGCAGGCATAATTCATTGAAAACCAGCTCATGCGTCTATGCAAGCGATTGGCAACACTTACGCCCGACTTGCTTCTACTGTCATCCACCCCCACAATCCAACACAACACAACACTGAGAAGTAATTGCAATCAAAGGAAAATTATACGGAAGTTTCCTTCCTCTCCACCCAAAAATTTTGCAGCGCAGCAAGTGCAAGTATTAGATTTTTTTTGGGGGGGTGTTAGAAGTGTTTTCGGCAGTCTTATGAAGTGTGGCTAATGCTGGCGTTGCTCCCTTGCCGCATCGCACTCAGTGCCAGGACGTGCGTGGGTGCGACACAATATGCAACACTTCGAATTTTGTTGTTTTGGGGGCGCTACGAAACACATTGTGACTCAGTTTTAGGGCGTTGGATGCATTGATATATGAGGCGTAATTAAACCCAAATAATCTGCGGCTTTAGTGTTATGGGGGAGGATACGACTGGCTAACGACGTTACATTATTCTTCATATTTTGTTTGATTTGATGTAGATTCGCAGCGGTCGTGGCAGGCGTTGTAGTGACTGAACGAGGATATGAACATAGATACAAGAAATCAGGTTTATATATATACACAACCATACATACATACATATGCATGTACATAGGTTAATGTGCAGATGTTGAGGAAGTGCTGGTATTTTTAATATAAATGCAAATTTTCTGTGTAGCTCATTATTTTATTAATAACCTGGCGTTGTGTCGGCAATACAATGTCATATATCACTTGAGTTTAAAAATTGTAGTGTTGAGCGTTGCGCATTTGAGTACAAAAATATTGTATTGAAATAACTGTAAATCGTATGCGTGAAAAGGAAAACAATAGTTTATCTATTCTGCGATCGCAATTTGATAAATTTACAAGCTTTTGGAACTTTTCACTTCCCGCAAACCTCCGTTCAAGCGAAGGCGATGATCTGTTAAGAGAGCTTCAATGATAAAATTTGAATTTTCGATAAGCTTAATCAAAGCTTTTCTTTTATTCACCACCAGCAACAGAAAATCATAGTTATTTATGAAAACTGTAATTGAAAAATTCGCTATGTAGAAAATGTTCTACTACCAAGTGAAATATAAGAATCGGATATAACAAGTGGAATCAGATTTTACAACAAAATTTTATATGTAATTTGTATACAAAATTTTGAAAAATAAATTTTTATTTTCATTTTTATTTTTATTTTATAAATCCAAAATACCGAGGTACCGTAACCGTTATGATTTTTATAATGAAAATCGTAATTTAATCGTTATTTTTTTACTTTCATTTTTACGATCATTTTTATCAAAATGAAAATTAAAACTGATCGAGAAAATAAAAATCAAAAATAACGATTAAATTATGATTTAACAATAAAAATCCTTTGTAATGTCTATTATTCTTGGTCCCTGAAAATACCAATTTTTTCGATTTTTATGTAAATAATCTACCAAAATCAGTTATTTTCAATTTTTATATTATATGCCTTATGATAACAGTTATTGAAGAATTTTATATATATAAAAATCATCAATAGAAATCAGTCAGTGACTTCTATCTTTTAAGCCATACTTATAAAAGTCATTGTCCATTTCTCCCAGAAAACAATAAGAATAGTAAAACCTATTTTGGTCCTACAACAACTTCTTTTCTGCGAAAAATCATAATAAATTTTAAAAGTATGCCTCAAAAAATAAAAGTCACTGTGAGATTTCTATATATGACATTTTTTTATGAAAGTCACTGACTGAGTTTTATTGATTTTGATTTGTAGATTATTTACGTAAAAATCAAACATAATTGTTATTTTGGATTTATAAAATTAAAATAAAAAATATTTGTTATTTAAAGAGTAATTAAATAAAGTTAAGAAAATTATTGTTAAAGTGCTACTTTTATAATAAAAATTGTAACTGTTACTTACTACGGCTTCCGTTTTGACCAAAGTAAACTACGCAGTAAATTCTAAAAGTTCTAACATGCCCAGATACGATTTTTCGGAGACACATACCTTTTTTACTCCCAAAGGAGCCCCAGTGCTACCCATCTGTCGCCCCTCCGACCGTCTGAATAACAATAGTTGGCTCAACAAACCGATGCCCAGAAATAGCAACAGGCCGGACTGTGCCGATACGAAACGCAAATTCGAAATCCATTTGATGCCTCGAAAGTTCCAAATAGCTCAGTTTTTTTTGTGAATATGCCCAACTGTATGATAGTAAATAAAAAATTGCATTAAAGCTTTGAAGGTGTTATTTTAACTTCCGAGCAACTTTCGAAAATTAAGTAAGTTTTATTCTCGATAATGATGTCAAAATCAGATAAACTGGTATGACAAGTGAAAAGAAAGCAGTCTTGCTAAGCAATAGTGGCTCCGGGCATCAAACCACACTTCCGCCTTATCGCTCAGTTCAAATTTCAATAATGAGACACGTGCCAACAGGATAATAGAATTCTCCGGCTCCAATTTTGTTAGAGCACACTTCTCATTACTAAACGGAAGAGCATAGATTTTGGGTAATGTTTGCATTCACCAAATACATACCAACTTACACTCCAGCTACTTCTGCCACTTGTTACTAACAGTTTTCACTTCCGCTCTGCATACCCGTTGGCTATGCCACTGACAATGATGGGGTCAATGAGAACGATGAGGTTACGGCAACACGCGCGCGCACACATCAACGACAATGACACATGTCAAGGATCTTGATAACGAACCAAGAGCACTGTATCAATAGCGCTATTCAAACAAAATACACAAAAAATAAACAGTAGAGAAAAAGCATCTTCTAAACAACAAAAGCCCTTAAAGAACTGAAGCTGTCAAAAGTCAAACTGTCACTTTTTGTGATATAAAACTTTAAATACAAGTAATATGTGTTTAATATGGTGAATGAAGTTAATAAAATTGATGTCTCCTTCGCTTTTTGTAGCGATCCTTTGACACATGGAAATGTCAACAGTTTTTGATTAGTTAGTTGGCAGTTTATATTTGATAACAAAATGGGGCCAACGTTTGGGGGGCATGGATATCATCGCTACAAAATTAAAGCGTCGTTAGGTAGACAGGCAGCATTCGTGACCTTCATCAATCAGCAGTCGAAAGGTAAACTAACGGATAAAAGCACAGCTAAATGTGTGAAAAAGCAAAATAAAAAGAAAAATAAAATGACTGAAAACTTTACCATCAGCAAACGAGCGTCAGCATAGAGAAACTTCCAAGGATGCGAGTGTGAAGCTGATGATGGGATTATTTACTTTTGCCCGAGCAATGTTTGTTTGTATCGAGCGTGTGTGTGCAAATGACAAAATTGCCAAAGGTTGTCAAAGTAAACACGGATGTGCAAAAAGTTATTTGAAGAAAAGCAAAACAAATACCAACCAACAAAGCGTGTCTGAATTGCTTGAAGGCTTATGAAATCGGCAAATCAAAGTTATTGCCCGAAGGTATTGAATAGATTTTAATTAAATTTAATATTCACGCATGCTTAATATTTTTTTTAGTATTTGTTCTTCGGAGTAAGTAAAGAAAAGGAGAAACCGAGAATAATAATTATTTGAAAATCAGCAAAATTTTCGTAAAAAAATTTAAAAATTGTTCGATAATATTTATCGACTAATAAAAGTCTTTCTGTTATAATTATGAGTGAGACAACTTTTTTGAGGCCTCCGGAAGACTTTTTATCTTTTGAATAACATTTTAAAAATTTTTCCATAACATTTATGAGTGAGAAAAATTTGTTGAAGTCTTAAGAATCATATGATAAAAGCAGGGATCGAAAATAATAGTTATTTTCGAAATTTCAATTTAAAAAGTTAGCTGGAAAGAATTTGATTTTTTAACATTTGTGTATACCAATGTGATGCTTGTTAGCCAAGGAATGCTAATCCTATATGATTTATATTTTTTTGACTTCTTACAAAAAAGTCAGTAATTAACCGTTATTTTTTTACTGATATAAAAGTTAAAATTTGACTTTTATTTATTCGGTGAAAAATAACAGTTAAAATTTTAGTTTAAATTTTTCGGTCAAAAATAGCAGTTTACATATTACAATACAATATGTTTTAATTAAAAAAAATCAAAGTAAAAAAGCCACTTCCTTTTAATTGCAATTTTCCGTCTTCTGTAAATATATTTCCTAGACAATAATTTAATTTCTTTAATTTAAGGTTTAAGTTATACAACAAATGACAAATGTCTTGTTTAAACGTAGCAACAAAATGTTTTTATCTTGAACAGTTACATTCAAATAGATTAGCAATAAAATTTTAACTTTTATTTTTGACTGAAAATATAGCGGTGGAAAAATAACAATTACTTATTGACTCTTTTGAAAAAAAAGTCATAACAGTTACGGTCCCTGGATAAAAGTCCTTTCATAATAATAACGAGAGAGAGAATTGTTTTTATGTTTTAAAAATTATATTATAAAAGTGTTTCTATATAAATTATGGATGTGACATTTTTTTTTTAATCTTCGAAAGACCTTTTTCTTCAGAATTATATTATAAAAGTCCTTTAATAATTATTACGGGTGACAATTTTTTTTTTATATTTTGAGAATTATATTAAAAAATCCATTCCAATATTTATGTGTAAGAAAAATTTTTTGAGGTCTTCGAAACACTTTCGTCTTGAGAATTATATTATAAAAGTCTTTTCATAATAATTATGAGTGAGAAATTTTTGTTTGATGTTTTGTGTATTATGTAATAAAAGTTGTTCAGACATTTTTTACATCTTCGAATGCCTTTTCTCTTGAGAGTTATTTTATAAATGTCTTTCCATAGCATTTATGAATGGAATTTTTTTATGTTCTGACAATTATATTATATAAATCCTTTCACTATAATAATGGGTGAGAAAAATATTTCTTAAATCTTCGAACGGCTTTTATCTGGAGAATCATATTATAAAAGTATCTTCTTATAATTTATGAGTGAGAAAAATTTGCTAAAATCTTCGAAAGACTTTTATATGGAGTTTTATGTTATAAAAGTCTTTTAAAAAAATTATGAGTCAGTAAACATTTTCAAAATATTTAAATCACGAACTTCTTTGGGCACATTTTGGAATCATTTCGGCACCCGTTTGAAATTATTTGCGAACCAGCCCCGGAATGATTCTGATCTAATCTCGAAATGGACAAGACCTTGTCGTCCTCTCTAGTTTTCTGAGATGTCTCTTAGGCTGCTTTGGTTCACAACACCATAAATTTAGATGCATAAAATGTCTTTCAAAGCAGTTTGAGAAAATTTAATTTTAAAAAATTTAATATTTCACAAATTAAGCGTTTCGCTGACTTTACGGTAAGCCACGTTCAAATGTTTGAGACGCCTGAATAAACGATCAGAATTCCAAAAAAAAAAATATATAAAAAAATTAATTCAATATTTATGGAATTGAACTATGTACACATAATAAAAATTAATATTCAAGCACAAAAATTTCAAAAATTCAGAAAGTTGCATACCTTACAATGAAAATGTAAATATGTATGTAGGTATTTTACCACATCTTTTAAGTTCCTTCACCCTCAAAATAGATTGTACAAAACATTTTCCAATAATTTCAAAATACATATGTATTACACATACAAAACAAACTATACCAGCGATTTCAAAAATTCCATTTGAAGATTCGTTCCGAAATTTCACGCCACCGTCTGTGACAAAATTTTCCATTTTTTTCTTTTTTGTAAAACCTCGAAATGAAATGTAAAATTCCCCCAAACAACCCTTAGCTTAAAGTTGCGCGTTCGTAGTACTTACATTATGAAAATGATGAACCAATGTTGGACGGGGAAAATGAGGTGAATGGTGCTAGTAGTATACATATGTGTGTGTGTGTGTGTGTGCGTGTACAATGGAATATCTGAAACAACAAAAGTGCGCGAGAAAACAATATATCTACTATGCATAGTGCCATGATATATGCGACAAGTGTTGCAATTCACCCGACAATGCACGGTCGCACAAAGCTTCCTGCACGCCTGCACATTCAACCTCAACCGCTCTGCAGGGGCATTGATACAAACATATAGTACTATATACATATTTACCAAAGCAGAAACAATTCCCATTGTCCTGCCGTTTGGGCAGCATTGCTGTGCCTAACATTTTTAAAATGCTACTTTAGCTACAGCAATCCATACGTAGCTATGAACGCATAGAATAAGCAACAGAGGGGTGTATGTTGGTATTTTGGGTTTTTTAAAAAATTTCATTAAAAGCACCAGCATTTCCACCACCAACAAACCCTACGTGGCATTGCAGTGCGTTTTGCATTAAAACTCGTATTGTACAATACATAAAATTTTGGTAGTGCGAGAATTCGAAAGGAATTTACATTCCTTTTTTGTTTTGCGCTAACATGAAGCTATGCGCTGCTGAGTCGGCTGAAACCGCATTGGCATGGCGGAAGGTGCAAGGCATAGCATCAGTGGCAATTCTATGGACTTTTCGCACATTATGCGCGGATTAGAATATTTGATGGATGACAAGTAGACTTACATATTTCGATGCTGTTGACTGGGGTATGCTGGCCATCTGGGGGTTAGTTGTTTCCCTAGGCTATTCTCTTAGAGGGTTGTAAAAATAATTGGATTCGATATATTTTTTTGGACAAAAATTTGAGGTGTGATATACTATTTTGATTATTCGACTATTTAGATATAAGATTTATGTACAAATTCAAAAATTGCATATTCTGAACAGAAGGATGTAAATAGTAGTATTGGGCCGCAGTTTTGCTATCGATAGTGCTGATCCAAAAACTACAGATCATTTTCTAACATCATTTTCACTCAATTTCAGATTTTAAACATGTCAAAAATGTTTTCGAGCTCGGGAAAAATGGTTCTGATTATAGAAATGTGGGATTCATTTATACGCATATTTACAAAAAAAAAATGCATAGATACAAGTTTTAGATAGCAGCTCGTCAAATAGAACATTTTTCACTTCACAATTCTTTCATCAGAATCATTTTTAGAGACTTCAAAAACGTTGCTGTCATCTTCAATATTTATATATTTGTCTCTAAGAAAAGTTGCTTACAGTTTAATGGTTTTTTTTCTAGGCTTAGAGAATCTTTTCCAAAATTCCCTTCGATTATTTAAAAAAAAATTCACTATACAGTGTACCGGTCCACACTTCGAATGCTTCCACGGTTTATATTTAGGAACGCAGTTTTACCCCACGTGGGGATCAAACGATACCTTACTGATATTGATACTTTTACTTGGTAGTAATATCGATAAAAAGTAGCGATAACTAAAAAATATCGGATCTAAATTGTCATCAAATACTTCAGCGAAGAATGTTTTAGTTTCTCTTACTTCTTTCCATTCAGAATTGCAAGGTCCCTCTGGCCGAGAGTGGATCGTAGGCGCTCAAGGGAGCTGATGTCGCTTACTAAGCGGCAACTCTCGACCCTGGTTGGTGTTTTGACTGGGCATTGTCCGTTGGGTATTCACGCGGTTAGGCTGAAAATAGTCTCTGACCCTTTCTTCCGCAGCTGTATGGAGGAGGATGAGGTGGATTCATCTTGTCATTGTCTGCTCAGCTGCCCTGCATTTGCGAGACTGAGGTTCAAGTACCTAGGCTCGTACTTCTTTAGCACTCCAGAAGACCTTTCTGGAGTGGAGATTGGTAATTTGCGTGACTTCATTCGGGGCACGCAACGTTTCTCAGGTTAATCTTTCATGACTTTCCGATTCACGTTACCGTTCATAAATTAGGTGGTATCACAACGGACTTCTACTATGTCTAAGTGAGTTCACTTTGGGGAACTACCACAGTAACCTAACCTAACCTAACCTACTTCTTTCCAAGAACAGAAGGTTTTCTAAAAAATACAGTGTATACGGGTATTTTTTTCGATACCTACTCATTACTTGGTTCAAAAGTATCGTTTACTAGGTATCGACCGAAAATATTCGAGTGTGTACTTAAATTTACACGTATAGTTTCATTGCTAGCCCCAAGCGACTTGATTTATTAAATAAATTGAAATCTATAACAATTTTATAAAGATGATGAAGTGAAGTCAGCAGTTTTAGGGCATTTCAACGGCAAAAATTCAGCCGATTTTTGTAAGAGTAAAATGTATAGCTATAAAGAGTAAACTAAAATAAAGGGAGATTCCCTATTATACTTGGATATGAAGCGATCTTTTCCTTTGTGCTTAAAAACATCGGATCATTTCATTTTTATGAATGGTATACAAATTAAGAATCCTCATCATTTTTGCATTATCGTCCACAATATATCGATTAAAAATTATCACAATTATTTAACGATTTTTATGCTCTTTATAAGAATAATAAAAAATATATGTACGTTTTTTAAATGAATTATTGCTAAAAATAACTAAAGAAAAAAAGAGAAAATTGATACAAAATATGCCTACCAATTTAAAACACAATAATATGCCAATCTGAATAAAACGAAAGACTTTCGCTTTCATAAAACAATCGAGAGTCATTGTAAGTATTCATCGAGTTTAAACAGCTGTCCCGTATTGTTTGGAATTTTAAAGGCCCCATATAATAAACGAGCAAAAATTTCTATATAATATGCATAAAATAACTAAGAGCAGAGTTATTTCAGCGTCGATATCCAATATGAATACACAGTTTATAATATTGATTTTCTCAGGTGTGATTTTTTGTCATACTTTTTACTAACATTTATTATTAAGTTTTATCTTCGCTATTTGTTTACATTTTCTCAGCATTCCTTGTATTCTCAATGGAAGCGTGCAACACGGCACAGGATCGCCAGATTTGTGCGACGCTCACGCAGCGCTGTCGAGAAACCGCAGCTAGCAGACCTATATCGAGCCCCGACGATAGCCTGGGAGCTTTTAACGCTCAGTGCCGACAGTCCGTCGGTGCCAGTTGGCGTAATGTGCCCTTTTGTGATATGGTGCGGGCGGTCTGCGAACGTAAGTTTTTAAATCAAATGCAGTATTGGTAGTTGCAATTTATTGATTTTTTTCTTTCTTTTAAATTCAGTTGCTGTCATCAGATGCCAGTTGGTCACTTGCCGCAATGTCCAAGCGCTTTTTCAGTAGGTTTCGTGCAAGTTGAAAGTTGTCTTACATTTTATACAAATCTAGCATGAATTTTTTCCATTTGAATTCCATGTAATGTTGTGAGTACATAAATTGTTTTTTCAATATAAAATTGTTTTGCGTTATTGTTTAAATGGAAACCCATTTTCCCTGTTAATGTTGTTCACGTGTTGAATTTTAAAGACTTTACTTACACTCGCAACACACAAAATAAAGCGAAAGGTCAAACGTGATGTAATAAAATTTTATTTTACGATATTATTATCACAACGCAATAATAATGACCACAGTCTAACATAAATAAACAAACTCGTACTTGAAGCGTAGGGGCCAATGTTCTTTCTTGCACCGGCAGCACTGCAGCAGGAGATAGAGAGCGTTACGTAATAAACAGAAACAAAAGTTATTGTCAAGTGGATGCTTCGCTGGAAAAAACACTCATGAGCGGAGGTAGGCAGTGGGAAAGCGATGGATTTTTGTGTTTGTGTTTGTACTTCATGCGACAGATTCTTGGAAATTCTGATCGCATCAACCTGACTTATTTTCTCTAAAATAGAGGAAAGTATAGTCTGTATATTTGTTTCGCTTTTAAAAATACTTTATTTCGTTCATCCGTCCTCGTATCTGCTGTGTGTGTGCAGTAGACGACCTCGGTACCCGTATGAAAGAAAACCAGTTTTAAGTAGCTAAAAATTGCCGATGATTTTTGATAATTTTTTTAAGCGTTGCTGCGCTTTTTCTTCCATACAAAAATAAATTTTGTACATGCGTTGTATAAAAGAAGAAAGCAGGTACTATAAGCCTTATCAGAAAATTTTATAATTTATTAATCAAGTAATTTTGAATGACGAATAAATTTCCATTCGTCATTTAATAACGAATATATTTTCATTCATCATACAAGCATTTGTGAATAACTAGTAAATTTGTATTCGTAATTTTTTAGTCATAATGACTTATTCAAAATTATTTCAAATAAAATTCTTGTCATGCTTTAAAGTCTTTTGAAATGAGAAATGAATACAATTTTATTTATTTATTTTATTTATTTCAATAACAAATCAATCAAAAGCCCTCAGTGCTGGAAGAAAGTGCACAATACCGCCAGCAAAAAAAAAATTAAAAATCAACAGTAATTTTTAGCAGTATATTATTGCAGTTTATTGCGGCGAAATTGAATGAGCTATAAAACTGCGTACCCTAAAAGTGGTTGAGAATTCTTATCAAAAAGTTTGAAATTTAATGAAATTTTGTTGACTTGCCGAATTGTAAATGATGCCCAAAATAGACTTGTATGCGTGAGAAGCCAACCATAAGGTGATAGAATGGAGTTCCAAATTATAAATAAAGTAATACTCAAAATTTACCAGAAATTTCCGCTCCGTATTATTCCCCAAACAGTAGGCACAAGTAAATGTCCAATGAAATTAGAAATCTGGAAATTATATGGATTGCACCACTTGGTTGTAAATACATTGTAATCACTTTTTAAAGGCAAAATAGGTATGGGAAATATTATCGATATACATATATCATATCGATATTTTTTTGAAAAGTATCGATATATCGATATTTTTACCTCAAAACGCAATTACTTAAAGTATTGTAAAAATAATCGATAGTGAAGCAAATTACTGGGCAGTTTTACTATTTTTATTTATTGCTAGCAAATACTCGCCGGCATCTTTACTACGCCTCAACTTATTATTTTGATGTATTTGTGTTCCGAAACAAGTTATTGAAAAAGCTTAGGGGAAACATAAAAAAATATTTGGTGACTCTCCAAAAAAATTTCGGGTTTTCCACCGGAATTATAAAATTTGGAATGTTTTAAGACTTCGTCGAAATATTTGAAAAATATGAAGATTTACCTTAATAATATCGAATTTTATATAAATCGATATTTCGATAAATCGATATTTTATGTCCAAACCTAATGCAGAGTGAGGGAAGTATAGCTTTAACTCTACCAGAAAATTTATTTCAGCGCTACGGCTTTAGGGTATTCGTCGCTGCTGAGGTGAGGTTACTGGCAACCCGATTAAAGAAGGGGGAAATCTAAAATTTGACTACTTCCACCCAACGCCTAGTTATTAAGGCTTGCGCACTATCGCCGCAGAGATGAACCCACTTTCAATGGCTTCGATGACTCCATCAGAAACTGCTCTATGGAAAGAGCTTATGATACTTGAATTGCAACGACTATGCACTTTGAAGAGGCCATCAACTTGATACTTACATACATCAACTCATAAGCATGAACAAAGCAAAAAGCAAGTGCAAAGCTTTTTTATTGCATTCAGAAAACAACT
Source organism: Anomoia purmunda (assembly GCA_951828415.1). Lineage (NCBI taxonomy): Eukaryota > Metazoa > Arthropoda > Insecta > Diptera > Tephritidae > Anomoia > Anomoia purmunda. The sequence continues at coordinate 106,078,828 of OX639996.1, read as the reverse complement.
ATTATAAAAGTCTCATGAATGGAATCTAATCAGTACAATAAACTAAGTAAATATTTATGTAGAATAATGCAGTAATTGTGCTCTGTTTTGAAATCACTTTGAGTATCGCCAATTGAGGAATTCAACAAAAGCCCCCAACTCACAAACACACCCACATCAATTAGCGGGTAGGCCTAAACAGCTGTAGCAAAAAAGCTTCCATAACACATAATAGCTCCACTACCTCGTTGATTTGCTGATCTGCTTCAATTCTCTGTGGCTCTGTGCTCTCTTGGTGCGACACCGTCTCGAGTGTAAACAAATGACAAAATATCAGTTTAAACACTTGATCATAAAGATAGACAGATGAAATAATCAGATCTCAGTGATCGCGTAAGCTAGAGGCCAAGACAAACGCTAGTTTCCATATAATAATTCTAGTGTAATTCAAAATATTATAGTAATTTTATTTTCACGTAATTCAAGTAGTTGCGCGCGTTGGTGTTGTAATAAGCATTTTATCGAAAGCCAAGAAAAAATTGAGGTTTATGAGCGCCACGATTAGCTGGAATTTAGAATGTCTAACGACACTACACAAACCTACTTGAGTTATACGCAGCTGCATCCAATGTTTATCGCAGCCTTAGCGAGCGTTTCCGCGTTGGCAAACGCAGAGAATGGTAGCGGTGGAGGAAATATGACAGCAATCAATTCCCAACGTACCAATGAACCTGGAACTGTTCTTTTGCTGATTCACGATGAGGGTTATCTCACCTCGTATGGCTATCGTCCGAATTCTGTGGTTATTACCTGTATGATTTGTGCCTGGATTTTGTTAATCGTAAGCGTAGGCATTTGTTGTTTCGCACAGTGTGGAGTTGTGAGACGAACACAGCGATTGCTTAATTGCAGAGGCAATGCTGGTGAGCAGGAGAGGGGTAAGTAAACATAATTGTTATGGAATTTAAATGCTAATGGTGATTAAACAATTTGTACTATAAGCGCAAAACAAGAAGCTTTTGTTGAGTTAATTCATATAAATGAAGTAAATCATAGCATAATTTAAGGCGCGATCAATAACTGTAAATGCATATAGTAAAACAAAGTAATGAATGTATGAAGCGAATATTTATGTCAGTATGTGTGTTCAGTGTAGACTACACTGCAGTGTTTTTTTAGCCGGCGTTCAAAATAGGTATTTTTAGTTTATTTTCTTAGAACAAACAAAAGGCATTTTTTAAACCTACGTGCACATATCAGTTTTTTTCTTTCTTTTCTTAAAAAGCAGTTCGCTATTTTTTCTTTATATGTAGTTTATTCACAAGATGTGTTTGCAGTGTTGAATATTATGTATAACACAACCAAATCCGATAGGTGGCGCTGACGTTGAGATATTTGTAAAATCCGTGCTTACAGTCCGATTAAATTCAAATTCAAACCTCTTATTAGCCACAGAAATATAAAGCCGAGATATCTGTAATATCCGCATTCAGATAATGACAAAACTAACAGGAAGGATGTATAAAATTGTTCATCCAAAAATATTTAAGTCCTTTTATACTGCTCCAATTGTTATGAGGAAAGCCCAACTAAAATCATGTTGTTTATTTAAACCAACCAGCTTACATAGAATCGAATAAATGCATAGATTCGTTTTGCACATAAAGACCAAAACTTGCATAAAATACAATAATAATTCACAGCCAGACACCATTCATCATCATAGCCAATCTGCGCCTCTCAAGTCCTGGCCACTCCTAGTCATTGTTAGCCATCTGCTCTATTCAATGCCACAATGTAGGCAGATGGGATATTCGGACACAGCGCCAGCTCAAACTCTTAGTCGAGATAAATTGAATTGCGTAACTGAAATACAGCTAATACAGCTACAAACTGAACTGCAGTATACAAGATGCATATAACTACATTCTAAGCTGCATTGCAGGCAAAAGTTAAAGGCGAACTAAGGCGAATAAAATTCTCCATCCAACAACTATTCGTACAATATTTAAGGCATCAATTTAATTTGCGAATAACTAAAGGACTCGGATTTGGTGCAAAAGTAGGTCAGGCGGTTGTTTTGAGAAAGAATGGCATTAGGCTGTGTATATTAGGGAGGACCAACAAAAAAAGTGTAGTCGCAATTTTAATGCTTCCACTTCAGAAGTTTCTTCTGTAAAAAAAACAATTTTTCTTCTGAGAAAAAACAATTTTTCGTAGAATTCGTACAGAATACTTGAAAATCCATATTTTTCTATCGGCTAACTGTGTTTATCTTCAGGAGACCACAAAAAATAATATCCAATTTTAATGGCTAAATAAATAATTTGGTACTATTTTTTTAAATCTACTGAAGAAAAGCAGAGCTAGCGATTGACACATATTGATTTTTATTTTTTAATTAAAAAAAAAACCCTGGAAAACTTTAAGCGCTTTGAGCGACCTCTAAATATTTTTTGATTTATAAATAAACTAGGGGTATTTTTCGATATGGAACAATCCTAAGGGTTGAGAGCATTAAAAGTGCATGGGAAAAAGTGTAATTGTTTTTCCCATGCAATTTTGGGCCACCCTAATGTATAGCCATCTCAACAAATTTAAGTAGGCGTAACTTCTTTCTGCTCTTGTTTTCTAGTTTGTGGTGAGCAACTTAATTTTTCAATTCAATTGCCGACCCCTTTGGATTTACACGATTTCGTGTAAGCGTTAATTTTTTAAATGAAGTTTTTCAGTTGCGTTGTTTTGTCTGGTTTGTGTTGGGCGGACTTGGAAAAACACGTTTTCTATAAAGTCGACACTGCCGGGTGGGCGATATGCTAAGAATACATTCAGTTCAATTTGTTCTTTTACACCTTTTGTACAAAATTGCTTAAAATTAAAAGTACAAACTTGATAGCTTATTTCGAACTCGCAAATCAAATATTTACGTTAGGCTTTTCCAACCCTAATAAAAGAGAAAATATTTTATCATTTCATACAAAAATTTAAGTTTTCCACACAAAATCTTTCTGACGCAGATGAATTATCAGCCCCTTATAAAAGTTAAAGCAACCTGGCCGATGTGCAAAATGTTGAAACCATATCCGTCACTTACCTGCACTCAATTTATCATCAAATGCCTTGTGCATCGTTGATATAGAATTGACACTTTGATTGCCCGTTTTGCGTGTTTATTTCTACTTGTACTCCGTGCTTGCCTCTCGCCCACGGTCTACCTATGTTTCGTGTATTCTTCGGTTACAACAATCTTAAATTTAACATCTAAAATATTCATTGGACGTGCGTGCGCGTGACCTTCCAGTATACAGGATGACAAATACTACAAATATGGCAGTATTGCCGTTTTTGTTATTTTTAACCAAACAATTACCAAGTTTTACCGATGGTAGTTTCGCAATTTTTGCTTCCGTTATTCTTATGATGTCTTGGCTTTTCTAACAAGGCAAATAGGGGGCTCGTCCCGACGCAACAGTGTTGGAAATAATTTAAAAAAAGAGTTGAAATATAAAAAAAAAAAAACTGTAGTTAATTGATACATGATTGAAAAGCTGCAATAATCAATCAAGAAGTATAGTTAAAACAGTAAACTGAGAAATAAAAAAACATAATAATTCACTTTTTGATGTTATACACTTCTCGATCGCTGAACAATACAACACAAAAATAGTCAACATACTAATTTTTGGTCGCCTGTCGCCACGAAGCCTTTAAAATGGTCTGAATTAAAGTAGGCGATAGGCAAAAAATTTAGGTATCCTTTCCTTAATTTATAGTTAGGTATCTTTCTATCGAAAATGAGTTCAATAAACTTAAAATATCATAAACAGATTATAATATACGAAATGGGGCATTGTTTACAAAAAGTTAGCATTATAAAGTTCCAAAATTGTTGGTGAATAATAGCAGATATTGGCATTATCGTCCTTTAAGGCTTATGCTAAGTTTTCATTGCGCCAAATGTGACGTCAAATATTATCAGCTGAAGGAAAAGAGCCATCATTTTGACGTATTTCGATTTGACATATTTCGATTTGACGTATTTCGATTTGACGTCAATGCAAACCTGTAATATATTCGTACCATATTTTGTAGTCAAATATTTCCAATGGATGTATTAGTATCTGCTGTGCTAAAGTTCACCTCTAATGAGAAAACGATGGGCCACGCTGGAGACCATTCGAGTTGAATTCGGTGGATAACTTTTTAAACATGGCCTCAAACGCATTCAAAATTTTGTCAATAGCGTTAGTTGATTTTAACGCAATCATCCGAGGTTTGCTGTAACCAAACGGCACTCGGTTTCTAGTTGGATGTTGAATTCCTTTGCCGCATTTTCGTTGAATTTTTCTCTGCTTTTTGTTTAAAAATAAATTTTGGTAGTGGCAACCCTGCTATATACTTATATACAGGCATATAAGATCTGTACGCGTGTATTTGCCTTAAGTAATGTTTAAAAATTCATACGCAGTGGATATGCGTATCATTGGAAACATTTTGACTAACAACACAGCCTACGTCCGATTTCTTCGCAACCTGCCTTTCCTCTTTTTGCTCTCTCTTTCGCTCTCACAGTCATGGCATTCAAATTTGCACTAAATTGTTTTGATTGTGAACATTGAATATCCCACTGAGAAATGACAATGAATGGATAAGCATTCGGGTTATATGGGCAACATTTATTGACAGTCTCAGCAAATATAAAGTAAAGACATGCTCGTTTGTGAATATATGTATGTACATATAAACATATATAGAGAGATTATACTCATAATACATATATACATATGTATGTATATAAATTGGCTTTTGACGCATATTGCGCATCATTACCATTCTCGTCATCACCGTCTTATTAAGCGTCGCATAACCTTTTTATATGCGTCTGTCCTGTAATAAATACAATCGGGAAATACTGACCTATTGGGATATATTTTACATTATTTGGCAGTTTAACTTGCAAAATACTTGCCATATCCTTCTCAGTCACTATACCAAAAATCTGAAAATTAGTACATGACTTTATCGTATCGCCATTGTGGCAGGCCCCTCCTAGCGAACGCAGTAATAATGTCTACTGGGGCAACTGATAGGTACACTTAGTATTTCTGTGCTTAGATAGATGAAATTATGTGGTATGTACATATTTATATATATATTTATATAATATATAGATGATATGGTAGGTGGTTCCTGCATGAATATTGCATGAGAGTTCTGACACTAACAATAAAGAAAATGCACTCTGACGAACTGGCAATACAATGCGCCAAACAATTCCACAAGCACCAATACACTTGCACACCCCAAACACTGTAATCGAATTCTTGTGATAAGGATAACAAATGCAAGGATAACAATATGTGAAAACATTATTTTGCCATTATGCTTGTGCAGCTTGTGCATTGCGAAATTTATCAATGAATTGAGAGAGAATTGCTATGAAGAATTCACAATATATTTTTATTATTGTACAATACTTACTATGAATATGTGTGTGAAAGCAGGAACAGGAAATTTTCCACTGGATGCTTGCAGTTTAATGGGAAATTCCATTACTCTTTATATATAAGATAAGCTTTCATAAAATACACACTACATGTGTTCCAGCTGCTACTGCATGGAAATTATTTGCACAGAAAAATTTGTGGCAGCAAACGGATTTACCACTTCATGCTTTTTATTTCATAGAAAAACTCTCGACTGCAAACGTCAATAAAGTATTCACAACTATTCACATTCCATTGCAGATTATTCAATAAGATTGCTTCTACTCTGCAGCATTTAGTAATTAAAGCCAATTTGTAAACCATTAAATCGTGTTAAATGCCATTTCCGCCGCTAGTTTGGGTCTAGCTTTGTAGATAGTGGAAGTATCAAATGCTATCAAAAGGTATAAATAGCAAAGGATGTAGCTTAGGGAATTCAATAGAGATTTCCCTAACGATTTTCAAACGGAAACAAAATGTAACCTAAACACTGCGGAAACAGACAATTAAAGAAGAAGAGAAGCAGCAGCAGCAGCAGCTAAGCTACACTATCAGTTCAACCTTTTAAGCGTGACGTCTCACTGGGCTGTGTGCCTACAGAATAAAACACACACATACACTCGTACACGCATCCATTTGTATAGATGGCTATGTATGTATGTAGGTATAGTAGATTTGTATAGCAGCAACAAATTAGTAAGATATAATAGCACAGGTACATAGCCAACATCTCAAACGCTTCGCAGCGCATCACAGTAAATGAGCATCCGCATTGGGTACCTTGCCTTTTATCTCTGGTTTACCAAAGGATTGCCAACTCCTGTGCACTTTTTCAATATCCAATTTTTTTTTTTGTTACCACACAATTGTGTCGATTTAGTATTGTCACCTTTTGCGATATGCGATGATTGATACCTGTAGGTACGGGGTTGTGGCCCTTTTTCCGCCAAAGCAGAATTTCTTTTATGCGAGGAGTTTTTGTGTGTGAACGGAAATCGATGAATGCTGAAATTTCCTATTGAGACGAGAGAAGTTAAATAAATGCTGGCCAGCTTAGGGTTTTCTGAGTCCGGAGGCAAAAGTGTTCTCAGCAAAAATGTAAAATCAGTGACGAAAGATAATCATTATTTTTCTACATTTTCAATGAAAAAAAATCAAAAGCTTCGAAATATCGGAGAACAGTTTTGAGCACATTTATGTGTATATTTTTCATATCCTGCATCAATCTAATACGAGTTTAACGATTTTTCGTAGTAGTTATAAAAAAAAAAACTAAAAACTATGTACATTTGTGTTTTTATTAATCGCTCAACAAAAAAAAAAAAAAAACAAATCACACATCGAGTTGTACTCTTTCGATGAAAAATAAAACTCATTTTTCGGGTGAGTTTTTTTGTTTTAAAATAATAATTATTTTGTTTCGAAAATGGGACTAATTTTTTATCTTTCAGAAATAAAAATAGAAGTTATTTTTTGAGTCTTACATTTTTTGTGGTTCGAAAATAAGTTATTTTTAGTTTTATTACTCGTTTAAAAAATATCAGTCATTTTGTGGGTTCTATTTCTTAGTCAGAAAATTTTTTTTTTTTTTTTTAATTGTATTTGTCGTTTTTTTGTGTTTTTTTGATAAAAAAAATTTATTTTTTGAGTTTTATTTTCTGCTTAGAAAATAATAAGATTTATTTTTTTAAATTTTTTTTTAATTTTTTAAATTTAGTTTTTGCTTAAACAAAAGAAATATCTGTGTTTCGAAAATAAAAGTTCGTTTTTGCGCTTTATGTTGGGTTAAGTTAATAAGATTAGGTATTGTTTTTTGCTTAAAAAAATGATTTGTGCTTCAAAAACAAACGCTTTTTTTACGCGTTTTGTCTAGATTAGATAATAAGATATATTTTTGTAATTTTGTTATTCATTTAGAACAAGAGCAGTTATTTTGCGAGTTTTTTAGGTTATTTAATTTTTTAGTTTTTTATTTAATTTTTTATCTAAAAAAATGGCATTTTTGTGAGATTTTTGAGAAAACAATGTGTGTTGTGACACTTAGTAAATAATGAAATGAAATAAAATTTATTTTAGAATTTTTTTCGTTATAAAATAAAAGTTAATTTCTGTGTTTTATTTTCTGTTGAGAAAATAAATTAAAATTATTTTTTAAATTTTATTTTTTGCTTGGCAAAAAAGTAAGAGTTACTTTTTTAGTTCTATTTTTTGCTTAAAAAATAAGTTTTTCGTTTAAGAAATAACAGTTATTTTGTGAATTTTATTTTTTGCTAAAAAGTAAATTTAACAAGTAAGAGTATATTATAAAATCGTTTTATTTTTCGTTTAAAAAATAAAATTTTTTTCTGTAGAGATTGATGGGCCAATGAAATTTGGTGCGAATGCAGGATATATTACTGTGACATTCAACTATAAAATAATTGTTTGAAGACAAAAAAATACCAGCAATAACTGAATTGACATTGAGAATGTCCCACATTAAATTATCTGCTTAAGGAACATAGCCTTTTAACTTACGAGTATTTTACATTATTTACCTGTATTTTCTTTTAAGAATCCCATACAAAAAAGTGTGTGACTGTGTATGTATTTATTTCGTTTTTGAATGCAACAGTTGCATCTTTGATGTGCATAAAATTACCATGACTCATCGGTCATTTAATTCGAAATTTCGTAATTTCTAACTTACCTACAGTTGCCTTCTGGACTTCCGTGGCGGAAACTGGACAATACACACTTTGATCCGGTATAAAAAATTGAAGGGAGTATAAACTACGAAACGTAATTGTAGTAGCGTTAAGTAGCCATACATAATGGGATGAAAACAGTAGCTAGCTGTGCGGGACAAATAACGTAGCGATAATAGAAGTGACAAATACCAACAATAACAATACATAATTTACGGTCGTTAGGTACAGGCACAAAGGGACAACAAATTTGACAGAAAAAAAGAAGAAGAAAATTACAGTTTTAATAAAGGATGTAGCTGCGAGTGCGCGAGAATAGTCTACAAAAAAAATATAAAAGGTTTAGAAAACTCAAATGGAAGCGCCTAAAAAACGATCGGCGGCCAATTGTAATAAGGTGTGGTTCGATATTAAAACTAGAAAGTAGCGGAGAGAAAATAGTAGCGAAACTAATGATGCGTCGCGCACTTCCGGTTTGACCGGCAAGCGCAGGGGCAAGAGAGTTCAACTACAAATGCACATATGTACATACATATGTATGTACATACATTTGTATTTGTGTTAAAAAGTGGCCGAGGGTAATTTTTTCTTTTTTTGTATAATTAAAACGGACACACGGTGGGAAAATGATTGGGTCAAATGTGAGAAAATGATTTTACTCCAAAGCATGAGATTAGAGTTCATAAATAATAACAGAATTGTTCATTAGAAAATTAAATTGTCAATGCATTTATTTAGTATAAATATAGAGATACATATACATTGTGGCATTAAGGTTTGCACAGGCATATGCACTATATTTTTAAAAAATTTGAAATAATGAAAAAAAAATTATAAATTTGTTGTCAATTTGTTTCAAGTTTTTTTTTTAGGGAAAAAATTAATATCGATACAACTAAATGAGCAAAAACTTATATTTTTATAAATATTACTATCGCTGTAATGAATTCCAAATAAAAGAGCTAAAGTTTGGAAAAATTATTTATTTATTTATCGCTTAAAAGTGCGTCCAAAATATTTTTTTTTTTCATTCGACTTATCAAGGGAGACCCATCTTTGCCACAATCATATGCCATAATGCCAAGGATTGAAAGGAAAACATCGCAATGCGAAATTCATTAGCTAAACTCGGAATGATCTACTTAACATATTTCTAACTGCTTAAACATGGGCAGTTTTGTAAAGGCTTCTGTGAAATGAAATTTTAGAGAGGAAATTGTTAATTTTAGATTAATTTCAAAATATATACTTTGTTCAACAAAATAAAAATGTTTACCAAATTCTGTTTTTTCTCGCTAAATAATAAGCACACGACATCACTTTTCTTCTCGATGCATAATTTTTTCATTAAATATTTTGTTACCATGCGACAAAAAGTGCAAAAATAGCCTCTAAGTGCTTCACTTTCACAAGTGGTTGCTATTTTAAAATATCTTCAAAATTTGTGAATAAAGCCCATTCAACAAAAGTTTGTTGATTATTTATTTAACCAGTTAGCAACATAAAAGTGGAAAAAATTTAAATTAACAGTAACTTATTACTCTACGATTATACTAAATGCATTAAATTAGATACAACATTCAATAATTTTAGATAAGCATAAAAATTTTCAATTAGTTTACATATGTGCATATATGTATGTATTTATTTTCATTTTATTTCCTGGTATTATTTTTATTGAGACGTGCGGCCTGAAAATTTTTATTTGAAAATAAGTTTTACACTTTATTAACGAATCCATAATATAAGATATAATTTCAAGCTAAGTTGAACAAGGCTTGAAGAATGGGTACTTTTGCTTAACCTTTTGCGTATAATTTGATCATAAAAACATTCAATTAGAACATATTCCAATAAGTCGACATATATACATTAGAATTCATTCACGATTATATGAAGCCCAACGTTAGCTTCAAGGCGAATTCATACCAAGTGAATGTACATAGTAAGAATGCAATGTATTTTGTTTCAACATTTACGCCGCCGACAGTTATACCACTGTAAAGAAGAACAAATCAACTGACTTACTAGTTACATCACCTCATGAAAATTCCCCTTGGTTAACTTTCCATAGTACGAAAAAGCACACCATATTATAAATAAGCCACCGCTGAAATTTCTGCTCATCCTAATTGAGTTATTTGATCTCAAATTAAAATAATTATTTATTCGACTGCGGGCTACTCCTGCAAGTTACTTAACTCAGACAAAATCCTGGATGTGTAGCCAAATTTGGCATAGTTAAATTTAGAGCATTCAAAGCAGAAAAATGGCATGAATCGTGGAAGGGCAGGTCACTCAACTGATCCATTCTAAAGGTGAAATACAAATGCGCACGAGAGAAAGATAAATATGGAATGTAGAGAATTTTGAAGGACAAAAACTGACAGCGGAATCCGCAGAAAGGTAAATTCAGAATACGGATTTTAATGAAGATTTTTGGAATTCATTTTCCATGGTTAATGTGCCTAGATCTCACTTTTTCGCTACTCATTATTTCCGAAAACTTAATTGATTTTCTATAGGGATATTTACTTTAAAAAGCATTTATAATATACTTATACAAATCATATTTGTACGTATGTATCTCCGTATAAGTATTTGTAGAGATTTTTTAGGTAAAATGTGAATTTTCGCAAGCTTAGTTTAATTCTGTTAATTGCTAAAAAGCGATATCAATTAAGGGGTTTCCAATGAAATTATTTACAAATCAGCATGTAAACAAAAATAAAAAACCTCTTGAAAACACCACGTGATAGCCGTGACAGATGTTTAAGAATTAGTGATAACTAAAAAAATTCGCGCGTGCTTTGTACTCGTACGCACGGTGCTTTTTCGCGAAACATGATGGCTGTTTAAATTTGAAAGCAGCATAAGTTCGAGTTCTTTTTTTTTAACAATTTTTGTGCTCTGTTAGGTGTCACAATTCGATGTTGTCTGTTTTGACAGGCCTTAAGTAGAATTTGGACAGAAATTATGATATCGAGATAGGTTAGCAGCATTTGTTTGGCCATTATCGATGGTGTAGATATTGGCAATTTGTTGCCTTAACAAAGTAATGCGACATGTCAGTCAGTCAATGAAGCAACCAATCTGTTGCCGAGGAAATTCCTGGATTCACGCTTTTATTTTCAGTAACTTCGCCAGTCAAGATCTCTAGTTCAAACGTATTTGGACTATAAACGATAACAATTAAGATAACAATCGGTGTGAATTTAGTTTGCAATAAAAATAAAATCATTTAACACATTTTTGCTTTATTTTATGCTTTCGCCATGGCTGGCTTTGAGCCTCGAATATTTGACTGACCTTTAATAACCCCAGAAAGAGGTTGAAACCTCTAATTGAAATCTATATCGTTTTAAATGTTTGTCATACATTTTTTACATATATGGCAGACAAATGATTGACATAATTCATAAGAGTGACGTTTGCCCTAAGAAAGATATCGTTAATTGATATTATGTGAAGGGCATTGAATGCCCATGCAGTGAAATCCACTTAAATTACTCCCGCTCTTAAATAATCATACTTAATTTTTAAATTCTAAATCTTAAGAGAATTCCGCTCTTAGGTAGCTTTCTAAATTGAAATAACTATTCTTAAAAGTTTAAACAAGGGTTTTTATATATGTATTTATAGGATATATTACTTCTCAACTGATTTACAAAAAAAAGTGTGTCATTTTTTAAAGGTGTTGCCACCTATTTCAAAGGTGAAATGAAATTAATAAATTCAATCGAAATGCTAATATCGATGTCTCATGAGAAGGTTAAGAAAGCTTCATTTCGAAAATATTTTCAAAGAGGGTTGCCACCTGTTAAAACGAGTAAATTAGATTGAAATATTACAGCATTGCTACTACACAAAAAAGGCATAAGAAAGTTTACTTTCGAAAATATTTTCGAAAAGTGTTGCCACCTATTTCTAATGTGGAATTCAATGAATTAATTAAGTTAAATCATATATTGCAATATAGGTGTTAAAAGAAGGATTTTTAAGAAAGCCTAATTTCCAAAATATTTTCAAAAAGGGTTGCCACCTTTTTTGCTGTTACTTTTATTATAATCGCCGATTTTTTTTTTTTTGTTGCGTTTAAGTTGATCGATAAAGTTGAAATCAGTCATAAAATTTCGATCCAACTTAATCGAATAAATTAAAGTGTAAAAAAAACTTTAGAAGTTTGTGAACAAACAAAGATCTCGAAATAACAATAAAATTTTATCGAAAAAATTTCAACCGAATTACAACGATTATCTTCTAATTTTTTTAAGTAAAAGTTCTTTATTGGCATGAGAGTGATTTTTCAACGTCGCGTCTCAAAATCGCGTCACAACACAAACACGACATTACAAGACAATTTCTGGTCCATTTCAGAATTATTTCAAAACTTTTTCTGAACCATTTCAAGACTATTTCGGCATTACTACGGGACATATTCAAGACCACTTCGGGGTAATTTTGGGTCTAGTTTCGGAACTAGACCGGGCATGGTTTAGGACAGCAATGGGAACAGTTCGAAACTAGTTCAGGACTGGTGAATTTGTATTTTTTTATTAAAATGATTAGCCTGACGGTCCCTGATTTTTAGGACAATTGAAAGAGACAATTTTAGATGCAAAGAAAATCAAAAACTTTCAAATACTTATAAACTAAATCTTTACTATTTGTTGTTGGGGATCGGCTTTTTTAAGTTCTGAATAAAATTCGACGTTACTCATACGCCACAGTGCGGAATTTGCAGTTTTGCTTGAATTCTATACTTTTTATTGAACGAATCCAAAGCAGTAATATAAACTATGCTATGTGATTTTTATAGATTTCAAGTAACTATCAATAATATAATATATGTAAGTTTTATCTACTGCGTTCAAATTCATGAAGTGAAATAGCTTTCCCATTAAAAACCGTTGAGATATTTGATATAGCTAAAGACTAAAGAAATTGACGTTATCTTTCGTAAGTAATAAGTGTTGATTACATTCGCCCTCCCCCTATACTTCAAAGTGTTGTTTCCAATGAAAACTTGCAAAAGATTTCAAACACTTGTCTCACTAAGCCAGTTCAAAATAATTTACTTAAGTGCATTTTTTAACGAAGTGCAAACAATTTTGATGAAGTGGAAGTTGGTGGATGATAAGCAGATTATACTGTAGTACAATATGTATATTGTGTTTAAAAAGTCAATTTATTTATTAAATACTTTTAATATAATCAGCCACGTTGCCTTAGCAATTTATGAGCGGACAACAGTGATAACAGCAATGTTAACTCGTGGACAGTTCCCATCAAGATATGAAAGTGACACATATACATACGATCATAAATAAATATATGTGCAAACATATACCTACCTTTAGCCTCTGTTTATATGGCCTAATTGCCCGCCTGATACCGGAAGTTTTTCATTTTATTTTATACACAACAACAACAACAACAATACCACGAATTCCATTGCGTAATATCTAAATTTAACTAGTCACTGGCTAAGAGATTTGGTTTGAAATAACTGATAATTTTCAAAGTTCATATTTTAGTATGTACGTAAATAAAAGCAAATAATATTACTAATGTTTAAATTCTTTCCACAATTTATTCGTTAACTGTACTATTACTCACGCATTTCTTCGCATTTCTTTGCATTTATCTTTGTCATCAGCACAGAAATAATTTATTAACACATTTCTTCGCATGATACGTAGGCAGAGAGATGCATATGAATTTTTACTTGCCGATATGATGAGCTCAGCGACAAAAATGACGAAGCCTTAATATCATAAAAAATTATTAAAATTAAATAAGAAAAGACAAAATTGTGTAAAACTTGTCAAAATATTTTGCAATTATTTTTATGAACACAACTGTATATATACTTGTTTGAAGTTTTTTTGGAGGCTTCGTCATAAAAAATATCAGAAACCCAGAATTAATATTATCTCTGATAATTGAGTTTTAAAAGAGTTATCAAAATTTTCGTAAAAATTTCAAAAGTCATTTCAAAATTATTATAGCACAACAAATTTTGTCATTCATTGATAATTACTATTTTAACTACTATTATACAAGTCTCGTATCATAAAATGGCATAATATTTAAAAGTAAAAAAGCATAATAATTGAAAGTGAAAAAACTTTTTATGTGTTCAAAATACCATTATCTTGAAACTTATATAAAAGTTGTTTCATTATAAATATGTATTTTACGGAGCTATTTCGAGCGTAGTTCCAGACTATTTTTTGACCATTTCGTGATTACTTCAACTATAAGTGCGCTGTTCCCAAAGAGTCCCCTTGGAGATCAAAGTTGCCCTTTTCACTTCAAAATATACAGTTAGCTTCGTGAATTCAGATACGTGGTCACGTCGAGTCTGTCCAGTTTATTGAAAAAAAGAGGCCATTATTTTAAAAATAAGAAGATGAGAAAGCAACAACAGAGTATACGACATGGCTTACTTGGTACAAGTGGGTGGGGGCGCTTTCTTTAACGAGTACGAATACAAGTAAGTCGTGGATCACGTGGATTCGATCGCCTGCGACGTAGCCTCTTGAGGAGATGTGGTGAAAAAGCAGGTATAACTTCTACCATTGCTGTTTTTTCAATAACTCCCTAATAAATAAAGGGTATTGAGCTCATACAAATTTTTATTGAATAAATAAAATAAAATAACTGCTGCTTCTCACTCCAATTCAGAGTAATGAGCAACAAATTTTGGGCGGTCTTATTACTTGGAAAGAATTTCTCAAATTCTACTGTTTTTGTATTAAAATTGTTTTGACCGCGCACAAGGTGTTGTCAATACTCAGGTTTCATAGTTGAAACCTTCATCGAAATATATTTACAGGTCCCACTAATATATCGCTCTTTAATTCGGGTAACAAAGTGTATATGCTTATGAGTTTAACACAGTTTATATGATAGTGTTTTTGTTTTGTTTACACAACTTACGAAGAAGTGCTCTATTCTAATATCACAAAACGGTTGTTAAATATTTCAAAATAAGTGTGGACTGTCTTCAGCGTTTGTTTTGATAGCTGTTAGTTTCGACTTTTTTTTAAATATTATTTTTAATTTTTCCTATATTATTTAATTACTTAACAATTATCTGTCTTTATTTGATTGTCTGTAGTTGACAGTTTTCGAATACTGTTACATTGAACAAGACAATATGTGCAAATAAAATATAAACGCGAAAACAAAATGTATTAGTAAATAAAAGAATCGTACGCCGGTGTTAAATTACACTGGTTTGCAGCTTAAAAAGCCCCAAGAATTACACTATTAAATTCCTATGTACTTTCAAAAATACTTAGTAGTTAGCGGAACGCTGCTATTCAACCATAAATGTGAGAAAATCTTTCCGTAACACTTTTCCTTAGCACTTATTGTATACAATTAATACTTAGTTATAAGAATTTATTTAAGAATTTCTTTCTTTTAAATTTGTTTTCTTTGGGAAATAATATAGTTACATATGTATTATATTTCTTTCTTATTCTTATACATACAAAGTAACCAATTTGGAAAGCCTTTGTTATTACACGTTTTCAGGTACCGTAACGGTTATAATTTTTGTAAAAAAAAATCCTGATTTAATCGTCATTTTGTGATTTTTATTTTGTCGATCAAGTTTGATTCAATTTTTAGTTTTAATTTTGAGTTTTTCCCACCACATTTGACCAATATTTTTATTTTTTCCATCAAAAATTTGTCACTCTACCTAACCTAACTTTTCAGAGTTTTTTATTTCGCCTTCATTCATTCTAAATTTTTCTTCGTTCTCTCCCGTTAGTATTAAATGGCGTAGTAGCAAAAATTAATTATTTGTAAAATAGTGTTATTAGTCATTGCTTTGGGATAGTATTTACAGTAAACACAACCCGTTTTTTTGTTGCTAATATTTACTAGCCTTTATTTGATAATGGTTTTTTGTAGTAAACCAACAATTAAAAATTGTTTTCTGAAGCTTTATGAATAAATATAAGCGAAAAAAAGAAAGAAAGTAAATTAGTACTCATATTTACATACATACGTACAAACATATATACATAATTTAGCCTTAACATAATGTTTCTCACACAAAATTGTTATGGAAATACTTTTATGATTTCCGTCTCAAAATAATAATTATCGAAGGCTGAAAAACTATTATCATGCAATAATAATTATTTAGGTTTGCAAAATTTACTCTTCTGGGATCCTATCCCTCCTATGAATCACGAAGAATAATCTTATCTTCGTATTTCATTTCGATTTGATCTTCGAATTCTTCTACTACTCGAACCCTAATTAAGTTCAATAGGATCTCTAAATTGATGCCAATAGAGTTTTCGTTTTCAAAAGATCGCTTTTTGTAATCTTTGAATAAATTTTATAAATAGTACCATTTGTTTTTTTAATGGCTTCCAATTTGTAAATATGTCTAGATATCCTATAAACATTTTTTAAATTCATTGGTTTAATAAATAAATAATTAAATATTTGGAGTCTCTTATTAAATGGCTTTAGAAGCATAAGGCACCTCCTACACTAACGCATTATTACTGGCATTTTCCCGGATTCTATACACTCACTTCAATCCCTCTCCATGGCAACGTCACTATAATCCCATAAGAAGTGTCACTTTAAAAATATTTAAATTTTCCAAAAATATTTGATGTACATTCCTTTTTAAATAAAAATATTGTGGTGCACCATGGGCTAAAAAACGCTGATACGATGAAATAAAATCGTGTTGAAATATTACGAGTAGATATTATTGTGCTAATTGTGAACTAGTGCGCTGATGACCAGTTCTATAGTGAATTTTCACGAAGATATATACTTAAGTAAAACGAATTACATATAGATTATTTCAATATATTTGTAGTACAATTCTTACACTACCTATTTACAAAACCTTCGCAGTTCTACTCGAATGCTTACCTACATATTTACCTACATTCATACATACGTGCATAATTTGTGAATATAAATGAGAGAGAATGTTTTGCATTAAATAGGAATGGAATTTTTATATTAATGCATATATTAATAATTAAAATAAATAGATACGACATGTAGACAGATATCTATAGAAATGGAAATAACATAAACAAATAAGAGTTCGATGAAGTTATCATAATATATCAACATATGAATATCAATTTGTACGCATGCATGTACGTATATATATCTGAATATATCTAGTTCAGATGCTATCCGGAAACGAATTGGCAAGGTCATTTCATCCTATAACACGTACATACATATATTTGTGTGTACATATCTACATTAAAGAAAAATAAATTATTTGGGTTGAAGAAAAACATCTATCAAAAGTAAGAAAAATGGGAATGAAATGGCGTTTAAGAATAATTTCCTACTTTTAGAGAAATCAGATTTAATTTTGTATAGCGTTTTAAACATTTTGCTGATACCTTTACTCAGTCAGGAGCAGTTTGAAGAAAAGCTTACATCAAAATAAAGAAAAGTTGCAACAAAAGAAAATAAGTTACATTTTCTTTTAACCCACCCGCTAACGTAAGAAACTCGTACATATTCACATAAATCTATACGTATGTATGTACTAAAATGGTTTGGTTGATGGCGGCATCTTGAAACTAAAATTGACTATCAAGTTGCTTGCAGCCTACGTCACAACTGTCAATCCAAATCATTTCTGATAAGCGGTATGTGTCATTAACTTGAAGGCCATTCTAGATCGTGTAAGTTCAGGGTTAAGAAAACCCGTAAGAAAAAAAATTAACATTATTCCTTGTGTCAGAAAGAGTAGTACCAAAGGAATGTTGGAATTTGATACTTGTCACTTTCTCTTCAATATTTTTCACGCTAAGTTTTCTTGTTATTACATTTTATAGTATAGTCATATTTTTAAGGATTACTCAATGAATGTAAAAATATTATTTTTAGAACATTTTAAAAGTATGAGGATATTTTTATATGGCGCTATTTAGAAAATAAAGTTCATTTTAATGTATGTACCTCAAGGCGCATAATATATGTATGTATATACCCAGATATACATATGTATGTACATATGTATGAATGTATGTCTATGTATGTACATATGTCTATATATGTGTGTAAATATGCTGATATACAGCGTTGATCAAAATAATAAGAGTGCACATACCAAACACAATTAAAATGTACGAAATTTAAAAATACTATATAAAAGATGCAAGTACGCATGCAAACGGTATTTTATAAAAAGAGTTGGCACCTGTTACAAAAATTTGCCTAAATAAAATTAATGAGTTAAATTAAATATTTGATCATTCGGTTCATCGGAAAAGGCTTAAGAAAGTTTTCATCTAGTTTCAACGATGGTTGCCACCTGTTTAGAAAAATTTATTAAAATATATTAATAAGTTTACGTAAATATTACAACAGCAATTTGCAACGAAACAAGTTTACGAATTCTTAATTTCCACGTTATTTTTTCTTAAGAGTTGCCACGTGTTCAACAAGAAAAATACAATTAAATACAATAAATAACTAAAATAAATTACTACAGAACCATCGAAAAAATTTAAAAAAAGCTGGATTTGAAAAATATTTTTAAAGCGGGTTGCCGTCTGTTTAACGAATTTATTACAAATTAAATCAAGCGAAAAAAGTTGCCACTTGTTTGAAAAAATAAAATAAATAACATAAATAAAATACTACAACCAATGCTGTCAAACGAAAAAGGTTTTATTTGAAAAATATTTTTAGAGAGGTTGCCACCTATTTAAAAATGGAAAAACAAACAAAATTAAAAATATCTGGCAGTGCTGTTCGTGGTTTGCTGGGTAAGTAGGAATCCATTTCGTCATAAAACATCAATGGAAGGCTCGCTGTCATACTGACATAATGGATGCAATCACTTCCTTTCATTTCCTTGGTGCTCGCACCAATGCCCTCCAATTGCACAATCATCCCCTCAGATTTCCATTGAATGACCGTCTGATCTTTGATCTGATTTCGTTATGTATATTTCATTTACGCTTTCTTTCGTTCTCTACCACCGCCACCACCCAACCACCACCCGCAGCGTAGAATGCCTGCTTCTTCCGCCGCGCACATTCGTCGATACATTCCGCGCCTCTTCGTCGTTTATCTCACCACTTCAGTTGACTCGCGCAATTCTCATTCCAGTATTTCCCTGCCTCTGATTGCGGTTCGTTTCTTCGCCTTCGGTGCGTCTGTCGTTCGTCTTTGTTTGTTTTGATTGGAATTATTTGTGTAATTTTTATTTTTCGCTTCTATGCGATGTCGCTGTACGTCTGTTACCGCTACCACCGCCACCGCCATAACCACCGCCGTCGCCATCGTTGACGCTGATGAAGCGAATAAAATAAAATAAGGCAAATAAGTTGGCTGAATTTACCGACGACACAGTTAATTGTTGCAAACATTATAGGCAAACGAGTGAACGAGCGCACTTCTCGTCCGCGTTAGCCGCCCAATTTAATTTTCTCATATTTTTTGAATATTAAAGCGCTGGTCGTTGTAGTTCGATCCAGCTTCAGATCGGTACGTAAAATCCATAATACTCGTACTGGATGGGATTGCTGCAGGGCGCCAACTGAACGTAACGCCCACAAAGCTATCCTCATCGACTTCTTCGATAATAATAACAGTGCTACCTACCTACATATTGTGATTGTTGCTGCTGTCGTCCGATTTCATTGAGCAGATAGTTTATTGTTTGTGTAATCGATTTGCGCGCGAAACAAGTTTTGGTGCCGAGTAAAACACGTGACGAGCGACTTGACGTGAGCCAAAAAAAAAAAAAAAAAAACAATACCAAAAGGGGGTCAAATCCCACATTGTCAGTGTTTTGTTTTGATTATCGACATTTGTTTTTGTTTTTCTGCTTGCATTAGTTCGTGAGACGCTACTGAGTTGTTTACGAAAGTCGACCACAAAAATAAGTGACAATTGGTGACATATTTTTGAATGCCAAAACCAGCCGAACACAAGATACCCATCAATTAGCAGTTTTGGTGCTTAAAATAATAAAAAAAAATGTGCGTTTTGTTTTAAACTCTAATAAGTTTTTTATTCACTCAATACAAAATAAACCAAACTACGCGAAAAACCCCACGCAAAATTAAAAATTAAATCAAAGCATATATAGTGCATGTGATTCACCAAAAATCGTTGGAAAACCCCAAAATTTTAATTTTATACACATGTTTCAAAATAACGTATGGAAATTATTTCACACACATACATATGTACATATGTAGATATTTTGGCATTTGTGTGCCCAGCAGGAAATCCATTGGCCTTCTTCCGTGCATTTAGTAATATTTAGGGTAATTCTTTAGGCAGCCTGTTAATATGAACGTTACGCAACGGGGAGCTAAATTTTTCATTGGGATAAATTCGATTTCGTTTTCTCAACATCCTGTTGATTATTTACCGTAGAAAAGAATTAAAGAAATGTGAAAATCAGCTGTTTACAAATAATCGAAAGTGTGCTGAATACATTTTCAAATAAAAAAACCTAGAACGCGCATATAGAAAACAAAAATCGAGGTAAAGTTATAACTCTACACCACCCTCAACAAATCGACAAATTTTAAACAGTGAATTGATATAGTTTTACTACCGATATTTCCTTCAGGGGTGTTTCGAAAGCCTTTCTCCAAGCGAACTTTTTGACAAGTATTGAACCTTTATTTGTTTCTTACTAATTTTATTTTTTATAAAAATACTGTGCATTCTGCAACACACCCCATATAAAGTGAATCTTATAATTTTGTGCAAATTCCAATAAAATTCCACAAATTTTTATTAAATTTTCAAAATTTTTAATCAGAATTTTCGGGCAATTTCCGCCTATGCAATTTTATAGTCGAATAAATTTTAATATAATAAAGTGCAGGTTTAAATTTGCGGAAAGTTTCCATTGATTTTTAATCCTTTTTTTTTTTTGCTGACAGTGTTTCTGTTTTTATTGTTTAATTTATATGTTTTTCTTGTACAGCGAACTATATTTTTATAAAAATTAACTAAAAATTTAATCGAAATAAATAAAGCGTCAAAACCGGTCAATAATTCCCTGTCGTGTAGTTATAATAAGTACTATAAGTATAGTTAATTTTTTAATCGTCCCCTTATCGATAGCTTACCTCCTCAATGCGTGTTGGGTAAAAATAAATCCATGAATATACTTACTATAAGTACATTTGAAAGTAAACATAAATTATAATAATGTAATATAAACAATGTATGGATATGTTGATTTATTAAGTGCAAAAATAGAAACGAGGCGGTGCAATGCGCGAAATAATATTTCCAGTTAATTTTTTTTTTAGATGCAATTAGCATAGCATACCGAAATTTTCAAGTTCACGTGTGAACAGATATTGCTTCAACAGCGTAAATATGTACTATATAATATATATGTATGTATGTTACATTTTGTTCTATGTAGAGGAAACAGATGGCTGTTATTGGTCGCTCAGGAATTTAAACAAAAATTTAAGTCAAAATTCGACTTAATTGTAAACAAATTTATACCAGAGAAATGCAAACAAACAATGACATGAATTACAACTGCTGGAATTTTTCTCGTATTATTCCAAATGCGGGCATGCATACAAATAATATAAACGTAGATATGCTAACCAAATGAATTGGCGGTAAATAGTCCTTAAAATGCAATAAGAAATTACAAATTTAAAAGGAAAACATTTCTAAACTAAAAGAACCCCATAAGCACTACGTCGTCGTCTTTTGGTGCAATATTTTTGCAGCCATGCGCCTCGCTTTATTCTAGAGCTCACTAATCTTCAGCGGCTAATGAAACCAGTGCTTCCGAAGTTGACCTTAGAGTTTTGATTTAGATCGCTTCCCAGGCATTTAAATCGTGGGCAAATAAACAGCACGCTCTCCACAACTTCAATGCTTACAAGTGAATAGCAGTTACAATAAAGGCATATCCCATGATCAAAGCGCAGTAGGTAGGCGATATATTCAGATGCTATTCTGAATGTTAATCATACCATGACACAATTAGTGTGTTGATTTTATCGCTTATTTTTAAAGGCACGTACCACACTCGCCGCGCCTACCAAGATGTGTTTGAACTGATGCGTCGATCAGCCGACAATTTTCATTATTCTAGAATCTATAAGTAGTTAAAGCGGGGTCCCCACAACAGCCTTTAGTTGGTGTAACCCAGATAATCACGTAACGTTGGTACAAGAGCGGCATAGGTATTTTAGGCATGGCTTTCTCTATCTGGGTACGGTTTTTTGGGTGGCCAGTGATAGCCATAGTTGTCACTACCTGAGTCATTTTCCAGTAATCACTATAGCGACGTAATCCAGACCTTCCCGAATTCGCTCCACTCCGACTATTTTGAAATTAGTCCCGTGGGTCCTGCTGCCAAGCGCAATATCGGTTATAAAAATTGAACTTCAAATGTCAAAAATATTACAAAGTATTCAAACTGTTTCGAATTGTTTTCTACACAAGGTTTTCAATGGGAGGTGATTGTTGTTTTTTAACTTTTTTCTTGCACGAGTGCTTGCAAAAAAAAAACGAAAACTAAAATGTTTCAAAAATTGAATTATCATTGCCCATTTCTGTTTTCATAAGCTGTGTCGCAGATCCAGTAATCTGCCGTAGTAGTCTGAACTTGAGTGACGATTTTCCGACGCATTCACACTTCTCCCCGCAAAGTACCAACAAATATCGAAAGTAAACAGATTCAAGTGATACTGATTAGTATCAACATTCAAAGTGAGTGAATGGTAAATAGTGCGAAATTACAACAACCATCAGTGGTGAACATTAAGCCGGACAACGGTCTATGAGCAGAATTTTTTGATTTCATAAAAAAAGGCATTCTAAGGATGACTATTAACGATTCAGAGGTATTTAGGCAATTAACAAGATTAGGCATTTTAAGGTCTGTTTTTCAGTGCAAGTTTAACTAAGGTGAATTTCTTAAACTGAGTTTAAATCTGCGCAATTGAAACTTAATTTAACCAAAGAACATAGGAAACAAAGAAGTAGTATTTCCCTAAGCTTTCATCTAACAGAGAATATGGCTTATTTCACCATATTAGAACAAATTTGGCTTCTTCTGATTGATATTAGACACTAGTTTGATTGAATTGGTTTCCGATGTGGTGAAAGATGGCAACATTTCTTACTACAGGAAACGAAATACCATGTAATTTCTTTACGATCTATGCTCTTTGGTTTAACTACGAGTATTAAACTCGCGTTGAAAAACTGTCCCTTACTTATACGAGTAGTATTCGTAAGATTTCACGATTGTGGTGAATATGTTGCTAATAGCATAAAGAAGAAAAAATATATATCTATGGCGGTATAACTCCGCAACTTATATTTATTTAATGTCTTAAATGTTCAGCTGTTCTTATTTAAATTTCACCTCTTGTTTTTTATTAAATTGTTAAACAAATAGCGGTATTTATACAAAATGGAGTCAAACGTTATTATTTAGAAACAATGGGTTTTATTTAATTTCTCTTAAAAACACACAACTTTACATCCTTTTGTGAATTTCCTATTTTTGAATGAATTAAAGTGCAGGGCCAATGCTATGCAATCACCGCTAAAAAAAAATATCGATAATATAATACAGCACACAACCTAATGTTCATATGCGAGTACAATTTAAAAACAGAAAAGTGATATAATCAAATAACAATCACAATAACAGAAGTATTAAAATAAATATCCACAATTGCTATGAAGGCAAATGTTCTTAACAGTAAAGCACAACATATTTATTGATGAGAAGAATAAAAAAAAAATTATTTATTAAAAACAAAACAAAAAAATAAAGAAGTGCGGAATGTGCGACGATGGGCTCATGTAAATGCATGCCCATTGTGCGATAAATTGCGAGCTGTTTTTCAGATGAAACTATGTAAGTAGGCAGATCGAAGAAACAGACCGCTATTTACATATAAAGCTTTGAGAAATTCACGCTTTTTTCCATAGCACAGTGGGTGTACTTCAAACAGAAACTGGGTATTAATAGTAAAAAAATAGACTTAGAGACGCCATAAGCTTTCTAGGCAAATACTAGTACTAGCAAATTGTGTTACATATAACGGTAACTTTTAACTGTTTTATTTCCAAAAGGAACGATTTTCCGTTACATCTTAATCGAATTGTACTTGCAACTTTAACTTGGACCTATTCAGCTGAGAGGAAGTGTTTGTACAGCAAATTGTATTATCTATTTATTGATGTTTTCGAAAGATGAAACATATTGTTGAAATATGGTTTTATCGGCTTATTGTCAAAATATAAAATGTTAACTTCGTAAAAAACAAATGTATTCACCCAACGCACACGCACGCATTTAACTACCTACCCTGAAGGAAAATTTTCTAATACAGAACTGGTTCGAATCTAGCAAATTTAGACCCATGTTTATAACAACGCTTTTTTGATAGCGGCGAGACATTTAAAACATGCTCCATAAAATTGTTTATTTTTAAAAATAAAATAGAAAATATTAACCAAAATCAAAAATCAAGCCCTGGGCGGAGCAAGTAACATAAAAAATTATAGAAAATATTTTATAGCGATCACCCTCGGCAGGCAATCGCAAACCTCCGAGTGTATTTCTGCCATGAAAAATCTTCTTATAAAATTCATCTGCCGCTAGGAGTCGGTGTAAAAATGCAGCCTCTCCATTTATGGCACACTACAAATTGTTGGAGAAGTTCGACCAAACATTGAGCTATATGATATAAGTGGTATATTATTATTTGGAAAATCCGTATCACCCAGACTTTAAGCGTACCTACCTTCAAAATTGTATGCTATAAATAGTCTTCTCGTGTCGCCATATCTTGTTTCCGGCTTTGATTGTTCCACACTTCAAAGACAGATGGCGCTCTATTCATGTCGTGAGAAACCAGGTGGGCCGAAGTTATCGGAGTCATACTAGTACTGCAGCAGAATCTCTTTTCACTAGTACAGGTTTTTCTTGCAGGGTAAGCACAACCAAAAATAAAAAATAAAACAAATAATTTTATACAAATATAACACAGGCAAATAAACAGGCATACATCCGTAAATGAGAGTATGGGCACATTGACAGGGCACATGGCGGGCAAATACCTTGGCTCCACAAAACGCTTACATACATACATATGTGGAATATATGCATATATGTATACGCATGATATATTAACGAATGCTACATACATATATACATACATATGTACATTTATCCATGTACATATATACCACTGTACGTTTGTATGTATATTCATAACGCTGGAGGTCCTCTTAGAATTGTTTTGATTTAAAATTATTAACTGAAATTATTAACATAAGTATGCTAATAAAATTTTGAATTGAACACTTGCAAACGCGCCATTGCGCACGCGTTCCCGCGCATTTCTCACCAATCCCCATATACATAGACAGCCCAAAGATGCGACAAAGACAGCAGCAACGACACACGTCAATGGCGGTGGCGAAAACTTTCAAAAATTTGCTAAAATATTGCCATTTTACACCTTCGCATATTTTCAGTTGCGACATGAAGCTGCGCGAATAAAGTCGACAAGTATTTGACTGCAAAATCAAACACAAAAAATATAATAATTCATGATACTCAGTAAAAAAAAACACTAATTTACGCTAAGCATACTACGAACAACACAAAATATACAACAAAACAAAAACAAAAACTAGAATATACTAAAGAAAGCGCCGAAATGTCAGAGCTGCAAGTGATTACCACAAATTACACAAGCACCACTGCTCCAGAGAAGCTGGAACTGTTCGAGGTGCCACAGAATTATTCGATACTCATTAACAAGTTGGAACGTTTGGCGCTGGGCATAGACTCTGCTTTTAGTAATTTCTCGTTGGATCGCAAGGAATTCGAAGTGGCTGTCAGTGGATCAAATGAGTTTTTGGACTCTTTTGGTGGTCCGCTGGCACCGGTTCGTGCACCATCGCATCACTCCACATCTTCACACCGTCTTGACGCCGATATACCAGCCGTGGTCAGCGACATCTGGATTGGTGTGATACTCACACTGCTGATTGTGTCGGTGATATTCTTCATTTGTTCCTGCTTTTTATATCACAAATTCCAACAATGGAAAAATTCATGTAAGTTAAAATTGAATTAATTGCAGAATATGGGATTAAGAGCCACATAGTCAGTATATAATGTACTTACTACATACATAGATACGAGATTCTTTATGGTAGGCCTTAAAACTATTCCACTTCCGAATTAACTGAATAGTCTTTGCTGCTTTGATAGCCGATAATCATAGAGCAATTTATGTAACATATAAGGACAAGATATCGAACCGAAAGAAGTGATAGTATCATTCAAAGTATCGCTCTAAAAAAGAGTGTACATAAAAGTCGAATTAAAGAGACTCGATACCCAAAATTGCGATACTAAATTAAAAACAAATCTCAGTCCTAATTTCTTATAAAACGTTATCTACTAGCCTTTCCGCTACATCGTTTTATTTGATTAATTTTGCCGGTTTTTGGTCTTCAATACTGTACTACAAACCTTAGCAAAGTTGACAAAGCAGCACCAAAAATTGGAAAGGGATTAGGACCTTGTGTTCCTTTATACTATTTTCATTCTGCCTGGTTATCATATCCAAATATTCTTCTGTAAATAATTTGTCTACACATATTCGATAAGATACCGGCGTAGCAGGCATTCGATTAAAAAAAGTATCATTTTAAAAGTTACTACTAAAAAATATCGGTATCGAATGGCAAAAGTAACGATATAGTATCGTATCATATTGAAATTCGTGTCTCTAGTTACATACTCAATGTGAAATTGGAAAACAGGGCAAAACAGAATACTTCCTCAAGCAATTCCAGGCCCCCAAAGATTCACATTTGTTCGAGTAAGCCAACGACTCCATGTAGAGTGCCCGTACAATTTGGCAATTGGATGCAGCCTGTCAGCTATCGTTTGCGAGGCTATCAAATTTCTTGTTTTATGATAAAAGATGCAGTTTTATTTGTCATAAGATAGCTAATGTCATAAGAACCAGATCTAGAATCGCCTAGTAAATTTTAATAAATATTAGTCATATTTATTTTATCTACACTCCCATATTATATTGTATTATATTTATTTATTCGTTTATTAAGTAATTTCTTTATTTATTTATTATTATTGCGCTTATTTAGTCTACAGAAATAAATATTTGGCATACTATAACTAAGCTTGAATGCAAGTTAAAATAAACCATTGCCTTAATTAGATAGCCGTTGTTTTCGTATGATTTCTGACAAAATGTTTTAAGAGAAATTAGGTGAATATTATAATAAGGCAAAGCAATTTTTCCTTAGTAACTTAATAACTCACCATACACCAGACACGAGTTCGAAAATTTGCAAAGTCCGTCAGATGACAGATGTAAGGGACGCTATTGTACTTGAGTCCATTTCTTGAAGCCAATCTGCGATATGCTTGAGTCTATTTTGTCACATGTCAAAAATATGTTGTTTATAGTCGTATATTTGATGTATCCATAAAATGAGCAGCATCCGCATTAGCTTGGGCAACTATCAAAATATACAAATAAAAGAGCAAAACTTTATTCAAAAACCTTAAATACCCTAAAAATAATATGCAAAATAATTCTTGTTTGCGCTATGCTAATACCTCCCCATTTTTTCCACATTTTTTGTATGCTCCTAACGCCACATACCTAATAGATCTCAATATAAATAGGCAATGGAAATGTATCAAAAGAATTAACGTGCACTGGCGGATGCAAAAACTGTTCAAAGGGGGGTGAAATTACTGCACCGTGTTTCGTAGTTAGATGTTTAGAAAATTGTTTACATTCGAAAAATAAAATCTGCAGACTTTGACTCGGCTTTCAACAATTAAAAAGTTAGAAGTTTGGCAGAACAAGCTCATCGAACTTTTCGTTACCGTGCCTCGGCATCCATATCAGAGTGACGTTGTGAAAACAAGCAAACCCTCAACGTACTTCCTGCACCTCGTCGTTAAGCTGGATGTTACCCTTCCTGACTATCTGGAAAAATAGCGATGCTAGACCCAGCTGGCTCACCGGGACTCAGCTTTCAACAATTAAAAAGTTAGAAGTTTGGCAGAACAAGCTCATCGAACTTTTCGTTACCGTGCCTCGGCATCCATATCAGAGTGACGTTGTGCCAACAAGCAAACCCTCAACGTACTTCCTGCACCTCGTCGTTAAGCTGGATATTACCCTTCCTGACTATCTGGAAAAATAGCGATGCTAGACCCAGCTGGCTCACCGGGACTCGTACGTTTATGGACTAGTCATTGGATACTCGAATGAGACTTATAGAATAGCTGTAGAGGCTGAGAGAGAATTTCGGGAAGTGCAAGTCGAATTGGGTAGATAAAAGTAAGTTAATATATGGTGCTCTTGTTTAAGCCACCTTCGATGTCATAATTGCCCGAGTCGATGACCTTCGAGAGGTCGAGTGCTGCTAGAATTGGGGAAGCTTCTGACTTAAAGCATTGCAGTGCATTCTTCAGAAATTGCGCTGTTTGATTCTTTAGGCTGCGTGCTATTGAATTTATCATTAGTTAAGGTGTAAATGCTGTCCCTGTCTAGACCGTCCCCAGGTTTCGAAGGGTTGAACCGAAAGATGTGTAAATGCGAGAGGAATCTCATCGACGATCATAATCGATGAATTGGGGAGGGATATTTTCCACTCGACTAGATATCACTCCTGTCCTGATGTCGCTCTATAAGATCAGGAGTGACCCTCAGTCTTATCGTGGCAACAGCCTGGTTCCGGTGGTTGGAAAAGTGTTGGAGCGGTATTTGTGAATAAAACTTGAGAAGCGAACGCGGGTTAATCGTTCGGATAAACAGTATGGGTTCAGAAATGGACACAGGCCTGAGGATGCAAGGATATATATGCAGTTGTTAGAGAGGGTGCCAACAAAAATGTCAATGACAAGGGAAGGTCTACTATCTCAGCTGGGATCGAGTCGTGCAGCGGTTAGAGATAACTCTGTGGATATTGAGGCACTCCGTGGTTATCCGCAAGGGTTAATCAGTGGTACATTTATTTGCAACATGATGATGAATCCACAGCTACAACCCAGTGGAAAATCAGTAAAGAATGGAACTTCATCGATTGATTGTATAACTCCTTGGAGTAAGGTTGAGTAGTAAGGTCGTAGATGTTGTGTGAATGTATGAGGTATAGAAAGGGTATATTCAACCCCAGGTCACCAGTCCGGAGAAGCTCAGCTGGTAGAAGATCCGGCAACGATGTTCCGCCAAAAACTTATTTCTGGTATCACCGGAACCAGGAGCTCTCCGAGAGCGTGATCTGTACTCTTCTGGTATTCGAACTTTCAGGGCATATCGTGCTGTTTGTAGTTTAAGCCCACATACGGATAGAACTAGTGAAAATTTTGGCTGCAACCGAACCCCCTCCTCCCTCTTCGATAAGAACTTGTTAATATCCATTCAAATATATTTTGCAAGTATTTACATATCTATGAATGTGTGTAGATACTTATTCACTTATTTAGTTGCGCGAATTGTCACGTTGTTGTTTATTGTTCATTAGACTCGTTGTTGGTGACCCATCTTAATTGCTATTTTAATTGCTCGATAAATAAACAGGCGTCGAACAGATCGTGATAGGCATATTACTTGTACGAGCATACTACGAGTACTCGTCGTACATCCATACAAACATACATACAGATGTACCTACATAGAAGTAATATTGTTCCACTTTATTTGCGAATGAACAATTCATACAAATGTACATACATACATATGTAGTATTGTTTGTTGTTATATAGTAGATACACTTGTCATTATCTGCATCGTAAAAGGTGTAAATTAAAATTGGAGCAACGATCCGCGCGAACGTTTAATAAATGGAAAGTTAAGAGACTGGGAATGTAGTTGTGTACTTTGTACACTTATGTACATACTTACACTGATTAACGTTCTACACACACATATATACAAACATTGATGCAAATATGAACACCACAGCAGACGGCAGTTAATTAATTTTATAAGTAGATAGATAGATGCAGGCAAATAGACAATGAATGCAAACAGCAGCAACTAGATTCTCAATCTTTTCATTTGCATTGTGTCGATATGCTCCTATATGTATGTACATACATACATACATATATACAGACATACAGTTATTCACCAAAGTTTACAATATTCACCATGCTTTTAATGACAATTTGTTATTATTATTTTTTTGTTAATATAGTTCATTCTATATGATAACTTAAGTTTGTAAATCGTAGTTTAAAACTTTATAAAAAATCTACCAGAACTGAGCAAATTTTCAAACTTTTTAATCAGAATTTTTAAAAACTTTTCGAGTATGCAGTTTTGCAGCCCATTCAATTTCAGTATAATAAAGATCAAGTTTCAAGTAGTTGATTGATTTTAAATTTTTTAATTTTTTTTTATAAAAAAAATAAGTTTTGTAATGCGTTATATGGAAAATAATAAAAGACAATTGAATTTTAAGAACTTTTTTTTTAATTTTTTTTTTTACATATTTTGAAATTCTGATTTATGTTGTCGATGTTATAGAGTGAACTACATTTTTTTAATAAATTACTAAAAACAATACATGAAAAAATTTCGAAATTTGTATAAAGTTTGAAACTTTGATTTATGTATGTACATATATGGTCGATGTTATCGAATGATCTTTATTTTTTTAAAACTCTGATTTAAATTGTTGATTTATACTCGTAGAATGATCTACATTTTGATTGAAAAAAAATTTAAAAAAAAAATTTTTAAAGTGTTTGAAATATTTTATTAAGTTAAAAATATTAAAAAAAAAGTATTATACAATTTTTAAGTTCTTACTAAGTTTGAAACTCGGGTTTATATGGTTTATGTTATAGAATAAACTATATTTGAAATAAAAATTAATAAAAAAAATTGTATGACAATTTGTTGAATTTTTTATAAAGTTTGAAACTTTATTTATACATATATGTATATGGTTGATGTTATAGAGCAAACTATATTAAAAAAGGAACAGAAAGAAAAAGTTTCACGAATTTTTTTTAATTTTTTATAAAGTTTGAAACTTTTTTTATATGGTTGATGTTAGAAAAAGCTATACTTACAAACGAAGAATAAAAAAAATTTTAAGAAAATGTTTTAAATTATTTATAAAGTTTAATGTTATAAAATGAACTATATTTTCATAAAAAATTAATGAAAATTTTTTCAACTATTATAGTTTGAAATTTTTATTTATATTGTTGATGTTATATAATGAACCACATAAATTTTTATTGAAATTTTTTAAAGAAATTCCCTTATAAACATTTTGAATATACGTGCATACATATACCTATTGTAAAAATAATAATTGAATACGTACTTACCGTTATGAGTCCTGTATGCAGTGTATTTTACAAGCGCACAGGCCCCTAATTACTTAGTACGGGTGTTTCATCTACGCACGTAGGCTTAACGAGATCTATACATATATACCAAGGCCGGTGACACTTCACAATTCCTACCAGCAAACGGAGTGTGTAAGTAAGAATACTCTACTTCGAGTATGAAAACCGAAAAACACCAACAACTACAAGGGTCTGTATAAGATCTATAAAAACTCGTACAGTTTTTATCAGAACAGCCACTTGTGCGTCAATATTGCAATAAAAGTTTTAAACAGAACTGAAGTATCCGAATATTTGTCAGTCGATGTCACTTGCACGCTGTTATCAAAGTGGGAATATTCAATGTACAAGTATATTTGCATTTACAGTCAAAGTAATGGAATCACTACGTATTTACAAAATTTTGGCTTGTTGTTGCTTGTTTTCTTTATTTCATTTTTATTATTTTTAATAAAACTTTTGTTAGTTCTGTGATGAAAGCCTTATAAATCTATATTTGTACAACATTAAAAAAATGCACTAGAAATTCATCAACTGAAAACGTCTTTAAAATTTTTATTTTATTTTTTTTTTTGTAGGCTATGTTTTAGTCCATTTAACTATATTATAAAAAGCTGCAAAGCAAAATTTTTTTGATAACTTTGCTGCTAACCGTCAGCAAATCAAGTTAAATACTTTATATGAATTGATATGTAAATTTAATTTAAAAAAAAAATCTCAAAAGATATCAATGTGATATGTGATTCTATTATTTTGACCGTAGGTGTAAATTAACATATAGTCTAAATAAGTAACTGTGACTTAAATTATAAAAATAAACGAAATATATTTTTATACGTTTACAATTCTGTGTTAGTACTAAGCGGAATTTTGATAACCAAAAATGTTAAAAATGCTTGTTGTTGATATGCGCACATACGTACATACAAATAGACCGTAGCAGAGAATAATGTCGAAATTTTCTAATTGTTTTTGAATACTTACTACATGAGAGAGCATTTTAAGAATTGAATAAACGTTTTTATCGGTGCTGCCCAAACTAGCTTACTTAGTTAAAATTGAGTTAAATCGATTTGAAGAGTTTGTAGTTTTTTTTTGCTTTTTCCGTAACAAATATTAAACTTTTTTAGGAAATTCTTACTCGGAAAATGACAGTAGGCCAGATTTTATAAAATTAAACATGAAAAAAATAACCTCAAAATAGCAATGTGGCTTTTTTTTTATGAGTCGTTTGTATAATTTATAGAGCTTGTGGCCAGGTTTGTATTAGGAATAATAAGAGAAAACAACAATTTTTCAAAGCGGTAGAAGTGATAGCTGCTATTTCGGAGATCACCACATCTCCTCATCAGACTTCTTTCTTTCTAGACTTTACCTGGCTTTGAACCATGGTACACGGGATTGCTAGGCGAGCACGCAAACACTCAGCCATGCTAACCGTGTGTTATTCAGTTGTCGCCTCTAGGGATCCATAATAAAATAGTTTGGGAATAATCTTCCAAAATATTTTAACTGCCTTGCCTGGTGGTCTTTAAAACCCCTTTTTTTAGCAAACTCGAGATTGCTTAAAATAGTTTAAAATATTATTTACATTTATTCCTCGAGAAATTTTACGGCAATTTAAATGTGGCAACAACTCTCCCACGAAAATCTCATTATCACTTTTTTTTTTTTTACTTTAGAATATAGAGTTAAAAAAATGTCAATCAATTAATGTCGGTTTATGATATAACATCATAATCATACTGCTTACGACAAAGAATAGCCAGAATGAAAGTATATTGTCAATTGGTGTGACGTAATAGGTATAAAAAAAAACAAAGAAAAACAATAAATGCTGCTGTTCCATTTATAGATATTACTTTATTATCGTGATACGTACTACGTTGTTAATAAAAATATCGAGACATGTAGGTGGTATTGTTCCAAAAAGTTTTTTACATAACTATGTAGATTAAAAGTAACCAGTTGAATTTATAAAATCGATTATTACCTCTAAGCGGATTGATTTTGTAATGTCAATACTCAAGTGCTTTCAAGAGGGGATTTACGCTGTTAAATTACATAATTGTTGATAAATGTTCAGAAGTACTCAATTCTGTAGTGATTATTGTACAATCTAAGTAGAAGTCCTAGCTTTCAGATTTGGACTTTAAAAATATAATGACTGTTCGTTTTAGGTCGCATTCGAACCAAGGTAATTTCTCTATTTATGCGACATCGGTGACGTAGTTGCAAGGCGTGTAAAATGTTAAAAGATTTTTTGTTATTTTTCTTGATGGAAAAACTCACCAATTAAAATATGGAAATCTCCATTATTGCATCTCATGTATGGATTAACTGAATAAAAAAAATGTATATACTTTCTGGGCGCATTTGACTTATGCTTGGTTTTTATTAGGTAAAATTTGTACTGCAAAATATGGCACGAAATGCTCACATGTTTTGTCTCAAATCAAAATATGTCAAAATTTGGGTAGTTTTCAGTCAACTGGCAACATTTGAAGTCAAATATTATAAATCCCATCAATTGGCTCTATTTTGCAAGTAATGCCTTGTTGTTATTATATAATATCGACGCGCTGTATGTTCATTATTTAACGAGAGTGTTGGATTAGGTGCCATAAATCATCGTATTGGGTTTAAGCGAATATTAAATTGACTTTGTCATTGTGCAAAATGTCTTAACATTTTCGTGTTATCAATTTGATCAAATATTCTGCCTTCACAATCAACTGATAATTTCAATTAGATTTTAATAATTTCTTTAATTAATGTACTTTAAATATTTTTATTATAGTGATTAATCATATCAGCAGCGTCACTGACATATTTCTTGATTTTTTGTTTTGTTGTTGGTTTCCCTATGCACTCACACAACATTTTGTTTACTGCTTTTGTTTAATTTGGAATGTAGGTATTAACCTATAATTTATTGTTTACTTTGATAATAGCTGTAAGGGGGATTTTAATAATTTTTGCTTCATTTTTTCTTGCTTTTGTTTTTGTTTTGTATGGAGGAAAATGAGCAAGATCGACAACAAGGAGAAATTATAAATTGTTTGTATACTACAATATTTATTAAAGTCTTTCCCGGAATCCAGAGGAAAAAAACATTTTTCTTTGGTATTTTTTTATCAAACATAATTTTTGAGCTCAAGGCCAGATTTTTATTTGCGAAGTATTGGAAAACGGCAACCACATTCAAAGAGGTAGAAGTTATAGCTTTTATTTCGTAGATCAGCACATATGTACATCTCCTCTTCAGATTTCTTTCTATATAAATAAAATTAGACCATGCAATTAATGTATGTATGTTGGATTTTTGTTTTTAATTTGGATTTATAGAACAGTGAGTTAAACTGAAAATTCCCCTGCTTTTTTTTTTTGCAATATTAACCACATTTTCCAAGTTAAATTTTTTAAATCATTTTTTATGAAAATATAGTTTATACAAAAAATCGGCCTTAAAATTTTAAATTTCTTTTCTCAGAGTTTTTAGAAGTTTTTTAGCGCATTCAATCTTAGCTTAGTAAAGTGCAAAATTTCTAGTTCCTGAATTTTTTTTTTTTTTAACTGAGTATTTTTTTTTTGTGTTAATGGTTTTGCGCATTTTTTCCCATATAAAATATCATTGCAATTACGAGTACAATTAGTAATCTAAATGAGTAGGTCCTTGTATAATTATTATTTAATACGCAATAAAATACAAATAAAAAAGCAAAAAGCAAAAACAAAAAAACACTAATCAGAATGAAGCAGAAAAAATTAAATATAATCAATAATCTAATTATGACTCGAATTATTTTTGATTTGTTCCGATTTTTTTTCATGGAAAAATAATTATTCTCAATGCAGGTAATGATTAATAACACAGTACAACAAATTAAGATATATTTTTAGTAGCAGAGTGGAGGACCATCATATGTACAGGTCATTTTTTCTAAGTAAGTCTGAGGCGTTTTTCTTCTTACTAGCTTAAATTTATACAAATTTCGCCAAGTTTTTGTTTCTGCTGATATAAAGAAGGCAACCAGTAATGATCCTTTAGTATGCTCCTGAACTAAATATATTTATTTTCATATTCTGTTTCAGAGTTCTGCCTATGTAGCGAATATATTATTTTTTCAAATTATTTTGTTCTATAAAAATATATATTTTTTTAAACAGAAAATTGCATATTCAAATGTTACTTAATGTGAGAATTTGCACTCGCAAATATTGTATCAATATTTTAACATGCCATTTTGTTCGCCAATTAAATTTTATAAAAGAAAACGAAATGCATCATGTTTTCCGTAAACTAATTCGCAACTATTTAATTCATTGAAGTGTGTTGGCAGGTAGCTAAATTCAAATCTATATAAATAAATAATTCCTATGCCAAATATTTCGAAGAACATCAACGT
Source organism: Anomoia purmunda (assembly GCA_951828415.1). Taxonomy (NCBI): domain Eukaryota; kingdom Metazoa; phylum Arthropoda; class Insecta; order Diptera; family Tephritidae; genus Anomoia; species Anomoia purmunda. The sequence continues at coordinate 106,042,842 of OX639996.1, read as the reverse complement.
AACCATTGGCAATTGTCGATGGACTAATTACATAATTGAAATATCTCGTTTAGCCATTTCAATGGAGCCTTTATCCATTTCATTTGCCATATTCAGCCCGTTCGTCCGTTCGACACTCGAGCTCACTCTGCGTAATAATTCAATAGTATTATTTAATTGCCGTAAAGCATTCGCTAAACCATTGTGCAATGTTGTGTGCTGTGTGCTGTGTGATTTTCATGTATAAACTAACTATATATGTATGTCTATCTATAAATAATTTTGAGCACAGCTGTGTGAATGTGCGGCGAATATTCATGTTACGTATACGCCCCACGTATGCAAATTTTAAATATGAATTTTTATCAAGCACGCACTTTTCGATGTTTGGAACTAATACTCGTAATAATAATGTAAGTGATTAATAAAAATGGTCGAACTCAGTTGATTCCAATAAATATTTTGTGGTTATATGTATTTGAAATTAAGCGAAGAATTCGAAATTAATTTGTAGTAGTAAGTTCGATGATTTTAGGCCATTAAATCGTTAGGATTCAAACAATCACTTGTTATTTAGGTGCGTATAATTAGTATATACATACCCTATAGGATCTTGTTGGAACTTCGTAAGTGGCTAGGCAATTCAATCCTTTTGTGGTGGTGACAAACTGGGTGGTTGCGTTAAGGGTTAATAGAGAAAATGGTGCCTAGTGTTGTTAAAAATTCTGTGGCCCAGTAACTGCTTTGAAAAAGTCGTATATTAGATTAGGTTAGAGCTGCTGCCACCGTACCAGGTCATGGAGGTACACATAGGTTGAAAAAAAGAAACAAAAGGCTGTAGTCGTACCATTTGCTGAGTCCACATATTTCCCGACGCGCGATATCGAAAATGCTCGCTAAACAAACCAAAAGTTACTTATTGAAAGCAACGAGTACAGCACGGAACAGTGGCAGAGACAGTGTTCGATGCTCGTGGTTTACTTGGCAGAGCATTCAGGACCTTTTTGGGACCGAATCAGAGCTATTTTCACAGCTGGATCACTTTTAGCCTGACAGCTCTACAGCTGGTAAAAAATTGCCAAACAGATCCTCCGGTGGAAGGTTTAAATTTAAATCAAGGCATATGCTGGATGTAGAGGATAGTGCTGCTGTTGCAAGCATAGACGCCGTACACTATATTCGCTCCATCTTGGCTTTAGACTAAGTCGCGCCTAAAGCCGGCCAGCAGACGGTGACTCTGTAGAAGATAGGTAAATATTAGCAGAGCTGTGTCTATCCAGTGTACTATACGGTGGTTTTATTTACCTAGAACCATCTTACAAGCATACAGAGTGGTAATGGCCTTTGATGTTTCGCTTTCGGTCGAGATTCCTATAAAAGAAGGGTGTTTGAAAAAAGGGAATTTATATTTCCTCGTAAAGAGTACCAGCTCCCTCTTTGTAGGGTTGTCGCTGAGTCCAAATTCCTCTAATTAGATTCAGGATGAACATAGTTATTTTGACAAAATCTCCCAGTGTTTATTTCTTGATGTTCAATCCGTTTTTAATCATTGTGACGATTTCATTAAGCGTAGTTTCTATGAATTTACCTTCGCTCATAGACCTCTCCCGGATTTCGGGATAGATGGCGTCCCGTCACGTCAGGCTTCCGGATAAAATTCATATTTAAAAAATTGTTTGAAAGAACTTTTCTTAACCAGTTGGCCCAAAAACCGGTTCATCAATTTGGGGCAATAAGTTCAGCTCACCCAGAAAAAAAATATTTGTGCTCGGAAAACTAGCTGTATCAAGTATTGGCGATAAGCGTGAGAAGCTATATATTTTTTGGCAGATAACGTTGAGAGGCACTCACTGTCTAACTAGTATGATTACATCCAAAAAATACCAATTCATAAAAAAGTTTGTTTTCTAACTAGTTTTGCTTTTCACTGCAGCGTACGTTCAACTCTATTTACATATCAATACTATACGCATACTATATCTCAGCGACGCTATTGAATATCCAGTCTTCTCTCGCAGTCAATACAATTAATTTAATTAACTGTCATCATTAAAACAGAAGCAGCAGGTATACAGCTGCAGCCCAGCCAACCATTGATTTGAGTGATTAAATCACTGAACATTCATGAATCGATGCACTCGACGCTTTCAACTCACCGAGTATTGGTGCGTTCAGCTTGCGAGCGTAGCACATGGCATCAATTCTGTAGTTGATCAATAAATTGTGCATTATTTTCCACAATTTCCAGTTGGCGTTTCATTTTTCCAATGAATTCAATGTGAATGCTGTACAATAAGAGTACGAGTACGTTGCATATAGCAAACACTGTGATACAGTTATGATTCGCACAATTATCCTCTTTCAACGTCCTCCACCCATCTCAAGCGGCCTTCACTTCGAAATTCATTTTTTATTGTATTTTTGTTGCACAATCGAATGACTTGTAAATTATCTCTTTGATTTCGTTTTATGCATTTCAATTTGATCATAATTTTCACAGAAGCTTCCATCAGTTGCCCGATTCATTATATTTGCGCAATCATTTTGTGGTGACGCATTGCATGCTAAATTAATCAGAATTTTTCGTAAATACTTACAGTTGAATTTTTACTCGGAATTTCTACATCAAAGGATTTATTGATGGGTTGTTAAAAGATTTCGGAAGTTGAAAGGTTTCCCCCCCAAATGAGAAATAATCTTTGCTGTGAAAAAAGTCTATGTTGTTCGTGTTGTCTAGCACAGTTACGAGTACGAGTATTTATAATGAATCAAATTTTTTGGAATTTGGAGGTGTAAAAATTTCTTTTCTTTTGAATATAATGTGTTCTGCAGTTCTTACTAAAATACAATGGAAAACATTTTTATAAAGCATTTTAGTTCTTTAACGCCTCAGTAGATGCCGTTTTTTATCTCTTTTATGGAAAAGCACAAAAAATAATTGACATAAAATTCTACTATAAGTCAAAACTAGAGATGTTTTTCAGGGTTCGCATAACCTTAGCACTGGTGCTAAAAATATCTCATAACATCTGATTTTGGGTGATTGGTGCATATGAGAACATTTGTATTGGTAAAATTCCACTATCATGCTTATTCTAAGTTCCACTTTCATCTGAAATATTTCACTTTTCCCTCAATACAATATTCGATCGGAAATTTTTCGCTTTCGAACATTCACTTTCCACTTATCGGCAACACTAAATAATTTCGGACGAAAAAAGCATAGGGTTTTGCTGAATTCGTTCACTGAAATGATGGCGATATTCTTTTTTCTAATTATTTAAATTAATTAAAATTAAGTTTGTTAATGAATTGGTTAGAACATCCAAAAAATATATTCTTTGTGTAGTCTTTAATATCTTATAAAGCTGCAAATAGCGAATTGTTTACAAAAATGCTTAAATAAATTCCATTACCCTTACAAAGCTCTCAAACGGATTGAAACTGATGCTCCAGTGTCTCCTAGTTACCCGTTGATCTGCATTATCTCTTTCTCCATTATTTTTACTTTAGCCCTCTGCTCAATTTTACACTATACTCAGAGTTGTAATTTACATCTTTGAATTTATTTTACCAGCTCTTTCCAAATGGAGTTGATTTCGGACGAAACTCGTAAAAAGCGTATTCGTTTCGAGCGGATCAAAAAAAAAGATCGGACGATTGTTTTTTTTCGGGCAGACCCATGGTAATAAATACATTTTATGTGCATGTGTACTGAAATAATTTATTTAAAACAAAAAAAAATTTGCGTTCAACTTAAAAAAAATACATTACTTATAAAATTTACTATGTTTTATGACTTCCGCCAAAAAATTTCGAAAATTAGTAAGATTTATATGAGCTGGAACGATTTGAAAATGCTCCCAAAAATTACTTCTTTTTATAAATAAAAATAGTTTTTTTTTAATATTTTTTTAAAAAAACTGCTTAAAGTTTTTCTTAAACCAAACTTCCAAAAAAAAATTGAAGATAGTATCAAAAAATTTCATTAGTATGATTCTGTTGAACACAATTTTAAATATTCTTAAACTTAAACTATTTGATAATATGTGGTGATTTTTTTTTTTTTTTTTTTTTTTTTTTTGAAAACTGTTTATATTTATAAATATCCTCAAGAATGGTGTTAATTTAAAACAGTCTAGCTTGCATAAATCTTAATAAATATTTTGTGAAAGATTTTCATTTATGTCTTAAAATACAAGCAGTTTTATAATTCCAATTGAGCAGTAGTATCGATTATTTTCAAACCAAAAAAAAGTTCTCAGTCACTTTACGGATTTTCGCATATGTTTCGTTCTAAACAAAAGAATTTAATAAATAATTATTCAAATGGGTTCAGTACTATACACATAATCAATTTTATATACATAATGGTAGGCTAGGTTATATTTACGAGAAAAAATATTAGCCATATTATTAACAATTATAATATTCATTTAATTTTAAACTAAGGCAAACAAAATTCAAACTCTAATGTGAGTTTGCAAAGCAAATTTCTCTTTAGGTAAAGTAATATTGCATCAATCTGAAAAGAAACTACCCATACCAAAATTAGCAATTTTGAATTTCCATTTTGAATTAAAACACCCGCCAAATTAATGCGCTCGTCGGCAGTAGATATGACAGGGAGAACACAAATACAGTTGGACAAATTAAATCGCCCCCCACAATGCCAACCAACGAGTGTGAAAAAGAGCGCAAACGAGTATCAGACAAATTTGAATTTTGAAAAGAATGAATGAGCGCGCAAATACGTTCCACAAGCAAAAGCTGATGCGAATAGCAACAGCAAGACACGCAAACGGTAGAATAAAGAAGCGTTCAAGCAGATTAAACAAAAGCAATGGTCAAAGTTAACGACCGCCAAGAATGAACACAAAAAAAATAAAAAAATAAAAAATAAAATAAAAAGAAATAAATCAAACAAGAAATAACGAAAGTCACAGACAAACATATAGATATACATATGTATGTATGTATGTGTGTACATGCAAAAAGATACATGCATACAAACAAGCATACTATGTGATGGCTTAGGTTAATGGCTCAATGCTGGCTTACTCCGGAATGTTTTTGCGATTTCGAGCGAAAATGAGCCCAATTGCGCTACGAACAGGTAATACAAGGTATGTAGGTTTTAGGTAGGCACAGTTTAGGTACGTTTGTTTGTTTGTATGTAGGCTAACCTGATCGCTGGCACATCGCGCTAATGCGCAAATAGCGCAAAAGTGTGCGTGGCTCAAGCGAGAATACGAATATATTGCGCTCGTACGAGTGTAGTACAAAAAAAACAAAACAAAGCAAAGCGAATGAAGCCACGACTCATCGTCGAGCAACACTGTCGTCAGGGCGTATACGCGATATATTTTCCACATATACCCATGCAGATGCATACACACACACACGCACACATAGATTCATACATATTTATACAAGAATATGAATTCATTCGTTCGTACGTTCGCTCGTTCCACATAAATTCACAGTTGGCTCTGTGATTGGCAGCTTATACTCTTACGACTACTATTTACTTTCAACTAGTCTTCTTACTGCTTTTCTTTTTCACACGCTTTATAAGCGCTCATTTATATTAATTGCGTCTTAATTCCACACACGCATACACACCTACCCATACTCGTTTAAAGTGTGCGGCCATTAGCATCCATAGTCCAAGTAGAGCAAGAGGCACCTACATAGTTGGGGAATAGATGACATATAGCCAGCCAGCTAGCCATTTAGCTGCACAACGCGACGTATGCGCAACTTAAAATATTTAACTAAACGAAAGCAGACGAACTTTGGGTATCCAAATACGCCTCAAGCGTTGTACGAACGGTGGTCGGTCGGATGCTTTTTGTTATTGTATGGCACTTCTTAAGTGGAGATTTTTATTGCTTTCTCTTTATTGATTTCTATCATTGGAAATATGTACCTACATATGGTTAGTAAATACATAGTTTGAGAATTTAATATGCGAAGATTTTTCTATGCTCGGTTATATAAAAAACAAAGTGATGTCATTTAATTCATACACCAAAAAAACCAACACCCAATTTGTCGCGTTAGATGATAGAATACCGTGCAGATCGTATAGGCATAGAGTGCCAGAAAAAAGTATTGGCACAGTATTTTTTTTTTTTTTTATTATTCACAAAGTTTTTCATGCTGAAATTTGTTTGTCTATAACAAAAGTCATATAAGTACAAATTTCAAATTTTATGCAAAATTCACAAATATTAAAAAATGCAGCACAATTTCTAACTTTTTAATATTATTCACAATATTTTCTCATTCTGAAGCATGTAAACTTATTGTTTTATCAGATTATAGTTAGTTTTCTAACAAACAAAAAATTAATAAAAAAAAAAATTCAACAAATTTGAAAAAAAATTTCAAAATTTGCATTCTTAAAAAAAAAATTACAAAAATTTCGTGTATGCTGTTTTGTAAACCATTCAATATAATAAAGTGAAGGTTTTAAGTGGCTGAAAATACCCGTTGATTTTTAACAATTTTTTTTTTGCCAGCGGCGTTTCGAAATTTTTCCTCATAAATTTATTTTTATCTGTAACAAACCGGGTAACATTGCCGGTGTGACAAATTATGAAAAATCATCAGAAATTCTTTTGCCACTTAAAACTTGTAACTTATTGTACGCGTACTTATAATTTTTGTAAAAGTTTTGATTAAAAAAACTTGAAATTTAATAAATTTTTTTTAATTTTATGATTTTTTTTTGTAAACTGCAGTTTTGTATAAGGACTTTATTAAAAATTAGCCATACTTTGATAAAAAAAAAAAAATTTGGGAAAAAATTTTAGCATGGAAAGCATTGTGAATATGAAAAAAATGACGGTACCAATACTTTTTCCCGGCACTGTATATATTTATGCTCATACATACATAATATGTATTTATGTACAATTGTTAGTATGTTCGGCGCATTGTTGTAAAGTACCATAGCGTTTGTATGTTTGCCTACCTCAGCGAATGTTAGAATCAACTACACGCTTGCATAAAACCTAGAAAAGAAGTAAATAAATTTGACAAACTAACTTAACTCGATTTATCACTTTTTTGGTGTCAATCCAAAAATTTCAAAGTTCTAATGAAAAGTTTATGCATAGCAAATTGGTATACTATTTTGATAAAATTAGTATGTATTAAGATATCATTTTTTCTATGCATGATCAAAATTTATTGGTCTAAAAATAAATTAAAGCCTAAAGTCAAATTAGTTGTTTTACCAAAATTCCACAAATTCATACATGTGTAGATATGTTTGTATGATTGCTATTTTCGAAATAGCTTAGCGAAAAGGTCAAGTAATAAAAACCCAAACATGCAACTTATCGTCGCTGCACCAACAAAAAAAAAATATGTGAGTTTTTCAGTAATTCTATTATTGCGAAGACATACAGTTGTGGTCGCGAAAATAGCAGCAAAATTTATTGATAATTTTGTCTTTCCTTATTTTCAAAATGAATATGAAAACACAATGCTATAAATTTAATTGTATGATGGATTTTATTAAGTTTTTAATTAATTTATAAAAAAAATAATTATATGTTTTGCATTACAAGAGATTGTATAATTAAATCAAAACAACTTAATTGTTTACATAATATGTATATAAACTACTTTCCAAGTAGGGTAGATGAATATAAACCAAACTGCTTTTTGTTTTTTTTTTGTTTGCGTTTATTCTTTTCCAAACTAATACATACATACATGCATAGATATATACGTTATACGTATATATGTATGGCCAAGGGTTGAAGTGTCACATCGTGCAGCGCATCAACAAAATTTACGCTATAAACGCACCCCTAACGCGCAGACATATAATAATCGTGTTTTGATTTTAATTGATGTCCTTTGTCCTTTTCGCGGTCATTTGCAAGCACCCCACTCCCAGCATAATATACTCTATTTATGTATGCATGTATGTATGTGTGCATTTGTGTAAACTGCATCCTCCATTTTGTTTATTTATTTGTTTTGTCTTTTTTAAGTATTTTCTTTTTGTTAACTCATCGTTTAACTTAGATACATAAATTAACTCTGGAAAGAATGCATTCAAATCATTGTGATTATAGTTTTTTTTAAGCAAATAAACTCATAAATTGAGCGTTTTCTTTAAAGTCTATGAAAAAATTATTAAAACTAAGTATCCATTAGAACTAAAACCGTGCAACACTACTACAACAGTTTGTGTTTATAAAGTTAACTAAAACTAAGACAAACTTAGCAATATCTATTTATTTCAAATGAGTATATGTAATGTAATATAAATGGTATGCATTGTAAGTGTGTGTGTGTGTGTGTGTGGGTGTGGGTGTCTGTGTATGTTGTATGCTAGTAGCACACGTTGTTGACTTTGTTGTTTGTTTTCTAGTTTAACACAAAAGCAGTAAGTATCTAGTAGTAAGTATGTATAATAGATAATTTAAATAAAATAATTGTTGTATATTTTGTTCATGGAATACAGTTGGCACTGAAGCGAATATACGTTGTGTAATATCAGCAAATAAGTATTTTAAATTTAATGTTTTGCATGTAGCGCTAAACTACAAAGAAGGAAGATAGAACGAAGGAGTACTATTAAATAAATATCCAACTCAGGACTGTCGCTTCAGCAAGATACCCCAAAAGTTTATGGGGAATGTTAATGTTTTATGCTGTTACAACAACAACTAAATAAATAAATAGTTGTAATCATACATTTTTTGTTTGTTTTCTTTTTCTTTTTTCAAATCTAATCTGCATTTGCATTCAACAACAGGCTCAACATCTTACAATATGTATTAAACGAGTTTTTAACAGTATAGGCGAGGTCTTTTAGATGCATTAGTTTTGTGTTTACGACAGTACTATGTATGTAAATATTTTTTTTTTTTGCTTTTTATATATACTATATATATATAATATAGTGGATGTATTTGTTGCAAAAAGCACTGCCTTTCACATTATTTACGTATGATATGATAACTATCTAATATAGTTTATAATAGAAATTGAGGATTTTATATAACTAATGTTGCCTTAGTTAATCTACGTACATACTACATCTACGTCTTATCGCTATGTTACAACTACAAATTGTAAAAAATAATATTCTGCGTTTTATTCCATTTGAAATGTGCAAGTCTTTAAATTTCGGTTTTTTGTCCCAACACAGTGAAATAGCTCGTTATTTTACGATCATTCTTTGCGTTTTTATTGAGCGGTGCTACTGCTGTGACCCCACCCACCGCCATATTAGTGGCATTCTCTTTCTCCGGCATCGGTTCATCAGCCATGCCACCAACATCCTGCTGCACTTGCATTGACACAGTAACGGATACCTGTTGTACGCCCAATGTTTGTGAATGTTGTGCTTGTGGTGATGAATGTGTCTTTGCATTAATTTCTGCTCCCCTCTTGAGGGCTGGCGACGACCTTGGTGTTGATCTTTGTCGTTTTTGCTTTTTAATTTCTGCAGGCTTTTCACATTTTGTCGTTGGTAAAGCGGGCTCTTCTTCTAAATCGTCGGTTTTTAAACATTGCAATATTTGCTCTTGTAATTCGTCTATTAATTGTTGTTGTTTGACAACATCATCCTCGGGTGGTTTCGTTTTGCGTTCCGACTTCTTGCGCTCAGTTTTCGTATCACCTGCATTCTCAACGTGTTCGCGTTGTATGTGCGTGCGCACGTGTGCACGTGACGAATAGCAACGGCCACAAATTTCGCATTTGAACGGTCTTTCACCTAAAAGAAAAAAAAAGAAATTAATTTAATATAAAACAAAAATTTTAAATATAAGAATGGCTCACGCATATTAATTACATACCTGTATGTGTGCGATGATGCACCTTTCGATCAATATTTCGCATAAAACGTTTATCGCAGTAATCACATTTATAATTCTTCTCGCCCATGTGGGAGCGACGATGCACAAGGAGATTCTGATTTGCCCGAAATGTTTTCTGACAAATTTCACATACGAACGGTTTCTCACCCGTATGCACCCGTTTGTGTATTTTCAAATCAGAGCTGCGCACAAAGGCTTTCGAACATTCGGTGCATGTGTAACGCCGATCGTTTTTGTGATGACGTTGGTGCAATCTAAGGTCTGGTTTAGTAGCTACTGGCAAACCACATGTTTCACACTTGTAGGCTTTTACCTTGAGATGACGCATTTTATGCTCGATCAGACGTCGCTTAATACGGAACGTTTTATCGCACTCATCGCAACTGAACGGTTTCTCCCCAGTGTGGACGCGCTTATGTTCAGCTAAACGTGGTGACTTGGTGAAGGATTTCGGGCATTGATTGCAGGCGTAACGTAATTTGTGGGTTTCTGAGCTAGATGAAGATCGCACCGGGACTGAGGCAGCCTTGCTAGTACGCGCAGTTGCAACAGCTTTCGTTTCCACAGTATCAGTAGATGTAGTTACTGTGCAAGCTGGTGACGTCGATGGCTTTGGTGATGCAGCCTTTTTAATGGGTACCGCCGATTGTTTAAGCTCCTCGACAGTGGTTTTACATTTACGTGCCCGCTTGGCTGCGGGCTTTGGACGATTTTGACTTTTAGCTGCAGCTTTCACTTTAGGTTTTTTACCATCAGCTGCGGTTACAACAACGCTTTGTGCTTCAACTTCTGGTGTCGGATTTGTGAAAACATTGATTACATTTTCGGCAGGTTCTTCTAGCACTTTATTTTCTTCTGCAATAGTTTTTGTATCGATAGCTGATATTGGTTTAGTTACTTCGGTAGTTGAAGTTTTTATTTCAATATTACTTTCTATACAAATATCGACAGGTGAAAGCGGTGCAATATCCACTGCTGCTTCTGGTAGAGGACTTGGTGCCTTTGCAATTTCCTCAATGTCAGGCACTGCAACAGTTTCATCCGTTGGCAACGAATTTGTGACTTTCGTTGCAGCTGCACGACGTTTTGGTGGCGAACGCCTCGAAAATACCTGAAAAAGAAAATTTAATACAAAATAAGTAAGGGCAACAAAACATCAATAGGACTGCTATGAATTTAGAGTAAAATCAATCCATAAATTGAGTTGAGTCGTGTAGAACAAGCCTGCCAAGACACATTTTGGGAATTTTAAAATACTGTAATGGTAAATAAACTACATATTCAGCTAAGGTCAGTGTTTATTTACTTACCGCTTTTCGCTTTCTTTTACGCTTCGTCGTAGCATTTTGTTCTGCGCCCACATTTTCCTTCTCTTCCACTACTTCGTCCAGTGTTTCTGGTATTGGCGTAGCTGTTTTCTCAATGTTAGCCACCTGTTGTTCAGATTCACACTGCGCATGCTCCTCAGCCGTTGGTGGTGTTTCGCTTACCAACTGCTTCTGTTGAGCTTCTTGCTTTTCCTCTACCGCCACATTTGCACTACTCTCCGCTCCTTTATGCGCTTCCACCTCCTCTTTATGCACAACCGTTTCCACACTTACTACGCTCTCATTTACCACCTCCGCCACCGTTTTGCTTCTTTCCTCTACCAGTTTCTCTTCGTCCGGTGGTGGCGTTTCTGGTACTTGTACTGCGACAGTTGTTGCTAAAATATCGTTATTGTCCAAGTTCTGCGCCATTGGTACCACCACCATCACCGGCGAATCCGACATGACTTCAACGCTGGCTTTACGTTGTTTTTCGCTTTCGATTGCTACTACACTCTTCCTGGTCAACTGCTCGACTTCATCGCACACCTCCACCTTAATCTCACACTTGGGCAGCACATCAATTTCTTTGACAGGCCCTGTGAATAGCTGATGTTGTTGCCGTAAATGTTTATGAAATAATTCCAAAGTCGCATATTTGCATTCACAGTGTCCACATATAAGGAATAGTTTTTTTTCGTTTAGAATAAAAATATTACCGCACGATTCAAGTGTCGCATCCATGGGTATTGGAGACATTGAATATGCACTTGAATCATCATCGTTAAGGTCCTCTTCTCTTTTTACCAACACCTTGGACTGGTTATCCTGCGTCTGCGCCTGATTTTCCGCCTGTTGCTTGGACAAGTTTCGTGAACTTTTACGCGCCGGCGTTGGTATGGCCGTGTCTTCTTCTTCTTGGAACAGTTTGTGTGCATCATGTAAATGTCTTGCGAATGTCGCCATATCTCCATAGCGTAAGTCGCAAAAGCTACAATTAAAAATTACTTTTTGTTGTTCTTCGTACACGTAAATGTTGCCACAAGATTCCGTTTGGCAGGAGGGCGTGACTAGCGACGATGCCACAGAGCAAGTAGATGAAGCACGCGTCCGACATGAACGCCTATTATCCTCAACACTATCCTCATGTTCACGTTCAGATTCAGCATTCTTTACTTGCTCGTCTTTTCTGTTTGCAACGGTTTGTTTAATTTTGGAATCTTGTGTTTGTTGATGTTTTCGCTTTGGTACTTCTGCGCATTTCGTTTGTTTGCTTTCGGTAATGGTAGAAGCAGAAGAGCAGGAAACTATTGAGGTTTTGCTGCTAACGCTCGCACAACTTGAAACACTGCGTCCACGCTGTTTCATTGTTTTATTAACTTTTCTGCCATTTCCCAGTGCATTTAATGAAGCTGTTGGCAATCGCAAACTCTTACCAATTAATTCATGGAATCTTATACGCTGTGCCTCTAACTCAGCTTCTTCATCGCTGCTTAGCGGCAATAGTGTCTCCTGGTCATCATCCTCAGGCAGATCCGTTTCCGAATCATCCTCGTCCGAGTCTTCATCGTCATCATCACCATCATCATCATCGTCGTCCTCATCGTCGTCGCTGCCATCTTCCTCAGCAACCACATTCTTACCATTCGTTTTAACATTTCTGTTTTTTTGTTTGGCATTGTTTTCTGCGTCTCCGTCGTCGCCATTATCCGGCGCTTCCAGTTTTATGGGAACATGCTCTAGCAGTGTGTTGATCATCATGATGGTGCTTATTTAAAACACTCTTATACAAATTCTTCTGCTACACTACGCTTTAACTATTATATTCTCATTAAATATGAAACTATATATTTTCGATTACTTTCAAAATACTTTTATTTTAATTTTATTCAAGACTCTCACCGCTACTAACAAATTTGTCACACACAGCAATAAATTCTACTGACGCCGCTTCTTTTCCACAAAGCTGTCAACTTTTTGCCGTCGCTTGCTCGTTTGTTGTTGCTACTTTTATCCACTTTGCTTTGCTTATTTCTCGCTGGCGCGCAGCTCATTTGTGCAAACAGTGCGGCTCTGGTATTAAAAAATAATTTTGCAAACCTTTGTTTTGCGCCTTTGCGCAATGCAAGCGCGAGTGAGATGGCTGCTCTGCACATAGGTGGTCGTTATGTGAATGAGTGAATTTGTGGAACGTAATATTGTGAAAAGATTTTGACAATTGGAAATAAATGAATGATCACAATGGAATGGATAGTAAAATGAGGGTTGCATTTGGCAAAGGAGAAAGAGTAAAATGGAATGAAAGTAATCCATTGTTGAGATTTTAGATATACGCTTCTACAATTTAGGTCTAAATTTGCGAACAGAAATGGGGGTGACAAAGTACTTTCATTTGAATAATGAATTACAATTCAAATATATATACATATGTTTGTATGTATGCGTAGCAGTATATTTGTACACACACACATACACACGCACACGAATAACTGTCGGTGTGGAACGTTTGACTAGCTTACTTGCTTCCTATTCCAAGAATGATAGAATACAAGATTGCGCCTTCCCGCAGTGAAATGACAGATTTCGCCTTTAGTAAACAAGAATACGGGAGAGAGAAAATTGAACAACTTCCAATATTTCATTGAAAAACGTGTTCTAATTGTTCTAAAGTGTAAAATATGAATTTATAGGCAGACATTTAATAAATAAATTCGCAAAATACTAAAAAAAGTGTCTCTTTTTCTTAATTTGTGAAAAAAGCTTTGTCTAGTTGAAGTTGAGAATTGTCAAACCCGGCAAAACCAAAGTAGCGGTACTTCTAAAGGCGTCACCTTCAGTATTCAGTACACCGTGTTCCTATTCCTTGTTCGCTTCTCATGTCAACAATTCTACCTGGCCGCATTAGTTCATCATGCATTGAGTATAGTATGTAGATTCCAAAGCAAACCGGTTCATTTGTCGGTTCGTTGATATTTAAAGTACGTACATATGTACGTACATATGTATGTATGGAGAACATTAATACATTTACATATATACGTGCTTATGTGTGTATGCAAACATACGGGTTTTTGGGCACTATGCGTATACCTGTGCAATTTGTGTTATAGGATTATTGTTTGTCCACGATCTAGATAGGAATGTTCACGATTGAGGTTATGGCATAGAATCCATTCTATACGTACATATGTATGTAGATCTTTAGCTGTTTCCAACAGCTGCTAAAAATTCTACACATAGGGGCAATTAGCAATGCTTGCATGCACACAGCCATCCATACACTCATACTTCCACACATGTGTATGATAAATTGCGTATACGCCCAGCAATCCAACCTTTTCGCAGTCATTGTTTTTTTTATTTTATTTTATTAGTAGTGATAGTTCTGCTCGTAAAGCTAAAACTTACATAAATTTTCTTATAGCTGTGGCTACTGAGGCCTTCGGCTAGTATTCATTGTATTATGGAGTATTGTACATGAAGAATTCGGTCGTATTTGCCAAATAACATTAAGTGAAAACCCCGTCCAAAGTTCTAAGCGATGAGCAATATTTGTATTGATGATTTGAATTAAACAACTTTCGCGTTAGTTAAAAGTTCAAACTTCTTATGGGACTTGAGAGATGCTTGCGTTAACTCCGCGATGGATTGTTATCTTTTCATGCCAAAACAGCTGACGGAATGGGATACAATTGTACTCATAAAACGATTACCTATAACCAGTATTGGAAAATGTTGGATATTTTTTTTAACAGATTTGCTTCCTATTTAAAAAGTTACATTAAATCAGCAAACTAAATCAAATATCAGAGAGCGTTGTCACCTGATTAAAAAATAAAACTAAATTTAATTAAATGATACAGAATGGGTGTCAAACGAAAGAGGTTTAAAGAAACTTGATTTCGAAAATATTTTTTGAAAATGGTTGTCACCTATGGTATGTAAATGGCCAACTTAATCAAATTAAGCTACATATGTAAATAAAATATTACGAAATGGGTGACAAACCAAAGAAGTTTAAGAAGGCTGAATTACGAAAATACATATGTTTGTAAATGGTTGACATACACATACATACATACATACATACATCCATACATATTTAATAAATTAATTGAATACAACATATGTATGTATGTATGTATGTATGTATGTATAACAATGTTGGTATAAAACAAGAAGTTTGAGAAATCATAATTTAGACGATATTTTGGAAACGGTTTGCCTCTTATTTAAAAGGATTACTTTTATTTATTTAATAAGTTTTCTTTTATAAAAAAATATTTTGACGTATTTCGATTTGATGCCAATGCAAAATTATAAGATTGCAACATGGTGGCATTTCGTTGCATATTTTGTCGTCAAATATTGTTTTTTTATCTTTATTTTTATTATATATGCAAATAATGCATTCTTAGCTCCTTGTGATCTTTTCAAAGCTGAGCTCAACGATCACCTAATTATTTGTAAAAGTACACAGCTAATTTTCCAAAACGTTCAGTGGAGGTTCTACTTAAGGCTGCAATGCAGTTAGAAGCCTGAATAATTTCATGTTACTCGTTTTTGCTCGAATGTGCATTTATTTAACGGAATTTTGAATAAAAATAACCTGAAGCAAACTTTCGAATAACAATTTTAAAAATAGGGGAGTTACATAGCATACTCTAGTCTGGGTCGGAGCATTGGCAAATATTAAACACATTTGTAGCATTGATATACTGAAACTTTTTCAAATAAATCATACACATAGTATAAGAACTCACAAACAAACATTTGTGTTTTCATATGTGTAAAGCAAAAATAGATATGAAAGTGACAACAGGAAGTACGCAAAGGAAAAGGAAGAAAAAGGTGATGCAAGGAAATGAAAAACGTTCTAGTAAATACATACACTTAGTGCTTCTACTCACAAAGCTGTCATTTCGCATCCGGTGAGAATACAGTTATTCGAAAAAATGAAATGATAAAAATTATTAAAGTGTACCAGCATAAAAGCTAAAGAGGAAAGGAGGAAGCAATGCTTTATGCTGGTGTACAAATAAAATTAAAAAAAAAAATGGCATCACAATTTATGAATTTTGAATAAGTATTTTTAGAAAAATTTCGGGTATGTAGTTTTATAGCTCATATATTTTTTGTATGCAACATAGTCAGTTTCTAAAATGTCTGATTAAAAAGTGTGAAATTTAAAAATTTTTTTAATTTATTGAATTTTGTACAAAGTTTGAAGTTTGCACTTATGTATGTTTGTACACATGTATGTTTTTTTATTATAGAATGAGGTTCATTTTTATAAATGTTTGGAAAAGTTTAAGATGCAAATTATTTTGATAATACAAAAACAGTATTTGATATGCCTAATACTATTTCCCGGCACTGTATGTATTTTATTGGCCTTTATTTTATATAAGAAAGTAAAGTGATATTTTAAAATTGAATATTTTGACGCTACAAATGAAGTGATAAATTGAAGTTATTTTTTTTATTTTATGTTGTATACATACGTATGTATGTATTTTACCTACATATATGTATATTTATTTATTTTACAGTTGTGAGAAAATGCTTCAAATTTTTGCTTTGTGCCTTAGCAAATTTTCTATTTTTAACGCTATAATTTTTTTAATTTTCCCAACGAACAAGTTGTGGGTTTTGGTTCAGTCTTCAAGCGAATTTCGAAAAATTAATTTCTATAGTAAAGAGTCATTGTTGAAGACAAAAAAAATATTTTAAGTTTGGACTAAAGTCATTTCTGATTTGTATGCATGTTTGTATGTTTGCATTGTGCTTTAAAAGCACGTTTGGGGCTAATTTTCTGCGCAAATCTCCCCAATGTATGTAAGAGAGTCTTGTGTATCTACATTTGTACGCACATCTATGGGTAAATACTTATTGTGGGTGTGCGCACTCTGCCAAGGTCGTTTGAACTGTTCGCCCTTGCAATAGCAAAACGTCTTCTGTCCTTCAACAAATTGATGGGGAGTAGACTTAATTCTCTAAATTTCTTCCCCAAACACCAATTGGGAAAGCCATGCGAAGTGAGTGGAAGCTACTCAGTGGGGGCTGGTATCACAGCAGGCAGACAGCTTCTATTTCTAAAATTTTTGCCATTTTCGGAATGAACACATACTACACGATAATGCGCAAATACCTAAGAAATACATGCAGCTCCCTCAGAGCTTATCCCCAAAACGAAAACAACAACGAGGATAGCTACAACTGCGGTTTCAAAGCAAACAAAAAATAAAAGCGTATACGACCTTCGCAGCCTGGTTTGTGTTTCTGTTTTTCGTATTTTATTATATTTTATTGTTTGGTTTTATTTTACGTTTTGCTAAATTATTTATATCTGAGACATTTTAGGCACTTTCCTAAGGGTGCTCCTGTTGATGTAGTTCAAAATATTGACTACCTTTGCTAAGCTTGTCAACTTATCATATACTATACATACTATGTACAATGTGCTATACATATTTTGGGTTTTTCGCATTGATGCCTATTTGTTGCTGTTGGTTAAGGTTGTTCCTTCAAATATACTTATACAAAGTAGTTGATTTATTTAGTTGATATGTACAGTGGCTCAGAGCTTAAATCATGCAGTGTTATTTTTTGCAATATTTACAATATTATTAATGGTAAAATTTCTTCGTAAAGTTTTTATAAAAACTGAATTCATTTCAATATCATATTTTATGATTTAAGATTTTTGATAATTTCTTTTGCTGACGGTGTTGCAAAATTTTCTTATATTCAACGTATGCCCGAAATGATATTTTATATGGAAGAAAGTGACGCCGTCAGTGGTACTGCTACTTTGGGTTTAGGTACCGATTTTGACAGTTCTCAATAAGCGGCAAAGAGTCACCTTGGTTTTAGTATTTTGTAGATTTATTTATAAAATCTGTGCCTATAAGTCATATTTTTACACATAAATATGGAAGATTCTTCATTATTATTTCTCCCATTTTCTTTATTTAATGAATTTGAGATGTGCCACTTCGCCGCAGGAAGATGCAATCTGGTATTTTATCATTCTTGTGATTTTATTGTATTTGTAGAATGAAAAAAAATATAATAAAATAAATTAAAATTAAATAAAAGAAAATAAAATTAAATAAATTAAATTAAAATATAAAATTAAATAAATTAAATTAAAATTTTAAATTAAATTAAATATACGAGTATATACATATGTACATATATAAAAAATTCGAAATATAATTTAATTTGAAAATTGAGCTTGTTCAAATGAGCTATTTTCCTTTAAAAAGGTTCAGAAAAAAAATAAAACATAAGATCCCAGAGAAACTTCCTGCCCTAACAACGATCTGTGAAAAATACGAATATTTTCAAACTTTTTACAAAATTCATAAAAATTTCACAAATTTTAATCAAACTTTTCAATAAAAATTTTTCGAACATTTTTAGGTTCAAATTTCTATTTATTTTACAAATTATCAAAATATTTTTAATTTATCATAGTTTTTATCAAGCAAACAGCTTTTGGTTATTCCGTAGAAACCAAGGCGAATCCATACAAGGCGGTGTTATAAATACAACTACAAAATTCCTATGTATTTTGTTTTTGTTTCTGCGTAAGAGTTGTCAAAATTTAAAGACATTTTGGTTTTGCTTTTACGGCTTTTGAAAGCTCATACGCAAAAGCAAAACCAAAATACATGTAGGTGAATAAAAAAAAAATCAAATCAGCTGCTCTTATGCCATAACCTTCTATAAATTCGCCTTGGTAGAAACCTTGATAAAACTTAAAACTTCAAGCGCGATGTTTTATTTGTCAACAGCATTTGGAGTCTTGATAATTTATAAAGAAAAGAGCTTTTTATTTTAGACACAGAAAAATATTAAAAATCAACGCGAATTTACGTGGAATCCATCCGTTAAATGAAAGGAAGTGCGTGAGACCAAAAGTTCAAAAAATTGTCAAAAATCAACTGGAGCATTTAGCCACTTCAGACTTAAATATTACTATGTATTTTTAGAAAGTTTTCTGTTATATTACAAACTAAAGTTTTATAAAGGAAGTTTAAAAAAAAGCACTTAGCGTGAAACACATTGTAAATATTGTAAAAAAAATCACCTCGTGGTCAGTTATTTCAGTCGCTGCACATTAAATTGGGTCGCAAAAAAAGCTAGGCTAAGAGAATTTTAGAGTCATACAAATTTTGTTTCTTGGCGTGATCTAAAAACAGCCCAAATCATAACTTTTTTAATTAATAGTCGATTTAAAAGTGTCAGAAGACTGTTACATAAAAAAACAATTCAAACATTACTACAAAAACAAAACACCTCATAACCATTGCCCGCCCCTTTCACCTCGGCACAAAACGTTTTGCTTGTAAAAACCAGCAGCATCCCCAAACAATTCCCGCAACCGGTACCATTTGACATGCATTTTTTTCGATTAAAACGCCACTTTCATTTGAACGAGTGGTGGAAATAACCCTCATTTTTTTTATCTAGCAACACTTGAGCGCGCCCTCTGCACTTACGATTTTTGGGTGCCCAAAGTTTTTAATGACACGATTGCTCTTTTCTGGCTTTACTAAGTGATTTAAACAAACAAAATTTTTGTTCAGTAATCCGAAAGGTGATTGTTGGGAAACCTTCATTAATGGGGAATTCCCCAGCGCTGACAACGATGACTCACACAACTGGCAATGAACAGTGCGAGAATCCATCCGACCACCACCTTCAATGATGTCTCGCCTCGTTTTCAAAGATTACTCGCCGTTTCATGCTGATTTTGGCATCTTGTATAGTTTGAGGCACATTTTATGAATGTACAATGCTTTTGAGGTGGGAGATGTGAAGGATATTGGGTGGTGTAGCGTAAAGGTTGAATGTTAAAAATGAACAGCTCCAAAAACTCATTGTGTTTGCATCACTTCACACCCTTTTGTTTGATTTAAGCGTTCAATTGAGTGGGTACAATATTGTTGTCGTGTCGGAAGGCACAACGTTTTTTAGGCCCCCACACCACCACCACCACCACCACCACCACCACCACCAAACACGTGCAACACAACATCATCTGGCATAATGGGGCATGCATTGACATGTGTGTGTGTGTGTGTGTGTGCATTACAAATGCCATATAAAGCTGTGTGTCTCGGCTGAGGTCTCTTTGCGCGGGGTGGGAGTTTCGGAAATTGATGATATTCTAAAATGTACATTTATTACTAGTTTTATGGCGACGTGCGCGATACGCAACATGACTTGAGTAGCCCAAGAACGGGGCGACGTATTGGAAGGTGAGTCGACTGAAAAATCTCGCAAACTTCTTCCTAACTGCGTAAAAAAGCTAGGATATGACAAAGTGACACAAGACATGTTGCATTGTTTAGCTTTGGACAATATGAAAAATTAAAGCGGCCATCTGGTAAACTTCGAAATTATTTTCAATGTTTCCGTTTTAATTATCAAAATAGTATAAATTAATTTGTATATTTCAGTTCTTAATAAATAAATAAATATATGTGAAGTGGGTTAACATTTTTTAGAAGTTAATTTTTTTTTAATTTTTCTCTGGTTCACGAGATATAAATATGACAATTTTTCGAAATTGTTTGAATTTTTTTTCTCACGAATGGTAATACATTTTTAAACATTTAAAAATTATGATGTTTTCTTTTCATTTTCATTTCTTAATTTTTATAAATTTTTGTTTTTGTAAAAGTTATGAACATTTCTCACAATTGTATTGACTTTTCAATCGATATAAGAGCGCATTTTTGACTAATGTTGTAGAATTTTTTATTAAAAATCATTTTTTTAAATACTTTTTTATGGAATGCACTATAATATTCGGCGAAAACGCGATGTTAAAGCTAATTAATAAAATTAAAAAATGTCAATAACTTTTTCAAAAACAGTAAACAACAGGAAAAATTAAAATGGCAATCATCATTTTGAAATGTTTAAAAAATGCGTAGAACCGGTATTACCAAATGCAATAATTAATAATAAAATCCAAACTATTTCGAAAAAAGTTAATAGGTAACTTGCGAAATATTTCAAATTTCGAAAAATCGTCAAACTTATAATGTTTTTGTACCGTTGCAAACTAGAAAAAACAAATTTAAAAAAAATGATTAAACTTCGAAAAAATGGAGTTCCACTTCAAAAAATTTTACTCTATTTTATTAGTTTAGCCAATTTAATTTTTAATGGGTTTCTAACCATAAATCTTATTTTATCATATAAAACCTATGTAGATTAATATTTATGATTTATAATATTAAATATTTAAATTTTATTTTCTCTCTTTCAGATCGAACTAATCCCGAACAAGTTGAGGTTTGTCGCCACTTTCCACCGGAATACGAGGTCGAATCTCTGCCATCATATACCATTGTGTCCGGTCTACCCACATACGATGCTGCCTTAGAAGAGTTCCGAAAAGCTGGCATACTTCTTTCACCACACATGCCAATCGTGAAAATATTTGAGAAAGATGCAGAAGCATCTGGCAATACAACTAAAGAAAATCAAATTTTCAATATGGAAAATGGTCTGATCAGCGACAATGACAACATCTCTGTCACTTCCACGTGCAATTGCGGTGCAACGAACAACAATGCAAATGCCAATAATGCAAACGCAATGTACAACGTTCCTTCGCCGCTTGCTTCGCAAGTCATCGAACTATCACCGGAACAATTGGCAGCTTTGTCACAGAAGCGTCTATCATTACAAATTACCTTTAATAACTCAGTGCGGCGCAATTCTCGACCTCGCGGTATCGATCTTTATCGTCAGGTGAATCGTAATAATTTATTGCGCTCCCAAGCTTTTGCCGCCGCTGCAGCTACGCGTGAAGCTTTTCCCCAAATTCATCGTTCATCGTCGACGCTGGCTTTATCCAATGAGCCGAATATGTTGGATCCACGACTTTTGCAACATCTGCAGCATAGGGGATCGCTTTATTAAGTGCGCCACTGAACATATTGGGTCGATTGGCAAGAGAATGTTGTTATTAAATAAAATATACAATGCACTTGCACTTACATATATAAAATTTTGTTAAATGTGGTATACGTACATTAGGTGCGAAAATTTCTTTTAAGATTAGTCTTTTTAATTATACAAGTATGTAGGTGAAATCAATAGTGTGTATATAATTATAAATGTACGAATAAGTGTTAAAAATTTTAAAACAAATTACGATAATTAAATATATGAGAGTCTAGCTTCCATCGAAGAGTATTATTCATAAACATACCGAGTTTGTTTTATTGTTTTTCATGTGTATGATCAATAAGAACTATCTATTATTGAAGAAATGCATTAGAAAAAATTTAAATTTGCTTAAAGCTTGTTTAAAAAGTCTAGTAAACTAAGGCCCACATGCGGGAAAGCTAAAGTTAAATTTATAAACTCAGTGTTTACCGATTAAATTTATAAATTTTCTGCACAGCAGTAGGTTAGACGTTGACTCAGAGGTAAAAAAAAAAATATTTAACCCAATTATTGAGAGTTAAATTGTTAAGTTCGTGACATAAATAAGAAAAATAATTCTTCCAACTATTTTTTTTTTTTAATAAACAAAACCATGATAAATGAAAAATTAAACGTTTTTATCGATGTTAATGCGGAAACCATAGAATATTTTAGTTCCAAATATTTCAACAGATCTATAGCGGAGTAAAGCTATCACTTCTACTAGCCTTATTATAAATTTAACTCTGAATGTTCCACAAAGTGGGTTTAAGTATATGTATTAAGTTTGGTCAAAAAAATATACAATATTACAATAACTCAGACTGCCCATTGTAACACCGAGGAAGGAAAGGTATTTTTAAGGTTTTTGGTAAGTACAATATACTATGGTGTATGTTATAACTAATTTTTTTATTATTTAATTTTGCTTACTGACATTCTTTCGCAAATTCGTGTTCGGATTGTTTTTTATTAAAAAAAAAAAACACCGCAACACCGTCAGTAAAAATTATCAAAAAATCGACGCTAATTTGTAGCCACTTGAAACTTGCACTCTATTATTTTAAAATTGAATAGCCAAAAAACTGCATACCCAATTTTTGTTTAATTCTAGTACGGTAATTGAAAACTTGTGTAAAGTTTTAAGAAATGATTTCCCCTTTTTGTATAAATATTGAAATTTGGATTTAACCTGGGAGAGGTCCTTGTATGCCATTCCCAAAAACGCCGCTGCCATTTGACGCCATTTATATAGACCACTTTGGACCGCTGCCGTCGATTAGCTCAAAGCGAAAACGCATTCTAGTCGTAGTCGAATCATATACGAAGTTTGTCAAGCTATACCCCACTATCTCTACAAGTAAACGAGAGGTCAACGCTTCCAAAAATATTTCAGCTACTATAGTTAACCAAGAAGAATCTAAACGATAAGAGGATTTGTTTCACTTCCATAGAATTCGCTGCTTTTCTGATGAAACATAATATAAGCCACGTGCAAGTTGCAGACGACTCCCCGCAAGCAAACGGACACGTGAAAAGGGTAAGTAGGATATTAAAAGTCATGTTAGGCAAACTGACTGACAAAGTAAACTATGATTATTGGGCTAAGCACTACTTGAAGTAGAATAGGCTATACAAAATTGTCGGAGCATATACGACTTTTGTTTGGTATTGAACAAAGTAGGGGGTAGTTGAAGATGAATTCACAGAGTTTTGGGCTGGACTTAAATAGAACAGATACATTAGGATGCCTCTAATTCCATCATAGCTAGGCAATATTACGATGCTAAGTGGTCCTCCAAGAGCCAGCATGGGATGGGACATAAGAAGATTCATGTTGGATTTTTTCGCCGATACACTTTATTTAAATTGCGCGGCAACACCGCTACCACTAAATCCTTAGAAACATGAATAGATGCGCATGCTCTTGAAATAAATGTTGCCGAGCAACATAGTAAAGAAAGGTTTATGTCTTTGGTGCATATCCTTTTCAGTGTTGCCGCTTTGGTTACTTTTAAGCAAAATTGGTTGTATTTTCTGCGTTTTTACTGATTTATTAATTTTTTTTTAATCCTCGGGTGGTGGCATTTACCTATTGATAACTAGGAAGATAGTATCGAGGTTCGACCTATGAGATTCATTTGCCCTCTACTCTTTGCGTTACTTCGTCCAATACCTTTAGGAAATCTTCATTCATCAATGAAAGGTTTGGTCCGTTACCTTTTCATCCATTGTTTTAGACTAAAATTTAGCAATTATGTTCATTTCTCTTTACTTCACTTCTCAATCAGACTTTTGGAAAACTTTTTGAAGTGGATAAAAATGTTTGATCATTTTGTTCTGACCGTATTGCCACCTGTTAAAAAAGTTATAGGGAATTAAATAAATAAGTTAAAGCGCACATATTGCTATATGACTAATGGGCAGAACTGGGTAAGATTATACACATACGCATATAATAGGCGTTATACGTGTTACCCATTTTTTTAAAGGGAGTTACCACCTGTTTAAAAGGTTAAATAAAATAAAAGCAATGAATAAAATCAAATATTGCAATATGGGTATCAAACAAAAGAGGCTTCATGTCGCATGTCATGTTTTGAGAGAAGGTTGCCACCTGTTTACACGAAAATTAAATTAAATTCAAAATCAATTTAATTTTACAACATAAGCGTTAAACTAAAAGTTTTAAAGAAGCTTAATTTCAAAAATATTTTTTGGGGGTTGCCAACTGTTTTAAAAATTGTTTAAAATTATATATTAAATCAAATATTGTAATATGTTTCAAAAAGTAAGTTGTTGGATTAATTTATTAAGATAAAATGCAAGGAAGTGGGGTTAAAAAACTGCATCATGAAAATGTATTTAAAAAGTGTTGCCACGTATTTAAAATACATTTAATGAGCTATTTCTTAAATTACTGGAATATGACAGATTTGCTATTTAAGAAAATTTTATTCGAGAAATATATTTTCAAAAGTGTTTGCAACTATTTAAAAAAAATTTAAAGTTAATTAAGATAGATTAAGCGTTACAAATTTGGTAACCCTGATAGAGATTTAGAAAACTTAGACTCGGCAAAATGTTGGCGTAACTTTAAGTACAAATTTATTAATAATGTAAGTGAAGAAGTTCTTCCATTAATCTGTAAGTTTTGTCTACTTAGTTTTGGGTAATAAAAAATTAAAACCAAAAAATTAAAAATAAAAATGAATCAAAAGTTATTACCTTTGGTAAAATTATTTATTCCTTTTTCTGTTATATTCGAATTCATAACGTTAAACCGCATACGGTACGAGCGAAGCTAGTTAATAATAAATTCAATTGATTTCCTTTGTTCACCTTCATTTTATTCCGAATTCTTGTAGATATGCACAATATTAAAATATATATACTATATATATATATAATATAAAATTTCTTAAATACATTAATAAAATTAGTCTTTAAATTGGACACCAATTTCAACTGCGCATTGGTGCAACCAAACAAAAAATAAAAATTTATTTTATTACTTTCCCTAAGCCATAGCCATATCATAACTTAGAAAATAATTGATAACCTATTACTGAATATTGCAGATTGGAAAGCAAATAGTGATGATATTCAAAATATTTTTATATTATAATTCAGATATAGAATTAGATATATTTGGAGAATATAATTCAATAATTCAATTCTGCAGAAAAGCTATTCAGTTTAAGTTATTTACAAATATTATTTTTCGCCAACGTAGGCACATAGGAAGAATTATATTTTTTTGGTTGGTAAATAAAAAACAAATTTTATATTTACATACATATGTATATAAACTGGCCCACTTTATACACACTTATTTCCTTATACTAGCAAAACACACAACTGTTAGTTTGGTCAAACTTTTAAATTTACAATTGTGAATGTGTACGTTTCTTAATTGAATTAAACATAAAATAATTTATGAGCATAAAAAATATATTTTAATAATTATGACCTTACGCGGTCTAACAAGATTTGTAACAAATAGTTATTTGAATGCTTTGAATGTTAAATTTTATTATACATATATAATTTTTATACAATGTATAAAATTTGAAACACTCGGACGAATTGGTTGAATTCAACCGATTACTTTCGAATATCGAAAATCTTAGTTGAATGAAAATGAGCTATATAAAATATGTGTACTATGTATTCTTCCAATACGCGTATATTGCAAATATTAAACTATAAATTTGCTATGTGTTATGTAAAAACTAAAAATAGTTTAATTCTATTACAGACTACGAAAACATAGCCGACCTTCAGTGTCCAAATCAAGTTAGACGGCAAGGTATCTGCCCAAATTATAAAATGTCTATTGCTAAACGCTAATTCTATTAACATTTGGCTTTTTTTTGTATAGCAATAACGTAAATAAATTGTAATTCTTAGATGTATGTATATGAAAGTTTTGAGATAATATAAAAATTTGGAATTACTATTCGTGTAACAATTATATTCAAGCCATATTTATCTACAGTGGGGAGCACAAATGAGTGCACAGCACAGCGACCTTTTTACAAGTTTACCTTTCATCAAATTCTAACTTTTTAGCAGATTTTTTTAAGACACTGTCGGGCAAGCAGGCACGTTACAATTTAAGTATATCCCGTAGATTTTTGAATTTTTTTTTTAAATATTTGTATTCGAAACATTTTTTTTTATTTTAAGCATGCAATTTATATGGCATTAATAAAAGTACTCCAAACCAAAATTTCAAAACATCGTCAAAAAATCTACATGGATTTTTAGCCACTTAAGACAATCACATTATTGTATTGTATTAAAATTAGATGGGTAACCTAATTGCTTACCCAATATTTATCTAAAAACTGTGATAATCAAGTTTGAAATTTTAATGAAAAATATGTTGAATTTTAATACATTTTGTACAAAATTTTTAATTTAGCTTTTTATGTCATTTGTTGCATAATAGAATTTTACAGACAAATTAACAAAAAATGTATCATTTCCACTCCCCACTGTAAATATACTTATAATTAACAAAAAAAAAATATCAAATAATATATTTCATAGCTTTAATTTTGCTCACTAATGTGAGCGTTTTCAACGGCAGTGAGTAAACATTGCGTTAGGAGCGATTTTAAAATGCACCCGCCCCCCAAAAAAAAAAAATGGAGCGAGCGAGTGTGTAGGTAGTCGTGCATAGAGTTATTTAAATTATTTACTCCCCCCATCATAAACACTCACACCAGCCACACAAAATAAGTAAACACACGCAAACACTTTGCGGGGTGCTAAGTATTTAATTGAACGCTCCTAAATCAAATTCAATTAATTTGACATTTTAAAATTATTGTTTAACTAATCATAAAATTAAATATACTCTAACAGCTTTATATTTGACCATTCAATGTTTCGATAGCTAATTCGTAGTACTCTATGAATAACGAGTCGCATATACTACTTATGTTCAATGTGTGCTGCACTATTACTTTATTTTCCATTGACAGCTTCCGCCGTCGGGTTGGCTTTAATATCTTCATTTGATATTTCGCCATTCAGATCCGCATCCTCAGCTGCTGTAGCAACGTTTCCCACTACATTAGATTTCACATCCTTGGCGTACCCATTTTGTTGCCGAATAGGATTTGCTGGCGTTGAATATCCATTCAACTGCAATGGCTTAACGGCATTTACGAGTTTTTCACACTCATCGACAGATATATCCTCATCAGATGAGGCATCTGACAGCTGACGTGGCGATAGACGACAACCACGTGCCAAATAGTTGGTTAAACGTTTCTTGGAAGCCAATATTAAGCCAAGGAATGGCGGTGATGGTTTCAACGGTCGCGACAAGTATTCCGGATGATATTGTGTAGCCACAAAATATGGATGATCACCCAACTCAATAATCTCCATACGTCTTTTCTCATCATCATAGCCCACAAAACGCATGCCATACTCCTCCAATGCAGGCACATATTTAGGATTAACTTCATAACGATGACGATGACGTTCATCGACCGTTTTCGGATTGCCATAGAGCATTTTGATAATGCTATTCTCTTTAGAAAATATAGTTGTACGTTTACCTAAACGCATCGTACCACCCATTTGGCCAGTATGATGCTCTGGCATATCAATTACCAACGGATTACTGGTTTTCGGATCGATTTCTGTAGTGTTGGCATCTTTTAGTCCAAGCACGTTGCGCGCAAACTCAATAACGGCCGCTTGTAGACCAAGACATATGCCCAGAATTGGCTTTTGTTTTTCGCGACACCAATTGCATGCAACAATTTTGCCTTCCATGCCACGAGAACCAAATCCACCTGGTACAACGACGCCATCACTATCGCATAGTTGCATCCAAGCCTCATGATATTTGGTAGCTTCTTTATCTCGCGTAGCACTCTCTAGATGGCATGCTTCGATGAATTTTAAAGTTAATTTGAAGCCAACAGCAAGTGCTGCATGTTGTAGTGCCTTCACCACAGAAGCATAGGAGTCTTCCAGTCGTGTATATTTACCCACAATGGCAATGTGTACTTCCTCACGGAGTGTTTCGGAGCGACGTGCCAAGTTCTTCCATTGCTGCAAACATCTGAAATGAAAATAAGAATTCGTGGTTATTTCTAATGATAAGCTAAACGGTAAGCCCAGTTCAGGGTAGTAAAAAAAAAAATTAACGACAATAAATTCTCAAATTTTTAGCTCTCGAGATGTGAGCTTTCTTTTTCTATTTTTTAATAGCAAAATCTTTACATACTAAATCCACTATAGTAACCTTACTTAACTATCAGCCTTATCGCTGAACCCATCGTAGCAAAATTTTCGGGAATTTTACGAAAATTGCATCCCTGAGTCCGAATAGGTACGAAAGAATACATTTAAAGTGCAATCATATGTAAAATATTATGACCGTCCTGCCGAAGTCTTAAAGCCATTAGCTGTAAATTAAAAATTAAGAAAGACTACAAAATTTGCCGGAGCGAAACCTTAAGTCCATTATTAATGCAGTACATTATGTAGAAAGTTGCAAAAAAATATTGGCAAAAACCGTATAATAAAAATTTCGGGGCAGTTTGGTAAGCAATTAATTTTCATTACAATAAAATGCAAGTTTCACATGATTAAAAATTTGCGTTCATTTTTGACAATGAATATTTTAAATTGTAAAAACAATTTATTTTAAAATAGTTCGACTTCAGCGCCACCTATCGAAATGTTCTTTCCCTATGCATATCCTATAAATTTGAGCGCAATTGGTGCAGTAGTGTTCAAGTTTATAAACTGCATACCAACAGGAACGCATGGCCTTTTTATATATGTATAAGAAGATACTAAACAGATTTTAAGGGGACGTTTGTGGCCTTTGGTCCACCCTAAATGGTTCATGAATCGAAAGTAGGAAACATTAAGCGAAAGTCTACATTGCAGACATTAAATTTGGTAATAACCCTACCAAGTAGATTAGCCTTGGCATTTGCTTTTTAAGGTGGGTGTGCACATCAATCGCGATTTAAGCGAACTTTTACGCAAATAATTTCTACAATCAATGTAAACTTTAACTGTGACACAAAAGAGGTCGGCAAAAATCTTTAGTGACGCAACAACATGTATTTAAATTTTTTTTTTGAAAACCCTCACATACCGTACATCTCGATTGGCGTGTATAGTTCGCTTTAGAAAATTTATATAGTATACAAAAGAATGTACTATGTACTTACTTTTCACGCTTTGCTGCCTCGATATTCAACTGCAAACGATCATTGAGAAACTCTATCACACCGTTCTGTTCCATCAATAGCGGCACATGATAAATTGAGCTTAGATCATGTATGCAAATAACTTGGTCTGGTGCAACATGACAGAAATTACTGATTTTCTCTTTCACTTCAAGACCAATGGGTTTCTCCGAACGACAAACAATCAAATCTGGACTTAAACCGAAGCCACGCAATTCCCGTACAGAGCTCTGTGTAGGTTTTGTTTTTGGTTCACCAGTAGAGCGCGGCGATGGCACAAGTGAAACGTGTGCAACACAAAAGTTTTCACGTTTTACACGAAATTGGAATTGGCGAAAAGCTTCAACGAATGGCATACCCTCAATATCGCCAATTGTGCCACCCAATTCAACAATGCACACTTCCGGCTGTGAGTTTCCTTGGACTGGACGTTTTGCAACACGTTCCACCCACTCTTGAATGGAATCCGTAATGTGCGGTACAACTGCAAGTATAAATATTTATTGTTGGAATAAATAGCATTTTACCAGGATAATCATTGATTTACCTTGTACAGTTTTACCCAAATATTCACCGGTCCGTTCTTTCTCAATAACTTTTTGGTAGATTTTGCCAGTTGTGATATTGTTGTCACGGTGCAAAGTTATATCCAGAAAGCGCTCATAATTACCCAAGTCCAGGTCGACCTCGCCGCCATCATCTAATACATATACTTCGCCTTTAATGAAAATGAAAACAAACAAAAAAAATATTTTATTTCAATTCAATTTTATACTAAGAAGTTGAACTTAAAAAGTAGCAATTTTCAAATATAAAAATCTAAATGAACTACGTTTACAAATATATAGAATTTTTTTTTTTACAATATTCTCAATATTTTTTATGATTTTTTGAAGTTTTTATAATAACATGGTACATTCTCTAGAAAAAAAACAGACTGTAAAAAAATTGTTAAAATTCAACAAATTCTCATTAAATTTTTTACATTTCTATCAGAATTTTTAAGAAATTTTTGAGTGACCCATCTAATTTTAGTATAATATTGTAAGGCTGAAGTGACTGATTTTTGACGATTTACTGAAATTATAAAAAAACATAAAACAAATTATAAAAAATAATTCCAACATTGTACTCATTTGAGCTCCCCACTGTACACATATCTATTTGGTAAACTTTAATTACTTCAACCGATTTAAATGTACATGCATATGTTTAAAAAAATTTGCGCAAAGCTGCCACCAAACTTACCTCAAAATACCAAACATCAATTCTTTTTTTTTTTTTTTTTTGTTTGTTTTTTCTTTCCACATAAAACCATCTCACTTTTTCTTAGCACAAATTCACATTTTATTTATGACTTAAGCAAATATGTACGTTCGCAAACGTTCCAACTAGAATTCATATTCATTTCCCTGCTTTTGGGAAACTGCACAGAGTAGCATTATAGGTACACTTATAACTAAGCAATACATCCAAGTATTCATATAGTATGTATATATACAGTCTTATATAATGAGCTTTAATGTTACAAAATTAAAAAAGAAAACAAAAACGCAACGAAAAGCAAGAAGTTGTCTTCACAATTTTCAATTAAATGAGCAACCATTTCAGTTATGATTTAAAAATCAATAATTTTCTTCAATCTATTTGGTGGTCTCCTCTAAATCCTCTTTATAGAGTTCCTTGAATATTAACTTTTGTATTTTGGTGCGAATGCGCAATTTTTGCGCCGCAGTCAACTGTTTCATGTAGGGATGTAAACTGAGCAGGTAATGATAGTCATCGTCTTCCGGCACAAGCGGTATTGTATTATCCATCGTTGATGACCCATTGAAATTACTGTCCTCCGACAATCGTGGACGCTTTAATTTTAGCGCCGGTATCAAACCATTCGCATACGAATGTTTCGTGAAATTCAAATGTTCGTGACTGCCGTGTAAACAACTGCTATTGCCGTTCAATGAAAAATCCTCACGCTCTTTATTTAATGCTGCGGCTACAGCCGTGGTCAGTGCATTGGCAGCGGCGGCAGTTGTAGGTGGTGGATGATGTGCCTTATTGTACAATGGTGGTGGTGAAACAGAGCGTTTTTTGTGTTGCTGACTAGCTGCTGCCACCAGCGAATTTGCAGCAACACTTGCTGCGGCGCCAACAATACTGCAAATGGGTGTTGAGGGTGGTGTAATGATGGTGGTTGTTTGTGCGCTGGTGGTAATTGTATTGCCAATACAAGTACTAAATAAAATCGTGCTACTGTCATTGCTTATCGTGGAAATATTGTTGCTATTTTTATTCACAATACTGTTATTATTGTTTGCTTCCATAGATTTCTTTGACAAGTCCTGTGCCTCCCTTTCACCATCATCATCGTCGTCGATCAGGTGTGCAGCTCGTAGTAAAACGCCAGCGCTTTTTAGTATCGAGCGTGCATCTTCAGTTTTGATGGTGGTTGATGTTACAGAATGTGCATGAGCAGCTGGTGGTGTGGGTAGTGCATTGTCGTCGTCATCCTCATCGGCATCATCTTCGTCGAACTCTTCATCGCTGTCCTGCATGCGACGTATAAGTCCATTCGTAAGATCAGGCTCGACCACCGTTTTCTCACAATCCTGACTTTGTTGGGCAAAATAATATGACTGATCCTGCTCACCTTTCGGCATTCGATGACGCATATGATCAGCTAGAATGGTGATTTTGAGTTAAATTAATTAAATATTTATTAATAAGAGACGGGAAAGCAGCAGAAAAGCGTAGCAGGTAGGTACATTGCATATTGGGGATGCTCAAAAAACGTGAATTTGATTACTGAAACTAAAAAAAAAATAAAAAAAACGTAAACATTTTTTTCAAAATGTTCCTTTTGTTGCAGGAGAAATACTCCTAGAGCATCTAGACGCATTTCAGCATAAAAAGGAAATTTTTGAAAAAATTGCGTTTGCGGTTTTTTCGCGGTTAGGGTCCGAAATATTCAAAAACTAAATCGTTTACTCGCCCACTATATAAATATGTATGCATGTACACATCTACTACCTTTTCTCGCTGCTTTCGCATAACATTATATTTCGAAAACTCACTCAAAAATAGCAAAGCATAATAATGTATCCACTTTGACTCGAAAGTAGCAGGCTCCACCAGGAAGTCTCCTTGTTCAGAGCGTGGAATGCGTTTATATTCTACTCGGAAATTATCACGCAATCCCTTCCATTTAGCCTTAAGTACCACCTCTGCAGTAGCGTTTCGGTCAATGAAGAAGTCGAATAAGAAAAGCAGCGCACAGCAACAAAACAAACAAAGGGAAAAGAACAAAACGTGTTGAGTAAAAAAAGTAAGAACCAAAACAAGCATTGAAAATTGAGCTTAAACGGCGAACGGTAACTACTCACTGGGTAATTTATGTGCGGCGGACAGTTCATCCCACATTTGTTCTAGAAATGCTTTATTGCAATGGAAATTGCGATTCCAAATGGCCGGTCGTTCCTGGACGTCGCGTATAAATTGTTCCACGTTCAGAACGATTGTAGACTTCTTTGGTGCCATTAGTGTAGGGCCGTTTTGCGCCGCCAGTTTTAAATTTTGTTTGTATTCGCCTTCAAAAAATAACCTGCACACGGAATAGTAAACCAAACGTTCGTTAAGCGTTATGGTAGCAAACCAATAACAAAAAAATAGAAGAGATACGCGTGCCGATTCGTTGTGTTACTGCTGACTGATTGAAATGTTCATTCCCGACTGATTGCTTAGCGGTTGCCTAACTGCCACTCTGCTCGGCTAGCCTGCCAGAAGGCTATGGATGGCAAAACGGAATAGGACCAATGGAATGGAGTGAATTAGAGTGGAGTGAGGTGGAGTAAATTGCTTGGGTTAGCAGTGAGCGAGCGAGCGTAGCGACGACGCCACTGATGAACAACTAGCGAATACTAAAACGGCTGATTGCTACCAACTACACTACAGCCGCTGGCACTGCGTATGAATTCAAAGCAAAACGTCGACAATGATTTTTCAAAAACAAAATCAAGCAGAAATAAAAAGCCTCTCCTACAAGCTACGACGAGCAGCGCAGCACTGGAAAGAAGGACTGTCGCACTTAAGGCAATGAAGCACACAGCAAGGCATAGCAGTAAACGCAGCGCAGACGAGCAGAAAGGCGCACACAAGTCAAAGATATGAAAGGGAAATGCTGATGAAAGCGGCAGGGGAACCAAAGCCGCTTAGGTCGGCTGAATTGGTAGCTGTCTGGCGTGTGGA
Source organism: Anomoia purmunda (assembly GCA_951828415.1). Taxonomy (NCBI): domain Eukaryota; kingdom Metazoa; phylum Arthropoda; class Insecta; order Diptera; family Tephritidae; genus Anomoia; species Anomoia purmunda. The sequence goes on along the minus strand of OX639996.1, from coordinate 106,008,762 downwards.
CGGACAGGCATGCAACGACAAGCGGAGGCTTTGCAAAGCAATGCGAATTATGTCGGCTGGCCACACACTCACAAACAGCCAACCAGCCAGCCAGCCAGACGATTGGCGAGCGAGGGCAACATTCAGCTATGGTTTGGCTGGCGGATGGCAAATGGCAAGATGGTGCGAACAAACAAGCAGACGCAGACACACACACACACACACGCCACGGCGTACATACTTATGTACTTCCGCCGTATGTGAGCCGCGCTCATGCCCAGACACACACAGCGCAAATTGGAGTGCCAGCCGCCGCGCCGCGAAAAAAAAAACAAAAATAAACCGTGAATCGGACGACGTACAAACCGATGATCATAATGACGATGATGATGATTGTTGCTTATGGAATGGAGCGAAGAAGGTGTAAAAGGTAGTAAAACTCAAAGGCAACTGGCAATTGTGACGACAGTGTTGACCGCGAGAACGGTTAGCTGCGCGCCAAATAGATGCAGCTGGCGGATAATTTGACACGTTCATAGCGTTGAGGGCGACGACGATGATTTCAGTGATTGAAGAGATGGTGGCGGCGGCGGCAGCGGCGGCGACGATGACGGTGATGGAGCAGCGCCACCAACAACAAAGGCGCAGCATGACACGCTTCACTGCAGAGCAACGGCGAAGTATTGAAACGAATAGGAGAACGCTGACACAGAAGACTAGGGATAAGTGAGAAGAATTAGAACAGGACGATTGTTTGTTGGGTAAGCCAAATTTGCAATCCTACCTGCATAGAAGAGAATAAGGAACATAAAAATCAGCTGCAAAATAGACTTGCAAAAGTACATAGTTCATGCATACATACATATATGTATGTATATGTACATAAACATATGTACATACCTATTTACATAAATATTCTCGTGCAATCCTTTCATAATTGAGCGGTTGGCTGAAGGCACTCCGGTAAGTGCTAGTGTCTTACAAAAGTTAGAGGGCGGAAAATTAGCTAATAAAGTCAATTATACATCTACATACATATGTATGTATGTGCAGTGCCAGGATTTTTGTGAATTTTGTACAAAGTTTAAAATTTGGACCTATAAGGGTTTTCTTATAGAATGAGTTATAGTATTTTGATAGAAGCGTATGGAAAATTTTTAGCATAAAAACGCTGGATAATAATTATTAAAAAAAAGCTACTCTGCCTATACTTTCCTCCGGCACTGTTTGCATTTGGAAATCTTTTGAAAAATCAAAGCCGGACTTTTCAATAATACTTTTTACAAAAAAGTATGTAGAATGTAGTATACATACTATATACATACATATATACCCAAAAAAGTATAGAAAACCAGTAAATTATGTGCATATGATGGAATTGCATGAAAGAATTAGAACTCTGAACATTTATATTGTATGTATGTATGCCTGTTGACTAATGAACCTCATTGATCATAAAGGCAATTATTGTCCATGCCGGACTAAGTAAACTACATACATACGTATTTATGTACTTATGTATGTCCGTATGTTTCATACAATATTTTTGAGCAGAGAATTCATATATGTGCATATGTATGTAGCAACACAGTGGAGCATTTCACCTTTCATCCTTCAAACATTTTTTTTTGTATGTACGTATGTATGTATGTATGTAGTATGATTTTGCACATAAATATGCCGTTAGATGAACAAGCCCGCCAAGTGTATAGAAATCAGAGGGATATCCAATCTACAGGCAAAATCAATCCTCATTTTCACACACATGCTCAAGTGTACGCCCATACAAACAAAATTCATGTGCTCACGCCAATAGCTAGCTGCACATCCCAGCAGGACTTTTCGTTAGAAATTACCTTGAAAGCAAATCAAATTTCGTTTACTTTTTGACATTCCATTGACATTATTTAAATACAAATTAAAAATAAATAAATACCATATTATATCAATTGCCTCTCAAAGTACTGAACCGATTTTAATAATTTTTTTTTTTTAACGAAACATTTGCGAAAAAATAGTTTAGTAGCATTTTTATTTAATTTTTTGAAGAATATATACATTAGGGTGCATCACTCCCCATACAAAAAAAAATCGCTACTATTATAAAATTCGCTATATTTTAAGACATCAAACATAAAATTAAGATTTAGGTGAGCTGGACGGCAATATTTGAAATTATCTCTGTTTTTGTGTTTTTGTTTTTATAAATAAAAAGTTTTTTAAAACCAATTTTTGAAAGACATCATCTCAGATCAGAACAGTTTAATTTTAATATTTAGTTTTGCATAATAAATAAGAATATTAAAAAATTTATAATTTCCGTGGAAAACCCACCACTTTTTTTTTTTACTTTTTTCCAACTTTCAAAGTTGAACTCATGTTTTTTTTTAATAAATTGCCACTCTCCACATGTCTCTCAAGCTGTTAATTTCATTACTTTTTAAAGACTTCAGCCTGGAAGTATGCTGAGAAAAATGATAATCATTTGGATATCCTTGTAATGCTTAATATAAGTAGACTTTGAAGTTGGTAACGTCGGCAACCATAAACATAAACAAAAATGTGTCATTTCTTCCAATCTGAACGTAGTGTCCACCGTTGTATGATTCTCCTGTGATATCTCTCTGTGCTACAAATATTCATCAAACATGTTCCTTATTTTCAGATTGGACATATCCAATCATTTGCAGAGTAAAGAGAAAAACTCCGAGTAAAAGTGAATCCGAAAGCTCGCTAGAATACTTCTTTGCCTAATTATTTTTCGTATACCGTCTTCATTTTGAAGATAATGCCTTTTCCGGCTGGGATATTACACGCTCATTGCAAGCAGACAACGTTGCCTATAACGAACACATCAACGTCACCAGCTAACACTCGGCCATACCAAGAGCAATATTAGCAATGTAACTGCCACAGCCGCCATCTCCTCCACCTCCTTGCGCAAACGAGAACAACATCAAGGCTAGCAAAGCGTCAAAGCCAATGCAGTATAGTGAATGGTCTCCCGTTATTGGCGACGACGAACGATGGCTTCAAGCAGCAGTAATTGCAGCTGTCGCGTTCCTGTGCCCCAACAACAATGCCAAAAACAAAGCCACCCAAGTTTGCTAGTCGATTGAAACACCGCGTGTGTCTGAACGATGAGCTCTTCTCACTAAGACTCCATCAATCCATTCCATCCCTACACAAATCCAAATGCTAGCGTCATGCGTTACACGCGCTTTCTGACCGTTGTTGCTTTTGTTATGCTATCGTTATTGCTTTTGTTGGGATTCGTGTCTGCTGTTGATGGTTTTGCTGTCGTTAGTCGTTGTCGAGTTTATGTGCCGTCGCTGGCGGGCATTGCTGTTGACTCGGTTAGCACTATACAGCTCTTTTGCCACTGTCACTTTTGTTGTTTAGTTAAGCTTTTATTTGTTGTTGTTGTTATTTCTGATGTCGTTCTTCCCAGTCGTATTCAGCCGCACAACGCCATGCGGGATTCGCAGATCTTTCATGCCCTTTTGCAAAATAGTCTCCCTCAACTCACACCATCGCTCACGCCACTCCACTATTACCATTACCGTCTGTCTGCCTTGCTATACTCCGCTTTGCTTTTCTTCAATTTCCTTTGCTTACGGTCGGTATGTCCACGCAAACTCGCAGCGTCAGTTTGGCACTTTGTTTGGTCGCTATGAGACTCTGTGGATGAAGGCGGCAATGACGGTGTTGGCGACGGTGTTGGTGGTGGTCTTGGTGGCGGCGTTGACGATAGCGGCTTTACGTGCCTTGAACAAAAGTTCACTACTACTGCCGGCTCGCTGTCGCCTCACCTTCCACTTTGTCGTTTTTATTGTTATTGTTATTGTTCGTTTTTTGTGACTTTTATTTCTCGCGCGCTATAGCGACAGCAGCAGGAAATACTTTGCCGCTTTCACACTAGTTCGCAACCAAATAACCCACAACAACAACAACAGCAGCAGCAGCGCCAACAAGAAAATGCACACGCTGTCGCTTCGCTTTTATGTCGGCTCAACAAGCAAATGGATATGAGCAAAAAACACTTGCGCGTAAAACTCAAAAGCGAAAATAAGTATAAAAGGTAGAGCTGAAAACGAGAAAAAAACACACAAACCAAAAAAAAAAAAAAAAAAAAAAATTTAGCAGAAATGCCGCAGTCTGGCTCTGGAGGCGCATACTGAAATCAAACCAAAGTAAATTGCTCCCGGCATGACGCAGCGACAGCGAAGCATCAAAGGTACACTTACTAGGTTTGATTGTGTTGGAAAGTGTGGGAGCATAGCATAGAAACAGCTCAGAGAAAACCAGAAGGTAGCGGCGCTCAGGCAATTCGCGGCCAAGCAAGTAGTCAACTTGGCAAGCAGTCATTTGGGCATTTACAGAAGAATGCGCTGTCAGCCAACAAAAACAAACTGAATAGCGACGACTGTGAGCGACAACCGACCAAGTAGGTACATGTGTATGTATGTACATATATGTATACAGTGGATTCAGCTTATAGGTCCTTTCGCTTTATTGCAGAGATTTTGCCATTCGCAAGATATCCTTATTAGAATAGGGATTCCCAAAGTGTGTGTCGCGACACCTTGGTACCTTTCCCTGAAAACTAAAATTTCGACAAGCGAACAAATAAAAAAACAAGCTTGTGCGAACCAAGTCGGCTTTCAGGCGTGTCAAGTATTAAAAGCAATTTTTTTCATTATATTTTGTGTTTTCTATGTGCTGTTAAAAACAAAGCAAGGCAAGCTAACTTAAGCCGATTTGACGACACGGAACTGTCTGTATTCTTCCCCACTCTACTCCCTTCCTTTGCCGACGAACGAGCAGACTCGAATGATGGTATTGACGTGTCTGAAAGAAGTCATAGCTAGCTCGAAAAATAAAAAGTTTGGGAACCCCTGTATTAGAAAGAAGGACATTCATTTAAAAACTTTGGGATAAAAGATTTTTCGGTTCCGCCAAAAGTTGTACATTTTAGACAAGTCAAAACCTTGAAATTTGTGTAAATTTTTGAAATAAGAAATATCAAATATTTTGATTCAGAATCTTATCTGCTGTCTTCAACCAACACAATATTTCATTTCATTTCATTTCTAAAAATCTTGCAGATGATCACTGTAACATTGTCAAACTTTGAATAACCGTTTTACATCTAACAACTCAATTTTGAAGGAAGTCAACGACTTTGGCATCAACATTTACGAGAATGAAAAGTTTGGCAAGCGTCCATTTACAAAGCCAAAATTTAATTTTAAAATGTCATTCGGAGACTATACTGGGCATTGTGAAAAAATACAAGTGAGAAATCGTAGCCGATAGCTGTCAAAGTTCGCCACAGCTGAGATCGCCTGATGTAGAAACCCTCACTAAAATCGGTGTTCGCAACTCTGGTTCTTCTTCATTCTCTCACGTTCGTGATCCTAAATTCTTTCATTCTTGTGCCATTCTTTGAGTGAATTTCTACGTCTGGTATGGAATAATGACCCTTTTGTGGCATTTCATATTAGCCGCCGCGATCTTGAGTTTAGAAGACTTCTCACTTGTCTTCATTCTTTTGGTAACCTTTTCTTTAGCAGAAGTTACTGTGACGGGAGACGCTAAATTTGTTCGTAGAAGGAAGGACAAGAGATGTGCAGTGACTGTAAAGTTCTTGCCATCAATTAGTACCGATTTGGATTTACATGAGCGCGGTAATAACAGGTCCTTTATATTACGTTGAAAATACAATGGGTTCATCCAGTATATTGAGATCCTGGAAAACGTTTTGATGAAAGCAAAACAAAAACACTATTTGGACTCCTTATAAATAGCCCTTTTTACAGAATAGGCTTGTCAATACATTTAACTATTAGTTTTGTGGCCACAACGGTATGCAAGAATGATAGAATACAAGATTGAGCCTTCGGATCGCTAGTCCTCGGTTTGTCGATTTGACAACTTTATCTGATCTCTCATTCTCTAGATTTTATTACGTCACATCTGTTTGGACTGTATGCAAGTTTAAAATGATTATTTCGAGTGTTCGAGAGTTTTAGAAACGAGTATGGAATAATTGACAAAGCGCCTAATAAAAAATATACCTACCAAACAAAAATCTATAAAATAAACATTTTCTCAGCTACATTTTAGTTTTTGTTGCAAATGTAATCGTTTTCATCAGGAGTTATAGCCCTTACACATTAGTGTAATTTATGTTATATCGTCTTACTTGATACGCCTAAAACTATGCCACAACTAAAATTTTGAAATTAGTCGTCTGATATCCTGTCAAAACTCACCAACTTGTCATGGTTAGGTACTGCGCCTAAAACTATGACACAGAATATAACTTCATTGTCGCGATCTCAGTAGAACATAACTACAACGCCTGGGATTTTACTGGGAGCAGCTCACGTCAAAATACATATGTACGCTATCGCGGTTCCACATATCGAACCAGTTAGAGCACTGAAATACATTTTCTCGTCATATGGAGAATAGAGCCAGTTCTCCAATCATTCTCCAATCGATAACTAACCTCAATGTTTATTGGACTGATGGTGCTTTTGAACAGTTTCGTTATTTCTGAAGAATTACATGTAGAATTATCAATTTCCCTAAACGAAATAAATAGGTACAGCTCAAGAATAGTGGATAAAATATTGGGGCCAGCAATGAATTGCTTTTGATAGTCCATGATAATGCCCAGGAATTCATTTTCTCGTGATAATTTTCGAATGTCAACCACATGTAGTTATAGTCCAGACGAATGTCGAATGCGATGTCGAATATCGAACAACAAAATCCACATGTATTTTGTTTCTGCTTCCACGGCTTGAAGATATATTTTGTTTTTGCTTTCTTAGCTTCAGCTCTCAAAGCCTTCAAAGCAAAAACATCTACATTGACATTTCAAGCTGTGAGACGAAATCGCTCAGCTGTTCGTTCAACTCTATCTTCTTTGATTTAGCCTTGGATATAGCCCAAAATTTTCGAAATACTTAGTGAATCAAACCAGTAAGAATAGACCCAATCTGCACGAGAGTCAAAATCTGTGAGTGTATGAGTGATATAATTATGGAATGACTGCAAGTGCATACAAACTAGAGGGGGTTGGGAGGAAAGGGGAGGCGTGCAGAGGCGCAGTTTAATGCCAGTTAAACAAGTGTAGCGCAATCAGCGGCGCCGCCAAACACAGCTCTGAAGGGAGACGAGAACAATGGGCAGGAAGGAAAACCATATACATATATGTATACACACACATACATACATGCACATACTCAGTATGTATGCATATGAATGCAGTATATAGTCAGGAGGCAAGCGAATACTCGTAGGCTGCGGAGCTTGCATGAACGTTTGGTGGAAAGCATGCAGGCGACGCGTAGTATGAAATATAAAATCAATAAAATACACACGCGCTGCAGACAAATGCGACAGGACGCGCCAGTAACTGCGACTGGCAGTAGTAGCCCCAACACCATTACTTGCTGATGGCGATGATAAACGTGGCGTACGCGACGAATGACAGCATAACTATGGAACTACAGGCAGGTGATGGCGCGTGCAGACCGTGGGTGTGCATGGAGCTGTGTCGCCTCAATCAAGTCAGCTAACTAACGAATCGGTACGCAAGCAAATAATTGACGAAGACCAACCAATGAATGTACGTATGTCTGTATGTATCTACAATACTTGTCACTAGGACTGAATCCGTCTTTGAGTTTCCGTACGGCGCAATAGCGTTAACGATGGTAATACAAACACACACGCGCTTTTCCAATAGAACAACACAAAACAGAGTTGAATAGCGCGTTCGCGTTATCACGTGTTAAAAATGTACACACTTCCACTGCTGATTGCAGTCGGCTCACAACTGAATTGAAAATTCAGCAGAGCAGAGTCACACAGCCAGTCAGCCAGCCAGCCAACACATTCGGCCAGTCGGCAGCAGCCAGCAGGCAGCAGGCACCAGGCAGAAAGTCAGTCAGCGAGGTAGCTAGGCAGGCATTGAATAAGCAGACAAATAGCTAGCAGTAGCGTGTGGAAGCGCATTTGCGAAAACGCAAACGCTTTTGCTTTTGCCTCCTCCTTGCGCAGCTCCAGCACCATACAGCCAACCAACCAACCAGCCAGACAGTCAACAGCCGCTATTTATAAGGCTAAGCCACCAGAACCATACCTCGCTTACTTCATATGACGGTCGGTTTGATGATGACGATGTTGACAAGGGTAAAAGAGCGTAAGTAGAGTGAGAGGTGGTAGCACATTTTGGTGACGCGCCACATGTTGCGGAGGGGATATTCGAATGGCGTGTATATGCGCGCGTTGAACGCTAGGCTTTGCGCTTGTGGGCATACAATTTGGGCCTTTCGAGTGGAGTGCAGAATAATGTACATCGACAGCGTTGGCAACAATAATGCCGAGTAAAAAACAACAAAACCGCAGCACACGGCACACGGCATACCGTGAACTGCACGGCACGGCAACAAAGTTCCAGCCACAATGGTGGCGATGATTGTTCTGCTTGTTTTTTGCAACTGCTGTTACTGCTGATGATGACGATGACGATGATGATGATGATGATGATGACGCTAACGCTAACGCGATGAGGATGGATGGATGGGTGATTTGTATTGGATGGAGTACGAGGAAGACGAAAAGCGACGAAACGCAGCAACGATAATGGCGACTACTCAAACAGGGGACGCTAGCTGGCATGGCACGTCGTTCACGTCGTTGCTCAACAGACCAAGCCAAGCGGCTGAATGAGTCGCGAGGGGCAGAAGAACGCGGCCACCTTGTGCGCGCACTTTGAAATTCACCAAGCGCAAATTTCAAAAGCGAATGAAATGGAAGCAAAACAAAGTGAAAACAAGCAACCGCCAGCAATGGAGGCATAACAAAAAGTGTATAAAACATCTAGCAGTTGGCGCGACGACGCAGCACGCTCTAGCAAGCTGGCTGGCTGGCTGGCTGGCTGGCTGGCTGACTGGATGGCTTGATGGTTGCATGGCTGGTTGGTTGGTTAGTTGGTTGGCTGACAAAATCATTCCGAACGACGGTTGGCAGGCAAGCAAAAATAAACTCGACACAGGCAAAAAAGTAAGAAAAATTACGGGCAGCAGGAATAAAGTGCCGCAGTAGCGCGCCACCGCAAAGCAAAGCAAAGCAGACAAAAACAAAAACCGAAACCTAAAATCACACAATGGAGGCGCAAAAGGAAAAAGTCACAAAACACTACGCAAACGGATGGAGGAAAAGTAACAAATATATATTAAAAAAAAAATAGAATACACAGACAGTGCGACAGTGAGTGCAGCTGTTGTAGGGGTGGCGCACCAATGCGGCGCAACGGGGAGTTTAACAAAAGGAAGCAAAAAAGTAAGAGTGGAAAAAAGCCACTTCCACATATGCATCGTAGGAAAAAAATAAAATGAAATGAAAGTATACAGAAAAGACGCGGGAGGCAGCAAAATTAAAACGCTTTGGCGACTGGCAGGCAACTACTAACTGCCGGTGTGTTGGCAATCACCAACAAGCAAACTGGTGGCGTTTTTTTCGTGACGATATCGACATACGCACCCACAAATGTTAAAGATTAACTAACTGTGTGCTACAAACGAAGAAGAAAAGCGAAGAAAAATTACTACGACATCGACAATAGCGCGGTGAAGGCGACGACTCAACGCGAAAATTTCCAACCAAGCTGGCTGCCCATTAAGCAAAAAAAAAACAAAAAAAAATCGACAAACCAAACAAAAAAGAATAGAGCAAACTGCCTAGCTGAATGGCTGACTTGGTGGCCTGCTGGCTGGTTCATTGGCAGTCGCAGCAAGCTAGCACCGACATCAATGGCGCATTATTCTTATTTGCCAATATGTTAGTGTACACACATACGATATGCACATTAGTCTTTATATATACAGACGAGGAACTGTGAGCCAAACGAACCTGCACACCTAGCGATTGACTAGTAGGCAGACAATGACGCCTATTTGGTGATGGCGGTAGTGGTGGTGGTGGTGGCGATGATGATGACAATGACGATGGTAAATAACGCTTGGCAACGCGCAACAGCAGCACCAACAAACAAACAATAACACCCGACGGCGGCAATCCAATGCTATCTGGTGCTTCAACAACGACTGGCCATAGCTCGTTGGCACAGCAATCAGTAACCAACAGAGCGCCGACACGGCACGTATTTGCGCCAACGACAGCCAGGCAGTCAGGCAGCCAGGCAGGCAGCCAGCCAGCCAACCATCCAGCTAAGCAGTGCGAATGGGCAAGTGCATGCGAGGGGAGAGAAGGTGAATGAATAAGAACGAGCAAGAGCTTGTCTGGCAGCAGTGGCAAAAAATGAAAACAAAACCACGAAAAACATTTCGAACGCAAAGAGGAAACACATGGCCACATGGTCATATGACGGACAGACGGATAAGCGGAATAAGGGTTCGGGTATGGCATGGCAGTTTGGTCACAGTGGCAGCCGCAGCCACGGCGTGCAAATTACGGTTGGCGACGGTACAGCAATAATCACAGCAACACAACCCGCTTCTTTGAATCAAACAGGGGCAGCTGACAGGATAGAGGGAATCAAAGCAGAGACGCCACCATTGAAGCCTAACCGCGCAGAAATGTTGTTGATGACGACGACGGTGGCTGATGGCTGGTGGCTAGTGTCGTTATGGCCGCAACGTTGCCAAATGGATGACAGTAAAAATGCGTTGAGAATCGCTGTTGAAGAGAAGGAGAGCAAAACGGGGCGCATAAAATCGCCAAACGCAATTCAGTTTTTTTTTGTTTTTTTTGATTTTTTTTTTTATAATTTCAACGTTCCCTTTTTATACACATATGTGGTCCATATGTATGTATGTAGTATGTATGTATAGGCACGCTCCAGCTGGCGTTCTCGTCCAGCACAAATAACAGAAGCCGAGCAATTCAAAAACCTGGGGGGAATACGACGCGAAAGCGTATAACATACGTATGTGTCTGTGTATGTAGGTCCACATTTGCACACACGCAATATTAAAATAGCACTCGCGGCTGAAGCCAACCAGCCATTAAGAGCGAAACGTAACAAAATGGAATAGCTGTGTGGCTTGAGGAGGTAGAATGGAGTGGCCGGCCAGTTTGACGCTGGCTGGAAGCAGAGTCTGATGGGTTGGTTTTTATTGCAGTCCGAGTTGCTATTACCGATGACGAACGTGATAATGATGTTACAGCGGTGGCTGCTAATGGTTGTTTTGCAGCGTGGTGCGTTTGCCAAAACACAGCCGACTGACGAACAGCGAAATGAGTTGCGAAGCCAGACGACACTCCTTCAACAATGTTTATGACGAGGCAGGGGCGCACTTTTACCTACATACATACATACATACATACATATATACAATCAATGCATGTGGGTATATTTCCACTCATGTGCCTATAAAATTAATAGGCCTCCGATGAGCGAGCACATGGGTCAGAGCGAATGGCAGTCGGTCGGCCGGTCGGTTCGACTAAAATAAGTTTACGGCAGACCGACAAGCGAAAACGAACCGTTGAGCTCGGTCCATGCCTCGCTCGCCACACAAATTTGCGCCATAGTTGCGGTTAGGCGGAGAGGAAGCGCAACAAATCGTTAAACTGACCAACGACGATTCGACTTCTGTCGCTGCCGGAGTGCAGAGGGACATTGTTGGATGCAGATGCTAGTGCTACTGCGAACGGAAGTGGGCGCATGGAACAATTGTTATTTCCATCATAATGTAGAATGACAGTATTGGGTATATACAAAAAAAAACATATATGGGTGTATGATATATACTACATATGTATGTATGTATATACAATATGCACAAATAGATGTACATATGTATATAAAATAAATTATTGTGCATACATACATACATACATACATGCAGAAATATACTCAATTATTGATGAATTCAAAATCTACCGAAAAATTGTTAAGGCGATTAAAACAATGACTGGAAGACATCAAGAGGCGGCAGATGGCCAAAACTTCGAAATCTGGGAAGATCTAGCTAGGTATCTACTTCCAATGGGCAGTTGGGATATTTTCCAATGTCAAATTTTCCTTGTATATTTAGACCCCCGTTCTTTGCACAACAGAGGCGTAATACGTTCCTGGCTGTGACAAGATAATGATCCGAGTCGATGTTCGGTCCTCGGAGTGTGCGTACGTCTAATACACTGGAAACATGCCTTCGTGGGAAAATAAATAGATCAGTGTCAGTCTGTTAGCGGAATTTTCTGTTGTTGTCGTAACAGCTGGTATTAAAATCATCAAGCACAGTTTTAATATCGTCCTCCTCTTTCGTCGGAGCGTGGGAGACGCTCGTCCACCGAAGTGAATCGAAGTGGTGTACGCACCGGAACAACCGGATTTACATATATCCGGCCAAGGACTGTTACTTTAGCAACTTTCCCCGAAAGTTATTACAACAACACTCAGCGACAAAGTATCTCTCCCAACACAAATCCAATAACGAGTTTGCGCTCCTTTGCATGGCATCTATACCAGACATCGCAATCTCCAATTGTTTTTTATCTTGGCCAGTCCTATCTATTTCTCGGGTGGCAGTGACGTCAACCCTTACTCTCAAGAGAACATAAAACAGCCGCACAGGAGGCTACTTCCCCATTAAGGGTTCAGACACTTCAGGTGCATGCTCTAAAATCATGGCCCTTAATCTGTTGCCTGCGGTCATCAACAAAACAAGGGAGATCTCATACGGAGCTTGTTGTAATTTTTCATTGGTAATGTTATTCGTGGACACATTCATAATGTGGCGGATGCTCCAAGTCAGACGACCACTCGCAGAACATACGCTGCAAAACCTGGTGTGCTCTAAAGCCGAAAACGTCGATGTTCGAGAGCTACCAAGAAGACATTTAGATACTTTAAAACCACAAGCAAGTCGTGAGCCACTTGAACCGCATACAGAAGAATCGTTCTACCGTTCAGGTTAATTTTTCATCATTTCGATTTACTAACGCTGTTCTGCATTTTCTTCCAAACGAAGTTAAATTTTGTTCATGGTTTATATGGAAGTTAAGGCGCAATGACGTCAGCAAAAAAAAAAAAAAAAAAACAATGCTCAAAAAATCAAGAATTTTTAGCTCCTTGAAAATTGCACTTTATTATAGTCAAATTGTACAAAAATGAATTCTCGAAAATTTTCAAAGAATTCAGAAAAAAAATTTGAAAATTTTATGTTTGTCGGATTTTTATAAATTTTCTAGAAAGATTTAAACTTAGATTTACGTAATAATAACAATAAAATATTTTTAAAAAATAATTAAAATCAAGGCGAATTTATAGAAGGTGATGGCATAAGAGCAGATGATTTGATTTTTTTTTTATTCACCTACATGTATTTTGTTTTTGCTTTTGCGTATGAGCTTTCAAAAGCCGTAAAAGCAAAAACAAAATTCATTTAAATTTTGACAACTCTTACGCAGAAACAAAAACAAAATACAATTTTGTAGTTGTATTTATAACACCACCTTGTATGGATTCGCCTTGATTAAAATTAAATAAGGAAAGACAAAAATCTTAAAACTTTTCTATACCTGTTGCTACTATTTTTGTGTAGATGTGGAGTACCCCGCCGCCAAGTAATGTGCTTGGCATGTTGATTTATTTATGATTGTCACGGTATGTGTGTGCAGATCCGAGTCTGCACGTGCTGATAATAAACAACAATGCTACTGTTGCGAACAAAAACCGAGGTTTAAATAATCGCTTTCATGTTTATGAAACGTGTAAAGCTTTATATGACGATGACGATGTACTAAGTATACGTAGAATATGTAAATTTATTATTTGTATTATTTGTAAGCATGTCGATTTGAGCAATTTGATATTTAATACTCTCCAAAATTTCTGAGAACTCATCCTCCGCATAATGAAGATAAATAAATACAAGGTAACATTAGACTATGCCACGATGTATGGAATTAAAAAAGTTAAAAAATTGAAAAAAGAGCTAAATTTGTTTTTTTTTACTATAATTACGCTATCTGATCCTCGATTTTTATAAATGATATACATACATACATACATATACTTCAAATACGTACATGTATTAATGTGTCTTGAATACAGGATTCTGCTTTTATAAAAATGTACCTTTGGTTAACCCCTTTAGAGCTACACATATGTACATACATATGTATGTACATACACACTGATGTATAAATCATTCATAAAGATCGAACATCAAATAGATAAATTATAGGAAACCTCGGTAGCCGTTTTCAAAGGGTGCAGAAAAAAGGGACTTCTAATTTATGAAATCCTCCAAGGTACATAACTGTTCAAACCAGATGGGCATATTTTCGTTTTTTTTTTTATAATACGGTCTAATGTACACACCGATGGTCACCTATGTACTTGTTGTTTCTACACATATGGGAATTTTCTAAAAAAAAAAATTGTGCAATATTAAAAAAAATAATATTAATTATGCCTGTTATCACCCGCACTGTCGCTGTTCAAATCCCGGTAGTATTTGGAGAGGGGAAACATCAAATCATACAAAAAATTTCTAACACCAGGTTTTCCTTTGCATACCCAATGACAAATCTCCGACATTATTTTTATTTTACCTTAAGAAAAACTTATAAGACGGCTACACGTTCAATATTTACTGTGATATTTGAATTGTGATGGTATTAAAAACCTTTAACAAATTTGCGATATGGATCACGATAACGGTACAATTTTCATGAAAATACCAAACATTTTACAGCAGCAACTATCTATACTATAAAAAAAAAGTGTGGAAGCCGTATATATGTATATTGAAAATTTATTTTAAAAAATGGTGGATGGTTATGGAGGGACCATTTATTAGAAGTTATATCGAATGTATGATGTTGTGGAATCTTTCATTGGGACATGTGTACTAAAGGTGATTCTTAATGTTCATATTCCTCCAAAATATTTCGGAAAAATATTTGAAAATAGTTCCAAAAAAAATTAAAAATAATAGTCATATATTTGTTCAAACAATTTACACCAAGAGATAAAAGGGTATAACTTTAAAATAATTGTATAAAAATATCCAATTACTCAGTCATATCGTTACTATTTACAAGACAACAACTGTAAAGCATCGCGCATTGTGCATATTCTCTCCAATGTGTACATGCAGTCGAACTTATGTCGCACAAAACAAAAAACGCTAATTTAAGAATTGTTACATATAATTAAACCAAAAACGAACAAGCAACCAAAAGCAAAAATATTTTGTCTACTTGCCAAAAATATGTAGCTATGTACATACGAGAACTTACATATATTCTGATGACGTTGCATTAGCCTTCAACTTGCAGACTAGACTATAAGTAAATGCTTTACTAACATAACAACTAAAAGCTAAATATATATAGACTATGTCTGTTATCAATCCCAAAATGGCATGAAGATTCTTAACCACGACGAAGCTCTAAGTTCCGTCGAGTAATGTGTTCAAAATAAATATTGGAATAATCGTAAAATAAAAATTTAATAAAATATTTGAATTATTACACAAAATATCGAATACAATGCAGAGAAAAGCTTAAATAATAATTATAAATACTATTTATAAAACAATTTGTTCGCGACCTAGAGAAATAAACTGGCTTATATGAGCTAACCGCTCCGCCACCAAATCCAAATCGCATAAAAATAATCTAAATACGCTTTAAATTTTCATGTGGTTTAATTTTACTTACTTACCGTGCTCATATGGCGAAAATGTGCCTGCATCTATATTGATGTATGGATCAATCTTAATTGATGTCACATTGAGACCACATGATTTTAACAGAGTTCCAAAGGATGATGCGATAACACCTTTGCCGACGCCACTAATAACACCACCAGTCACTAAAATGTACTTCATGATTTATTTTATTACCGAAATGTTATTTTTTCAATCGAGTTCTTATAACCACACTCACACACCAGGAACTTTATGTAAAACCTTCACTTTATATTGAATTTTGTGAATTTTTAATCAATTGCTAATAGCACGCGGTCAAAAAGCAGGTAGTATATTTCCTTTGGCCGGGTAATGATTTTCCGCGGTTCTTTCAATGAATTTCGAAAGTTTCACTACATTCACCGAACCGCTATCAATTGGTAATATTAAACAATTTGTAGCGTCGTTTCACTATTTACAACTTTTTAAAGCAATTCAACACATGTTTCAATAGGAATTTCTCCTAAATTTTTATAAATGTGAATAAATTTGCGCTAAACACTTTTGCTACTTGACAGCCGTATGGCGAATGCGGAATTGGCATAGACGACAGCGAGAGGATGCCAGATTTTTTGCCGTCCGCCTTTATGTTATCGATGAACATTATTTAGTGACACTTGGGCTACTTTGCGTTAGATCAACACACGAAAAAGTTATTTAAAGAAAATTAAAAATTATAGAATCAATTTCCAGAGTAGTTATTATAAAAGAAATAGTCTGTAGTATTTGCCAAACAAGAAATTATAGCGTATGTTCGATTCGGAACATAATCATAATCTGGTACTCTATCATTCTTTAGGCTGGGTTAAGACAGGGAAACTTTTGTTGCTTATTATCGGCGATTTCCCTTTTGGTGTTGCTCGTCGCGTTCACACAGAGCAACTCTATTCAGGCAATTTTCTGGCATTTCATTTTATATCATTTTCGCAAATTTCTGTACGCTTCGCTTAAGCGGCACTTACACGTTCTGATAAATTTTGTGATTATAAATAAGAGGTGAGTTGAAAAATTAAGTTTTAACACAATTTACGTTAATGTGTATAGTATATGCGTACACATGTGTAATTTAATCGCAAAAAAATAAGAACAAAATTTCATTTTCCAACTTACCGTATGTATTCACTTAAACCACTGAAAGAATTTATAAATGAAAAGGAATGTCAAATTTCTTAGCTGCCAACTGAGACGAAAAAGAACACAAAGCGTGTCGCCCGAGCACGAGCAACTCGGTGCCCTTCCCCTTTCCCCGTCCCGTTCTCTCCAACAATTAACGGTTGCCACGACAAAAGTTTCCCTGTCTGAACGTTGTCTTAGAGCCACCAAGCCGAAAATCTGTGTCTGGCAGCGCCATCTTGTATAAATTCGCCTTGGGCTCATAGATTTATATTCGCCGGCTCCAAGGCGAATTCATATGAAGCCAGCTGCCAAACTACCATATGGCCAAGGCGATTTTTTTTTTATAAAAGGTGATGTTAGTACAACAGCTGATTGTTTCTTCTTTTGTTAATCTGGTAAATGAAAATTGCAGCAAAGGCAAGTGACGAGATATTTTGTTCACAAACCATCAATTAATGGGTTCCGTCTTTCTACTTTCCGTTATTAAGACATTGCCATCACTTCATCTGAATTCCCTTGGTTCAAAAGCAATAATCAAATTGAACTGTTTTGTAAATTAATCTATACGTCCGCCATGATGCAATGAAATTATTAAGAAACTGATTACACCATGATCATGCTCTATAAATTTGTTATCAAAAATTTTCATAAAGGCTTCCAATTTCGAAAACAATATTTTGGTATAACAGATACATAGTATAAGCAGTGAGATTTTTATTTAATTTTATACTTTAAGCCGAAATCGTGTCATATCATAAAAAAAGGTATTAGTCGTATCTAAAACATTATAAAAATAGCATTAACATTTTTTAAATGCATTATTTTAATCACTTTGTAGCTTCTTGTTGTTCGAAGACCGGGTATTTTTCCATCACTTGAGACCATTTTACCTTTCCAGTAGAAAGATCTTTAACCACATCGATAACTTCATCAATTCCAAGACGCACCTGCTTAAGAGAATCGCGATCTCGTAATGTCACAGAATGTGGCTCCGTAAGTGTGTCAAAATCAATGGTAATTCCGAAGGGAATGGCGATTTCATCGGTACGTGCATAACGGCGACCAATGGATCCACTTGAATCGTCCACTTTATGTGAAAGTTCGGCCTTGGTTAACGCAGTTGATAGCTGACGAATGAATGGATTGAATTCCGCATTGTTTGACAATGGTAGTATAGAGCATTTGAGAGGTGCCACCACCGAGGGCAAAGTGAAATAGCAACGCTGTTCATCCCCATCACGACATTTGAAATTTTGTTCGAGCAATGCATACATAATTCGACCAATACCGAACGAAGGCTCAATTACGCTGGGTGTGATTTCCTCAACATGTACGGTTTTGGTGCTATGTTTTACGGAGATAGTAGCAGACGTTAATTTGAATTCGCCTCCATTACATATGTTGAGTACAAATTCTTGTTTATCTTTCAAAGTTTGCTCAACTTCGTTGATTTCGCTTAACGATAGTTTAGCCAGCGCATCGGTAATAGATTTTGCATCCTTTTTAAATGTTTTTCCTAACGTTTGCTTGTTGGGCACAATTTCAGATACCTCCACAGTTTTTGGTTCAGGCAAGCGTTTTTCGGCGACTAATCTAACCCCAGTGGCTTGGGTATGCTGACCTAAATCGTAGGCAGACCGATCAGCGCAACCGACACATTCAACCCAGCCATAGCTCGTAAGACACTCCGCATCCCAACAGTCACAAGCATAATGTGCCATTTCATTATTCATATGTTGACGAAAGCGTAGGCATTCGGGTTTTATTCCGATTGTTAAAAGGAATTGGTGAATTCTAGTCATATAATATGCGAGCGTCTCGTTTGCCACTAAGCTATTTCTTACAGCTTCCCCAATTGTTATTTGTTGTGCTGATTTTCCATCCATTTGATTGCATGCCGAGTAAAGAGTCAAACGAGTATCTGCTATACTTTGAAATTTGGGATGATCTTTTAGGGTAGGATCACAAAAGTGTTCAATTTCAGCCATTGTAAACTCCCGTACGCGTATCAGTCCGGAACGTGGTGATATTTCATTACGGAATGAATTACCAATTTGACCAACAGCGAAAGGTAGCTTACCTTGGTTGAACTCAAGTAAACGCTTGAAGTTGACGAAAATTCCTTGCGCTGTTTCTGGACGCAAGAATCCCTTGACTAGACCAGTGGGTCCAATTTGAGTGGCAAACATTAAATTGAACTCAATCGGTTCAGTTAAGTCGTTACCAGTAAGTGGCGATTTTATATTATACTTTGAAAGCACATCAGACATCTCCTGCTTATTCATACCGTCAAGTTTTATAACAATATCTTCACACTCAGCTTTTAATTCAGCTGTTGCGGTTTTCTCCTTTGATAATTTCTCCAAAGCGTTTTTAATCAAATGATCGAGCCGAAAACACTCCCCTGACTTTACATCTTTCACCATTAAATCAGCAAAACGATCTACATGCCCTGACGCTTTTAGCACCGGTTCTGGTGTTAAAATTGAGCAATCCACTTCAAGCATTTGCTCTTCTAACACAAAAAATTGACGCCATAATGAGAGTATGTTTGATTTCAGAGCACAACCCATTGGACCAAAATCATATTGGCCAGTGATACCTCCGTAAATTGCAAAACTTTGATCGTAGAAGAAACGTCGCTTAAGTAAGTCCTCCATTTTGGAGCGGTCGAAAGTGACGACGCTAGGAGTAAGCTCCAGTTCACGATCTTCCAACAACTTCTTGCGACCTTTTAACTCAGCAACAGCACGTTTGATGTCAATTTCAGTTGCGCCTTTCACTTTCAGTTCGCGCACCAGATTTCCCTGTTCCAACACTGCAGCACGCAATGGTGCTAATTTGGCCTCAATCTCGGGATTACTCATTATGTCGGTAAAGCGTAACCTAACTTTTCGTTTATTTTTCTTGGTGCCCCAATTAGATTTTGCAGTATCTTCTTTTGACGTGGCAGTTGACGCTGCTGGTTCCGAATTGCACTTATCGACACGGTCAGTTGTGATGTACTTAACGCTGAATGCTGCTTTGCTGGCAAAGTTGAAAATGCAATCGCTAATGCAACTGCTCGTATTCGGTATGAAAGTTCGCTGACGGTGTTTCCACAATACTGCTGTAGCGGAGCGGAGTGGCTCGAACGCTTTGATTACCTGTAATGACATTAATAATATCTTCACTTAATACACCATTTTAATTCATTTTTACATCAGACAATTTTTTGCCATGACCCACCGTTTTTGTGAAAGGATATTACACGCGTGTAGTGCTCCAATCGGCATATACGTTTTCAAAAAATTTTCCGACCATGGTTGCCACATTAGTGGGTTTTAATCGAAACTGTTGTTTTTATTACAGTCAGATCCAATTGGTTTCTAGTGTGGTGAAATTAGACAAAAACTCTTGACATAAGAAGCGAAAGGCGATGTAATATATGTTCTTTGGCTAAAACTTCTAAACTTCCAATTCCAGATGCATATTCCAATTTCAGAAGCATATTTTTTATGCAATACATTTTATTAATCGCTTACTAGCTGTCCTTCTCCATTAAAGCAAATGTGAAAATTTTCCAGCAGTAAAAAGTCACAAATTTGTACAGCAGAATTGGAAAAATGTTTTCACCATATACATTTTTTTTAACTATAGAACTATTCTCTCGCTTGGCAGAAGCCCAACATCAACTATGTAGGTAGATTTGATTATGCTGGATTTTATTAGCTGTTTCCTTAACCTCGCTGGAGAGCAGTAATTGACATTAGAATCTGCATTGATCCAATTTGCATTTGGTGTGGTGAAATAAGCTATCAATTTTTGACACCGGAAACGAAACATCAGCACTTTGCAAGGTTAGTAGATGTAGATTACAGTCGATTCGAGTAATCTATACGTATATTACTTTTAATTTCGTTTTTGTTTTTTTTTTGTTTAGACGCGTCTTGTTGGGCTCTAATGGGCTAATTTGACGTGCAATAAATTCTCGCGGTAAGGGCTTGCATACAAATTTATTTTCGGGACAGTGGCAACAATAATGTTTGTGTTCTTTCACGTCCATTTTCTTTCAGTTATGCTTTTTGCTCCCTCCCTGTTTCGTTCAAAAATATTCCAGTTTATCAGTTTCTTTGCCTCTTATTATACGCGCATTCTGTTTTGCCAATTATTTCCAAAAAAAATTTCATTAAAAAATTAATAAAATTATTTATATATGTGTACAAAAAATTGTTAAATTAGTTTCAATTAGCTGAGAATGAAGTATTAAATAAAAAAGTTAAATTAAGTGCGAAAATTAAGTTCAAGAGCGTTCGACGCTCCCAGCGTTGTCGATGAAAAGTCAACATCTGCAATGCAGCGGCAGGGAAGCTGTTAGAGACGCTTGGTATAAAATATACCTACACATAACATTAATTAAATCCTTGTTTTTGGTTTTGTTGTCGTCAATTGCTAACACAAATTGAAAATATTTATTTGTCTTGCTTTTTTCTTTTCAGCTTGTAAATGATGTCAGTGTGCTAATTTGCACTTGCTTGCCGTTGTTAGTTTCGTGTTGTGGCCAAAATACTTTGTTAGTAATCTTTGCTTTGAGTTTATCTTGCTTGGATTCTTCTTTACACTTTAAACGCAATTTGTTTTTGCATTGGTGATGAATCAAAAGTTAGACTTACTCACGCATTTTAATTAACACAATTTAAGGAAGCGAATATCTTTTGAAAAACGTGTTCAACAACTTGACCGATCTTAAGAACAGTTTTACGTTTCATAAAGGTAAGTTTATCTCACAGAAAATTTAAAGATTTTTATAATAGTTAACTAAATTTTATTGAAATCTTTTGTGTCGAAATAAATATGTAGGTATGTATGTATGTATGGCTTAATTTGGGTTTCAAAACATTCATTCTGTTCCTTGAGATTGTTGAAGCCCCATTAGTAAACTATCAACGGATCGAGTGGTCCCTTAAGATTTGCCATCGGGATTATTCAAATAAGTGTTTCGACGTTCCCCTGATAGCTGTGACAATCGGAGTTATCTAAGGGCATGAACTGTCACCTCAGCGACATTCTCCAAAATTTTACAGAATATGTTTAATACTTTCACAACAACAAGGTGATTGAGATTGAAGTAGAGGTCTGCTGAAAAAGTGGACATTCATATTTATCGTTAACTAGGAAAAAAAAACCATAAAATAAAATATTGATATTTTTAATTCTTATTTATATTTAAATTAGAACACAAATTTTAGTAGGGAAGCCTTAATTAAATTATTAATTGTAGGTGCATTAGTAAGTTGTATCATCATCTGGATATGTAAGAAAATTCAAAGGATGAGTAATTTCCGAAATATTCACCACAAATTCGTTTGTTCCATTAACGACAGTTAAATGAAAATTCTTTATTTATTTATTTTTAGGAACCGCATAATAGCGCTTTTTTATATTATTTCACCATTTTTGGTAGGCATTAATTCGTAACTACAAAATGGATTTTTTTTTAAATTTACAATACTCTTCTGAAAGCCAAACTAACTTTTATTAAATGCAAAAAAAAAGCAAATAATATGTAACGATTTGCGTTGATCTCGTTTTTTAATTTTTGTTTAATCTGTTTTGGTATTTTTTCCATATAGCGTATGAGTGCATAGTTTTTTTATTATGGCGGGCTCGGTATACGATTTCGATAGAACTGCTGATATGAATTGTGGGTTGCTCGATAAGTTATATTCAATTCAAAACAGAATATGAAATGCAAGTTGTGAAATTGGGGTTATCCCTTTTGAATAAAAAAATCTTTAAAAAAAGCGTTTATTGCTTTTGATTTTGCTGATATTGTTCTCTTTATCTCAACTTTACACTATATTTTCTCTCACTGCAAGTATTTACTTGGAAAGATATTAAAACAATTTAAGATAAAGATACAAAATTTACATTATGTATGTATGTACGAATATGTCGAGCAACAAGAGAAATCTGTTACCTAATGCTTTTTAATTATTTGGCGGTATGTTGAATATCTGTAATAAAAATTTAGAGAGTAGCTGAATTAATTTCTGGATTCGTTAAAAAGTTCAATCAACTAAGCAAAAAAGTGAATCGTGTAAGTTCCTAGTATATTTTAAGCGGTTGTGGTACCTAAACAATTGTATTTATACTAACAACAACAAAACTATAAGTGACAAGAGATTTTGCTGAACCACTCCCCTTGTGTTCTCTTTTAGGAGAAGCGGTAAACGATTTTGGTGCAGAGCTCCATAAAAATACACAAAGACTCGGGAGATAAAATGAATTGAGCGCAATTAGAAACAAGATAAAACTTTATTCATACTTTTATTCTAACGAATGCACAAAACACAAATAAACCATCGATGCCCACATGCACCTAAAATATGAAACGGTAGGGACCAGTAAAACCAAAAACTACCAATTTACGCGGGCTTGAGAATTGAAAATTTTGTTAAACGCCTCAATAAAAAAAAATATGGCTGCCACTACCAGAAATAATCCGAATGAAGAAAATGCCGAGAGCGGGGGGAGTGGTACACGCGCCAACACTAGCAATAACAATAACAACAATAACAGTTGTAACAACAACAACAATGACAATAGTAAAAGCCAAAACAAAGCAGTCATGGATGAGGCGGATATCAAATTGAAAAGGCAAAAGCTGGAACAGCGCAAACAGGAACTAGAGCGAGTACTAAGCGAAAAGAATTGGCTGTTGCAGCAAATACAAAAGCAAGAGACGCAAATAGTGAATGGCAACTATGAATACTTGAATGCCAATGAAATATTCACAATGTTGGCGCGACAATATAAAAAGGAATATGGCGGTAGTGTTGGCAGCGATGCTGGTAGTACTGCGATTTTACGGCGCAAAACAATAAGCGGTAGTTGTAAGGAGAATCAGCCAAACCACAACAACAATGGCAATAACAATCGACAATCAGAGATTTCAAATCGCTCATCGGAGTACGACAATTATCCTGGTGGCAATTCAAGTATTGGCGACTCCAATACGTCCGGGCTAAATGTTGGCGCTGCACAACAACAACTAACCAAGAGTCAATCATTAAAGAAACGCAGCACCAACACACCGACCGCGACAACGGTGGCCAACTTCCAGTATTTACAAGCACAACAGAGACAGCAACAGTTGCTCCAGCAGCAGATGCTACAAAATCATATGCAATATACGGCTTTGGTGCAACATCAGCACTATCATCATCAGCAACAGCAGTTGCATCCACACACAATGCATGAGGAACACCAGCAGCACCAACAGATCCAGCAGCATCCACCACAACAGCAGTACAAGCAACAAATTTCACCTTCACATTCGCAATCACGCCACTATCCAGCTGATACAATTTCATTGTACTCGGTTAATTCAGCGAGTGTCGCCACTTTGCGACAACAACATATCTCACCACAGCAGCAACCGATTGTGGTGCAATGCGACCGTTACTATCTATCGCCAACGCATCAGAGCTATAATGATGGTGGGTTTATCAAGTCCAGTCAAAATGTTAAAAAGTATATTTCACCACAGCCATCGCCAACACATCACGGTGTTGCAACAACACAAACGCTTCAACATTCACACCAAACACTTCCCTACCCACAAGATTTGCTAATGCCTAGCGGAGTAACGCTCGAACAGAAGTTTCAGCATCACCAACAACAACAACAACAACAACAACAATCGCATCAACAACAACAGTTTTTGACATTACAGCAACTGCAACCACATATTTTATTGCATCAGCCGCAACACACTACAAGCAGGCAGTTAGATGCCATTTCCCTGGCCCCTTCCTACATATCGCTTGAGGTGGACAGCGCAGCGGCGCATAATCAGCGTTGGCGTTCTCAAAGCAATCTGCCACCCGTCTCGCCACACAAAGGACTGGTGTACAATTCAAGTCAAATTGCGGCTGACACAAAGTCACATTCGAGCGATATGTTGTCAAGTAATGCCTACTATAATACATCTGCTGCGCTACCGGCGGCAGCAATAAAATCTTTGACAAAGCCACTCGATGAAATATCCATATCTTCACTGAACAGCGAAACTCAAAAATCCAAACCACCCAAACCCAAACAGTGGTTGGAGTCCTCTTTGGATGGTCCTGTAATGCGTCAGACACCCACAAGTGGCATTGTAAGCGGTGCGCATGCGCAAGATATATTTCAAAATGCCGCCGCAAACTCATCACGACCACCAACAAATAAAATACATACCGCTGCGTCCACGTTAGCTGGTGCTGGGGCGTGCGGACCACGTGAACGCGGAAAACTCTCATCTCAATCAATGTCTGGCGCACCACGTCATTACTCCATGTCGGCGGCCTCGCACAAACACCCATATTCACACACAAAGTTGCTGCAGGATGATGATGGACGCTACGCCAAGCTAAGCCAGTCTACATCTTATCTCAATAGTAGAGAGTCTCCGTCGATATCGGCTGCATACGCACTGGATGGCAGCACAAACAGCACCACCATCGAACTGCCAACACCGACATCGACAATGGCTTTTAAGTACTTGCCGCCGAAACCTGGTAGCGCTACAAATGCTGCCTCTCGATTGACACCACCACCACCTCCGCGGCCACCACCGATTGGTGAAAAAACGATGGTAGCATGTGCAGGTGTTGCCGCAATACCTAGTGCTTTGTCTCCAACCGATATACGAATTGAATCGCCGAAAAATATGACAGTCGTAAAACCAGCCACGTTCCGTCCATATCAGGAGGAGACCAAACCTTTTGAAATGTCAGATTTTTATAAATATTCTACAAAGTTTCGGCAGAAAGAGTCCTCTGCTTCGAATGTAGAACACTAAAGAGGATAAGTGGGGAGGAAGCATTACGTAAAGCAAGCATGCATCACATTTTACACGACTTCACATTTTATACACACACACACACACATACATACATATATATATATATATATTTTAAAGCAATCAATTTAGTTAGGTACTTTTAATTTCATATAAAAGCAAAGTAAAAAGCCTTTTCGAGCTTGGAACTGGGAGCCTCACCAAATAAAAAGTTGCGGGTTTTCCAAAGAATTATAATTTTTCTTATGTTTTAAGACTTCAAAATATTTCAAAAAAAAAACTTTTAAAGGTTTACGTGAGCTGGACCAAATAAAAAACATCTAAAAAACCTTTGAAGATGAAATAGTGTAGGCTTAAAACTTCTGTTAAAAATTTTGAAAAATTTTCAATGGAATCTTAATAATGACATTTTTGAAACTGTTTCTGACGGTTTTTGAAAGATTAATTTAAAAAAAACTTGAATAACTCAGTCAAAGCTTGAACGTTTTGAACTTAAAAATATAATTCAAAAGACATTTTCTAACCTTTTGCGCATAGACCCATTCACATTCCACTTTTTGTTTGACGATATCAAAAATTTTAATTAAAAATAATAATTTCAATATATATATTTATGCATACCTCTTGAGCTTTACTCTTCTATCATCTGAGGTGACTATTTTGCACAAATATTAAAAAAAACGTTTTTTTTTATCGAAAAACTCCATTTTTTCCATTTGTTTCAATTTAAAAAAAAATATATTGTATATTTTTATTAAGAAAACTCCATTGCTAGAGGTATTTTTCAAATCGGTCAAGCTCACGTAAATATTAATATTTTTCAGAAATATTTTGACGGTAGTATTAAAATATAATAAATATTATAATTTCGTTGGAAAAAGAGTACCGATTTTTTGTTTGTATTGGGAGTGATGTACCCTAATGTACGTATGTATGTACATACATACATAATTAGGTTGTTAACATTTGTATTGCTTAAAAATTTGTGACATATATGCATAACGGATATTTATCCCAGTCATTATAGTTAAAGTAGATGTGCTGGAAAATACGTAGAACTCATTATGAAGAAATTAAAGATGCCTTAATATATACATACATAGATATACCTACTATATATACTACATACATATAAGAAGCTTTACTTGATACCAGATAATAAAATGTGACTATACCCAACGAAACTTTTTGATAAAAAGACTAATTAATAAAAACTAACTTTGGATAAGACACTTTTTCAATTACTATATACTAATTATTTTTTTGCACGAAAATCTCACGAGAATTGTTCGTAAATATTGTGAATATTACATTTTTTTATTGACTTGAAATGATGAAGATTAATGCCTTTGATATTAAATTAAATATCATTAGAACTGTTTTAACTAAATTGTTTATTCTATGCAACGTCTGTGCGCTGACCATTGCCAAATTGTTATAAATTTTTATAGACAATATACATACATACTATATACTATTTTGTACTAAATAAAATTATTAAATTAAGCAAATATAAGGAATGGAGACAGATGTACATGCATATATCTATATATATATATAATGTAAACTGTAGTTATTGTGAATATTGACAAACATAATATATAAATAAAAAATTAATACGGAGATATAAATTTGAAATGATCTGAATTACCTTCACAGTTCCTAAGGTTTGGAATTTCTTTGTAATGAAATGTTTACCTTTTGTACTCCAAATTGTAAATAATGTTGAACTATATTTACTATCTTGATACATGCAAATCGCGATGATAGATAGATAATTTCAGAAGTTAAAAGCCATTCCAAGATACCTTCTTTTCTGCCTTCTCTTTTCATTTAATTTTTGTAAGGAATGCCACAAACTGCAGGCCTGCTTTCGTTACCCATTGAAAAGCTTCCATAAGAGCGTTTTGTTTTTGTGAAACTACTTCTTTATTCATAAAGAATAATTATTCTTTTATTTCTGAATCATAAATAGAATAGAAAGACCTCCCTAAATCGTCTTCTGCGATATTCATACGAGCTCACCCTTGTCTGCGAAACTTATGCCACTCTTAATTCTTGCGGTGTTCGTTATATATCCATTGGAAATTATAAGGTTTGGGTTACTCTTCGGTCGAAGGTATTAATATCGCATACTGAGCGATGAAGACGGGTTTCTCTGTTTTTACCCTGGAGTACCTTGCAGTTGAACTCTAAGAATAATTTAGTCCTACGTTATGGGGAGTGGGAGACAAGTTGGTGATAAATTTTCCAAAAGTTCAACAAAATGTCATAAAATTCACAAAAAATACTTCGTGTAAATTTTTTCCCTCATTTGAACAAAGTTTGAAACTTGGATTTAAACGGGTTTTTTGTAGAATGAGAAAAAAAAAATTTGTTAAATTAAATTAAATTAAACAAAAAAAAACAGCCTACACGGTTGTTCAAAAAAGGAATAAGCCTACCAAATGGACCAAATATATCAAGTTTTATGAGTCGCGTGGAACACAGTATCAGATTTGTTTTTCTTTTTTATGAAGCGTGAGTAATTTTTGACTACAATTACCCCACTGTGCGTTGCCGTTAAGACTTCCATCGTAGTGGTTTCTCAACGCCCCCTTTTTTCCCCACAAGAAATTCGAGTGTAAATTGATGCTTCCTCAAACGAATCCACCAGCAACTCCAGCTGAAAACGGGAGGAAAAAACATAAGCAACACGCATCATGTCGCGCCCAACAAACACAGTGAACTATTTTTAGTCATTGAACTGCTCGTAAAACGAACAGAACACATGCACTCTCACCGCGTATGCGGAAATGGGAGCGCCGCCATCTATGATATTACCAAGTACGCTCCCCATTGTGGATAGATTTCATAAGCGAAAGGCAGGCATGCAATGTATAGACCGCATATTTTTGGGTGTTAAAAAAATGTTCCATGTTCTTAAACAAAAAACAAATTCTCCAAAGCGGTGTGTAGCTCCGAGCTGTTATGATGCACCCACTACCCGCTTAGCGGTTTGGCTGTCAAATAATTTGAATAGAATTTTAAAATTTCAGGCACATTGTACGAATACAAATCATTTGAAATATTTCGAAAAAAAACTACTTTCGAGAGAGCACAAATTAGAACTTTTGTTCAAGTTTGCTGCTTTACGTTTCGCCTCAATAGTTCACTCGACGCTTGTTGGCATTGGTCGACAATCGAAGTGAATCTGTGGCCGCGATAAAGAATCAATACCTAGCCTTTTTGATGGCAGTTGGCGTGTGTTTTTGTGTGCGTTCGTATCGGGTCGCGTGCGAGTGTTTTGATTTGATTGGCAACGAAAATTAATTAATACACTGGGTCGGGTCGGTCATGGTGCATTAAGAGCTTAAGATGCTGCAATAATTGATAACCCAGACGATAATAATTTTGTGTTTTTGTGTGTGTAGTTTTTCATAAGTTCTAAAACTTTTCCTTTTCGCTACGTTTTGTTGCGTGCGGATTTATGTAAACGTTTGAACTTAACCTGTAAGATATCCAGCGTTGTGAACATTTTTATTTTCAATTATTGAAAAGATCTATGTTTTACAGACAGTTGAATGGGGAAGTTCTAATATTTTGGCATTTTCAAACAATATACAATTTACAGAGCTTAGTAGGGGTAATTTTGAAGGGGCCATATCCTCAACAAAAATTTCTCCAGCTTACATCTAAATATCTGCAGTGCCATACATTCAAATGGACGGGTGATATTGTATTTCACAGGGGGTATTCACAGTGCGGTGCATATGCCTTTGTATTATGTGTTTGTGATGTATGCATGTACAATGGAAATCATAAATATATAATACAAAGGCCATATCCAAAAAATCCGAATATCCTATTTTTTAGAAATATTTTCATTTAGAAATTTCTGACAATTTGTGTTTTTTTTTTTACAAAAACACATTTCAACCACAAATACTTAATATAACGGCATATACAACGAATCCTGAATACGCCTAATGTTTTTCCAGCTAAGTTTGTTTCGCTAATATTTCATAAAAATTTTTTTCATTTTGTAACATATAAAGAAAAATTCCAAACATTCAACGAAATTGGAAAAAAAGCTCACAAAATTTCGTCAAAATCTCAAATTTTATAGTAAGATGTTTTTTTAGAAATCTATTTTTACCCGAAATTTCGCCTTGAAAATGTATTGGAAGTTATAATAAATTTGTCAAAATTAGAAAACCTCAAAAATCTTTCAAGTTTTTTCAAATTTGGTGCAGTATCGAAAAATTTCGGGGGAAATTCAGTTTAAGTGCTACAATTGTTAATTAAGAAAAAAATACAATAAAAATAAAATAAAATAAACCTTATTATTATTATTATTTTTTTTAACAACCGTTTTTTGGAAAATGTCTCGAATATCTCGAAAACTCGAATTTTATTGAAATAAAACGATTGGCGATAAATAAAGAAATTTCATGAACTCACGTTCGCCAATTGTTAGCAATTTTATAAATCGATTTTTTTTTTATTTTATCAAGAAGCATTATTTGGCAGTTCAAGTTTTGACGTGAAATTTTTCAAGTTTTTTAAATTTTCAAATAATGTTTTAAAATTTTTTGTTAGAAATTCCAATTTTTTTTTGGATTAATGAACAAACTTTATTTTTATAAAAACTTTATGAAAATATTTTAGGTAGAAAATGTTGTCAATATTGCAAAAACAAAACTCTGAACCATTTTCACAGTGGGGAGCTTAAAGGAGGACACAGTGATTTTCTTACAATGTTCGCTATATTTTTCATGCAGAATTTTATTTCGTTATTTTATTTAATATCGTTCATTGTCTAACGAAAGGCATAAAAGCTGAAATTGCATTTTAGAAATTTTGTACAAAATGTATTAAAATTCAACAAATTTTTATCAAAATTTCAAATTTGATGAAAAATTGTGGAATTTTAATATATTTTCTACATGAGGTAGTACACATACATACATATGCACGCTCGCTCCAAAAAAAAAAATGCACATTCATAAATAAACACAAAAATATCTAGAAGATGTCAATGAACATGTCAATGTTGCATATTGAAATTTTCCTTTCTTGAACAGACACCATGTAGTAAATTGGGCTGTCTCAGCCTTGCGAGCCATTTGTGTTAGTACTCGTACTAATCGCTAGTTATTTCTCAAAGAATGTTTTCAGCTACATGTCTTTAATTTTGCAAATATTTTAGTTGATGAAATTCTAACATTTTAAAGTTAAGCTCAAAAGAAAAATTACCAAAATTTCCAAACAAAAGATTACGCCGAATGCGAGCTGGTACTATTTGTTAGCATACATACAATTTTGGTATGTCTCTGAAAATAAAATATTTTTAGATATTTCATAAGAAAAAAAATTAAAAAGTTTTGTAAAAAAAAACTAGTCATAAAATTTCGAAAATGCAATACAAAATTGTTTTTTTTTACATGTAGGTGAATAAAACAAAAATCAAATCAGCTGCTCTTATGCCATCACCTTCTATAAATTCGCCTTGTTTTTAAATTTAAAATTTCATGACTTTATATTTTATTACACATTATGACACATTGTTACTTCCACAAGTTTCATTTTTTATTCAGGATAAAATTAAAATTATAAATTTTCTTGAAAATTTATATGATAAGTTTCTCAACGATATATAGTGCGTTTCATAACTATATCGCGAGTTATGAGTTATTCACTTTTTAATATTTAATTTTAGGTATTCTTTTTATAAAAATATACACCGTTCTAAAGGGTAGTTAAATTTTAAGGGCCGATGTTGATTTTGAATAAAACACAAATTATTTTGGAAATTATTGTAATTTCTTTTTATTATGAAAATATGGTGTGGTTCAAATATGTATGGAACAAAATATCGGCCAAATGTCCGCCGCGACCTCGGCGGCATACCTCCATCCGATGGTCCAAATTTTCGATGACGCTCAGGCATAATTGAGGTTCTATGCCGTTAATGAGCCGAATTATCTCATCCTTTAGCTCTTGAGAATTGTTGCTGGCTTATCGACGTACACCTTTTCTTTCAAATAACTCCAAAGAAAGTAGTCCAACGGTGTCAAATCACATGATCTTGGTGGCCAATTGACATCGCCACCACGTGAGATAACACGGCCATTGAATTTGTTGCGCAAAAGAGCCATTATTTCATTCGCTGTGTGGCAAGTGGCACCATCCTGTTGAAACCACATATCGTCCACATCCGTATGTTCCAATTCGGGCCATAAAAAGTTCGCTATCATCTCACGACAGCGAACACTATTCACAGTAACTGCCTGACCGGCCTCATTTTGGAAAAAATACGGCCCGAATCCACTGAGGTGAAAATGTGCCTCATCACTGAAGATGATTTTCTTCGAAAATGCACGATATGCATTTTGATTTGAACGCCCATTTTCATAATAAGCCTGAATAACTTTAAAACGTTGCTCGATTGTGTATCTTTCTATGTTCAAATTGAGTTAGTCTGAAATTGAGAAATGTCAAATGAAATGCAGAAAAAAACTTGACGTTTAGGTGTGGTTCACATTCAACATCGGCCCCTTAAAATTTAACCACCCTTTACAACAAAAAAAAAATCCTTTAAATCAAGTTTCAAGCTTCGTGCGATTTTTAAAACTAATCAATATTTGGGTGAGATATAGTTTGGAAATATGCCATTTAGTACATCAGAATTTTTAGAAATAATTGGAGTTTATAGTTGTTTAGTACATTCAATTTTAGTACAATGATTTGATTTTTAGGCTATAGTTATGAAATGCAGTATATCCGCGAAAAAACGTAAAGGATTTTTTTTAATTTTCTAAATTTGGATCAAATTGAATTGAGAATATGGTTTATAGAGATATCTCGTCTTCAGCGGCACCCATATTTTTAAATGAATTTTAAATCAAATTTGAAGATCATGATGAAGCCAAATATTTGAAAAAATTATCTTGCTTATCCTTCAGTTTCGATCGAAATTATGGCAATCTGATCTAATACGTATTTTCAATAACCACATAAGTATAATTTTTGGTTTTTCAAACATATTCAAAATACCCAACCGCCCACTTAGTTTGCTCGTAAGTTGTTCGCTTAAATAAATGAATATCGGGTGCTCGCGCACTTGGACAACTTACTTCAAAAGCCGAAATGCTCCCCATTCACCTGCCACATAGAATCAGCCAAAATAAAAGTATAGATATGTATCTATTCCTAGCGATTTTATAGGTAATTGTGTCTACCCACCGCATCCATATCTATTCGTTCGTTGAAAGGCGTGTATGGTGTATAACATAAACAGCGATTAAAATAAATATTTGAAGAACACATTCATTAAATGGCCACGATGTACTTTTTCTGTTTATTGTGGCCGCACTTGTGAATCGATCAACTGTGGGATCTTGGTGTGGTTTAATGATGCACCTTGTGGATGCTGTTAAAAAAAAAATTAAAATTATAAGTAGTCGAAAAATAGTGTGAGAGACAGAGAGAGAGAAAGAAAGAGAAAGAGAATGAAATGAGAGTTAAAAAGACTGCAGTGCACTTCATAAGTTCAAAATTTTAACAGCGATGGATCTTTTTTCACTCTACGATTGGGTATGTACGACAAATATAAAATATATGATCGCAAAATGCTATTAAAAATATATTTTTGCAGTTCTTATATTCACTAATCTTGCTATGTTATATGTTGGTGTTTTCTCATTCTCTAGTCCGCGGTAATAACGCGAAGATAATAAATATAACATTTTCAAAACAGCTACCGAATTGAACAAGACATATTATAATTTTAGAATTCTGAAATAAAAACTTGCAAATTTTTTACATCGCAAAATTTTTCCAGTGGCATACCTAACGAAAACTACGTACATATGTATATACAGTGCTGGAGAAAAGTATTGGCACAGCATTTACATTTTATATTATTCACAATGTTTTTCATGCTAAAACTTTACGCTAATTTTTTTTATCAAAATATGGTTCATATTACAAGAAAAACCATGGAAGTCCAAATTTCACATTTCGTACAAAATTCAGCAAATTAAAAAAAAATTAAACATTTTATTTCGAAATTTCAAAAAAAAAATGTGAGGTATGCTTTATTTATTTTTTAACAGGTGGCAACGATTTTTCAAAAAATTTCGGAAATCTAGCTTTATTAAACTAAAGATTTTTTATTTAATTTTTTTTTTCAGAAGGAAATTTTTAAACATTACATTTGTAGTGGATTTCGGTTCTTTTAAATTTTTTTACTTAAAATATTTTTTTTATTTTTTGTCAAAAAAGTTTTTATAAAAGAAAAATTTAAAAAATACAAAAAAAGAAACGATTGAAAAATCCGCTACAAATTTAATATTTGAAAATTTATTTTTGATAGCAAAAAAAAATTGGTTTTAAATAAAAAATCTTTGGCTTAGTAAATGTTTTGAGAAGAGGTTGCCACCTGTTTAAAAATGGATTAAGTTAAATTAAATTTAAAAATATGAGTGTTTTAAAAAAACTAAATTTCAAAAACTTTTTGTGGAAGGGTTGCCACCTATTTAATACAAATTAAAATTGTAACAGGAAGCTTTATATCGCAAATACCTTTGGAGACGGTTGGCGCTTGCTAAAAAAGATTTATTTATATGGTAAGCTAACAGAAATTCCACTAAAATGATGTCAAACGAAAAAGTTTAAGGAAGCTTTATTCGAAAAATATATTTGTGGAGGATTGCCATTTGTTAAAAAAATGTATCTTCAACTAAATTTATTATACAAATAAAGCTTTGCCATACTGGTTTAAACTGATAGAACGTTAGGGAAACTTAGTATCGCAAAAATGTTGAGGCGCTGCCAACTGTTTGAAAATTAAATACAAATTTGTCAACAATCGGCAAAGTAGATATTTTTAGATAGTAAAAAATTATAAACAAAAAATAAAAATGAGTTTAAAGTTATTACTTTTGGTTGCATTATATATTGCCGAATGTCGTGCTTGTTATACCTGATATTTTGGTAAATTGTGCGAAAGACCTTCGTGCGTTCCTTGTTTTTTTTTTTTTAAATAAACAAATACTGTAGAGAT
Organism: Anomoia purmunda; assembly: GCA_951828415.1. NCBI lineage: Eukaryota > Metazoa > Arthropoda > Insecta > Diptera > Tephritidae > Anomoia > Anomoia purmunda. The sequence continues at coordinate 105,974,042 of OX639996.1, read as the reverse complement.
TTTATGTACATAATATTTTATTTGTTTGTTGAAACGTGCGTTATCTTACACGCCATTGCGCCTTTCTCACATACATAAATATCTACAAATCCACTAAATACTCTGCGCTCCCAGTACGAGTATAGCCTCCCATACGTTCCACAAGTTGATTATAAATATGCAAACGGTGCACGGAACCGCTTGGAACCGTTGGCTGTGCTATAGCTGTGGCTGTGGCTGCCTCAATAGCGCTGCTATCGCTACAACAGACAGCGCAACGCTTATAGCTAAACGCTGACAACAAAGTCAAGAAGTCAATATGACAAACTAATATATGTATTTACAACAATACATACGTACAATACATACAAAACATGCATATGTGTGTATACAGATGTAAATGCTCCACTGTAATACAACGCTTCCTCCTAGCACATTTTCCGCGCCGTTACCCAATACAACCCAATGCTTCTCGGAGCGCTCGCTCAACCAAATACATATCTGCTTGCCGCTGTCACGCTGCTTCGATACTTTCTTCATCCACTTGCAAAATTTCGTTGTTCGCCCTAGACAAGTTTGGGGCTTCCACGATGCGGCAGTATAGTTTATGAGGTTGCTGCTGCTATTGCTGCTGATGCCGTTGACGATGTCGATGCCAAAGTTAGTGGCGCTGAATGGGTGCAATTCGTGTGTTTATTTTTAATAAAACGTTCGCTTTCGACGGTCGCATTAGCTGATGGTGGTCGTTGGTGCGTTCGCTTATCATGTACATAGATATGTACGGATAGTACCTACTGGTGACGTGACGTGACGACGATGAACGGAATTGCAATTGATTACGAAAACTAAAAACTGAATTGATAAAAACGCAATTCGCCAAAGGAAGCAATTAAATTGAAGTTAATTAAAAAGAAAATTGTGCTTATTATATTTTATTAACTTGGGTGCGTTTTCTTGAACAATTAATTAATTGAGGAAATTATCGCGCTCGAGTGGAACTGAGGGCACGAATAAGAAAGTCTTAAAAAGTTATAAATGATGTAAAAGAATATACCCAGACAGCGTTCGTAATACAAAAATGCCAAAACTACATGTGAGTGGTTGATTGAAATGTAGATAATAAATATGTTATATGTAAACATTCTTAATTCTGATTTTTTTTGAAAGTGCTAGTGCCTGATGATGAGATGACTTGAGATTATTTTATGCAAAAAGTATTTTTATTTTTATCGTTCTTTATTTGACTACTTTATTTGAAAAAAAAAAACCTTTGAAGCACCGCTTGCTACAAGCTGTTCATGTAGTTTTTATCGATATACAATTTTTCAACAACAAAAAAGTAGACACTAAACACATATTTTTCGATTATAATCAATTGTATTTTTTGTAATGGTTTTTTAAAAAACAGACTTGCACAACTTCCTTTATAGTGACTCAAAAAATTTACCTCATGCTGATTTTTTTTTTATAATATTCGCAATGTTTTTCATGATAATTTTGATTCGTTAATTTTTATAAAACTTTATTTCGAAATGAAACAATCAGAAATTCAAACTTTGTACAAAATTTATAAAGATAAAAAAAAAATAAAAAAATATTTAATTCGAATTTTTGGGTGTACAGTTGTGGCTAAAAATTGCGGTTAATTTTTGACCATGTTTTGGAAAGTCTTGTCTTATGCTCTTTTATGAATTCCCGTTGATTAATTTTTTTTTTTTTTACCGACAGTCGTGCACATTTTCTGCTATATAAAATGCATGGATTAAGTGAAAAAAAGTTTCTAGGTCCATAATTTGAAAAAATTTCAAAAATCAACAACCTTTTCAGATATTTATGCTAAAATTAAAAGAGCTATGAAACTGCATACCAACAAGTTTTTAAAAAATACGAATTCAAAAGTTTGAAATTTTAATGAATTTTGCTGATTTTTTTTTTTTTTGAAATTCTAATTTAAATGCCTTTTGTGATATTACGAACGTAACTTTTTTTTACAAATAATTAGCGAAACAAACTGTCATGAAAAACAAAAAATCAATGTGGTCAATTATTTGAATCACTGTATATCCACATATCTATGCAAATACATTTATAGAACCCCCCCCCCCCCCCCCCCCCCCCCCCCCTCCGCCCCCCCTTGAGCTTCAATTCTTGAACTGATTTGATTTTGTATGCGTTTATACGAAATTTTTTACATAAAATTCGCTTGATTTCTCTGAACGGTTTTGTATACGCTGATTTGGCTCATTCTGAACTGAAACGCTGACGGATGCGATATTTTAGGTGCTTGGGCCGGCGCGTTGTCTTGGATTGATTAACTTTAGCGTAAAAATGCTGAATGCCATGAGACAGCCGAAAATCCGAGTAGGCACTTTTAAAGTTCAATCAGTGGCTTAGATTTTCGGCAGTACTTTTTAATAATTTACTTTAAGGCAAATATGAGCCGGGGTCTGGTAGAAATAAATGTTCGGGGAATCAGAGAAAGACGAATACGTGGAGAAGAATTTAATGTTGCCGACGGTCCCGGAAAAATTTTGGATTTAGCAAGCAATTTGTTGTTAAGGTAATCGTAAAGCGTAAGATTTTCGTCACCCAAGGAAATTTTGCTCTGAACAATACGTGAAATACTCTATTCGATTACTCCATTATTTTTTTTTTATACATTTCATGCCTATATTGAATTAATTCACAGAGTGAGATATAAGTTTGTTTTGTTCAAATGAAAGATTTATTTATTATTAAAATGGAGTATAGATTTTGATACCCCTAAGTGTAAATAAGTGTATCTTTCAATACCTTTCAACTAACTGTATTTATGAGGTTTTCGTTTCACAAAAATTCATGACTGATGAGCACGAAAATGTCCGCGCTTGTCTGGTTTTGATGACTGTCACACAAAAAAGAAATGATATAGTTGTCTCCCGTTGATGTTTCCTCAAAATGTAGATAATAAAATTTTAATTCTCTTTAGAGCTCGAAAATCTATCTTTGTTTTGAGATGAAGTACTACGTATTTCGATTTAGTTTCGAAAAGTTTGCAATTTTTTTGTGCAAATCCTGTTCGGGAAATTTCTCTTTGCTCTAAAATACCTTCATAAAGAGTAATTTTGAAATTTGGAAACTTTTTCAATCTTTGTGTATTCAGCTCACAATTTTTAACGTGGTATATAGCCCATTTCATAATTATAACGCCGCCACTTATATACATATGTACAAATTTTGACTATTTCTTTTTATTTATTTGTTTTAAAATAAAAATATCACTCATTTTACAACAAAAACTGCTTAAATCCTGTTTTCAAACATTCTCGAAATGTGGAAAAAATTCTATTAATTCTCATCAAAATTTCACATTTTTTAATCAAAAAAAAAAAAAAAATTGTTTATGCCATTTTATAGCCTATTGAATTTTAGTATAATAAAGTGCAGGTTTCAAGTGACTATAAATTACCGTTGATTTTTAACAATTTTTTTTTGCTGACGCTCTAACCCAAATTCTTCCATATATAGTTTACCAAAATTGTGCGAGAAAATTTATTGCTTTCATTTTCACAATCCTCACTTTTACCAAATACCCAAGTCGTTGCCTGTTATTTTTGCAGTTACCATGGATTCAAATGTCGTTTATATCGCTTCTTGCAGCCCTCAAGGGGGAGTGCTTTTGAGTTGGCGGCAGATAACAAGTTCAAGGACGTTCGTTAGCGTAGTTATGCGTTGCCTTCTCTATTATCCTAATCTACTCGTTTATTACTTACATACATATGTATGTATTCAAAACTTACGAATTTGTAACACACTTTCGTAAATTCACAGTGGCGCCAAAAGCTTATTTCTATTTAGTTTACTTTCAATGAATTGAATGTGACAAAAAAATGACACACACATTTCACACTTTTGCTACAACGAATTGCATGAGAAGGTAAAATAAAAATAAAAAACAATTTTGAAAAGTGAAAAATTACATCAACAAAAGAACAAATACGCACACTGAGTGAGCTAATGCAGTTGGCTAGCAAATCGCTTTTACTTTTTTTTTGAAAATAAGAAGAGCTAAAAAATATTTTTTTTTTTGGCATGCTTGGCTTTTTGACTTTACACGCTCTACTCATCCAAACGATAAGTTGTTTTCATTTATTTTTTAATTTTATTTTTGATCGCGTTCTAATAAATTTAATTCCTATTAATCTTATTTTTTTTTTTGTGAGTGGCACAAGTGCAGATAATTCTTAAACATATAATCGTACCTACAGACATACATATATATAAATATTTATGTATGTAAATGTATAACCACAGATATTTTTATTGAGCAATGCACTTGCTTGCCTGCAGTTGTCTAATTGTGACAATGCGGTGCTCTTGTTAGGTGACATCATTTCTGAGCGCTTACAAATAGCTGTAAAAGATTTGGATGCTGACATTTTGGGGTCATGTATGAAAGTTGTTCATTTTATTATATTTCTAGGTAGCATTGATTATGTCTTATATTTTTTAGTGTAAAAGCGTAAACAGGTTGCATCGAAGCCAAGTGCGCTTTGTTTTTAGGTGGGAGAGTGATTACAAAAATAGTACCTAGCAAAATGTACTAACAATTTTTAACAATTTTCCCCTTTATTATTTAACTTTAATTATTTTTTATAAATTTATAGTTAATACTATAACAAAAATCATATAAGTCAGAGTTTGAAAACTTTCAAGAAAAATTGTCATCAAAAATTTTCAACTTTTTAATTCAAATTTTTAGCAAATTTTCGAGTATGCAATTTTGTATAGCCCATTAAATTTTTCTATAATGAAGAGCCGAGTGTTTAGCTTGTGCGCGCTTCATTCGATGGGTCCTTGCTTCATCGCAAATTGTAGAAGAAGTTCAGTCCGACAACAAGCTATGTGATTTAAGTACCAAATTATTATTGAAGTGCAAGTTTCCAGTAACAAAAAAAAAATTGTTAAAAAAAAAATTCAATGAACTACACAACTTTTTGCTCGAAAATTTTCTAAAAATTCGGATAAAAAGGTAAAATTTTTTTTTTCAAATTTATTTGAATTTATATAGATTTTCTAAAAAATTTAAACTTTGGTCTATATGGTTTTGCTCAAGAAAAAAATTGTAATTAAATTGCTCATATTATCGGGAAGGTTTTAAACTCGATTTAATGGGTTTTATTATAGAATTCACATTATGAAAAAAAATAAAATGAAACAAGCAAAGACATATGCGGTGAAAAAAAATAAACAATTTATAAGAATTATGTTTAATTTTCTATATTTTTATAAGTTTTCAAGAAAGCTTGAACCTTCGACTTACATGGTTTTTGTTATAGAATTCACAATAAAAAAATAGAAATTTTAATTAAATAAAGAAGACAAATTCGTTGAAACAGTTACAAAATTTTCATATTTTTATAAATTTTTTAGTGAGTTTTTGTTAGAGAATTCGCAGTACTAAGAAAAAAGAAAAAAAAATTACATATGAACACGAATTCAGATGAAAAATTTAAAAACTTGGTAGAAATTTATATTTTTTATTTTCGTATTTTTTATAAATTTTCTACAAAGTATCAAATTTTGACTTGCATAGTTTTTGTTATAGAATTCACCAGATTAAAAATATTTAAATAAGGAAAGACAAATTTTTCAAAACATTTTTCTACTATTTTTGTAAATACAACTATAGATAGGGTGACGCAGAGCCGCGCACAAATATAGCGTAATTTGGAGTCAAAATTTCATCTTTAACCTTTGCTGCATTATGCCCTCCCGCCGAGTTTCAATCGTTTTAAAATAAATTTCAATCAATCAATTCAATTTTAAAGTTTCGCTCTGATAGCTGCACGTTGCAATTAAATAAATTCATATTACAATCGAAAAATTCCAAAATGTCATGTGTTGCTAGTATCTGATAGATACTTAAAGCAATTATGCAACTTCAAAGTGATTCTATTATATAAAAATGAACATCATCGGTAGTAGGTGTTAGTTCAAAATGTATCCCTCTGATCGCATGCCATCAGTCATTCAACATATCACTCAGCCGCAGTCTGTAGGTAACTAAAATTTGGCTAAAAATAAATAATGTAAATATATGAAACGAATTTATGGCACATGAGGTATTTTTCATATTTCAAACGCTTCAGTTTGCTAATCATAATTCCAAAAATCTTTGCATATACCACACATTTCTTTACTGGAAATAATATTTTTAAATTTATTTTCAAGTGATTCAAGTTGCTCTATTTACTTACTTAGCTAGTGGCGGCGGCACAGCTGTGTTTCGTCAATTGCTCAAAAGAAAAAATAGGAAATATTGTTTAACAAGTTTTTTTTTTTTTTTAGAATGCAGACGGAATAGTATAAACTGAAATATTGTGCATAGTAAAATTGGAAATTTGGTTATTCCTGCATTTATGCAACTAATTTTTTGTAGTATTTTTTGTTTGTTTTTAATTATGAGATTAATATAAAATGGATGCCAAATCAGGTCAATTTCATTAAAATGTGTTTGCTTTCAATTGCTTGCATTATTACTTGCCTTGAGTGCGCTCTAAAATTCTTTGGCATTACTACACTTTTTATTGCTGATTTGCGGTATGGAATAATTGTATTTGCATTTACACACAAAACGTTTGCAATTGCGAAAATACAATTCATAGTCGGACAAATTAGTTTTCCGCAGAAAGTTAATTAAAATGGATGTAATAAGTGCAAAAAGGCAGAGCTCAATTAGTTTTCAGTAGTAAATGCAAACTGGCTGCATCTTAGAAGTCTTCTCAGGTTACGGAAGCACAGTATATTGAAATACAGGAAAGAGGGGGGGAAATCAAAATATTAATTATAATTCTTTACACTGTGATGTTTTCTGATACCAATTTCTAACCAAAGTAATTTTAATGCAATTAACACCTTCGTTCACAAAAATAGTAGCAAAATGTCAAAATGTCAAATTGACAAATTTTTAAAATTTTGTTTTTGACTATTTTTTATAAAAATGTAGTTAATTCTACAAAAACTCTGTTAGTGGAATTTTTAAAATTTCTAGGAAATTTATTAAAATTCGACAATTTTTTTTTGTAAAAGTTGTTTTTTAAATTATTAAAACGAAAAACCTTAGCTCAGAAATATTGCGAAAAAAATTGGAATATGCATGGATGTATTTGCAAAGAAATATGAAGGGTGATAAAATACCTTTCAAATTATACCTAGTCTTAATCGGTCAAGTTTTGGGTGAGTTATGAAAAAAGTCTAATTATGATTCCGTAAAATTTTTTTTTTTTAATATTTCTATGCAGACCTTTTGAGACTTCTTGAGATGATATTTTTGAAAAATATAAAAAAAAGTCCATTTTTTAAGTTATTTTCAAATCGGTTCAGATCAATTTCAATTATTATGATTCCATTTAAATTGAAAAAATCTTTAAACAGACGGTTTAAGCTTAAACTTTTCTACCATTTGAAAAATATAAAAAAATCTATTAAAAAAGATAAAAAATGTTTAATATAAAAATATATAATTAATATATTTATTTTACAATAAATTTTATAACTCTAATGGGAAAACAGAACCGATTTTTGGTAGGGAGTGATGGACCTTACTCTACATAAATATAACCTAAATTTATTTCACATCAATTTTAAATGAGGATTAGGGTGATCCTTAAAAAATCAAATGAACTATTTTCCAGTCTCACTCCCTCAATCGGTAAAAACACAATCACAAGTATTACAAATATATTTTGGCCCGATTGAAGGTCGCGCAGGGGTCAAAGTTGATATTGTCCTATGAAGACTCAAAGGGTTAAAATTAATATGTGATATGTATTAATTAAAAAAAAAATATTTCTAATTTTTTGAGTCCCTATAGAGGCATCTGAACTCATCTGAACCCTATCGGACACACCTTAACCATCTCCTATCGTGATCAAAATTTATGTGTGAGATGAACTATAGACATATCGACTTAGGAATTGAAGTTTAGGAAATCTACTGTGAAAGGACCACCCTAATATATGTACATATACAACAATCATTCATTAGTTCGTGCGATTATCCAATAATATATTTTCTTTTTATTTTTCTATTTTTATGCAGATAACATCCCTGCTGCGGCCGCGTGGTCATTTAAAGCCGATCGAAAATAACCGATCATCACCTACGGCTGCAGTAACTGATGAAACGATTGGGACCACAGCAGCAGCAGCTCAACAATTTGATTTATCAAAGCCACCGACAAAGGACATAGAATTCATACCAACATTAGATTTTGTTATACATGAACCCATTGCTACAGAGCTTGACGTGCAGCATGTTACCGATATACTTTCCCAACTCGAAGTTGAAGTGTACAATAATAATGCTAGAAATAATGCTGAAAACGTTGACGATGCAGATAGCGATAATCACTCCGCACACACGTATATAATTGAGAGTAGATGTAGTACAGAAATAAACACCAGTAGCAGCACAAATACTGAGGAATTACTGCGACAAGAGATCATCCATTGTAGCCACACAGATACTTCTTCAGTGGAATCTTCTCTGATCTATGAGCCAACTAGTTCGATATCCATTGAAATGGATAATTTAGGAAAGAGCGCTGCAACAACAGCCACAACGGCTACAAGTACGACGACGCCAACGACAACCGATGAAGTGCTTGAGACGACAGCCACCTCATCTCGTAAGAATAGTAACCCAAGTGCCATCACTTCAATCACAACAGCCAGCAGTGGTGAACAAAGTATAGAGGAAGAAATTGAAGAGGCCATTGAAATTAGTGAAGAAGATGTACCAGATTTATTGGCTGCACGTTCGTTGGAGGTATCTGAAGCAGCAGACTATATAGAACCAATTTTAGCAAAGAAAGAAAAATCTAAATCACTCGAGCTCCACGGCGTGGAAATGTCCGATGCAGGCAGTTTGGCGCAGTCAATGAAGAATGTGCACAGAGGAAGTGCGGACAGAAAAAATTCTAGTGAAGAAGACGAACATTTCAAGATTGATGACGATCAATTGTCTGGTGGAAAATTAGCGCAGCACTTTGTGTTGGATGAGGAGGAAGATGATGAAGATTTTGATGGAAGTCTACCGTTAACAAAAGCACAAGTGCACTCAAGACATGAAACGTCTAGTGATGCCAGTGTTGAACTCAGCAAGCATGCGACAGACTCAGCCGAGGTTGATTTTGAAGATTTGGATGTAAGTTTACCGCTGGAAAAGGCGGTGGTACATTCGCGACATGATGAAAAGCTGATGGGCAGCCTTGAAGCGGAACCACGGGAGGCGAGTCTAAGCAACGAGAGTACAGCAAATGATGTCTCAGAACTGGTGGAAGAACCAAGACAGGAGGAGGACTCGCTTAAAAGTGAAGAATTGGTCATGCCCGTCACAGACGGCACATTGGCGCACAAATCGAATGATGATGCGACAAATAAGTCGTTGAGTAAATCTTTGATATCCGATGAACTAAAAGGTAGTGAAGCTGTGAGAAAAGTTGAAATTGACCAGAGTTTCCAAGAGCTTGATAGCCGCTTAATAGGAGCTTCACCGGAACACAGCGAAAAAGACCACTCAATTGAAGAGATTGTGGAATATAATCAAAGTTTAGAATACACCTTCGATGACCGAAATTTAAGTTCTCTAAACCCAAGTTTTATTATACACAATGAATCGTTAGTGAATCGTCTGCTGGCAGACACACTGGAAGAAGAACAAGTAAAAGATGCGAGTGCGAACTTAACAAAACTGGATGCTAGTGCTGTGAAAGCTAAAAGCCTTGATGCAACACGCATTATCACCGACTTGGATGCTGGTGACACAGAAACAAAGTCGCCAGAAAGGAGCATTGAACGCATAGATATGGAAATTCAGCAGAAAAATATCTTGAAAAGAGCCAAGGATGCCAACTTAGTAGAGACTGAAATGCCAGCATTCTCTCAGCTGGGGAAGAACGTACAAAAAGTGCCATTACAGCAAGGAAATTTTGTGGAAACGAAACTTGCACTTATCTCAGAAACAGTAACATTGCAGGGAATGGCCAATGTTGAAGTGGAGACTTTGGAGGCGGTTGTTGAGCATGTGGAAGACAACGAAACGACGGCGTTTGACTCATATGTTGCCACTAATGAGTTACGTCATATGTTACAGGGTTTACTTGGCGTTAATAATCAGGCTACAAGTGTTTCACCGGAACTGGAAGCCAAAGTCAATGATGGTGATGATGGTGATGATGACGACGATGACACGTCATTGGAACATATGAAATTACGTATACTAGCTATGAAGCATCAAAGTAAAGATCAACAAACGAATGTTTCACTCAATGAAGTAGCTGCTGGAAATGCAAGTGTCATTGGGGACCAACTAATCGTTAAATCAATGGAGCGTGTGCCTGTAAGTGAGTACGCAAAAGATGTACTCGAAGATATTACCGAAGAGAGCGAGCGAAATTCGCTATCAACAGCTGAAGAGCATCGTTCATTGTCTTTGGAACATTCGGTGACAGCCATGAATGAAAATGAGGAAGACCAAACATTACATGCCGAAGTGGATGTGCAAATGGCGGATTTGGCCACTAATTCGAGTAGTATAGTGAGTTTGAATATGCTGCAAATGCTGGAAAACAAAGTGTCGGAATTGCAGCATATGGTGGCGGGTAAGGATGCTTGTCTGGCAGAGCTTAATTTGCAGTTAGAAACAGCACAGAGACGCGAATCGAGTGGCGCATATTCTGTAGAACAATTGGGATCCGGTCGAGATACGAATAGTTCGCTTGTGACAAGCTCAACGGAGTATCGCACATTACATGAAGAATTCGGTGGACCGGTAAGTCAAAGCTAGAGAAGGACCAAACTTCGGCTTCGGCTATGTTCGGCCACCTAAGTTCGGTTCGGCTTCGGCCAAAAAACAAAAGCTGTGTACTTTGATCGAACATTTGTGAATTATTATTATAATTTTTTTTGCGTTTTAAAAAAATTGTGACATAATTGAATAATTTTGGAAAATTTGCTTTAAACTATCAGGTCTGCTTCTCCACCGAGTGCGTCTAGTACGGGAACATTATTCATCAAAATAATTTATATATAATCAATGTTTAAGATTGTAAACTTTTCAATCAATAAAAAAAATCTGAGTCTTATTTTTTTGCTCAGAAATTTAAATTATGCATCGAGTAATACTTAAAAAAAAATCGTTTTTCGAGTACTTTTTTCGCTCTAAAATAGTGATTATTTTGTGAATTGCTATTTCTGATTACAAATAATATTTTTGTTTTATCAAAAAGAAACATAATTTTTTGAGTTATATTTTTTTTTGATCGAAAGTAAAATTCATTACTTGGGCATTATTTTATTTATCTGAAATAAAAATTAATTTTCGAGTTATATTTTTTTTGTGGTCATAAATACTTCTAAAATGCTCTCGTGAGCATATTTTTACTTTCGATGAAAAAAACATAACTTAAAAAATAAAATAAAAATAAAAAAAAACTCAGTTCAAAAAATTATGTTAATTTTTGAACAAAAAAGTAAAACTCCCAAAGTAATGAATATTTTTAATAAAAAATTAACAGTTCGCAAAATAATCAATATTTCATAGTTAAAAAACAGCACTCGAAAAACGAGTATCTTTGATGAACAAAATATAACTCGAGCATTAAAAACATAATTTTTTTTATTGTTATTTCTACAAAAATATACCAAAATTGGCCGAAGTTAGATTCGGTTCGACTTCGTCCCTAAAAATCATTATTCGGTCGGTATCTAGTAATAGTCGTGCTTTAAAGTTTTATATACTAAATTGATCACTGAAATATTTACAGAACATGGATATTTACATGGTATTATTGAAGCGGGATGAAATAATAGCACAACTGACTGATTCGCTCCAACAATCGATAAATGTGCGCGACCAGCTGCAAAACGACAGTGAAAAACTTACCAATGAGGTGCAATTGCTTCGCAAGCAACTTTCCGATGCATTGGATACACTCCGTCGACCGACTTGGCCACGCACCGATATGGATAGCAATTGCGGCCAACGTATTTCTCAAATATCAATGGAACTAATAAGCGAGAGCGATGATGATGTAGAACGTAATTTCTACACAGATAACGAGGATAAATATTCACGGAACTCACGTGAACGCCAACTGTCAGTGCCACGTCAAACGACGGAAATGTATGGTGGTGGTGGTGGTGGTGATTTGGAGGCATTGGAGTGGACTCAAACGCCGTTCAACAAGCAAATTGAACAGTTCCAAAAATATCTTAGCCCGAATGAGGTGCGACTTTTCTTTATGGTTCAAAAGAAATTCGACAATTATCTGAGTCAAGAGCTGGAAAAATGCAGAATAAAGTTCGAATTAGAGCAAAAGGATATTATTGAACAGCTTGAAGCGGAGAAACTACGACAAGACGATGAAATGAAGAAGCTGGTGGCGTTGCGAGAGGAACAGGACGTTAAACATGCTAAAGAAGTAGAAGAGCTGCGTAAATATTTTGAGACCAAATGTGCAGAGTTGGAGAAACAGTGAGTGTTTTTGTACCCAATAAAAAGCGTATAACTTTTTCCCCATGCTAACAATATCAATTCTACAGATTTTCGGATGATGTTTTTTCGCAAAAATCGCAACATCACACCGGCGACACATCGTCATCTGAGGGTTCGGACCAAGAGCAAATGCCCGAGGAAATTGCTCCAGCGTCTACTACAACACGCTTGAAGGAGATCTCGCCACGCAAACGTACGCGAGCGGAACTTTTGCTTAGCCCTAGCCACCGTCAAATTACGCCTTGTGTTGATGCCTTCAATGATGTTGTCAATGTAAGGAATTTCAAATATGAATTGCTTCAGTTTTTTAAGGTTCTTTTCTTCCTCTCATAAATATGTCGTAGAACTCCATGGAAGTTGCAGAGTTGAAAAGTTTTTATCAACAAAAGATTCACGAAATACAGCGCACAAATGAGGAGAAACTGCGAAAAGTTAGTGAGAAATTGAAGTATTATGAAAGCCGCTATCCGGATGATGAATTTATGGTGAGCAATTTATTTTATTTGTCTGCGTGTCTAGGCAACATAAATCTATCTATTGATACTTATGGATTTTTGCGTGCTAAAAAAAAGTATATATATTTCTTGAAAAAAACGCAGTACACTAATGGTGCATCCTCATGCAAAGCGTTTTGGCATTAGCTTCGTTTTGATAGGGGAGTGTGAGTTGCGCGAGTGTCATCTTTTCGTCAATTCAAATTTGTGTTCTGAAAATCCATTATATAATAGCATACAAATTTCGATTAACTGTATTTGATTTCATTTGCTTGCTCAAAAAGATGAACGTTAAAAAATTTTTCGTGTTGTATCTTATAAATTCATCAAATATTTAACTCAGCTCTCGAAGAATCAACGCTCCGCAAGAGTTTTAGATAGACAGGCCTTAATGTATCTAGAAATACTTAAAGGAGCATTCTATAAATGTATTCTTAGGAATAGTTTTTCGAATCTTCTTTAACTGGTAAACTAAATTTAAACACCCAATCCTTCGGGTTAAACTTAGTTTAACAAATTCACCATAGTTAAACTCGCATTGTAAAACTGACCCTTACGGCCTGTGCGAAGTGATAAAAAAATACTATGGGAAGGAAATTTTTGACAAATATGAGGTGAATAAAAATTTGCGGGGCTAGGGAAAAATTTGACAACAAGCATAACTCAGAAGAAGAAAGTATTAATGCGTTTTTTATTCTAATATGCTGTAACGTCTAATAAATGCATGGATTTTCCATATAATTGCTGTATTTTATTACTGGCTTAACTCTTTTCGGCCGCATCAAAGCAACTGCCGAACATTTCCAGCGTAACTACGTTTACTATTTTTTGCTAATAATTTTTTATAAAAGTATTTATTCACTATACAGCATTAACCATATAAATCAAAGCTTAGAGCAACGTACAAAATTTACAAAAACTGAAAATGCGCTTTGGTTTTTGATAGTTTTTTTTGTTTGCTGGCGGTAATTCCGTACGAAAAAATATTAATTTTTATATGGAAGAAAATGCACTATCACTATTGTTAAAAATGAATGAAAGATTCTGGCCATTTGAAATTTAGACGACATTTTAATGGAATTGAATAGGCTAAAATTTTTGTAAATTTTGTCCAAGATTTGGAACTTTGATGTCATATAATGAAACATACTGTTATAAGAAATTATTAAAAATAAATTAATAAATGTAAGCGGCAAACAGTATTATATTGCATTTTGGTGCTCAAGATATGACCACCACTCAAGGTATTTATATTCAACCAAATGGTATTTTATTTCCAATTTTTGTGCGCGTTGTAGGGTGAAAATCGCGGCCTTTTTAAGGTTTACTGGTTTACTGGTTTGACACATAATGTTTGTTGTGTTCTAATATATATTTTTTCGATTAGAAATAATATTGTTCCTTGGTTTTTAAAACAAACAAAATAAAACAGAAAAAAGCCCGTTTGTAATTTTTTTTTATTGTATACCCTGGGCAAAATTTTAAGTTGGGACACTCCGGGTGATAACACGCTACACACTCGGCTACAGCGGCCGTTCAATTAACTATATAAGAAAATTGCAACAACAAATATAAATGACACAGGTGATTTCTTGATCCCGAGTGCAAATTATGTCTTTTTTTTGCGTCCCTCGCGGATTAAATAGCTCAAATCGAAACTCAAAACTCGTACAGTGATTTCTGTTTTAAATATACAAAATGCCTTTCATGAATTTTTTTTATTAATCTTTTATAAAATTATAATTCAAAAAATTTCAATATTGAAATTTGTAAAAATTACGAATATTTAATAACCTTTGAAAAATATTCAAAATTTTTGTTTTCTTACAACTTTTAGAGGTTTTTTTTTTAATTTTTGTAAATTTAAAACTTTTAGTTTTTATGGTTTATGTTATATATTGAACTATATTTTTATAAAAAATCAATAAAAAAAAATATCATGAAAGAGAAAGTTCCAAGTAACTTTCTCTAGAATTGATTAGGCTATAAAACTGCATATACGAAAAATTTCTAAAAATTCAGGTTGAAAAATTCTTATTGGCAATTTCATAATAATTTGTGGAGTCTTTAATTTACATATTTACTTAGAATTGACTATATTTTTGTAAAAAAAAAAATTTATGAATAAAAAAATTCATGAAAACATTTGAAGTCACTGTAAAAGTTTCGCTTTGAACTACTGTATATTTAAAATATATTTTTTTTAATTATGCTGGAATTCTTGAAGATATACTTTTCAACATCTATTCTACATCCTGAGTCCATTTGAGTGTGTCATATCATTGCATTTTGAATACTAATAATTTATATACTTTAAGTACATATTTAAAAGAAAAATACGTTTATATTAGACAGCTTTGAATTATTGTAATCTTTGTCTATGTATGTATATAAATAATATAATTTTAAAATAAGTACTAATTATAAATAAAATATTTACTTATTTATTAACGCTAACCGCATGTCTTTCTTGCATCCTTTTTTTGTGCCTTAATCCCATCATTCGAATACATCCATTTGTACATATCAATCAACACGCCACGCAACACTCACATAAAAACAAAACAATTGACCATCTCATATGCAGTCGACCAATAAAACAACTGCTTCGTCGTCTGGTACTAAAAATATCGTAAACGATAAAATGATGCCCATTAATACAACGAGCAACTCAAATGTCTCAAATGCTAGCCAAGTGAATCAACATAAAAACAATATCGTCCATCAGGAGTCAGTATCATTGCAAATACGCGATTACAATACATCTATGATTATCTGCGATCGCGATGAATTTAATTTACACAACGAATCAGAAGTCATACCAAAGATAATCGAGGAGTATGAGAAGCGTTTGCAAGAACAGTTGACTTTGGCACGCGAAGATATTGCGCGCGAATTGGAACTACAGATACAGGTAAGATGCATTGGCAGAGTAGTAGTAATCGCGATGGAGTGTTTACGAATCTATTTGCGCTTGTAAACTTTATTATAATTATAAATTTTGCTTTTAAGAAATACTTTTACAAAAATCAACCAATGCTTTCATAATTATGCATGTTTATGCAGGTACAATTAGGGAATTCACAAGATGTTTTAAAGTAGCTTCATATTTATTTTTCTTGTTATGGAATTAAAATCTTACAATTATGATTTTTTGAAGTTTTATGATTTTTCGACATTGCAATACATTACGGCAGCTTGTGAATCCCCTAAATATGTAAGCATGTGCTTGTAAGACATCCTGTACTTGAAACTTAATTCTAAATCACATCACCTGTTTGTTATTTTGAAATTTATTTTCTGTGTGCTTGGTGAATCATCAGTTTGTTGATGTCATGACGGTACCCAACTATAGCAGACATCCTGTAATTTTGCTTGTGATTCATTCAGCGCCCCATGCATCCACCTTTTCCGTGTACTTATCTGCTATAATTGCTTGTTTTTTTCATTTTTATTGTGCTATTTTTTACATCGTACATATGTACATATGTATGTATGTATTTAAAGTGTAGCCAAAAAGTGCAGCGCCACTTGCGGTCATTTTATTATACAGAATTGATATGCAAAAAAATTTGTTGATGCCAGACTTCACCCAGTCACATTTGGTGTTTATTAAAATTTATTGTAACTAGTGTATATATTTTTTTGGTTTAACAATACTAAAACTTATTTATGATTATTAACCCTAAAACGGTAGACAAATACAATTTAAATTTTTGTCTTTTATTTTCGCTCGTCGCTTAATAAAAATAAAGGGAAAGAGTTTTGTTATCCTTTCCGCAAATAGTAGAAAAATTTAATAATATGTTTACAATATTTAAATTAACTTTAGCAAGAAATTCACGAAAATTTTGTAAAGTCTTTCATTTCCGGTAAAGACAAGAAGACAAAAAAACGTTTGTTTTATGAATTTCTGGTTAATAAGTTAAATGAAGGGGAGCCGAAAGGGCAGCTATCGTAAAAAATCCAGTGATTTAATAGCATTAGTAACACATTAAAAGATTATTTCCCCTTTTAAAGTACGACTGAAATTTCGCCCTATGCTCCATGTTGAATAGTAAAATCCCACGTATGATAGATGGTATAATCCAATCTACTATTTCAATGCTACCACAGGCATCATTGAATGAACTTTTGAATGGTGCACCACACAAATTTTGTGTTGTTGTCAAAAACACTCTTTTGTACTTATATATTGTTTATGTGTAAATATGTAAGTAAACACAGGGAAGGCAAAGAAAAAACATAAATACATATCGTACATACGAATTTATGGACTTCAACTCACATCACCACATTTTGTTGCCGAAACAAACACCTATGCTAGAAATTTTCCACGTGTACAAAGTTATTTTAATTTGAAAGTGAAGTGTTACTTCCTCTGTTCTGTTCTCGATATTTTCTATGCTTTATTTTTTGTTCTATTTTGGTATTCAAGTTCTTGCATGCTACTTCGTCATTTGCAGCAGTGACTGAATGTGTCACACTATTACTCTATTGGTGTAATAAACAAAGTGATTTGCTGATTTTATTTTGTCACATTTCTTTTTACCAATATGGTATACCAAAACTTTTATTTAGGGATTCACAATACATACTATATCGCAACGTGTCGTAAAGTCATAACATAATAAACGTATTAGGTAGTTTAAAATTAAATTTTGTTGCTATGATTGAGTGACAGAGAAAAAGGAATTAAAATAAAACGCCTTCAAATTTTCTAAATTTTATTTTTTTACTATACGACATCTTGTGAATCCCTTAAATTTTTTTAAGATTATGGAAAATGTGATCGCTACTTGGATTTTTTTTAAATGAAAATATAGTGCATTCCTCAACAGAAAATCGTTTATTTAAATTCAAGTTCCAAGCTTTGTTCGAAGTTTAAAAAATTTTAAAAAAATTTACTCAAAACTTAAAACTTTTATATTACATTTCTTTGGGTATATGTATGTACATTTAATTTTAATATAATAAAGTGCAAGTTTTATAAAAATATAGTTTGGTATACTATAACAAAAATTATATAAATCAAAATTTTAAACTTTTTACCAAATTTATAAAAATTGGATCAAATTCTAAAAATTTTTAAACAGAATTTTTAGAACGTTTTTGGCTAAAAAAAATTTAAAAAATCAAAGAAATTATATGACATTTCAAAAGATTTTCAAAAATTAACCACTTGAATTTTTTTACATTATTATGCTAAAATTAAAAGCGCTAAAAAACTACATACCCAAAAGTTTTCTAAAAATTCAATTTAAAAAGCTAGTTATTTTGATGAAAATATTTTAAATTTTCATAAATTGTTATTATCATAAAATTGAAAGAGCTTACCCAAAAGTTTTCTGAAAACTATTTAAAAAGTTTTGAAATTTTGGTGAAAATTTGTTGAATTTTTATAAATTGTGTACAAAGTCTGAAATTTTAATTGTTATGCTAATTATACTAGAAACTAAATTTTTATCAAAAATTACAAACAAAAAATTTAGCGGGGAAAACATGTAAATATTTTAAGCGAAATAATTTATTATTTTCGAACTTGACCTCAAAATATTATATTATTTAAAATATAATTCACAAAATATACATTGGTATGTATGTAGTTGAGCTCGTCGCCATTTCACAGAATGCATTTACAAGTATGGAGTATGCACATACATACATACATACATCCATACACACAAACA
The DNA here is from genome assembly GCA_951828415.1 of Anomoia purmunda. Taxonomy (NCBI): domain Eukaryota; kingdom Metazoa; phylum Arthropoda; class Insecta; order Diptera; family Tephritidae; genus Anomoia; species Anomoia purmunda. Next base: position 105,955,339 of record OX639996.1, on the reverse strand, counting down.
TACATTCATACATCATACATACATACAATATGCACATACATAGATGGTATGATAATATTACCACTCTTCTCAATCGATTTTCTTTCCGACAATATTTTCACGCTAATGATCATTCCAAAGATCATTACAAAAGACAATTTTTCCTCTGCTCACCACCAATTATTCAGCCTGCATATCTCTCTTTCTCAACTTCCACTCGAACTCTCTGTTATCATCCAGCCTCGATACTCTCTCTCATTTTGAGTATTACTTTTCCGTTTCTTTTCATTTCATTTCATTAATAAAAGTTTTCAAAGACTCAGCATGCAGCATCAGTATAACGTGAGTTTTGTTAGCGTGCGTTTGAAAGCGTTCGTTTAAAGTGTCTTTCGTGTGCCGTCAATATAACATATGTAGATTGTTGTATTTATATTCTTCAAAGTAATAGCGTGCAAATTCTTTGTATTTTGATCAAAATTGAGGACAACAAATCGTGTCTATGTCATTTTAAAAGACTCGAATAATAGAATCGCGCGTTATAAAAAAATACAAACATATGTATGTACATACATAGATATTAATGTATGATTTACAAATATTATTTTATTTAAATTAATATGTACAATGAAAAACAGTGATTTGCAAAAAATATAAATCAAGCTAGCAATTTTGTTGTACAATATATACATTGTAAATTTGTGTGTATATATTTAAATATATTTGTGGAAATTTGTTGGTGACAGTTCTATAAATAAAACCACGTATCGGTAGATTCGACGTTGAGTGCCGATATAGTGTGATATGTGGTGACAATTTGGCTTCCAATTGGTAATTTAAAGATATTTTATTTTATAAATTTTATATGCATAAATTTGTGTACAGGGTGGACTGAAAATCCCTGTTTTTAGAATTTTTAACGCTAATAACAAAAATAAGGTTAATTATATTCTAAATAAAAACATTGTGCGAACGATGAAAACCTTTGGTCAACATCTCAGGCTCGCTCAGGTCCATAAAAGTTCAAAGTGTTCAACATATTTTCTTACTTCGCTCGTAAATTTCATTCTCTACTAAATTATTTAGGACTAAAAGTGTCATAGATAATTTCAATGTCACAGTGAATTTAATTTCCTAAGTAAAGGTTGATTCATGAAATTATTTGCGTATAAAAGTTTCTGAGATAATTTCGATTGTAATTAAGAAAAAAGGCGGCATTTCTGCAAATTATTTGTGTATGAAATATAATTAACACATTATTTTTCAATAAATCCAAAATAAACTTTCAAAAAAATGATTTTCAGCACACCCTAATATCCATATACATTTGTACGTACATACATACATACATAAAACAAAAAACATAAGACACCGCTTTTCAACGTGAATCTAATTTTTTTGTTGTATATTTTAAACCTTGCCCCGAAAATATTTTTAGTTTATTCGGCTTTACTGCATGCATGACGTTGTATGAAAAAATACCAAGACCACAAATTAAAAAAAAAAATTAAAAAATCAATCGGAATGTTTAGCCACTTAGGACTTGCAGATTATTACGCTAAAATTAAATGATCTACAAAACTAGTACATACCAAAAGTTACACAAGCTTGAAATTTTTAGTTATTTATATGCAAGAAAAATTTAGTTTTTTAGTTTTTAATGAAAGATTGTTTCAATCTCTTTGAAATTCTTCATTTTATCAATAAATTAAAACTACTTCTATTTCTTGAAAATAGATCCAGAAAAATTATTCTGTTTCAATTAGTTTAAAATACCAGGATAAATCCCGATTACGTAAAAATATTCCGAAATATTTACGAGACTGAAATTATCACAAATATTGATACCGCTTTAATGAATTTAAATAATCAACTTTTATATTCTTGATTTAATTCAAGCAGATGTATAAAATGAAAATCTCTCAGTAATTATTCGGAATAACAAAAATGTTTTACGTTATTGTTAACTGTTACTTTGAGACTGATATTATAAAAGTCTTCATAATAATTATGAGTGAGAAAAAATTTCAATGATCGTTAACTATCACTGTGAGGTTTATATTATAAAAGTCTTCATAATAATTATGAGTGAGAAAAAATTTCAATGATCGTTAACTATCACTGTGAGGTTTATATTATAAAAGTCTTCATAGTAATTATCAGCAAGATAAGTACATTTTTTAAGTCGTCGATAACACTGCGGAACAAAATTTTGCGGTCGGAGATTTTGAAGTCGATTTTGGGTAATTTGGGGGCGCTGATTACGAAAATAATATCAGTTTTATCGAATTGGCTCTAGTTTTTCAGATAAAGACTTTTAAATAGTTCACGAAAAAACCTAATCAAAAATACCAATATGGATTTATATTATTTTATTGCGCGCCTGTATAAAAATAATACAAAAATAAAAAAAATATATATTCTTTTCATTAATTAATTTAAAAAAAATTACAAAAATTTTTTTCTGTAGGACCTCCTATGATGTTGGTCAGGACAATCCCATATTAAGTTCCAGCAGTAGTCTGCCATCATGTGGTCGTCCCATCGACCTTGGTATCTTTCTTTCATTATTTTTTATATCCTGGTGGAACCGTTCACCTTGTTCCTCACTGTAATCGCCTAGGTAGCTCGGGAATTTGTCCAAATGACTATGTAGATAATGTAATTTAATGCTCATTTTAGTTCCTAGTTTGCGAAAATTGAGAAGCATATCAGCAACTAGTTTTGTATAGTCTAGTGATTTATGATTTCCCAAAAAATTTTTGACTACATTAACAAAGCTTAGCCAGGCTTCAGATTCAATTTGTGACATATACATAGTTTAAGAATTCAGTGCCTTTTAGAAGGGTACGAATTTGAGGACCATCGAAGACTCCTGCTTTCAATTTTTCCATACTAAGGACTGGACATTTTTTGCACACATATTCGAAACAGTCACCTGTCTTATCAAGGGCTTTGATGAACTGTTTCATTAGCCCAAACTTGATGTGAAGTGGTTTAAGAATGATTTTTTCTCGGCTTGCTGTTCCTACCTCCATATTTTCTCTCACCGGCCAGTCCTTTCTAATCCAATGTTCATTTCTTGCACGACTGTCTTATAAACATACATATAAAACAGGGGTATTTAGTATACCCACTTTGTTGGCCCATTTACAAGTTGCATTTACAAGTCACGCGGTCGATAACGTGCAGCGGCTGGCAGGGACTGTTAGAGTTTTCAGGTATTTAGGCGAAGTCGTCGAATTAATGTTTAGTTGTATTAACTCACCCGACTTAACTGGCTGCCCTTGCTCTCTTGCAAGGGAAATAAAATATTAAACCAACGAACTACTTGTTTTAATAATTTATATAACAAAACTTATTGAGAAATAATTAAATTAATACAACTGAAACTGGGTCATATAATTTTTTTTCATTAATTTCTTAAGTTTCGTTTATCTCAAGAACTAGAGCCAATCCAAAAAAAGTAAAAACACAGTTCGTAAGCCTGCTACTAATGTTAATAAAAACTATTAACAAAATCATGACCGCAGGTTTTTTTTTTTTTAGATTTTTTTTACGCAGTGTAATTATTATATTTGGATTTATATGATAAAAGCATTTTTATAATAATTATGAGTGAGCAAATTTTGTTTAATTTTTCAAAGAGACTTACTATATAATTAGAGACAACATTTTTGAAGTCTTGAAACACGAAACTAGAATCAGACCATTTTTCGGGACTAGCCCGAAATATTATCTACATATGTATGTAGTCCCACAAAAGAGCCGATCTTGTCCCGAATTGGCTAGTAATTGAAAACTATATTTGGTTCTTCTTTCTGCAAATCTAATTTTAAAAAATCTAAGAAATTTCCACATTTTTGTATGGCAATAAAATAACTTGTAAAAAGTACAGTTCTATGCCAAGCATCATTCCATTGTATTTCAGTAGCAGGCATCGCCCAAATAATACTCAAAACTAGCTCCACCAAAAAACTGCTGCTAATGTCCAGCTAAAAATAAAACAGACACAGCTACCAAAGTCCAACACTTGCAACAAAAATATATTTGCAGACACTTGCAAGCGACAACTCAATTTGTTGCAATATGCTGCAAGTATACGTAAAGTTGCATGATTGTCCATGTGTGCACACATACACACACATATACTTATGCAGATAACATTTTTATGCTGCTGGTAAAAATACAATAAATCTGGCCAAAATTAATTTTAACTCTCGGAAGCTTGTGAATTTTGTAGTGAGTATTTTGCTATAGCAAACTATATTTTAATCAGTGATTCAAGGAAATATTTATGTGAAGCTTTACAGGCAATCGATCGATTAAAATCATTAATGAGGACGTAACCACACATAAATAGCAAAAACTGATAAGCAAACTAAGGCAAAATAAATTTGTACATTTGTATTTACAAATTGTATGTATTGTATGTATGTATGGATGTGTGTGTGTACATAACACTTATACAATTGCACCGCTTATTTTTTTATACTTTTTAGATGACTTGATTTGCATGCAAAAGAGCTTCATTGCTGCTGGTTGATTGATGAGCAATTCAATTAGCGCTGTAATCGCATCGCATTGACTTTAATCTCTCATAGATTTCCACTTAAAAACTTAAGCGAAATAAGAATTCTAGCGAAAGCGAATGCGTGCGTTCTGTTCCCGCGTTCTTTTGGGCCCCTATTAATTTATTTGAGTTCATTGCCAATTGCATGTCTTAATCGGAAGAAAACAATTTTGTAGTACATCGAAAATGATAATGATAATTAAAATGAAAGGAGTAGTTAGTGGCATGTTCGATGAATATCAAAATGGGGCCAAAGTGTTATTTATGTAGGGGTCTTGCTGTGCGAGATAAAACCTCTGGAGATAATATAAAGTGCCGCAAAAAAGTATTGGCACAGTAATTAATTTTAATTTTTTGATTTACTATTCACATTTCATGCTAAAACTTATTCGTAATTTTTTTTTTCCAAAATATAGCTCATCCTACATCAAAAGCCATATAAAGAAAAAATTTCAACCTTTTTTAGAAAATTCATTAAAAAAAATTCAGTACATTTTAAAATACTGTCATCAAAAATTCAAACATTTTAATTGGAATTTTTTGAAAAACCTCGGCTATGCAGTTTTAGAAAATTCATAAAAGTTCAGCAAATTTTAAAATACTGTCATCAAAATTTCAAACATTTTAATTGGAATTTTTTGAAAAACTTCGGCTTTGCAGTTTTGTAGACCATTCAATTTTAATGTAATCAAGTGAAAGTTAGATTGATTTTTGAATGAAGAAAATTTATTCTCATATGCAAGAAAATGGGTAACATTACCGGCGAAAAATATTACCAAAAATCAGCAAGAATTTTTAGCCCCTTAAAACTTGAATTTTATTATACTAAAAATGAATAGGCTACAAAACTACTTATACATACTCGAAATTTTTCAAAAAATTTTAATTACAAAGTTTAAAATTTTTTTCGGATGTTTTTTTTTTTTTAATTTTCTCAATTCTTGTGAATTTTGTTCAACTTTAAAATTTTAACCGGTTTCACCGTCTTTTTTTTTATAGAATGAGCAAAAAAAAACAAACAACTTAAAAAAAAATCATTCTGATTAAAAAGAAAACGATTTATTTTTAATTTGCTGAATATAAGGGAATTTTGTACAATTTTGATATTTCGGCTTATGTGGGGTTGTTTGCAAAAAAATAATTACAAGCAAATATTAGCACACACAAAATACTGTGCTAATATTTCCTTCCGGCACTGTATGTATATTTAAAATACGCAATGTATTCAAAATCTTAACTGGGTAGCAATTCTTTCATTCAATAACATCTCGTTTTGTCTCGACCCTGTGTTTGTTTATGTCACTGATAATGAGCTCTTAATAGAATTGAATATGATCCTTTCCAACCACATACGCAAGCATACATACACACATACATATGTACATATTTATGACTACCTGGATATGAAAACATTCGAACAAAAGGCAATGGAAATGAAAACTACACAGATAAAAAGTAACTGTAGTATTTCCTTCAGATTATCTTGCGTTGAATTGCTGAAGAGCAAGTATGAACATGCACCCATACACTAACACATTTAAAGTTATGTCTGTATGTATTTATGTTAATTTGTGGCACGTGCGAAGGAGCTGTGAAAATGTACAGGGTTTTGTTATTTTCAAGTGTTGAAGACAAAAGCCTAGGCAATGTTTTCTTATACCGCTCTGAATGTGTATGTGTATTCGTATGTGTGTGTATGTTTTTATAAATGTACATACATATGTACGCATGCAAATATTTATTTTGCCTTCACTTGCCATTGTCAACTAGCGCCGGGATTTCCTCATTGTTTTCACAAGGGAATATGTAGTGTGAAATAAAAAGACGTTTTATCCTAGACGAACACTCGGTAGCTAAAGTTAACGTACAATGATTTGTTTTTACAATATTCACAATGCTTTTCATGTAAGATATTTTTCCGTTAATTGTCCGGCCTCTCAATTTGTGGTACAAATCATGTAGTAATGAAGTAAGCGCCACTAATCCTCTTCCTGTATGACCCTCAGCATGGCATGCCCCCAAATATGTAACGCAGGCCTAGAATGATAGAATACAAGAATGCACGTTTCCTAGTAAAAATTATAGGAGTAAATTACGAGCTTCCTCATCGTAGAGCTATGCCATCGTAGAGAGAATCAAGAATAATCTAATGCATGAAGAAAAATCAGGAAGCACTGAAAAGTTAGGTTAGGTTCACTTCATTTTTATTACCATTTACTAAATAAACTCATGCCGCTCCAATAAAGTAAAAGATCATACAGAATCAATTGCAAAAACAGTGTTTTTGTAGGCAAACAAAAAAAAAAAACTGTAAACAATTCTACGATGACGTAGAAGCCAAATTGATTCTGTCGAATATGGTGAGTGTGATTGACGATCCGCGGAAGATGCAACCTTCGGGATTCTCTCGCCCTTGCATGCATTATTATTATTATTATTATTCCTTCACCGCTCTGCTTGACTCTTTGTGTGTTTTGATGACTTGCTATGCACGACACTTCCAGTCATCCCTAAATTGCGGCGTCAAGCGTCAACGAACTGTCAAAACTGTTCATGCATCAATATTTTCCAACTGGGATATCCTCAACCCACGTACATATGTACATATTTACTTATGTATATTGGTAGTTTATGTATTTGATCTCATACCATGAAAATTTGCGACGTGCTCCAATCGCATTTACATTTCGTTTGAATATGAAAATTGAACGTTTGCCAAAAAATACTACACTTTCGGCCAAAGTTCACTCTTCTGCTGTTGGTTTTAACATATTGAGGAAGCAAGCCTTTTTAGAATTAATAAAAAGCATATGAATATTTAATTAGTCCTGAATGTATTTAAAACTTAAAAATTGTATGACCATGAAAACCGACCACATTAATTTTTTTTTCAAGTCAAACAAAATTTTTATTCATTTCAAATTTACACTAACATTCGAAAATATTTTTTTAAAACTACATACCGATTTTTTTTTTTAATTCATATAAAAAATATAATTTTTAATGAAAACTTGTAAAACTGTATCGTTTATTTATTTGCACGGTTTGAACCAGGGACCGTGACTGTTGCTGAATGTTTTTTTTTTTCAAAAGTGTTTATAAAATTTTAAACCGAAGAAATAAACCTTTAAATTTATTTTTGATTAAAAAAATTTCAGTCAAAAAATAACAATTAATTGCTGACTTTTTTGAAAAACAGTAAAAAATTTAAATCATGAAATTAACATTCCTTGACTAACAAGCATCAGGTTAATATATGTATATAAATGTTGAAAAGGCAAATTCACTCTGATTCACTTTTTGAATTGAAGTTTAAAAAAATTACCACTATTTTGGAACCTTTGTATGAATAAATGAATGAGTTATCAAAACAGATTGAACACGAAAAACATTGTGAATATTGTGTGCGCATACTTTTGTCACCAACTGTACTATATCAATAAAATACAAATATTTGTAGCGTACTCTTGGTAGAAGCACTCATCACTCCTTTTAATGTTTTTATGTTCTCTTCGTTTGTGGGCCACTTTTGTTTTATCATCTGTTGTTGTCTATCACCTACTCCTCCTAAATATAAATTTATCTTGGATACACATTTTTAATATACACACATACATAAGTATATACATACATATGCATGTATTTAAATGGTATATTATTCCAAGCTCCCACACTTGAACTTCTTGAAACCAAATGGTAATTTAACGGACGCTTTAATATTTTCGGTATGTAACGTCGCTCATCTTCCATTTAAATACGCATACATATCTATATACATACATACATACATATATTGTGTGCATAAAAACTTTAATTTGATTTATGTTTGGCCGTTAGAAGTCTATTATTTTGGTCACAAATGCTTGTTGCTTTGTTAAGATATTCCCAAACACAACCACATTTGCATTCATCACTTTATTGAGCCAATTATTGGTTAATTTAGGTTTATTTTAAATTGAAATTCACAGCATTGAAAAATATGTGATATTATTTTTTAGTGTAAATACATACATATATTGTATGAGTGTATGTATAGTATATGTACATATGTGTATTTTTTCTTTGACCTCACATACATACATACATATGTATGCACATTGGTTTCATTTGTAACGAATACGAGTAGCTTTCACAGCTTCCATTTCGTTACATACATCGGTATTCAAAAAAGAGTCAATCACTACTTTCCTCTTCTCATAATCAGGTGTTAGCCATATTTTATGAGAGGTTTGTCTTAAAAAAAAATTCTCACAAAAATCATTTGGCGTTCGGTGTCGGCATAAAACTGCAGGTCCCTCAATTTATATTACAAAATAAAAGCGCACACCACAAATTGTAGTAGAAGTTCGGCCAAACATCAAGCTATGATGTATGCGCCAAATTTTTATTTTATATATTATTATTTAAATATAACGAAATTTTGTTAGGGAAGAAGAATTCTGAAGTATAGTAAACGCTTACTCAACGTGTACCATCTCAGTGTACGGAAATATGGAATGTGAAAAAGTCTTCATCTAAAAGATGCTTCAGTCTCCCATCGCTGGCTCCAATAAAACTAACTTCGCTTATTTTAGTTAATTGTACTGAATGCAATAATGAAGTACTTAAATTATTTGTTATTAACTTATTAAAAAAAAAAAAAAAATACAAATCAATATATGTACTATAAAAAAAAAGTATTTAACCAAGCTTTAAACTTTGTGTAAGTTTTAATAAAATTCGACATAAAGTAAGTTTAAATGTCCACTTTTTTAAACTAAAATTAAATAGGCTATAAAACTGCTTAGCCGAAAATTAAAAAAAAAATTATGTGTTGTGAATATAGTATATACATAAACGACATTACACCGATGCATAAAATGTTCGCTTATTCAAATTGAAGGCGATGAATGAATACTCAATCATTTCAACGAGGTGTCTTCACATCCTTTTCTACATTTTCTCTTTCATTAAGCAATGTTGCTCAATCTCTTCACCGCGTCTTTGATTAAATATTATAGAATATTCATTTGTCTTAAAGACTTGCCTTATTGGCTTATCTTGTCCTCTTCCAGAAGCTTTTCGCTTGTCCGCACAAAATAAGACTATGCTAATCTAAATACGCTATGAAAGTATATAAACAAATATACTCGAAAATATTTTCAATCTTAGCGGAAGGTAATGCACTTATCTATAAATGGAAATTCATTTAATTGAATTTAAGAAACAGATGTTGGAATACGTCGCAAAAATCTCTAAATCAATTCATGATCTGCTCTTGTACAGGCTGCGTCATTATTATAATTCTTAATAAATTATTTTATAGATATTAAATTTTGTTATTTATAAACTATCGAAAATAGGCATATGCTTTCAATATTTGAGCAATTTAAATGGCGGCGGGCACTGCTTATTGTTTATTGAAATTTATGTATCTATGTATGTATATAATTCTTTGACCCATATCGAAAGCTTTCTAAAATCTCACATCAAATTTTCTAAGCTCAAAATATTGCCTCTCTGGGGCAGCCATTAAATTCGAAGCTAAGCCACGTGGCATTCTTTTAAAACTTTCAAATTGACCGCCTGTAAACAGATGGAATAGCCGTCTGTCCGCATGCCAGCCATAAATCAACAAAGAAAACTTTCGCTCCAATGTACAAGCAAAAAAAAAACAAAAAAAAAACAAAAATGGAACTACAACAATTTAATGAGGGAAATGCGCCACCCTACACCCAAAACGCATTAAACATCGCGTGCGTATAAATTAAACAAAACTTTCATTGTTCTGCATTCAAAATGCACTTCGGTAGCCACAAATTCAGCCGCCCCTGAAAATCTTTTGATGAATGAAGGAAGGCATTGGTGTTGAAACAATTTTTTCGCTTCCACTTTTGGCGCCTACCACATCAGTTCGGTTTTCTTAAAACGTAAACAGTGTTTCTTTTTGATATATGTATGTATGTATATGTATTTATTGTACGAGAAAATGGATTTTGTAATACGCATTTGTAAAATGCATATGCTTTCATAAATACTTGAAGCAGCTGAACTGTACTCTAAACCTTCTAGTCCCTGCATTTATAATACTATAATATTTACGAGTAGTAACCTAGTATGGATAGCGATTTTCGATGACAATTGCATCAATGATTCATGCATGAATTTGTCATGATTATCATCACAGTTTCAAAGAATGTACGGTGCGAAATAGCGTCTGTATTTAGACTGCGGCAACACCCAAGCTGAAATACGATCCCAAACCTTATTTAGTATTTACATGTTGCGATCTTCTAAGTGATTCAATTTCGCTTAACAAAAATCGCGAATCTAAATGATCTAATAATCGCCTGTCTTAATGTTGCTCTCCAAATAATTTTTGAACTCGAGTAATTGCCTGGTTGGATCTCTCAGTAGATTGCTTCGTGTAAATGCCGCTTAAGACACCCCACTTGAAAAACTCCAAAACAGTTATTTTCCGGTCGTTTTGTGAACACAGCCGATAGGTAGTTTTTTTTTAATTCAATAATACATACATAAATTTTTGGGCGCATTTTTTTTATTTGTGAAGCATTGGAAAAAGGCAACAACAGTCAAAGCGATAGAGATTCTAGGTGCTATTACGGAGATCATCATATTTCTTCATTAGTTTTACAGCTCATTCAATTTCCATATAGTAATAGTGTGCGAGTTTGAAGCGACTAAAAATTACCGCAGATTTTTATTTTTTTTTCAATATTTTAATTCAAAATATAAAAAGTTTGATGAAAATTTGTTGGATTTTTTAATGTTTTGTAAGAAGTGTGAATCTTTGATTTTTTTAATTTAAGTTTTTTTATTATATACAAACAATGTTGTGAAAAAAATATCTAAAAAAATTCAAAAGGAATTTAAAAAAAATCTAAATGTCCCACTTGAGAAATTTTTACTTAGTTAGAAAATTGTTTTTAAAAGACACGAACCATTTACTGATATTAGATGCCATTTTATGCCTAAAGGCGACCACTGGGAATAGTTCACAAAAAGTCATTGGGTGTGCAAAAGCGTGTAGTATATTCTGTTTCTTTTTTATGGTTCTCAATCCAAAACACATTTCTATTTAATTGTATACAAAATAATATTTCATTTAATATTTTTAATTTCTTGCAGACTTTGTTGTCGGAAACCACAACCGACGATCAGCATTGGCCTCCGGAATTGATTTTATTGCGTGAGAAATTCACAGCTAAGAGCCAATTAAAAATCGCACAACTGAAAATCAAACATGAAGAAGAGGTAAGCTTTTTGTTTTGCACCTGGTATCGTCCTTATCCTTATCCTGATTCGATTTAAATTACTGCTTTTCTCATAAACCATCCATGTCGCGGAGTATAATTTTATGTAGCTATTTATTTCTGGTTCCATTCAAAATATAAAAGTACCTGCTCTCTTCCAAACGAACATATTGCTTGGTATGGTTTGGCGAAATTCTGTAAATTTTGTAAATACTATCCCCCCCATAAAACTTTCTGACTTGCTCGGTCTCCGTACCCGCGACCAGCATAGGAAATAACAATTGAGAAAAAATGTCTAGCCGTTTAAACATTCCATGTTGTTTTTCTTTCACAGATGTCTCGACTAAAAATGGACTATGAAAAGCAGCTGAATCGCAAGAATAAACGCCATTCAGCTTTCGATTCAGCGCGCGATTTCGAACAGATAATTAGTGATCGCGACAATTTACGAGAATTGTGCAAGACCTTCCGTGGTGTTCTAGCCGAACTTGCCAAATGTGTGGCCAATTGTGAGGATGACATAAATACAACATTATTGCATGAAGTACAACGGCTGGTGGTACACAATCGTACACTGGATGAGCAAACACCAGAGGTGGATATTAATCTATCTATTTTGAATACGTCGCTAAGCTCATATAAACAGTCACGATTCATACCCGACGTACACAATTTGTTGGAAGTTGTGGAGGACCCGAGTTTGGTAGATTTTGTGAGCAACAAAAGTGGTGATCTAGTGGAAGAATTTGATTTGCGTGAATGTCTAGAACGTTTAAACGCTGAGGCGTTGTATTTGTTGCATTTATCTGAAGATCTACATAAACGTCAAAGACGTCGATTATCCAGCATGTCAAGTGGTTTGGAGAAAATAGATAGTTGCTGTGAGGGAGAAGATAGCGATGGTGAAAAGTCACCGGCGATTGGCGAAAATATTCATCGATTTTTGCGTACCTCATCGCTGAATGAACAAAATTTGCCAACGTACAGGAATGAACACACCAGCAAACAGCAGCAATCACAACTACTCAATTCATTGCCACCCGATTTGAACCGTCTACGCGCTGATAATTCGCATAATAATGACGAACTTTTCTCCACTCCTGGCGGCAATGCATCCGAACTGAATTTCCAGGTGCATGAATTGAAGAATCGACTGGTGAAATCAGAAACTGATCGTGTAAAGCTGCAGGAAGAATTAGAGCATACCATCCAACGTAATGCAGAATTGGGGCAGGAGTTGCAGGCGCTTCGCGATCAATTGTCCCAATTGAATTCGCTCAATCACACCGACTACGCGGAGGGATATGGTCATGGTTCGCTGAGGAGTCCACAACGCGTCTCCGGTTCGGATAAATTATCGACCAGCTTCACACAATTGCAGGAGAAAGCGCGCAATATTCTATCTTCACCGCCCCAACAACAGCCCAGCACTGATGCCACTGTTGTGCTGCTGCAAATGATTGAAGATTTTTGTCGCGAAGGCGAAAAGGTGATGGAATGCGGAAAGAAAGACCGCGAAGATCTGCAATCGCAGGTGAGTGAAAAATTTTTCAAGGTTTAAAGAACACCAGAGGGTTTCAAAAATTGCGAGGTTTTCATTATAATTATAATATTTATTACGTTTTAAGACTTCTGCCAAAATATTTCGAAAAATATTAACATTTGAAAATATTTTCAAATATGGAGTTTTTTATAAATAATTTTTTTTTAAATAATATTAGATTTACGTGAGCTGTACCAATTTGAAATTAGCTAAAAAAAATTAAGTTTTTGAAGTAAAAATTCTTTAGTTACATGAGAGAGATTTTTCAACGTCACTTCACAAAGTCGCATCACGAGGTCGCGGCCCGACGCTTTTGAGAGATAATAAAAAACGTGATTTTTTAAGATCGCGTCACACTTTTGCGTCACGAAACGACACGACACTTTTTTGGGGATGAGTGTATGTCTGTATAAATATAAATTCATACATATGTACATGTGCAGCTTGGGATCATTTCGGCACTAGTTCTGGACCCCTTTAGGACAGTTTATGGGACTAGTTATTTCGCTACCATTTAGGAACTATTTCGGGATAATTTCAGAATCAAGTTGGGACCATTTCAGTAGTCTTTTTCGAGACTATTTCAAGACTAGTTCGGGATCATTTCAAGATTAGTTTAGAATGACTACGGGCACAGTAGATGAATAGTTCAGGACTACTTTGAATCTAGTTCGGGATTTGTTCGGTACATGTTCGGCACTGATTTAGTAAAAATTTGTGAAAAGTTCCAAAATAGTTCGAGATTGGTTTCGTTTTAATATGAGATTTGTTTGAAACTATTTCGGGATTGGTTTGAAACTAGTTCAGATTTGGTTTGTTACTCACTCGATGAAAATAATTTGGGATTAATGCGATCCTGAACTAGTAATGAGCTGTTTGAAAGCCAAAAATGGGCATAGCCTTCACATGCCACACTCTATTTCTTTATGAAATAAGCTAAGAAGTTTTAATTCTAAGGAATCATAATATTCAATAATCCAGCTCCCGTAAATCTTAATGTTCTCTGCAATATTTTGGTTAATGTTTTCAAATATAATGAATTTTATAATTTCGAGAAAAAAATAGTACCGTCTTTGTTTTTGTATGGTTGGAATGCACCCTAATGTGTATGTATGTGTGTATGGAATGGAGCTTGCAATTTATCGCATGCGGCTTACATATTTTTATGCAATTATGTACCGTTATATTTAAATTTGAATCTAACAGAGTGAGGTTAGGTAAACAATTTTTATTTGAAACCCTAAAAAGATTTCAAAAATTGTACAGCTTAACAAAAGTATGCGGGCATGTCATATTTACACCAACAAATCTGTGTGATTGTAGTAGTTGTGAATTTTAAAAATCTAAGCAAGTTTTCAATACTTATTATTGTACACAAATATTAACAAAAATGTGCGCTTAAATAAATATTTATATAATGCACAATATGCAGATTGACGCAGCGGATAAACAACTAAAAGCCACCCGTCACTTCCTCGAAGAGCAAGCGGCCGAACGAGAACAGGAGCGTGATGAATTTCTGCGCGAAATCGAGCGACTAAAAGCGCAGCTGCGTGATAAGGAGAAGGAGCGCAGTACATTTGAAAATGCCTCCAAGGAGGTGAGTGGAATATGCAAACATTCTACTGTCTGCCGTTGAATTGTTTTGCGTTTTTTTGATTTTTCTGGTTTTAGTGCTTCGTTTGATTTGATTCCTCTTCTGTTCCTGCCGTTGGGTCAAAGTTGTCTTACTTACTTTGTGGCTCTTTCTTTCTTTTCTAATGTGATTGAGTCTTCTTTATTTATCTCTTATTTATTTGAAAATATTTTTGTTGCAACTGCATTTTGTTTTAACGGAGGCACAATGGGATATATTACATACTAATAATTTATTTCTATTTTCTATTTATAGTACTATGAATGGGATTATGAATTTGTTTTCTAAACGGAAATCTGAGTTTATACATATGTTAGATTGCTCCTTATTTGATCAGTTTGATTGCACTGTGTAAATTATTATTTGTGTTAACAACTTTTTTATTTTAATTGTTAATATTTATGTATGTATGTATGTAACCATCTTTATTACTAACTTCAACTGTTTATGTTTATACTAATAACTTTCACACTCTGGGAGAAATAAAATATTTTTAAATTTGAACTCAACAAGTTGTTTTCAACAAAGCGAAAAAAATGATTAACGACATGAAAGGCTAAGACATATCTAGTAAATTTTCGCGGGAAATATTTTCGCAAAACATTCTAGCCCATCAGCTACCACCTATAACTCACCTTTTAAGCTTTACTTCAAAAACCGCTCAAAAAACCAATTTGCAAGGTCGTTATAGGCTTAAAATGTTCTAGAGAATTATACGCGGAGAAATTTCACTAGGTGTCTCCTATGGCAAAATCTATGTGTGGTTAAAGTCGAATTCCATATAAAATAAAATAACAAATAGTGTCATAAAATTTAGATAACAGCTCTGTTAGCTTGCAATGTTATGCTAATGAAGGAGTAAAATAAGTGTTGGAGATATTTCAAGGAAACATATTTGTATTTTATTTTCCGAGAATTTTTCTAAAAAATTTTGTCTGATAAGACCTCTGTTGGAATTTTCTGCCGAATGTTTCTCTAGACCATTTAAACACTCTAACGACTTCGCAAATTTTATTTTTTAGGTGTTTCTTGAAGGAGGGGTCAAAATGGCACTTAATGAATGAGTTGGGGCTTCACTTAGATCGTGCGACGTCGCACCCTGGAGTATTTTTTGTGTTTTTTTTTTTAGTTTTCACATATTGACTTTGAGCTCAGCTTTTTTTAAACATACAGTTAGTCATTAAAGTTTTCGTACAGTGTGGGGGTTTTTTTTTTTACAATTTTACGATGTTTTTGATGCCAAATCTTTTTTTATTTATTTTTTTAAATAAAAATATAGTTAAAACCACCACAAATACGGTTTAATTTTTCACACTTTTTGCGAAATTTATTTATTTTGGCTGAAAATATTTTGCCTGAGATCCATATTGAAATTCGCAAATCTATTTTTTAAAGGGATTTCTTGAAATAAGTAATTTTATTAAATTGTAATGAATGTTTGCTGGAATTAAAAAAAAATTGTATAATGATTAATATGGGGTTTGGTATACCAACACTAAAACTTAGTTATGAAAACTGTTGTGAATTTAAAGAACATACCAAATTTTCCAAATTTAGAGTAAAATTGTAATAATGAAAATATTTTGAAATGTGCTTTGAATAATATGAAGCAAAATATTAAGGAAATACGGTTTGCGAACATAATAAATTTCAACTATAATTTTCCATGCGCAGAGCTGACCGGAGCGATTTACAAAAATAAAATAAATTTTCACAATTTCTAGATTAGCGAAACGAGTTCTTACGAAAGCATTAAACGGCTAAAATTGTTTATATTTAGCGCGCAAAAGATTTGATTGAACTTTAAAGAGTAATTATTACATAAATATTTACAATAAATAAAAGTTGCACAGTTTATAAAAGTATTTTGTGTATATATTTAAGAGGACTTTAATAGCTCAAGGCCTGTTGAATATATCTCTCACCTAATCACCAATTTCATAGCAAGAGAATAGTGGCGTTGCGGCGATTCCAGCTGAAAAAGATTCTTGCGCAACACTCCACACGGCCGACCGTCCATCCAAGGGCAAATATTTATGTATGTGCGCATACAAGTGTGTGTGTGTGCATATTTTATAATCGCTTATGACCCCCAGATTATTTGTGAATATCGAAGTGTGTGTATATTTATATACTAAAGGAAAAATAGCATATTTCATTTATTACAAAATAAACTAACAGAGGCAATAAATTTTAGGAATAATTAGCTACTTAAAATCATCACTACAGAATTATTGTAAAAAATACAGCAAGCTTACGTATCGTAATCGTAAAAAAATATTTTCGATGTAGATTTTTTTACATATTCGAATAGAACATTTTTTTAACACACCTACTATCTTATAGAAGAAAAACAAAGTGCCATAATTTCCTATCTACTAGCAAGACAAATTATAGAGATATTATCATTCGCAAATCTGATTAAATTTTTTCAATTTTAATGGTTATGACCACATGGGGATCTTTTTAAAATAATATTCGCAATGTTTTTCATGACAATTTTGTTTCGTAAAGTTCTTATACAAATTTATTTAGTTCGTGATATAACAAAAATCATATAAATCAGAACCTTAAACTTTGTAAAAATTTACAAAAATTCAACAAAAGTTGTAAACAATTCAAACTGAATTTTTAGAAAACTGGTATGAGCTACACATCATTAAATTTTATAACAATAATGTGTATGTCTTAAGTAGCTAACAATATCAATTTTTTTGTTTTTTTAATATTTTTAAAATTTTTTTCTTCGATTTTTTTTCATTAACGCATCCAGTTTATATGGCATAAAATGTACAAGACGATCAACACTATAAAAAAAATGCGTAAAGCCAAGATTTCAAGAAATTTTCAAAGATTAACCGGCATTTTTAGCCACTTCACTTTATTAGGCTGAAATTTACTGCATACCGAAAAGTTTTCCAAAAATTATATTAAAATGTTTGAAGTTTTGATACAAATTTTTAAAAATTTTATTAATTCTATAAAAAGTTTACAACTCTGATTTATTTGATTTTTGTTAAATTTGATACTAAAACTTAATAAAAATCTTAACGAAAAAAAAATTATCATAAAAACATTGCTATATTAATGAAAACTAATATTTGGTAAATTGTTTGATTCACTGTATGTAATAATTTATTTTAAAAGAAAGCAAATATCACGAGGTCAGAAATATACAAGTTTACAACAACCAAATTAATTACGAAATCCACTTTCAAAAATAATCCTAACTATTACTTAAATTAACTTTATTAGCATACAATACTTAATAAATTGAAAAAAAAAAAAAATTTTCCACCGCAAAATTTTCTTTTAAATAACCAAAATAAAATGTATAAAATACATATCTGAATGCACGTTAAATGTGATACAATTTCAATTACAATCTCCTATCGAAAACAGATCATTTACTTTCTTATTAAAATTTAAAATAAAAATCCATTACAATTTCCAGGTTGAGCAATTGGAGTCTGAAATTCGTGAACTTACACAAAAACTCAATGAATCCAATGCGAAACGTGACAAATTTGAAGTGGAACTAAAAGCCTCAATTGACAAAATTTTCGTTTTGCGTGAAATCATCACCGAATTGGAGACACAAGTGGAGACAAAGACGCTCAATGAACGCGTCTTGAGTGAAAAGAATAAGGTGAGCAAGCGGGTTAACAAAAAGTATTCATTTATCTTATTTGTATATTTAAATAAATTTTGCTTTTTAATTTCAGGAATTGGCCGATTACATAAATTCCCAAACACGTTCAAATGAAACGCTCCAGCACGAGGTGCAGAGTTTGAAATTGGAAATCGGCGAAGGGTATCAGGAGCGTATACGCTTTCTTGAGGAGAAGCTGCAAAATATGCGCCCATCTGCAGAACAAAGTATGGTGCTTGATCAGGTGGTAGAGCAGGTGAGAAAGCGTTTAATTTATGATATATGTACATATATTGGAACGATTTCCGCTTAATTAAATTATATTTTCTTATATTCTATAATTTCGAATTGTGTTTGAGTTTAATTTATTTTATTCTATATTTTATATTTATATTATAATGTTATTATATAATAATCAGGGATCGGAAAAATAATTATTTTTGAAATTTCTATTCAAAATGTCATTCGAAAAGAATTTGCCTTTTTAACATTTGTAGTTATATAGCAATGTGATGCTTGTTAGCCAAGTAATATTAATATATGATTTAATTTTTTATTACTTTTTTTTAAAAAAAGTCAGCAATCAACCGTTATTTTTTACTGATAATTTTTCAATAAAAAAAACAGTTTCACGTTAAAAATAATTTAATAATTTGATTGAGAATATAAAAGTCAAATTTTAACCAAAAATAATAATAAAAATTAAATTCTTCATAGGAAACAATATAACAGTTACGATCCCTGATAATATTGCATATGTATGTATGTATACTGTATTATATTATATTTTATTTTACATAAAATCAATTTTTGTTTTTTTTTTACTTACTAACCGCTTTTTAAAAAATTACCTACTTGTAGCTCCGCGATATCGAAAATACCCTCGATCAGAAAACGAAAGCACTCGAATCTGTGCATCATTCAATTTCTTCAAATGCGAATAGCATTACTGAGGATATATCTGTGAATGGAACACGTCCCGCCAACTCATTGCCCCCAACGGTTGGATTCATAACAGCGCCACTTCCAGGCTCACCGCTACACCCCTCACCACGCCAGCATTCGCTTACCATGGAGGGCGTGCAACGTATCGCCGATAAGGTGGCCAAGCATACACGTGTCGAAGAGGCAGCCGTCAAGCGTATACGGGATCTGGAAATGCAAGTGACTCAGATGCGTGATGCCTGTGTGGTGAGTTTTAAACTTTTTAAATACGAATTTCCTTTGAAGTGGAAAGCTCATGCGACGTTAAAAGCTGTTGCATTCGAAAATTTGAAAATGAGAAACTTTTGATATAAATATGTTGTATGTATGTGTGCTAAATTGAAAGTATTCATTTAATTCTATATAGAACGAAAGTGAAAGCACAATTCTGTTTACTTGTATTCGCTCTAAGAATCCACATTGTATACAAGTGCGTGCTTTGGTTAGGAATTATGCTGTTGTACTCAGTTTGTTTTTCTCCCAATTCCTATTGAAAAGAAGATGATATGGTTTATGTTTTTTTTTTTTTTTTAATTATTTCGGCATCATTTGAGCACACTTGTCTCAGTTGGCTCGCTAACAGCGAGACGCGTCGCATATAGTATGTAGGAGGGTGCGTACACTCGCTCTCATCGTTTATGGCTGGCACATCATGGATCGTCGTCGCTGGGCATCAATTGTGGGCGCGCAATTTAGTTTGCTCGCTGTTGTGATAAAGAGGACGCGGGTGCTTTGCTACGATTTATTTATTGTTGCATATTTGATTTATTATTGAACAAAAAGGAAAAAGTTTTGCGATATCCAACGTCCAATTAGCTTTACTATTGCGCGAAATTTGTTCAAATTTTTTGCACTGATTTTATCTTTTTTTCCTCATTGAAATGAATTATTAATATTAATATACATTTGCGCTGAATTGTCAAACATTAATAAACAATTGCGGAGAAATGTTCAGTCAGTTTACCAAAGGCGCCGTTGCCTTCAAATTGAGTCCAGTGAGGGTAAGCGAATGTTAAAATAAAAACAATCTAATAATAATAACTGCAATAATTTATATGCTTAGTGGAATTGAACATTTCAAAACATACAGTGCCGGAAATAAGTATTGGCACAATATTTTATTTTTAAATAATATTTGCAAAGTTTTTCCATGGTAAAATTTTGTACGTGCATTTTTTTTATATCAAAATTTAGAACATTCTATAACAAAAGCCATGTAACTGCAAAGTTCCAATATTGTAGAAAATTCACAAAAGTTTCAGCAAATTGAAAAAAAGATGTGTGCTGTTTCAATTTTAGTATAATAAAGTGAAAGTTTTAAGTGGGGGAAAATGCTCGCTGATCTTTCCCTTTTTTGCCGATCGCGTTGCGATTTAGTCACTTAAACTTTCACCTTATGTTACTAAAATTGAATGAACTATAAGACTGCGGGTTCGAAATTTTTGTAAAAATTCTGATTAAAAAGTTTGATATTTTGATGATAACGTTTTTTAAACTTACTGAACTTTTGAAACCTATTATTTTATGGGTTCTGTCATAAAATGAGCTAGATTTTGGAAAATAAATCTTAACGAAAAAGTTTTAGCATGAAAAGCATTGTGAACAATATGAAAAAAAAATTACTGTGTCAACACTTTTTTCCGGCACTGTATGTATGTATAAAAAAAAGTGTATTTTGCAAGTCATTTCAATTTGGCAATGGCTGCCCTCTTGTCTTTCTGATTACAATATTTCTTTTGCACGAGAACGCATTTAAAGATTTGTATCTTCCTCTGTAGCTTTTATGTGTTGTGTTTAGATTCTCACGAACATATGTATAAATTTAATTTTTCTTCGTTTACCATTTTGTCTCGTCTATATTTACGACATCATTTTTTTGTTTTGACTGTGCCAATGTTTTTATGATTTTACTCATGCAAATGCGCGAACACTTTATATTTACATTTACACTCTCGTATATTTGAATTCATGCAAAATTTCGTATAGCGCACATTTCCGCGTTATTTGCAAATTAATTTTAGCCAAGTAGAGCAAATGCATAAAAATTATATGACGAAAAATGTTTGGTTGGAGTTGGCTAGTTGCAGTCTTAAAATATAATATGTTACTACCTAGAGGGACCCAATTACAATTTTTTGTTGCGTTGGGGGAAACAAATAGTAGATACAAATTTCGGCTAGCATTTTCTTCCATACGAAAGCAAATTTTTTTCATGCGTCATATTGGGAGAAAGCGCAGCACTGTCAGCAATAAATAATTATCAAAAATCAACGAAATGTTTTAGCCACTTAAGACTTGCACTAAAATTTAATGGGCTACAAAACTGCTTACAAACATCCGGATTAAAAAGTTATAAATTTGTATGACTTTTTTAAATTTGCCGAATTTTCATACATTTTCTGGGCTTTGTCATAGAATTAACTATATTTTTAGAAAAAATAATTAGAATTAAAGAAGGAAAGAACATATTTTCAATACATGTTGCGCCTGTTTTCGTGAACTGTACATAGGGATTGAACAGTTAAAGTGAAACTATCTTCAGAAAAATATTTTTTTTTAATGTTTTCGTGATTTTGATACAAAAGTAAACTAAAACAAACCGCAGCTTTTTTGTGCATTATTTATTTTGGGATTGCATTCTAAAAGAGTACACGAGAAATAAAAAAATTAAGAATAAATTGATAAAAAATTGTAATTTTAATTACTGAAAAAAGAAGGTTTAATAATAAACCGATAACGACACCATAACATATTAAGTAATTTTTAAAAGTCCCTAAACATTTAAACCTGAAGTCTGATTTATTATTATTATGCACATTGGCAGCCTCATTAGAATCAAAAAAAAAATTACATCATCTTCACGGCCTGCGTTCTCAGGAAACTAACTAAAACCTAGTTTCGAAAAAATTCCAATTAAATTTAATTTAATTGTGTAGCCATATTTCATACGGCATTTTAAATTTTGAAATATGCGTGGCTATCATCGCAGTCCTTTATTTTCGTGAAATCTACGAAAAAAAACCGACTCTATCGAAGTACGAACGCAGCATGTATTCGTTCATAGTTATTCGGACTCAGCGTAGAGTATTCTCAAAAGCAACAAACACATGACAGTAACGGACGAACACAATAGATACTTTCGTAAGTTCCACGATCAAAACAAACAAAAAAATTAGAGGTGTTTTCTTTGAACTTCGCCTTCTTCGGGTACTTTAAAGTTGCGGTTTTATTGAGAATTCCAGCAGATGTCAACGTGTTCATAGATTTGACAAGGTTAGATTAAATTGGATTTGTCTGGCCGGCAAAATGCCTCATTTAGATCGAAAAATGGAGTCAAGCTAATGATTTTTTTCTGGCCCTACTATTAAATTCTAAGTGTTTCCGAAAACAGAAGAAAAAAGTACGTGTTCTGGTGTACTCCATTGGGCAAAGAAACGATTGGAATCAAAATAAGCAAATAATATCTAAACAGTTCTATATTCCTTCCAACAGCTTCTTAGTGCAGGTAGTGAGAAAATAAGGTCATCACAAATTGTTTTTGTTTATACTAGATGGTTTCTTACATCCTACATTTCACCCAATCACTTCAAATGATGCAACAGCAGATGAAGTAGGAAATGAGTAGGAAATGCACAACTTATAGATTGACTTTTTGTTTATACTTTCTATTAGTTCACTTCATCGATATGCAAGTGCGTGTATGTTTTTGGTGTTCATATGAAACTGCGGTTACTGACTGATTCTTTGCAGTTGCCTTTACTTCTTTTCTTTTACATTTCATTTGGCATTTGTTTGTCATCAGTTCACACTAGGCTAGAACTAGAAGCCATGCTCAACATCAACATCAACATCATTGTGTCTTAAATTTTATTTAATTAGCATGTTCCTGGATGAATGCAGGCCATTTAGTAAGTTTCTGAATTTGTTATAGTGTGGTGTGGTGTGGCGTTTGTTCTCAATTGAAATCGTATCAGATATCAAGCAGCAATCTCCTTTTGTACGCATATACCCCAATGTGCGTATAATTCGCTACACAACTTCCAATGGTTGCAATGGCTGAGCATCATTTGTTGCGTTAATAAATGTAGATAGATATATGTATGTGAGAATTTGTAAATACCCTGGTGAGTAAGTATGTGATGTCTGTGATCTAAGTGTCGCTATGAACACTTCACAAAATCCACATTCACCCGCCGCCGAGTCACTTGAATGGCCTCAACGACCTCTGTGAATGTTGTGCAGCTCTGCATTTTTTGCCAGCCACATGATTGGCCACCGAGCCCCCTATTTATGTAGTCATATTTCTTTGTATGCTTAGCTACATGTCGGACCGTCACATCATTGTTGTCGCTACTGGATACATTTATGTTCTCTTAGAATATACATACATATGTATGTACGATATGTTTGTATGCAAGTGTTCACTTCCCGTGTAAATAATACTTTTGATGGCATGGCGCGTGTTTGTCTGTACTGAAAGATGCTGTGTATGAACTTCATTAAGTACTCCAAATTGTTTAATTTTTATGTTTACTTCATTCTTAGTCAATGCATACAGTGGGTTTAAGCAAAAGTCGTAAAGATTTTCTCTAGCTACATATTAGCATAAATTTTAATTAGCTAAAAAATAACATACTTGAAATTTTTCTGAAAATTCCGATCAAAAAGCTAAAAAAAATTGTGATGATTTTAAAAATTTTTTTAAACTTTCTATGAAATCTATAAAAATTCGACAAATTAAAAAAAAGTCCTACAATTTTTTAACTTTTTAATTTTCCGAAAATTTTCGAGTATGCAATCAAAAAAATGTGATGATTTTTAAATTTTTTTTAAGCTTTCTATGAAATCTATAAAAATTCGACAAATTAAAAAAAAAGTCCTACAATTTTTTAACTTTTTAATTTTCCGAAAATTTTCGAGTATGCAATCAACAAATTGTGATGATTTTTTTTTAATATATTTATCAATTTTTTTTAATATATTTATCGATTTTTTTTTTTTAACATTCTATGAAATCTATAACAATTCGACAAATCAAAAAAGCCACAAAATTTTTTAACTTTTCAATTTTCAGAAATTTTTTGGGTATGGATGCGATCAACTTCAAATGCTTGCTGACTGTGTTCAGCATTTTTTCCAAAAAAAATTTAAATTTTGACAGGAAAAAAATGATACTCGAAAGTTTTCTAAAAAAAACTCGGTTTAAAAATTGTAATGCAAATTTTATTAACTTTGTCGAATTTTTTTAAACTTTCTATACAATTTATAAAAGTTTAACAAATTTAAAAAAATTTAAAATTTTTAAACGTTTTAATTTTTTTAATCTAATTTTTTTTTATCTTTTTTTTTTTGCTCACCGTGTTCAGCATTTTTTTCCAAATAAATGTAAATTTTGAAACCAAAAAAAAGTTATAAAAAAATCCATAAGAATTTTTAACTGCTAGTAAAATTGTATTGACTAAACGATAGCATACTCGAATAATTTCTAAAAATTCGTACTAAAATATAAGAATTGTGGTGATACTTTTATTGAATTCGTCGTTTGTTCCAATTTTCTAAAAATTTTGAAACTTTGATGTTAATCAACCATATTTTTTTTTATAAAATGTAATTGAAATGTTTATGATTTTCATTAATTGTAAAATTTATGTGGTATACGAGTATAATATCGGGGCTCTGTCTAATTTGCAAGTTGTGCTCTATTCCGTTGAGTGCTCTATATGAATTTTTTATTTGAAAATAATTTATTTGAAAACTACTGACAATATTGTGATTGTTCAATTTCAAATTCGACAGGAGTGCGTCATCCAAAAAGATACACTTCCGGCTTAAGGTTTCTCTCATTCAATACTCTGAAATAAAGTACATAGTTTTGGGAATCATTTCCTTTAAATACACAGTTTTAGTTGTTCACAATCGTGCAAAGCGATGTACAACTTCTATTTTCTTGACGTTTTTTTTTGTTTTGTTTAATTTAACGTCGTTAATAATACACGTACACATTTTTTACAATGCTCTATAGCTCGTTTTGTATCTGCAATTGCTGTTCATTGAACTTACAAATGCAAATTTTCTTCAGTCGGATGATTGCAATTTTTCCATTAACCACTTGAGTTCGCTAACAATAACCATGTCATTTCAGTGCATATTTATGTATGTAGTATATCAATTGCTATTCCTCTGTTTCGCTGTGCAGTGTATCAATTAAAGTGCAAATTTCATTTGTTGCAATCAGCGAAGTTACAAAGCGATTCGACATGAACGTTCAATTATGATCTTTAGTTGTATCATCAGACAATGAACGCCGTGAAGATTGTGATAAATGGTATTATGTTTTATCTTGCCCAAGAGTCTGGCAATCTAGATCTGAATTTAAAACTCTCTGCTAATGGTTGATCCAAATCAGCCTAGCTCGGTTTAAATCGTTATTTTTCAGATTCGCTGTATTGTGATACGCTGAGGGTCGATCTTACAGCTGGTGAAAACCTATTCTGTACTTACGTTGCGAATTTGAGGTTCGAAAAAACCCAAAATTTTAAAAAAAGTTATATTTAGTTTACAAAGGTCCTAATCTGCATTACAACTGTTTAGAAAGTCATTTTAAAATATATGTATGTTAAATCAAATATTACAATAAGGAGGTTCGAGAAATCTTTATTTTGAAGAAACCTGTGGAGAGGGTTGCCAGCTGCTTAAAAAAGTAAGTGAAATTAAATAATTAAGATAAAGGAAATATTACGGCATGGAATCCAAAGGGAGTAGGCCTTACAAAAAATCGTATCATGAAAATGTGTTGAAAGCGTGTTGCCACGTATTTGCAAGTTTTAATTTAATTCAAATTCTAAGCTTACTGAAATATACTGGTGTGAAACGAAAGCATTCATATGTAAACATTTTAGAATAGGGTTGCCACCCTATAAAGAACGTTAATTCAATTTAATTGATGAGGATATTGAAAATGTTGAGGGATTGCCAAATGTTTGAAAAATAAATGTTCAAATTTGTTCGTAACTTAAGTAAAATCAGCATATCTAACCTACAAATTTATTTACACTGAAGCTTTTGGAAATTAGTTCAAAAAAGAGTTGCACATTTTTTAAAATTAAAGACATTTTCGTTTAACGTATAATAAAATTGAATTCTTATGATCAAGTAGTATTCTATAATACCGAATCTTCCCCTTCTTTGTTTACGTTTCTCCTTAGGAACTACAGCATGAACGCGACTCTTTACAGGAGCGAATGTCTGAACAAACTCAACGCATCTCCACATTGCAATCGCGTCTCGAAGACCAACGTAAACGTGCCATGGAGTTGCAACGCACGGGTTCAACTGACTTCAATGTACGCATTCATGATCTGCAAACCGAAATACACAATCTGCGGGAGACACTCTGCATACGTGACAAGCAGATCGCTACAATGAAGCAACAATTGGAAAAGAGTAAAGTCGCGATGGATCGGCTCGAAGCAGAGTTGGTTGTGGAGCGTCAACCGGACCGTAGTGTTGTTGAACGCTTGGAGGTTGAGTTAAAGCAAAAGAATTCATGCATTCAATTACTCAAGGAGAAGATCAAGAATGAAATGATAAATAAACTGGCTTTGCCCGACTTAATGGAGACCATGCTGGCTGATAAGAATGAGGAGATCGATCATTTGAGAGAGCAATTGGATTCGAAGGAAAAAGAAATACAGGAACTTAATTCGAGTCAGGCATCCAGTTTAGTCGGCGACGGTGGTGGCGGCAGCGGCAAGAGTATTGGCGACAAAGAGGAAGTCAGCACGAAATTGAGTGCACGCACACTCAGCGACATTGTATCTATTAGTGATTTTGATGAGCCCGACGTGATGCGAAGAGCAGTTGCAGTACAAGAGGCGACACCAATTCAACTGGCAGAGGGCAATCGCGGTTTTGGATTGAAAACAATGGTAGGCAGAAATTGAAATGTTAAATTAATGATTTGTAATATTTTTTTATATTCACAGGACACCTCAAAGCAAGCTGTTGCGAATCTGACTCACAAGCGTAGCGAGGATTTGTCTGGGTTTGCCAGCTTACGTCCGGCCAATACTTTTGAAAATCCGCATTATTTCCAAGATCCGAATGTGCTAACATTGACTGGACAATCATCGGCAACCGCTACACCACCGATTGTGCCACGTCAAATCAATTTCTCTGCATTGACAGAAGATTCGAAATTGAAAACGCCAGGTTTGGAAATGTCCGCCGTGGATAAAAAGGCTGCAGAAGAAAAGGAAATGTACCAGCAGCTGGAACAGGAGGTGCATGCGCTGAAAGAAAAACTCTTAGTGGTTTCCACTGAGAGGGAGAAAGCCATTTGTGAAAAGGATAAAGAAATGCAAGCCATGGAAGAAGAATTGGTGGCCACCCAAGTGCGATTAGGTGGGCTGCAGCATGAATTGGAACAATGCCAAGTGGAAGTCGATAATTTAAAGAAGGAAGCACAAAAATGTGTCGCCCAACAATCTGAAATCGCTGAAAAAACGGCAGAAATTGAACTTTTGCTAAGCTCACAAGAACGGTTGACCAAAGAAAATAAGGAGCAACAAGCGCGTCTGACAAAAAGTGAGAAGGAGCTGCTTAACTACAAAGAAAATGAGCAACGTCTGCAAAAACGCATAACAGAATTGGAGAAGGAAATACTGCAAACCACAGAGCGTGAAGTGAATGAGCGCGACAGTCTGCGTCGTGAGTTACGAGCAGTGAGTGAAATTCATGAGCAGTGTAAGAATACTGTACGTGAATTGGAAAGTCGTAAGCTAGATATCTCCAATCTAAACGAGCAACTCAAGGCCAAGGAACAGCGCCTACAAATGCTGACCAATAAGTTAGTGCAAGCAGATGACAATGCTACTGAGCTGCAGCTGAAAATTACAACGCTGGAGGAGGAGGTTGAACGTTTACGCCAGCAACCCAATAGCGATAACAGCTCTAAACAATATTCGGTGGACGAAATTGCGCAGCAAGTGGAAAAAGAGTTGAACTATTCAGTGCAATTGGACTCTAATATACTGAGAGCTATCGAGAGTGAGGAAGAAAACAATTTGGATCGGAAGAGTCGCGATAAAGCATCACAAGAACCAAATAAGACTGAAACGCAGGGCACGGATGATGAGAATTTCACGGGGGAACGTGAGCTGCTAAATCAATTGGAAGTGCTGAGGGCGCAAATCGCCATGGAACGCGAACAAAACGAAGAAATACGCCAGGAGTTGCTGACCGAGAAGCAACACTCGCAGGAAATACAAGAACAAGATGTGCTGATTATTGAGGCAATGCGCAAGCGGCTCGAAACTGCTCTGGAAAAAGAGGATGAACTACATAAACTGTTAGATATTGAACGTGAGCGTTGTGAGCGCGTGCACACACAATTGACGGCCATGCAGCGCGCAGAGTCGCGTCGCAACTCATTGCTGCTTAAATCACCAAGTGATTCACCGCGCAAATCACCGCGTTCACTTGCCACCGATTTCGAATCAGAGCTGGCAGAGCGCTTGCGAAGTGAAATTAAATTATTAACAGCACAAAATGAGCGCGAGCGTGAACGTTGTGCGGACACGCAACGCTCTAGTGAACGTGAACGTCAGCGCTATGAAAACGAATTGCAAGAGCGCGTTGAGTACTGTGAAAAATTGAAGCGCGAAATGGAGAAATTGTCGCGTGATAAAGATTTGGCTGAGCAGGAGTGCGAACACTTGCAGGAGCGTCTAACGCTACAGACGCAGGAGATTGAGAGTTTGGAAGCTAGACTTGCCACATTGCAAGAGGCGGAAACGCGTCGTACTACGCGACGCGATCGCCAACAAAAGGAAAGTACACAGCTGCTCGGTGAAATACAAGAAGTAAAGTCGCAGCTTTTGGCTACCGAGGCAGAACGCGATAATCTACTTAAGAGCATTACGCAGCTGCGATTCGATGTCGAACGTTCGGCGCAGCGGGAAGCCAAGTTGGCGGAGGCGCTTGCCAATGCAAATATAAGCGCGGCCGAGGCATCTGTGCCGCAACAGTTTCTTCAGAAGATGAAGGAAATTAACGCTTTATTGGCGGAGAACACGCAAGAGAATCGTCAAATGGCCGAGACGGTGCAATTTCTGGTTGAGGAGCGACGTCAGCTGCAAAAGAAATGCGAAGAGCTTGAAGCACAACTTGGTGGCACGGTCAATATCGGGGAGCTGGAGGAACGTTGCAATCACCTGTTGGGCCGCTACTTGCGTGTTGAATCTCACCGTAAGGCGCTTGTCTATCAAAAGCGTTATTTGAAAATTTCACTACAAGGCTACCAGGACAGTGAACAGCGTGCACTGGCAGCGCTAAACGGTGGGCACATATTTCCCGCACAACGTAACACAAAGAAGTTATTCAAGTAAGTTTAGCGATATTTGTTGTAATGCATTTAAAATAATTTTATATCTAATTTCCTTAACAGGACCGTTGCTTTGGCCGTTGTAGCCATACAGCGCATGAAATATATTGGCCGCACTTGGCGTACTGGCAAGCGGATCGTTTCGAAATCGGTATTTACAATAACACAGCAAAAGTAAGTATCATATTTAATGTCGCATAATTGTCGTAAGGCTAAAAAACATAAAAAAAAACAAAGGGTAAAGTTTTTAGCCTAAGCCTGATAAACAGTGTGCAGCAGTATACCCGCCGGTATTGCAAAATTAAATTAATTTTCTAACGTATTTCGTCTACTTAAGCTCCAATAAATGTAAAAAGTCTTCTGTCACTGTTAATCTACAAGTCAAACTTAACAAAGTTGCCAAAGAAAAGAATCAAGTGTAGCTCTAAGTGAGTAACTAAAGGTATACGTATATCGTTAACCTGATGTATATATGTAGTTCGATCTGCAATATTTCATTTAGCAAATATATTATTTGAGCGCGCACCATAATAGAACTGTCAGTTGCTAGCCCAATTTACAAATATTTTTATTTTTCTATAATTTGAAGAGCACTATTAGTCGGTTTGTTCATTCAAAATTGAAACATGGAGTTCATTGTGAATTGAAGTGTTGAATTGAATGCACAGATCAAATTTGAACTGCAATTTTAATTTGAACTTATTTTGAACTACATATGTATATTAAAAATTATGGTTGTAATGCATTTCTACAGTAATTGCACTAGTGTTCCATTTGACTCCATTTTGCTAACCGTAAATAGTATACGAGTATTAGGTTTTGTATTGGTATATTTTCTTTGATAGCTAGAACGTGTGTGCCAACTATATTGAGGTTAGGAGACCAAGTTCGAACGCTTTCAAAACGGGACTCGTATTGAAGATATACATATGTATGCGGCACAGTGGGACTAAAATCTAAGTAAAGTTAACAATATTGCTATCATTGGATAGGTAACACTTTGATTAGAGTAGCATTTGTAAAAGTTGTGTTTTTAAAGCTCTTTTCGAGGTGCAACATTCCAAATCTGATGGATTTCTTTATTGTTTGATTGTAGTGTACAAAATAAAATGATCAACATTATGTTTTCACTTAAATCAAACCATTTAAAATTTTTCTGGATTTGAAATCGGTATGGGTTTAAAAAAATGGATTCTCTTAGAAAGTTTTTTTTTTTTTAAATTACCTTCTGGGTATCAAAGGGACTTCATATCTACAAAACCTTTGGCACGTGTTGTTTTAAATCATTGCATAATCGTTATTTTAGTTTTTTATGAGAGGTTTTTTTTTTGTAGCAAAATGCCCTCAAACGATCATTTGTTTAAACCATCTACATAACTAAATCATTACAAATGCACGTAATTTTAAGTTAGACAAATTTATAATTTTTACTTAATTTTGCTTCACTTATATTGGCATTTCACTATAAAATGCACAAAGTATCTAAATTTGGAGTTTGCCCGCATTTATACACTTTGGAATTTCCTATTTTGAATTAAATATAATTATTAGTCATTAAACTTATTTGCTCTTCTTCCGCTAGGCCTCCACAAGCGCCAATGCATACGTTCCCTGTTGTCAATTCAATTTGTCCAAAATCTCCACCCACAATGCCATTTTACAATCCGCCTAACACACTGCGACCCAGAGATCGCTCATTTCAGCCATTGAAGTCACCTGCGCTGGTGCACGATTGTGTGAATGGTGAAGTTGCAGATAATGGCGTAACATCTACGACAATGTTAAATCCTGTGCCAATATTCGACTGGCCACACGTACGTACATTTCAACAGTAGCATTTGCTATTACCAGAGCCCTGACACCACCCGATAAGTACATGATCGTCGTAAAAAATACTCGAATAAATCATTCGAAATAATAACAACTTTTTGAATGGTAGCTGTAAAGTCAAGCGCATTTTTGTTTTAAATATTTTTCTTGTGTATCATAGGAATAAGCATAATTATGTATACATATGATAACATACAATACAATATAAATTAAAAATTATCATTAGTATAAGTCATGATTTAAAAAAAAAGTGTCACAAATGTTCATTCAGTCTCGTTCACCTACTGGATCAAATTAAGTGTACGTTTATTTTATGTAAAATTAGTCATTAGTGTAATCGTAAGTCTAGTAGTTAACGTGTTTATACTTACTGTCCCATTTTCTTATCATATACGCGCAATTGTTATGCGTCGGAAAGTTTAAAATTTATGTAACATATTCCAGTATTTAACCAGCCCATTTCTTTATGAAAGGTTTGTTTTGTATTGACTTTTTAATTGCATTGTTTAGAAATTAACATTAATTTAAGTTTGACGTCAATGTTCGATGCCAGTAATTTTTTCAATTAAAATGTATGATTTACCAAAATTTCATTTAGTTGTTTTGTTTTTGGGGAATTTCTCACTTGCTCCAATAGTTTTAATTTCGATTTTCATTTATCATTTAATTGAATCATCATCGCCATCTTCCACAGAATCAAAGTGCCTTAAATGATTTTATAATGGATCGAAATGTTTTAAATAAATAAGTATAAGTATTTAAGTATTTTTAACGAAACTAAAATTTAAAAAAAGGATGTTAAAATCACGTTTGTAGTATTTCAAATAAAGTTTCGAGTTGGTGAATTTTAAAATTTTAACGAATAAGGCACATTGCTGCTTTGAATGCATTTTTGAAGATTGTACGAAATCGCGAAGAAGTTAAATCAAATATTGCAATATGGGTTTCAAAGCTTAATTTCGAAAATATTGTCAAAGAGGGTTATC
Organism: Anomoia purmunda; assembly: GCA_951828415.1. Lineage (NCBI taxonomy): Eukaryota > Metazoa > Arthropoda > Insecta > Diptera > Tephritidae > Anomoia > Anomoia purmunda. The sequence goes on along the minus strand of OX639996.1, from coordinate 105,922,522 downwards.
AGCTATTTAAAAGGGTCAATTAAACTAACCGCTTTATGTTGATGACCCGACAAAACTTATCAATCTGGAAGTTGCCAAGTTTACCGCGCCTAAAACTATGTCGCATAATATAACGTACTCAGTAGGATATACCAACTACAATGACTGTCGTCAACCATTCCCATGATACCGGAACGACGCGAATTTATATCCGGCCAAGGATTGTTGCTTCAGCATAAACTTAGGAGGAATCTCTTATGTTGTTACAACAACAACAGCAACTGTTGCCATCATTAGAGGGCTGAAAACCATTTTTCCCGCATAGTTTTAGGCGCGGTAAAAATGACAACTGTCAGGCTGATGACTTTTGAGAGGTTATGGAGGTTGATTTTTAAGTTATATGAAATATTATACCATGGATGTCAAAAGAAAAAGGGTAAAGAAGGCCGCATTACGCAAATATTTGTGAAGAGGGTTGCCGCGTGCGTGAATGCGTTAATTCAATTAAATTTTAATACTTTAAGTTAATTGATACTCTACTGTTATCAAGCGAAAGAGGTTAAAATGAGCTCTATCTAATATTTGTTTAAAAGAGGGTTGCCACCTGTTTAGAAATTAAACTAAATTTTTTTTTTTACTCTTTTTACATTCTACTACGATCATATTGGTATCAAACAAAAAGAGGTTTAAAAAACTACAAATTATTTTGAAATCAATTTGTGAGTTGGCACATTTTTGAAACTAAAACAATTTTTCAACTCAAACTACTTGGTATCATAAAAAAAAAAAAATACGTTAGCCGCAGATTTGCAGATTTTTTCTAGCGGTTTTACAATTTTTCTGCAACTTAGATATTTTGCTATGTCCAAGTATATTAGGGGGTATGTTAAAAGTAGGGTGAACATTTTTACATCACATTTCCCAAACCTTACTCAGTCCCTAACCTTAACTTTCTCCAATGGATACCATAATTTATATGTGATATGTTTGACAGTGGTGTTACTGTTTGAGAGGGTGAGACTGAAACAAATCGTTCATTTGAATTTTAAGGACAACCCTAATGTGCATTTTTTGAAAACAGGATTTTGTTTCGCTTTTTTTTTTTTGCAAAATTTTGTATCGCAAAGGAAATTTTAATTTATATATAAAACATTACCGTGCCTAAATGGGCATTTTTTGAAAACAGGATTTTGTTTCGCTTTTTTTTTTGCAAAATTTTTTATCGCAAAGGAAATTTTAATTTATATATAAAACATGCGACCATTAACTTCATAGGGACATACTCGCAGTTGCCTCAGTCTGATAAGTTGAGATGAAAATAAGGACCTTGCTAGTGGTTGTATCTTCAAACTTACCGAGGCCATTTAAGCTTTAATATTCACAACTTTTTCATCAACAGCAGTCGGCTTGTGGAACAGGAAAATTTTTTCAATGAAACAGATGTGGGCAGAAGCTACCGGACTTGAAATCCATTTATCAGCATCTCCACCAGTTCGTCACGATTATGTGAGACAAGGTCTTGTCTGATATTTACATAAGTACGTCCGACCTAGTTTAATGAAAGAAACAAATCAGTAGAGAAAAAAACGAAAGACTGAATTTATCTACATACCTACATAACTCTAACAAATTCAGCCTGCGTGCCATATGCCAGAGTAAACAGCTCACAGCTGCCGTTGATGGCCAATGGTCCTTCAACTTGACGCAGAGTACAAGGGGACAGTGGTCGTCCGTCAACTGCATTGCCGAGGTTGGCAACAAAAAACAACAGAAACAACAACAAAAAAACAAACCGAAGAACGGCAGACAGACAACACAAAAAATGTCCAATGAAAATAAATCAAACGTGTCAAGAGCGAGTGCTTTTCAAATTAAATTTGCATGCAATTTGTTATAGGCGGGCAACGAGAGGTGCGGCAGGTCGACACAGTCGATGCAGAAGGTGTGACTATAATGTGCAACAAGTTGGTAAATCAGGAGTCTAATGCAAAAAAAAAACTCAATGCACTGAAGTGCCAGACCCAGAGTCAGAGAGAGAGACCGAGGGAGAGAGAGAGGAAGAACAGGACATAAAAAATAAACTAAGCTGTTACCAGTAGTGTGCTATTAGGCGCGTAAACTGACGTGCTTTCCGTAGTTCGGCTGATAAGCTAGGTATAGTTTTGCGGAAACTGTGCAAATGTCTGCAGCTGTGCTTGCCCGCAGCGCGACGCATCGCTTGTGATAACTGATAACACCCTCCGAACGATTCGTCTAGCGACTGATAAGAATTTCCCGAAGGGCTTGAAAAGCTTCCCATTTGCAGCTGAAAACTTCGTGGAGCTTTTTCTGCTAGCATTGAATGCAAATAAACTTAGCGAACATACGGTGGATGGCAGTAATTGTTTGGTTGGTTGGTTTGTTGAGTTGAGTTGAGTTGATTCCATAGATACGACGAGCCTTTGCCAACACATTTGTTGTCCTGCTATCAGAGTAGACGGTGTAATTTCGCAGTTACAGGCGGATGAAGCGTGCGGTTTGTTTTACAACCAAAACAAATTTGAATTTAACTAAAATTAGTATATGCGTGACGTGGCGAAAAGTCGGCAAATTTTATACATTTGTAAGATTACTAAATAGGTGGAAAATATTTGTTCAAACAAAGCATTACGAATTGACGTACATATTTGTTTAAATTCAAATATATAACAGTTGTCATAGATTTTTAATTAACACAAATTTCAAGTGGAAGTTGGTTGGTACAAAGTACCGTAGTCTATTGAGTGCAAGTGTTTCAAAATCGAATTCAAAATAACTTAACTTTATATGCCACATACTTGGATGCCAATTGTGTGCGTAGTGCAGCAGACTTTTTAAAAAACACCTTTGTGCAATAATGCAGCAACGTACTGCTTTTTTCTAAATGACATGAGTATATAAAATATACATATATCAATTTTGGTAAGTCCTTGAATATGCAATATTGAAAACGTTTTTTTTTCTTCTTACTTATGGCAATTACTATGAGTGTGTTACGCACACAAACCTAAGAATTTTCGGTAATATTATCTGCAATATGGCAGAATAGCTCAATACATTTCCATAAATTTACATTCGTTCCAATGATAATGATAAGCGTTAATGCGATACAGGAATAATTCATAGCAAACCCTTTTACTTTTTATATATACTAAGTACATACATAGATACAAACATTCCCTGACAGCCGTTAGTGACTTAGGCTTTTGCAAAAAAAACGAAGAAGTAACTTAGAACTAAATGAAGTGCGTAGGCACTTAAGCATAGCTATATAAATACATACACGCCTACATACACATGTAAAGGGTGTATCAAAATGTATGCAGACATTTTTGGTGTAGTTAGAAAACATACGGAACTTGGTTGTTGATTGTTAGGCAGGGTGTGCGGTGACGCTGAAATATTTTATTTATTTATTTACAGAGAAATTGAGACTATAACTAAATTATAGAACAATTTTAAGAGGAAGCTATGGCATCGTAGGCCTTAAGCTAACTTGTTTATACTATGTTACAGATATTTATATATACATACATATATGTTAGTGAGTGTATCTATACGTCAGCATTAGAGTTAGGTGCTTTAATTAAATATATGGCTTGTGTTTAAATGTGTTCTAGTGCTATAAGGACTGAGCTATATTTCGTTATATAGATTGCAGTATTTCAAGTATTGCGTCAATTTTATCAAGTTGTTTATTGTGGGGTTATATAATAGGTCTGTGGGTTTTATAATGTTGAGGGATTGTCTATAGATATCAAAGGATTTGCATGCATCTAGGATGTGTTTTACATTGATTGGGTGTTCGTTGCAAAACTTACATACATTTGAAAGATTTTTATGTAACAGATGCTGGTGGGTAAGTCTGGTATGTCCTAACCGTAGTCTCAAGATTCTGGTTTGGTATTTTCTTGGTAGCGAGTTAGATTGAGTCTTTAGATAGCAGTTTATTGATTTAGCGTTTTTTGCTGAAATAGTAGTGACAAATATTGGTGATGATATTTTTAACCACTTTCTATGGTGAATATATTTAAATCATAATAAAAAAAAAAAAAAAAACTTGAGTTAAAATTAAAGATTTTGTTAATTTTATTTTTACTCAAAACTGTGCATTGAATTGGCGTAATTGAAAACGTAATTGTATGGTGAATGAGGAATGACACAGCGGATTACGACCCGTGGGGACAAAGCATAAGATAAAACCGCTGTCTGGAAAATTTTTAAAGTTTGCTAACAGTAAAAAAATATGTTAAACTTTGTGAAACAGAAACGAATTTGCTCATGTTATGTTTTCCTTTTGGGCTTGGCGTTTCAGCCGCTCCAGAAAAAATGATTTTATATGGAAGATAAACTTAAAAAAAAAATTGAAAGAATTGAGCTTACAACTTTACATTTTTTGTTTTCATTTTTCGTAAGAGTTTTCCTAACAAATAAACTTTTTTATAGCATTTTTTGTGCAGCTGCACTTTACTTTCTTTCAGTGGACTATTTAAATCTTCAACTTCATAATCTTCTTCCTTGGATATTTCAATATCGTCAAGTTGTTTGAAAATATTTGCACTGAACATCTCTTCAACTTACCTTTAGATTTGCATTTACATTATTCACATTGATTTTTGACAATTTTTTCAGCTGACGGTGTTGCCCATTTTTTATGTAACGAGTTTTAAACAATTTCGAAAGGCACAGTTCAATTTTCCTTTTTATATTTGGCATGTTACGAAAAATCATTCAATTATTTTTTTCCTTTTCTTAACTTATATTCAATAATTTTAATTACCGGAAAACCTACATTTTACAGTTATTGATAGTTCATTACTTCTTCTTACAAATTAAAATTGTGTTTGAATTTTGGGACACCCTTTATATACCCTTTATATACATATATACATATAAGTGTGTGTGTGTGTGCGTTTGTATGGAAGTACATGCTTTAATTTGAATACGCGGCTAGAAATAGCAACAGAGTAAATATATGATAGATGGGTGTGAATTGCGTGTTATCTCTTCACGCCCGAACGTAGGCAGCAAAAATCAAATCGTTAACAGCCGCCATTGTGTAAATGTTTACATAAGACCGCGCAGGAAAAACTTGAACAAGCGATGAAAAAATTAGCGTTCACATCAAAGTAAGGCCGTTTTTAAAGTATTTATTATCGAATATGGCTTCTAACGCAACAAGTTGCAACGATTTCCCGCCTTTCCTTTGGCAAATATGGCTCGAAGAAAACGCGTTTGCGTTCTAGAAAAATTACGCTGAAGATGGCAGAACGCCGAAACCGTTTTTTCTTTAGGGCAAATTTGACAAGCGACGACGGAAAATCTGTCCAATACATGTACATCGATTTTCCATGCCGTCAGCAAATTAAAAGAACAAGAAGAGAAAGTTTCTGATACTTGTTGAGGTCAAGTCTGATCTAAGGTGTCGAGTTAAGATAAATTATTACGTACGTAAAAAAGATTTCGAACATGAGTTATATGGAAGAAAATGTGCAATATCGTTCGCAAAAAGTATCAAAAATAAAAACGGTATACATATTTTTATACATTTGCCTAAAAATTCTTATCAAAAATATAGAAATTTTGGTGAAAATGAATTTTTTCAAAATTTAGTATGCAGTTTGAAATTTGGATTTATTAGGGTTGAGTTATAAAATGAACTACAAATATTTAAAAGAAGTTAATGTACATTGGATAAATAAACAAAAGAAAAATACTCAAAACCTGTAAAAATATCGCAATGCTATTATTTTGACCGCAGGTGTACATACATACCAGTGCATATTGTTATTGCTGCGCCTCAAACATTTTCCAAGATATTTGTGGTTAGAGCGGGTATTAATATCTAATATTCCCATAGTTTTGATTCACTGAAGTTAAAAGAATAAAACCACACATCGTTGCTTCTCTTCCCTGACGCTGTTCAGCCATTTATGATTGAAATTTTATGTACTCGCACAGAGACCTAAGGAGCGATAAATTACTTATATAATATTTTCAGGCATATATTCTAGCTATACAAACATACAAATAAGATACATAGATACATACATATATATATATAAATGAATATAACTATTTACATTCATGCATCTAATAATAATAATTGTTGTCACTACCTGCCGATGAAGTTGTTGACATGCTCAGCGGGGTTCAAATTTATTCGCCTGTCAATCAAGTCAATACAGTGGGTTCGAATAAAAAAAAAAAGTATTTATATAAAAGCATATACAATATGTAAATTTAAATATAATAATATAGCAAATAATTTATTTGATTGACAACTAGTGATACATTGGTTTCAAAAATTTTTTTTTTATTTTCTTGCCGCAAAATGCCTGATTTACGAGTAAAGAAAAGGGTTAATTTCTCGAGTGAATACTGCATCTCAGGTCGGATATCATTTTAGCGAGTCAGCTCAACTCGTAAATTTCTCCGAGTTAGACCATCTTCAACTCAAATTCAAGCAGTTTTGTATTTAACATTAGATTATTTAACGATTTAATTTACCATCATCATAGATATTAAAAAAAAAATTGTGATCGCTTTGACAAAGCTCCACTTTTGGTATTAACAATCTTAAAGGAAATTCTACCATTTTCTTCAATTTTGGTTTACTGCGACAGCTTCACCCAATTCAATTTGCCATCTGGAGCCAAGTTTGATAGAATACAAGATTGCGCTGATTGATCAGAAATTATTGATCATTGTAATTACCGAACTCAAATAATCGTTTTTATTACTAATCGTAATCTAAACTTAACAGCTCTGCTATCACAACTTAACTACATACACTACGGTTTGATGTTGGGGTTCGAATACTAGAATACACGTTGAAAAGTATTGTATATGCTATTTTTTATTATTTTTTTTACTCCACTTCATCTCTTTAAAATTCTTTTACTCTTTTATTGGTGCGAATATTTTACAGTAAAGCATTCGCAAATTTGATTTTGTCGTTATGATTTCCTTTTTATTTTCACCATTTTCGCATGCCTTCTGCGGTGCGCTCGATATCCAATTACTTATTTTCCAGTTATTTTTATTGCATTGCTGTATTCAGTTAACAGAACAGTGAACAGTAAGCGTGCTATAGTAAATCGAACTGTTTTCTGGTTGGTATAAGTGAAACTAGCCTCTTTTTGTGAAATTTTCAGCTCAGTTTTGTTTTGAATTTTCTGGCTTTATGTGGCAAATTCACAAAATTCATTTGACACAAACTAATTTGGAGTAGTAGGTGTTTACTAGTTCACATTTAGAATGAATAGCAACTAATTGATGTGCACATTAGGGTGGCTCTTAAAAAAATCAAAATATCGATTTTTCCCCATTTCACTCCCTCAATCGGTAATCGCTCCATCAAAGATATCATTTATAAATGTTTGTCCCGATTGAGCCTTCCTAGAGTAATCTGAAATTTGACCACTGTCCTTCCATCGGGACCAAAATGGACATGTGTTTTTTTCCACTATAGAATGTAGTATCGTATAAAAAATAGGTAATATAAAAAAAATTTAAAGAAACATTTGGATATTATGCATTCTTTCAAGTCGCCTGAGAAGAAGCAGAGTTTATCGAAGGAAAAATATAGATTTTTAAGGATTTTATATCGTTTCTATGAAAAATTAGTATATTTTCTAAATAATTTTCTATCCAAAAAAACATAGGGCTATTGGTTTTTTGGATATAGAACAATCCTAACGGGTGAGAGCATTGAATTTCCAACTTTGAACCACCCTAGTAAACAAACTACATACACATGTCAAATGAAGCTGCAATAATGTTTAAAGTTTTCTATAGCTGTGCGCCAATGAAATTTGGGAAAATTTTGGTTTCCCTTAAATAGGTAGTTTCTTAAAAAAAAATTAAAATAACAATTTACCGATAAAATATTTCAAAATTTAGTTAAGAAAGACATCTTCGTAAAATTAAAATATAAATTGTTTTTTTTTTAATATCAGAATTTAATACTAATACTAAAAATTCTAAAGTCAACCAAATTGTTCTTTCAAATATCCACATATATGTAAATTCTAACAAAATATCTAGGCTTAGCTATGCACTCCGCTCATTCACAGGTGAATACAAATTTATTTTTTATTTTATTATTTAAAACTTTATTTGGTCATAAAAAATATGGATTCGTGGATGTAAAATGCGTACATGTGGCCTGGTGCATTTGTCCTGATTTGAAAATATTTGAGCAATGACAATAAATTTGTTGTATAGTGAAGTAAATGCCGCACATTCCCAAGATATGGGGCTGAAGGAAAAAGTTGGCACTTGAATCCAGAATGGCTCTGGTATTTATTCGATTACTATGCGTCATATTTTCCATTTCGTGTGCCGCACTTGTTTTTCTGTTGGCTACAAATTTGGTTTTGCAATTTATTCGCAATTTATTATTTACATATATATGTACATACTTTTGATTGATATTAAAATGAAAAGGTTTCAGAAAATGCCGACCGAGCAAGTCGTAAAGATACAAGCAATAATTTCGTCATAGAGGATTGATGTAAATGAAAGCTGATGTTAAAAAATTCCTTTTTTTTTATTTGTTTGGAGACGAATATTTAATTCTCATTTTTATGGTGTGAGCGTATAATAAAATGCATGTTGGGCACATAAGTTGTTTATAACCTTGATTTAAATATAAGGTATTTTTAAAATAGAATCGTGAAGGTGAAATTAATTGAGTTAACAAATTGAAATAAATATGCCAATATAGATGTCCGACGAAAGAAGTTTAAAATGGCTTATTTTCGAAAATATTTTCAAAGAGAATTGCGACTTATTTAAGAAGCTAAATTAAATTAGAATCAAAAGTTAAATCAAATCTAAAAGTACCGCGATTGTGCAATTGCACCAAATTACGCATAATAAGCCACATTCTGCAAGCCATCGAAGTCTTTGAGTATTTGTGGATTGAAGCTAATTAGGTATTTGATACCCCACGTAGATGGAATCAAAGTTGGTATTTTTGTGACCAACGCTATACAAAAGTTGCTAGTTTACATCTATGAACATGCACGGTAAATAAAAAAAATAGTCAGCAATACTTTCATTGAATAAAATTTCATGTTCCTTTTATAGTACAATACAAAGTTTCTTTTATTTATGTAAATACATACATACATGGATATGCAGCTTTATGCACAAATTTAAATTTTTGCTTAGAATGTATTTCAGTTTGTATTGCGACTGTCAGCCTTAAGATATTCTTTAAAAAATGTGAAGTAAGATAGAACAAAGCAAGTGGAAGATATTAGCATATAAATGATAGAGATTATCGTTTATTCTTAAAATAAAACAAGTGCGCTGTGAGTGCGTTTATCAGGTTGACTATGGTACACTGAAAGAATAAGCGACACTAGGTCCTTTTTAAAGGGTGGCTAAATTTTAAGGGCCGATGTTGAATGGGAACCACACCTAAACATCAAGTTTTTTTCTGCATTTCATTTGACATTTCTCAATTTCAGACTAACTCAATTTGAACATGTAAAGATACACAATCGAGCAACGTTGGCAATGTTGGCAAGAAATGACAACAGTGGATGATCAATTTTCGAAGAAAATCATCTTCAGTGATGAGGCACATTTTCACCTCAGTGGATTCGTCAATAAGCAGAATTGCCGCATTTGGGCGAATGATAATCCAAGAGTGATTGTGCTGGCGGCATCATCGGGGCGTATTTTTTCCAAAATGAGGTCGGTCAGGCAGTTACTGTGAATGGTGTTCGCTATCGTGAGATGATAATGAACTTTTTACGGCCCGAATTGGAACATACGGATGTGGGCGATATGTGGTTCCAACAGGATGGTGCCACTTGCCACGCAGCCAACGAAAAAACAGTGGCTCTTTTGCGCAACAAATTCAATGGCCGTGCTATCTCACGTGGTGGCGATGTCAATTGGCCACCAAGATCATGTGATTTGACACCGTTGGACTACTTTCTTTGGGGTTATTTGAAAGAAAAGGTGTACGTCGATAAGCCAGCAACAATTTAAGAGCTAAAGGATGAGATCATTCGGCACATTAACGGCATAGAACCTCAATTATGTCTCAGCGTCATCGAAAATTTGGACCATCGGATGGAGGTGTGGCGCCGAGGTCGCGGCGGACATTTGACCGATATTTTGTTCCATACATAATTGAACCACACCATATTATCATAATAAAAAGAAATTACAATAATTTCCAAAATAATTTGTGTTTTATTCAAAATCAACATCGGCCCTTAAAATTTAACCACCCTTTATATACCACAAGTTTCCAAATGTCGTAAAATTTGATGCAATTGAGTTTATTTGTTTTTACAGGGTCTTGCTCCATTTTCAAAATATCATTTCATTAAAAGTTGGTCAAAATTGTCAAGAAACCCTGTACCGCTATAATCATAACTAACATTTATCGACATTTATCAGTGTTAATATGCATAATATTTTTCTATCGTGTTCTTTTAAATATTTTTATATTTACCTCTTGCTTCATATTCACACATATTGAGTTTTCATTTCCAAATTTGCATACAAAGCAGCGCCACTTAGTGAACATCGCTCTCTGGCTTTTGTTTTACATAATATTGCAAACTTACGGTTGTTAAAATCATAACTGTCATTTCAATATTAATGCCACTTTACTCTTTTAAGCAGTGTAATATTTTATTGAGATTGAAATGCAATATTATATAAACCCGTCTTCTAAACGCTGTTTATAACTTTTTTTCCATTTTTTAATGCATCTTTTGATTTTGATAAAATTTTGTAGAGTTACCGTTTTTTATAAGGCATATCATATATGTAAACATTTATGCGAAAGATGGGGGGGAAATAAGCAAATTTGCTAAGATGAACGGTGTAGAAATTGCCAAACGATTTATCTATGACTACTTCCATTACATTTTAAGCCTAATTGTTGTCATTCATTTTTCCAGGTTAGGTCAATTAAGCTAGTTTGTGTTATTTAAAATTTGTATCTGGTATAATTTTTAATTGTAATTTTTTAGTATTCAATTCACTTATTTCACTGAAAATTTATAGGATGTAGTCTATTTATTGAATGCTTTGACGTGAGTTGTTTAAGACAGTCGTTTGTCGGGGCGTATAAGTAACATCTTGATATGTAGGGAAAAATGCCATATTTCCCCCTAAATCGACCCACTTTTCTTGGTATATGTTACTAAAGAAAATTTTACTACATCAAAATGTAAACAAGAAAAAGCTCACTTAAGTGACCTAACCTAGAAAACAGATTAGCACCACTTGATGAAAATTTCCAATATGCGAAAGCACTGCACTATGGGAAATATCATATATTTTTTTTGGCAAAAATTAATAAGGGCTAAAAACTGAGATGATTTGAAAATTCAAGAGTTTTTTCTTATTGCAAAGAAAATCATAACGAAAACAGTTAATGAAATTCAATAATTTGAATAACGACGCCATTTACTTCAGAGCTAATAAAGAACAAACCTCAGAAATTAATTTTTTATTTTATTTTTATTTTTTTATTTAATTGTCATTATAACCACTTAAGCGATTTTGGCCGAACTTCTCCCACAATTTGTTGTGTGCGCGTCTTGATGTTGTAACACAAATTGAGGTACCTACAGTTTTACGCCGACTCCGAACGGCGAAATGTTTTTTGTGAGAAGTTTTTTTTTTTGCCATTGCCTGCCGAGGGGCGACCGCTATTAGAAAAAACTTTTTCTATAATTTTTCATGTTATTTGCCCCGGCCAGAATTTGAACCACGGGCCCACCGAATGATGCGCGCACATACTACACACTCGGCTACGGCGGCCGCCGTAAAAAACTCTTATTAAGTATTTTCAAAGCATATTTTTCAAGAACCTAATTTATTTAAAGATATCTTCTTTATTTGAGTAAAATTCAAAAAAGTCGGTAGTCTAGTATTATTGACAGCGAAAACTATCACATTCAATTGGTTTTACTCAGTACCGATTTGGGTTGTCGTACAGTGTTAGTAATGATATATTAAAAATATTATTAAAATATTTCATCAAAAACATATAACTGGATTTATGAGTATTTTTTCTGAGTGATTAATGAAAATCTAAAAAATATTTGTTTATTATAATTAAATTTTTTTTAAATCACATGGAAAAATATAAATATTCATGTACTCAAAACTGCTCTACGATATTTGAAAGCTTTTGATTTTTATCATTGAAAATTTAAAAATAATAATTATTTTTGGTCTCTTTTTTATATACTAACCCCACCTAAGCATAACGAAATCATGAAATTTGTGGTTGTATTACTTCAATAGGACTTACTGTTTATGCAGATAAGCAAGCGAAACAAATGTAACGGTGAAAGTGCTAAGCTCTAAGCCAAAGCTTAACGAAAAATACATTCTCCTCTACCATATGGTATTTTGGAAGCTGATTAGGTGGAACGCATGTCGTGCATTTTAAGCGCTTAATGTAATCACCACTTTGATTCACTAATGCAATAACAAACAGCTGTCAATCAACACAAGCCACTACAAGGTGAGATAATTTCAGATAACATTTGCCAATTTTTGGCCAACAGTTTTTAAATTGCATTTCAAGCACTTTGAGTTCTTTCTATGCCTTAGATTCGGTTTATTTACAAAATTAGTTTGAAAAGATTTCAATTGAGTTTCAGCTAAGGTTTCTTTACTCTTTCAGGCTGGAATTAAATAACCAAAAAAAAAATAAATAAATAAAAATAAAAAAAAAGATTGGAAAATGGTATAAAAATAAATAGTCAATATACACTCTTACTTTCCTTCATTGACTGTGTGTGCTGTGCTCGTTTCACTTGTGGCAGCTGCTAAGCGATTCTGCCACGCATGATAGGTACACCGTCACGCTTGCCCGTAGCCACCACTGACACATTTCTGACACTTGTTGTTGATGTTGATGGAGCTGTCGCACGGGAACGTGGTACTTATCATTTTGTAGCCGATTTCTAGGCGCCAGGATTATGGCGCGTTGCGCTTCGTTTGCTTTGAAAATCATAAAAAACAGAACGACAGCGCTACAAAATAAATACGCAACAAAGTAACTACGCCTTATCTCGAACTAAGTATATCATATACATACACATTCATAGCATAGTATGAGTATAGGGGGTGTATTGTGGATGCCCTGCAGGAAGAATGTGAAAAGTGAAATTAAATTCTGGAGGGCCACTACGCCTAGTGATTGACAATGTCAATATTATGAATTGGTTGAGGGTTCGAGTAGGTATAGGAAGACAATGCACTTTTGTTGGTGGCGTTTCAAAGTGTAGATATGAAATGTTCTGCTTTTTATCTATAGGGAACAACATTCCCTCGGGGTTGCCACCTGTTTGAAATTTTATTAAATTATACACAAGTTCTATGAAATATTATAATGTGCGTGTCAGATGATTCGTTTCGCTAAGTAGAAGGTATATAGCTTTATTTTGAACAAGGCTGCCACCTGTTTGGATAGTTGAATTTAATTAAAATATTCCCAAATTATTTGAATTATTAAAATATGGTTGGCCGATGGCGCCTCTCGTGGAGAAGGATGTTTACATAAATATTTTGAGCAGGGTTGCCAACTGAAATTTACAGAAGTGATATTTTATATTAAAATATGATTGTCCAATGGCCGTTTTGACGAAGAGATGAATAGGTATATTTTGAACTGGGTTGCCACCAATTTGAAGAGTCGAATTCGATTAGATTTCACACAAAAACTAAAAAAATATTAAAATATTGCTTTGAAACGGTTCGTCTCACCGAGGTGAAAATGCATAGTTAAATTGAAAAGATTGCTGCCACCTGTGCCAAATTTAATGAAAATCTACACTAGTTACATATATGAAATATTAAAATATGTGTATCAAACGATTCGTTTCGGCGAGAAATTTGAAAAATTGATTTTGATAGAATTTTACACAAATTATAAGAAATACTAAAATTTGGTTACCACCCACATAGAGCTGCCGCATACTTCATAATCAAATTATATGCGAGAGACATACTAAATCCACTTTCTGGCTACGCATGAAATAAATTTAAGAAAACAAAACCAATCCGATTTCCCCATAGGGCTTTATTTAGAAATAGAGAGAAATCTCAAAGCGGAGACACCTTGAATAGAACAAATAAAATTAATGCAAATATGGCGAGCACAGAAGGGAAATCGCAAATATTTATGCAGACAAATATATCGTACTCTTGGATTTTTGCAAGTTGGCATGGAAAGCGAAAGAGCAAAGATGTCATAAAAAGTATGAAGAATAAATAAGTAAGAAAAATTGCGTAGCAGCCCCGCATGATCACAATAATGCAAATTAACATAGCAAAATAATGCAAATTACATTACATAGTACATACATAGTATATGTACGTAGTATGTAGATAAATTTGGGTACGCGTACAAATACGACGACAATAAATTTACTGGTAATAAAAAAACACTGTTGCGCCTAACTGTAAATTATGAAATTACGACAAATTCGTTAGCAGTATGAATAGAATAGGTTTGGCGTGAAACTTCTGACAAATAGAAAAAGTAAAACAAAAAAAAAAAAAGAAGATGTGCTCTAAAGTCATATTTGTGCCGAAAATGAATAACAACTTAAGGCAAGTTAAGATTTATTAGTCTCTAACAAGCCAATTTACATTGAAAATTAGATTTTTCGCCACATCACTTTACACTAAATTACCCACATTGAATATAAAAATATTAATTTTCCTGTGAATTGGACATTTAAGTAAATCAATTAGGATTTTATAGCATCCTTTCAGAAATGCTTAAAACCGAGTTTAGTTGTTATTACTTGTTAACCAAAATAGATTGTATGCAAAATGGTAAGGCGCGTGTACCAAATTCAATCATTGCCATTGGTAAATCTTAAATGGTTCCATGCACTTTACTCGTACTTGTGTAAATTTATGTATTTGTAAATACTTAAGAATTTCATTCAGTCACGTTCATTTGTCAAAATAGAAAAAAAACGTGTTTTTGTATAATTTGTTATCTTTCTTTTGCTAAAACGCTTAGGCAGCTGTTAAAATTTACGTTGCGTACTGAACCAATCAGTGGCGGGCGGACTTGTGTCAATACTGTGTTTAGTTTTGTAGTTGTAGTAAATTTTTACATGCTAAATGCTCAAGTACTTGGTAAATATTTAGATGTTTGAAAGATGTCTAGAATGGTACTTAGTACATAAGTATTTTTGTTGTTATTTTTGTAGCTAAAGACTCATTCACAACGGCGGAGATATCAATCGTTATCATAGAGCTGATCTAACCCCTTGAAGGGGTTTGTACAGGACATAAGAGTAGGTGGTTGGCGTCGTATGGAGAGTCTTCACATGCCGAATATATGTTTGGGAGATCAGGATTGAATAGGCAATTGAAATTTTAGCTACTTGAAACTTGCAAGGCCCATTTTAAATTAGTCGAATTTTTATAAATTTTTTGATTTGTCAAACTTTTATAAATTTTCTAGAAAGTTTGAAACTTTAATAATATACGACACGAAATTGCCGAGCTAGCGGCTCATTAATGCCGAAATGCCATAACAAATTCCACTTAAATGTTGCCACCTGTAAGGGAGGAATTTTGCAAAATTCCTCTTATCGTTCATAAATTGTAAATCCTCTACTACATGCACCTACAACCCTATCAACATTAACTGAATTATCATTCAAAGCTTGATTTTAATTTAAATTAAAAAACACGAGCTTAACAAACATTTTAAATAGAAAATAATAATTTAATTTAACATATTTACAAGCAGAAATGACCACCCGCAGGTTTGTCATGCTATATAAGGGGCATAGCGCTCTAAATGATTTATACTTCACTGCATTACGAAAAACGAAAACATTAGAAGTGTAATACTTTCGAAATGATTCTTTAAACGAACAGTAAATTATTTTGCATGACTAAGCTGCTTGGCGGCTCACACGGCGTATGAGTGATATTTGAATGCTTCTGGTCTTTCATGTTGTTGGTTAATACCAGTTGACATTTGTGTGCTTTCTGCATCTAACATATGGTGTCAATTGCCATACAAGTGGGTTTGGCTTCTCTCTATCTACTGATTTATATTTTTTCCTTTGTACGATTGTATTATTTGTATGCTATCATGCGTTTGAGGAATTTCATCCCATATGCCAAGTTTGTTTTGCTCAATATATTTGTATATGTACTTATTTCTGATTGGCTTGAATACATTAACGACTAACTATTTATCTGGTTTACCAATAATGGTTTACGCCATTTAATCGAAATCATGAACTTACAAATAAGTATATAGATTACTGTTGGTTTTCCACACATTCCAACATATCCCATTTACTTGCCAAAACCAGCTGTGCACGCATAAAAGATCTGCTTGACACGTGCGAACATTTACGACTAAGGTTCTGTTTACTTTCTCCACTTCGGCGTGACCTTTCTTTGAACGATTTTTTGTTTGTCTTTATTTGATGGTCGCATTGTGTGGGCATAGCTGATGGGCATTAAATTGCTGTTATTTTTGCTGATTAACTTAATCGTGAAGGTCAACAATTGAAGATTTATGATAGCAAATACTGAGTGGGTTTCCATTCCATTGGAATATAATCTCTTGAAAACACAGGAAAGGGATTCATGCGCTGAATATTCAACAATTCGGTTGAAAATTTATTTTTCATTATACATCTATGCAGGATTATTTTTTTACAATATTCGCACTTTAAATTTTTGCCTACTAATGTGCACGTCTAGAGTGGCTGAAAATTCCCTGTTGATTTTTGAAATAAATATAAATCATTATATAATGAAAATTATATGAATCAAAATTTGAAATTTTGTACAATAAGATTTATAAAAACTCAACACAGATTTATATCATTTCGGGATGCAGTTTTTTTTGATTTTTGACAGTTTTTTTTGTTGAAATTTTTGTCTTACTCATATTTTTTTCATATAACGTTTGGATTTTATATAAATTCACATTGATTTAATATTTTTTTATGCTGACGTTCTTCGTATTTTTGGCCTTATAAACTGCATGTCTTAAATGAAAAAAATTCCAAGACCAAAATTTCAATATTTTTTTTAAAACAATTTTTAGTCTCTTGAGATGCATAGATTTTACCAAAAATTATGGTGAGCTCCAAAGTTTTTTTTTTTTTTTAATGAAAACTAAAAAATTTTAAATTTGTTGGAAATTTGAAAATTTTTAAATACATTTTGTTTTCTATATTTTCATTATATAACGAAGCATAGTTTTTATTAAAAAGTTAACGAAAAAAAATTATTATGAAAAAAATTTCAAATATTAAAAACATCATGTATTCAATTGTTTGAGCCACTGTACGATATACATACATATATGCAGTACTTATGCACCTGCTCTTTCATCCGTTTAATTATGCATTTCAGCAAATTTGAAGCTTCGCGTACATGACACTTGAACGACTTTAACCTTTCCCAGTGTCTCAGCAATTTCTTTGGCGAAATGACGCCAATTCAAGCTAAAAATGGGCGGGTGTATACAGTAAAAAATTTAAAAGGATTTTGCATACGCAGGTGAAAATTTTTTAGAGACCTAAATTACTCGTAACTATCAAATTATTTTCCTTCGGGGTTTCGAGCAAATAGAAAGGAAAGATTTGGACTTATAAAGCACCATTTTATAAGAAAATTTGTGTATGTATAGAATATTTTAAAATATTAATGTTCTCACAAAAAGTTAAGTTATAGTATTTTTTTAAGTATGAAAAATTTGCAAAAAAAAATTTGCAGAAAAGATTTGGACTTATTAAGTACCATTTTCTGAGAAAATTTGTGTATGCATAGAATATTTTAAACTATTAACCCGCTCGCAAAAAGTTAAGTTATACTCTTTATTTTAAGTATGAAAAATTTGCAAATACCTCTGAGGTGAAATAAAGTGAAAACTGTTCTTCGTAATTCCTGTAGGCACTCAATGGAATTTTTGAAAGCTACATCATTTCCTTTCCCCTTCTTAGGGAATGGAGGGTAGGCAGAAATATTCACTATGCCTACCGCATTTATTCTATGTGTATATTTTTAGCTTCTTTCCATAGACTTGGTAATCGAGAGAAAGTATTTCATCCCAATGGTAACGGAATACTCTTATGTTTCGAAGGGAATTATTTCAAGAACTCCATATTATGAATATGAATATGAAATAAGGTTGGACGCGCGGAGTTCCTTTTCAACCACCTCCTAATATAGTTGCCGCTAATCGTGAATCATAGTTGGAAATCGTTCTTTTTCTAAGCCAGACATTTTTTGTAAGAGTTGAGTTCTTGCCTGCAAAATATTGTTATTGGTAGTGGAGAGGAAAAAAATGGTTATTTAGATTTTTAAACGAAAAATTAACTACACTGAACTGATCTACCAAGCTCAATGGGCTGTATATTTATGTATTTGGCATATTTTTATTTTTAAACAATTTGAACTCGTTTAATTGCTATTACATTTGTTTTAATCATTAATTGCAATTATTTTACTTTATTTAACCCAGCTTTCTTCATTTCTTTCTATAATATTTTATAATTAATTTTAAAGTCTTATATCGTGATTATGTTTAATCAAATTTTATGATTTTTATTTTTGCGGTCATGATTGGAGTTTTGCCTCCGATTGTTATATTTTCCAATGGCCGGTAGAGCGCGAGCATGCTTTTATTATCCAATCATCGAAAAATATACATATCCATCTCCACAATTCAAGCAATGATTACTAAATAATTCATCAAGGATAGGATGCTGGGCGTCTCACATGGCGTATGAGTGACATTTAACTGCGCCTTCAAATCATACATGCAGGAAAATATTTATGTATTTAGATTAGGATATCTGGGTGGTAAACAATTACGACGGAAACACTAAGAGGGAGGGAGGGCAGGTAGATAAAAAAATAACCGATTCGGTGTACAATATTTTTTCTCTTGTAAAGTATCGTAGCTTTCTCTTAAACATATGGAGCCCTAACCGCGAAAAAATATTTAAGTCAAATTTTTTTCAAAATGCTACTAGATCATCTAGAACAACATTTCTGCATAAAAAGTAATCATTTTGAAAAAAAAAATAATTCAAACTACAAAACTACTGAATAGATTTGAGTAAAATTTTCGGAGGCTATTTCTTGCATATCTAGTTCTATTATATGTTATTAAAAAAATTCGCTTGGTGGCGCTGGACTAAAGTTATTTATAATTATTTAAGAACCGAATTTGATCAAATTCAAAATGTAAAAATATACCCGCTAAATGGCACAGTAGTCGATTTATTCAGAAAATCTGTGGTTACTATCCGATTTTTATGAAATTAGAGATGTACATATGTATACCTGAAGTGAGACCTTACGCAAAAGGTACCCGCTAGATGGCGCTAGAGTCGAGTTATTCAGATAATCAATATTTATGGTCCAATTTTGATGATATTAAAAAGATATGCTGCAAGTGCGATAAGAAATACTTTTACTTTAATTACAACTACTATTTTTGTTGAGTAGACATCCCATTAAAAACTGCTACTCATTTTTTTCAGTCGAATACAGTTTCCTGTGACCATAGCAAGGATATTGCTTTTAAACTCAATAAAGTTGAATTTTTAGCTTTAAATTAGTTACATAGCTATGCAGAAGTAGTCACGGGTAGCACCTAGCTCTATATTTATATTTTGTACGCCTGCCTACCTTAATGTACATATGAATACTGTTACATTTATAGTAGAACAGCAAGTTAATATGAATTGTGATAGTCGTTTGTGCTCTGTGACTTGACAAATGCGCCATGGCGCCATAACGCGAACAAGTAATTGGCTTCTTTCTGGCGAATAATTTACATTGCTTTCTTTGTTAGCCGTTGTATTATTTTCATTTCACAATTCATTAGCTTTATATCTGCATTTGTTTTTACTCAATAACTTGTAGCTCTTTCCACGCGCATGTGTTTTGTTTATTGGCTTCATTAGAAGAACGGCAAGCCATTTTTCCCCACTTCGGTCGTGTACAATAATATGACAATAATGTTAGAATTATAAATGAAGTGTTTCATATGTTCTATGTATGTGTGTATAGACATATGTATGTATATATTTACACTCAGTATGTGCAAACAATCAAAATTCTATTTGCTTTCTTCCACTTCCGCGTAACCTTCTTGTAAGTTTGTTTAGACAAGTGATTGGTAGTAAACGTCTGTCTGGGGTTTGATTGTAAATGAACTTGATCGTAAAAATATCAGTTGAAGCATTTTTACTGCAAACAATCTAAATAGCATCAGTTGCTGAATCGACGCGGAAATTGAGTTTTATAACTGATATTTTTTTTTAATGAGCGAAAGTTTGGCTTTCATTATTGCGTGTTATGCGTGTATTGCGTGTTATATAGTGCTTATCATAACTATACACCTGGAAGTTTCCTTATAGAAATATATGTGGTTCATTCTAAAACAAAAACAATATATACCCAAGCATAAACAAATTTTTATTTCGCCGACGGAGTTGCGTTTTTCAATGAACTATAAAACTGCATACCAAAAAAATTTTAAAAATTCTTATTAAAAACATTGAAATTTTACCGGATATTTATTGAATTTTGCTAAATCTACATTAATTATTAAGTAAATTCAACATTAATTTTATAATAAATTTATAGTATTTATAAGAAAATCCTAATATTAAATTTACAAGTAAATTGTAGCTGAAAAAAAAAATTATGAATATTGTAAATCAACATACTGTATGAATACTTTTTCCCCCGACTGTGCGCCGTTTTCTTGAAATTGAAGAAGAAATACAATTTTTGTAGGAACAACGCAAATATTTGCCAAATTGCTGCTTGCAATGCCACGCCAAAAAATTAGAATAACATTGAATTTAAATAATAAAGGTGTTAACGTCCATTAAAAAAAAAACCTTGTGGAAAGAATGAAAAATTATGGAGCATTTGAATTTTTTATGAGCAAAGTTTATTTTTAGCTAAGAATACCTACTGAAAGCTATATGACAGAAGCTGTTCAATTTGTAGGTTATAGGCTATATATCTTATCTCGATAGGTGCCGCATGAGTCGATATATTCATAAAATCTGTATTTATCGAATGATTTTGATGGAATTAATTTAGCAAAAAATGTATCCGCTCCATGGCGCTGGAGTCGAACTAATCAGAAAATTCGTATTTTTGGTCCGATTTAGATGAAATTGAAAATATCAAATGGAAAATGTACTACATGTGTATATGACGACAAATGCTCGTACAGAATAATTCCATTATATAGCTCTGTAGTCGAAATTTCCAGAAAATCCATATTATGGTACGACTTAGTGCAAATCTAATAAGCTTTGTGCAGTTAAAGACATGATCACGTGGTAGACGCTTAAGTTAGTTACAACTATATTGAAAATATACCAAAAAAGTGCTTCTAACTTTAGATTCGAATTTAAATTAAATATAATTATGTGACTTTGCTTTTTTTAAGTTCATCAAAGCTGCATTTTTAGTTTTTAAAATCTGTATATATGTATTTTCCATGCTCACGAAATGAAAATGGTCCAAATATTGTAACTATTCGTAAGAAACCAATTTGTTGGTTACACTAATTTGTACCAATTTTTTTGACACTGAACCCAGAAATACAGACAACAAGTTGTACGAGAATCGCACTACCAGAGAACTTGTGAGAAACAAGTACAACTACAAGTTCTCTGGCACTACGTTCTTGAATGATTTATGTTATTTGGAGAAAGTGTTTATTATTATTGTGTTTAGCAAAAAAAAAAAGTATGAACCTTTTGTTTAATTTATTTAAAAAATTATTTTGCTTTCCCCAACTGTTTTGCAATAGTATATACGTTTTATAAACCATTATGTTTGTATGTACTACCAATGCTGATTCATGAAATATGTGGGTTAAGGTGAGACTGGTGGCATGTGAATCGAAGTATGAGACGAGTCGATTTAAAAAAAACCAAACACAAAGGTTACTTTGACTATTAGAATATCCAAAATTGCTGAAAGTCGTCAAAGTTTTGTATATTTTACAGTTTGGAAGTTAAGGTCGGACTTGATAGAATATCCGCCAGGCCAGCTGAAAAGCCGATAAACCCCTCTCAATACATATTTATACTGGCGCTGGCTGAGTTGCCATAACCTCAATGTGCTCAATGCGACGTAATACATACTTTTATTTATACTTGCACTGTAGATATAAAAAAACAAATTTTCGTCTTATCCGAATTCGGTTGAACCAAAAAAAAAAACATTTTCGACTTAGCCTCGTTTGTGCAAACCTATTTTAATTGTTTA
This sequence comes from Anomoia purmunda, assembly GCA_951828415.1. NCBI lineage: Eukaryota > Metazoa > Arthropoda > Insecta > Diptera > Tephritidae > Anomoia > Anomoia purmunda. Next base: position 105,900,217 of record OX639996.1, on the reverse strand, counting down.
GTACACATGAGGATGTTGTTAAAGCCTTATGTGTTGCTATTAATTAATGTATTTTAGTTAAATAGTAAATAATAGCTATTAGTCATCTTTTAAGTAAAATTACCATGTCTCTACTTGAAAAACAGCTGTGGCGACGTAAATTGGAATAGTGTAGTATTTTTCAGAGGCCATAATAATTATGAGTTCTATCAAAGAAAAATGTATTTAATCATTCTTTTACAATTATACGATTTCAGATTAATAAAAATAACAAGTTTTTCAAATTTATTGCTTTGTTCGGAAATACAAATTATATAAGGAGTTATAGTTATTTTCAGGGACCGTAACTGTTATGACTTTTTTTCAAAAGAGTCAATAAATAATTGTTATTTTTCCACCGATATATTTTCAGTCAAAAATAAAAGTTAAAAATTGACTTTTATTTTTTCAGTCAAATATAAAAGTAAAAATTTGACTTTTATTTTTTCGGTCAAATATAAAAATTAAAAATTTTACTTTTATTTTTCCAGCCAAATAAAAAAGTTAATATTTGACTTTAATTTTTTCAGTCAAAGAAAAAAGTTAAAATCTGACTTTTATTTTTTCGATCGAAAATAAAAGTTAAAATCTTATTGCTAATCTATTTGAATGTAACTGTTCAAGATAAAAACATTTGGTTGCTACGTATAAACAAGGCATTTGTCATTTGTTGTATAACTTATGTAAACCTTAAATTAAAGAAATTAAATTATTGTCTAGGAAATATATTTACAGAAGACAGAAAATTGCAATTAAAAGGAAGTGAGTTTTTTACTTTTTGATTTTTTTTTTATTAAAACATATTGTATTGTAATTTATATAAAAATTTTTGACCGAAAAATTAAAACTAAAATTTTAATTTTTATATTTGACCGAAAAATTAAAACTAAAATTTTAACTGTTATTTTTCACCGAAAAAATAAAAGTCAAATTTTAACTTTTATATTTGACCGAAAAAATTAAAGTCAAATTTTAACTTTTATATTTGACCGAAAAAATAAAAGTCAAATTTTAACTGTTATTTTTCACCGAAAAAATAAAAGTCAAATTTTAACTTTTATATTTGACCGAAAAATTAAAACTAAAATTTTAACTGTTATTTTTCACCGAAAAAATTAAAGTCAAATTTTAACTTTTATATTTGACCGAAAAAATAAAAGTCAAATTTTAACTTTTATATTTGACCGAAAAATTAAAAGTCAAATTTTAACTTTTATTTTCGACTAAAAATATATCAGTAAAAAAATAACGGTTAATTGCTGACTTTTTTGTAAGAAGTCAAAAAATATAAATCATATAGGATTAGCATTCCTTGGCTAACAAGCATCACATTGGTATACACAAATGTTAAAAAATCAAATTCTTTCCAGCTAACTTTTTAAATTGAAATTTCGAAAATAACTATTATTTTCGATCCCTGGTTATTTTTATGATAAAAAAAATAAAACTTTTGAGATTATTTTTTTGCTTTAGAGTAATAATTATTTTGAATGAAAATAAAATTGAGTTTTTGGACATTATTTTATATCTGAGATATGAAAATACGTTTTTGAGTGTTTTTTGGCAAATATTGTTTGCTGTGCTTTTGTCAACAAATCTTTTTAAATGAAAAGATGCACACATTTTTATTACATACTCGTTATTTCGTTACTTGGCAGTCTTACATATATTTTATTTTTGTAAATCCAACGAAAGCGCTAGAGTAACGAAAATAGTGTGAATACCCCTAATGCAATAGAAACTGAAGCAACAAACACATATCTCAAATAAGCAACACTTTTTGCTTTCCAGTCAAAGAACATTTATTTTGTGCCACCCTGTATGTAGGTACTGGCAAGCAACAATGAATAAAGTCTAATTAGTAATAAAGAATTTCAATTAAGAGAAACAAATATTTTGCACTTACTAATTACTTGTGGTAAAATGTTATTTTAACCTGGAATTTCTCGTTCAAATCAACTGCAATATCGGCTCGGTAATCCGGGCAATTAATGCCAGAGGGTTATGCGGATTATCGATTTGTCTGGATTACTGAGACCAACTTGAAAACTTTCACTGTTAACAGAAAATAATTGCTGGTAGATATAAATCAATACTCATTCACTAGATTCAATAAATTATTATAAAAAAAATCCCCATTACCCTTATCACCACCTGTAGAACCGTTATTTCCATTCGCTAGAATTGTAAGTGAGAAGCAATTAGCAAATTTGCCATTTTGGTCCAACAATTTGAGCAAACCTAAAGTCATCGGGAAGCTTTAATGAAGCGAGGTGGCTTCACTCGGAAATGTTGTGCACTCTCATAGTAGGTGTTCGACTGTATCTTTTGAGATCGAGTCCTCGCAGTTGCGACAGAACCTGTTGAAGGGTCAGCCGATCCTTTCGGTATTCACTCCTGAAGGTCGGTGCTCTGCGTAGACTGCCGTAAGTTTATATATATTTTTTTTTTTTTTTTTTTATTTATTTATTCAGCTATGGAATACATCATATATTCTTACTAACTATGCCTTAATATTAAGATTATTGGCTAAGACTGGATTTTATTATTTTTCTTAATACCTCACCAGGTAGTGAGAGATCTATATCTTTAAATTCATTAAGCTCTCTCAACGCCCGAGCAATAGGAGAATTATAAGCATAATTAGTCCTATAATTTTGCACATAAAACATGTTAAAATTTCTGAGACTTCGAGGTGGAATATTGAACATTATTCTTTCTAAAATCTCTGCGCAGTCAATAGCACCTGTTAAAATATTAATGACAAACGAATAAGACAAAAATTTTCTTCTACAATGGAGTAAATCTAAATTGATAAGAAGGCAGCGAGAGTTATATGATGGAAGAGGCTCATTGAAATTTAGCGACCTCAACGCAAACTTAATAAAGACTTTTTGTATACGCTCAATTCTATTAATATAAGTGATTTGGAAGGGCCGCCATATGAAGGAGGCATATTCCAGACGAGACCTAACAAAAGCTATATAAAGCCTCTTAAGTGTATAAGGATCAGAAAAGTAGGTACTGTTTCGACGCACAAAAGCAAGCATAGCATACCCATTTGCAACTATATAATTTATATGTACTGTAAAAAGGAACTTATTATCAAAAAAAACTCCTAAATCCTTAATCTGAGTAACCGACTTTAGTTTAGAACCAGAAATATAGTAAGACGAGTTTATGGTGTTACACTTTTTTGCAAAAACTATTTGGTAGCATTTTTCAACGTTCAAATATAGCCGATTATTCCTACACCAGGAGAGCACCCTGTCAATATCAGATTGTAGCAATACTGAATCCTCAGGCTTCGATATGACAGAGTAGATTTTGAGATCATCTGCATAGAGCAAGAATTTGGAATGTAAAAAGCAAGTATTAATGTCATTAATAAAAATAACGAAAAGAAGCGGTCCCAAGACACTACCTTGGGGAACTCCTGACGTTACACGAAATGGCTGAGAGGTGATGTTATCTAGAACAACTGTGCAACTCCTACTAGATATATACGATTCAATCCATTTGAGAAAAGTGGAATGAAATCCAAAAGCTGCTACTTTATTAAGTAAGATTTTATGCGAAACCCTATCAAACGCCTTCGCGAAATCTGTGTAAATGGTATCCACTTGGAATCCAGCCTCAAAACTTGCGAGACAATCCTCGGTAAAAATGGCAAGGTTAGATAATGTAGACCGCCCTTTCAGAAAACCGTGTTGGGATGGGCAAATTAGACTCGAAATAGCAAAATCAATCTTAACCTTAACAACAGTCTCAAAAAGCTTGGCAATAGTTGTCAACTTCGTTATAGGCCTGTAATTAGATACATCATTCTTATTACCACTTTTAAAGATTGGAGTAATATGTGTATTTTTCCAATCTTGAAGAAATACCCCGGTTGAAAGCGATTTATTAAAAATAAGCATAAGGGGTTTAATAAGAGCAAAACAGTTTTTTAACAAGGAGGGTGACAGACCGTCAGCATCAGTTTGAGTAGAATTATTAAGAGCTGCGATTGCGTCTTGAACATCATTCTCAGACACACATAGATTACTAAAAGACAATGGGGAATCGAGAGAATAAGCTGTATTTGGGAATCCGTCAGAATCCGACACAAAGTTTGCACTGAAGAATTCAGCGAAAAGGTTTACGATATCCTCAGGGGAAGAGGCACTCTTTCCTTTAAAATGCATTGAAGACGGTATACCTGATTTCGAGTTTTTCGATTTAATGAAGTTCCAAAAGGATTTGGGGTTACAGTTTATGTTATGTTCAACTTTACTTATAAATCTGCTGTGAAGGACTTTATCGAGTCTTCTAAATTCAGATAAGTGGCATTTATATATTTTAAGATGTTCATTACTATTGGATACCTTATATTTTTTGTACGACTTGCTACAGCGATTTTTTAAATGCTTAAGCTCCTTAGTGTACCAGGGAAGCTTGTATTGTCTGTTAGGTATGACAGGTATATACTGTTCGCACAGACCAATTACTTTAGATCTCAATACTTTAAAACTTCCAGAGACGTCTAGATTTTCAAATAAATAATCCCAGTTAAACTCAAGGAGCAGCTGATTAAGGTGCTCAAAGTTACATTTATTAAAATTTAAATGTAAGACATCACTAACGGGCGAGGTATTTAAAAACCTATAAAATTCAATATCCAAAATTAAAGGTAGGTGGTGCAGATTTGCTGAGGAAATCGGCGAACAACATTCCAAAAGGTGAAAACTTATATTATTAGAAAGGAAAATTAAATCTAAAATTTTATTACATCTATATTTTCTTTGCTCATTCCTAAAAGAACCCTGGTTTTTGGTGGGGCATAGGATACCCAAGACTGCTGGGCATTCCTATACACTCCCGTTTATAGTTCCACCTTATCAGTTCATACGCTGTCTCATTTCCGTAAATGCCCCTATGCCCCAGGGTAATCTCGTGAGGCCAGCTCAGCGGGCAGCTCTTTAATCGCAGACGATATAGCGTTGAGGATGGAGTTGTGCCCGAAAATCCTTTCTTTCCAGGACCACAAGGCACACAGTCTGCTAGCGTCCTCCTGGATGCGCCAATGGTCAGTTACGATAATTATATCAAAAGCGATAAGAACAATCGTTAAGCAATACTATTTTAAAGGCAACGAAGCGTGCGCCTATTGGAGAAATTTAAAGGAAATAAAAATTGTCTATCTCTGTTTTATGTAACGTTTCACAACTAAAAACGGCGTGTGATTTTTTCAGTACTAATATGCGCAGAGATGTTTACAAATATTTGTGTGCGTCCACGTGAAAAGGGCCCACTTTGTCGCATCTAATTTCCGAGATATATAGATTTTTTGATACATGGATCGAATTTCGTAATTTTTTATTATAGTTTATTATGAAACTATATACATTTACGCGTCGAATGACACCAAATTTAGCTTTCTAGGTATAATAGAAGTAACTAATTTTATTTTTTGAAAAAAAAGAAAAGGGCCCACAAGGGGCAACTTTCAACTTCAAATTGATTTTTCTCAATTAGTCATTTTTCGGATATTCACCTTCAAAGTTTTATATTTCCCCCAATTCTTCAGTTAGGATGGTCTAATTTGTCTCAAAATGTTCGGAAATCAACCCGGAAGACGCCTATATGCATAACTCCAATACCGCCAAGTGGGCCCTTTTCACGTGGACGCACACATTTGACGAACTCAAGGCAAAAAAAAAAATAAATATTAATGTTGCTACCGTTCGTCGTTTTTCGACTGGGCTCGCTATATCTTTATGCAATTTCAATTTTTGTCGTATTGATACAACTCATATTTCGACTAGTACCTAAAGTTAATTGTAATACAACAACAATCATATAGTTGAATTATATCAATAATTTTTTTTGCATGTTTACTTACTACGCACACATGTGGCTTTGAACGTTTTAACTCACCTTGTTTTTTTTTCATAGCTATTAACAAATACAGAAGTTTTATACCAAAACATCATTTAAATCAACAAACGAAAAATTCGCCTCGAATTGTATAAAAGCCAACTAGTAGGCCAGTTAAGATCATTAACAAATCTACTTCGCAATCAATTACAAACAAGTTTTTTTAGAAAAAGCCTAAAATGCGTTCTTTCATTATTTTTGCACTTTTCGGTCTGATTTTGGCTATGACAGCTACACCAGCAACCGCCAACAAAGCAGGCAACGGAGTCAATGTAGCCAAAGGAGTCAACGTAGCCAAAGGAGTTAACGTAGCCAAAGGAGTCAACGTAGCCAAAGGAGTCAACGTAGCCAACGTAGCCGACGACCTAGACGATGAGGAATACCATCTTGCCTACGAATATGACGATGACCAAGAGGGAGCCGACGAAGATGACCAAGACGAAGATGCAGCGGAAGACGATGGTGAAGGTTATGAGCTAATTTATGTGGACGGTGATGAAGGCAGTGATGAAGGCTATGACGAGGATAGTTACGTGCACTCGGAAGAAGCCATAGCTGATGTGAAACCTAAGAAACTCTAAACAGTGAAAACCTATTCTTGTTTATTGCTTAACTAATGTGTAAACTAATACCGAATTAAATTTAACTAAAGTTTTAAGTTTTTTGTTTGTTATTTTTGGGTTGGTTGGGACCTAGGACGAAATTTGCGCCTGAAGCAGCATAGGGTACACACCAATGGCAGCCATATCGTAAGAATAAAGTTACTCAGGATTGTTATTGTTTTTATTGAGTACATTTAGTTGAAGTGCATGATACTGAAAAGCTAAAGTCTCCGTAATATTCTGTGTTTGAAGAAAAGTCCACTGGCATTTTTACGGAAACCAGTTAAAAAAGTAACAGGCTACAGTGTAAATAAAAAATTGCTCTCCAACAACGGTTAGCTTGAACCAAAGTAAATTTTTTTAACACAACCTTTTTACAAATTGAACAGGTATAGCAGTAAGGCACACAGGAGTAAAATAGTGTAATTTGCTACCACTGACATGGAGTCAAATTGTACAGGGAGAATAGAAATGAAATGTTTACGTATTTGGTGTTGAAACAGTTTGAATGAAATTTTAATTCTTAATGTAAACATTGGAATTTATTAATTGCCAACTAAAAGCATAAATTGAAAGGAGGACTAAGTGTAATTGTAGAATTACTCGTAAAATGTACGTAGTATATTATTAAATAGATATGTATGTATGTACATATTTACTTCTTTATTTTGTCTATAATAAGCAAATTTCTTGTTTTCTTGAAAATTGAAACAACAGTTGTTTACTGTAGTGCTTATCATAACCATACGGTAAATACTTTTTGACAAGTTTCAGCCCTTTATTTTTTGCTTACTAATTTTTTCAAAAATACAGTTTATTCTACAACAGAAGCGGTGTATGTTAAACCTTCAAATTTTATGCAAATTTTAATCAAATTCAAGAAATTTTAATCAAAATTTCAAAATTTATAATAATAATAAGAATTTCTAAAAAAAAAACTGAAAATAATAAAGTCAGTACAATAAATTTAGTGAAAAGTGGCTCAACATTCGACTATTGATTGTTAGATGGCTCTAGCCAAATATTAACTCTGCGAGTCACGGACCACGGGGTAAACTGTGACCCACACAACTAATTACTTGGTGATATTTTTTAATTTTGTTTCTGAGCCGTATTCTGCGACATGCCCGATGATGAATACAAATTTATTTGAATGATGAATAAAAATGTATTCGCCTTCGCTACTGGGTATATTTATATGTCATATGTGTTTGTATACAACTTTTTTCGTAGCTTGTCTTTTTGGTCAGAACATTTGAGTGGTGGACGGCTATATTTCCTATGGGAGTTTATGTGGTTTAGCTTTATGGCTTTATAACGTGACTGAATGTTAATTCCTTAATTAATTGTTAAATGAGCTTTTTGACCATCGAAATTTGCGCGTGCTGCCGAAATAATTCACCAGCGGAAAAATTGGCCACCACACCGAATTTAAATCTGCCATACCAATAAAAACCATTTGCACCATATTTGGCTATGTTCGGGGCAGAGTGGTTGTTGGGGAGGCAGGCGCGGTTGCATGCAAAAAACGTGCATTGCTGTGGCAAGAACACTCGTCCGATTCACTACACACAGAAACCAATTGGATCTAATCAGATACTAATATCAAAAGTCCAATTAGTTCTGGTATGTTGAAATCTGATGAGACTTAGAGGAACGTTGGGAGTGATGCACCTTCTTTGTAATCTACGTTATTTGCTGCATGCGTGCAAACAAGAAGAAGACTATATAATAAATCAAAATAAAAGTGAAAGAAGAAAAATAAGGAAACGAAGAAAAAACCTATTATCTGTATTGCGAGGGGCAACTTGAGGCAGCAGACCAATTATGCAACAAGAGAACAGTGGAAAGGGAAAGTGGGAAATAGTTAAAAGAATATTAATATTATGATTGTAATAAATATGGAATGGAATATTATTAAAATACTACATATGTATGTATGTTTGCAATTTATTTGCGTTTATTAAATTCCTAAAAATAATAGTTACCTATAGTGATAATAGTTAATATTTTATTTTACATCCTATTAATTTAAAAACAAAATATTAAGAAAATATTGGCGTAAATAAAGAGATTTGAGTTCTGGCCAAATACGATAATCACATTTTCAAATTTTCAAAGTTTTTAAATCGAATTTTTAGAAAAATGTTGGGTATGCAGTGATATAGCCGTACCATTTTAGAGTAACAAAATGCAAGTTTCAAATGACTAAAGCTTCGGGTTTGTTTTTGATAATTTCATTTGGTGACGGTGTTGCGCATAGCGCTGACTATAAACAGCATAAACCAATTTTTTTTAATTCAAATTAAAAACTTTGAAAATTTAATATACATACATTTGTTGTGATTTTTTGTGAATTTCGTAAAACGTTTCAAGCTTTTATTTTTATGATTTTAGTTATAGAATGAACTATACCTTCATACAAAATTATTTTAAGAAATGTAAAACACTTACATAAGGGCTAAACTGAAATATATTGAACATTTGTCGCATTTATCGTGAAGATTTTTATAATTAGACATGCGTTCTTATGTTGCATAATTTATATAATTAGCAATAATTTAGGCTAGCGCAATGCAACATCTGCTGTGGCTTTGCATATATTGAACGTCCTAGCTTTGGCCACAGTTTAAATCACGCTCTCCACGTCAGAACCTTCAAAATGTCGACCTCAATGCTTATGACTATCGCAATGCAAAACGCATACAACAACTAAACAAATCAGCGCCGCTGTAAGCCCTACTGCAAATTCCATTGCGCTGGATTTTTCAGTACATTAATTGCAGTCTAATTTTTGGTAAGATTCTTCAATTGTGCATACCTTGCATCTTTTTCGGCTGCCTCCGTGAACGGTACTCCTATTCTCACTATCACTATACACATTTTGTTTTTTTTTTTTTGCCCTGGCCACTGGGAAGTGACGCTCACTTGCTTTAAAACTTTACTTGTGAAATAAACACTTGAAAAACATTGCCCTGTTAAATATTTTATACATTTTCGAAGGGGCATAAACTCAACTACATTTTTATTAATAAAGCACTAAATTTGAAGCGATATTTACTACAAAATTTCACATTTTTCACACGCGCTGCGGAAACCTACATCGATGTTTAGGAAATGGCGGCAAAAACTGAATATTTGGAATTCCTCTTCACCTGTCAACGACGGCGCCAAAGCTTTTCTTGACTATTGCAGCCTCTGCCGCCATTGCCAAATAACTGCCTATTCCTTAAAGCATAAATTTTCAAATGGTTAGAAGAGCAACAAGTCACGCAGAATGCCAGCAGGGGTCGCCATAGCCAACGAAAGCTTTGCCATCGCTGTCAACAGGGTGTAAAAATAGTAATTCCTTAGTTTCCGCCGCCATTTTATACATTCCGCACAAGTTTCCGCAGCGTGTGTGAAAAAATGTGAAATTTTGTGATAAATATCGCTTCAAATTTAGTGTTTTATTAATAAAAGTGTAGTTGAGTTTATGCCCCAGCGAAAATGTATAAAATACTTAACAGGGCGATGTTTTTCAAGTGTTTATTTCACAAGAAAAGTTTTAATGCGAGTGAGCGTCACTTCCCAGTGGCCAGAGCAAAAAAAAAAAAGTGTATGTAAATGTGTATGTGATAAATATAGCTTTAAATAAAGAAATGTATCAATAAAAATGTAGTGTAGAGCGCATTTCTTAGAAAATATATAAAAAATTCAACCGGGCAATGATTTTCAAGTGCAAATTAGGCGTCATTGGCCAGCGGCCGCTAAGAAAAGAAGAAGAAAATGTGTGAAATTAAAGTGCAAATAGAAGTGCAAAGGTAAAAGCAGAGAACTTGTAAGCAATTTCTTACAAGTAAACGAGTTTGTGTGAAGCAGTAAATTATGTGTGGTAAGTCCTTAATATTTATCAATCTTAAGGAAATAAAACATAATACATAATTGCAATGAAAACTTTTGCGATAGCATTTGCCTATAGCGGCTTCAGGGTTGGCAGCCTACTCCAATCGGAGTAAATTTACTGCGGTACACATTTCAAAAATCCCTCCGCTACTCCGTTAAAGTCTACTTCAATTTTGTTTTTTTTTTTTGTTGGAATGTAACCGAATAATCACACACTGATTCCAATGCCGATACTGAAAATTTTGCGTTGCTAAGAGTTTAATGCATAGATATTTATATACAAAGAGTTGACGCCGCGTAAATAGTAGCAGAACGTATTGACAATTTTGTCTTGCCTTATTTAATTTTAATTATTTTTTATAATAGATAGAAAATGTGTAAAAGTTCAACAGCTTAAAAAAAATTCTTAATCAAATTTTCAACTTTTTAATACGGATTTCTTGAAAATTTTCTACATTTTCAATCAGAATTTCTTTGCAAATTTTTTGGGTATGCAGTTTTGTAGCTCAGACAAGTTTCAAGTTGCTAAAAGTACTTGTGGTTTTTGAGAATTTTCTAAAAAAAAGTTATAATTTTGATAACAACCCTTTCAATTTTTAAATTTTTTATGAATTTTCACACAGGCCTTTGCCATAGAATTAGCAATATTTTTATAAAAATTAAATATCCTATATAATATATTAATAATATTCCGTATTCATAATAATCGTAATTTGTGCTGATGGCGATCGAACCAAAAATTGCCGAAAAACCGAAAGATTATTCTTTTGACTATTTCCACCTTTCCCTTTCCACCTTTCCCTTTCCACCTTTCTTTTATCCACACTTGTTTCATAACTCCTTTGCGGTCTCACGTTGCCCCTCGCCATCTAGAAACAGAGATTTTCTTCTTTCATTTTTGTTTTGTTTATAACTTAGTCTTCTTATTTTTGCCCGCATGGAGCAGAGAATGTAGATTACGTTCTTTGCATGCAGCCGCCCGCCTCCGCAGCAACCCCTTTGCACAGAATATAGCAAAGTTTGGTGAAAATGGTTTTATTGGTATGGTAGATTTAAATTCGGTGTGGTGGCCAATTTTTCTTTCGGCTACACGCACAAAGTTTCTTGATCAAAAATCTTATTTATCATTTGCTCCTTCTCATTTTTTACAAGTTCTATGCTATTGTTTTTCTCACAAAACGAAATTGTGCGTGTTTTTGTAAAAGCTCTCTCTGGCAAACAAACGAACACAGAGTCAATATCCCAATATAAACTTTTTACCCATATTAATACTAAAATCAACACAACTACATACATGTACTACTTAACGCTCAACAACTGAGTTTTCCTTTGGATCCAAAAAAAATAAAAAAATAGCCCCAAAAATGTGTAATTTTTTATGCAAATAATACAACTCCAAAAAATATGATTATCTAAGAAGATGTTTTAATATATTTTTGATGTTTGTTTATATCACATGTCGTGAACACATTCCGTTAATTCCATTATAACCAGCGAGTAAGTGTAGCAATAAATTTTTGCACATTTCCTTAGGATTTTGATGACTTACGTATGGCGAAACGAATATTGGTAAATACAGAAGTTTTATCAGAGAATTTCGTATAAATATAAAAATATTTACCTTCCCTGTTATCGTTCTAAAAACAAAAACAAACGCTTTACTTAAGTCAACAACCGAAAAATTCAAACCGAATGTGGCATGCATAGTATAAAAGCCGACTACTAAGAAACTACAATTCATTAGCATTAAAAGTATTTCGCAATCAATTCGACAGACATATTTGGACCAAGCACAAAATGCGTTCTGTCATTATTTTTGCAATTTGCGCTCTGATTTTAGCTGTGGCAGCTACACTAACCGACGCACGTCAAATCAGGAGCGTTGACGACAATGGTGCTAACTTGGATTACATTTACACCCAATGATGAGGATCGCGATGGTGGAGAGGAAGACGATGGTCAAAAATGATTATACGAAAAATAAAATATGATTGCGCTTTGCATTACAATAATTATTGCATTTTCAATTCGGGGTATTTTTTTTTTAATTCATATTAGTTCTACAGTCTAAAATTTAACATTCCTCAAACAAAACAAAAAAAAAAATACTGTGAAGTTGTTGCTGTGAAAGTTTTCATCAGATTTCTTTCTACACCCTGCGCGGTCTTGATCAAAGGACTTCATACTTGCCAGGCAAGTACACAGCCGCTGACCTAAGCCGACATTTGAGCTGCGTTGGTTCAAGACCGGGTAGAGTCTAGAAAGAAATCTAATCAGGAGATGTGATGATCTCCGAAATATCAGTTATAATATCTACCGCTTTGACTCTTGTTGCCTTTTTTCAATACTTTCCATATAAAGAAAAACTGGCTTTGAGCTAAAAAAGTAGTAAAAGAAGATAATATAGATATAAACATTTAATTTTATATTTTTTGTCTTTTCTAGACAAGAAAAAATTATGAATACAGATTTTTAACGGAACTTGCAAAATAATGTTCTTACCTAAAATGATTGTTGAAATTTATTTTTTAATTAATAATGATTTGGATGCAGACTTAGGAGACAAGGCAAGTACAATTAAAAAAAAAAAACAAATAATGAAAAAATTATAAAATGGAAATTTGAGTCAATGGATGACGCCTCTTTGCAAAGGTTCTCCTTCCCAATCAGATATCGTCTGAAAAATAATTTTTTTTTCTCATTTTAAAAGCTACCAGCTAATCCACTATGTAGAAAATTGTTCTTAAATAAATTATTCATTAAAATATTATATAGAATTATTGGAAAAATCGATGGAGTATTGGTCTATGCATATCAGTTGAAAAAAGTCGTCTCGAGAAAAATTTATTTATATTTTGGCCGAGTTCAACAAGTCCTTCTCCTTCTTCCGGCAAACAAGCGCGAATTGGAAATACCATGTAATGTTTGGTTACTTTTGGAGAAAAAAGCTATAAAAAAAGTATCGCGACAACACCTAAAAATCGATTTATTTTCTTAGCTTCACTCTGCAATTCCAGGATCATGTACTAAACGCCCTCTGACACCTTTTTAGCAGCAATTTACTGACTTCTTTTGTCTATTGGCTGGTTATTAGTACCATTTGACGAGATTAAAATAGCTGAGCAAAGTTCAGCTCGCTTGGCACGTTTTCATATTGTAAAATAAATAAAAAAAATTGCTGACGTAATCATCGTCCAAACCCACTGTCGCTTTTGTCATAAAAAAATAAGCAAATCAAAGCAAAGAATTTCCGCCCTTTTAAAAAATTATCAGTTCCAGAGACGAAAAGTCGATTTTTTGAGTATTATGAATATAAATATTGCTGGTTTAATTTCATTTCAGGTTTCATTCCTAATAGTAAGCATTTTGCTTTCAAATTACGTGTAATGTAACTGTATAAAAAGAAAATAGCACGTATAGCCGGTGTTTTTTCCTAAACTAAAAACTAGAAACCGCTATTTCAATTTCGCAATCTTCGCATAATTCAAAACACTCTAAACTTGATTGAGTTTTGAATTGTTTATATTAATTTATTATATGTCTTTCTTTCCAGGTTATTTCTGCGAATATTTCTGACTACGCCATATAAAAAGTCTAACGCAACTGCAACAATATTGAGTTGAAGAACATAAATTCTTCTATACCCATTTGATCGACGAACCTACGGGTTGAATTTTTTTTTTTGCCGCGAAACATCACATTCCGGCTATGGTTATGGTTAGCTCGGCAGTTTTAGGCGCCGCCACTGGTACTGGTCTGGCATTACTGCTTGCGGTCACAATTGTAATGTACCGTTATTATTTGTTACGTAAACGAGGCAAAGAATGGGATGAACTGGATCGGTGGGAAGAGACGCGCATTATGCGGAAGCTGCAATTAAAGGTAAGAGGAAGGTGAAAAATTTGTAATGCTCTGTCAATGGCTGATACAACAACTATTGCTGAGGAGAGAATTTGAAAGTTTATTGTGATTGGATGCATTGAATATATGATTGCGGTTGTATGTATAATTTTTTTTATACATACATACATATATATTTAAAGGGCAGTCGAACTAATTTATTGTGCAGTGAGCATATTCGCATCACATTGTAGACTGACTGTCGGCAGCAATGATTTCTCTATCTATGCCATCAAAATTTTTGATTGCATTGACGTTAACAACAACTACATACATACTTCCCCTTCATATGCGCCTACATAGCCGTCAATTGCAGAGCTTCACGTACGCGATAGACATTTCTTTATCTTTTATCTAAAACATAAATGTGTACATAGCCACGTACATTTCTACATAAATACATATGTATGTATAATAGGTAATATTTATAAAATGACGGATGTCATAGCTTATTAAAGTAACAAGTGCGTGTTTTTTTTGTTGTTCTTGAGAGCTGGAAACTTAGCATTACGCATGAACAAAATTTATATTTATTGCATGCCTGAAAAGTTTCAATAAATACGGATTCAAAAAATTTTAAAATTTGATGACAATTGGAATATCATGAATTTAGTGTAAAATTTTAAATTTTGATTTATGTGGTTAATGGTATAGAATGAACTATATTTTTATAAATATTTTATGAAAAAAAATTGACATGAAAAACATAAAAAAAAGAAATCACTGCATTTTTGTGAGTAACTATGCATAGTTAGTTCTAGGTGTTTGTTTTCTGAATTTAATATGTATGTATGTATATGTATCTTTTTTGTTGGTATTATTAAATTTTTTTTGTGATAATTATAATTTTTTTACGTTCTAAAATTTTTCATTTCAATACTTTTATTGCTATCTGTTCTCACATGTAGTTCGAAAATTTGTCTACAATGAAGCATTCGTTAATCTCTCGATATCAAGCAGCTTTGCTCAGCTCAACGTACTCGCATATATTTTTAATCAAACTTGCTTAACCCTCGCGTTTTCAACTACTTTACTAGCTTGCGCTATTAGTCAATCCATACATTATGTTGCGAATTTTTTATATTCATATTTAATTTGCTTTTTTTACTTTTTCTTAGTTTCTTAATTGTTTTCGAAAAGAGTTACACTTTAATACATTTTGTATGTATGCAAAAATATAAGTTTCATTGTTTACCTTCATATTAGAGTTAAAAATTATAGTGAATAGTAATAATATAGAAACAAATATTTGTTTAATATAAAAGTAGTGCGGCGAATTAACAAGTTCTTTTGTTTATATTTATTTTTTATATATTCTTATTTTTTTAATGCAGTTCAAATGCAAATCAAAGCTTTAAGCCTTCTACTTATGTAATTCATAAAAATTTAGTAAATCTCAACAAAATTTCACAAACCTTTTAATAATTTTAATCAGAATTTCAATATAATATAGTGCAACTCTGAAGCCCGCATTTATTTCTGATTTTTTTTTTTTTTGAGACAGTGTTGTACCTTTTCTTTAAAATAACGCATGAATAATATTTTTTTTTTGCATTAATTTTCGGTGTTTAATATTTTTTTTAGCCCAACTCGACTTTAGTTGTTATTCCTTGTGGACACAAATATAATGATGTATGTATGTACATATGTACTTATGAAAAAAATGAATATTGTTTGAGTTAGTCATTTAATTTAAGTAGTTTTAGAAAAATTTGACGATAGCTGCTAGAAATTGATTTCAGCCGATCAGATTTTGGTGTGGTGTAATCAAAGAACGTAGATTACATAGTACGAGTAGATAAGCATAGACTACGCTTAAATGTAAAAGCAAACGCACGAAGATTTTCGTAGAATTTTCAAAGGAGAAGAGTGAAAATACCCCGTGTAAATAGGCACTTACCTATTTCCTTACCCATTACCATTGTGAATAAATACAAGTGAAAAATCTTAACCCATAGACGCCAAAATTCGGCACAGCTGAGATCACCTTATGTAGCAGCTGTCGCCATTTTTGTGTGATTTACTGAGCGAATTTCTATGTCTGACAGTTAATAACTAATGGCCATTTTTGACATTTAATATCAGCCGCCGCCATCTTTAATTTAGAAGACTTCTCACTTGTATTCATTCACAATACCCATTATCAAGAATTGGCACCGATTACTGAACTTAACTTCATTTTTGGCATTTAATTTTTCTTCCATATTTCTCTCCGAAGCTTTAGCTTTGTTGATATTAAATTATGTATGTTTTGCGTATATTTGAAATATTTTTTTTTAAAAAAAGTTTAAGTTAATTTTGCTTTCATTTCATTATGCTTCAATTATGCTTCTGATTAATTTCCCCTACATGCAGCCGCCTACATCCGCATGCAGCAAAATGTGGTGAAAATCTGTTTAATGGTGTGGTAACTTAATAGAAAGTGTGGTAGCGAACAACTTACGTGGTGAATTCTTTCGAATTCATTCGCAAATTTTTTTTAATGAAAAAGCTAATTTCTTAACGGTTCTCTGCTGTACGTTGCTTAACAGTTTGAACGACACTGTGAATAGCTATTGGTGGTTGTCTTTGCTAAATAGGGAATTTAGTTTTTTTTTAAATTCCCCATTGTTAGCTGGCTGGGATAATTGAATGGTAGATAAAAAGTGTACAACGGTTGTCTAGGCTGATACATTTGTATTGAAAATACAATTTGTTCAGGCGTTATATGGAAGAAAATGTGTAACACCGTCGGGGGAAAAAAAATTATCAAAAATCAACGCGAATTTTTAGCGACTTGATACTTACATTTTATCATAGGGAAATTTAATGGGCAAGAATATTGTTTACTCGGAAAGTTTTTTAAAATTCTGATTACAAAGTTTGAAAATTGAAGTTTTTTAGATTTATATTTGAATTTATAGATTTTTTTCGATTTTCGTATAAAGTTTAAAACTTTTTTTTATATGTTTTAAGTAACATTCTTTTATATAGAAAAATAAAAATTTGGAATGATTAAAACGTTATATTTTAGAACTATTTGGATTAATAAATTTTTTGAAAATTTTCGGGTATGCAATTTTTTAGTCTATTCAATTTTAGTATTATAAAGTGCAAGTTTCAATTTGTCAAAAATTTCTATTTTTTTTATTTTTTCGTTTTTGGCTGACAGTATTCTTATACTGCGAAAATTACCAACGCCGACACGATTTTTGAGTTTCTTCAAACTTGCACTTTATTATACTTTATTTGAACCGGCTATACAACTGCTTATCCAAAAAAAAATTCTAAAAATTCATATGGAAATGTTTGAAATTTGGATGAAAATTTGTTGAATTTAATTGAAATTTTAACAAGATTTAAAGATTGAATTGATACGGGGATTTATTGTAGAATGAACTGCTATTTTATGAAAAATGAATAAAAAAAAAGAAGGAAAAAAACAATAAAGGTCGATCGGTTGTCAAAACGCCCCTGTCGTATAGTTATGATAAGCACTATACATTTTGTGTATTTTAAAGCGGTGCTATTCGAAGTATTTTCATGTAATATGTAATGCTTTCTTAGGATCGAAATTTTTATGAACATACATACATACATACATACATTGTAAACAAAGTTCTAAAACCAAAAAAAAAAAAACAAAACAGTTACAATAACAGCTGACTGTCGTCGTTCAATTTTTGTTTTTTTTTCATTGTTATAGCAATTAATAAGCGAAACACTTATTCAATCAACGAATCAACGAATCAAAAACGCGAATGAATATCAACATTTGTTCAGCTATTAAATGCTATAAATTAATTACCTTTCTACAACCATCTATCCATACAATACAAACCAACCAATGTACATACATACGTTTGTTGTGTGAAGAGTTGCACGAGTGCACTCAACGTAACGATGAAAAAAATATGTCAACAAAATTTTATACAAAGAACTAAGTAATGTAAGGGAGATACAACAACAATATGCCATTAATGTATTGAGCACACAACAAACATCAGTAGAATGCAGCGCACATATGAAAATAAGTATTGTGTAATTGTTAAGAGTTTAGTGTTTTTTTTTTGTATGCAAGTTTATTGATTTTAATACACAAATTGTTCGAAAAAAACGCGTGCACATACATTGTTGGTTTTTTTTTTTTTGAGAATGCAATGTAGCCCTTGTGAGCAGCTGATTCCACTCTCTGGTGACTCCACGCGCCATTTGTCGCATACCAATTTAAAATTGAGGTACCAAAGTTTTGAAAGATGTTTCTGTGGTTTTGAATACAAGCGTCGCAACAAGCTACATTGTTTGTGATTGCAGTACATTATTTGTTTTTTTTTTTACTAAACATAATTTTATCACTAATTTCTGATCATAATTTGTATTTGATATTTTGTTGGAAGTTTCGAGAGGCTGGTTGCAAAACTTCATCTAACGTTAAGGAGCAACTGCAGAAACTCTTCCGAGATACATACATATGTATACCATTACGATATGATTGCGTTTATTTTTTGTTACAATTAGCTCATAGGCGCACAGAAGTTTTGTTTATAATTCCATATTCCTTTGATTAGGTTGCCATAATTTCCATGGTAGTTTGGCTCTAAGAAGTGTAAAAATGAGAAAAATGAGAAAAAGGAAAAATTCAAATTATTTAAATTAAATACCGGAAAAAAATTAAGTTAACACTTGAGAAACAGTTCTAATACCTTGGAGCTACCTGAAGCTTTGTAAGTGTTGTGCAATTAATTGTGGCATTTTTTTTAAACAATTGACTACTTGTAGGTTTATATGACATCATAAACTAAACAAATAGCGCTTATATTTATTGGACGTACTGGCCTAATAAACGCACGCATTACCAAGATTAAGTTATGTAGCTGTGGTAGTGCCCTCAGTGAGAACTTACTACGAGTATAAAGAAGTCTATTGTGTTGCCACTAGTTATTTGAACGATAACGTATGCCATAACCAAAAAAGGTTAACTGGAGAAACCCTGCATACCCAAAATGAAGTTCCGCAAGCTGATGATTTCCCCCCCAGATTTGCCCAGCGCTCGCTGAGCCGGCTTAGAGCCCATCTGTCCAATAGAAGTCCGTAGGCGGCTACTCTCTCCCAGCTCCCACCCTCTCCCTGCTTGTAGCTTTAACTTCAAGGGTACCCCGCTGAGTGAGCTCATCAGCCATGCAGTTCTCTGCAATGTCGCTATAGCACCCAGCTCAGTCTAATATGAAAGTATTCAGAAGTGGCTGAGAGAGAAGTCCGGCACTACTCAACTAGTTTCGATCTGACCATTAAAGGCCCTAAGGTCTTGATTGCAGCCTGGCTATTAGAGTAGATGTTTGTCCGTCTAAATGGGATTATCTTGATGAGTAGCCAATCGGCTGCCTTCTTGATTGCGGCTTTCTCCGCCTGAAACTCACTAGAGTAGTCCAGAAGCGTAAATTACTGGCTGAGAGTGAGCTCCTTGTATAGGACACCCCCTCCAGCAATTCTGTTCAGCTTTGACCCGTCCGTGAAGAAGCTCACGGGCCCATCGCCTTAAACACTACCCTCACCTCCAATTCCTCATTTAGCGGGATGTGATTGAGGAGGGATCCATTTGGAGCCAGTAACGGCAGACAGCGATCTGTTTGCATTACCAAACTTTAGACAGAAATTTAATATTCGCCAATCGTTAAACTTAGCGCTTCTTCACGTTTTTCTTTTTGCGGAGGGTGTCTATTAAAGTTTTTCTCGCGTAATTTAGCGCCAATGTCAGCTGCTGCCAACTCTCCATTCTCACTCCACATTCACTCGAAAAAATTTCCCGGCAAAATTTATATTGAGCGAAAAGTGAAATATTTTAGGTGAAAGTGAATCTCAGGTTAAGGCATTCAACAATAGACAATGTAGGCCTTTATTGTCTGTGTTTGAATTAAACATTTCGGGCCTACCTATGAAATATGAAATATGCCTTAGCCATAGTAACTTTACAACTTCTTTTCTTGATGTCGTGGGTGATTCTAAAATAAACAAACAAAACTCTGGTGTGCACTAATTACACAGTGCAACAAGAATATGTGTGTTTGATGAAACCAAAATTTAATGCAAGTTTACACCCCCATTATATCTGGTTTTTTTGCTATACGCATTTAATTTAGGCGATTTTAAGGATACCCCCTATACAGGAACAATTGAGTAAAATTCAATCAAATAATGTTTTTTTTCTGGAATTCTTCTAGAAAATTGTGGTGTCTTACAGTTTTTGAGAGTAAGGATTTAATTTTGGCGTTTATTTTTATCCAAAAATTTGACTGCATGGCGCGGTCATATAATTCTAGCTATTGTCATTGAAAAAAAATATTTTCCTAAGAAACTAATTTTTGATGTCAGTTAAATTGTCAAACTCATGCTAAACACGCCGTTTAAATGTGATTTCATTATTAAAAAAAAGGAAGCAGTATCACGAGAAAAAATGTTTGTATTAAATGTATGTACAGTCGAACTCCTCTATAACGAAGTCGTCGGGACTGGTGAAAAAGTTCGTTATAGAGAGGGCTTCGTTATAGGGAGGTTACGAAATTTCATGTCTTTATGTTAATGAAACATTGATTCATTTTATTTGTTTTATTTCTTTTTATTTCTTACATTTTAAAAAGAAGACCTTAATAAAAAGTCAAAAAGATTATAAAGATTATTCAGGTATGAAAAAATTGTCGACTGTAGTTTGTTTAGCTGTTTGAGCCTTTTCCTTATCAATAAATGCTTCTAAGGAATTAATTTCATTAAATATAATGTCGGGTACATCGCTCCGTGATTCAACAAATGTTAATAGAGTTTGTAATGCTGCACGCGTTTCGGAGAATGATGGAACTCTAATATATTTTTGTGTATTATAACAACTACTTTTTAGCTCTTCGCTAAATTCGTTATAGAGGAGTTATTTGCTATGGAAGATTCCATTTATGTATAACAAAAGAATTCGTTACAGAGAAGAATTCGCTATAAAGAAGTTCGTTATAGAGAGGTCTAAATATATGAATAAATTGTGAAAATCGTAGTGTTTCAAAAAAAAAATTCGTTAGAGAGAGGTTTTCGTTATAGAGGAGTTCGTTATAGAAGAGGTCGACTGTACTTTGATAAAATTAAAAATTCTAAAAGGAAATTGATTTTTTAATAAAATAAAACTATTTTTGATTAAAAAATTGATTTTCTATTTACCATTAAAAAATTGTTGTATGAAAGCAAAGACAAAGAAACTTATGAAAATAGAAATGAAGATAAAAGCTACAACATTGTGCTTTCTGCGCCTGTAAATTTACAACAACGCTGCTTTCATCCTTACCCTCAGTGTGGGTTGTCGTAGAATAAGTTTTGCAATGAAACCGGCACTAAAAAACCAGTGAAATACTATTTTTCCAATGAGAAATCGATAGCGTAAATTTTCGCTAAAAATTCACATCCAAAAGTAATAATGAATCATAACTTTCCAAAAGAATTAAAAAAAAAAAACAATATTTGATCGAATTTTAGTTCCATAGGCTAAAAATCCTTTCGAAATTTTATTATGAGAGGTGTGAATCTACATTTACCTTTGGTTTCATCGAAGGAGACATGAGCCTCTATGCCTCTATTTTGTAACACAGAATTATTTATTCAAAGATCGAAAATATCTAGCTTTTGTCGATTTTCTAAAACTAATATTTTATATCATTATGTACATATGTACATCTAATGAAAGACAACTTTCAAAGACATACATACATATTATTGTAAAATGGCGCTTTCCATAGCCATGCTACCCTGCCAATCTAAGATTTCCTACCACCATTTCAGCAAGGTTGGAGTTCACTTTGTATTGCCATGGAAATTCAGTACATAAGAGTACATACATACATATGTATTTTTCGTTACCTATACAGTAAACACAAATATGAATACAGGCTACAAACAACAATACCATTGCAAAATATCAACGGCAGTCAGCCAGATACAAATCACATACTATGTACATTCCCATTGTGAAGCTATAAAATGATAATCAGCAACTCTCAACGACGGTACTAGGCAAAAACTGGTTGAATGGAAGCGCAAGGGAGCGTGCAATTCTATTTTAATTGTGAACTGATCGGCCATAAAATGTGAACAAATGATAGTGTAGCGAAACGGCGCTCGCGGCTGAGATCAAATGCAGAAGCAGCAAAAGCAGCAGCAGCACCGACATCACCGCCATCACCACCGCCAGTACACGAGTACGTCGTAGCTGGGCGGAAAGGGTCTGTGCGGATGGGATAGCAATGTATACGGAAACGGACGCAGGCGCGAAAGGAAGGGCTTGTTGCCGGGAGCTGTGCCGTTTACAATATTTACTATGTGCATATGAAGTGTCGTCGAGCATATGAAAAGAATTTATACATTGTACATACATATGTACGCTCATTTCTAAACTTCCCTTTTTATTTTATTCATTATTTGTTTGTGGCTTACTTTGCCGCCACTCTATGGCCTTTGCTACTGTTCATCGCGCTTTGTTGTTGTTAGTTATTTCCATGTAGTATGTTGTATTAAAGGCTTTGTTGCTGTAGCAGTCATTCATTGACATTAATTGGCAATGACATTTGCATTTGACTGATTACCATTGTTATGTTCAGTGTTTGTTGCTATAAGTTTGTTTATGTTGGTTATTGTTGTTACTGTTTCAGATTTTTTTCAATTTTATTATAATGTTCCTGACACATTTGTACATGTGTGTGTGTATATTTGTATATCTGCCATTGTTGCATATTAAAAGGATTTAATTTACACATTTCGGTTTTGAAGTCGAGTTTTTTTTTTAATACTTTTCGTTTATGCTTGTATTTTTACTTATCTGTTATTCATTTACTTCTCACTACTGTTAATTAATAACAACTTGATTTTGGGTAAAAACCCCCCTCATAGCCTAGAAGCCATACATTCACAAGATCATATTTATATGAATGTAAAAACTGGTTAACATTTTACTTTTGATTAAAGAGGCATTTTTGTGCGTTTTGTTACGAGCTAGGCATTGCTCAGAAAGGCACTAAGAAGGGTAATTTTAGGTTAAGCTAAGTTTCTGTTAAACTTTCTATGCCCGTTGAATTTTATCAGCAGTTAGGAAGAAATGGCTTTCACGGTTTCCGTCGCTTCTTTGGCTATAACGAGTTTACAACTATTCTGTCATGATTACTCGCTTACTCCCCAAACGACCGGCTTTACTTAGAATCATAATAATAATTTGGCGCTTACCTCATAAAACTCGATGTTTGGCCAAGCTTCTCCTACCACTTGTGACGAGCGTCATGCTGTTGTACTACAAATTTAGGAAACTATAGTTTTATGCAGACTCCGAATGGCAGATGAATTTTGTGCGGGATTTTGCATTTGCCTGCGGGGATTTTAACACGGCGACGCTACACACGCGATATATCAAAATGTCGATATTTTTTTAGAAAACAAATAAAAATAAATACGTCCATAGTTTTAATTTCAAAATATCGGCACTCGATATTTATTTTTGATTATCAAATGTGTATCAATTTCGATATATAGAAATATCGATATTTTTTACTCTACCTATACTGATATATTTGTTTCATTTGGTCAACCCTACTCGGCTACGGCATTCTACTATTTTTATAGAATATGAATGGCTGATATTCCCGAAAAAATGTTCAACAATTACATATCTATCTAGTTTATAGGTTTCATTTCATTTAAATTATCCGCTATTTTAACTGTCAATACAGCAACTGATAGCGACATATCATTTGAGAATTAAAATCTTGAAACCCATGAACAAAATCGTTAATTTTCTGTGATAAAAACAATAGTCTAAGGCTCATTTTCATTTCTCTGGTAAACAAAAAAATGCCCCAGGAACGATTCAAGAGCTCAAAGAAAACAACAGAACTGTTACTCACGAAAGAGAGTTACGCACTTCGAAAGTATTACAGTCTTGGGGAAAAGCCTAAATTTTTTGTATTGAAGAAAAATTTACCAAATATTAAAAGAATATCATAATTTGAAGAAATAATTACGTACTTCTTATCAAATCTTTGAAGAGTTTACATAGTAGGAGTATTCGCATTATTTCCAATACTCTGGAGTTTCGTCGGCCGTTCGGCAAAAGTATTCGGTTTGAGTAATAATAAAGCACGTATTACATCCTTCTACTCAAAATCTTTAATTCCAGAGAAATTTAGAGCTGTAGTAGCAAGCGTAGCTAATTCCTTACGAACTACGTCCGTACTGCATAGGAAAACAGCGAGTCTTACACGTTTTTGTATGTAGTATTTGGGATTTTTGACAGCAGTAAATTAACAAATAAAAATTGGCGAATAATCATTCAAAGCACGCTCTTTGAACTTCGTTGACCTATTGGTTTTACAGCGTCTCAAATTTGGTAGCTACGATTGGAAGAGTTTTATAGTTAGTTATATAAAACTTGCTAAAACTACTTGGAGAAAGGAAAAAATTATCTATACCAATGCGCATTCTTTTTTGACTTCTAAGGGATTATTTTACGTGTGGCTTAATAAAAGTAACGCTACGATACATTTACTAACTTTTCAATGCCATTTTCTTTTGAAATCCAATATAAACTTTTATGTATAAAAGTTCCAGCATAATTTGTCAAAACAAAATTGGTTCAATATAGCATGGAAACTCCTATTTATTTTTTTTTTTACATTTTAACCATCACAATACCGCAAACAAAAATTTTATTTATCCAATATCTATTTAGAAAACACTCAAAATGACCACAACAAAACACAATTGATAAATTGTACTTTTTCTCCAACAGCATAGCTCGCTCATAGATTTATGCCTCGTAAAAAATACAGACCTTGTTGCTCTCCACATTTTTTTTCTGCGGTCAGTTTTTCTTACATTGTACGCTATAAAATTGTTTGATTTTGTTGTGCGACGTGTTCAATAAAAAATGAAATTGGGATCAATATTTTCAACTATATAGGACATATGTATGTACATACATGCACACACACATGTAAACGCGTGTACCTGCACACCTGGACTGGTTGGTGATCACGTGTGGTTGCAATAGTGATATCTGACCTTTATACGGATGAATGAAAGAATTCTTGAATGAAAAATAAGAATTAAATAAAAAATGAAAAAAATGCTGCTTATCATTTAACAGCGATTTTTAGAGTAACCTTTGTATTTTTTCGAGTATTTGGTTTGCCCTGCTCATTATCCTTACCAACCTATTGTATTATTTGGTTGATTTTGTTTTTTATGTAGGCGGCATGATGTCTTTGATAAATTTTAGTTTGTCCTAAATGATCGGCTAAAAGCTTTGAGATTAATTTTTTGCGCTTCAACTGCATTGCAGAAATTCGATCATTATAACCGAGCGTACTAGTGTCCAGGGTTTTATAGTTTTGTTCACATTGCGGTTGTTTGTTACAGCCTAAAGCAACCGATAGAGCTATGTGCTATATGCTTGTTCCAAAATTATTGATGGATCATTCTTTAGAATCCAAATATAAATACAGAAGAAATTAAGAAAAATGTAAAAGGACGACAACCACTAGGGTGACCAGGTTTTTCCAAATTGTCTAAAATTCTTTTGGTAGAAGGGTGCATGGTGAATTTTTTTCTTGTGAGGCAAGACGAGTGGCAAAAAGTTAAATTTTAAAACAGAAATCGATTAAGCCATGTATATCTGCCCATCCATCCGTGCAGCCGATAATCTGATTTTTCGATCAAAAATTATCGCTATTTTTGTATCTAAATTGGGCCTATCATATTGGATCGATATTTTGCAGTTTCTCTTTTTCGATCATAAAACATAAATCGTATTATTGTTGTTGTTGCTATTATTTTCATCGCCGAACAATTTTTTTGCGCTTATTATGATCGAAACATTTTGAATCCAAGGGCAACGATTATTTATTTTATCAAAAAAATAAAAATTACAAAATATCGATCAAAATTCACCGAAAAAATTAAAATCACAAAATAACGATAAATCATGATTTTTTTTAAAATAAAAATTATAACAGTTACGGTTCATGGTAAAAATTCCAAATTTCGGAAAATGAGCTTGGAAAAGCCCACTATAGAGCATATAAAGGAAACAGGTATATCAACGGATGTATTTTATAAAACCCTATAGAATTTAGTACACACTTTGTATTTTAACTCAATAAGATTAATTTCGAAAATTAGAGAAATCAGACAAAATTTTATAAGAAGAATTTAATTAGAGAGACACAAATATCAAAATTTTGGCAAATGGGCGTGGTAGCGCCAACTTAAGAGCAAATAGCAAATTAAAACATAATACCTATGTATGTATATCTGAAATTCTTTATCAAGCTCTACGAAACTTGGTATTCACGTAATGTTGGAACTTATCAAGCATGATATCAGAGCGCTGAAACACCATATAACGATTATTTTCAAAAATCCAAAAAGTACTGTTTATTTGAAATAAAATCATGTGGCGGGTATTGATAGTTCGGTTTTACCCGAAATTATACTCTACTTTACTCGCTTTGTGTAAAATTGGGCAATCAAAATCCCTTTCATTTTCTGCTAGAAAATCATAAATAAATTTTTATTAATTCTCTATATATAAAAATTTAACTAAAATCATGTCACATAAGGGGCATGGTCATATAATACAGCAAAATGTTTCAAATATTTAAGTAGCCAACTCCGTTTGCAATTACAATTATCCGACTCCTAACTACACTTAATCGAATAAAGGAATTTGAACAATTACAATTACTTAGACCATTCATTCACACTTTACGCTCGCACTTCAGACACTGCACACCATACAAAATCAATTTTTTTTTTTTTTTTTCAACCAACAAATATTCCAAAGGGACCAATTTTATTCATTACTAGAATTTTTGTTAGCCAAACAATTACACTCCACACGCCACCACACAGACGAATTGATGCGCGTTTGAAAGAATTTGTGTTTCTTTTTTTTTTTTTTTGCCAACGATCTATGAGTATGTAATTTTTCGGGTATTTCGTAACTTTTTGTCAAATATTTTATTGCTTTTGTGTCTTGTAGTCTGTCAAATGTGAAGTCTGCATCACAAAGGCACAACAAGATTTTCGCTTTTTCCAACTAGCACTTTTTTCATTCATCGATCACTGAACACTTCAGACGTTGTTGTAAATCCCCTTTGTTGCGCCGTCGGCTCTGTTACAATAGGGCGAGTCGTGTATGTCGTCGGTTTGTCTGGCGTTGTCGTTTCACAATGGTGACAATTCGTCGAAAATCCGAAAATACAGTATAGTAGTTTTCTTACATAAAACCCAGCTAAATAATAGCATTTAAAGATTATGAATTGTCCTTTTTTTTTTGTTTGGCTGCTTACTTTTATCTAGCCAACTATTTACGCTTTTGTTAATGATCGATAGATTGTCCGTTCGATGTTCGATGGACTGCATGATTGGATGGCTGTGTGTGAATGAGCGCTGGCATTACACTATAAAAGTTAGTCAGGTAAATATTCGAATTGGGCAGCAACGATCGCAGCGGTGGTCTTTTGTATTTTGATAATATTTTATCACATGTTAAGTGGTTATAAAATGTCCAAAAGTCACCACCGAACCAAGGCAACTCTCTAAACTGTCTGCATGTCTAATGATACCTTTTGTTTGGCATGTATTTGTGTGTGTGTGTGTGCCTGCCCGTCAATTTGGCGTTAATTGTGCAATTTTCTTTGGAGGTGGGTTCTAAGTATGAGCGTATCGGGGAATCGGCTACTACCGCCCGTGCGTTGACCATTTTGTGCCCAATGCGCCCATTTGTTTTCGGTTTCTGTTTAATTGGCGTTGAAATTTGTGTCCCGTTCCATTTCTTCTGAATAAAATTGCAGTAAATGGAAATTTCTTTAGAATTTTTTGCAACTTTTTCCATTCATTTTTGAATTGGTGCGCCTTTTTTGAAACCGATTTTTCTTATTGTAAAAACAAAAAGTTGTCTTTTATAGTTTTTTTTCTTACAGCTGCACTTTGGCAATTTTTGTTTGGTTTTTTTTTTCTTTGCAAAATTATTTTTCTTTTTATTAGCGCATCTGTTGGGGCGTCTGCTTGTCTCGCGTGCGTTTTTTCTTTTAGCTGTAGTTTGGACGTTGCCCATTTCGTTTGTTTCTTTTATTTCTTTCATTATTGAGTCCACTATAGCTGATCCATAAGATTTGTTCTAGTTTTGTGTTTTTTTTTGGGTTTTGTACGTTAAGTAGTTTTAGTGCACTTCGGTCACTTCCGCCAAGATTCCTTTTTGCTCTTTTTCTGCTTAATTAATTTTCTTTGTTCTTTTCACAAACGATTAAACACATCTGAATGAATGTGTAACTGATCCTAACAAATACAAGAGCCGTTGACTATACATAGGAATTCATTCATGAACACGGGTGTACTTGTGTTTTCTAGTAATTTCATTGTTTGAATAAAGACTTAAATATAAGAATATGGAAATGAGGTCTAGGATATAAGACTTAGATTTGCATATTACTTGTGAGCGAATTATAATAACTTCCTTAAAGAAAGAGAAATCTTTTCGAGCCGGATACAATTCAAACCATTCTTTGTATTGAAGTTTAGCAGCATAGGCTGCGCCAGTAAAACTATATAGGCCTAAAAATTTATAAATCTGACAAATATTTTATTTGTTTATATTTTGTTTTCGTCTTCTAAGCAATCGCATATTGTTCGTATATTTCATTCAATGCATTAAAAAGTTCTAATAAAAATAAACACATAGCTCGTGTATAGGGTGACTATTTTTTTGAAAGCAAATTCAAAATTTAATGAAAAAGTATTTAATTTCGTAACCAGCGTTTTAAAGCGCAAATAAAAATATTTAACTTCAAACAAATTTTTATTATAAAAGTTTAGGAAATCTGAGTCAACTTTCTCCATCAAAAGTATTCAATGTCTTCTGCTGAGAAGAAACCAATATGGGTATTTTTTCAAATATTCGTACTTAACTTAAAGCAGCTATGTGCCAAGCGGTTATTTTCGGCTATCCAGATACTTTTAATTGTTGGAAATAATCTTTAAAAAACCAACGAAAATTTGTAGCCGCTTCAAACTTACAAACCACTGTAACTCTTTTTAAATAAAAAAAAGTGATCAAATTTTTTTATAGTGCTTTGATTTGAAGAATTTGATATTTCGGCTTACCGATTTTTTATTTTTTAGGAGTTAATTTTTTAACGAGTTGAAATTTTTTTTTTAAATAATCGGTACGGATTTTAGATAAGATCCTCTAAGCCCGGATTTAGAAAAAAAAGAATATTTGTGAGAAGTCGGAATTCCTTAAAAAAATGTCGAAAGATTTATGGAAGTTTTTTATTTTTTTCTATCTCGATTTCAATATGTATTTTTGATTTTGCCTTTTTTGTCAGTGGCACCGTGACAGCGCACTATGAGTAATATGACACAGTTTCTGAAGCACAAATTTATTTCAGCCAAATGCGCTTGAAAGCAAAAAATTGTATTTTTATAAATAACGCTATCGTAGTTATAAATTCCAAAGAAAAAGAGGGGCAAATTAAGAAAAATTTTATTTTTTTACCAACCTTTTTAATATACATATACCTTTTTAAATTTCATTTTACAATTTACTGTTTAAATTGATGCCATTTAAGGGGATTTGATACGATTCGGTATCCAAACATTTTCGCATTCACTGCTCTTATCGTTCAACTCATTTGGTTTGACGTTATCTCTATACAATGCCATCAACAAATAATACTTGATTACTTAAGGCACATGAATTGACTTTTTGCCACAAAATTTTGCAAAATTGCCTATAGTGTAACGTGAGCAATAATTTATAACTGGTTTTCAATATTTCCTATTCTGCTGAGGTGCTATAATTTCAGCGCATTGTAATTATTTTAATTATGCATAAATATTAAATCAAACATATTGTCTATATTCTACCATATTTTCATATGTATCCCTGTAGTTGCTTACGAATGTCTTCAAAATCAATGAATTACTTATTCTTGCATATCTGACGTACTCAATTCAAATTCAAAAACTGGCATCTGCTTGGCGTAAGCCATATTCGATATTGTACATATTTTTATTAGTCGAAAATACAAAAGTACCTAAGGTTGCACCAGCTCGTACCTGCCAGCTGCTACAACCAAACGTATGAATCCAAAAATACCTTCTAAGACATTACAAAACAATCTAGAGAGCGGGAATGAAAGGGCGGAGCATAAGCGGCAACAATTACAAACTATTAACAACTTTGTCTCTGAAAATCTACCAGGGCGAGTGCAACAACAAATAAACTACAATTTTATAATTTGTCAATTGACGTTGGGTTAAGAGTCTCTAAATGGTGTCTTAATGGTTGGCTGCATTCGAGAGCAGCGAGTCAAAACTGGTCAGGGTAAGCAAACGATAACTACCCTCAAATGATAATTTGTTGTGGTAGGAAGACTGAATGTTTTGTTGTTACAATATGGCCGTGCTAGCTATGCTAACACATCAAGGGTAGTTTTTTCTACAAACAATCCACCCTTATTCCCATTCCCTGGTATATAAAGCAGGATCACTCGCTGTACGTTAGCACAGTTACAAAGTGAGAGCGATCGTGTAAGGTTATTACCAAACAATTTTATTTCCCAAGAAGTTACGTATTTTGTTGACAATTTTGTATTGAAAATGTCGCGTTCATTTTTGATGGATTCTCTACTCAGTGATGTTCCGTTGTCGAAGAAAGATGGCTTGGATTCACCAAGTGCCTCGCCAATATCGCGTGTTTCGCCGCCAACACCTCCAGCTAGGGGGGCCGCGGCAGCTGCGGCGGCGGCAGCAGCAGCAGCAGCTATATTACCAAACATACCTATGTTCCCGTATCCTGCCAGTTATGTGGGGAGCTATCTCTTCTCCTTGGGTATTCAGCAGCAGCAGCAGCAGCAGCAGCAGCAGCAGCAGCAACAGCAACAACAACATAAACAGCAACAAGCAGCTGCTGCGGCAGCTTCCTTGCGTCACCACTCCAACACCCACACGACGACGCCACATTCACCTCTTCTGCATCCCTACACCGCATCGCTGCTTTCACTCAAAAGAAAAACCTTTGGCTACGAAAGCTATGCCAATCCAACGCCACTTCCTTACAACAGCCACTCATTGCCGCTCACCGATACGTTCTGCACATCACCCTCTGCCTCATCCACGGGATCCACAATTGATTGCGGTAGCTATGCCGACGAAACACCGTCGGCAAAACGCTTCAAACAAGATTCTGCTTCCTGTTCGCCAATCAGTTCGCCCAACAAGATCTGCATTCCGCCAAACATCGTTAATTCCTGCGCGATTAACCAATGCTCCGTTTCCACTACATCCAATACGCCTTATTCCGTCTCAACCACATCGTCGGTCACATCGTGTGGTCGTAGTTTCCCCATCGATATCACACCTGTTATTACCGATTACGCAGACTCCAGCAAACGTATACGCACTGCCTTCACCAGCACTCAGCTGCTTGAGTTGGAGCGTGAATTCTCCCACAATGCATATTTGTCACGTCTTCGTCGCATTGAGATCGCCAATAGGCTGCGCCTATCGGAAAAACAAGTCAAAATTTGGTTCCAGAATCGTCGTGTGAAGCAGAAGAAGGGATCGGAAAGTCCCACCTTCAACTTTACCGCCGGCAGTATGAGCCCATCATCGTCATCGGGCGATAAGCATTTAGAAAGTCCCACATCGTCGCCAGTACGCACCGGACAACAGTGTTGTTGTGTGAAGAGCGTGAAAGCCGAACCGAAATTGGACGTTCACTCACCCACATATTGCGACAATCGATCCTGTGGATTGGTTGAAATATAAGAATATTTCTATTTGGAAAAATAAAATAAAATAAGCCCGGGGCAAAATGTAAATAAATAGCTAATTAGGAATTTAGTGTATAGATATATTTTTTAAGCAAATATTAAAATACAAATTGAAAAAACTAACTCTGTTTGATAAATTTATTTCATTGTGATTTGGTATGTCTACTTCACTCTGCCTAATTGGGGTTTTGCACATTTTCTTCAATATCAATTCGACCTTCTCGGTTTCATCTGAATAGCTGAGTGTAATAAGTTTGGTGAATGTATGTACATGGTTCAAAAAGTATTAGGCAATCAATTAATAAGTCGGATATATATATATGTATATATATATATTAAATTTTAAACACCTTCTTGAAAGGATTTATTTTTTCAAGGAGTTTTAAGATATTTGTTAGCATTTAGTATGCCAAATAAAGGGTGGTTAAATTTTAAAAGCCGATGTTGATTTTGAATAAAACACAAATTATTTTTGAAACCATAGTAATTTTTTTTATTATGATAATATGGTCTGGTTCAATTATGTATGGAACAAAATATCGACCAAATGTCCGCCGCGTCCTCGGCGCCACACCTCCATCCGATGGTCCAAATTTTCGATGACGCTGAGGCATAATTGAGGTTATATGCCGTTAATGTGCCAAATCATCTCATCCTTTAGCTCTTGAATTGTTGCTGGCTTATCAACGTACACCTTTTCTTTCAAATAACCCCAAAGAAAGTAGTCCAACGGTGTCAAATCACACCACGTGGGATAACACGACCATTGAATTTGTCGCGCAAATGAGCCATTGTTTCGTTGGCTGTGTGGCAAGTGGCACCATCCTGTTGGAACCACATATCGTCCACATCCATATGTTCCAATTCGGGCCATAAAAAGTTCATTATCATCTCACGAAAGCGAACACCATTCACAGTAACTGCCTGACCGGCCACATTTTGGAAAAAATACGGCCCGATGATGCCGCCAGCCCATAAACCACACCAAACAGTCACTCCTTGTGGGTGCATTGGTTTTTCGACAATCACTCTTGGATTATCATTCGCCCAAATGCGGCAATTCTGCTTATTGACGAATCCACTGAAGTGAAAATGTGTCTCATCACTGAAGATGATTTTCTTCGAAAATTGATCATCCACTGTTGCCATTTCTTGTCAACATTATGACAATTCGCGACGTTTGGAATGGGAAAGAGGCTTTAGTTTTGTGAAATTGAGTTAGTCTGAAATTGAGAAATGTCAAATGAAAAGCAGAGAAAAACTTGACGTTTAGGTGTGGTTCACATTCAACACCGGCCCTTAAAATGTAACCACCCTTTATATATATATATATATACATACATATATATATATATGACCTTGAGGTATAAAACTACAGTGCGTACAACAATTCTCAACCTTTTTTCTGGGACTTAGTCTAAAGAAAATGTTATACAATAAATCTGATACTTTGTCGGACTATCGGCGCTAAAAAAATATGTTTTATATTCGATATTCGATTCCATCCAGGGCATGCGATAAATCGATTAGCAAAAGTTGATTTCAAAAATAATCGAATAGTTGTTATTCGACTATCAACCATCAAAAAAGTTGCTAGTCGACTTGGTTGCAATTTTGAAAAATTGGCACCCTTTTCCATACACTGTTTTATTTTTTTTAAATCGATTCAAAAAAATATCGTTTTACAACTATAGATTAAAATCAATATCAAAAGGCCAAACGTAGATACAGCTGTCCGTCAGTGTCAGTCTTGTTAAGCAAAAGATACATCTCGTCCGTTGAAGACGTCAGGGTCGATTCTGAATGGGCAAGAGTTTAATCTGTAGTAAAATCCAGAACCATTCGCGAAACTGACTGGGTAGATCGGGAGGCCAAAAGTTCACAGGCTCATGATGTACGTCTTTGATTGCTTGCCAATTGGTGATCTGATCGAGACTCTCTCTCTCTCTCTCTTGAAGCTGTCATCTCTGACTGTTCGCATTTGGGAAAAGAGCAAAGGACACATGGAAATAAAAAGTGATCTCAATTTACTTATATTTGTATAACGCAAACCATTTATGAATTTATATCCTAATACGTTAAATTGTTTTATTTATATGTAATACAAAAACAATTATTAAAATATGTGCATGCCTCATTTTAGTGCTAGAATATTACAGCCCCATACATATTAAATTTTTTGTCTATATTCAAATACATTAATAGGAAAACATTTCAATTACGCTTACTTAGTCATAAACGCTTAGTAATTTTAGAATTTGTCGAAAATCACAATATGGTTGTCAGATTATGACAAAATTCACCACACTCTATATTTACCCATTAAAGCTGTACTATAGTCAGCTCCCAAGGGCAATGGTAAATACATCCCTTTAGGAAATGCGAGCATTCCTCTCAATTCATAAAGAGAAATTATTATGTAGAATGTTGGAAGCATTCGTCCGCATTGAAGACTAAATTATTTTTTCTAAAAATGGTTGCTATTGAGGGGAAGAATTCAATATTTCGCTGATTGTTTAGGCAAACATTACACAAAGTTATCAATAAAATTTAAAGGAATAATAATAATAATTTAGATCTTGTAGCTCAATGTTTGGTCGAACTTCTCCTAGAAAGTGTTGATGTTGTAACAAAAATTGAGGGATCTACATTTTTACGCCGACTTCGAATATTTTTTATGGCAAAAATACACTCGGTGGCTCGCCATTGTCTGCCTGGTGCGAAGGCTATTAGATCAGGATATTCTATAATTTTTTACGTTACTTGCCGTGCGGAAACCATCCAATAAGAATAGGAAATGTTTCCACATTATTGTTATTTATATTATTTTAGAGGCAAAAAGAATATACAAGCGCTGTTTTGAAAACTTGCCTTGAATTTTCACGAATAGCGATGGGGAATTCTTCCCACTAAATTCTCTATGAGTTTTTGCCACAAGCGATAGAAAATGTTTACGCTTTATTTTGCAACAGAGGTCTTTCTTGCTTTCCTACAGGGTTAGAATGCACGTTCGTATGTGTGTATGTAATTTCGAAATGTGTGAAAATTAAATCTGACAAATATTCGCATTCTTTTTAGTTCATTCAATTCAATTTCCGTTCGAACGTTGGTGCTACTAGTTTGCTCATTTTTCGCTTTGACAGGATTAGGATTTAACTATCCGTTTCTGAATGTTAGGATTGGAAGTGATGAGCTATAAGCTTCTAAGGATATGCATACATATGTGCATATTCATACGCTTGTCTTCCGATTACAATTAGGATGTCTACATGTATTTACCAGGATATTTTTGTTTCATATACAGGACCTTTTTTTTTTTTTTGAACAATTGATGACTTATTAGAGCGCAACGACATTGTCAACATTTTTGACCATTCTAAACTGCACCTATGCAAATCCTATTACATATGAAGTCAGAAAAAATAAAAGTTTTGAGTGTGATTTTTTAGTTCTGAGTTCTAAGTCATATTTCAAAATGTTAGTTTCCGTTTCTTCTTTACTTTCAGTCATAATTAATTTGTTTTTTGTTTTAAAGAAAAGTGGAACAAAAAGTATAAATCTCACTTTTCTCATGACTCAAAATTGTGTTTTGTAATTCATTGTTTTCTTTTAAAAATTGCAATTAAAACCCGCTGTATTTCCTGGGTGATCCTGAGATCAAATCTTTGGATATTATGTTGCCAAAGCTATTCTTTAATATGAAGCGATAATACCATATACCTCAAAAGAATTCCAAGGTTGGTACACTGATGAATCCAAGAAGGAGGATGCAAGTATTGGAACAACACCAAAGTTCCAGGAAATCCGGCCAATAGGCACGTATCCAACCATCTTCTAAGCGTGGGTTTACTCAATCGAATTCGGTGCCCAGGAATATCTTTGCAGAAGGACAAAAACGGCCAGAATGCATATTATGTCAGATAGTTATGTTGCTTTAAAGGCATTGGATAAATATAAAACGACGTCGGGGCTTGTGGAGAACTGCATTACTCTTCGAAACCAATTGACAATCTGCGCAACAAAGTAGCGTTGTAGTGGGTCCCAGGGCATGAAGAGTTTGAAGCCAACCAAAGTGCTGGCGGTCTCGCCAAGCTTGGAGGCCAATGACGTCTGTATAATCAAGAGCTGCCATCTTTCGTAAGACAAACGGTATAATGAAGTATAAGAGGTTCATATCCCCTTCCCGTATGATCTCTGAACGACTTCTAAGTCTCAAGGGTCTCCTGCTTGACTGACTCTGCAAGTTAAGATATCATTTTTGTTAGATGGGACCAGGTGCTGAAACGACCTACAGGTTATGTGGGTGTTACAAGTCATACACCTAGGAGAGCGATTATAACCACCATCTAAAATACCTCTATTCAATAATAATAATAATAATAATAACGCTTCACAAAAACCATAAAACTGCCGCTTGCTCGAAAAATCACTTTGTGGTCTTAAATTTAAATTTACCGGCCTACAAAATTTGTTTAGCCTTTTTTAATGTCTGAAATTTGTATTTAAGAGAAATATCACTTTTAGTTAGCTGATTAAAAAGCCCGACTTTTTGGCTTAGGTGATCTTTCAAAAATCCCTTCCGGTGTTACAATAAAACAATATTTAATTCGGTATTCCAAACTATTAGGTTGATGAATCAAAATCTATTTGTTATTCAAAATTTTTTGTATGATGGATTAAAATTTATTCGTCATTAAAAATTTATTTAATAAGGAATGAAAATGTGTTCTTATTTCTTCGTCATTATTCAGTTTTTATCAAGTTATTCGTGGAGTAAAACTCGAGCTTCAAACTCCAAATATCAGAGTAGGTGTTGTCCATAAAACATTCCGGAATTGGCATCACTTATCAGTTACTCTTCCTGCCGCCTGCTTAGCAATTGACGACATGTGCAGGGTATTTCCCAGGAACAGCATCATTTCGTTCTAGTAAATATATTTTAGTTACACAGCACGGAACTATCGTCAAAGGTGTATACGAAAATTGTAAAAGTAACGAACGAAAATAACATCAAACACTACCCAGGTAATACTTCAGTTTCGAGTATCTAATTCAAGTGCCCACTTCAGTGGAATAACAATCGGAAGAAATGTGACAAATACTTATTGATAAGATCGATGAGTCGTTGAATTCGAGTGCATATCCAGCAACGATACGCTTTGTAAAGAACGGCAGGAGTTTTATGGTCAACTTTACAACAAATATGGAATCGCAAAAACAAACCAAGTCATGCAAGACATTCTCTTTACCTGTGAATATTTCTTTTAAAACCGCCGACGGTGTTTTTCATTATGATGTGCAACAACAAAGTAACAGAAGAATAAATGAATGAAAAAACTGGGAGAAAGGAAAGGATCGCTGACTTAGAATGACAATTGCAATGGTAAGGCGTAGAGCAACTCACAATTGGCAACAGTTTTTGGCCAGTTCGCAATTTGTACAAACAAATAAGAATACATGTGTACTAGATATGTATGTGTGTCTGTATATATTTGTATTTGTGTGCGCATATCTACGTATTTGTGCTTCTAATTGTAATGCTGAGCAATAAAACAGGAGTACAGTATTATTGTGTTGTTTCCTTTTTTGCACAAAACAAAAGGTCAATTTTCGATTTTTCAAATCGCAATTTCTGTTTCTTTATTTTGTTTTCCAATAACGAACTGAATTGCTGCTTTTTCCCGATTCCAATTCATCTTTTGTGGTGCTGCAAGAGCCTCAGTATTATTCTCTTCAAGTTTGAGAAATTCGTGTGCGTCGGAGCGTGGACAGTTCTTTTTTTTTTTTTTTTTTTGTGAGATGCTGAATGATTGTGCAGGTTCTTTCTGATAACTGAACGTTTAAGATAAGCATCGTTGTGATATTTTCTCAACTGATCGTCGATTGATTATTTATAAATTAAATTTTGCATCATCATTTGTGCGCTAAATGTCATAGAAAGTTAGTTGTGAAGGTAATTTGCCAATTACCAACGGTCGGTCGCTAAGTGTCGTGGGAATGGCTGAAACTTATTTGTTAAAAAGTGTTCAGTGCTGTTGATCTGTTTGATGTTAACTTTGTTGGAAATTGATTAATTAAATTAGCTATGATCAAGCAGATTTTCAAATTGTCATTTACGTAGTTTTATTTCAGTCAAGAGCATTTAAAGAAGGGAAGGCGATAATTGATGATTTTCTGGACAGATTTTTTAAGGATCTCTAAAATAGCAATCCAAAAAATATAGACGAGCAACATCAAAAACACAAACACTATCCCTTTTAAAGTTGTGGTATCGATGCCAGCGAATTTTAATTGCGCGAGTTTGCAAGTTGCTGTAGACAATTAGGGCATTCACAACATTTAAAGTCATAAAATCATAAAATTTTAAGTAACCTAAAATTTTTTTTGTTTTTATGTTGGATTGCAGGTAATTTTTTTTAATTTTATGATTTTATGACCTTACGACCTTACGACACATTACAACTTCTTGCGAATCCTCTTAGTACTGAAATGTAAAATTTTACACTTGAGAATTTGGAGATGAATTTTAGAATTTCTGTCGATGTTGATTTAAGTGGGCGAATTAAAGAGAATTTGTACATATAAATTCGGTCTGTCGATTCAAAATTTGATATGCATAAAATTAAGTTTAGATTATTATGTTACAATAAAATCTATTTAACTCAAGGTTCGAACTTTTCGCTATATTTTATCAAAAATTCGAATTTTATAACACTATGCGAAAGTTTAATGGGAACTCAAACCAGCCCGGGCGTTGTTAATATCTTCTGAAAGTATACCTACCCATACCATACCAAATCAGAGTCTGTATGGACAGCCAAGCTGGGATTAGGGCCTAAGAGTCCATTCGTACCTCTTTAAAACTTGTGCAAGAAACTAAATTCCAGCTGAACTCTGTTGCAAAATCTACTCAAGATATAGAATAAGATGTATGAGAATCACCATTGATGCTCCACCAACACCTTTAAAACCACCAAGTGCATTCTGAAAACCCCCTGGTGAAATTCATTCTTAGACAGTAAAGGAGGAGTTACGAGCCGTGGTTTGGTTGATTACAAGGCACGATCTATGGGAACAGCACATGGACACCATAAGACGCCATCTATGACCCATCTTGGCTGGAGGATGAGCACAGAGCATTTCTTCTGAGGCTGCTCTGATTTTGCTAGGCTGAGATGGAGCGTAATTGGGTCAGATATATTGAAAATTGAAAACGTTCTATATCCTTCGAAAAGCTTGTCAGATTCATCAAAGAGTCTTGAAGATTTGTGTAGAAAAAATAAAGTCGCATCGCCACATTTTCCCCTACCCTCATTCCTCTTATCCTTCCCAGGCCTTAAATGCAATAGGCAACTATGCCTGAGTGATTGGAGAATCCCAGCCTATCTCAATTCAATTCTATTCTACAACTATCTAGTTATAAAACATTCGATGGATTTGCACAAGTTAGATCGAGTTTTTTTCCCGACCTGAGTTATTTTCAAAAAAGTGCTCGAAGGTTATACATTAGACATATACATTAAAATTACCCGGGAAATATTTTCTAAGAACATTTTAACCAATTAGCTGCCATCTAAAAGTGTCGTTTTTGACTCTTGCTTCAAAAAATCCCTTTAAAAAAATTTAGAAAGTTGTTAGAGATTTGAAATATGTATTCTAGTAAAGTATTATATGGAAAATTTCAGTTCTCGGTTGTTGCACAATGTAATTCCAAATTTTTTTTTAATCTTAAGGAAGAAAATTTTCTAACTGCTTTAAAAGGGGTATAAAACTGCAGGCCCGATTACCAAACTTTTCATTTTAGTGCAGGTCTTTTGAAATTCGTTTTAATTTCATGCATTTCAGTCAAAATTTAAAATCTTGAATTAAATGCGTTTTATTATGGTATGAATAGCAATTGTATACAAAAAATTTAACACGAAAGAAATTGTGTATATTGTACAAAATATTTCTGAATACTTGTAGATTTCATTTATATTCTCATACCTTCATACATCCGCAATTTAAGTTTCTGAAATATTTAACAAAACCTAAACTAAAATTGGTACAGTTCTCATTTACTTCAGCCATTGTATTTCCACTTCTGCCAGGTGTGCAATATTCTAAGACTACAATTGCATTGCGCTCATAACAATGTCTCACACCCACCTGCAGCGCATGCGCGCCCCTGCAGTTCTATGCAAGCCGTTATATTAAGAACAATTGCCAAGCAAGCGGCGATCACTTCATGAATGAATGAGAACCAAATTGGCCCAAACTGCGAATACTACAAGTGCCTCTTCACTTCAAGTACCTGCGCGCCGACGCTGCAACAGGCAACACATCGATATTTGCCATGAATGAGCCCACTTTGAAGCGCTCTAGGTATGTGCGTAGTTATAGTGTGATTGGACAGAGCGTGGAAAACAGAAGAGCAGCCGAAGGTCAAGTTGTGTAGACAATGGCGTAAATTGAAAAACGGTTTGTGAATCGAATGATTTGGCAATGTATGTATGAAATGCAATAGGTATTGTTTGCCAATGCTTGAAATCTATTTAAAAAATCATTAGCCGTCGAAACCTGTGGATTTCAGTCTGTGTTGTCCTATAGGAGTTTCTATTGTGCGAACACTTGTAAATTCTACGAAATTTCCAACATCTAACAAAATGCTGCATTGCAATGTAGAAACGAGAATCGACTTCTTATTGTTTGAAATTGTGACTTTTCACATATTGTATGTATTTTGAAAATCGTTTGTCTATCCATTTATGCATCCAGACATTGGCTAGCATTTCTTTTGTTTCTAACTTAGCTGGTAGACAGTGCGTCGCCAAAATTTTAGTATTTTCCTCAAATATTGGCGACAGCCTGTCTGGCTAAGCTGTCTTGTAATTGTGGCTGGGCAGGTCTACCTGTGTCTCGTGGGAAAAATTGGATTCATATTCGTTGGCTGGACGTTAGCGTGCGCATTAAGAAAGAATACTTAGTGTCTCGCAAATGTTACGACTACAAAATTGCATATTCGAATATCGAATTGAAAAGTTGGAAACTAAATCTGAAACGAGATGTAAAATTCAGACTTATATGATTGGAGAATCCCTTATAAAATTAGCCATATTTTGAAAAAAAAAGTTTTAGCATGAAAAACGTTGTGAATACTTTAAAATACGGAGCTGAGCCAATACTTTTTTTCCGGCACCGTATGTAAGGAAGATTTGTGGTTAAAAGCGCAAATCGGCAGAAACTGCAAAGTCAAAAGCTTCATTGGCAATGAACTTTCGAATCCCTTGAAGCTTTTTTGTCGTTAATGTGCTTTTTTGGCGCTATGCTTTTGTTTGCAAGAAAACAGCTAAATTGCTTTGACAGCCTATAGGTGTGTGTGCATATGTATGTGTGTGTGTACATTAGGGTTCGGCCTATTTTTATGAGTTGAAAAAATATGCAGAACAAAAGTTCTAAAAATAATTAAGTCGAAAAGTGTTGATAGAGCAAAAAAAAAAACAAATCATAAGGTTGTGTTTTATCGATGAATATTTATAAAGATTTCTTCAATCGATGTTCAGCCATTGTCCATTGATCCAAATATGACTTCCGTGTTTTCCTATCTGCCTTCAAATAATAATTTATTTATTTAATCAAAAGTAATTTACAAACAAAACTTTTTTCAATATTTTTTGCTTGACATCCATATGGTAATATTTCATTAATACCATTAATTTAATTTGCCTGTTTAAAAGGTTTTTAAATTGTTCTAATATACTACATCAACCCCCTCTCACTTTGGCTTCGCACCAGCTTTAAAATTTTGTATTTACTTTATTAAATAACTTATAATTAGCTGTTCAAACAAGTGGCAGCCCTACCAAAATATTTTTAAATAAAGCTTTCTGTAACTTTTTCCGTTTTCCGGTTTTTGGCAAACATATTGAAATTTTTCATTAACATTATCAATTGATTGAATTAAAATTTTTAAACAGATGGCAACACACTTTAAAAATATTTTTGAAATTAAGCTTGCTAAGATCTCTTTCGTTTAGTAGCATTTCAATTCACTTATTAATTGAATTATATTAAACATTTTAAACAGGTGGCAGCGCTGTTCAGACATATTTGCTAATCTAATCTTTCAGAAGTTCTTTCGCTTGCAGCATTTCACTTAATTTAAGAATTTGGTTTATTTTAACTTTTTCACAGGTGGCAACTCTCTTTGAAAAATATATACATATATATGTTAATCCAAGTCATAAGTTTCTCACGTGTAAATTTTCTTTGGAATCAAAAAATTAGAAAACAAAAATTCTTTTAGAATCTCCACTGCGCCGTTATTACTTTAAAAAAAATCTTTTTTATTATACACTTGCGTTATCTTACGTTGAAGATATCTTATTTAAAATTTCTTTGATGAAAGTAGATGCTCCTTAAATACCGCTCACAATTTGAATAGTTCTGGGTAAATTCTAATTTACTACCGCTCGCGGTTATGAAAACAAACCTAAAGAGAGTATTTACATTATCCATTTCATTTTGTATCTGTCCACATGTACATATGTATGTATGCCTGTGTGTGAGTGTGCATGTCGATGCAAACTTTCAACCATTTCCTCCATGCCTCTTACTCAGTTACGCACAACCAATCATGCGTACTCGCAAACCACAAAGACTCCTTGCTCTTTTTTACTCACAAAAAAAAAAACACAGCCAGGACAATTTTTGTTTAGCTCTCTTTAAATAAAGTACGGTTACAATTCCAAAGGCATGTCATAAAAAATTCATATTTTGCAACATGGAATATTCGATTACACATGATAGATAAAAGTTTAAGTGTATGTATGTATGTGTGAATGTGTGAGTGTATGTGTTTATACTACATATATTGTATATGTAAATATGAATTTAACATCTTTTGTAAATATGGCTAAAGCTTTTTAGCACGCCTACGTAAATGCTTTGGAGCTTTTTCGAAGTCCCGACTATTGTCAAAGTAAAATAAAAAATGTACAAATTAGCACAAAGCCGAGTTAGAGAGTGTGTGGGGAGCGTGCCCATAACAATTGATTTGCTATATGTATATCTACTACATATGCATGTACACATGTACATATGTGGTTTTCTACATGTTGAATGCCAAAAACATATAGTTCAATTAAAGTTCAAGGACATCGATAGACTTGCATACATAGTATACATGCACTAGTTGCTATATTGCAAAGGAGGACACATATAAACCAATATATTTTGTAATTTTAATTACATTTCCTACATGCAAATGCACACATATATACATATATATACATACACACATACCTACATACATGGTACTCGTACACTCGTGTACACACAATTTAGTCCTTTATAGTATTATACATAAAAAATAAATAAATAAATGTGTTTTAAAAAGAATTAAATAAAAATAAATTTCTTTTATGTCCTTACCATCATATACATATATAAAAATTATTGTGTGCGTGTGTGTCCTTTATAGGCGGTCCAAAGTGATCGAACAATATTTATGCAATTTGTACAGTAGGTTTATGTGGACCAGGGTCAGACATAGGCTGTATACATATATGTATATAATTTACGAAATGTGGCCGATGCCACGCTCTTAGGATAAGGAATAAAAATTACTAGACCATTGAGTTGTAAAAACATCATCCGAATTTTGTTAAAAAATATGAAAGTCTTTTGATAATTATCATGAGAACAAGTTTTTAAGTCAACAACAGCTACTATTTTGAGACTTATCTTATAATAATCATCAGCGATATGAATTTTTGTAGAATTTTATTTCTAGACTTACATATATTATAACAGTTTTCGCATAATAATTTATGAATCAGAAAATTTTGTTTAAGTCTTGAAAGACGGAACTATTTCTGGACCACTTCGAAATTAGTTCGATACTAGTTCGAAATGATTTCGTGACCAGTTCGGGATCACTTCCTCATTAGTTCAGGACTCTACGAACTTTGTTTTTTTTTTTTGTTCTTTTTGCTACGTAAAAGTGTCAAAACTCGAAATATTAGATAGAAGAATTGATAAAGGCGAATGCACAGCCAGAGTTAAAGAATTGTTCTAAACTGTCACCAAGCTGCCCCGAAATAATGCGGAACTGAAGTGGTTCCAAACTTGTCATGGAATGATTTCGAACTAGTTCCAAATTAGTGCCGAACTAGTGCCGAAATGGTCCAAAAAAAATCTACTCTTTCAAGAGCTAAACAATTTTTTCTCACTTATAATTATTGTGGTCTTCTCACATATAATATAAGTCTCAAAATAAAAGTCTTTGAATATTTAAAAATATTTATCTCGCTGATAATTATTATGAATAGACTCTTATAATATAAGTCTTTGAATAAAAGTTAAAGATTACAAGATACGGGGCAAAATATTGTTGTAGAAGAAAGTAATCAAAGTTCCTTTGATCC
The DNA here is from genome assembly GCA_951828415.1 of Anomoia purmunda. Classification (NCBI taxonomy): domain Eukaryota; kingdom Metazoa; phylum Arthropoda; class Insecta; order Diptera; family Tephritidae; genus Anomoia; species Anomoia purmunda. The sequence goes on along the minus strand of OX639996.1, from coordinate 105,855,652 downwards.
CAGGACCCCTGGATAAGAAAAAAGTATTCCAACCATAAAAAATTCACAAAACTCGAAAAATAGTTAATAAAATTTGAAAAATTTTAATAAGATTTTTTAGAATGCAGTTTTGTAGCGCCTTCAATCTGAGTACAACAAAGTGCAAGTTTCAAATAACTGAAAATTTGCATTGTTTCTTTTAATTATAGCTAAAATTACCGTCTTGCACATACAATTATGTATTTGTTTGGGGTACACACATACATATGCACATATGTATATATGTGTCCTTATGGAGTTCGTTTAGCCAGCGAATTTCGGTATAGTAGTCCTTTTGTATGCATGTATGTATGTGTGTGTATGTATGTATGTATGTGTGTGTGTTTGTAAACATGTAAACTTATGGCTTGCAAACAATCCACAATTTATATTTACTCAAACTTTACCCCTCCGCTTCCCAGGCGCCACCAGTTCGCGTATAGTAAGTTCGCACTTGTCTGCCTGCAACAGCTGTTTTCGACAATAGCTAGCTAACTCCATGCGTCTGCTCCGAATATGGCAACAAGTTGCGAAAAAGCTTCACCACCTTCGCCCACCGCCCCATCATTAGCAAAACATTTGTGTTCGTTCGGGTATCGAAATGAAATTTCAATGCCAACTTTGCGTAAAGCTTTCGAATATTGATGGGAGATTTTCGCAACTTGTTGGTGGAGTCCTTGTCAAATGGATAACGGGCTATCAGTTGTCGGTGCGCTTCAACAGAGTCTTGAACGTTCAAGACGGATTGGTGATGAGAAACGGGATTAAAATTAGAAAAGTAATTTACTAAGTTTTCGGCGAGGGGGAACGACCGTGACGTTAATGTGCGGGGGTGAAGGTGTGCTAACGGGACATAAATTGTGATAGTGTGTGTCAAGTTGATTACAAGTGTGTGTGTATGTATGTGTGTGTGTGTGTATGTGCGTAAAGTATTTAATAAAATACGCAGTTACCAAGGCAATAGGTGGCTATGTGAATTGTGCGATTGTGCCTGCATCTGTATATGTGTGTGCTAAGCAAAAACAAAAGCAAAAACAACACAAAATAGAAGGAATATTTGGTGAATTTTGGACTTTGATGTAACTGCTGACATAAAAAATATGTATGTATGTATTCATCAACTTCAATTTATTGATGGCAATGAAGGGCGAGCTGAGAAACTTTGGAATATTAACGAATTGAAGAATGGCAATAATCAAAGAACTCAATTAATTTGTACAAATAGCTTAGATTATTTTTATGAAGTGTTTGTTGAAGGGAATATATACATATGTATGTGTGTAGTTGATATATGTATGTACATACATATGTATGTATGTAGTATGTATAAGATTTATATGGGCGTTAAATCAAAATATCGCCTTGCTGCGAAAAGGCAGAAAATATATAGATACAATTCCCTCCTATTGACAATGGTATTGTGAAGAAAGTGTGCAAATGTATGTATTACTTCTTCTTCTTCTTCTTCTTCTTCTTTTGCTGTTAGGTAAATATCTGAAAGATGAACATTTTTAGTACCTACAAACATAAAATAAAAAAAAAAAAGATAAACTCCCGAGTTGTCGCGCTTTTGGAGCGCGTGTGTGACATGTACACCTGATGATATTGTAAATATGTTTGTATGTATGTGTTTGATTATGCTATATAATGACTTATTCTTTTACTTCAAGCAACTAAATTTAATATTCCTTTTATTAAGTTGAATTCATAAGCTACATATGCGAGAATTTGATTATCTATATACTATATTTATTTATATCATCGAGTATCTGTGCGTAAGTATGTATGCTGTTTTAATTCGAATTTTTAGAAAATTTTGAAGTACTTTATTCAATTTAAGTACAAATGAATCTAATTTTCAGCTTGCTGGAAATTGATGTTGATTTCTGATAATTTTTTTTCAGACGGTACTTACCATTTTCGTCCATACCGAAGTAAATCTTGATATGGCATTATAATTATTATCGAAGAAAAATCGAAACCATCTTCAGCAAACAAAAATTAGAAAAATCAACAAGAATTTTCAGCCACCTGTAACTCATATTTTAATTTAGTAAAACAGCATACTCGAAAATTTACTAAAAATTCGTGTTAAAGAGTTAAAAATTGTAAAGACAATTTTTTCTTAAATTGGGTGAATTTTCAGAAATTTTTTTCATTTTCGAATACTATCGAAATCGGCCCAGAACCACGCCAACCTCTCATATAACTGTAGTTTACAAAAATCATAACAACGCGATATTTTCGCAGCTCAAAAACTATACCACCAAACTCCACCAAATTTTGTAAACACATTTCATTTAGAAAATTGTATAATTCGAACAAAGCCACCGTCAACTCTAATTTAACTAAAGAACGACTGAACTTCGGCTTCAAAGCTGAAGTAGGGATCGGTTTGATTAAAATTGATTTAGTAACTATACAAGTTAATTTACTCAAATTTGTTATAAAGGATTAGTTTGGAAAAGGCAATATGTACATATATGAGTTAAAAATTTTTTCGATATACATACATAGGTGCCTCACCACCCAATTTAGAGGATTGGTGTGTCGCTGTTACTAAAACTCGATCAAAATTGTTACACACTTTACATTTTAACTCAGTAAGCACAATTTCGAAAATTAAAAAAATTTAACAGTTTAATTTTGTACCAAAAATTTAAGTACATATTAGGCATTTTATTAAATCAACTAGCGAATTCGATAAAATTTAGTATATAGTACTGAATTAAAAATCGAAATGAGTCGAATTACAAATTTTAAATATGGACTTGTTCATTTGGTGTGAGATATCTTTTGAATTCATTTGGATGCTGTGTATTCAGAATCCATATTGTAGAGAAGAGCACCCAATATCTTGTAGAACAAATCATACATACATATGTAGCTGTATCTGACCAAAGATACATGAGTCTAAACGGTGGTTGAAATATTGAGGAAAATTACAGTTAAAATTAAAAAGTTTCACATTCACTTCAGTGCAAATTTGTAAAAAAAAAGGCCTGTAGTAAACATCCTCAAGCTTTCCTTATGAAATGGAGTTTTCATAAGAACCGAAGTGGTTATAATGGTGATTCAAAATCTCTGACTGGTTTCTATAAATACCGAAGAGGAATCTCGTTACATTACTTCCACCGGGAAACTTTACATATTTTCCTTGAGGATTATTACAAAAAAATCACAATACCTACATGTAGGTGTATATGTTTGTAGATATATTATATTACAAGTTCAATTTTATCTTTTTGGTTTCCTAATTATGCTAATAGAGGGGAAGCAAAATCTTGACCATTCTATGTTTGTACTTTTATGCTTCTGATGCGCCGCCTCATTATGGTTATAATCTTTATTAATCCAATTATTCAAATCCGTTGTTGTAGAAAAGTTTAAAGATATTTTTCATCACACACATTAATGGGAAGATGGCCTACCTTTTTCCCCCTTCTGCGCTTGGTCAAAGTCTCCATACCCAAGTCAAGACTCTGCAGTTAGTTTTGACCGAAGTGGATTTTTTTTTGTTCTACACGCTAGATACCTTTTTATGTTGCGCAGCTTTCAAAAGATCGAATGCATAAAATGTCAAAACCAGGAGCTGATGTTTTAACAACACACTTCAGCGCATATTACACAAATACAGCAACAACAAATACAAGTTTTAAACACAGCAACAGTGCAAAAAAATACACGAATTAGATAGGGTCGGTAATTTTGTTTTCAATATTCAATGGATACAGCCAAAACAACAGGATACCTCTGACACATCTTTTTTCAAACATACAACATGTAACGTCATTAAAATGAGCTTTGCCTTTAATACTTCCGTTCCATAATTTCTTTCAAATTGTTACATAACTCCAACAAGCGATCTACATGTTGTAAAAAAAAACAAATAGTGGTAGATTCGAAAAACAAATTTGGTAGATATTTTTTTTTAATTAGTTTAAATTAGTTTAAATAAAAACAATAGCTAAATTCACATAAAGGTAAATGTTTGTTTGTCGATATGTACGAGAATCGATAACCAGCTGGCAAGTGGATTAAATTTCATTACAATGAAAAGTGAAAGTTTTAATTGGCTAAAAGTACTCGTTGATTTTTGATGAGGGGGCTTGCGAATTTTCACCATACAACGAATGCTTTGACTTGAACTCCCAGCATGTTGAAAAGGAAAAAATCGGATAGATAAGTACAAGATTTACGTGAGCTGGCCCGATTTGAAACAGGAGTTTTTATAAATAAAAATAGATTTTTAAAATAGTAAAAAAAAAATTACCTCATATCGTTAAAACAGTTTATGCTCAAAATGAAATCATATTACTGAGATTTTTGTTGCTGCTTTTGGTCGTTTTTAAAAGATTGGTTTTAGAAAATCTTTAGCGATTGAGCCAAAACTTCATTGACTTAGGCTAATAATACTTTTCTCAGCACTTCTATTTCTTTACAGATAACCCCAATCACATCACAATTTTTTTTACAAATCTCATTATTTTTTGAAACAATATTATATATATAAATCTTTACTTTTGGAAGTATTTCCGAAAAAATAATATAAAACAAACTATTTTTATTAGAAACAACTCCACTCCTGGATGTAGTTTTAAGTCGACCAAGCTCACGTAAATATTATTTTTTTCCGAAATATTTTGGCTGAAGCCTTAAAACATTCAAAAATCGTATAATTGCTGTGGAAACCCCGAAACTTTATTTTAGTGAAGCACCCTAATTTACTTGCATATGTACATACATAGGTATTGTTTTAGGCGCCAACGCTAGCGTTCATCTATCTGCCTGGGTGGGCTATTCGATTGAATGAACAAACAAACTGCCAAATATTCACTACTTTGATAAAATCAAAAATGCTACAAAGGCCTGACCGGAGTGAATATTCCAATACATAGTACTTTAATTGCGATGGGAGTAGAGAGTACCCATTTACAAAGGACACTACTTAGATGTGTGTAGTGTAAAAATCATAAAATACTCCTTTAGATCTATATATGAATGTAATATGAGTTTTTATTTTTGTTTTAATATTTCATTAGCAGAGTCAGCTCTTAATGCACACACAAGGTGGCTCAAAATTATCATATCCAGCTCTGACCGTGAAAAAAAACGTTAACAACATGTTTTCACACTTTTCTTTTCGATGCAGAAATGTATATGTAGTTGCTGTACAAGCTTCAGTTATGCCAACAGTCGGCAAATTCAGTATAGAAAATTTCATGAAACTCACTTCAGCAATCAGCGCCTGAAAAATGTACATTGCGACTGAGATAACACTGCGTAACAAAACAAAAATTAAAAAAAAACTTAAGAAATTAATGAAAAAAATTATATGACCCAGTTCCAGTTGTATTAATTTAATTATATCTCAATAAGTTTTGTTATATAAATTATTAAAACAAGTATTTCGTTGGTTTAAATATTTTATTTCCCTTGCGAGAGAGCAAGGGCAGCCGGTTAAGTCGGGTGAGTTAATACAACTAAACATTAATTCGGCGACTTCGCCTAAATACCTGAAAACTCTAACAGTCCCTGCCAGCCGCTGACCGTTATCCGACCGCGTGACTTGTAAATGCAATTCGACAATTTACAGCCCTTAGGAACAGAGAGCAACACCTTCTGCATTACTCCACCAAAAAAGACAATCTTGTATATTGTAACAATATCTCTGGACTCTTGAGTGCTATGGCCATTCCCGAATATAATCCCGAGCATTGATGGCTTTTTATAGATAGCTCAAAAAGAAGTCTGAAATGTGTGTTGCTACACAATGGACATAAACTTGCTTCGGTTCCAATCGGTCATAGTACCAAACTAAAAGAAGAATACGAAAATGTAAAAATTGTTTTATCAAAGATTTTGTATGCACAACATAAGTGGTCAGTATGCGTGGACTTGATGGTGAACTTTTTATTGAGCCAACAAAGTGGGTATACTAAATACCCCTGTTTTTTATGTTTATGGGACAGTCGTGCAAAAAATGAACATTGGATTAGAAAGGACTGGCCGGTGAGAGAAAATATGGAGGTAGGAACAGCAAATGTGGTTCATGACCAACTGATAAGCCGAGAAAAAATAATTTTTCCACCACTTCACATCAAGCTTGGGCAAATGAAACAGTTCATCAAAGCCCTTGATAAGACAGTTGACTGTTTCGAATATGTGTGTAAAAAATTTCCAGTCCTTAGTATGGAAAAATTAAAAGCAAGAGTCTTCGATGGTCCTCAAATTCGTACCCTTCTATAAGACACTGAATTCTTAAACCATATGTCACAAATTGAATCTGAAACCTGGCTAAGCTTTGTTAATGTAGTCAAAAATTTTTTGGGAAATCATAAATCACCAGACTAAACAAAACTAGTTGCTGATATGCTTCGCAATTTTCGCAAACTAGGAACTAAAATGAGCATTAAATTACATTATTTACATAGTCATTTGGACAAATTCCCGAGCTACCTAGGCGATTACAGTGAGGAACAAGGTGAACGGTTCCACCAGGATATAAAAAATAATGGAAGAAAGATACGAAGGACGATGGGACGACCACATGATGGCAGACTACTGCTGGAATTTAATATGGGATTGTCCTGAGCAACGACATCATAGGAGGTCCTACGGAAAATGTTTTTTGTAATTTTTTTTTTAATTAATTAATGAAAAGAATATATTTTTTTTTATTTTTTTATTATTTTTATACAGGCGCGCAATAAAAATTAAATCCATATTGGTATTTTTAATTAGGTTTTTTCGTGATATATTTAAAAGTCTTTATCTGAAAAACTAGAGCCAATTCGACAAAACTGATATTATTTTCGTAATCAGCGCCCCCAAATTACCCTGAATCGACTTAAAAATCTCCGCCCGCAAAATTTTGTTACGCAGTGCAATTTTTCCTATCGAAATTTTGTCTGAATTTTTAGAATTTTTTCCTGTGGATATTAGCTCGCAATCCATTCTCCAGCTCCTACCTATGGAAGTGCACACTGCGTCTTCAGAGCGTTTTTCCATGCTGAAATTTTCCCTTCTCGTTTCGTTCGTCAGTTTTTAGATCGATTTTTTAACTACATCCCTACTGCATATTTAGTCGGAAAGACGTGCGGTTTTTTAGCTGTAAAATACTATTGGGTACTCCATTAACTTTCACCATTTAGGATTTTTTATTACAATTTTCCATTTCTTCTCTACTTCGATTCATTTGCTGATTTGTTACTATTTCAGTATTTTCAGTATTCAATTACAATCTAGCCATCACTCACTTAAAGCATCGTCTCCTCGTGTCTGGAAGACGTGCAAGTGCATTTATTTCCATTTCCTGGTAGACCAGAGACATTCCGTTAGCCATTATACAACATTTTATGCGTTTCCAAGATTTTATTGCCATTTTCACATTATCCGAATATTTAACGTCCACTTATCACTAACGAAAAATAACAAATTTGAGCATTTCTATTTTTTTGTTTCCTTTACACTTTGCGTTGCCTTCGGAAATTGTTGTGTATAGCCAGCCTTGCGCTTGATATCGCATACTAATGTAATTGAGAAACTTTCCTATTTAATTTCATAATATAAAGGCATTGCTTTTATGAACAACGTTATGAAAAGATTTTAAAATAATTTTGCAAACTTGTTTACTTAAAGTTTATTAAAGAAAATGCAAAAACTTTTAATTAATTGTTTGGCGTAACACTCTCGCTTTCAAATGTTTGGATATCATTTTCTGATAGTATATAGAAATGCAGTGATGCTGCAGTAAAATAGTGTTGACAACTCCGTTAGTTTTTCTTTATTTAATTTTAATTATTTTTTCCATAAAAATATAGTTAATTCTACAACAAACACCGGTTAAATCCAAGTTTCAAACAGTGTTCAAATGGTGGAAAAATTCAACGAACTTTATACAAGATTTTCAAATTTTTAATAAGAATTAAAAATCGAGTATTACGATACATAGCCAATGTAATTTTGATAAAGTGCAAATTTCAAATGGCTACAAATTGCTGTTCATTTTTCACAATTTTTATACAAACTCTTTTTCAGAAAATTTTCAAGTATGCAGCTTTTCCTGATGTAAAATATCATTTCGTGTCTCCGTTATATGAAAGAAAATTCGCAAAACTGTCAGCAAAAAATATGCACTGTATCATACCGCCATTCAGGCTAGCCGAAAAATTTCTAGAAACTTTGAGAAAAAAGATTTAAATTTTAACGTCGACTTTTTCAAGCTTGCTAAATTTTTATTTTTTATTTTTTACAATTTTTAAATTTTGAATTTTATATAATTGGCTGACCTAGAATTTCATAAAAAATTAAGGAAAAAAATTGAGTATGGAAAATGTTGTCCATACTGTAAAAAAATAAAAATTTGTTAAAGTTTGTTAAATTTTACTAGATTTTTTTACAGAGTTTAAATTTTGATTTTTGAACAATATTTTTATAAAAAATTTATGAAACAATATTTAGCAAGAATAATGTTGTCAATATTGCAAAAAAAAAAAACAAAACAAAACAACACTTTGATAAAGTTTTCTTTATGTCAAGTTAAAATTTTAATAGTTACGGTTTATGTTAATGAATGAACTATAATTTTGTAAAAATTAATGAGAAAAGTGTAACATCAAAAATGTTATCAATATTGCAAAAAAAAACCATACTTTTTTAAACATTGTTAAATTTTCTTAAATTTTTAGAAGTTTAATTATTTATTTTTATGGTTAATTTTATGAAATGAATGATGTTTTTATAAAATTAAAAAAAAATTAACAGCGAAAATTTTGCCAACTTTCCAAAAAAAAACAACTTCGCTGAGCCATTTTCAGTGTGAGTCACTGTACATATGTACTTACTATATCTGTATATCTTTAAACATCGAAACATCTAAATCTGACACGAGCCAGCATTGTAATAAATATTGGCAACCGCAAATACACAAACGCACACACAAGAAAATTAAAAAACACCAAATAGGCGCCCTTCATTCCAATTTGAAGCGACATAGCAACAACACGGTCAAGTTCCACCTACAGCAATGTTAATAGTGGTATTCTCTTGTATACGAATTACAAAATAGCATCTGTGGAGTGAAAGCAAATTGACTGTTATTTCAGTTTAACACCAAATTCTTATTTATTTACTTTATATTTTTAAATAAATAAATATATCAATAAAATGGGCTAGATAGAGTCCATTCACAATAGTGTCATCTTTTCCAAACTGAATAAATAAGTTAAGCGAGCGGGTGTGGAAGTGAACGAGGATAAAACGATGTTGCTTCTTCTGTCATCGAATCAACAGTCAGCACAATCACGTCGAGGTATCCACATTATTGTTTACAGTTATAATCAAGGCACATTAAACAGGTAGCAGCGTCTGGTGGCCGGCCCATGAAACACCAAAAACGCTGTATGAAAATAGATGAAAGTGAATGTGGAAGAAAAAACAAATTATGCATGTAAAAAAATAATAGGTTTTATGGCAGTTGGCTGCGGTTATTTGAAACTAAAGGAAGAAACCCACCTACAGTATTATTTTACCGCCCGGCTACAAAAGAACGACACTAAAGCCTAAAAGGACGAAATCAATAAAGCGAACGCTTTTCACAAACTTTTCACAAATTCTAAATTCTATATGCCTACTTATGAATAATCCATACAAAATCCTCTATTACTAAATTGGCATGTATTTGTATATTTGTGTTTGTATATATATATATACATATATATATAAATATGTGTGTCTATACTATATATGTATAAACTTATAGGATTTCAAACGGCAGCACAAACTGTTTATTCAAATATATACATATTTACTATAAGAAATATGCGAAAATAGGTCTCGTTGAGGGAAGAAGCCTTCTTGTCAATAAGGAAATTAACTACAATACAAGCTTCTTGCGCAACAGCTACGCGTGCCATTTAGAAAAATAGAAATTGGCCTTTTATCCTTCGGCGCCAGAGCAACAAATTTACATACACATTCGTTCAAATGTATTTATAAATTTTTGTAGTGATTTTTTGTGTTATTTATGTATGCAGTTTTTGTTATTTAGTTTTTGTTCAGCTTCGAGGCGAATATTTTTGATTACTTACACAATTGGCAATTCTCTCGCCCCCTTCTCATGATTTTTTACACTATGTATGTATGTATGTATATAAATTTGACACCAAGACTGCCAATGAAAGTATTTTCAATAAAAATTTACTGGCCTTTGAAGTTACAAAAACGAAAACATTTGACGTTTAGGTTTTGCGGGAAATAATTGAAATATTTGGGATGACTGATGCAATACCGTCGCGGTGACTATATATTTCCATAAAAATTCAGATAATATGAGATACCTGATGGCATATGGATTCGAAAATCGATTTAGTTGTCAGGGCCATCTTTGAATCTATACACTTAGTCTATCGAGTTTTTTGTCTCATAACTTCCAAACAAACAAATACGGTTTCTTCGATGATCGCCTTTTATTAGATCCAAATATATTACGATAAGTTATAAATAACGGCATAAGTACTGATATAACGTTAAAGAGCATAAACAGCCGTGTGCCAGGTAATAGCGGTAGAAAAAGTGCAACCCTTACATCTACATATATTTTTTTTTTGTTGCTTGACGACGCTAAAATAGCAATAAAAGGGCGCCCCGCCCCGCCCCGCATAACCAATCAAATTGTTCCATATTAAAATCTATTACAATTAAATATAAAATGTAAAAAAAGTTTGACAATTCAGCGGCTTCCTGATGTGAAAAAAATTGGAATTGGTTACTGTGCTTATACGGAATTGCCCTTCTTGTGACTTTTTTTAAATCTGTACAAAACTGTGGTTGTTATGAGTATTGTGAGGGATTTTTGTTCAGTTTTGATTTAAAAAATTGTTTGCAAGTATATCAGTTTTGAGAATAAAAAGTTCTGTGCCTTATTATTTTTTTTTATATTTTCGCAAGATCTACTTATATATTGTATTATTTTTATTTTTTGATTTCATTCATTTATATCAACAATAATTTTTGAGCATAAGGCTAAGGCTGTTTTATTTGGCAATAACTTCTACCGCTTTGACTGTTCTTGTGTTTTCCAATAAATTCCAAAAAGAAACTGGTCTTAAGCTTAAAAAGTTATTGTTGATATTTTTGCAAGATATTTTTTGTGACTTTTTCTTTAAAAATCTCTGTAATATTCTAAGCTACAGATTTTTTAGCAAACTAAAGAAAACTTATTATGTAACCCAACAGTTATTTCCACTCAAATAGTTAAGTCTATTACACTGAGTGGAAATGGTTCTTGGGGCACATAGCCAAAGTGGCCAAGTTTGGTAACAAATCGCTTGCTTAGAGCATTATTAATAATTATAATAAACCAGCTCGATAATAATAAAAAAGTGTATATTTTGTTAATGGTTTAGTATACAGAATGTTTTTAATTTATCCCGAATGCTTTTAATTTATTTATCTCCAAATTTATCTTAAGCTGCTTAAGCTCCTCCTTCCATACGACCATGACATTTTAAGTAAGCTTGGCAGGACAAATGCGCTAAGCAATGATAAATTGTTATATTCACTTTGCGCAAAATTCAGTTACGCCTAAATTGTACAATCAAATTGTAATCATTCACTATATTAATTCGTCATCGTTCATACATTTGCATTTAAAAGTGGGCATTTTGAATATATCCAAAAAGAACAAGTTTAGCTATTATTTTCTGCTCTTGCCAGAGATTATTTGTACGCCATTAAAACTCAATTTTTCAGCTTGAGTGCTCATTTCGTATTCAAAGCACGCACAGGATATGGAGCCAGTAAATCGTGTCCTCGCTCCATTTAATATGCATATGTTATGTATGTATGTGCATATGTACATATACTATATATATCATTTAAAATGGTTTATTATCAGCAACTTGTTGCAATGATCCCATATACCCAGTACAGACAAACATACGTAGGTATTTATGTCATATCGGAAGTCATCATACGTAGACGTCAACTCTACTAAACTAACATGTATAGGGTGCTCGAAAACAGCGTACTTTTTTTGATGTAGAAAATTTATAACAAACTTCGCTCTCCCTGTGAGTTAGTTGATCCTGAAAGCAGCCCTTGCTAGTCATACTTCACGCGATCGTTTACAAACAATATACAATTTATTATAAATTTCACAATAGGCCCATTTTTTCTCACTGGCGTTGCAAGAGAATACTATGTAGAATAGGAAATTGCAGGTAAAGCAATAATACAAACTCGGAAAAATATGGGACTTCTTCCAAACCGGCAAAACAAAGACTGATCTAACGTTTGGAAATTAAAAAAACCTGAGCTATTGCGAATAATCCTTAGGAAAGCTTATCTCACTTAAATCTGATTCATTTGGGCACAACTGGCAAAGCGCAAAAACAATGCCGTTATTGGTCAACCACAAACTTTTAAAAATTCGATGGTAAAGCGTCATCCAAAAAAAGTAACACATAAGCTTTCAGCAACCAATTTCACTTTAATTCTATCCATAAAAACTGAAAAGTTGCTCAGTTTTGGGACACCCTGTGTAAACATTTCCATTTACTGTTTATATTGGTAAGTGCAATTTTCGTACTAATTGATGTGTGACACAATCATTTGAAGCAATAAATTTATCAACGTCATGCAACGCTGCCATTCTTTGGCTGTAGTTAACTCAAAATTGGATCCTGGTATTACTGATGATTTGAATGTTTCTATGTTTTCTACTTCTTAATAAACTATGCAGATGAATTTGACGCAAGTAATTCTGCCCTCGAATTTCTCAACCACTCACGGCTCATCCATGCAGACTTTGGGCTTTACGTAGCTCCAATTCACTTTCTTGACTATTTATTAGATTGGATTCGAAATTTTGTTCATCTATGGTATGGAGAGAAGAACTGATTGTGCGCTCTCTCTTTCTCATCAAAGTCTTTGTCTGCTGGGATGCCCTGTTCTCTTGACTTAGGATATTTGCCAAATGGTAACAAAGTTCTATGGTCAGATATGTTTTTACTATGGTGAGAAAATTTTCCTTTTCCGTTGTACCAATCAGTAACTTTTTGCAGCAGGGAAATTTTGACAGCTATGTTATTGAAGTAAACAAGGTTGGTAAAAGAAAAATGCAGCAAAAATATACAACAAATACTTGCTTTTACCAATTTCAATTCGTTTATAATTAAATTCTAGGCATTTAAAATATCTTTTAACATTAATCCACGATTTTATGGCATTATGTAGGAATCCAACGGGAGGGCATACCAGAGCGTATGAGTAACATAAATGTTGATTGAGAAATGAAAAATGCCATCAAACCAAGGTACATTGCAAACCAAGTTACATTGCACAGGTAGTATCGGCAGTTGCGTTAAGAGGCTGAAGTGTCAAAAAGGCACGCAAAAAAAAAAACAAATCGAATAAAAACTGAAATATTTAAGTAAAACTTTTCAGTGAGCCTTGCATCCAATATTGCCAGATTCAGAACTTTAACTAAAAATTACAGGTTTCTAAACAAGTTTACAGTTTTGTTAAGTTACAAATCAATTTAAATGATTTTTTTCACCAGTATCTAGTATTACCAGTTTTCTTTCATAAAAAATTAATTTTTTTTTTTTTGAAAAAAAAAATATATGAAAAAATGTGCGACGCTGTCGGCAAAAAAAAAAAATCAAAAATCAACGGGAATTTTTAGCCACTTAAAACTTAGACTTTGTTATACTAAAATTGAATGGGCTAACAATCTGCATTCCCGAAAAACTTCTGAAATTTTTGAAAAACATATTGAAAATTTTAACGTTAATTTTTCCAAGTTTGTTAAATTTCAATACATTGTAATGTTTCGAAAACTATAAATAATCGATAATGGATAAAACGGATTTTTTAACAAAGAAATTTTCTGTTGGGAACCTTGAAATATTTGTGCACAATATACAATTTAAATTTGGTTTAATTACACAAATTTAGTTTTGAAATACATTATCTGCTTGTTTTAATTTCGAATTATGTAAGCGTACGACAAGCGTGAGTGTATAAAGAAAGATATTCCTATCTCATATGCATTCACTTTCCATATCATGATTGATATTGGGGTAAAGTTTATATCAACAAATACAGCTATGAAAACAACTAACGAGTACTCATAACCTTTATGCCCATACGGACAGACAAACATATGTGCATACATACATACAATACATAGATATGTATGTATGTATTTCAACGTCAAGATGCAGGAGCTTTGCGAATATCTCATCTACCAATCCAATGTACTACGTTGAAGTGCTTCAGTTAATTGAGTAGCTGTTGCTGTTGCGGTTGCTACGGCTCTTCACTTCTTGCATACCGACGTGTATCAAAACTAATGGAAATTATTTCAAACTACTACGAGTACGCTGAGTGAAGTGCACTTTGGTGCAGAAAATTTGAGAGCTGTTACCGTGTCTTAAGTCAATTCCGTGCGTTAGTTTATTATAATTTTCTTAATCAATATCTGCAACATATTGAATATATCAGGTAAAATAATTGCATATTTGTTTATTGAAGGTTGGCATGCCCCCATGTGACTCTTAGACCCACTTGCTGAACAAAGAGGGTTAAATTTAAATTTATAAATAAAGAGATACATAAGAAACTCTCAGTTGCAGTTGTTATTTCATAATCCAGCCATTGACTGGCAGCAAATAACCTAGGCTATGTATAATGCTTTTTTGCTTTTTTCTTTCAATACTAATAATTTTTGCTTATTGCTGTAAAACAAACAAATACTTGGAATGCTTGGTCTCTCAGACCGTAAAATTTATAACTTCGCCTTGTTTTAAAAGAATTACAGCCAACGTATTCTATGATTTCCGCACCATTGTCAGGAAAAGGGGATTTGTTTATTTAAAAAAATATCTACAAAAATTTAATTTTGTGTATTTGTGACAGAACTTCACAAACTTAGCAATTTTACCTTCAATAATTGCTGTGTTAAATATTGTTTTTTTTTTTTACCCCGAGTTGTGAAAAAAAAATTCTATCAAAATTTCTTCAATTATTTTTTTGATTTTTTTTAGAGATGAATACTTAGCTTTAAACGGTAAACTCTGAGTTAAATAGATGCCCACTTTGCTGCAAAAGGTCCTTAGAAATAGCGTCAGAAATTTTAAAGAAGTTTTGGCTATAAAATAGTTTACGAAACACGCTGGTATATTAATTGTTACTTATTTACAATATCAACAATAATTTTTGAGCTCAGAGTAAATTTTTTTTAGATTGGAAAGTATTGGAAAAAGGCAACAACGGTCAAAACGATAGAAATTATAGCTGCTATTTCGGAGATAGCCACAACTCCTTTCTAGACTCTGCCCGGGTTTGAATTCATAACATCAGACTTGACAGGCAACTACGCAGTCAGTGATCCAAAGTGGACATGAGAATTGTTGTAGATTTTGCCACCTATCTATATCCCTGCCGTTTGTTGCCTTTTTCCGATACTTTCCAAATAAAAAACTGACCTTGTGCTCTAAAACTATTGTTGATGAAAAGCTCTTTTCGGAATAAACTGGAGTAATAGGAATATTTCTTCCTTAATTTTAACAAAGCGGTTATAAATTGCAAATTTCCCTCTTTTTTGAAACTCTCTTACCAGAAACTGAATAAATAGTAAAAGAAATGGGGGAAAATAAAGTAAGAACATGAAGTTTTTCAATTATATACTAACAATGTACATAAATTTAATATGATTTTTAAATTATATTTAAATAAAACGCCAGCGCATGTGTATTTTTAATCCGTTAAGCAAATGAATTTGAGGCAGGAAAAGCGAAAGAGAAGCCACAAGCAAGTGCCAATACATAGTGAAAATAACATAAATATGTACATAGGTACATAATAAAAAAGGTGAAGTGAGAAAACATAAGGGAGAAATAATTGAATGTACATCTATACATATGTATATGAATACTTAGATATATACAGGAGTACTTTTCCAATATTTATGCACAAATGTAAATAAATGTGGCATATGGGCCATATGTTCGTTCTTATGATTGTGTTGACATTATACATATACGTAGATATGTAAATATAAATATAAAATCAATTTATGTGAAAATGATAAAAAAACATTCAGCACAAGGACAAAGCGAAAAAATGCCTACATATGCAGATGAAAGTAAATACACGCAAGTGTGTGTGTATGTTTTAAACATATGTATGTGACATTGTATTAAATCACCTTGAGATTTTGTACAATTTTTGGCTATTGAAATTGAAAGTTATTATGACAATAAACAAGGTAGTACAATTAGTTTTTGAGGCTACATACTATAAATAAAAAGTTACTCAAATTAAAAAGCATGCAGTGATTTTTTTTACAATACCCACAACGATTTGCATACAACTTTTTCATGAGTTTTTTATAAAAATATATGTACATAGTTAATTCTAATTTGTTATAAAAATATACCTAGTTAATTCTAAAAAAACAAAACATAAATATAGTTTCAAACTTTATATAAAATTCACGGAAATACAACCAATATTCATCAAATGTTAAACTTTTTAATTAGAATGTTGATACAGTTTTATAGCCTATTCAATTTTAGTGGCAAAGTCAAAGTTTGACTTAACTAAAAATTACCGTTGATTTTCGATAATTTTTTTTTGCTGAATATGTTGTGCAATTTCTTTCATACAAAAATAAAATTTGTTACATAACGATCAATTCACAATTCACGCCCAGCATTGATGTTTTCTGTCACAATAGCTTGGAAAACCTTCACAGAATCCGTTCTGTAGTGAAGTGAATCCAGCGAAAAACGGTGACTTCGAGATTGTGCTTACTCACCAAAAGTCAAAGTTCGTTGATCCGCACACTTCTTCTTCTTAATTGGCACTATAAAGGCCTAGGCGATTGTGTCAACATAATTGGCGCCAGCTAGAGACACCAAGTGAAGCCAAGTCCTTTCCCAACGCAGAGGAAGCCGTCCTCTTCCTTTACTACCACCAGCTGGTACCGCGTTGAATACTTTCAGGGTGGAGCATTTTCGTCCATACGTACAACATGGCCTAGCCAACGTAGCGTCAGAATCTTAATTCCCTGTACTATGTCTATGTCGTTATAAAGCTCATACAACTTATCGTTCCATCGTCTGCGGTATGGGCCGTCATAAAGACGTAAAAGTCCAAAAATCTTTCTCTCGAACACTCCAGTGGTCATCTCATCCGATGCTGACAGTCTCCATACAGCAGCCCCATACAATACCACGGATATGATGAAGGACTTTTAGAGCGTGGTTTTCGTTCGTCTAGAGAGGACTTTACTGTGCAATTGCCTACTCAGTCCAAAGTAGCACTTGTTGGCGAAAGAAGTTCTTCGTTGGGTTTCAAGTCTAACCAGTATAATGGTTCCAAGATAAACAAATTCCTCTACTTTGTCAAAATTGTAACTGCCAATAGTGGCGTGGGACCCAGAGCTCGAATGCATTAACTGTTTATTTGATGAAAGGGGGTACTTCGTTTTCCCCTCGTTCACCTCCAGACCCATTCGCTTCGCTTCTTTATCCAGCTTGGGAAAGATAGAGCTAACGGCGTGGACATCGATATCATCGACATACGCCAGAACTTGCACACTCTTATAAAAGATGGTACCTGACCGGTTCAATTTTGCAGCTCGAATTATCTTTGCTATCATAATATTAAAGAAGTCATATGACAGGGAGTGACCCTGTCTGAAACCTCGTTTGGTTTCAAACGGCTCGTATAGGTCCTTCCCAATTTTAACTGAGCTGGTGGTGTTGCCCAGCGTCATTTTACATAGCTCTATTACTTTTGTATGGATACCAAATTGAGACATCGCGACATATTGAATACTTCTTCTCGTGCTAAAAGCTGATTTAAAGTCGACAGACTGATGGTGGCTTAATCCACATGTTTCAACCGGGTTCAAGGTAGCCTCAATTGGAAAAAATTACTTTGCATCGCTCTTGAACTGCTTCATTCTTTTTATATTCTAATATGAATTTCACGATTTCGTAACAAAAAAACTAAAACATTCACTCTCTTTTCCCATCCAAACGGAAAACCCACCGGTTAAGTCAGTGTTTTTCGCGTATTTGACTCTGGTAGCCTGGGTTTTCGCTTGTCAGCTGCTCATCTGTCATGATTCGGTTTTGTGGCCCGTATAAGCCATAAGATCATGGAACGCTCTGATTGGTCAACCAAGAGAGTTTCTTATCTTATTATCTTTGGGGTAACATTCTCTTCATCTGAAAACTGGTCGCTATACTTTGATATAATATTTGTACATATTTACATAAATGTACATAGATATATAAATGAAACATTCCCATATAAGTACTATGTATATATGTATGTATGTACGAGTATGCATTTGTTTCGCACTACTTTCCAAATTGTTCTCTCCCTACTTCACACGTGAATTTTGCAGCACCAAAAATATTAAGCGATGACAAAAAATCGCTTGCTCGGGGCATAAAAATAGAATTTTATGAATGACAAAAAAATTGGCCCAAATTAGAGGATAATGCACTCTAAAAGGATAACAAGCAAATCGGCTCACACACGAACGATACATACACACAATATTCATACCTATTACACACGCACACACACCCATGTGTCTGTTTACGGTGGTGTGCAGCAGATGACAAAGGAATGTCAGAAAGCAATCCATAAAGGTTGTAATTTTTACAAACATAAAAGCAATAGCAAAACAATATAAACAAATAGAAAAGAGTAGAAATCAAACGAATGCGGCACAAACAAATCACAGAATCGACCGATTGAATGTGTACGGCGGGAGTGTGGAGCAACGATCGACGCATGTGGCCCCAGGCACAAAAGGGTTAAATGATGCCACTATTGTAAGCGGCGACGGCAAACATCCTCTCTGTGCTGGGATTAAAACCAGCAATGGATGTTCCAGCCGCCGGCCAATCAATACAGCAACATAATTGAAGGGATTTGAAATATTCGCACACCGATTTTTCACAACTCCACAATGCCATTCTTTCACTACTCTACTGCTGATGCGCATTGCTATTTGGTATCGAAGTAGCAGCTTAGTTGGTTTGCATTCGCGAAAAATTTGGCTTTTGTCTGAAATGCCATAATATCATTTATTTCTTGTCTAATTTGCTTTGTTATGTTTGATTCGTGTATTTATTTTTGATCTCAACCGCAAACATTAGGGGATTGGGATAGTGAAAACCACCGACTTGAAATTCGCGAATTTTAATGCATTCGCTGCATTTGTGAAAGTAAGCATTTGGTTTCCCAGGCTTGAGATAGAAAAAAAAACCTGTGGGTTATATAAAAACAGGTAATAGTTAATGTGCTTAGTGCAATCCCTAAAGCAACTAGAAAGTGGTAGATATTTTGAGTGAAAAAGAAAGGCGCTTGGAAGATACTAGCAAAGTTAGATAGCCGAAACGAGAGAGAGAGAGAGAGAGATACATCCGTCGTGAATGCTGTCATTGAAGTCAAATCTCCACCCATAGCAAACGAGGAGCTCCATTAGGCTCGTGAGTCCCGCTTTGCTCTAGCCCACAACAACTACCACTGGTAAACTGACCTATACAGACGGAGCTAGCCACCACAACAAAAACAGCAATGACAGCAGCAGAGGAATCGATTTTCTCTGAGAGCATCCACCCACTCCATTTTGCACCCATCGATACCGATGACAGTGGTGCTCTCCTGAGCTATATAATCAGTTTATTTCCTTCTTTCTAAAAGCTTGTCAAGAACATCACTATGCCCGCGTTGCTTCCATCTCCAGTAGCCAGACTCTCCAAAAGAAAAGACTCTGAATAAAAAAACGTCAAATTAATCAACGCAATTAATTTCTTTGCTGCCTCGGTTCAATTATTAGAGGTACGGTAAATAATGAAAAGACAATTTCAACACTTCTCTACAAATGGTTGTATTTAAGAAAGATGGCGTAAGGAGTAAAAATTAGATCCTTTCTTTGGAAAAGGTAGCTAAAAAATAGTAGAATTTATCCTCATCTGTGGCCGGCGTAGCTGAGCGTGTGACGTCTATGACAAAAATTTTTCAGAAATGCACTCGGAGTTTTGATGTAGCTCGCCGAGGAAGACCGCTGTTAGAACACCCTTTCGGTGTTTAAGTAAATTAGTCGTTTTTTGAAGATTGAGAGAGAAATATTGATTTTTTTAAGTAAATAATGGATAAATAGTGTATAGAATGTCATAACAGTTCCTTGGGTGGCAGGAAAAGTAATCATAATTCATATACAGAAATTGTAGAACTAATACCATATTATGGCTAATAATACATATATGGTTCGAGGTATTCTCTTCAAATTTGTAATTCACAATCGTCGAACTTTTCAAAGATGCCTTTCAAAAACGAGCTTTATTCATAGCTACCAAAGTAAATCAACCATTAACCATTACACTTCATTTACATTTTGCATTGCTTTATTTTCATTACACGGAAATCTCGACATTCAACTGCTAAGGTCTCACTTTAACCTCGTAAAACTTTTTAAACAGGAAACTCTGCGCATTCTTCGACCTAGTCAAAGCAACTAACTCTGCGAGAAAGCAAATGTGTATGAGCAATTTTAAATCACACCTTAAAATCCTTTCTTTGTAAAACTTTACGCACAATATCCTCTACCTATTTCACCCAAGAAAAGTGCACATCATAGTTACACATACATACATACATTCATACATATAGTACCCATGTATGTATATGTAAATGTACATATATTGAAGCATTGCATGATTCGTTTTCGTTGAGAAATGAAAGCGCAAATCAAGTACTAACTTTTCCCTTCTATTTTAGTATAAATAGTTGGTAAACGGATAACAAAGAGAAATGCAGCACATTGTTGCAATACTCGACGAAGTTGCTGTAAATGGATCCAATTTTAAAAGGCGTTAACAAAGCTATAAAAGCTGATAGGAAATGCATTCAATTTTATATGCATACATATTTACATTATGTCATTAAAAACACATCTTTTATCGTCAGCTGCCAACTCGTCAATAAAATCCGTATCCCTTTTCTTCACTTCCTTTGCCATCGGACTTTTATGTAGTCGTTTGCAGTTTGAAGAATTTAAATTTTCCGCTTTAAAACTATGCTGTCTTCGCATATTTATTATTCGAAAAAAAAAAAACAAAGATTGGGTTTTAAGTTTTGAGTGTTTGGCCAGCGTATTCGGTTACGACAAAGCATGAATTATACATTTTTGTTATAAAGAAAAGTGACTGATTTTGCCTACTGTCTGACTTTGGTGGCTAGTGCTTAGTTTGTCGAAAACTGATTTCAACTAATTAAATTTTTATTAAAACTTTTAATAGAAATATATGCAGCAAAAACATGCTTAAAATCAGAGCGTACATATTTTTATTCATCGGCTGGAGCTGTATACTTTCCTCTATATCTAGATACAAATTGATCCAAATTACGAAAAGTCGAAACAAAAATTGTAAAACAAGTAAAAACCTCATGTTAAATACAAGCAATTTTTTTTCATTAATTTTTTCTAAAAGTTTAGTTTAGTTTAGTTTAATTTTAGCCCAATAATCTGTTATAGGCTATATAGAAAACTCACTAGGTGGCATTGGACTAAGGTTATTTATAAAAGCCATATTTGTGAACAGATTTGGTTGAAATTAACTACTTAAGTATGCCACTTGTGTGATAAAAAATAATTTTGGTAGGTGGCATTGGAATCGAAGTTTTTATAAAATCTATGATTTAAATTTTAATGAAGTTAGAGACGTATAATGGCGGATGCAAAGGGAACTTTTGCTAAACAATTAATCCGCTAGATGGCGCTGAAGTCGAGATATTAAGAGAATCTCTATTCACCGTCCGATTTTGATGGTATTAAAAACTTATACTGCAGATGTTATGAGAAATACTTTTACGAAAAATTGGCTAGATGACGCTAGAGTTGAGTTATGCCAAAAATCTGTATTTCTAATCTAATATTTTTGAGTATATTAGAAAGCTATGTCGCAGGTATCTGCTGGTCCTTAGCACTTAATATTTCAGTGCAAGTTTAACATACGCTGCAAGATTGGGCGTTTAAATTTAGTTTAAGAAATTCGCCATCACACTAAAAAAATTGCGCATCATTTAAAAGTTAACTGGGTTTATTTGAACTTGACTGTTTAACGAGGATGTGTGTGCGTGTGGTGCTTACGCATTCATTGAATTGCGCCAGTGGAAGCGGAAGTAGTTTTAAACTCAATTCAAAGATTATTTGCAGGAAATTGCAAAGTGAGGCGGAAACTTAATTATTGAAAAGTTAAATGTGATAGCAGGGTAAGCAGACAATTTGTGTTAAATGATGTAATGGTACGTGTATGGAATTGCTTAGATATAAAATACAATCAAGTTCCTATGAAATATATAAACTCAAGTTTTAAAATCGATGCGAATATCTACTCAAATACCTGCTGCATCTTCTCTTTGCAAAATATATATGAGTATATTTATATTGTGGGTATTTATATTTATGTATTTTTATACACAAAATATCAGTTTATTCGGAACGTGGTATAACAACTGTATGTAGGTATGTACAATAAAATCGGATTTTCTCTGGATATGTAAAAATACCATTAAGCGTGCGAGTTCACTGAAATGTCAAACAACAATAACACAGCACGCAACTTAGCACCTTTTTTGGACAAAAGTTAAATAACCGGTAAATGTGTAATCACATGGAGATTAAACGAAAGTGACATCAGCTTTCCGGACGCCGAATCGAAACAAAAGACATCTTATACCAAATGAAGAAAAATGTAACAAAATCTTTAGTCTTAATCATTTATTATTTTGTCGCCTTGTTGAAAGAAGATTTAACTATATGGAAAAATAAGTTCACATATGTTATGTAAAGGTAAATTGATGTAAATATGTATGTATGTACATGGAATACGTGCATGGGATTTAGAGCAGCCGGCAGATTTCACACATCCACAGAGACAGATCCATATGGAGGAGAAATGTGCATACAAATTTAGCTGGATACCAACACTAATGAATAATAAATATTACATAATATCCCAGGAGTTAACCAAAGTTTCCGCAGCTACTTACCTTTTCCGGTAGGACCGAATTCGGCAACAAATACAGTCTTGGCCAAAACTAAATCACCCATATGCTACATATTCGGTAAAAAGCGTGATTGCTTTTTTCGCATAAAATCACATGGAAAATTAAAAGTTTTGGCACTTTTTGCAGATTTTATGAATTCATACAGGCCTTATCAGATAGATATACTATATATATATATATAAATATATATTAAGGTGTAACACTACGCATATAAATAAAATGCTAAAAGAAAAATTATTTTTGTATATAAAAAAAACTCCAGTTTTAGAGATCCAGATCAAGTTATAATTAATATTTTGCCAGAGGCTTTAAATAAAATATTTAAGTTGTATAATTCATGTGAGGTTCACTATGCTCATAAAGTTTGAACTAATTCGAACCATAAATATGAGTTTTCTGGAAATCTCGACTACAGACCCATCTAATGGATTTTTATAGATATTTTCAATATCTTATAAAACAATATATAGATGTATATATAGTAAATTTTTGAAATTTTTTTTTAATTTAAAATTTTTTGAATATTTAAATAATATTTATACATCGCACTTTTCTAATATCATCTAAATCGGACGAAAACGAATTTTCTGAATAGCTCGATTCCAGCGCCATCTGTCAGATCGATTTTTCATAAAAGTATTTCTCGTCGCACCCCCATTACATTTTTCTTATTTCTTCGAAATCGAATCATAAATAGTAAATAACTCGCCTCCAGCACCACCGAACGCATTAAAATAGAGCCTATGCCTGTGCGACGGGTCTAAGAAGTATACTGCCCAAATTCATA
The DNA here is from genome assembly GCA_951828415.1 of Anomoia purmunda. NCBI lineage: Eukaryota > Metazoa > Arthropoda > Insecta > Diptera > Tephritidae > Anomoia > Anomoia purmunda. Next base: position 105,831,738 of record OX639996.1, on the reverse strand, counting down.
AGTTTTATTTTATATATATATATGTATATAGACATCCGATATGTTTATCGAATTGTCCAGGTTAACTTGATGTACGCTTCTTCGAATCTTAGACAGGTTCTAAGCAGTGAGCCCTCCCTCTTTTTATTTTATTGTACTCTACTCGTATAAAGATCTATAGACCATTTTTGATTCCAAGCTATCCTTCTGCAAATATATTGTGTCCAAATCTTTTGACATGATCGGTTTCATTACTAGCACCGCTTTTAATTTTACGGATCCTCGAGCTATGAAGTCTTATTTTATTGCCTTGGCAAGAAATAGCCTTGAATACAAGATGAATTATTTTTTCCTCGACTCGCTATAGTAGTGAATATATTTATTTTGTGGAAATGAATTACTTTTCCTACCATCACAAGCTTTTTTCAATCCAGACAACCGTTTTTTTTTCTTTTGTTGAGTATACCTATATCAACCGTGGTAAATTGCTAGGCCAGCAGTTACTGCATGACAGAAGAATCTTACTTACATATATTTATTTCGACATGATAGCCTTGCCAGTGGATAAATCAGAACAGACATTAATTACATAAAAAAGGTGAAATATTAAATAAAATCGCGAACATCCCCGATAAACGCTAAACTATGTACACGCATATTTTTCGCAATTAACGCTTCATCAATAATTATTCATTACTGTATTCGTTTTCAACATTTTTCAACCCAAAAATTCATTTATTTTCACCCTAAATTGGATATTGTGGGTATTATAGGCTTTATACACATACGGCAACCCCTAATTAGCGATATTTCTAGAGCTAAGCAAAGGAGGCGTTTCTCATGTGTGATGTTTGGGTATTAATGGCTATGGATACGTTGTTGTTTTAATGCAAATAGTTAAAATATGCGATGGTAAGTGTTTTGGTTTTATCTCTCTCTGCTGTTGGTTGTGATGACAGTAACTAAAATAATTGCTAAGTAAAAGTAAATTAGGAGAAGTATTGCAATAATTTCGTTTTTTTTTACACAAGAATTGCTTAACTGCATACTCGTAAATATATATATATATGTATATATTTACATATATATGAACATAGTTTCAAAATACATATACTGTTACTCAAATAATTGACCACATGAGAATTTATATAAATTCCATCCGTTATATGGAAAAAGTGCTGAAAACCAAAATTTAAAACAATTTTCAAAAATCAACCGGCAATTTTAGTATTTTCAGATTTACACATTATTACACTAAAATTAAATGGGCTACAAAACTGCATAGCTTTCTTAAGATTCTGATTTAAAAGTTGGAAAATTTTTGAACACTTGGAATTTTTATAAATTTTATACAAAATTTGAAATTTTGACTCATAAGGATTTTTTATAAAACCAACAAGTTTCGAACTGGTCCCGAAGTTGTCCCAAATTAGTCCTAAACTAGAACGAAAGCAGTCCTGAATTAGTCCTCAATTGTGTCGGATTCCAAACTTGTGCCGAGCTGGTGTCGAAAAGGCTTTGAAATGGTTCGGAAAAAAACCTGGAATGATCCTGAAATTAACCCGAAAACATGCTGAAATTATCCCGAAGTAACTAGTCCCAAAATTGGCTCGAAGTGGTTCTGAACTACTACCAAAATGTTCCCGAACTACATGTGGTCAGTTGTTTTAGTCACCGTATCCCATAGTATAACAAATTCTTAAATTTTTGCAAAACTCCTGCACGATGACAAAATGTAGCAAACAAAAAATACCCGTAAGATATCATAAATGGATAAACCAATGCAACTTTTCATATAAAGAAGTGCAGCGAAATGCGACTCTGTACCAACTTTTAATTTTTTTTTTGCTGCGCTGCGGCGAATCCCAATTGCAATGGAGTGTTCTCCTACTATTGCACATTTTAGTCGAGGACTTTTAGATTTCACGCTGTCGTGTAATGTTGCAATACTTTGAGAATACCTCCCATGCTACATTCAGGTATAAACTTTTCCAAACCATTTAACAAACGCAACAAGCGTAGAAAATATGTCATTTTTCGAAACATTTCCCTATAAATAAAAATTAATTTCGAAACAGTTACGCCTCTTACAAAAATCTCTGTCAACGCGACTCTTTTCCCCCAAACACCACCTCATCCGGCGCGCTGGCTATGATTTTCGCACTAGAATACAATTCGAAAATGAGAGTACACAAAAACAACAATTTACCATCTACAAGCACATATTAAATAAATTAAATCTAAACGACAAATTGGTGGCAAATGAGGTGAATGGTAAAAGCACGTGGAACGAATGGTCGGCAAGCCAAAACATAAAATGGAATGAAACAATGAAAATGTCAGCAGCGCCGGGTGTTTCGAGTACCGATCGGAAATGGTTTGAAATCAACCAACCCTCCAAGTGCATATGTACGTTTAGAATGGCATTAGCAATGAGTGTGTCCCCTTATGTAAGTAACCATTCGAGTGGTGCAAAAAAGGTTGGTGGCGTTTGTTTTTAAATTTCAACTATTATATTCTTGCGATTACATGCATCACACATACATATGTACATGCATACGTCCATATGTTGCACATTACTGCAACTACTTAACACCTTTTCCTCCTAAGCACTCGTATTTATCCACCAGTCCAATTCATAGTCTTCCCCCCTCTGAGAAAAAAATGAGCATTTAGCACTTTTCATTTTATTTATGAATACTCATTTATCTAATCAAGTACATTTGTATGTACTTATGTGTATGTCTTATGATGCTTCCCTGAAGTCGCATTGGCAACTTACATACAGACATTTTTTTGCTATCGTTTTAAAGGATTTGTCTTTTATTTACTTTAATGTTACACACGAAATTCTGCAGGGAAATCAAATGAAAATTTATTATCAACCACTTTTAACTGTCAACTGGAATCCATCGAATAAGTGAATAGCATTTGATTTACCACCACTCCCTTCAATCTTCAGTTTGCATTTCTTTTTTTTTTCATTTAGCTATCCATTCCCTGTTGTCATCATTTTCTTGTTGATTTGAGTGCATTGTACAAATTTTTAATACAGCGTTAAATTCCAATTTAGGTTTAATGCAACAAATATTAAGCAGTTGAAAAAAATCAAAGTATTCAATCGCCATTTTTTCGTCATCACAATTCTGAAGTCAAGCGAGAAATTTAAAGTTTTAAATCCTTTCAACAAATCAGGAATCGGTTGTTTGTTTGAGTATTTTATTTCTGAAGCCAATATTTATTATGGGATTTACATCAGAGAGCGTAACTGTTAAGCTTTTTGTTCAAAAGAGTTAATAAATAGCTGTTTTTATCGCCGATATGTTTTAAGTCAAAAATAACGGTTTAAATTTGACTTTTATTTTATCGGTCAAGAAAAAAAAAATAAATATTTTTAAATAGTTGAAATATGACATTTTCTCTCGATTTAAAAATATTTATTTGGGCGCTTTGAGCGAAATCTAAATATTTTTTTAATTTAAAAAAACAAACAGTGGTATTTTTATCAATATAGAACAAACCTTAGCGGTGAGAGTATTAAAATTCCGGTTACACTTTTCCCCCTGCTTTGTTTTTAACTACCATAATGTGCATACTCAGGGTGCCTCACAAAAAAAGCTGCAGTTTTTCCACCGGATTTATAAAATAATATAATTATATATATAATTATATGTATTCTAAAACTACCGCTAAAATTTTTCGAATAAATGTGTATTAGATTTACGTGAGCTGGACTGATTTGAAAATATCTGCAATAGTAGTGATTTTTTTTTTAAGTTTTTAAAACATGTTTTTAAAAACAAATCACCCTATAACAGTCTAAGTTTAAAAAATGTTTTTAAAAATTTCACCGTAAATATAATAATGATCTCATCGGAATATTTACATTTTTTTCGAAATATTTTGGGAAAAAATAAATCGAAGTTACGAGTATTTTTTTGTATTTATAGTAATGGATTCTAGCCTCTATCATTAAAATTTTACACGCAATGTGTTCAATAATTTGTCTATTTAGATATATAATTCTAATTTTGTAATATCTAATCATACGAGGGTTGCCTTTTATATTTTGCGCCTAATAATGAAAACACAGTCAAATATTAAGGAAAATAGTTTTATTGTTTTTCAAAATATTCTCTATCCATGTCAATACACTTCTGCATTCGCTTGAACCAATTTTCAAAGCACTTTTGCCACTCAGAAGAGGATACCTCTAAAACGAGCTGTTTGCAGGCTTCTACAGCTTCTTCAGGCGTTGAAAAACGTTGACCTCGCATTTTTTTTTTTGATGTTCGGAAATAAAAAGAAATCATTAGGTGCCAAATTAGGGCTGTAAGGCGGATGACCCATCAATTCGACCTTTTGAGTCCTCAAAAACTCTCTTGTGTTGATCGATACGTGAGAGCTGGCATTGTCTTGGTGAAGAATGATTTGTCTTCGGCGGTTGGTTTTCCTTAATTCTCCAAAAACTGTTGGCAAACAAATGATTGTATACCACTCAGAATTGACCGCTTTAAGTTTATCTAGTGGAACAGTTGCGACATGACCAGATTTTCCGAAAAAACAGGCGACCATTTGCTTTGAGGTGCTTCTTGTGCGAGCAACTTTTGTTGGATTAGGCTCGTCTTGGTACACCCATACAGTCGATTGCTGCTTTGTTTCCGACTCATATGCATAGATCCAAGATTCGTCACCTGTTACGATGTCATAGACGTGCTTTGATCCACCGCGGCTAAATTTCTTCAACATTTCTTTACACCAATCGACACGAGTCCTTTTTTGGGCAATTGTCTAATTATGCGGTACCTAACGAGAAAAAATCTTCTTTACGACCAAACGTTCATGCAATATTGAATGTATGCTGGTCCCACTAATGGCCAAGGATGCCTCTATCTCGCGATATGTCACATGACGATCTTGTATTATCAATTGACGCACAGCATCGACTGTTTCTGGCACAACCACCGTTTTTGGACGACCTTCCCGAAATTCGTCCTGCAAAGATTGGCGACCACGTAGGAACTCGTTGTACCATCGTTTCACAGTGGCTAGGTCAACACCAAAAGTAGAAGTTAGTTGATTGATGCACTCCTGTCTCGATAATCCACGTCGAAAATCGTAGTAAATCATCGCACGAAAATGTTCACGGGTTAATTCCACTTTTAGGCAATATGAATTTTTAAACTCACTATAAATAAACACAAATAAAACTCGTAAGTGAAAACGTTATATGCAAGTTTATGCCAAAAAATACCAAACTTTACGATAAAAATATCTAATTACAGCTAATCACAGCAAAATATAAAAGGCAACCCTCGTATTGGTGCATTTCTCTTAAAATTACATACTTTTTGGTTTCCTTCATGAATTTTAAATACAACTATTTTTACATGACATTCTTCATTTTTGCGTTATGAAAACTCGCAGTACATGTACTGCGTCAGAGAGTGGGTTATTTACGTACGGCAAAATCTTCAAAATCATTACAAACACACTCTGGATTTCAGTTAATTTCAATAGCTAAACGATTTAATAGTCGAAAGGTATTCCCATATAAGTACGCACTATACATTCTCGATTTATATATAGTTTCTTGCGAACACATGCAAGACTGTTACTGTAATACATTTAGTAGCACTGGTGATCAGTCTGCCTTACAGCGACTAATATAATTTACATAAATAAATATGTATTTACTTACATTTCATATGACCTATGATGTGTTCTCCAGCCCGAAATAATTAATACCATAGAGACTGTAGCCACAGCCACAGTGGAAATTATGGTACACATTCTGATATTAATTAATCCACTCAAATAACACCAACACATCAGTAAACCTTCGCCACCCAATAGGAAAAGTGCGATACATTATAGAATGCATAAATTTCTGAACGAAAGTGGGTGGCAGTCCATCGAATCTGGGTTCAATGCAGTGGCTAAAAAGCCTGCGAAATATGAAGAATAAGAAATTTGATATGTATGTATCTATATTTTGAAATTTCTTTTGTTTCCGAATTACATTTTATTCTTACGCCGGATTACTTCAAATGCGAACATAAAAGAGAGTATTAATTCAAAGTTTACGTTTCTCTGTTGAATTTGTTCCTAGTGGAAAAATGTGTGGTTATCTCACTCTATTTTCTTTTTGGATTCGAACTGTATTCGAACCAAAAATATTTACCATTTCTATTCTTCATTACTCAAAGTGTGCTATTATTACCCATTCGCTCACATTAAAATGCATGGTTTCGTGCAAGCAATCGTTTTCGCTATTAATTTCGTTGGTATTTGAAAAAAAGTAATCCATTATTTATTCATTTTCCCACTGGGTGTATATCTTTGTAGATATGTATGTAGTTGTGGCATGTCTAGTACGTGTGCGGCCAATAAACATTTCCCATTTCACAATTTACCTTCTATAATCCTCCCCTAATCATCTGCAATGCGATACACAAAATGACATAGACGTTCAGCTCGTTTCGCCTCGAGGCGCCAGCTCGCAAAACCAACTGTGGCTTCTACTCGGAATGAGGCTAATTAATGACTTGGCTTAGATTCTACTGCACAGTTCTTGCAACAACAAAAAAAAACAAAAACATGTTAACCAATGTCGCCCAAAGTGTGTCCAGCCGCTTTTGCAGTTCATTTAACGCAAATGGTCCATTGGAAGCTGAAACTTTTGAACATACATTTCTACACTTGTCGAAAAAATAATAGCCGCACTTTCGTATTGCGCAGTTTTGAGATATTATTTTAATATTTTTTTTTAAGTTTTTATAAAACTATAGCGAATTCCAAAGTAGGAATGTTCGTTATTTCTGATATTTCAAATCAAATTTATTATACCAAAATGCGAGTTTCAAGCGACTCTTAATGATATCGTCGAATTTTGTTTGTCTCCATTTTTTTGTGGGAGTATATTGAAAGTTATTCGACATGCTACGTTTAAATAAATCTTTAGCTAAGTCTTCTAGGTTCCATAAATCCTTAAGCCTTGTTATGTTTTGCAATTAATTTTAGTTCTATGTTAATTTATAAGAGAAAGTACAGTCTACGATATATATGAATATATATGACCCCTTAGCACATTAATAGATAATGGATAGTGGGTAAAATAAAAAATATATTGAAAATACAATACTAACGAGAAAGTTTAAAAAGAAAGTTTTGCTAAGACTTTAAATAATTTAGTCCACAAAAATGTATCTTCAAACAACAAAAGTGAAATTACCTAACCGAGAAAGAGTTCTATAACGAAGCCGCCCAAAAATTTAATCAACTAATTACAGACACAAAGTTAGTAAATACAATATTTCAATATTGATATACAAAAAAAGCATTCGCCATCAGCTTCTTCGAGAAAATGAGCGGTCTCGGGCCCGCCGCCTGTTGGCTTGCCCACAAACGTATCGAATCGTGGTCGCGTATCGCGAAAGAACGTGTCGGTGCCGTTCGTCGGGTAACGCTCGATCGCAATTCAGAAGATAATAACGGTGCGACGACATCTGCCTGCTCCACACCACCGCCTCCGCCAATGACACCACCACCGTCCGCTTCCTCTGTGACTTCGACCACTAGTGGTATTGGCAGTGGGGCGGGCAGCGTCAGCGATAGTTGTGATTTGCCAACGGACTCAGAGGTTTCGACAACTTTTCTTTACTGCTATCAGCAAGCTTAGTATAAAATTAAATACATAATCTATTTACATTTTATTTTACAGGAAGTGAACGTCATCAAAGAGACACACCCGATACAACCGCCATCCACTTTGACCAATTCAGCGCACATAATAAATACAGATGTGTTGCGTGGACCACCAGAGGTTCTTCACAGCCCATTACACTTGCATCACCAGAGTCGTTCCTTTCCACCGCGCCTACAGCGTACGCCATCTATATCCAGTCAGTCGAGTATAGATAGTGCACCTTCAAGGCATTCGGTAAGACAAAGGCATATTAAATGCCTGCATTTACCCAAAGTAACTGTTCTCGCTCTCTCTCTTTCTCTACCTCACTTTCCTCTAGGGACACCGCGGCTCATCACCTCAGATTCGTACATTCGGACCCGATGGACGAAGCTCACTTCCCGCCGACCCCGGCTTTCCTCATCATGTAAGTTTAATGCATAAATTGTTGCTAGAATTGTAAGTTGAAGGATATGCTCATCCCAACAGTTGGCCCGCTCACCAAGTCCAATGCGTACGATTTCACTGGACGCCCGTTGCGGAAGCCCCGCTTCGACTGATGTCAGTGATTTGCGTACGCCCAGTCCCTCGCAGAGCAGCCTTGCCTCGATAGCCGGCGGTTCGGCCGCTTCCAACATGAGCATGAACTCAACAAAGGTCGGTCGATGCCTTTCCCCACTATTGATACCGCCACGCACGCCAGCGGGTATCGACCCTGCCATGGGACCAGCTTCGCCACTTGGCGCTTTACAGCCCGATCTATATCGTATGCCCGATGGTCCTATATATTTGACGGCGCCCGAGTCCAGTCCAGCTCTTGGGCGCTTACATTTACGCGTTAAATACGACTATCATCTTTTCGATTTGACGGTACACCTGATCGAAGGTGGGTTTTTATTAAATGCATATATAGTATATTTTTTTTACTGATTATTTCTTCTGTTCAGCTCACAACCTTTGTCCGATTGAAGAGGGTGGTTTTCGCGATCCCTATGTGCGCCTTTTGCTTGAACCAGAGGTAGACAATCGAAAGCGACAGACTCACATACACCGTGGCGAAACGAATCCATACTTTGATCAACATTTCAAGTTTCCAGTTTCACGCGATCAGCTGCAGGGCAAAGAGCTCAAATTACAAGTTTTAGATTATGATCGCTATTCGCACAATGATATAATTGGTGAGGTGCGCATCTCTGTCGATGAGCTGGATCTGTCCAAATCGGTAGAGGTAAAGTGGTCAATGGGTTAAATCTAAAAACTTATTAAAAATTATTGTTTCTTTATCTCTTTCAGATTTGGGGAGATTTGTTGCGTGTCAAGAAACCACAAGAAAATCGCCCCGAACTTTTATGCTCACTGAACTACTTGCCGCAAGCCGAACGTCTAACTATTGTCATTATGAAAGCAAAGAACTTGGATACTCTACAAGAACCCTATGTTAAGGTAATGTCGTAGTCGTTGTACACTGGGGCAATTAAAAAACACAACTCTCTTTAACTTAGATTTACCTGATTCAAAACGGCAAACGCGTTAAGAAGAAGAAGACCAGCATTAGCAAATCTGACGATCCGGTGAATCCCATTTGGAATGAGGCATTCACTTTTAATTTACAATCTGCATACTTACACAACGCGGCGATAGAGGTGAGTATTTTTAAGTTCAAGTAGGGGCCACAGAACCAGGGCTTCTTATGTGTGAAAAATATACACATATTTTTTTGATTGGTATTTGGTTGTAATAAAGAAAAATGGGAAAACAATAACAGTTTACAGTACGCGTCGATAGCGTACTTTCCTTACGTCACCGAGAATGTGGGTTCGATTAACAGCCAATTCGAGAAATCATCGTCTGATTAAGAGATGATCACCACATCTCCGAACCGCTTTTACTCCTGTTGTTTTTCCAAATTTCCTAAAAAATATACAACTTGTCGCAAAGTCATGTAAATATCGTTGATATAAAAATAATAAGCTCTAAAAATAAAATTTGTTATATGTACATATGCAAAATATACTTCATTTTATAACAAAAAATTTGAAAATAATGCCCTTAAAATTTCAAACTTCTTAATCAGAACTCAAGGCGAATCCACACAAGGTGGTGTTATAAATACAACTACAAAATTCCTATGTATTTTGTTTTTATTTCTGCGTAAGAGTTGTCAAAATTTAAATACATTTTGTTTTTGCTTTTTCGGCTTTTGAAAGCTCATACGCAAAAGCAGAAACAAAATACATGTAGGTGAATAGAAAAAAATCAAATCAGCTGCTCTTATGCCATCACCTTCTATAAATTCGCCTTGTCAGAACTTTTATAAAAATTACGAGCTCGAAAAAAAATATTTATACAAGTTACTGTAATACCACATATGTATATTATTCACAATGTTTTTCGTGGTAAAACTTTTCCGTTAAACTTTTATCAAAATAGGTCTCATTCTATAACAAAAAAGTTCATGCTTTGCACAACATTCACAAAAATTTATCGAATTGAAAAAAAATGTCAAAATTTTAAATGACGGAAAATCCTCTTTGAGGTTTGGCAAATTTTTTTTTTTGCTGACGGTGTTGCCCATTTTTCCATTTTTCTCATGAACAAAATTTATTTTTATAGGTAAGAAAATGGATAACATTACCGGTGAACAAAAATAGCAAAACTCATCGGGAATTTTTATTATAACAGAATTGAGAATTTTAAAAAACTCTGATTAAAAAGTTTAAAACTTTGATGACAATTTTTTTAAATATGCTGAATTTTTCTGAATTTTGTACTAAGTTTGAAATTTGGACTATATTGTTTTTGTTATAGAATGAGCCATATTTCGACAAAAAAATCACGGCAAAGTTTTAGTATGATCAACTTTGGGCATATTATAAAAAACCAAGTTACTGTGTCTATCCTTTTTTCAAGCACTGCATGTAAATTATATAACTACTATTTTTGACAAATTAAATTAGTGTACAAATTGCAATACTCTTGACATCTAAAAATGAGATTAATAATTTGTTTTTAAAACCAAATTCACTTTTTTCCTTTACAGATTTACGTGGTCGGCTCTGGTGGTGAAGCTACAGAAATTGGCAGCTGTGGCCTTGGTCCACAAGAGATCGGCACCGGGTGCCAACATTGGCATGATATGATCAATAATGCCCGCAAGCCGACAGCAATGTGGCACTATATACGCTAAAATCTACATATATATTTATTTTACAAATAACTAAATAAATAACTAAATATTTAGCTAAATACATAAGTAAGTATTTACACTACGAACTAAAAGTATTCGCACGTCGTGAAATAACAATAAAGTCTATGTAGATATGGGTAAATACTTTATAAGCTTTCTTCGTCATCGATGCTCAAGTTAACTATGAAATTTATGAAAACAATTAGTTCCTTTCCAAGTACATGGCTCCTACTTGGATTCGTTAACAGTTCCAGTAAATCTCTTATTTAATTTATTTTCAAACAATCACGTCTGATTTACTCTATACCGATAATTCAGATGAGTTATCAAATATAAAAAGGGCTTTTGAAAAGCCGCTATTGTAACTATTTAATAAAAATTATTATTTGATAAAAATGCGTACATTTATACCACTCTATACTATATAAATACTACAATATGTAACATAAGAATTAGAAATATTTAATAATAAAATATTCCTACATTGAAACGTACTTACTTTAAATTTGCGATTGTGCAATGAATGTATGTTTAAAAAAAAATTTTATTGTATTTAAATGAAGAGATATGCTTTGAGAAGAGCTTTGCTAGAATTGTTTAGAAAATTTATACGTGTCCATAAAAAAACAAAAAACCAAAAAGTATGTACAATATATAAATATGTTCGTATGTGTATATGAATGTGGAAATCAAAAAGCGATAAATTTAAGTATTTAATTGAAAACGAAAGATTATTGGAAATTTTGTTTGTCAAGGCAATTCTGAATAGAAACTCCCAGAGAATTTTTCTCTCTTCCCAATGTTATGGCAACGGGAGAAGTGAACAAATTCTCCGAGAGTTTCTATTCCGAGTGTGACTGCATATTTATTTATTTTTTTCTTCGTTTACTACATATATATATATATATACTAGCTGACCCGGCGAACTTCGTCCCGCCCAATTTTTATTTGAAATAGTTAAAACGCTTTTTGAACTTAAATATTTTTGGCGAAGTTCGTTCTTTGTTTTGTTGTGTAGCGTGTAAACAAATAAAGAAGATGGCTCTCCAACACGCTAACATGCCACATACATACATACCTACATATGTATGTATGTACATATGAAACTGTAAAATTTTGAACTTAAACGATAAATCGGTTTGAATCATTCGAATTCTCAGAATGAACATTTCCTCACTTTTAGATTTGCTGTGTTGTAGTAAACTATTCACTACAGTGAAATTATTTTTTATGAATAAAGACTGAAACCTTATATGTATATCTGGTATAAAAATCCACGGGATTGAGATTTGAACTTGAGGTCAAAATTTTTAAAATTATATGTATGTAGATGAACATTTTCGTAGAGTTGATAATAAACACAAATTTTCATAAAATAGTTCATTTTTGATTTTATATTCAAGTTTTTAACAAATAAGTTAATTACAAAATTGTTACTTGATAACATGTAACATTTAATTTTATAATCTTAGGATAGATAATTCTTAATTTTTAATAGTAGTATTTATTTTTTTGAATTATAAACATTTTAATTTAACTTAGCACTAATCGGTGCACAATATTTTTGGTTAACCTGTCTCGAGCTAAGACAAATAGATTTGATGGTTTTCCCACACGTGAGCATGCAACATATAATTGCCCATGGGAAAAGCATGGATTATCCAAATCTAACCCACAAATGGACATTGTTTGGCCTTGAGACTTATTTATGGACATGGCAAAAGCTAAACGAATAGGAAACTGTAGTCTTCTGAATGGTATCGTAGATTCTGACGGTATCATTGGAATACGGCGGAACAGGACCACTTCTCCTTTAAACTTTCCAGTCAAAATGGTTGCTTCAAGAATATTCCCTGTTAACTTTTTGATGACCAAACGTGTACCGTTGCATAACCGAGGTGGATTCAAATTACGCAGAAGAATAATACTACTGCTACTATGCTAGATGGTGGGCGAACGGCACATTCAGCATTCAAGTTGACATTACAAATTCATAGCAACCCAAACGCAATATGTAACATAAAAAAAAATAGCGCAATAGCTGCAGTGTTGCAAAGAAGTTCAATCATTATTTGGGATGAGTGCACAATGGCTCACAAATATTCACTCGAGGCATTGCACCGAACTATGCAAGATTTGAACGGCAATGATAAACTTTTTGGAGGTGCTGTCATATTGCTATCTGGTGATTTCCGACAGACGTTGCCGGTCATACCTCGCTCTACTTTCGCCGATGAGATTAACGCATGTTTAAAACAATCATTTTTATGGAGAAATGTAAAAACACTTCGATTGACTATAAACATGCGCGTACATTTACTAAATGATCCATTAGCACATATATTTTCGGAACAATTGCTAGATATTGGGAACGGTACAATAGAACGGCAACCAAACACGCAATGCATTAAACTGCCAGACAATTTCTGCACTGTTGTTCACACAAAAATTGAATTAATTGAAAGTATTTTCCCGGATATACAAAATAATTATTTAGATCATAACTGGCTCAGTGGGCGGGCTATTTTGGCAGCCAAAAATGTTGATGTTGACGAAATTAACTTCCAGATACAACAGTTGTTGCCAGACGATCTGATGTCTTTTAACCCTTCGTTGGTGTGGTGACTATAAGTTCCTTGAGTGGTGTGGTGGGGTATGACATACCCCATGCCTATCAATTTCAAATAAATACCAAATTCCAATAATAGCAATATTTTGTGGTGATTTATTATTCTTTAACTAATTTTTAAAAAGTGTTAATTTGAAAACATAACAATTTTTCCTTCGTATTCAATATTATAGCCATAAAAAAAAGACAATATAAATTATTCCAAAAAGTGAGGTTCCAGTTTTCTGAAACATAATTTTTTTTGTATTTAAACAATTTCAAAACTGTTTTTACATTTCAAAAGTAAAAATAACATTTATTTAAAGGAAAGAAAATTCACTGTAATGCATTATTTACATAAAAAGTTATGGCGATCGAATATGATACCCCAGCCCACTTTGAAAGGCTGTCCCATGGAACAGAAATATCTGGGGTATGTAAAACGTGGCAGATCTCCTGTATTTGAATGTTAATGAAAGCTATTGGGAGCGATAACGTATTCCTTAAACAAAAACATATATATATTTAAGGAAATACATGTGCTGGGGTATGACATACCCCACCACACCTCCGAAGGGTTAAATCAATCGATACTGTTGTTGATGAAAATGAAAGTGTAAATTTTCCAACTGAATTTTTAAACTCTCTAGATGTACCCGGAATGCCACCACATATTCTTCGGTTGAAGATTGGTTCAATTATTATTCTTCTGCGTAATTTGAATCCACCTCGGTTATGCAACGGTACACGTTTGGTCATCAAAAAGTTAACAGGGAATATTCTAGAAGCAACCATTTTGACTGGAAAGTTTAAAGGAGAAGTGGTCCTGTTGCGCCGTATTCCAATGATACCGTCAGAATCTACGATACCATTCAGAAGACTACAGTTTCCTATTCGTTTAGCTTTTGCCATGTCCATAAATAAGTCTCAAGGCCAAACAATGTCCATTTGTGGGTTAGATTTGGATAATCCATGCTTTTCCCATGGGCAATTATATGTTGCATGCTCACGTGTGGGAAAACCATCAAATCTATTTGTCTTAGCTCGAGACAGGTTAACCAAAAATATTGTGCACCGATTAGTGCTAAGTTAAATTAAAATGTTTATAATTCAAAAAAATAAATACTACTATTAAAAATTAAGAATTATCTATCCTAAGATTATAAAATTAAATGTTACATGTTATCAAGTAACAATTTTGTAATTAACTTATTTGTTAAAAACTTGAATATAAAATCAAAAATGAACTATTTTATGAAAATTTGTGTTTATTATCAACTCTACGAAAATGTTCATCTACATACATATAATTTTAAAAATTTTGACCTCAAGTTCAAATCTCAATCCCGTGGATTTTTATACCAGATATACATATAAGGTTTCCGTCTTTATTCTTAAAAAATAATTTCACTGTAGTGAATAGTTTACTACAACACAGCAAATCTAAAAGTGAGGAAATGTTCATTCTGAGAATTCGAATGATTCAAACCGATTTATCGTTTAAGTTCAAAATTTTACAGTTTCATATGTACATACATACATATGTAGGTATGTATGTATGTGGCATGTTAGCGTGTTGGAGAGCCATCTTCTTTATTTGTTTACACGCTACACAACAAAACAAAGAACGAACTTCGCCAAAAATATTTAAGTTCAAAAAGCGTTTTAACTATTTCAAATAAAAATTGGGCGGGACGAAGTTCGCCGGGTCAGCTAGTATAGCTCTAAATTTAACTCCAAATGTACATTTAGCCATACAAAATTCTATACCTAAATGCAACTAAATGAAATTTTTTTTTTGAATTTAGGAAATACATGCAGAAATCAGCTCTGCAATTTCCTAAATTCCTCTGAAATCTCCCAAATTCGAGGAAGATTTACTGGAAAAGAGTGGCAGCATTGCTTATTTGTCTGACCATACATACATAACTTTATTTATTTCACGGATTGTATGTGATTTTTTCTTAAATTTGGAATATTGGAAGTCATAGACTCGTATAACTTTACCACAAATAATATAAACTTCAAACAACGCATTTTCATTTAATGTAATAAATGTAGCGCCATCTACTGTAACATACCGCACTTACTCAATACCGCCAGCTGGTGGAATCACAATAACTGTAGCGCCATCTACTTTAGCGCATTTACTCATACCGCTGTTAGCGCCACCAACTGGTGGATAGCTCTTTGCTAATAATAAACAAATAATTTGCAATAAATAAATAATGCGACTATAAGGAGAGTTATAAACTATCCTATCTTTCAAGTTGGACCAAACTGCACACAGTGTTAAAAATTTCATTAAAATCGGTTCAGTAGTTTAGGAGTCCATCGAAATCAAACAACGTGACACGTGATTTTTATATATTAAGATATATATATATATATATCATTCAATCAATCAATAACTGACGCTATAACCGCCTAGGCGATTTTGGCCGATATATATGTATACATATAGTCTCTATTATACATATATATATTTTATTATAGTACTTCGAAATCAGGGACCGTAGCAGTTAGAATTTATATTTCGAAAATCGGTCTTTAACAGTTTTCTGTGACTTTTATTTAAGAAATCCTTAAACAGTTATTTGCGACTGTAATTTTTTTGAAATCCTTAAATAACAGTTATTTCCGACCCATATTTTGTTAATCCGAAAATAAAAATTATTTTTGATTTGCTTAAATAATTTACAAATAACAGTTATCTTATTTTTTTATTTGTCTCTTGATAACGGCTATCGAAGGCTTTTATTTATAAAAGTCAACAATAAAAATCAGTCTGTGACTTTTATTAATAAAAATCAGTTGGAGACTTTTATTTTTTAAATCAAAGTAGTATAAAAATCTTATTTGTCAATTGAATGACAAACTATTCGAGAACTAACGAATTGAAATGCAACCCTAGAATATTTTTTGTTTGGTCAAAAGAAAGGACAAACTGAATGACTGATTGTAAGGGTCAAATAATTTAAATAATTCGTAACTATATTAGATTTGTGACTTCTTTCGGTTTCGAAAGTCTTTGCTGGTAATTTGGTTTAAAACTCCGCAACACAACCTTGATAATTTGGTATGGACCCCTTAAGAAAAGCGTGGAGGGTCAAAAAATTGTAATTATTCGTTGTGTCAAAAAAAGTAGTACCTACAAAATTTTGACATTTGATTGTTGTCACTTTTCCTTTAAGTTATAATCAAGTGGGCATATTTTCTGGTGCATACCTGTGCTCTTTTGCCTTGTGCTCAACTATAGAAAACAGTAGTAGAAAGCGTTGCAAATTTCTTAAGAACTCCGTTCTGCCTAAGAAAATTTCACTCAAGAGCGTTTTTTTTTATATGGAGTTTTGACATTTCTATATCTAGAACATACAGATCTGGATTTGTAATAAGTTACATACTTTCACCGAATGTGCCAACAAAATATTTTTTTCTTTATGTTTACCATGATATTTTAAAATTATTTTGTTCCTGTTGGGAAACCTTTTTATATATAATTAGATTGGCATGCATATTGAGTTTTTGTGTAATGTAAACTCGCACCACTTCTTATCAAAATATTCTTTATAACTTTTTTATTTATTATTTTCTTGTTCACCTCAACTGCCTATCGAATGAGTGGCTTGCATGTCAAAAGCCTTACAAAGTGCCACTTATCCAAAAAAAGAAAAAACAAGAGTTGTGCATTTTTCGGTTATTCTTCAAATACTGAAAAGAACAAGATGCAAGTACTTTTGGCATCGGTGGTTGTTGTATTATTTGTTTTCAACAGTTGACATTTCTTCATTTCCCTTTCTTTTCATATTTCTTGTACTTGTCAAATGTCAAGTGATATTTCAATTAGCGAAAATCTTTGTGACTACGTACATGTTCGAAAATCATACATACATACATATATATAGTACATTCAGTTCTGTCAACGATTATGTCAACTTGAGCACCTATTCGTCTGAATTTCTATATATGTAAGAATTACCTACCCCGCCTTGTATTTGTGTTTATTATAATTTATTCATAATTTGCCATCAATCACTCTTAGAAGCACAATGAATGAAACAGCAAAAAGCAAATAGTCAATGACGGTATTGAAGCGGTTGAGTAAAATGACAGATTATGAAAGGAGCATAGTATATGTAGATATGCATGTGGTTGTGTTCAGTAGCACTGACTGTAGGCAACTCAGTCATTGAGTTGCTTAAATCTAAAAATTTAAAGAAAAAACAGTTTTCAGCATTATAAATCCAGTAGTTTCGAGCAATTCACAAAAAATTCCTCTGAAATTTAAAATTAAATTAAAAGATGTCAATTTTAATTTAAAAAAAAAAACAAAGATTTCGCTAAAAGTCATAACTCGTAGTGAGAGCAATTAGACTGCGTTCAGACAGGGTAAGTTCAGTTGCTTGATTTCATAATTTTCCTTTCACGCATTGCCCGTCCTGTTCAGACACAGCAATTCCGTTGCATGCAATTGTTTTTGTAGGCCGTGAGGCAAGTGCACTATTTTATTGAGAAGTAAGACAGCTCAGAGCGTGATGCCCGTATGCAAACAACGCTGCACAAAGTGGCCGTGTGTGAACACAGGCTTATGATTCTTTAGCCTTAGGTAACGAATCTGCAGTAAATTTTTATTACCGAATTTGGTATAGTTTTTTAAAATATCTACTACATATGTATGTATGTACATACATACAGTGACTCACAGTGAAAATGGTCCGGTGTAGTTTTTTGCAATATTGACCACATATTTCATAATTTCAACGATTCAAAATTTTTTTCTCATAACAAATATAGCTCATTTTATAACATAAACCATGAAAATCAAAATTTTAAACTTTGTAAAAATTTTACAAAAATTCAACTACTTTGAAAAAATCAAAGTTAAAATTTAAAACTTTTTGCTTCAGAAATTTTATAATTTTTTGCAGATACATACTATGTAGATTTATGTATAGCCTATTCAATTCTAGAGAAAAACAAAACAAAAAATGTTGATTGTGTTTTAATTATTCATTTTTTTCCTGACTGTCTTCTGGTTAATCCCACAGATTTGTGACATTTATTTAATCCACCTCCGCATGATTGTAATGTCTGACATAAAATGCCAAAATGTATAACATTTACTATGTTAAAATTTTTTAATTAATTTTTTAACAAACTACAGTTCACTCAATAACATAAACTATAAAAATGAAGATTTTGAACTTTGTTAAATTGTATGAAAAAGTCAAGTCAAAAAAACAAAAAAAGAAAATTGGAAAAAATTAATGTTAAAACTGAAAAAAGATCAGAAAATTCAGAAGTTTGCAGGTTTCAAATTTAATGTTGCTGAAATCTAAGCCTAAATGCGTTTAAAACCCCCGGAGATGGTATTTAAAAAAGTGTAAGTTTAAAAGCTCTGCTTAAAAATATTTAAAAAATTCTTCAACAGAATCATAATAATAAGATTAGTGAAAAATTTGAGACATGAACCCTACCAATGAGATATATTATTAGTCTCATTCGGTCAAGTTTTAACTGAGATATTGAAGTTTTTCTTATACCAATCTGCAAAAAAAAAAGTTCAAAATGACAGCATCAACATTTTCGAATTTTTCATGCAGAGCTTTTAAGCTTAAGATTGTTTATAATCTCTGGTGATTTTTTTGGGAAAATGGGTTTGGAAATTTTTTAAATTTATTATTCTTTAAATCACCGAAAAATTACGTTATTTCAAATCGGTCCAGCGCACCTAAATCTTAGCATTATTGCAAAATATTTTGGTTAATATCTTAAAATATAATGTATTTTAAATTCCGAAGGAAAAACATTTTCGATTTTTTTTGTTTAAGCAATGATACACGCTAATTAATATATTATTAAAAAATAAATAAAAATTAAAATACTTAGTGTCCCTCAATTGTGTTTCGCGAATTTTCTTTTAATATACAATAATTTTTAAATTTAATTCAGTATTTTAAGAACCAAACCGTTACAAACCTTCTCCATCTAATCAATTTTATATAATGTTTAATATATGAAAAATTAATCTGCTTCTCCAAATGAATTTTCAATAATGAATAAAACAGTTATTTTTTTTATATTTACATATATAAACTAACTAATCGCAGTTTAGAGCGCTGTACGATGAAAACGAGCATTAAAAATTAAAAAATGAGAAGTTTAAATTATGCGTCCATTTTGAAATAAAATTACACATACGTGTAGATATTAACTTACTTTAACAACCAGTTCTACTGGGGTATTTCATATTTCGACCAACGACTAAATAAAAAACGCAGCAGCTTTCAGATAAAATTTGGGATCTCAAATAAAAGTTGTTCTCTCGATTCAGTCCGTAAATCCACCTAAAGTTTTTGCTGAATATAACTCAAAACAAAAAAAAAAGAAAACAAATGTTCAAGGTTTCAAAATGTAAATTTTGTTCCAAACATCAAAAATTTATACAAACGCATGTAAATTTACAAATACATACATACATCCAAATTATTGTCAAACATACATAGCTTGTCTTAAGAATGAAAATCTAACAAAACAAAAAAATTAATGTATTTACATTAAAGAAAATGAAAGCCAATAACTGTGTACTCCAATTGCTGCTGCAAGTGCAATACTGTTGTAATAGAAATAAATTTTCGAAAATTGCAATTAACAAAAACAACTTGCACTTTGAAAATGTTAACAGAAATATTTAAAAAAAAAAAAATTTATTAATTAAATAAAAAATACATACCAATAAAAGTTTTACAGCGTAACGTACGTGTGTAGATAAGTGAGTACAGTTGAATTTGTATGTATGTAATATAACAAGAATTAAATGTGCACCACTAAATTCACACAACATTAATTCATATATATTTATTATAATATGTTATGATAATATTAGATAGCAATGGCATATTAAAAATTATTAAACTTAATAAGTCTTGATGTATGTGCGCCTGTATTGCTTTACTTTACTAAATAAATGGTTCAGATGACGTATAACAATTTTAGATTCTAAGACATATTCAATTTATTCTTAAAATTAGCAAACTACAATTCATTTCGCGTACATAATATGTATAACTTTAATAAGTACGATACAAAAAAAAATAGCAATGACATTTTAAGGGAAATTGTAAAACAACACAAAGAAATAGGAAACTTGGTAAAATTGTATGTACTTACAATCGAATGTGCATTTATGTATAGAAAATCGTGCAGAAAATCTAATTGAATTCTAATAATTGTACCTACAATTACTGACTTACATATGTGTTGCAATTACAGAGACATAACTATTATACTAGAGATAAGAGTAGAAGTTAATCAATAATTATTAGAGTACGATACAAATTTTTCGATTACTTAATGTATGACTACAATTCAAAGACTTATATTATAAAAGTCTTCGCATAATAATTACCAGCGAAATAAAATTTTTTAAGTTTTCATAGACTATTATTTTCAGGCTTGTATTATAAAAGTCTTCTCATAATAATTATCAGCGAAATAAGTCTTCAAAGACTTTTATTTCTAGAATTTTATTATAAAAGTCATCTCATAATAATCAGCGAAATTTCAAAGACTTTTATTTCGAGACTTATATTTTAAGTCTTCTCATAATAAAAATTGAGATTTCTTTGCAAAATTTCAGGATTCGTTCGAAATCATTTCAGAACCAGTTCGGCATCACTTCTGGACTAGTTGGGTATTATTTGAGAATTAGCTCAAAGACTTTTGTAATATATGTAAGTCTTAAAATAAATGTCTTTGAAAGATGTAGTATAATTTAGCTCGCTGATAATAATTATCGAAAGACTTTTATAATAGATTTAAAAAATTTATTCCACCCATAATTATTATGAAAAGCCTTTTATAATATAAGTCTCAAAATAATAGTTATCGTTAACTTAAAAATTGTGTGTCTCACTCATAATTATTAGCAAAAGACTTTTATAACTCTTTTTAAAATAAGGACGACTTTTTTAAACCTCAACTGTCAAATAATTATTATTTTTCTGGATCTCTGGTTACGAATAGACAGCTAATTCTTAAAGTAAGCTTATATAAATTGTCTACGTACAAACTCGCTCTGGAGTGAATAAGTTCAAAGTGTTTTTTTTTTTTTAAAAAAAACAGTCCGGTGTTAACTTAAGAGGAGACCTACTATAGGAATTCTAAACTGAGCGTCTTTTTCGGAGAAAATCAAAAAATGTTTTCTTTTCTCTGGCGAAAAGAATACGTAAATGTAAACTGTAGAATTCATGTAAAATCAGGAACCGCTAATATTTAAAATTTCTAAAATATCAACTAAAAAATTTATACTGAATGTGAAATTTTGCCATACATGGACTAACCTTAATCGTATTAATTTTTATTTGTAGGAGTTATGTATGTAAAAAACTCGATTATAATAATTATTTCCGAAATTTATTTATCACTCAGAAAATAATTGTTATTTTTTGCTTAGAAAATTGTTATTTTTTAATTTTATTTTTGTAACAGTAACGGCTATGAGTTTTATTAATAAAGGTACTTTTTAATAGCTAGATAATTCTTGAATTTTATTTATTGCTAAGAAAGTAATAGTTATTTTTTTTTTTAATTTTATCTTTTGTTTGAAAAAATAATAGTTATTTTCTAAGTTTAATTTGTTGCTTAGAATATATAAAAGTTACTTTTTGAATTTTATTTTTTGCTTAAAATGTATAAGAATTTGTAATTAAATTTAACAAATAAGAATTTATGTGCGGACTCAGAAGATAAATAAACTTTACCTTAAATCGGTTAATACTAGTATTAGCGCAAAAACTGCTATACAAAACATGTACGAATTTATGTATATAAATATGGGCACAAGTGTTTCTTCTCCTGCCAATATTTAACTGTATACAGATTTATGTTAACGGACTTCAGATAGCAATTATCGATTTCGCTTCTAGCTAAAAAAATAACTTTTTTTCTATGCAAATAATTTTACTCAAAAAATAACTTTTATTTTCTAAGTAAAAAATTAAAACACTTAAAATAACTTATTTCCTTATTCAAAATAAAAATAAACAAAAAAAAACAATTATTTTCTAAGTAAAAATAAAAGCTAAAAAAAAAATAATTTTTATTTTCTAAGCAAAAAATAAAACTCAATAATTAGCAAATAAAAAGTAATTTTTGAACAACGCTTGTTTAGCTCAAAATATAAATACATTACCTAATAATAATAAGACTTTAATTGTTCCAATATGCTGTTTTTTTTTTAAATCTTAAAGTGAAAATTTTGTTGTTATTGTTGTTATTATAATATGAAACATTCCCAAAAATCAGTACTAAGTCACTTAAATTATCTTTCTTTCAGTTTTTTGTTTGTTTGTAGCGCCGTGTTATCTCAGGAGTCCACTCCAGCAATACTTTTTATAATAGAATAGTGGCTGATATAGAAAAAAAACAGATGAAAGTGAAAAAATCAAAATATTTAAATTTACATAAAGAAGTCAGCATTCATGGTTCTAATCTTTAACTCAAAACCAAAACGGGTACAGCTCGTTGTTCTGCTCAGTGTGACTTTTTAGGATTAACAAACTTATTGTAAAAAAAAAACATTTGAATTTCAAAAACTACACACATACATAGATGCATATAAAAATAAGTTTACAATTTAAAATTCTTTTCGCATGTAAGCGAAAACGATATCATTGAAATAAAAAATACCTG
Source organism: Anomoia purmunda (assembly GCA_951828415.1). NCBI lineage: Eukaryota > Metazoa > Arthropoda > Insecta > Diptera > Tephritidae > Anomoia > Anomoia purmunda. The sequence goes on along the minus strand of OX639996.1, from coordinate 105,808,584 downwards.
AAATTCGGTTAACACCATAATTGTACCATTGTATTGTACCTAGATGTGGGTAAAATAAAACTTATCAATATCTAATAAATACATACATACATACATTTAGACCAATAACAATATAATTATGATTATTATATGTGAAAATATTAAAAAAAAAAATATACATACATATATAAATAAATAAATAAAAACATACAAGATTATACATACAGTATAACTAGAGCCGAAACGTTGTTTTCCTAATAATAGCTAATAGAACGTAAGTATAAGAAACGTGTTGTTTTTTTTTGCAAATTTTTAATAGTTAATAATAATATAAAAAATAGTAGCAATTAAACTGCATGTATCTAATTTTTGAACAATTATTAAATGTAGATAAACGGCAATCTCAATTTTACTCTATCGCGTCATTTTTTAAAGATATTGGTCTGTTAAGTTTTTGATTTTTATTGAGTTAAAAGGAATATCCAAGGTGAATTTATACCAGGTGTTGTTGAGCGTACAACAACCAAAATGTACACTAACAAATTGTGCACACAATTGCAGTGAGAATCGGTAAGAATTACAAAAAACATATGGTTTTGATATTCAGTTCAGCAAGCAAATTCACTCAGCTGCTCTCTCAATATCACCTTATATACATTCCGCTTGAGAATATATGTATGTACGAGTAAGTGACACATTTGATGTGTAGTCAAGAGTTGGATAGTCCCGATAGTTATAGTGTTGCGCGATTCGCTTTAGACACTTGTACGCATTTTCTCAAAATTTGCGGCATTTGTAGTGTTTGGCTCACGGCTTCCACAGAGTTGAAGAAAAAATCCGATCCTTTTCCCAAAAGTGACCGAATTTATTTCTGCGATGAACAAGTCATCGTATGTAAATTCACATACTCATTTCAGAAAATCGAAATCTTATTCTTCTTTTAAATTGTCGCTATAAACGCCTAGTTGCTTTACTAACTGCCACCTTCTCCACTTGCCCTCCGCATATTTTTTTTTTACTCCAACCATAATTTTAACTAATTTTTGGATCCCTCTCTACAGTGGATTCGCTGATTTCGGCAACATTTAGCTACCCGTTGCAACATTGTCCTAAAGGTTTATCGGGTTATGAGCTAGCTTTGCATTTCATATTCAACAAAGTAGTCGATAATTAATTCTTACTAATAATAAATAACAATGCTACGTTGCGGTGGTTTTTCTTTTTTATATACTACATACATATGTATTGTACTTAGTCGATTGGTGTAAATAAAATGATAATATAAACTAAATATTTGCATTACAGGAGTACAACGAATATTTCGATCGGTTAAATTATACTAAAATTACTGTTTTTTTTCTTAAAATAACAAAAAATATATCAAGGTTCTTATTTGCTTTTTAACAATTTCATTTTACTTCAAACATTTCCATCTCAGCTTCATCCATGATATCAGCTATTTTCCGTTTTGTCTTTAGCTGCAAACGCAATGGCATCTGTTGTAATACTTTCGCATAGCCGAGAAATATAAGATCTAGTGAAGTGAAATTTGGGAAACTGCTAGGCATTACTACAGTCTCTTGGCAGGAATTATTAGAAGGCATAGATGGCAAAGAAATCATGACGCAATCAACATTTGCTTCTTCAACGAGTGCAGAATTTATTATTTCGCCGATTTTTGTTGATTTACTTAGCACGTCGTTCGCTTTCCCAGTTGCTGTCGACTGTAACGCATCTGTGTTGGCATTAACAACTTCACAAGATTGCTTAGTAGGTGAACTTGTAGCTATGGAACGCTCATTTTCCTTTGGCGCATTGCATTCATAACTTGTGTGCTGATTTGGACTTTCGTCTTTCTCTTCGAGAATTTCAGTTCGTCGCCTTTTAATTGGCGGAGGTGAATCTTCATACGAGTCTAAAATTTTGCTTAGTTCTACCTCATCTATTTCGGAGTCAGATGGCGTATCTTCGGTAAATCTAACATTATTAAATTGAAAATAAATACAATTGATATACTTACATATGTACAAGTACATTTACTACATGACTTTCGGACCTACCCTGCACCAAATAGAGGCAACTGCATAAACTGCATTTCCCTTTCGTAGGCAAAGGGAGTGCCATAAACCAAAAATGACACATAGTTTGAAACAAGTTGGCGCCATTTGTTTTCCGCAGCTACCCCTAAGGAATTTTAATTATTGCCAGGAAACAAGTTCATTTGAAACCCCAACTCTTACCACTTTTCAGTTGGTTTTCTTGAGCGAATCGCTCCCAAACCTCATTTCTATTTTTTTCTTCTAATATCGCATCTTTGTGATAAAGTTCAGGGTACAACTGTATTATCGAAATAAAATCCTTTTCCGTTATCATGATGATTTGATATTCAGTTTATCACTAATCACCGGTTTTCGATTGTTTACAAATTTCATTATTAGCTATAGTGTTGCCAGAGGTTTATTGAAGCCAGCGGTTGGAAAGTCAAATATAAAAAGCTAAAAAGCCCAAAGAATTGTGTGGAACTAATTACATAAATAAGATCAGATGGTAAAAATAAGAAACTCAATCGACATCCCAAAATCATAAAAAATGTATTGCTGAAAATACATAAGTGCCTGACTTTTGATTTATCTACATCTGGTTACCGGCATTAGAAATAGGTTTGAAAACATTCAGATGTCGTGACTAGAGGAAAAATAGTAAGATTTAAATGGCATGGCAACCCTGATGAAAACGAAAACAGACAAATACAAATGGTTGCCGTATTATGATGTTCTTTACTTTGGCTCTAAACAGAATATGCACGGTCAACTTTTAATACAAACAGTGGGGGTCTGATAGTTAGTAATTATTTAGCAGCATATATTTTTCCCCGATATATTTAAAAAATTTTATTTACAACCTTAAAACCGATCATGGCAAATAGCACAGTAACAAATAATTATTACGATCAATATAAAAAAAACGCATACACCACATTAGAAAGACCTAAGTGTTGCATTTTCGACCCCCCGATGCCAAAGCTGAGACGCAAACCTATAGATAAACTTGTCGTTTTTTATATAGCGACTTCGGTGACAGCCATTTCAGAGGAATTTCTGAGAGCAAGTTCGACTTGTCTGAAGTGTCAAATATCCACACACTTTCAATTTTACTTTAATTTTTAGTTTAACTTTTCTAAAAAGCCAAAAAAAAAAACAACTAAAAACTGAGAAAATCATTAATACAAAATTTACAACGATTCCCAAGTAAACTTCCTCAAAATTCCAAAATCTATCCAGCGAAGAATTAAGCGACGCGACGCTAGCAATGTCCCAACATCACAAACCGCAACCAATTATTCCAAATACTGACTCCAGCACTTGCCAGAGGACTGCAGTTAAAAATGTAGATAAAAGTGACCAATCAAATCAAAAGCGCGAGTTGCGCGGAGGAGGTGCTGGCGATGGCGGTGCACTAAAACAGCAACAACCGCAACACACAAGCCATCAAACAAAGCAGACATTGCATGTAACAGGAGGATCATTCAACCATTCAAACACAGACCAAACCAACATTTGCATGGAGCAGCTACAATGCCAAATGCAAACAATCTTATCATGCAGTGAAGTGAACAAAATTACACAAATCACTGTTAGCCGTAAAAATTCGATATCCCCATTGAGTTCTCGCCGGAACTCCATAGAACCACAACTCGAAACCGACACTCTACCACAATCCGATCAGCAAGTCAATTCCGAAAACAGCCGACCCATTAGCAAATCAGCGCGTTTACGCCAAAAACGTAGAGCTGCACAACGTAATAAGTATGTGGCCATTGATTGCGAAATGGTGGGTGTGGGCTACAATGGGCAGGACGACATGCTGGCACGAGTATCGATAGTAAATAAACATGGCGAGGTGTTGCTCGATAAATTTGTTAAACCATGGATTGAGGTAACAGATTACAGAACAAGTATTTCCGGTATCAGGCCTGAGGACATCGAAGATGCCGAAGATTTTCTTTTAGTGCAGGACGAAGTTGTTAAACTGTTGCAAGGTAATAAATAGCTTTAGTGTTTTATTTTGAAAAAGTCTATAATAGCAAAAAAAAAATTCCAGGCAAAATTCTGATCGGTCATGCCATCCGTAACGATTTAGCTGTGCTACACATCAAACATCCGTTCAAAAATATACGTGACACTGCCCGCTACAAACCATTGTGCCGCCTTGTTTCTAATGGTCGCACCCCAAGCCTTAAACTGCTCAGCCAATCTATTTTGGGCATGGAAATACAAATAGGCGAACACAATTCGGTGGAAGATGCACGCGCTGCAATGAAAATTTATAATTGTCTAAGTGCCGATTGGGAAAAATATATACAGAAACAACAAAAACACAACAAATAGCACGCACTGAAAGCTTGTATTATAAAAGGCTCACGGAAAATTCACCTGCCGTTTTCATATTTTTCTATTCGTACACCATAACGGAACTGATTTAGTGATTTAGGCTTAAGTTGTTCGAACGCACCTTACGACAGGGCAAAAACCATAAACAAAAACAAAATGAATACAAAAAAAAGTTATCTAAGAAATTAAATCAATAATAATATAAAAAAAAAACAAAACATTATTTAGCAGCTGGTATACAAAAGACTCAAATACTTAACTACCAACAAAAAAACAATAACTTTTGGACTCATTACTTTCGTATAATTTACACCTATATTTGTTAGAACGATTATTTTTGGCTGAAAAAAATAAACAAAACTTACCATCGATTTTAGCTGAATTTGAGCCAGTAGCCGTTTTGTAGTGCGTTTTATGTTATTTAATTATTTGTAAACGTAATTGCTATACAAAGAAAATAATTAACTATTGTTAAAGATAACAACTATAAATGTTAAGGATTATACAACATAATTCTCAATAAAAATGTTTTGTTTTACAAAATGTTCTCTGGGCTTGACTTCAATGTAGTAAATTAATAGTAAATTAAATTAATTTGGATGACAAATTAAATTCCCTATTTACAGTAATGCGTTATTCACTCATTAGAATAGTTAAAAGGTCTAGTTTAGATTATTTCGAATTTTAAAATTATATCATTAGTTTCATAACGCAATATTACGAAACATTATGTCAAATAATGTTAAAGCCACTTTCGAATGAAGGTATATAGTCTAGTTTTGAAATTATAGATTTAAAAACTTTAAGCAATAGTGTAGTTGAGCTTACTTGCTCGAAAATTTGACTTCTCTATGTTACCATTGATAATAACTCGGTGTACATAATTCAGAAATAAGACAAATATCATTGCCTTTTTAAAATCTATAATAGTTGCTGTTACGGACTCTCACTCCCTTTACCATCATTTACTTCTGGTGCCCCATCTACACTTTCATTTTCTTCAGCATTATCCGTAGAGATCTTTTCGTTGCTAGCGCTTGCAGGTAAATTAATTTCACTTCGCTTGATGGCATCCCGCCGCTCTATTAAGTCTTTCCAGGGATCCTCAAGCATTGACGGGTGCACGAAAGCCGTTATATCGTTTGATTTGTTGCCAAACGATTGTCTCTATAAAGAAAGCGTTTGTTTAGTATTAAATTGTATTGAATTGATTAGTTGTTGTTTTGTTTTACAAACATTGTTCCACTGTTTGTGATTGCCACCACTACGCCATTGACCTCCGTATCCGCCTGTGCTGTGTCGATTGTTGGTCCATCCTACAGAAAATCGATTTTGTTGGGCTCCGCGTCCTCTTTGCCGATTTTGATAAAAGTTTCCAGCACCTTTTGCGTTGAGGCTGTTGTAGTGCGGACGCGATGGCGTCGAACATTTTCCTGGGCCTCCAATTTCAAGTGATAAGTAGTCCTCTGACTGAGACGGATATTGTTGTACTGGTTTGGCATACGGCGATGTGTAATTACGAGACATTTTAATTTTTTTTTGAACAGATAGAAAACTGCAATTTACTGATTTTTCTGCAGAACACCACAAAATATAAATATACGTTCTCTGAAAACACCAAGCGCGAATGAAGTGTAATGAAGGAATGTAAAAATAAACAACCTCCTCGCCTGAGAAAAAAATTATCGTGAATAATTCTGAACGCACGGTTGCAATAAGTGTTGCCACATGAAAATTTAATTCACAAAGTGCTACGAATACGTTTACTTCAAACCCTACTAAAAATGCGACCTTGTCAGAAATAAAACACGCAAGAGGGAAGAGACATTTTTAACGCCGTTCAACTTTTTATGTTTTCTTATTCTTTCGAACTTCGTTGTGGGGTGTATTATTTTATTCGCATTTTCCTCTTTATCATTTTTAATTTCCCTCTTTTTCACTTCTGTCTTCCGCACCTAACTTCAGGACGTAATGCGTTGTCACAATTGAAAACTCCATTTGACGTGCCAATTGAGGGATGGGCTTTTGACTGGTAGAAGCAACAGGGCTCAGTTGTTTCCATTGTGAATAAATACAAGTGAAAAATCTTAGCTAATAGACGTCAAAATACGACACAGCTGATATCACCTGATGTAGCCACCCTCAACATTTTTGTGTCATTCACTTCCGCGATCTTTAATTTAGAACCCTTCTCACTTGTATTCATTCACAATGGGTGCCTAAAATTGTCTTCTTCTTCATTGATAGCTCATTTACTTCTCACAACTAGAGTTGCATTTATTTAATGCTGCCACCTGTTTAATGTGCCTTGCCTACTAGTATTTCACGCTGCAGAAACATTTAGGAAGTTTAATTAAGCATTTTCTCTAGAGCTGGAGACTAAGTTCTAGGATCTTTAACATTAGTGTATTATTTAATAAAGGAAATACAAAAGCTAGTACTTAAATAATCTGTTTAAAAATTACATTAAATTTTGTAATGTTTTGTCTGGCAACACTATGAGGTGGACAGCATCTCTCCAACTCACCACAGTAAAAATATTTTGACGTTTACGACGCGAACCAGAATGTAATTTTTATCCAATTGCCAGTCTTTGTTTTGTCTCGGAGTGTCATCTTTGTCGGAGTGTTGAAATTAAATAGGAGTGGTGGTTTTTATTGGCGTCCAACGAAAAGAAATAAAACAAAAAATAGGAATAAAGGAAATTTTTGCCGGGATGCGTTCTGCTAGACTCGTGTAAACTGCTGAAATAAATACATATTTTTTTATGAAAGGAAGTGAATTTTTGTGTTTGCAAATCGCACAATAAGCAAAACGACAATAGTGAATTCATTTAGAAGCATATTTTTAAGTGGAAAATGAAGTAAAGTTGATAAATGTATTTAATTCAGTTGTATTTATCGGTGGTTGTGAAAATTGTGTGTGCGTGAGCAAACCGAGTTCATCGGTCCAACGAATTCGGTAATTCCTCATTTTTAATACATATGTATGTATGTACAATTTTACTTCGTTTAGCTGATGCACATCAGCACAAAAAGCCAGACAGCATTTTGCAAGATACACAAAGGCGCTGCACTCGATATTTGTATATATTTACTATCTGTATGTATGTATGCATGTCTGCTCCCTATAGTTGTGGTGTATGCAGCGACGTGCCTTTTCTGTATCAAAAAGAGGAAATATGTATGAATGTATGTAGCGGCTAGTGGGAATGTTCAGCGATCGCAGTTCTGGAAAGGATGTGTTGTGTCTGTTAAACTGATTTAATTAAAATATCTTCCTATCACTTACATAAATATGTCAGGGATTCTGTAAAAGAACAACACTTTAACAATTTTTTAAGCAGGAGTAGAATATACATACATTGTACATTTGCACTATGTAGCCATATTTCCAAAAAAAAACTTACTATATTTGTACTTATTCGCCTCCCTTTTTTACCATCCAATATCCAACACTTACTATATAGAGCTTGGAAGAAACAAATCAAAATTAAGGTTGCATGTCACATAAAAAATCTCATTGGAAATTGTGTTATAAATCATCAGTGAAAAAAATTTAAAAAAAAAAAGTAATTATGAAAAGTTCGTTTGGTGAAAAATTGGCAAATGTACATATATATATGTAAATATTAAAAAAAGTGGATCATTAAAAAAGCGTGTGTGTAAAATCATATAATCTTAATCCTTTAAGTTCTGCCAAAGCTACTCTACTCCCTTTTAATTCCAACCAAAATCCTACGTTTTCATTTAAATCGCATGATTTCGTGATTCCGACGCACTGAAACGACACATCTTTGTAGTTAGCAGTTTCTGCCGTCCAATCAATCAACAGTCTTCACTTCAGCAACACTAAGACCATAAAAAGCAACAACTTATAACGAGCGTTCATCCGATATTGTCCAGACTACTACAATAAACGTATAAGTATTTATATATTTCATCACTTGTTTTCGTAAACGTTAAATTTTGGATCTGTTCAACGAATTGAAAGAGCAACTGTCAAGTTGCCCGGAGAAGACTCGTGCACTCTGCCGCACTGTCCAGACGACAGTGTGGGGTGCCGTCGTATCCTCATTAAACGCAGCGCTTGGCGGGGGTGGCGGTGGTGCAGTCACCTCATCAGCGGATAGCAGTGGCGGTTCCGGTGTTTCTGGACCAGGACCCGGTGGCGGTGCGGGCGTCAGCCGCTTAGCATCTATAATGGGTGCGGTCAGTTCACGACACATCTCTACCAGTGATGTACAGGTAGAAGAAGGAGGTTGTGCTGCTGGCGGCGGTCATGGCAATAATAGTCATGACCATGGCAATGGCAATTATTCAATTACACATAAAAATGGAATAACCACAACAGCTGGTATTGTTCAGAAACAAGATTTACACTATGACATTGGCTCAAGTTCTCAGTATCATCATGTACGCCAACCGAGTGTACGTAGTCGAAGTCAACAACCGATGCCCACCACAGATGAGCTGGATCGTCGGTTTGCTAAAGTTTTGGTAAGTTACCATTCCACGTACATACTTTTAAAAATGTTCATAAAAGCATTACATACATATGTACCTACATACATAACGAGCCCTAACGGCGAAAAAAAAATTAACGACATTTTTTGTTTAATTTTCCTTTTGCATCATGTAGTATATGCATTTCTGCATCAAAACAAGCAATTTAGAAACAAATTTCACTTACTACGTTTTTTCGCGGTTAGGGCTCGATATACATATGTACTATGTATGTATTTGTGTATCTATGTACATACCGATAGCCAAGGGTGTTGCGGTACACAAAAAATAATAATTTGAGATAACATTTTCTTACTTTGGTGTCATAATTGTTCCTGTTTTCTGCAATATTTTCTTCCGATTGAGGAAAAATTAAATCTGGGGTCGAATCGTGACAGTCGTAAACGAGTCGACAATCGTTCGATCAAAAATTACGTTATTCGATCATCGAATGAACAATATCGTATTGTTACATTCGAAAGTTGACGAATCGTAATTGTCAGTTTTGTTATCGATTATTCTCCTCTTCTTCTCCATTTTTGGAAGTTACAATAGACTTTTAAATGTCAAAATAAGGATAGCAAAAATAAAAATAAATTGAAAAGCGACTATGGATCCAAGTTTTTTGTTTTATTTAAGCTCAAGTGATAGTGAAAATGATGAGAAAATTGTGCGGAAACAATTACGAGATAGAAGTAATCCACTGGCATTGTCAAGTAATGCGTAAGTCCCATGTATGCATGTACATAATCAACATCTGTCTACATTTCAAATTTTGCAGATTCATGAAACGATTTCGGATGAACAAGGAGGCGTTCAATTATGTCCTCACGAAAATTAAGTTCAAGTGTCAGGACACCAAAGCTGTTCTGCAGTTCTACAATTAGCTACAACTCTTTCGCTCCTTGCGAGTGGCGGATATCAACATACCATTGGCAGCGATTACTTGATTGGAATGTGCCAGAGCACAGTATCCAAATTGACGTCTGAGATACTCGTGGAAATGGAAAGCAAATTGTGCCCGGAGTTCATATGTTTCAACCCAGATGATTCGCAAAGTTGTAAAGAGTGGTTTGCAGAAAAATACAGAATTCCTGGAGGTAAATTAAACTTAATATATATTCATGTGTGTATGAGGTGCTAAGAAATCATATTTTGTTATTTTCAGTTATCGGATGTATAGATGGTACGCATATTGGATTGCAGAAGCCGACCAAAGATGAGCACATGTACTACAATAGAAAAGGATTCCATAGTCTAAATGCAATGATAGTAAGTTGCATTCAATCAAATTGAATATTTGTTTACTTATGTGTTATAATTTGTCGTTGTATTTTTGATCTGCATAAGCCTAAAAAAACAACTTTTTAACATAAATTTCGATTAAATACACCATAAACACACCTTTTTCCACAATTTTGCGTCTTTGATTGGTGGTCCTACAGCGTTTAATCGCTTAGAAAGCTCCTCCCAAAGTCGGTTGGCTGTAATTCTCCCCTGCGCGCAGTTTGGTAGCAAATTTTTGGCCAAATCGGGATGCTCGCGCATAAATTGCGCCATTACATCATTTTGAGTGGAGTTCAGTTTGTTATAGTTTGCCCTATATTAACAAAAATAATTAAAATATTGAATAAATATAGAAATACATTAAATATACTTACATGTTTAAAAATTTGCTTCAAATCGGCGCGATTACGATTGGCGGTTTGTGATCGCATGACAGTTCGAACGAACGAGTACGTTCACTTACTCGTTGACGTTTGTAATCATGCCGATTTTCGATAAACGGCTGCGTTCACGACTGTCATAATCCGATATTCACAATTTTACGTGACGAGTTGCTCGTTCACGACTGTCACGATTCGACCCCTGTTTCCTCCTAAAGTAGTAAATATTTCTCAAGCGCTAATTTTCTTTCAATAGCTGTTTTTCTTCAATACAGATAATATTTTTTTAGCGTATCCTTTTTAACTTTCAACTATTGGAAGTGTCAACTCTTTTTAAAATCTTTTCAAATTTCGTCATCCCCACCAAGTGCATACAAAAATTATAAGTTTATTGCCGGTTTTTAAAATCAAAGGTGGCAGAACTGCCCACTCCCAAGTTATCGCCAGGAAAACATTTTAAAGCCAAAGCAGTATTTCCAAAAAATATGTACTTTCAGAATATCTTCACGGACTATACAAATTTGGCTTTCACTGATTGAAAAACGTCATATGAATAAAAATTTGAAACTTTGTAAAAATTTCATAAAAATTCAGCAAATTTAAATAAAGTTGTCATCAAATTTCCAAATAAATTTTTTTTTTAAACAAAATTCAGCAATTTTTAAAGTTTTGAAATTTCTGAATCCGAATTTCTAGAAAAATTTTGCGTATACAGTTTTGTAGCCTATTCATTTTTAGTATAATAACACTGTGGAACAAATTCAGGTTAGCAAAAGTTAGGTCGATTCTGAGGGTGAGGAGTGAAAATAGAGGCTAAATTAGAAGACCCGTATCGCGGCGTTTGTTTATGTTAGAATTTTTTTTTAATCGACCCTCGAACTTTGCAGTCAAATGCCGATTTTCAGCATATTGTTTATATGGTTTTTTGGCTATAACTCGTCGACTAATAGATAGTTTTTCAATCTGTTAAAGCCAAATTATTGCTAGAGACCTGTGCAACAATTAAAATTATGAAGCAAAATGTTGGTAATTTTTTTAAAATAAATAAATAAATAAATAAAAACTTGCGTTTTCCAGATTAGTATTAATTTACCTCTCATTTCTTATGTACCAATTTTTTCAGTGTTGGTTTTGAAGAAACATTGAAAAAGAAATTATAAAAATATGGAAAAGAAGTATAATTTTGATAATTTTTAATAATTAATTAATTATTAATTTTTATAATATGACAGTTTCAAGGGCAAAATTTCCGATGATTTTCGATAGGTTTTTTCCGCTCCACTAATTACTACACCCGAAATTTTCAAAAAAAATTCTCATAAAAAATAACTAAATTTTATACAAAACATGAAATTTGGACTTACTATATGGATTTTGTTAAAAAACGAGCTACATACACACATTTGCATATTTTGAAGAAAAAAAAAAACTTCGAACAACATAAAAAAGCGAATTACTTCTCCAATAATGCATATGTAAAAATTTAAATATTACAAACGAATATACTGAAAAATAAATCGGTTAAATTTACAATTAATACAATTTATTAAATCTTTGACCGATATACATACTATGTACATAGTATGTACATACATATATACAAATGTTTTTCGCATGATAATTATTTTTAAATATTTTTTCCTTTCATTACAAATGCATGCACTCAGCTTGTCATTTAAGTAGGGAAGAAAACAAGGAATTCTGAACATGCTTTTATTTCGGTCACATATGCGTACAAAAAATTACACGCTTGCCTTTGTTACCTACCATATGTACATATGTATGTATGTATGGTATGTGTATGCTTCCTCGATTTTATAAAATTCTCTTTACGCAGGCATACATAGCTTGTGCTTCGAGGGCATGACAATATTTACAATTGTCAGATTAGGTCGTTGCCTTTGACTGGGCTCGAAACGGATATCTGTGCAGGGAAAACAGCAAATGTTTTCGAATAATGATTTTTTAGGGTAAAAATTGTAGTTTTGAATTAGAAAATCATCCGATTGGCTTCAATATACCACGTACATATGTACATATGTATGTTTGTATCTTTTTTTAAAGATGCTCAATTTGCTGCGTTCTGAAATTAATTATAAACTACTCTTCTTAAATTTGTACGAATTTTCACTGTTTTCACTGCAGGGCTTATCTATGTAAGTATGTATGTATACAGGTTATATACATATGTATGCACATATAAACTCACGCTTGTACATGCAGAAAACTGATTGTATTTGTATACTTTTGAACACTGGGCACTCGGTAAATTTATACTTAAAAACAAATGCTGACATCATCATTTCCCGGCTTACTCGACAAATCAGCAGATTAATAAAGACAGGCAAATAAATTGTAGAGCTCGAAGGTTCAAAACACAATAAGAAATGTGTTTATAGTATGTGCATATGTATGTACGTTTGTGCTGCGATAAGAAAATTGGGAAGCTGCTTTCAAATTTAGTTAGAATGGTCAGGGAAATCCTTATGTTTGGTTTTCAGTAGAGATTATGAATGAATGAATTACTAGATACATGAAATTCCGCTATCAAAATTTGATAAATTCGAGCTATTGCTATTTGTAGATTTAGTGCAAACAAATGCCGCACATACAGTGGTTTACAGTTTAAATGATACAGTGGGTTTTTTTTACATTATTCACCATGTTTTTTTGCTTTACCTTTTTTTATTTTACTTTTTTAATAAAAATATAGTTCATTCAATAACATAAATATTAAAGTTACAAAAAAAAAATTACGAAAATTCACCTTGAAAAAATGGAGGTCAAAATTTTAAATTTTTTTCTAAAAATTTTGAAAGGTTTTTTGGGGTGTGCAGTTTTGTACCCCATTAAATTTTGGTATAATAAAATGCAAGTTACAAGTTGCTGAAAATTTTCATTGATTTTTGGTAGTTTTTTTTTTGCTGACGGCATTTTTGAAAATTATTTAATTTTCGTAAATTTTTTTTTTACAAATTTTTGCTTGTTTTTTGTTTTTAATAAAAATATAGTTTATTCAATAGTGTAAAAAAAAATTTAAATTTAAAGTTTGCAAAAATCTCACGAAAATTTATCATAAAAAAAAATAGTATCAAAATTTCTAAAAAAAAAAAAAATTTGCAAAAATTCAACTTGAAATAAATTGTTGACAAAATGTTTAGTTTTTTTCTAAAAAAAATCGAACTTTTTTCGGGTATGCAATTTTATAGCCCATTCAATTTTTGTATAATAAAGTGCAAGTTTCAAGTTGCTGCAAATTTCCACTTATTTTGGCTGGTGCTATTTTTTTAATTATTTAATCTTCGTACATTTTTTACAAATTTTAAAATATTTATTTTTATTTCTATAAAAAATTACGAAAAAGACTTAGCAAAAAAAAAGCATTGTGATACATTTTATAAAAAAAAACACACATTTCACATGTTTAAAAAAAATATAAGTATCATTTAGGTTGGACCCACTGTATGCCAACCATTTCACTTTCACATTGTTTGTTGCAGCTATGATTATTTGAGTATTTGATAGACCGAACTACCATAAAGCCACAATCAGGGAATTGAATTCAAAAGTGCCGATGCTGGGCTACTTTTCGCAGAACATAATACACTATATTTAATTATTATTTGTTTTATTATGTTATTCATTCACGGCGTTATCAATAAATGCTTTATCGAGCGAAATACGTCGCCACAAATTTATAAATAAACGCTCGGTAATTAATTACATACATACCTATTTGTTATAAAAATATACAAAGCAGCACTGATTGTGAAGCATAGCAAAATTACATGCTGGAATAAGGCGTGAACTGTCGGAAAGTTGAGTTTGAAATTTTTTCAAGAATTTAATTTTTATCAAATGGGTAGACCTGAAACATCAATAGCATAAATCCTTCATAGCAAAAATACACTGAGAGGTTTGCCTGCCGTTTGGCGACAGCTTTTAGAAAAAGGCCATGATTTACTGTAAAAACTTCTGCAATTTAAAGATGCGCAAAATGTTTGTTTGTAAATTTATTTTTAATTTTTATTCTTTATTTTATTACTTTCGTTTTTTTTCCTAACTATTTAACGAAAAGTCCACTTAATAGTAATTCCTTAGTAAAAATATATTTATTATATTAATGCGAAGTTATAACCATGAGCCTCTGTTTTGGATTGCGTGTCAAGTTTGAGCCATTTAATCAATTTTGAATTATATTGTAGTGGTTTGAATGTAGTCTGGCCTTTGTTGTGCCTGGCGATGTAAATATATATAGTGTAGACGTGCATTAGGGAAGAGCAGCTTGGAAATTATATAAATTGGGATGAAAATGACTATCATAGAAGAAATGAGACTATAAAAAAATACTACTCATGTAGGTGAAAAATAGAATAAGTAAAATTAAAAAAATAGGGGTTTCAACGAAATTCGGACATGACGGTATTCATAAAAAATTTCTTGGTTGATTTAAAATTCAATATTGGCAACAGTTTCTATGTTACTTTTTTTATATTGTTTTTGTTTTTTTATAAAAATAATTCATTCAGTAACATAAACTATAAAAATGAAAATTTTAAACTTTGTCTATTTTTTTTCAAAAATTTAACAAGTTTACAAAATTGGCGATAAAATAAAAAATTTGCTGCACGAAATTATACCTTATATGGGAAAAAGACGCAAAACCGTGGGGGAACAAATTATTAAGCAATGCATTTTTTTTGGAACTTAAACATGTCTTTATTATACTAGAATTACATACCCGAAAAACTTCTGAAATTTGAGAAAAATGGGTATATTGAAAATTTGAACTTCGATTTTTTCAAGTTTGTTAAATTTTAAATGAACTATATTTTTATATAAAATGAATGAAAAAATGGAGCATGGAAAATTGCAATTTTTATGCTTTATGCTTTTGGAGGAAGAATATTTTTTATTTTATCTATAAAAACTAAAGAAAAAAAATTGGCATCAAAAATGTTGTCAGAATTGCAAAAAATAGCACTGATCGATTTTGACTGTGAGTTACTGTATATTATTTAAATTTCGAAGATGTTATTTTCAAATTAGATGTAACATTCACTTCTTAAATTCCATAAGCTGAAAGATTTTGAAATTAATTGTAAATGCTAACATGCAGCAATTTTCTTAAAATTTTTACGATTTATTCGGAAAATAAATTTGGGCAAATGAAAAAATAAATATTAAAATAGAGGCCTAACCTAATACAGAATACGTGCATCATGTACTCCTGTGTTTCTTGTTCTTGTTATGCCTCGTGCTTAAGGCGTGTTCATTTAATTCCGTTCCTTTTAATTTTGATTTTATTTTGTACAAAAAAAATTTGCAACAAATTAAATTAGCGCTGGAATTGATTGAGTCATTCTGCTAAACGGAGGTCATTAATTGTATTTTTTATTTGTTGATACTACAATGTAAATTAAATGATAAAGGACTTGCTAAGTATTCAATTGTAAAACCTTAAAGGTTAGTGTGTAGATGTACTGTACTATTATATGTAATATATTTATTATATACAGATTAAAATCAAATAACACAAACAAGTGGTTATGTTATACTGTGCGACAATTTTATGGTAACTCAAACTAGCCCCAACTTTATTAATATTTTCTGGAAGTACAAATACTGTGCCGGAAAAAAAAAATTTAATAATAATAATCCTAATATTTTTCACGTTAAAACCTTTTCATTAATTTATGATCAAAACATAGCTCATTCTATAGCAAAAACCATATAAACCGAAAGTTCAGACTTTGTTTAGAATTTACGAAAATTCAGTAAATTTAAAAAAAAATTGAACTAAAATAAAACTAATTTTTTTTTAGAATTAAAATAAAAACAAATTTTTTTTAGAAGTTTTAGAAAATTTTTGGGTATTAACAAAATTTATTTTTGCAAGAAAGAAAATGCAAAAAAAAAATTATCTATATTTATTATCTGAATTTTTGTAAATTTTATACAAAGTTTGAAATTTCGGTTTATATCGATTTTTTATTTTTTATTTGTATAATGAGCTATATTTCATGTCCTGGCGACCCCTTGTAAAATTTTCTGAAGAATAATTTTCTATAACTTATTAATCTTCTAATGTCTTTCCAAATTTGTTGTTTGAGGGATTTCTTGAAGTAAGGATCCAAACGATACTTTTGTGCTAGAACGTTCGACTAATGGGTTAAAATGCTCTACGAAAAATTTACTCACGAAATTTAACTCTTATATTTTTAAAATATTTGAATCCTTATAACAATTTGTAAGGTTTTTTTTTTGGTATAAAATGTTCTACGAAAATTTTCTAATGAAATTTTACTGCATTTGTCGTAACCGCAACACAATTTATTTTATGCAGATCCTAACCTAATTTTTAGAGCATCAACATAGATGCAACTTTGCATCAAAAAGAAAATTTTGAACAAAATATCGCATAGATAAAAAATATCCAAAAATTTGGAGGCATTTCGAACCATGCATATTATACCGATTTTTTTCTGGTTAAAATAAATAGAAAAAAAATTTAAAAGAAATATATTTACTGCAATATTAGATGTTTAATCCTTTCATACATAAACCTTTAAAATACTCCATACCCTGTGCTTTGCTGGCTATTTGCATCTTTAACTGCAAGCTAGTGGAATTAGAATAAAATGCTTCGAGCAATATAACAAAATGTAAAGATTGTGAAGAGACCACACCGATTGCGTTAAGCGGCATTGCTTTCAAAACTCCAATACTTAGACAATAACAACAACAAAAACAAAAAACAACAATTATAATCGGCGTTCCAACTAACGCTTGAATGCATTCAATCATCAGGAAATTAGTCGCTATTTAATTTGTAAATTAGACGCAAATGTTGGACAGCATTGTGGCGGAAAAGCAAGCAACATTTAAGAAGCATTAGCAATACAACAACGATTAACGCGCATTGAATTACGCTGGCTTGGTTAGCATAAACGGAACCAGTTTTTCAAATGGTTTTGGTGTGCAGCTCAACGGAATCCATGAAACCTAACCAACCAGTCAACTCTAGACAATAATCCATTCAACATCAACCGCACAGCACTGTGACTGTGTGGTTAGTGGACGTAATGCATCTACTATTGATATGAACAATTTTTATTCAGGTATGCTGCTGCTGCGGCTGTGCTGTGCGGCAAGAAGAAATCCAAAAACCGCAACACGTTTCTCAGATTTTTTAAACCACAACAACTTAGATGCTGTGATTGCTGCTGTTGCGGCTGCGCCGTTTCATTCGGCTACATTGCTTTGCTTTTGTGTGGTGCCTTACAAATTTCAACAAAAATCTAAGTTTTGCTTACTTAGCAGACTTTGGTGGCAGCGCTTTGGGTGAACAAAAAACAAACAAAAAAACAAAAAAAAACAATAAAACCAATGATGGCCAACAAGTTGCTGCCATTCCTGTTGCTTTGTCACGGCTTGTAGTGCCATAACTGGTGTTGGCGTTGACACTGATGCTGTGATGCTGTGCTGGTTGCTTTTGTTGTATTTACCACTGCTCCATGGTGCGCTCACACAATCCAAGTCTTAGAATGGATAATTGAATTTGTATGCCTTTGCCACATTAGGCGGAAGAGTGACCGGCGGCTATGTTGGGTTGAGTTCATAGCCAAAATGGGCAAGTTGTTTAAGTTACAAATTCTAAATCGCAATTTAAATATGTACTTTATTTATGGTCTGCCGCTGCATAGTTTACTAAATTTTTTTTCAGTGTATAAAGTAAAGGTTTGTTCGATAACACTTTGGAAGCAGTCCAAAAGTATATTTGTAACCTGTTTTCTGCATTTATCTCTTCGATTTTATTTTTGCTTATAAAGTTCTCTTTGCTTGCCATGTAAATTAGGTTTTGTATCTTTCATTAGAAAATTCATTTGACTTGTTGTTGTTTATGTATATGAAGTAAAAGAAAAGAAATCAAATACATATATGCTGTTGGGTGGGTGTTCGTTACTCCGCCAATGAAGTAGGTCACATATGCACTTCAAGCGCATAGTGTTTGTATCTAGTACGAGCATATCGTTTTGAGATGTGCCTGAAGCAAAACAAGCAGTCAGCGTTTTTCTCCTTATTAGCATAAACACGATTCGTAGATCGGACATTACCTTTTTCCAGATTTCTTTTCTATTTGGATACTCATAGTGTATTTAGTAAACAATATTAAATATTTTCATTATTTTTTTCCCCCCCTTATTTGGCCATATATTTATAAATATTTTCTTTTCAATTTGTTTGTGGTCTGTAGTGTTTTGCGCTACAATTTCGTCATATTTTTAAAATGCAACGCAAACAACTGACCACTTAGTGATTTTTTATAAATTTGCAATGTGTTTCAGGATAATTTTTTTCGAAGGTTTTTTTTATATGTACATACATATTTATAAAATTATTTGCATCAAAATTTAAAATTTTTTACTTAGTATTTTTAGAAAAATTTTGTATTTTCAGATTCTAAAATTCAACAAAATTAAAAAAAACTCAACAAAATTTTAAACTTTTCAATTCGAATTTTTAGTAAAATTCCGAGTTTGCAGTGTTGTGGACCATTGAGTTTTAGAATAATAAAGTGCAAGTTTTAAATGGCTAAAAATACCCGTTGATTTGTGGCTGAGGTTGATTTTTTTTTAGAAGAACATATTTATGTAGTTTGGTCCATAGCAAAAAGCATATATGTACATAGATTAAAATTTCAAAGTTTGTAGAAAATTAAAAAAAAAAAAATCAAAAAATTTTCATCAAATTTTCAAACTTTCTTAACAGATTTCTTTTAAAACTTTTGTATAAAAATTGTGCATTAGACAAAAATTTCAAAGCAATTAAAAAAAATCAGCCGGTATTTTCAGGCACTTCAGGCTCGCGCATTATTGTGCTAAAATTAAATGAGCTGCATACCCAAGAGTTTCCTAAACATTTTTAAATTTGATGAAAATTTGTTGAACATTAATATTATAAATTTTATTAACAATATTTTCGGCGGTAAAACTTTTTCGGTAATTTTTTTGTAAAACAAAATATAGCTAATTTTATAACAAAAGCAATATATGTATGTAATTTCCAGATTTCGAAAATTCACAAAAATTCAGCAAAATTTAAAATATTTGCCATCAAAATAAGTCTGAAATTAGAATTTTAACAAAAAATTTGAGTACGAAGTATGAAAAGGTTAAAATTTGAAATTCCTAAAAATTCACGGTGATTTTTTAATTTGCTGAATTTTTGTGAATTTTTCACAATGTGTACTTTTATGGCTTTTGTAATTGTTCCAATACTTTTTGTCCGGCACTGTAAGCATTTATACATTTAATTTTCGAAATAGTAAAGTGACACATCAGCTATTTGAACGGCGTTACCACATTATTACCAACTAAACCGATGATAATAAAATTCCTCGATAACAAAGTCCACATAATGTTATTACGTGTAACAAATGTTTTATTTTTACATAGTAAGCTAAAATATGTACGCCATGAAAGCTATTTTTTCTTTTGCTTGTTACAGTTTTTCAACTTAATCTATATATATACATATATATTATGTACATACATACATATGTGATTACCTATTGCGATTCTCTAAAGGCGCTTAACACTTGAAAATATCATACACGGCTGCTTCTTGCAACGCCTTACTCATCGTCGTACGAGCACTCCCTCCCTCCCCACTTCCATCTCATTGCCAACTCTATTCCTCAGCACTCGCCTTCAACGTCAATGCCAAGTGGCTTTTACAATACTTATGAAATCTCCAATTTTGTTGTAGTGGCTTCCCGCTACGAGTACGCATATGACAGACTCATTTGGTTGGTTGGCTTAAAAGTCAAACTTGCCGACGTTGCGACCACTGTCAGGCGACTGGGCTTAGTTAGTTCCATTAGTGGCGTCAACTTTAATATTGTCTAAGAATATTTTACGAGTATGACAGTTTCCGAAAACGTATTCTACTCGTACATATTTGAAGTGCCAACAGCAGGGATCTATTAAAGGATGACAGTCACGTCTCAAGCCAAACAAATGCAAGCGGCCTTTTTGTTTTACCTCTATTTTTTTCTCTCCATTTCTTCGCATCGCTCTCCTCCACATGGTGTTCTCGTAGTAGGTTCTACTACAAGTAGTTGGTGTACAAGGGCAAGGGCACTGCGAAGAAAATCCATATGATAGGTAGAAGTAAAGTAGAGACAGACAAAGAAGTCAAAACAAAATTGAAATGAAAACTGCAATGCACCAGGAACTGGTTACAACAACTAACAAAATGCTATTGTAGCACACGGACCTTGCAATGGAATGTAATGAAATAATAAAAGCACCATAAAATTTTAAAAATAATCTACTACAACAAAAACGAACAACAACAACAACAATGGCGTCAACTTTATCTGGGTATTCATTAAAACGAAACTAAATGAAACAAAAAGCGAGTGGTGTAGTGCGGTGCGGTGGAGTCGATGGGTAGAGGAGAAATCCCTGCTGCAAGTAGTTGCAATGAAATTTTTTACTTGCCTTTGTTGTTGCAACACTGAATTACAAAACATCCATGCACGTCCATATGTTTCAGTTTTTATGCTTTTTTTTCTTGCTGTTGTTGCTGCTCCCTTCGCTTGGTAATTCACTAAGCTATTGGGCGTGTTGGCGCGCTATCGATGAATGACAGACGACGGAAATGATGTAGAGGGAGTTTATGCTGCTGCTGCTGGTGTTGCTAGTGGTGATGTGGTTGTTGAGGGCGTAGCAAATTTGCGGCTTTGACTGATCGACTTGTTCGACCGATGGTGTGCGATTGGGTTTGTCAAGTTCAACGTTATAAAAATATCCGCTGCTTGTTTGTGCATTGCAGCATTTGTTTCTTTGACTCTCCTTAGTTTTATTTTATTTTATTTTTTTGGACGTTCTATAGCTGCACATATTTAGATTATGTGGAAATTGAGTTTTATGCTTTGCGGCAGCTAGAGAAGTACACGCCAAAAAAAAATATGCTCATGCTCAAAAACTCATGAGGAAAAATTAAACATTGAGCTTGTCAGATCGTGAGTGCCACAAAAATGTGTTCTTAAAAATTGTTTCCCATGAATTACGCCTTCCATTTGTGGGAAGGAGGGCCCTCCATTACAAAAAAGTTTTATAAATGCTGCCTCTTGACTCGAAAGAATATTGGAAATGTCATGCTTATGATTGTACTTTGGTCAAACATTGTTATTCAAATTTGCAAAAAAGGAAAGAGCTCGAAAACTGGTTAAAACATTGTACAAAATTTATATAAATTATACAAAATTTCAAATTTCAAATTTTAAAATTTTTTAGATCTTTTGCAAAACTTTTAGATAATGTGCAAGTTAGACTTATGGCTTAATGGCTGAAAATTCTGTTTGAATTTTGAGATTTTTTTGAAATTTCTCCTTATAACGGATGGAATTTATATAAATTCCCATTAAATCTTCTGCCATATAAACTGCATGCGTTAAATGAAAAAAAGTTTCGAAGACCAAAATTTAAGAAAATTGACGAACCTGAATTTTTAGCCGCTTGAAACTTGCAATATTTTTTATGATAAATTTTTTTGTGTTTTTTTTTTCTTATAAAAATATAGTTCGTTCTATAACAAAAACATTTAATTCAAAATTTAAACTTTGTACAAATTCAACCAATTTTCAAAATTCGTAATCAGAATTTTTAGGAAATTGAGTATTTATTAAAATTTAGCAAAGTAAAAAAAGAGCGAACGAAATATCTAAATTTTTACGTCGAATTTTAAGAAATTGGGTTGCAGTTGTTACATATGTACATATGTATGTACATACATATGTATGTATGTTTGTATGTAGCCCATTCAAAGTGCAAATTTGAAATTTAAAAATTCCTATTTATTTTTAATCAGAATTTTTAGCAAATTTTTAAAACATACTATATAACAAATCAACAACTTAAAAAAAATTGTCATCAAAATTTTTAGTTTTTTAAACCTAATTCAAAAATCTACTTTACTACAAAACCGCGTACCAGACGATTTTTTAGTTTTTATTTTTAAATACCATAGACAGTGTAAAACTTCGACATGCATAGTTTTTTTATATTAATATAGATTATTATATTATATAGAATGAACTAAATGTTTATTAAAAATATATTAAAATTATTAAAAAAAGCCAATTGCCATTTTTCTATTATTTTCGTGATCACATATCGTAAAACTTTATAGCTGCTGCAAAAGCATGAGCAGAAAATGGCAACTACAACAGAGTGTCTTCAAAGACTATACTGCTGGAGCATCACAGCTCGATGGAGAACTTTAGAGAATATTCATTCCAACTAGCAGCATTTGCAGCAAACCAACACATGCAACATTGGATGTTGCGTGAGTAACAGGCTAACAGAATGCGATGGTTGTTGCATTTTCGCGGGCTAACGGAGCAATGACGATGCAGATGAAGATGACGATGAAGATGTAGCTGAAGGCGAAGTCCATTGCCAAGACGAAAAAGACGATAAAAACTCCAGCGACAGACTACAAGGAAGTGTTCTTCGCAATGGAAAAAAAGTTTATATACTATACATACAAAATACATAAATATGTACATATGTACAGAATATTATAATTTGTATACAAAAAAAAAATGAACGCAAATAAAACACAAGTGCAGGATAAAGACCAAGATGCAGCAAAACACATTTTGCATCTGCTGTTTGTGTGTGTATCTTGTTAGTGCAAACGCAACCGAAGACGTTTCAGATTGTTGGGAAGCCAGCACCAATAGCAGGTTTCCTCAATTTCAGTTGCTCATAAGAATTTAGTGCATACATAGTAAAATATATGTATATGTATAGCGTGAGTCACGCGTTGAACATTTATTGTGGCAAATGGAAAAATAAATAAATAAATAAGCATCAAATACATAGCGTTTGAGCAAATCGAAGACAGTTAAAATCTTTTAAGGATCACACAAATATGTATGTTGATACAAAAATAGTTGCTACGTATAGTTGTGGTCGCGAAAAAAGGTATCAAAATGTGTTAGCAATTTTATTCTTCTTCTTATTTAATTGTAATAATTTTTTTTAAATAATATAGTTAATTCTATAACAAAAACCAAGCAAGTTTTAAACTTTCCAAAAACTTGGTAAAAATTCGAAATATTAAACAAAAAAATGTCATTAAAATGTTTTACTTTTTAATCTGGCTTTTTAGAAATTGTAAGAGTATGTAGTTTTGTAGCCCATTAAATTTTATTATAATAAAGTCGATTTTTCGAATTCTTGTTGAATTTTTATAAATTTTTTGCTGAAACTATTCAGCATTTTCTTCCATACAAAAGTAAATTTTAAGCAGATTGGGTGGTTGATTTCGCAGCTGAAATCAGAGAAACTGGACGACAAGGGATTGACGGATTTACGTATTTACTTTTTTTCAACAGAGTCCAAAACACTTTTGCTCTTGCCCACAATCTGGTCACCGTAACATTTAACGTCATAAATCTTCCACAGAGTATGTACTTGTGTAGCTAACTGTTTTAAATACCCTACAGCCAAACCGAGAACGTTTAAACCAGTACTCTTACAGGGTGGCGTCTTCTTAGGCCCCATTTTGTTCAACCACTACATCTCGAAGCTTCCTCAGTTGACGGAGGGAGTTTTCATTATCTTGTATGACGGCGGTTTTTCGATAATAGCAAATGTGCTCAAAGGGGAAAGGTTACCTCTGCGACCTTGCTCGCTTCTTCACTCGATGGAACTTGTCCCTTTTCGCCAATAACATATGTAGATGCCGATTGGTCGGCCGCTTCTAACGGGACGGGATGCTTTCTTCCTATACTGTCTTCTCTCAGGTTTTCCTCATCCTAAATTTGCCTGTATTTAATTGTTGCGCCAAGTGTGCTTTCCTTCAAAATTTCCAACTTTTTAATCAGAATTTTTAGAAAGTTTTTGTATACCTACATACGTCCTTTTATATCAAATTCAATTTTAGTTGAATAAAATGCAAGTTTGAAGAGGCTCAAAATTCGTGTTGATTTTTGATAATTTTCTGTTTTGCAGACGGTGTTGCCCATTTTCTCCATACAACAGAGCCTTGCTAAGCAGGTGGTCATAATTTCGACCCCTCGAAAATAAAAAACTTTTTTCTTTTCTTTTTTTAAATAACTATTTTTCTGTTTAAATAAAACACCCAGATGCGTAGTCATAGTCAAAATAAAGTAGACTTTAAAGTTAGTTGCAGCTTAATTTGTCATATAACCCATTAAAAATTGTGTCGTAAAGGCGCGACTCGAACTAGCGTCTTCAGCTTCGTAAATGGCATTCATCTCACGACACCACAGTCGTAATTTAACAATAAAAGTAAACTTGACCAATCGAGAAAAAAGCGAAAATAATAAACTAGCGGAGCAAAACGAATTTTCAACAACAAGTAACTATTTAGTAGACATTCATTTGAACTTGTTTTGAAGGTCGAAACTTAATTGCAGGCTGTCTCAAATACTAAACAAGCAAGAGCCGTAAAGTAATCACACAAACAACTGTATCTGGGTATATGTATGTAAATATTTTGTTTGATGCATATCAGTGTGCGTGAAAATATCTACATATGTACATATGTATGTGTATCATGAATGTATGTTTGCGAAAAAAATTCGCGACTAAAATTTCTGATTCGTTGAACATACAATGGGACAGTAGTTACAATTTTATCTTACTAAGTTTGTTTATATGATATGTATGTATGTAGGCACATATATTTTGAAGTTTATTAAATTTTTAATACCCAGCAAAATATTTTGGAATAAAAAGTGTGGAGTTGCCGCCAAATCTACTAAATCTAGTTTTTAAAGTCAAGCAAATCATTGCATACATACACCTGTGTTCAAAAAAAAGTCGCCAAATGTAGTGACAACTTTGCCTTTTCTTTTTTTAAATTATAATTACTTTTTTTTATAAAAATATAGCTGACTCTATAACAAACCCCATGTAAGGCGAAATTTCAAATATTCTAATAGTCGAATTTGAACAAACTATTATGAAAATTTCTGCCTTTCTAATCTGATTTTTTGCATAAGAATTTTATCATACAAAGGTAAATTTTTTGCATGCGTCAGCAAAGAAAAGGTTAAAAAATCAGCAAGAATTTTTAGTTTCTTGAAACTTGCGCTTTATTCTAGTGAAATTGTATGGGCTACAAAACTGCATACTCGATTTTTTCTTGAAAAATTTGGATTTGAAGGTATTTTTGTTTTAATTTGTTGAATTTTTTTAACTTCTCTAGAAAGTATTAAACTTCGATGGTTTTTTTTTATATAATTAACTATATCTTTATAAAAAATAATTAAACTCAAAAAAGGCAATACAAAATCGTCAAACTTTCTCAATATATGCTTCTACTATTTTTGTGCACATAAATGTATATATTTTTTTCATTTGCTGGAATTCCCACTTTAGATCCTCATATTTCGGTAACTTTTTTCATAATTATTATCGTAATTTAAAATATAACTGTCATTTAAAAGTCATCAACTTTTTTTTTTAGTTACATTATCTATTGAATTTGGAAAAGTAAGAGTGCCTTTATATGTATAAAAAAAACGAAATTAGTATTATTTACAAATAATTGTGTTGCCATTGAGCGAAGTAGACCTACGCTAATGGTAGATCCAATTTTTTAAAAGACTGTGTGGATAATAATATGAAGTAAATTTTATTTTATACCCTCAATCGGCTCAAAACCTTTATCTTTACCTTCTTCGTATACAGCGCACGTAATAACAATAGCACAACCACATATTGACAAGTTTTGAATATTTATTTTTCTCTATTCAATTTTATTAAAAATTTTTTTAAATAAAAATATATGTAGGTAGTTCATTTTAAAACAAACACTGGCTAAATCCAAATTCTAAACTTTGTTCAACAGTATCATGGTTGACCATTTTCGCTACTGGGATATGTCATAATTTTTTGTATATTGTTTATATTGTAGGCAAAATTTCTTGTTACTGGAGATGTTCATTTTCTAATATTAGCAAAGTACATATGTATGTACGAAAGTACAGATGTGACTATGTACAATGTATGTGCATGTAAATATTTTATTGCTTATGAAAAGCTGAGATCACGCTGCAATTAGTCATATCTGAGGAAATAATAAACAGTGTACACCAAAAATTAATCACAGATGAATAATTTAAGCTAAGTAGGAGATAATGAGGAAAATATTCTTACTATAATTACTTTCATAAAAAAGTGCGAGCACGTACTACTTCAGCATTGTTGCAACCAAGGGGGGATTTTTTTTCTCATAAAAGCAGAATTCTTTGATATATTCATTTTATAACGCCGATATAATTAGTACTCAGATTGTACCAAATTATTGTGTTTTTCTTAATAGGCCCACTGTGTGCTTGTACTTACCTTCGCATTATTTCAGTGTGCTGTTTGCATCCAGAAGAGAAGAGAAATTTTAAATACCCAGCGTGGGTGTAGAATATATTAACTCCACATGCAATCAAAGTTTACAAAAATTTTCAGTTAGCTTGATAAGTTTTAATAGTTAGGGTGCTAGACCAAGCTTCTTGAAAATTTCTCACATGCATGTGCAGTGACTCAAATAATTGCTGAATTTTTTTAAAATAATATTCACAGTGTTTATCATGTTAATTTTTTTTTGGTTAATTTTTTATAAAAGTTTAAAACCCCCAAAAATATTCATCAAAATTTTAGACCTTTTAACTAGAATTTTTGGAAAACATTTAGGTATGCAGTTTTTTTTTACTAATTCAATTTTAGCATAATAACGTGCGAGTTTGAATTAGCCAAAAGTTCCGGTTGATTTTTCAAATAATGGTTTTGGATTTTTAATTTAATTTAATTTTTAATTTAACGTATGCATCAGAAACTAAAATATCAAAGATCAACGAGAATTTTGAGTCAAGGGCGTGTGTGTAAAAAAAAATTCTAAAAATTGTGATTAAAATTAATGATTTCAAATTTATATGAAATTTTTTGGATTTTTTCTAAATTTTGTGCAAAATTTTAAACTTTATTTTAAAGTTTTTTTCTTCTTGTAATATAAGCTTTATTTGTAATAAAAGTAAAAAAAAAATACTTTGTTAATACATTTTTTACATTTTTGCAAAAGAATTTTGTTTAAAAAAAATGTATAAGTTTAGTTCACAATGAGACTATTGTTTTTGTAACCGACTAGTAAAAAACATCCCAACTCGGATAAAAGTTCCTTTTGATTGCAAAAGCAACTCGTTAGCATCTCCCATGAAACGTGCGATTTGTTGCTATTTAATAACGAAAAATAGTTATGCTAGCAAATTTTAGGATTGTTTGGTTATACATATACATATATTAAAAATACTCTATAAATAAAAACAGATTTGGTGTTAAACTGAAATTGTCCACGTATTTTTTTAGGGCTCATTTTTACTTCACAACACACCAGCTCAGGTCGAATATCATTTCACCGATTTGGCTCTAATCCTATATTTTTCCGAGTTTGTGCTGTTGCTTTACATCCAATTCGTTATTCTACCTAGTGTTCTTTTGCCAGTTGTTTATAAAAAACAGGTCTAATAAAAGATATCGATTACGAAATCTTTTGGGACTCGCAATGTCGCTATAGGAAGGAGGAGCATTAGAGGAACGGCGCTAGTAACTTTGTTACAAGATTTCCTTTTCTCATTTTGTTTTATATATTTTATGATTATAATTTCTGAACTAATTAAAAGTAAACGAATTTAACTAAAATTTAAGCTATAAGTTTTTGACAGCACCTTCATAAATATATTTCATTGGAACGTGTTGTTAATTAGTTGCACACAACTGTACACGTGCGGTATATTTATAAAACAGACATTTCCCTCAAAAGTTTACCAAAGTGATGTTTGCCTTGGCTAGTAAATTTAAATGATTTATATGTAGATATAATTCAAGATTAATCGTTAGACTTCACTAAAAACAAATGTCATAAATCGCTGTCAAAAATATGTAGGTATAAAAATAGACGATGTGACAATAATGTCGCTGTACATTGTGTAAAAATGGTTTGGAATAATTTTCGTATTCCTTCAGTAATTTCTCTTTTGTTCAGTATTAATTCCAAGACATCAAATTAAAGCCATTTAGATCGGCTTATGTAAGTAAAAACTGATAAATGTTCAACAATTCAATGCACAGTTTTTTTTTACTTCCATTCACATTTCTATTTTAAGAGACGATGCAATTATATTTATTTTCTACAAAAGTTTGGTGATGCACAACTTAATATGTGCATTTATTTCTATATCTATGTGTCTTTATGTATGTATGTAAATATGTCGACTTAAGCGAAATGAAGGTGTGCTTAAATTTTAATGGCCGATGTTGATTTTGAATAAAACACAAACTATTTTGGAAGTTATTGTAATTTCTTTTTATTATGATAATATGGTGTAGTTCAATTATGTATGAAACAAAATATCGGCCAAATGTCCGCCGCGACCTCGGCGGCACACCTCCATCCGATGGTCCAAATTTTCGATGACGCTGAGGCATAATTGAGGTTCTATGTCGTTAATGTGCAGAATTATCTCGTCCTTTAGCTCTTGAATTGTTGCTGGCTTATCGACGTACACCTTTTCTTTCAAATAACCCCAAAGAAATAGTCCAACAGTGTCAAATCACATGATCTTGGCGGCCAATTGACATCGCCACCACGTGAGATAACACGGCCATTGAATTTGTCGCCCAAAAGAGCCATTGTTTCGTTGGTTGTGTGGCAAGTAGCACCATCCTGTTGGAACCACATATCGTCCACATCCATATGTTCCAATTCGGGTCAGAAAAAGTCCGTTATCATCTCACGATAGCGAACACCATTCACAATAACTGCCTGACTGGCCTCATTTTGGAAAAAATACGGCCCGATGATGCCGCCAGCCCATAAACCACACCAAACAGTCACTATTTGTGGGCCCATTGGTTTTTCGACAATCACTCTTGGATTATCATTCGCCCAAATGCGGCAATTCTACTTATTGACGAATCCACTGAGGTGAAAATGTGCCTCATCATCATCATGGATATGCATTTTGATTTGAACGCCCATTTTCATAATAAGCCTGAATAACTTTAAAACACATTGCTCGATTGTGTGTCTTTCCATGTTCAAATTGAGTTAGTCTGAAATTGAGAAATGTCAAATGAAATGCAGAAAAAAACTTGACGTTTAGGTGTGGTTCACATTCAACATCGGCCCTTAAAATTTAACCACCCTTTAGTAGGTATTTCGTTGTACCAACATTTAGAGACATTTGCCTTATTTTTTAAGCTTCCTAAATTCAATGTCAGATTGCTAGTTGCTTTAAACATATTTTCATTTATATTATATCGTTAATTGATTTCTCATTGACATCATGATCTGTTATTTTACATTTGAAACGCACGATTGCTGCCATTTAATGGCACATTTTCTTGACGACTGCAGGAACCTGCATTGAAGTGAAAGTTTGCACATTAATGGCTTCCAATAATAAACAACTCCATAGAGCGTTTTAAACATCTTTAAGGGCTCTATTTAAAAAAAAAAGGTGAAATGTATGTATGTATGTATGTATGTATGTACATTTGTACGTTATCTGTCTTTATGTTGCTATAGCGAACGAATTGAGCGACAAAGATGTATCTAATTTCAAAATGTAGTGGTTGCATCAAATTACATTGTATCCGAAGATCTCGAACGTTGACTTAGGGACGAACTTGAATTTTCCACTTTCGTTTGTATGTATGTACGTGCAGGAATAATACAAAAAATATTCAAATACTTTTTTCAAACACAATATGCGCATTAAAAATTTGGAGGAAAATGCGAAACACCGTCAGCAAAAAAAAAAAAGAAAAAATTATTAAAAAGCAACGCGGGTTTGTGTCACTTGAGACATGCACTTTGATTACAAAATTGCATACTAGAAAAAAGTTTGAAATTTAGGTGAAAATTTTTGGAATTTATTTTAAATTTTGATTTATATGTTTTTTGTTGTAAACATACATATATTTTATGGACCGAAAATAATCGTTATTTTGAGTTTTCGGATAAAAAAAATTCTAGAGAAAACACAAAACTCGAATATATCGATCTAATCCTTATGCTACATATATGCCATTCAAATCTGATGCTCATTTTATTTAGATTTTTTTTTGTTTTAAATCATTGCATAATCGGTATTTTTTAATTTTTTCTATAAAATTTGCTCTATATTTTGTGATTTTTGTTTGTGTTTTCGATCATAAAATGTAAATCGTATTATTACTATTATTGTCATTTCCGACAATTTTTTTTGTGTTTATTATTATCGAAAAATTCGAAATTAAAAAATAATGATTTTTTTTTATCGAAAAAAACAATCATAAAATTTTGATTAAATATGATTGCAAAAATAAAAATCACAAAGCATCGATCAAATTCGATAGAAAAACTAAAAATTGAAAAATTACCATCAAACTTGATCCAAAATATAAAAACCCAAAATGTCAATCAAATGTGATTGAAAAAATAAAAATCGCAAAATAACGATTAAATCATTATTTTTGGTACAAAAATTATAATCCGATATTTTTGGTAAAAATGTGTCAAAAAACAGCTGTCAATACTCTAAGCTTTTTATTGGTGATACAATTTTTTTTGCATACCCGAAAGCCATCGAAGCCCATTGACAACTACTGAAAAAGATTTAAGATGAAAAATATTATGAATATTGTAAAAAAAATCTCACTATGCCTGTGACTTCACTTTGTGAGGCACTCCCAATCGGACAGCATTTCTAGAATCATGATGAAAAATAAGGGAAGGTAAATCAATCAGAAAACCTTGATATCAATCAACACTAACAACTTAAAAAGTAAAAAATTTCGAAACTGCATTTTCTATGTTTAATTACAATGAAAATCCCTTGCATTCAAATATGCTTTCCTATTTTAAGTTGTTCATCCGTGCAACCGAACTTCTAAATATCTACATAGTTGTAAAACAAATGAGAAGAACGTGCCAATTTATAATTTACGCCTATCGCAACTTCCTGCACCATCAACATCAAGCAAACCAACTCAATTCAATACCATTGAGGCAAAAAGAGGAGAACAATACAAGCGAGTACTCCTTGTACTACGTTGATTAGCGCATGCCGCAGATGTGCACGCACATGAATGAATTCTGAAGACGAACGCGAGTACGATTCCAAAAGAAATACCAACAAATTATAATGCACGAAGAAAACAATGACTTTGTCGCTTGTCTAAAGAAAAGCAAAAACTCTTGCAGGTAGGTACATAGGTGGTAGGTATGCACACAATTGAGCACTAAAACTGAAGATAGTATACCTGAAAGAAGGCTGAGTGCATAAAAAAACAGTAAAACAAAAAGTTTAAGAACTGCATATGACAGTTCGTTAAGTGGTTGGGAATTTACGTGAAAATGTGTTAGTTTCGTTTTTCGTTTCTGAAGAAAGAGAAGACGACGGTGAACCTTCGTGCAATAATCATTGTCCTCCCAACTGTGGAACTCTCCTGCCAGGAATGTGAAAACAATCTGTTTACTTGCTTACCACATGTGTCGCATAAAGATAGCAGCAAAACCGCGGCGCCGGTGACACAATACTAGAACGGCTGAGATGATACTAGCATTTCGTGCTACTCATATGTACTTATATTGTTTACAGTCGACTAAACCGGTTCAATGTTTGCCCATCTTTTCCGTAACTTTTCTTTATTTGTTCATTTGTCTCTCTATTTGTCTGTCTATCTGCATTAGCAGCATGCAAGGCATGTTTGGGTCAATGCCTTTCTGAAATAGCTGCGTGTGTTTGATGATGGCTCCTTCCTGTTAACTTGTCACTACTTTGTCTCAGATGGATACCGCACAGCCATCATCTTCCATCACCCCCATATCCAATGTGAACATAAATCCTTTTCGCAACTCGATATTTGCCAACTGTTCAACTAAAAGGCAGTCTCTTTTGTTTTTACTATTTGTTTTTTTTTTTTGTTTGTTTTGGTGCATATTATTTTACACAAGTGGTACATGTAATGTTTTGAAGTTTTGCAAAAGTTGTATATTGTCTTTGTAACTGTGCCCTGTGCCCAACGGTGGTAGGAATGTTCTATGCTGAGAAATCTTTTTTCTATGCTGAGAAAATTTGCGTTTCCATCGATAATTTTTTACTACAACTTCGTTGTTTCAGAGCAGCAAATTTTAAATAAGTTACAAGAAATATTAACTTTTACTTTTTGTAATTCCTTTAGAATTAAAGTTTGTGTATTGATATTGGTTATAAAATTGAGGGCACCAAGATGTCTGAAATCCTTGCCAATCATTTCACCAAAAACATTTGTATGTGTATGGGTTTAGTTGTATTAGAAGACCTTAATGTTGTTGAAGTGCGAAATTTCTAAAATTCTCGCTTCATTCCCGTCCGTTTATGTGGCGCACAAACGTGGACGATGTCGGAACACAAATGAGGCTTTGCGACCTTTAGAGAGAACTATTCCACGTAAGATGTATGTATGTATGTCCCTGTCCGCGATGGCGACATGTACCGAAGATGATGCATTGATTAGCTTTACGAGCTCTACAAATTTTGATGAAATTTTTTTCATTTTTTTTTCGACTAGAGATATAGCTTAAAATCCAACAACAAAAATATAGATCAGTCCCAAATTTTGCAGAAAATGTTGATATATTCCGCACACTTCCATCTTAATTTTAAACTTTTTGCGCAAATTTTTTTGAGATTTGTTTTTATCATGCGGTTTCGTAGCCCATTAATATAATAAAGTACATGTCTCAAGTAACTCAAAATTCCTGTTAATTATTGATAATTTTTTTTACCGACGGTGTAGGTAATTTTTCTCCAGATAACGAATGCTTGAATTTAACCCAAAGTCACAAAAAAAGATATTAAAAATTAACGAGAACTGATCTCAAAAAAATGTTTGCCATTTTTACAGTCTATACATTGTTTGATGAGGTTCTAAAAAATATGTGCGGCTTCCCACTACTGGCTGATAAAAAATAACATTTCTTTTAATTCGAACAATCTTTCCTAAAATCAATTTCAAGTATTTACAACAACAAAATTTACTTGTCTACCATTTATGAGGCAAAACTGTCAAAAATTTTGCACAGTGCGGTGCTGCCATATTTTTGCTCGCCTACAAAAAAAGTTTATTGCAAATTAAAGAAATTGTATTTAGAACTAAATAATAAATGTAATCAAATTTATTTCCAATTAAACGTATCGGGTGAAACGCAGCCTAAGCTAATATTCTGCTATTATTCTAACATTATCAGTCTGATTTCGTTGAAACTTGGCGATATCGTGGCACTGTTCAACAACAATAAATTAGGTGAAAATGAGTACAGCCACATCCAACCTCTTCTAACTAGATATGTAATAACTTTAAGCCATTATTAAAATCAAACATTTAACAGCAGCGGCTCCGACTGGTATCCAATAAAGCAATGCATCCAACCAGTTTGCAGCCAGCCAATCATTCAATCAAGTGGCAACTCAAAGCCAAGTCTGAAACTTAGAGTGGCGAGCATGCGGGAACAAAGGACGCATTTGCAAACAATTATCGTGAATAAAGACTAAATTATCATATGTATACATATAGTAAATCGGTATTAGGCCTTTGCTATAGACATAAATCCATACATACAAACATACATATGTATGTAAATGCGTGTACACTTGAATGCACTGGATGCGTATGCGATTACTATTTGCTCATATTGGCATTGTGTATTTTTAGATTTCCTGGATTCTGAAAAACAAGTAGACAATTGATGGATTTGCAAAACGCGCTTAGTAATTATTGTTATATAGTATACGTCATATGTACATATGTACGCGTGTATTTGTGCCCCCTACACAGACCGGAAGTCGGGTTTGTTCGATGGGTTGCAATTTTTATTGTATTGTTTTCTAATTTCCCTGCAATTGAATTCAGTTATGTTTTTTTTTGAATTTAAAATGATTTAATTGAAGTATGAATCATGCGTTCTCGCATTAGTTAAATAATGGAAGGAAAGTGGAAAGATCAGTTCGACATTGCAATGCTAGGGGTCCTAATGATGGCTGTAAAAGGCAGCTCGCTAAAACAAAATCGTCAAAATCTTCATCAATTGCATACTTTGTTGTTCAACTAAAGAGAATACATACATAAGTGTTTATATAATATAATATAGTTATGTTTTTTCCACATATTGCATTATCTTCCCAATATTTTTGAAGGGTCCTTATGACGGTGTTTTCAATACGGACGCTACAAAAGTATACCGATAGTGACAGCAAACGACGCCATATTTTTTTCCGCTCTTTTGACATTTCTCTTCTGTAAGGTTTGCAATTTCATCATGGAAAGATATACGATCCAACAACGAGTCGAAATTATTAAAATTTACTACCGAAAATCAGAGTCAATGGTCTCAACTTTAAGAGCGCTACGTCCAATTTATGGTCGTCGTCAATTCTGGCTGAATGGCTTTGTCAATAAGCAAAATATGCGTTATTGGACAGGCAGCAATCCACACGTACTCGATGAGTCAACATTGCATCCCGAAAAAATTACGGTTTGGTGCGGTTTATGGGCCGGCGGCGTAATTGGGTCGTACTTCTTCCGTGATGATCAAGATCGCCACGTTACTGTGAATGCGAATCGCTACCGCTCAATGATAACCGAATATTTTTGGCCCGAATTGGATGATATGGACTTGGACAATATGTGGATCCAACAGGACGGCACCACAAGCCACACAGCGAATGCCACAATCGATTTATTGAAAACCAAATTTGGTGAAGGTGTTATCTCACGAAATGGCCCAGTCAATTGGCCGCCTCGGTCGTGCGATTTGACGCCGTTAGACTATTTCCTGTGAGGCTACGTCAAGTCAATGGTCTAAGCCAACAAGCCAGCGACGATTGATGAACTTCGTACGAATATCCAACGTGAAATTGCAGCAGTATCGGCCGAATTATGCTTGAAAACCGTCGAAAATTGGGTTCAGCGTCTGGAGTTCTGCAAGCGTGCCCATGGTGCCCATGCAAAAGAAATCGAGTTCCATACATAATGGTATCGAATGTACTTTCACAGGAATAAAGAATTTAATTCATATCCCAAACCGTTTTTGTTTTATTTAAAAAAACTTTTGTAGCGTTCCTATTGAAAACCCCTATATAAAGTGTTGGAGAAAATTAAATCTAATACAGTTGGCCACTTAAGAAATGACACTGAAGATGGCACAATGCCGAAGTCGGTTTGTTTCCAAGCCGAACTTGTCAAGAGATAACGCAAAATACTTAGTTCCAATATACATATGTATGTATGTACATCAACTTTATTCATTTATTTTCAATACTTTTTTTTTTAGAAATATAGCTCACTCGCAGAAATTTCCATAAAAGTTATAAACATGATAGTTAACAATAATTAGCAAATGCAATCAAATACAACTTTAAAGATTTTTTTCTAGAATAAAATCAAACTCATGTTTGAAACGTTAACTGACTTTCAATACGAACTCCATTCGTAGTTTTTATGCACAGATGTAACAAATGCAGTTTTCCCCCTAATGAGTGTTTCAAATGAAGAAATAAAATTTCATGGAAAATCAAACCAAAGCAAAACATCAAGAGAATACTTCTACGGATACACAGATGTTAGAAATCAAAGGAAAGCCCTAGCGGAAAGCTGTATACAAAAATAGTATACACATGCGGAGATATGTATATACAAATGTACGTACTATCCTACATTCATATACACAATATGCCTGCTGGAATGGCCACATGTTAAGGCTTAGTGTGATTCTAGTGAACTGGCATAGCCCTCTCGATATTTGTTGAAATGAATTTCCGAAAACGCTAGTACGATTCCCTACAAGAAAACAATGCCAGTCATTTGATCGTCTAGTAGATAATTTCAGGAGTTAAAAGCCGTTCCAAACGGTCTTCCTGAAAGTCGAGAGGCCTTCCATTCTGCATTCCCTTTTCCTTTCTTGTTTTTAATGAAGTGGCACACACTGAATGCCTTCTACTTGCACTACCCATAGAAGACCACCCAGAAGAGCGTTTGTAGGACGTACTTTAGATTGCCTGTTGCTTCTTTCTTCGTAAAAAAAAATCATAATCATTAATAGAAAACCCTTGTTAGAAGGCATGCTGACAAACATTTTTTGGTTATTCCCTCCAGAATGGTTAGCTTCCCTTAGGAAGTCCTGCCTAAATTATCTTCTGGGGTGCATCTGACCGCCAGAGCAGAAAAAATTTTGTCAGTTACGTAGATTAGAGGCTAAAAAAATATTGACGTTTCATTTTTAAACGTTATATTTAGATAAAAAACTGAAGATGCTAAAAATGGTGAATTGTATCCCATGGTGAAAATAATACAGAAGATGGCGTAGATTGTGGTACCACTTGAAAATTTTAAAGGAATTTCTATCTACGTCACAACAGATTACTCTCCGTATTTTAAATCAATCAGCGCAATCGTGTATTCTATCATTCTTGATTCTATTCGGAGATATTACTAGTACTGTAAACTTCTAATTTTCCCTACAAGGTATTACTGTAGTTCTGAGAAGAAAGAACTTCAAATTACCTTTTCAAAGGCGGAAATAATGTTGGGTGTTGAATATGGCGAACCGGCTCGCCAACAACAAAGCGTGCAATATGCAAAACGCATAAGACAAGGAATTCCCATCATTAGAATAGCCAAACAAACACATCTGAATATTTTCCCAACCTCAGTGCGCTGCAATCAATAAAGATACAAATGACTACGCGGGTTTTCACAAGTACGTATAGCTTATTTTTTGTTTACATAGCCGTACTTACGAATATATACCTACATACATAAGCACGCACACGCACATATATGGAGGTATATATGTAAGTACCAATGTACTTTACACTTCTGGTCTTATTTTTTTTTATGAATATCTAATGGTATCTATCATTAGCGTAGCCAGTTCGTTGTGTTTTTGTGCTGATGATTTTTCTTCTGTTGGTTATGAAAATGCAATGACCCGTGTCAGACGACTGTCCATGGCCCGGCCATTACCAATGCCGTCATTGTCGTGATATTTTGCCATTATAAGGATTCACACTGCGGCAATAGCTGGACGTGTGTCAAGAGACTTTGAAAATTTCCCTTATGTTCAGCTTTATAGTCGTCTCAAATTACAAGCCTGCATTTCTGGCACACGTCAGGCAGGTCAAGAACAAGGCAAAGCAACAGGAAGGTGGACATTTCACCAAGTCACATACAATAAGTGCATTTTTTATGTGCTTTTATTTTTTTTTATCTATGTATGTACATATTTTTTTTAATCGTATGTATGTACATATGTATGTATGTAGGTTTAAAAATTTATGAGAATTTTGCATAATAGCATGCAACTGGTTGTGTGTGTGTGTGTATTATCCTTTATAACGAAAAGGCACTAACTAAACATCAACATAAAATGTTTCAAATATTTTACTGCCACTTATCTACATACATAACGATACTATTACATAAAATTGATTAATGAAAATGGTTGTAACGATTTAGCTCTCAAAGTACTGCACCGATTTTAATAATCTTTTTTTTTTTTTTGTAAAGAAACAAACAATAATTACAAAAAAATCACTTCAGTTTAGAACACATTTTTAGCTTTAAAGTTCTGCATAAAAATATTGAAACATTTTTTAACAAAATCATAATAATAAAATTTTGCATGCTGCCTTTGACTTTAGTTAACTTATAAGGCATAGTTTGAAAGGTATTTTCTCACCCTTTTATTGTTTGCCTAATTCACGTCCGTTCCGTTGAAATATTTTAAATATTTTATTGTAGAACTTTTAAGCTTTTCCTTACCTTCTCAATTGTTTTTTTTTTTTTTGATATTCATAAAAAATTATTTTTAATTATAAAAAACTCCATTTCCGAAGAAATTTTCAAATCGATCCAACCCACCTAAATGTTAATATTTTCCGAAGTATTTCGGCGTAAAACTTAAAACAAAATAAATTGTAAAATTCCGGCGAAAAAACTTCAGCTATTTTTGGTGAGGCACCCTAATGAGTACGTACAGTTATGTGAAAAAATACAGGCACGACATTTTAACCAGGTTTAGCTATCCTTCTTTTGTTTTATTTTTTATTTTTTGTCTAAGAGTCTTGCTCATTATATAACCCGCCCAGTATAAATCCACATACATTTCAAACTTTATAGAGAAAATAGGAAAATTCAACAAAGTTTCATACAATTTTCCAAATTAAAAACAAAATTCTATAAAAAGTCTAGCATGCAGTCTGATAGCCCATTAAATTTTAGTTTAGTAGTACAAGTTCCAAGTAGCTAAAAATTACCGTTGATTTTTGATAGTTTTTTTTTTACTGACAGTGTCACGCATTTTATTTCATACAAAGTACCTTCGACAATTTTTTTGTTTTTTTTTTTGTTTGGAAGAGAATGTGTGTCAATTTCAGCAAAACAGTTTTTTTTTACTAAATTATTTCAGTACGCAAATACATACATACAGTTTAATACATTGTACATTTTGAGACGTAAAAAAGTAGGCCGGCTATTTGGTGATATAATAATAATAATTTGGCGCGATTTTTGGTCAAACTTATCCTACAATTTGCGGTGTGTGTCTTCTTGAGGTGCCTTGAGTTTTACGCCGACTCCGAACGGCATACGAGTATGATTTTTGTGAGACGGAAAACACAAAAAGAATTCTTATCGGTGTGCTCCGGCCGAGGGCTGTTCCACGCATATGGCCGCTATTTTATTATACCTCGTCTGGCGCCACGTTTGCAGCTCTTACAAAAATTTCACCAAATTTAAAAATTAAGTTGTTTCCACTTTCACTGCTAAATAAAATAAAATAAAATGATAATTTTACTGAAAGGAGTGCTAAATATATTTTAGTCAAATTAATGAGATTTTTTCTGCTAAGTCAGCTTAAAAATGATGAAGTCTGAACAATTTTGCGACACACTTTGTGTGTACATAAAAAAATAATCGAATAGCACTAATATGAATGGGGAGTGCTGATGGTGCTGCTAAATAATGATTTTTATTGTTTATCTGGAGAGGCATTGAAACACATGTCGAATTCAAAACATGGTCCGCTGGCCGCATTCGTTGGTGTTGTTGCACACTGCACAATCGTACGAGTATGTAGTAGGGTGTTATGCACTGATTAAAACAAGGCGAAAAAAGCAAAACAAACCAAAACATAGAACGCTCTCATATGTTCAGTTTAAAAAGGCATGTCTGCTATTTCAATTGTTGGTAAAATTGTGAAGTTACGTTTTTACTTCGCTTCGTTGATTTGCAGATGTTTATGATTTGAAAAAAAAAATAGAAAAAAATGCTTATGGCTTATGGGCTGATGGCTTTTGTGCTGCAATTATAATTTTTTTAATTTGTTTTATTACGATCTATAAAGCAACAAATACACTTACAAAAAAAAAAAACAATATTAAACTAAAATGTTATGGTCGTAGTAGTATGCCGCCAATTTATTAGGAACAGAGCATATGTATGTACATACATATGTACATAAGTATCTGTGTTCATAAAAATAAAAGCGAAAAGCATTGACAAGTTTTGAATATTTTAGTATTTTCGTATTCAATTTTAATTTTTTTTTTAATAAAAATATATACATACATATAAAGTTTCAAACTTTCGAGACAATTTTTAAAATTTTAACAATTTTTCAATTTTTCTTATTCGGAGATTCTAGAAAATTTTCGAGTATACAGTTTTGTAGCGTATTCAATGATTTTGCTTTTTTTGCTGTTTTTGCTGACGGTTTGTCTTTTTCCATATAATGGCCGAATAAAATTTACTTTTGCATGAAAAAAATGTAAACAAGTTAAAAAAATTAACATTAAATTTTCAAAGTTCTTAATTTCAATTAATAGAGGAATTTTGGATATGTAGTAGTTTTGCAGCCAATTTAATTTTAGTACATTAAATTTGAGTTTGAAGAACTATTACATACATTTTCGTTGATTTTTTAATATACTGTTTTTTTTTTTGCTCGACAGTATTATACTAAAATTAAACACCCTCAAATTGAATTTTTCTAAGTTTGTAAAAAGTTTGAATCTTTGTTTTATATGTTTTTTGTTTTAATACGAACTATATATGTATGTATGTATGTATGTGTACCTATTATAATAAATTTCAAAAAAAAAATTGAGAATACAAACTTTCGAAATATTGGAAAAATTGTTTTTATATGAACTACATATATTTTTTATAAAAAATTCCCAATAAAAAATTAACAAGAACAATTTTCAAAATATTAGAATTAATTCGTTTTTAAAAAGTTTGAAATTTTAATAACAGTTTTTTTTAATGAAGAAAGAAACATGATGCAATCGAGGAGTATTCCGAGTTTTCACACATACAATTTTAAAATATTTTGAAAACTTCAAGTGTAATTTTTTTTAAAGGTCACTCAAATTGTTTTAAGTTAAAATTGATAAATGTTCGCGTAAAGTTCCGAAACCGAACCGAACTTAA
Organism: Anomoia purmunda; assembly: GCA_951828415.1. Classification (NCBI taxonomy): domain Eukaryota; kingdom Metazoa; phylum Arthropoda; class Insecta; order Diptera; family Tephritidae; genus Anomoia; species Anomoia purmunda. The sequence continues at coordinate 105,767,485 of OX639996.1, read as the reverse complement.
GCGACCGAAGCCCTTTTCTAATTTTAGTGAACCATACCTATGCTGAATTTCCGTTTCGTGGTTTTCTCTACGTTCCAAAAAAGAAGAAAACAGAATTCTACTAAACTTCTCTACAACTATTAAAATAATTTATTCCACATGTTCATCTCATCGGCAGTAAAGCACCGCATGACTCATTACCAGACAAAAAAAAAACAACAATAACCCTACTATGCTTGACAATTCCTTCTTCCAATTCTATAATTTCTCTCTTCCTCCAACTGTCAACGTTCCACTCACATAACCTCATTTACATTTTGTTCGCCCACCAAGTATACAATACAAACATACATACATATCTAAATATACGAACACAGTGGTATGCTGAATACGCATATGAAAAAAAAAAAATATTTTATTCAAATTATTTAATTTATTTCTATGTCATTTATTCTTTTATTCAATAAATTCAAATGTACGCGTCCGGTGGGCTTGCGTTGCGTTGTAGTTGTGATAGTCAGGCTTTGTGTTATTACTCATTTTTTGTTTTGCACCTTTTTTATATTCATATATTTTTTTTTTTTTGCAAATTTGTATACCACTCCATTTTTGGGTTTAATGCGTGGGGTTGTTGAGTATGTGTGTGTAGTTTTGTATAAAAAAACGGGTTACGGTTTACTTCTGGCTTGTGTCGTAGTTTTGATTCATGCTAAAGAAAACAAAAACAAAAAAACTCAACATTGAACAACATGAAAATTATCAGCCGGCAATAAACAGTCAGTCCGCTAGAATTACGAAATATTTCAAAAGTGAAGCTTGGCTCTAGTAGACTGGTCCTGTAGGAAAATCTTTTCGTAATAATATTAACTAAATATAAGCAACAGCGCAATTTTTTCTGAATGTTTAGTGAAAAACAAATCAATTCGAACAATGTAAAATTGAAGTAGGTTATTATTTTGATAAACTCTGAGTGTCCATCGGGAATACCACGTCTTCAAAGAACGATTGTTCTTTTGATGCCTGCAAGGCTACGAGTATTACCAGTTCAATTAATTTATTTGCAGTAGTGAATTTTTTTTTACTAGTGGGTGTATATAAAAATTATTTGCATAATATGTACGAATGTACATACATATGTATGTATGTGCTGACTCGATATTTGTTGAAACAGTCATAAATATGTATGCACATACATATGTAGGTAAAAACAAAAAAAAAATTGAAACGGAAATGAGCACATGTAGTATGTACATATGTATGTATTTTAAATGCCTACTATGATTTTATTTTTAATAAAATTACATATAATTATAGAGCCAAAAGCGGGATGGTTAGAAACGCGGAACTCCATCAATCCAAATTAAGAACTCATTATTTGCGGTCAAATGGTATTTTCTTATGTAACTCTTAATGGTGACGCACATCGCATTTGCATGAACAAGGTGTCAGAAAACTGCGCACTTTATTTAGAATCCAAAATTAATCTCCAACTTCGCTGAATGGCATCCTCCTGCTGAGCTATTTATGTTTAAAACAATAATAACTCGTCGAGGTGGTGTATTCGCCAACGTTATACATCAACTTTCCGGTTCACAATTATGGCAGTTTCCTTCCTTTCACGTGAGATGAGCTGTCAAAATCCATATAAAATGGTTTGGCGTGAAATATGTGGGAAATTTTAGAAGATTTCCAGGACAAAGTTCATGCTATGGAAAGGCTGACAATATCTAAGCAACATGACCCAGCGACATTTTTTCACAGCTTTTATTTTTATTTTTTCACAGCTTATAAAATGCATTTTCCATTTAAAATTGCGTGAAATGTGATTGTTCGCCACTTCAATTCAGAAATTGTTTTTGTAATACAGTTATCAGGCAACGCAAAAAATAAGCATAATAAAAAAAAAATTTATAGGCAATAGAAAAATTATTATCCTGCTTAAAAGTAATCAGGGTAAAAATAAGGTTTGGAAAATAACTCTTATTGGCAACAGAAAAAATATTTCTCCTGCATAACACTTATCAGGCAAATTAAAAAATAAGCACTGTAAAATAACTGTTAATGGCAACGGAAAATTTTTTTCCAGGATAACAGTATCACACAATGTAGATAATAAGCATTCTAAAAAACTTAGTGGGAACGGAAAACATATTTCTCTCGCATAACCGTTATCAGGCAAGTTGCAAGACTGCAACACCCACAAAGACACCAACAACATACATACATACATTCGCAAGATATTACTTGTGAATTGTGCGCATTATGGCAAACTACAAACTGTGACATGAAAGATGTTGCCAGTTTAAAATTTTTCTTCGACTTCAAAACTAGATGAGACAAAATTATAACTATTTTTATTCGACTTGTTTTGGGAAATGGCATAATGTAAACCAAGTATAATTACATATAAGTACATATTTCTTCTTTCGGCTTAAATTTGTGGTAAATTACGTGTGGTATTATATTTGCCAAAGTTTTCTTTATGACAAACTGCAGTACCCCCAAAGACATACAAAAGCAACAACGGAGTAGCGAGTGGTTGACAAAAACAAACAATACATATTGTACTATATGATCATAGAGTATCCCATTGCAAGTAAACCGTCAACGTCTTTAACCAGCAACAATTGTAACAAAGTTGTCTTTATCATTAATGGCGGCAATATGGTGTTCCTCTGCGTTGGCGGCAAATCGTACAAAGTGACAGTTTTATGTACCTTCATACAAACACATGCATACATACATACATACATACATACATATGTAGATATACATAGACAAAGCAAAGATCAACTGGTTTGGCCAAGCCTCGACAGAGTCACACTTTTAGTTTATAAAAATGAGAATCAGCTGAAATCTAAAGACGCCGAACGAAAACATGCAAGAAATGAAGAAAAAAAAACAAAATGTTGCAATAAGAAAAAATGAAAGGAATAATGTTGCATGAGTTTTTTTTTATATACCTACCAACTGGAACATTTTATGCACTTACAGCTGCGAACATTGAAAGAGTAGCGCAACGTACTGACAACTACTGATAATTTATTGGTTTTTATTTAATTTTTACTAAAAATATAGCTTGAACTACAAGAAAAAACTTCTAAATCAATGTTTCAAATTTTGTAAATTTTTTTTTTTTTTTTTTACAAAATTCCACCTAAATTTCAAATTTTTTTAAATTTAATCAAATGATTTGATTTTTCATAATTTTTTTTTGCTGGCGGTGTTATATTTTCTCTATATAACGAATGCTGGAAAATTTTTTCTTTAGAAAAAATATTTAGAATACCATAATTGAATGGGCTATAAAACTATATACTAGAAAAATGTCTAAAAATTCTGATTAAAAAGTTTGAAGTTTTCATGAAAATCTGTTGGTTTTGTTTTTTTTTTTAATTTGCATAAAGCTTCAAGCTTTGATTTAAATGTTTTTTGATGTAGTTTAAGCTATATTTTTTTTAGCAAAAATTACGTTGTGCTACTATTTCTATGCTCGCAGCTGTACATAGATTCATATATACATAGGTATTGCAAGTATTTGAGGGTGCAGCTGCAGTTTTGGGGGATTGGGTGGTGTATCTATGGTTTCAATTTTACTTAATTAAGTTGTCGCTACTTTGCAAGGTTATGTAAACCGAATAAAGTTAAGTAAGATTGCATGACAACAAACAATGCACATTAGGGGGGCATACCAAAAAAAGGTTGCGCGGTTATTCCACTTCCGCCAAAATATTGCGGAAAAATATTAAGATTAACTTTAACAGGACCGACTTGAAAATAACTTTAAAAATTAAGGTTTTATAAATAATTTTTTTTAATTTTAATGTTAAGAAACAAATAGCTGACGTGATAAAGCAGTTGAAGCTTTAGAAGTCAACATACACTGAAAAAACAAAAGACCCTAAGAAATGTTCCTTATTTTGATGCATTTTTTGTTGTTGTTCAAATTGCGATATTTTCTCCCGATTGATTAAAAACCTGCATAAAATGAAATCTGTACTCTTCAAAAGCGATAAATATTTCTTAAGCGCCATTTCATTCCCATTTTTCTTACTTTCGATAGCTGTTTTTCTTCAATCCAAAGAAATTATTTTTTTGAGTGTAAAAATAGTTAAAAATTTGTTCAAAAAGAATCATAATAATGAGATATGCGGAAAGGAATTAGGACGCGAAGAAGTTTATTTGCAAATAAATAAAAAGGGTGAAAAAATCCTTGCCTAAGTCCGAGTCGGTCAGGGTTTGGCCAATCTTTTTTTTTTTAAACTAATGTTCCAAAAATAAAATTTCCTTTATATTTTTATGCATAGTCTTAAGTAATTTTTTTTTGAAAAAATATTTTTTAAAACTTTTTATTATAAAAATTTAATTTTTGGAGAAATTTTCAAATCGGCACTGCTCACGTAAGCCGTAATATTTTTCAGAAATAGAGTGGTGTACCCTAATGTAAATACTTACATATGTATGTAGAAGTTTTCATATCAAGTATTTGTACAATATAGTAACGAATCTGTTGAAATGAAAATTCTTGTTGACAATGTTGTTGCTTTTCGCTTTCTATAGTCGGTTGCGTTGCATTGCGTTCTTTGTCTTCTTGTGTCAATTAAGTGGCGTTCGTGTCTTCTTCTCTTAACTAGCTTATCAACATTCTTTACTGGCGCAATAAAACAGAAGTGTCAGGCATAAGGAAGCAGCAACTACCTAGTTGTGGGGAGTGTAATCAACAGATGCTTGCGTGTCTCAATTACCCGACTAGCCTTACCCCACTGCTTATTTCGCAACCTTGAAGAAATGCAGTTTCAGTTTTCTGTAGCAGCGCTAGAGATTCTCAAATAAAGAGCGATGGCGAAAAGAATAAATAAAATTGTGGAATACTGGAGGGCGATGTGATGCATCTAATTGCTGTATATGCCAATAATTGACACAAATTATTTGAAGGAACTTGTTTCGATAAGTATCTGGTTGTGTCATAAAAAAGGCTTTACATATTTTCTCGTTCTCATACCAGCTCATATTTCATATGGATGTGAATGTGGATGGGGATTGTTATTGTACATATAACATTTGACTGATTTCCAACCACAAAGCCACAGAAATTCTACGTCTATATTTCCGATGTATTTATGTATTTTTTGTTTACTGTTTCTCCATTGAGCTCTTCTTGTTGCAATGCCATTTTCTGCAGCTGAAAAAAAGAAACACAAATCTATAATGAAGACAAAAACGTAGAAAAAAAAACACTTGTTACTCTCAATATTTTCGCTGATAATTGAATTTATTTGAGCACTTTATTTGTGTCAAGGAATGAATTGTATTCCACAGATCGCAATAAATGATACATTCACTATAATTGGTTACATAAATATTTATGCCATAATTCGCATTACGGTTCAGAGATGAAATGACATCAGTAAAATAGATAGCGAAAATTTGTATACACATAAATGAATTAAAGAGGAGAGTCAACAAATTTATGAACGCTATAAAACTCCATTAATTCCAATAGACAGTGAAGATAGCTCGCATCTTATAGTATAACACTTACAGCACTACATAACATAACAAACTCAATAAAATGATGAACGAATCAATAGCGAAGAGGCCCAAATTCGTATAATCAATTTGTGTACAGTAACCTTTACTGCTGAATCATACAACAAAAGTTCGCTTAGTTGGCGACTCTTAAATAATAAAAAAACAACCAAATCCTTTGCAATTTTTTTTGCGCAACGTCTTTTGAAATTGCAGAACGATTGTTTAGATGGAGATGAGAAAAAATTAAACAGCTAAGGATGGATCTGGCGAAGTTCCACCACCAACCCAAACTGAAATTCGCTTTGGGAGTATCTTCGGCTTTCGGCGTAAACTAAAACCACTAGAAAAACTCAATGAATGCCAAATTGCATATGAAACGATTGCAACGGCTCTGCAGACTATTTCCAAGTGGTTTCGAAGATTTCAGACTGAGCATTTTTCTGTAGAGGATGAAATAGGGATGCAAAAAAAACATCGATGCATCGGAAACATCGATGTTTGCTGTTCGATGCATCGAATAAAACCGATGTTTTGGACCTTCCGATATACATCGATATATCGATGTATTTTTTTCGATGCATCGGCTTGTGACTATAACGGGACATCTCGACAGGCAATTTAAGATCGCAAAAAATCTGTATTGCTAGCAATATTGCCAATGGAGACTCCACATTGCTAATGTTTAGCAATTGATGTCAAAATATACATATGTCAATCCATCCGTTACTAGCAATGAACTGTCATTTTGGAGGTTTGACAGATCTGTTTTCATTTTTACAGAAAATTTGGAGCGGCAACATGTACGCACATACATAATTTCAGTCGCATGATGCCGGCATATATGATATGTTTTGTTGCGTCAACTGCAATTTAGCAAAGTCAAAAATGAGTACAAGATTGCGTCTTCCGCGGATCGCTAGTCCTCTCTTTGTCGACTTGACAACATCCACCAATTCCCTGACGAAATAAAAGCAATTTGCTTTTGTTTTACACAAACAACAGCTAACAAAAACGTTCAACCGTTCGGTCGCTTGGCCGCTTCTTCTGCGCTTCTTCCTTTTCTTTTTTAGAATTTTTTCTTTGCTCTCTCATTCTCTAGCTATTATTTCGTCACTATCAGTTGCGGAAAGCTGGGTTTTGTCGAAAATATCGATGTATCTATACGATATATCGATGCAATGTTTCGATGGATCATATCGAAAAAAAACATCGATGTATATTTTTGACCTGCATCCCTAGGATGAACCCTGTCTTCTACTGATGACGTCACTGTAGGTCTGGTGAGTTAAAGTTGACAAAGATGCAGCAGCTACAATTTCTACCGCTTTGACTGTGTTGCTTTTTCCCAATACCCTCCAAATAAAAATCAAGTGCGCATCCTGACTTGCATATTCGATAAAAGATCTAATTTTTCGTTAAAACTTGAAAAAAAAAGTTTATGAATGAATTTATGAGTTTATGGGCAAAGTTCATCAGACCATTTATATCAAATATTTTATCTATACTATTTTTGTCAGCCGTTGGAAGTTTTAGGAGCCCGCCGCTGGCTGAAGATTTGACAGCATTCGCCTATTCGCTGGCGAAATAAAATTAATTTTCTTTTATGCCGACATTTTTTTTTACACTAACAAAGCTATCGATATATGGGAACTCAGAAAGGTAAAGCTATCAAATTTTTTTTAAAAGCTAGAATCCGTAACACGCATTTTATACCGTACCGCTGCTAAACGCAAAAAAATTTCGGTTTTTTTTTAACTTTTTCCTATACTACCTACACATTAAAAGAAATGGTTTTTATTAACACTTTTATTTGTTTGGATTTATAGGCGCGATTTCCCACTGTGCTGTATATGAATATTTACTTACCCGTAGTGTGATTTATATGTAACGTACTTATGTTGCTTCGGAAAACTTTGCCCGGCATCTCCACAACATAAAAATAACAATAAAATCTATGAATAACTTTCCATTAAATTCGTATTTAAAGAGAGCAAGAAAATAGTTTTTGAAATTTAATTTACTGTATGTATGTATGTATATTTAAATGTGTATCGAAATACATACGTACGTGTGTATGTACAATACTTACCAAGTTCAAAGAGACGCCTGCTCATTCACCTTTTCCGAAAATTGATCGAATTGATGAATCGGCTAAATGCTTACGTACAGCGCCGGACATAACAATAGCACAACAAGATATTCACAGGTTTCGACTGTTTATTTTTCTTTATTTAATTTTAATTGTATTTTTTTTAATAAAAAATATAGTACCTTCTACAATAAACGCCGGTTTAACTCAAGTGTCAAACTACTTTGCTCAAATGGGGGAAAAAAGATTTGAACATTTTTAAGAAAAGGTTTGGCTATGCAGTTTTACAGCTCATTCAATTCTAGTATAATAAAGTACAAGTTTGAATTACTACAAATTACCGTAGATTTTTGGCAATTTTTTTCCTGACACGAATTTGCCCATATAACGCAGATTTTTTATATGAAAAAAAAAACCGCGCGCCATCATTAGTAAAAAATGTCTCAAAAATCAACTGTGATTTGTAGCCGCTACAAGTTTGCACTTTACTATACTGAAATTGAATGGGCTAAAAAACTGCATACCCGAACTTTTAAAAAAATTCGATTTAAAAACTTTAGAAGCTTGTGTAAACTTTGTTGAATTTTTTGCCACATTTGTAATGTATAATACGTGTATATATATAGAAACAATAATTGAAATTAAATAAAGAAAAGTTAATAGTAACTTTTAAATATGTGGTTGTGCTATCATTATGTCGTGCACTGTGCAATATATCGTACACCTCCTTCAAGTGTAAGTGTATTTACCAAAAACGTATCAATTTTGTTATTATATAAATATCTAAATACGTATTTTTTTTTTCATATTTTATTTTATCTATCTCCCTTCGTATTTTACGATTAATACTGGACTACATTATTTGGTGTTTACGTATTCGGTGTATGATATATTTTGACTTAATGCTCTTTCGAAGAAAGTGTGCGATATTTACGTACATACATACATATGTATGTGTGTATGTGTGTTAATTATATATGTATGTATGAATTGTATGTTTGCACTGTATCCAACACGTAAACACATTTGTTTATAAACAAATAAAACACTAATGCAAACAACGAAAACGCACGAAAATAAAAACAAAACAGATAAAAGATAAAGAATACAAAACATTGCGACGCTAAAAGCTTTTTCCTCACTTTATGTTAGCGTACGTAATAAATAATCCATAAAGCAAATAAAAAAAAAGTAGCAATACCAGTAAGAGAAGTGGTTTTTGCCTTTTTTAGTTTTTAGTTTTATAGAAGCTGAACGTTTGTTTAGATTTAATAAAAATGTTTGATTGACTGTGTGCTGCGTTGTGGGGTGGGGACGTAAAGGTGCTTGGATATTGATGACGCTATCGAAGGATATACAATACTATATGTACTATGTGCATTCATTGTATCAATTTGCGAGAAATCGTATGAGTCAGCGTATTATTTTGCGGCCTGCTCGCTCGGCGCCCGTAGCATCTAAATCTGAATTTTTTTTTATATAGATTCGTATAAAGCACGCCGCCTCATTCTAGCACATATTCTTTATGTACTTATAGATATACATATGTATGTATTTGAATAGCAGAATTCGATGATAAAATTATGAAGTTTTAAAACGATTTGAATTAGTCTTGAATTGGCGTATTTATTCTATTTGTGGCAGTAGTGTTTATGTAGTGTTTTTTTTTTCAATAAGAAATTGTGAGTGCTTTTCAGAAGAGTACTCATAATTTGAAAACGTTCGTCAAGTAATGTGTGTATTTATTTATGAGATATGTACCTATGAACTTAAAGAAATTATTATCATTGCTGATTGATGAAGTGTGTGATGATGACTTCAACTTAAGAAAGCAAATTTTTTATGTAAATAAAATGTCTTTCAACAAAAGGGTTAAAATTTGGCATCATTTTTTTTTTTTGAAGAGTTAATTCAAGAACTGCCCGTGACATAAAAGTTGAAAAGATTTTCAGAAATGGATCGATTTCACAGATAAATTGTGTGGTATTATTTTTTACAATATTAATAAAAATATCAATTATGTACATACAGTTATATAATCTTAAATTTTTTCCATTAATTTGTTTTAACTATAGTTTCCTGCATGCGTTATATGCAAGAAAATACGCAAGACCGTCAGCAGAAAAAAAAGTAAATTCAAAAACCTACGAAAATTGTTTGCCACTTGAAACCTGTCTTTTTATACCAAAATTTCATAAGTAGGTTATTATAATGCATACTCGAAAAACTTCTGAAAAACCTGAAAAATACTTCAAATTTTAGCGATTTTTTAAGTTTTGTTAAATTTTTGCAAATTTTCAAAGTTTGTTTGTATGTTATTGAATAAGTTTTTATAAAGAAATGGTTATGCAAACAAACTAAATTGCCATTGTGAAGCTCCGAAAATCCAAAAGAAATAATCGAACATTCACGTCATCTACAAGTGCCACTTTTGTGCCTACTATTTAGAGAATGCACTATGCAAATTATTTAATTTTTGCAAGTGCATACCTGATTCCACACAATAATAAATTCTTGCTGTTAAAGTGTATAGCGTGCTTTAAAAAATTTCCCTTTTTAGCAGCTGTTTTCATTATAATTAAAATGTGTTTTGTATTGGAAATAACAGTAGTAACATTTATTTGTAGTGGAGCAACAAAAAAACCTTTGTTAATAATTGTCACAAGCTCTTTTTTTTTATTATTTTTTTTTAAGTTGAGTGAATTCGAAATAAGTATAAGTGGCGTTATTCGTAGTGTTACGGAGAAAAAAAAAAACAAATAAACGGGAACACGAGCAAACTTTTTAACGATTACTTAACCACAGCTGTAGTTTAGCGGGTAATCTTTGTAAAAGTTGTATTCAAAAATTAAATTTTTCTGTGAAAGATCAGAGTTTATAGGTCTGAAAATAAAAATTTTTAAGTCAAATAAGTATTTTAGTCAAATTTCACAGAATTTCAAAATGAGGGTATTCACAAGATGTCGTACTCTCATAAAACCTTAAGTTTAAAACAAATTTGAAATTGTTATTTTAACTCCTTTTTCTCTGCAATCCAACAATAACAACAACAATTAATTTTAAGCTACTTTAAAATTTTATGATTTTACGACACGTTGCGACATCTTGTGAATCCCCTAAATAGGATCGAATGATAGCTAGCTCTATTTCACGTTCACCCACAACAGTTATTATATCCCTTTCTATTTTCTAGACCACTACGCCAAAACGTCAATTGACGCAATATTTAAATAATATATCAAAGATGTACTCATTTCTACATTATGTTTACCTATATTTATCCATCGCATGTAAAACTCAATTACTGCTGCTTATTTTATTGTAGTATCGAGTAAAAAAAACTCCATTTGGTTGTTTTGTCTTTTTCTCGCATTCATCAAAAAACAAATCTAGTAGTTGGTTGAGCCAAGAAACAATTCTTCCACATCTACAACTTGTAAACAAACTGCGTAAAAATTCCGTAGTGCTTTGGAACGACAAACACGCACATAAATATCTACGACAAATGACAATATTTACAATTTTGATTATCTCATGGTGCGACAGAAAAGGCAAAAAAAAAAAACAGTCGGAAACGAAGACGAAATGGATTTAATGCTATGCCAGCAGACAATTTACTTTTACGTTGAATAAACAAAATAGTCTAATGGCCAAAGAGTATAGGTCCAAAGTGCAACAGCGCCTAGAAGTAGTAAATTACTTACCTCAAAGCGTTGGATTCGAAATACGAAGCGGTAGTGAATATGTACATAGGTATACAACAAAACCATTAAATCATACCTGAAAATATCTAACAGTACTTCGTTCTTTTCAAAGCTCAAATTAAAGCAATACAAATTAAGTATTTCGAGCATGCGTTGTATCAAATCAAATACGCCGACCGTCGACAAAAATAATTAAGTAATTGTCACTTCAAATTTAACTTGCACTTTATTGTACGAACATTAAATGAATTACAACAATGCATACCCGATTTTTTCTCGTTGAAAATTGATGAAAATTTATAGCATTTTAAAGTTTTGTGTGTAGTACAGTTCGATTTATATGAGTTGTTTTTTGTATGAACAATATTTTTGTTTGAAAAAAATTCTAAAGAAATTTAACATAAATATTTTTATGAATATAGTGCAAATATATAATAAGTCACTCAATTGATTAAATTAAAAATATCTAAGGTTTAAAATTAAATACGAGTTCTATATATGTATAGTGCTTATCATAACTATATGACAGAGATATTTGAAAAGCTTCGGCCCTTTGTTTACTCCCTACTCATTTTTTATAATTTTTCTTATAAAAATACAGTTCATTCTACAAAACCTTATAAATTCCATCTTCAAAATTTGTGCAAATTTTAATAAAATGCAAAAATATCGAAAAATGTAAAAAGAAAATTTATTAAACAACGAAACCTGTCAATAAGTATCTGTAGTATAATTATGATAAGCGCTATACATTTAGATAATTCACAAGATGCCGCAACGTGTCGTAAAGTCATAAAATTTTAAGTAGCTTTGTATTTGTTTTGGTGGCTATTATTAGTTTGCGACATCTTGTGAATCCCCTCATTCTGTACACTTGCGGTGTAAATGACTCTGGTGTTCCTATTAATTTTTATAATGTCTGCATCTGCATTTATTCCTGCAGTCGTGATTGTCGCATTAATCTTCTTTTTTTTTTTGCATAATAAGAAAATCAAACAATCACTGCACAACTCTTTACATAAACTTTTCCAGGTTTCTTTGTATCTATGGATATGCTGTATTTGCTAGATTGCCTTGTATTTATTAAAAAAAAGAAGAACGTAAAACTCTTGTGATCTGTTTAAAGTAGAAAGGTTTGTATTGCTATAATCGGAGTTGAAGAAATGGGGTAGCCGGTGGCTGTAGTCGTGTACATACATACATACATAAATATTTTGTTACGATATTTTACAAAAGGCCACTTACCATTTACTTTCTGCTGGCTGTTTGTTTTGATGCTTAAAGAGAGAATATAAGCTAAAAGAAAAATGAAGATATATGTACTTAGCATTTGTTTGAACGACCTGTTAACGATGATTCCCAAATGTTTGATCTAAATAAGCCCCAATAAAATAAAAATGCACCTAGTTTTAAAATCAAATCTTTATATTGCTTCATTTTGTTTTTTATTGAAAATTAATCGCTTTGGTAAACTATTTTAGGTATGCAAATAGAACAGAAGTTGATTTAACTTAAAAATGTTCTGAGTATGTTCTGAGTTACCTTTGTACAAATGTAGGCATGGACTTCGCCGATGTATGTACATATGTATGTATCTATGTATTATGTGTACATAAAACTTATTGAAATTAATACGCCATGTTAATTTTCAGACGTGTCATTACAATATTAAAATATTGCACGAGTATGTAGTAAAATACTCCCATGGATAACCACTTTTTTTTTTACATTTTTGCATTCATTTGTAATTACCGTATATGTATGTATGTATATATACACATTAGGGTGCGCCTTTTTCTCCAACGAATAATGCTCCAAATTTTTATCGATTTAAGAGCTACATTGAAAAAAAGGACTGAAAACGAATTTTCTTTATTTTGATATTGTAATTTTTATACAAGTTGCGATATTTTCTTCCGATCAAGTAGACTATTTTTTGTAGTGTAACACTATTTCTAGCGGTTTTTGTTTTACAAATGAGCAGTATGATTCAATTTTCATTAGTATTTTGTAGATTTATTTATTGAATATCTGCCCATAAATCTTATTTTTACACTTCAACAAAATTAAAATGCGTTTATCACTGAAAAGTTTGAAGTTCTCCAGATTCTTTGCTTACTTGCTTTGACAAAAATAGAGTATAGATCTCGACATTGGCAAATATTAAATTTCTAATTGAATCCTAATCTGCGTTTTAGTTAGTAAGTTCTCCAATCAATCACGAATCGAATACTAATGTAGTTCTCTTTCTTTGGTCTGGACTTAAAAGGTTATCAAAACGTCAGATACCAAATTTGGAAACTCCCTTAACTCGAAAAGAATATTTTCAAAAATTTGATGTTGTACTGCGTTCCAACCTAATCTATTTCCCTTCGCATCATAGGAAAATGAAAATGGAGTATTTATTTAATTACATGATCTAATTAATTGCTGTTTTGTTTTATATACATATCTATGTTTATGGTGGTGAAAGAGTCCTTGGGTTCAACAACTCTCATTTATTTAGTGACCTAATTTTTTTCTATGCACAATATGAATGAGGGTTGCATTTTATTTACTTTTAGTTACGTCATGCACGTACATATGAATGCCGTGGGTCAGCCACTTTTCACCACCAAAAATTCTGCGCTATCATTATCTAAAGACCGACCCCTCCCATTTTTATACTCGATATGTGGAGTGTTTACCTAATCACCTCATGCTGCTATTCGATTGTTCTGTTTTGTTATTAATTTTACTATGTACTTTTTATTTATTTTAACATTTCAACACCTAATACTAAATGTCTACTTATTTACATATATCTTTTAGGCTTCCATGGATTTACCGCCAGACAAAGCGAAATTGCTTAAGAATTATGATGATGAAAAGAAATGGGACATAATATGTGATCAGGTTAGTAGATAATCTTGTTTATAATTTTATGTTACGTACCGAATGTTGAATGTAATTAAAAGCAAATAGTATAAAGTTTTTTGTGCTATGCCACCCACCTAGTTAGAAGAGATTTCAATGGATCGGAGTCTTGTATTCGCATAGCGAGGGCATGTTCTTCAAAATAAGGAGACTCAAAAAATTGATCACATGGTGATTCACCCTAAGTATATTTTCTTAATTTTTTTTGTAAAATCATCAAAATTTAAAACTTTTTAATTTGAATTTTTAGACAAAATTTTTAGGGTATGCAGCTTGTATAAAGTCGCTAAAAATTCTGGTTGATTTGATACAGTTTTTTGAAATTTGGACTTACGCACTTTTTCAATATAACGGATAAATTTTATATAGATTACCGTTAATTTTTAATATTTTTTTTTTAATTTTTGCTTTGATCACTCATTTAACTCATTCATGCATTTCAAAAAAATGTCAAAAGCAACGTGAACTTCTGACCTAAAACCAAAATGGCTTCAAAACTGCATACCCAAATATTTTTTTTTACAAATTCTGATTAAGAAGTTCGAAAATTTAATAAATATTTGTTGAATTTTTATAAATTTTGCACAAATTGTACAATTCTCGTTTATATGATTTTTGTGATGAAGTTTTGTGCAATTTTTATAAATTTTGTACAAATTTTAAAATGCTCATTTATACGATTTTGATTATAGAACAAACGTATATTTTTATAAAAATTTAACGGAAATAATTTATCAAGGAAAACATTGCGAACTTAATAACAAAATCACCATGTGGTCAATTGTTTTAGTACATAACTGTGGGCTAACTCTTTGCAAACATTTGGCAAATGCAACTTTATTTACCTATAGCCAATTTCATTAGGCGTAAATAACTAACTAAGTGATAACACAAATTACCATATGGTTTTAAAATGTGTTTATAATTAATTTCGCTAGTTTTTGACGTCAATAAGAAAACATCACTTATTGCGTTGTGTTTGAAAAAAAAAATGTATATTACAGCTGTTTTGTTGATAGAACTAAGTAGAGCAAAAAAAAAGTAAAGCAAAAGTTAAACATGTTACTGAGAGATCAAAAAAAAGAAAAAAATACAAAAGTTAAAAATGTTACTGAGAGATCAAAAAAAAAAAAATAACACAAGTAAATAAACATAACATTATGTTGAATATGTAAGGCAAGCAGCGCATGTTTTTACGATGGTAAAATTATGTAAATAAAGCCACTTGTTGGTAGCGATGTCGCCGACGCCATTGCCAACAATTACTATGGGTCGTGATGGCGCACATTAGTCACCAAACGTTCGAACGTCACAAGCAGCAATTATGAGTATTACAAATTTAAATTCCATAAGAGCAGAATTTCAGAGTGAAGCAACTGACTTTGACGGTGACGGTGTTTGCCAGGCAACCGATGAACTCTGTTCGGCTTTTACGAATTTCATACATTCAGTGTTGGTCAAAACCAAAAAAAAACTTCTTAATTATAAACTCCCTATTTGTTTTTCATAATATTTTCGAAGCCATTATAAGTTGTTACTAAGCCTGTTTTTGGATTTAGCCGTCTGGGAAAAGAACACTAGGTAGAATAATGAATTGCATGTAAAGCAATAATGCAAATAATATCCGACTTGAGTCATTTCGGTAAAATGATATCCGGACCTGGGGGGCTACTCTGTAATGCGATGCGAAAAGCAATGCGCTGCGAAAGTGAATTGCGTTGCGAAGGGCAATCGGTACTCTATAACGCTTGCGCATTGTAAACAATGTTGTCGTATTTTCCCGGTTGCATAATTTAAATGTAGTTGGCATTACTGAACGAAACGAAGGAGAATGAAAACAAAAGCAACGATAGAAACATCAGAAAAAGTGAACAAAACAAAGAGGATTGATTCAATTTGATTAGTGTTTTAAATTAAATGTAAAAATTTTTAACAAAAAATAAGTGAAAATATGGATTCTGTCGCGTTATGGCAGCAATATGCAAACAATGAACGAGTTGAGCGGAAAATTATTAGAGATAACTCTAATGTAATGGGCTTAAGTGAAAAAAGGTAAGTTTGAATGATGGAGTTTAATGTGATATTTAAAACTGCTTTGTGCTTTTAGTTTCGTACAGAATTTTCGCCTGAATAAGGAATCATTCAAATATGTCTTGGACAGCATAAGCGGCGAGCTGAAAACTCCACGCCGGTCCACAGGAATTCCCGAAATTGTTAAACTCGCAACAACTTTAAAGTTTTTGGCGCAGGGAGCATACCAACATCAGATTGGGCAAGACCACCATACAGGATTAGCGCAACAAACAGTTTCGAGTTGTGTATTTGAAGTTTGCAAAGCAATTGAAAAAACGCTGTGCCCAAAACATATAACTTTTGCAATGTCTTCGGAGGAGAAAAATGATGCGAAGCGAACTTTTTACTCAAAGTCTAAAATTCCAGGAGTAATTGGAGTAGTGGATGGCACCCACATCCAAATGATTCGACCGACAGTTAATGAGCATCTATATTTCAATAGAAAACTAAAGCATAGTATAAACGCTATGGTGGTAAGGCAAATAAGTTAATAGTAATCTTAGTTCTTAATAAATATTGTTTCATTAACCTAGATATGTGATCATAAAATGATCATAAGAGCTGTCAATGGTCGATTTGCAGGAGCGTGCCATGATTCTCATGTTTGGAATTTGTCCAACGAGCGTCAATACTTAAAAACAAATTACGAGAATGGCGAAATAGGAGTTCGCATTCTTGGTAAGCATATAAATGATATGCATTATTTGTTTTCCATACTTACATTTTTTTTCATATAGGCGACTCCGGCTACCCACTTGAGCCATGGCTTTTAACTCCATACAGAAATGCTGTTGAAAACTCAGCTGAAAGTTACTACAATCGAAATTTTTCAAAAGCAAGATCTACTATAGAACGTGTATTTGGAATATTAAAAGCTCGGTTCCGATGCCTTTTAGCTGCTAGAGAACTACATTACCGTCCAGAAAAAGTGGTGCAAATATTAAACGTATGCTGTGCTCTTCATAATATTTGTACCCTCTATAATGTGGAACCACCTGCTAACATATCACTTGAGGCTGAAGAAGTGGAACCTCTCCATAATGACACCGTAGGAAATGTGAGTGAAGCCAATATTGCTAAGCGTTTAAGGGACCAAATAAAAAACAGTATGATTTCATAAAATAAGATATCAAATATGAATAATCTTTTTGTTTTAAAAATTGATAAACTATTATTTTTATTTTTGTTTATTGAAGTACATTTTCCATCGTTTATTCAAAGTAAATATTAAAATTCATATTAATGATATTAGACTTTAGCCTCTTTTCTTGCACGTACATATGTATGTATATGGGATAAATACGTATGTAAGTATATGTAATATTTCTTTAATTCACAGCAATTGATTTAAACTTCATCAATATAAAAAAAAACAGTAATTCACAGTAAATATTAAATAATAAGTATCAGACTTCAAAATCCTTAAAATATGTTTTATATATACATGCATTTAATGTATATATACATATATACATAGGTACTTATAGATACAGGTACATGAATACACTTACATTAATTTCTAATTACATGTTATTGCATTTTTGAAATCGCGTTATTGGCTTTAATTTCCACATTCAACATTTCTTTTTTAATTTCTAATTTGCTTAGATTAAGTTTCAAATTTTGATGATCAATTTTTTGTTTATGAAGAAATTTTTCTTCAGCTAGCTTCAACTTTTTCTTTTCGATTTTATTACCTTTTTTCATCGTTTTAAAAATTTTCTTTAAATTTAAATTAATATCGCTTAAAACTTGGGTGGAGTTTCTTTGGTATTCAATTTGATTGTCAACCTGCTTTTCCAATAGACTCTGCTTCTTGCGCGGAGTAGGCACCTCATTAATTGCTGGCACTTCCTCATTTTCTTGATCGTTGCTATCCATAGCATCATTTGCATTGCTATTTGGGCCCACTGGAGTTTCAATCGGGATTTCAGGCACGGCCTGCGCTATACCAAACTGACGTGCACCTGTTAACCCGGTAACTGATTGTTCCATCGACAGCAACTCACTCACTTGCTGTTCTAGCTGGGTAAGCGTGGAATAAGAAGATGGACCGCCGCCTGTACCCGAAATATTTATCCTGTTCCTGCGCATTTTTGCCTTCAAATTGAGTTTGTAGTCAGCCCAAACCTAAATAATGTAATTAAAGTGTTGAAAATAATGTGCGCATACATACTTATTTCGTTAAAATTACTTTTTTCCAACCAGCCATGTCGCGCATCGGTGGTCCAGATGCATTTAGCTGGCAAGTTAACCTCTTCCATAGATTTATGGATGCAGTTTTAGCGTTGGGCGTCTTTAGTAACCCCTTGGCCAATTCCGGGTGAGTTACCATGAAATCTACAAGGATTTCAAATTGTTGTTTCTGCGTTTGCTTCGCTCTCACACCATCCCTGTATATTTTTTATAAAATATGTAAATGTATTATACGAAACTAATGCAATACATGTATATAATTTCCATTTTAAACTTACATTTTTAAGCGTTGCGATTACTCCTTTGCTGTAGCACGAAAATTGCGAATAAAATAGACTGTTGACATTCGCTTTCGAAATACACAGTGCTGCCAATGCGAAAGGGCAAAATAATTGCGAAAGGCCTCAATGTGAATGCGAATGTCAGATTACAAGGTGCCGGTTATGCGAATTCGAACACTTTTACATTCGCATCGCATTACAGAGTAGCCCCCCTGAGATGCGGTGTTGAGGAGTAAACAAATTGCGCTATTGTGAATGAGCCTTCAGAAAATACATGGGAAATTTCGGTTTACCACCTAATCCGTTTTTATTTATATATTATTTTTAAATCAACCAAAAATTTGACACCACAATTATGTTGCGTCCTTAAATAGAACTAAACAATTAGCAAATACAAATTCAAATACAAATAACAAATATTCTAACAGTGTAGCTTTTGCAACTAAAGAAAATTTCCTCCCAATTGCAGCAATAAAAAAGTAAAAGAAAAAATTAACTGCTGCTTTAGTTTTGGCCAGCACTGTAACCATGCAACTTTTTATTGTTCATGTCGCCGCTATCACTTGTGGCGACTTTGAATGATTCGTCATCGTTTATCTTATCAGTTTGCATTTGCAACTGCCTATAAATATAAAAAATAGTAATTAAATAGTAATGGTTGACCGGAGTCCGTATTGTAAATGAAATGTTTAGCGCGCATGCGCTCACATTCAACCATTTGCATTGACTTCTAACTGCTTCATTGAATTTATAAAATTCTAATATTAAGAGTCCGTCGGAATCCAACCGTTTTATTTTCAAGTAAAAAAAGCATTACAAAGATATCAAAACTGTTATCATTTTCTATGCATACTTTCTGGCTGAAGGAAATATAAATTAATTTTTTCGATCTTAGCATTGGTGCTTGGGAAAATGATACACGCTTTATTTAGTTGATAAAAGCCACAAGTGTTGTTTCAAGCGTTCTGCTCATTTCAATCAAAAAAAAAATATTTTCAAAATTAAGTAGACAGAAATAACTGTCAAGTTAAGTTTTTACAACGCAAGTAATAGCTAACTGAAAACTTCAACTATATTTTTGTTGAATGATGTTTTCCTAGCGAGTGCACGATATGCACTTGTGTGTTATTTTTGTTTTTTTAATAGCCGTCAAGCTTCAGTGGCTAAAAATTTAGTTTTGTCAAAACTGGTTAAATGAGTTTTTCCGCTAATTCTAAAAAAAAAACTAAAGTGTGGTTTTTTATTGCTGCTAGCGGGGGCTGTTCATTACTTACGTGGTTTTTTTTTTAAATTCCACTCCCCTGTTTGCTATTTTAGGCACTTCATGAAGCATTAAATTAAAAAATTCTCAAATAATTTTACAACAACGACAATGACGGACGACAAGCCTTTAAAAGAGGCTCCATACAATTTCTATTCGGCTACATTTTCGCGGCAACTTGGCCTACAAAGTATTATGCAAAGTTAAATACGCTTTGATGTAATGATGCCGAATTTTACGCGATGTGTAAATCTTTTCAATTATGAGCCATACTAAATCGACCACAAAATGTTTAATAGTTTAAAAAAATATTAGCGTTTAAAAATTACTATATGCGTAATTATTTACTTCGTAAGCCACTTAGAGTGGTTATTAACTGGCTTGTAAATAATTTTTACTTACAGCTACTTGTGGCTTAATGTATTTACCGTTGCGTTCACGAACATAGTAGCAAAATGTATTAATAATTTTGTCTTTTCCTATTTAATATTAATTATATTTTATGAAAATATAGTTGATTCCATAACAAAAGCAAGAAATTCCAAATTTTGTAGAAAATTTATAAAAATTCACATTGAGAATCTTCAGCTTAAACGAAATTATCAATATTTACCATGACAATACAAGTTCGGCGCGATCCTACTCTTATTCGTCCCTGTAGTTAAATACTCGTAACGCTGCGGAACAAAATTTTGCGGTCGGAGATTTTTAAGTCCATTAAGGGTAATTTGGGGGCGCTGATTTCGAAAATAATATCAGTTTTGTCGAATTGGCTCTAGTTTTTCAGATAAAGACTTTTAAATATTTCACGAAAAAACCTAATTCAAAATACCAATATAAATTTAAATTATATTTTTATTGCGCGCCTGTATAAAAATAATACAAAAAAAAAAAAATATATTCTTTCCATTAATTAATTTTAAAAAAAATTACAAAAAACTTTTTCTGTAGGACCTCCTATGATGTCGTTGCTCAGGACAATCCCATATTAAGTTCCAGCAGTAGTCTGCCATCATGTAGTCGTCCCATCGACCTTGGTATCTTTCTTCCATTATTTTGATATCCTGGTGGAACCGTTCACCTTGTTCCTCACTGTAATCGCCAAGGTTGTCCGGGAATTTGTCCAATTGACTATGTAAGTAATGTAATTTAATGCTCATTTTAGCTCCTAGTTTGCGAAAATTGAGAAGCATATCGCAACTAGTTTTGTATAGTCTGGTGATTTATGATTTCCCAAAAATTTTTTGACTACATTAACAAAGCTTAGCCAGGCTTCAGATTCAATTTGTGGCATACATATGGTTTAAGAATTCAGTGTCTTTTAGAAGGGTACGAATTTGAGGACCATCGAAGACTCCTGCTTTTAATTTTTCCATACTAAGGACTGGCAATTTTTTGCACCCATATTCGAAACAGTCACCTGTCTTATCAAGGGCTTTGATGAACTGTTTCATTAGCCCAAGCTTGATGTGAAGTGGTGGAAGAATGATTTTTTCTCGGCTTATCAGTTGGTCATGAACCACATTTGCTGTTCCTACCTCCATATTTTCTCTCACCGGCCAGTCCTTTCTAATCCAATGTTCATTTCTTGCACGACTGTCCCATAAACATATAAAACAGGGGTATTTAGTATACCCACTTTGTTGGCCCAATAAAAAATTCACCATCTTCAAGTCCACGCATACTGGAGTCCACTGAACTGGGTCGTATAATTTTTTTTCATTAATTTCTTAAGTTTCGCTTATCTCAAAAACTAGAGCCAATCCAAAAAAAGTAAAAACACAGTTCGTTAGCCTGCTACTAATGTTAATAAAAACTATTAACAAAATTATGACCGCAGGTTTTTTTAAAGTTTTGTTCCGCAGTGTAATAGAAGTCTAGACAACTGACCCAATTGAGGAACGGTCGGGAGATATTAGAGCTATATGTAGGTTATATTAGAACTGCAGAGTAATTTAAAATGTGCAGTCTTGTCAAACCTTCTCTCTAGATTAAATCCAAAATATTTCACCCCGGTAGAAAGTGTGAAACCTACCTCGTTTGTGGAAGTCATACATCGCATGATTTCTCGAAAAAGAAAGAAGTTTGCTGCACATGTTAACAAAAAGGGCAACTCGTTATTTATAAATATCTATAAACATATACATAGTACATATATACATATATACATATATACATAGATATGCATGTAAATATATATTCCTTCATATAAATATTAAATGGGTCAACAGCGAACACTGAACCAACAATTTTATCGATATCAGCGATCGGAAAACATTCATACATACATACATAGGTGCTCTGTACTGCGCTGCATTGCATTGTTAAACGTTGTAACGGAAAAAAAAATGATTCATAAAGAAATGAACGCAATGTGGCTGGCAAGTCGGTGCTTATATCACAGTATGATTTTTTGTTAGGTGGAGTAAATGCAAGAAAGAATAAAGCCACACAAAAAGGCGAACAGGACAAACCAGTTTTCTTTATCAAAACATCAACAAATTGCTGAGAATGGTAAAGAAAAAGCGCACTTCACAATAAGCTTAGCATTTGCATACAGTTGTATATAAATATATGTACATACATATGTATGTACGATGCCCGAAAAAAGTATCGGCACATTTGGTTTTATCTTATTTTTTACAATGTTTCGTATGCTAAAACTATTTCGTGATTTTTTTTTTTATGAATGAAAATGAACCTACCCTATAACAAACACAATATAAGCCCAAATTTGGAACATTCTACAAAATTAAGCAAACTTAAAAAAACAAATTCAAAAAAATCGTTACCAAAATTTCAAACTTTTTAATTCGAATTTGGGGGGAAAATTCCGGTAATCAGTTTTTTGCCCATTTTTCGCACATAACGTATGAGTAAAATTTATTTTTATATGGAATAAAACTTTAACACTACGAAAAAATTATCAAGAATCAGCGGTAATTGTTGCCCACTTAAAACTTACACTTTATTGTACTATAATTTAATGAACTGCATAACCGAAATTTTGCTAATAATTCTGAGTATGACCTTTTTTTATATTTTTTTTTAATTTGCTGAATCTATGTGATTTCTTTATTAATTGAAGTTTTATGGTTTTTGCTATATTTTGATAAAAAAAAATAACAAAAAAATCTTAGGTTGAAAGACTTTGTGAATAATATGAAACGAATTACTGTACCAATACTTTTTTCTGACAAGTTTAACATTATTGTAATATAAAAAATATTTAATATGCCAGACTTATAATGCGCCTTGACAGCCAAATATGTATGTATATTAATGAAGAATCTTGTGAATTGAAAAATATCTGTGGAAAATGGTCATTGATTCACCTAGAAAATTTAAAAATTAAACACATTTTTAAGATGATTTACTTAACTCGCGTTCGTTGTTGTTCGTGTGGTGCAAAACTTGCGATCGATTTTACGCTTGAAAGTTTTAGAGGTCATGGGTTAGATTTAGTCGCCAGGTGGCGAGAAATTCAAAATTATTCAAATTACCTGCTTATGTTAAAACAAATGTATCCGCTAGGTGGCGCAAGAGTACAGATTCTCCTAAAACGCGCAATCATTTATGGACTGGTTTGGCCCCACAAAATATAAATTCGTTAGTAGTTAGTTGAAAAAGAAAAACTTCGTATAAAATTAAAACGTCGGCGGCTTTGGCTCAAATGAGTTATGATTCGCAGTTATTTATTAGCAGTATTATTCTAAAATATTAGAAACACGATTTTGTCATTTCCATTTCATTTCATTTATTCAAAAATTCGAACCAAATGGATATCTTGGAGGTGTAACTCCGTTAAAACTTTGTTTAAATAAATGTAAAGGATTAAAAAATCGATTAAATTAAAAGCAAAAATGTGTAGCTTACCACCTACTTCTATAGAACTTTGAGCAATATATCCCTCTCACCCCCATCCCGCTACGCTACTGTACCTACTATATATACAATGCATATTTTTCGCATAAATAGTGGCACCTGAACATATTCGATAGGCGTAAAAATGCAGCCTACTTGTAAGCTCGAGTTGGCATCCGGCCCAATTTACAACAAAGTTTGCGACAAAGATGATATCCCACGCGCATGCGCAATCCAACCATAGCTATACTATTTTAATACGAGTAGTTAGAAATCCAGTTTGAGAAACTTTGCAGAATAGGAGCTGGTGCTGATGTAGGTAGACTGATACTATGAATTATACATATAGACGTAGATACACTGCTTGCAGAGAATAATCGGTCAAGCTGTAGTCGCGCACAAGCTATTGCAATATTAAAACGCTAACATAAATTTGGTCAACGTTCATTTGGTGATTCTAACGAACCGATTTGGAAGATATTTTTCAGTAAATTAGAAAAGTTTTATTGGTTTCATAATTGGTTAAAAATTACTGAGTTGCCAGCTATTATAAATTTGAGTAGATAAAAAATTATCAAAAATCAAAGGGAATTTTCGATGCTTTCCTGTTGTTGTTTTTTTCTAAAAATTCGGATTAGAAAAATTTTGATGACAATTTTTTGAAGTTAGCTGAATTTTCGTGAATGTTCTGCAAAGTTTGAAATTTGAACTTATGTGGTTTTTATAAAGTACGAGCTGTATTTTAATAAAAAAAAAAATTATGAAACAGTTTTTAGCCTGAAAAACATTTTGACACGGTATATTTTATGCATTTAAATTTTTTCCGCCTACCGCTCGTCAACTACTAAAGTCCATTATATCTAGAACAACACAAAATGTAAATTCAAAAAAAAAAAAATTGAAATTAAATTAGATCATAAATAAATGACTTCAGAAGTCAAGTTCACAAGGTGCACAACAGAATTGTCAATTTTAAGTGGGTAAAGTGAAACTTAAAAACAAAGCTAAAAAATTAAACTTATAACCTGACAATTGTAAGGTTAAGTGACAAGGTCATTTATATACACGAGCAGACATACATATGTATGTACATCATGCATATTAAATTATATTCATTGTATTCATCCATTAAATAGAACGATATGATGAAAGCTCATTTATTAATTGAGGTTCCAATTGGGAAATATTTGTTTACCAACCATGTCTGGTTCTGGTGTTTTATTTTCCAATTATTGATGCAGTGTGGGACATTTATGTCCGAATCATAAATTACTCAAAATATTTCCATAAAAATCTAAGCACAAGTCTTATGGGTCGAACAGGGTTATTTGTTGCATATATTTTTCGTTTAATTTAAGATGTGTTCAAATATAAATATCATGAGTCCTCAAAAATTTAAGTGAATCGAAATATCCCAATTTCTAACCTCCAGTTTATGATTTTCGGTATAACTGTAATTTACTCATGCATTTCCTAATGACTATTTTTTAGAAAATTATTTGAGAATGTTTGAAAAAATCTGCATAAAAAATTTGCAATGCATAGCTTAAAATTGGTTTTTGCTGTTAACGGATTTTAAATTTTACGATTTTATGATTTATTGTTGCTCAATATCAATATAAAATCTTGTTGATGCCGTATCTAGATATCTACAACTCCGGTATTTTGAAATTATCGTATCAGGGATCTGCAGCTTAAAACCCAATTTTTTTTTTTAAGAAACACAATAAAATTGATTTTAAGCTGCACCTAAAATTTAGAAATGAATTGTAATTCATTAAAACGATTATGATAACAAAATTAAGCGCAGCTGGAAAATTAAAAACAAATTATTATGTGGATATTACGAAAGCCGAAACAAAATCGTAATTGTAAATAAATGAAATACTTAAAAGAAAAAGAGATCTTCAAACATTAGTTAGCAGAAAGAAAATTCAAAACCGCTGGCTTGTAGCAATGAACGATTATATGTGTATGTACATATGTACGTTAGGGTACATCACTCCCCATACAAAAAAAAAAAGATTTTGTTTTTCCAACGGAATTATGTATATATTTTTTTATTTTTTAAGATTTCCTCCAAAATATTTCGGAAAAGTATTGAGATTTCGGTAGCTGGACCGATCTGATTTTTTTAAATAAATATTGAAATATAAAACAAACAAAAATTGTTTTTAAAAATATTTCAAAAAAATCACTTTAATAATCTGATTAAACATTTTAAACGTAAAAAGTTGCATAAAAATAGTTTAAAAAAAAAATTCAACAAAATCATAATAAAAATACTTTTGATGTTGTTTTTTGAGCTTTTTTTTTTGGAAGAATAGTTAAAGAAAAACTTGAATCCATTCACGTCACAATTTGTCGCAAATCTCATTATTATAAGCCCCTTATTTTTGAAGGTATTTTCAAATCGGTCCAGCTCACGTAAATCATATTATTTTCCGAAATTTTTTGGCGGGAATCGTAAAACTAATACCTTTTTATAATCCCGGTGGAAACCTTGCTATAGTTTGTTTGTTTTTTGTTTTTGATGAGACACCCTAATGTAAATGCGTACCCCAAACAAGCTCCACTGAAACATTAAAAACAACAACTCGAAACCACCACGCCAATACCAATGACGTAAAAATGTATGGCAATGCGATGAATTGTAACAAAAACGCAACAACGACAACAAGCGTAAGCAATCAGCGTAGCTTAACTCAAGTCGCTCATTATTGCAAGCAACGAGCGTAAACGCAGCGACGGCGCTTAGCAATACCATAAAAACAACAACAACAACAAAAATAACCACACCAAAAGTAGTAACATAAAACAGCATGCAAAACTCGTACTTGTAGTAGGACAAAAGTGATACAACATCAACAAAAACAACAAATGTGTTCAAATCGAATTAATGCAACAAAGCAAACAAAATAATAATAATAATAATAATAACAACAACAACGTTGTTGCAACTCATGCCGATTGACTTTTGTTAAGTAATAAACAGTCGAACCAAACCACCACCAACCAGTCCAATAAAAAAGAAGGGGCTGCCGACGGAAGTGACTAGCGAAACTGCAATTCGGTAACTTTATTTGCAATTAAAAATTTGGAGATGAAATATAACATTATATTTTTAGGGTCAAGGTAGTAGAGGTTAATTGTAAAAACATCATTTTCAAATTATTACAAGATTGAGAATGCACGATTTTGTTTCCAGCTAGATTCTGCTCTGGGACGAAAACTTGCGTCTTGCCGCCTGTGTTGCTTTTCCGAAGCGTTTGGGGCTGACAGAAAACAACAAGGGTGAAAGATTCGAAACTAGTGATTGAGAATAAGATGGAGTTGGTGATAAAATAAGAATAATACATTTTCTTCTCAAAAGCATAAGCTGTATTTTTCTAAAAAAAAATATAGATGCAGGGTTGTCGCATTTTTTAAATTTTAGTTGCTAATCGGTCTAAGGTTTTTAAAATATATTAAACGAAAGCTTATAGAGACATTTTTAGTTGAGTAGGTTTATAAAAAATTAAAAAAACACCAATTGGCCACGATATATTCTTGAACAGGGTTGCCGCCTATTAAAAAGTTAAAATATATATAATTTTGTTTAAGTAATCAGAGAAATAAGGATATCAAACGGTAGGGGTTTTTGAGAATTCTGTATCCACGTTCAACTCTTGAATAGGGTTGCCACTTATTAAAAATTTAAAAAGTAAATAAAAACTTTAGAATGAAAATTAAAGCTTACAGAAAGTACTCTATCCACGATATAACTTTAAATTATGTAATTGAAAGTGTTGGTCATGCTTTTTCTTCGCTTCCTATTTAAACTATTTTTTTTTGTTTCTATAAAAAGTTGTATGCAATAATTTAGACAATGCTTTCAGCTTTTAATAATCATACGCAATTTTAATTTAACGTTAGAGCCAACTGATTATATGTATGTACATATGTATATTGAGTGAGCGGATGTGGTTGTTTTCTATCTAACAATGCATTTACCATTCTTTTTTTTGTTCGACGCACTAATAAATTTTGCAACAGTTATCACAAAAGCGAACCGCAATTATGTATACTTAATAATTTCTTTCACATGAACGTATAGCATATGTAGATAATACTTATGTATGTACATATGTACTTTAGTTCTAAATATCATAAGAAAAAAAGTTCAGAAAACAGAACTCAAAGCGAACTTATTGTGCTATTTTCTTATCTTCGACAATTTCCATTTCAAAGTAAAGCTTTAAATGTGAAAAAGAGTTTATTGCTCCCAATGCACTGATAGGCGTCTCTTTGTCGCATCACAATGCGCCATATAA
This sequence comes from Anomoia purmunda, assembly GCA_951828415.1. NCBI lineage: Eukaryota > Metazoa > Arthropoda > Insecta > Diptera > Tephritidae > Anomoia > Anomoia purmunda. The sequence continues at coordinate 105,739,277 of OX639996.1, read as the reverse complement.
TCCAATATATAATATATACTTGGTATATGTACATATGTAGTATATGCAACAAATGTACATCCATATATGATGATTATGCCATTCGCTATCATTGCGTATCCGCTGGATAAAAGTAGTACATGCAATAGGTTTGAATATATTCGCATTCTACATATAATTACTTTTTGTAAAAGTAAACTTAATGTGGATGAATGTGTGAATATATGTAATATGTATGTATGTATGTGTTGTTCTTTAAGTGAAATGAAAAGTACTTGTATATTTCCCGATGGTATAACATGATCTATTTTCCATTGCTGCTTTGTGTTGCTTCCTCTATAGCTTTCGCTAAATGTAAAGATATTTAAAATAAGGCTGATGAAAATATCAGGTTTATGAACTTTGTTGGTCATCACATGCTATATGCAATGGAATATTTCATGAAGTTACAAAAGTCCAAATTTCACTTTCTGCACAGAGAAAATATGCCTTTTCAATTTTTGTTTTAATTTTCGAGACTTCAAAAGAAAATTATTACATTCAACGAGAATTTTTAGCCACTTAAATTTAGCAATTTTTATACATTGGCGACAAAAATAATAGAAACGCGACATTTTTTAAAGTTTTGAAAATTTTTCTTGTGCTTATTTCATTTTTTATAAAAGTCTAGCTCATTACATAAAAGTGCAAATAAATCAACATTTTGAACTTTTTGCAAAAATGAAAGAAATTATAAGTAGAAGCTGCTCAAGCTTTTTATTAAAACATTATTAAAAATTTAATAAACGAAAGAAAAATTGCCAAAACTTCTCAAAAGGTGGCGTTTCTATTATTATTACAACCACTGTATTAAATTTAAAAGGAAAAAGTATTATAAGTTTTAAAGGGCTAAAACTTCTCTTGGGTTTTTATATATTTTTTCCGGCCGGTTTTTCGTATTTTCTCCCACACAAACATTTTTTTCGTGCCTCCGTGGAGGAAAATACGTAGTACCCTAAGCAAAGAAATATTAAAAACCAACCAGAATTTTTCCACACTTAAAACTTAAGCTTGGAGGGGAAAATAATCGAAACGAGTCATTTTCACAAATTTTAAAAATTTTTCATTTGCTTTTTTTTTTTATAAAATAATTGTTTATAAAAGCCTAGCTAATTGTATAAATACAGCATATAAATACACATTGTGGACTTCTTGCAAAACTGTGTGAAATTCCAGCAATGTTCAAGGTTTTTTTTATTAAAAATTTATAAAAAAATTAAATAAACGAAAGTAAAGCCTACATTTCTCAAAATGTGGCGTTTATTTTATAATTTCCATCACTGTACTAAAATTAAATGTGCTACGAAACTGTATACCAGAAAAATGACAAAAGAAATTGAAGTTTTAGGCAAATTTCTTGATTTTTTAAAATTAAATTAGATCAAAGTTGGAACCATTGATTTACATACATATATGTTTTTAATAAATTGTTTTTTCATAACAAATTATCAAATAATTTATAACAATTATTTAATTTTTTGATTACTAATTTTTTTCTAATCATTTGCAACTTCTTATATTTACAGGAAATGGTGCAAGCAAAGGATCCACCAGCTCATTATTTAAACAAATTACGCACATATTTAGATCCCAAAGCCTCTCGAAGTCATCGGGTGAGTTTAATGAGTTGTTGAAAAAATTTAAAATCATTATTTATGTTTCTAGCGTAAACGTATTGTAGTTGCAGTTGGTTGAAAGAGTTAATTGTTTATCGTTTGTAGTTTAGTCGCCTTTCTTATTTTAATGTTGTTGTATTGCTTGATTTGGTGTCATTTTTAATTTTTGTAAATTATATTTTATAATGGCTTTTGGGTATATAATTTTTTATTTTTTATTTCTAGAGGCTTATAGTTATTAGGGCCATATAGAGGAAATAATTTTAAAGTAATAGCAATCTTCGAAAATCCAAATAAAACTCGAAAATGTAAGACCAAAGTAAAAAGATTAAAATGAAAGTACACTTCTCGGATTAGGGGCAAAAGTACCATCGGGGTCACAAAATGGACCGACAAGCTTTGTCAATATTGGCTTTCCTTATTTAGTTTTAAATTTATTATATTTTCATAATTAATTAATTCTATAACAAAAATTAAAAAAAAATATACAAATTAAAAAAAAATTATTTGATAAAAATTTCTAATTTTTTAATCCACATTTATTTAAAAAAATTTTTAGAGCAATTAGTTTTGCAGACTATTCAATTTCACTGAAGGAAAATGCAAGTTTCAAGTGGCTAAAAGTACTTGTTTTTTTTTTTTTTGCTGTCGGTGTTTCCCCTTTTTTTCTTACAACGCATGCAAATAAATTAATTTTGTATGGAAGAAAATGCCGAATTGTCAAATTAAATAAGGAAAGACAAACTTATCAATACTTTTTGCTACTATTTTTTTGAACGCAAGTTTATATTTAAACCATTAGCTAGATTGAACAATTTTCATTTATTTCTTAATTGTTTTGTTACCCTTTATCGAGAATAGATACCTAAAAGCCATTATAAAATTATCGAACATAAAAATTCCCACTTCAAATTATCCCTGGAGCTGTTTTTTTTTTAGTCGCTTTATCTTTGTGATGTCTTCTGTATGAGTGACATTATAGATTATTTGAGCAATTTGGCTTTGGGCTCCACTCGACTTACCTGCTACTATCCATACTTTTGCGGCTTGAACGAGTCTTTTAATTTCTGTATGTAGAACAATTAAATTTCTATTAAAAATACTGAAAAATTAATGCAAACTTTTCGTTTCTCTACTCACACACTCACACACTTACACGTTACCTTGTTTCTATTTTGTTTTTCGTTTGTTTTTGTTTTCGTTTTATGCTTCTTATAATGTACATTAATGAATTTAATTTCCTACACTTTGTATTTTCACCTAATTCCGCTCATCTGTTACTTTTATCAACCATTTGTACACGTAATATGCGATTTTGTTTTTGTTTTTCGGTTCAACCTTGTGCACACCTCAACTGTCCCAAAATATCCTTAATATTTTTACAAAATCCTACGCCTCCAACATTGTTGTTGTTTGTTGCGCATAATTCCCCATTCATTCATCCTACACACCTTACCCCCCACCCGACTTCCTGCCTCCTGTCCGGGACAATTTTGTACACTTACAGCTATTCTTCCTCTACTTTCTTTGTCAGAAACGTAAAATGGTAGGTGAGTCCACATCGACACAGGTGCTGCGTGATCTCGAGATCTCGTTGCGCACAAATCACATCGAATGGGTGAAGGAATTTCTCGATGATACGAACCAGGGTCTTGACGCACTTGTCGATTACCTAAGCTTTCGTCTGCAAATGATGCGACATGAACAACGGGTCGAAGAAGCACTCTCCGATTCAGATGAACGTCTGAATATGACAAGCAGCCAAACAGTGGGTGGTGGTGGTACCGGGTTGAGTTCCGCGGATGGTCTGGGCGGTTCATCGGTGGGTGTGAGTTCACCACTCAGTGGTAGCATTAATTTAGATGGTACACGACATCACCAACATTCTAATGTGGGCCATTCTGGTGGTAGTTTAAATGGTTTTTTACGTCCCTCGCTGGCCGAGGTGCTTGATAGTCCCAGCATTAAACGACGTTCTCGACATATAGCCAAATTAAATATGGGCGCATCCACTGACGACATTCATGTCTGCATAATGTGCTTGCGTGCTATAATGAACAACAAATATGGGTTCAATATGGTCATTCAACATCGGGAAGCCATCAATTGCATTGCGTTGAGTCTGATACACAAATCGTTACGTACGAAAGCGCTGGTGCTAGAATTGTTGGCTGCGATTTGTCTGGTGAAAGGTGGTCATGAGATCATCTTGTCGTCATTCGATAACTTCAAGGATGTGTGCCAGGAGAAGCGTCGCTTCCAAACACTAATGGAATACTTCATGAATTTTGAAGCCTTCAACATTGACTTTATGGTCGCGTGTATGCAGTTCATGAACATCGTAGTTCACTCAGTAGAGGATATGAACTATCGTGTGCATTTGCAGTATGAATTTACAGCGCTTGGATTAGACAAATATCTGGAGAAACTGCGTATGACTGAATCGGAGGAGCTAAAGGTGCAAATATCTGCTTATTTGGACAATGTGTTCGATGTGGCTGGATTGATGGAGGATTCTGAGACAAAAACTGCAGCCTTAGAGCGAGTACAGGAGCTCGAGGATCAATTAGAGCGAGAGGTGGATCGCAACTCAGAATTCATGTATAAGTTGGCTGAGCTCGAGACGGAGGTGGCGGTGTTGAAAGCAGAACGTGAGGACTTATTGACCACCAAACTGAAATTTGACGAAGAGGTAACAACGTTGCGACGCATACTGAAACAGAATGAGCAGGAGCTAAAGAAACGCGATTCCTTGCTGCAAAGTAAGAATCTCGAACTACAAACATTGACGCGTTCATTGCCCCGCTCTGGCTCGAATAGTGAAACGTCACTGCAAAATGGCGGCGTCTCGCCGGAAAAGTGTGTATCCCCACCACTGCCTCCACCGCCACCACCACTGCCATCTGCTATGTCACCTTCCAGCTCGGCGCCTCCGCCGCCACCACCACCTGCACCGCCAGCGCCTCCACCACCCCCTCTTGCTCACGGCGCATGCATGAGCAATGGCGGTACACTATCGCCCACAATGTCTGCCAATGGCGGATCGGTGGGTTCACGTTCACCACCATATGGGTCTGGTCCGAATGGAGGTCCCATGATGTGCGGATTCCAACCACCACCTCCACCGGTAGCCGGTTTCATGCCCGCTCCAGACGGTGCCATGACAATCAAACGGAAAGTGCCGACGAAATACAAACTGCCCACGCTCAATTGGATAGCTTTAAAGCCAAATCAGGTGAGTGCATATTGATTGCAAGCTCACAACTTATAACTGAGCATATCTTTTTCTGGTCTGGGTATTTGATTTGAATAGGTTCGCGGAACTATTTTTAACGAACTAGACGATGAGAAAATCTTCAAACACATTGATTTCAACGAATTTGAGGAGCGTTTTAAAATTGGTATAGGCGGTGGTTTGGCAAATGGCAACAACTCCGAAGTGGACGGACTGCATTCTTATCCCAGCAAGCGCTTCAAGAAGCCGGACAATGTATCGCTATTGGAGCACACGAGATTACGAAACATTGGTATGATATCAATACTTTCACTTTTGACGTCCAATTTTGTCAGTTGAAAAACAACAACCAAAATTTCGACAAATTTCGTTTTGATGCCAATATAAAATTATAAAATGCCAAGATGTTGGATTTCATGTAGTACATATGTTGTAAAAAAATTGGTTTCATTTAAAGCAAGCATTATGATTTATTTTATTATATATTTGGCTCTCAAAGTACTGAACCGATTATAATAATTATATTTTTAAATGCAACATTTGCGAAAACCAATAGAGTGACATACTTTGAAGAATATGTAACTATTTGGCGAAGCACCCTAATGCACTTATGTATATTTTCCAAGCTGAACCCAAGTTGTTTTAAATAAATAAAATTTGATACATTGCATACATTTTTTTAAATATGTATCCCTATTTTTAATCCCTATTTTATTAGCAATATCTCGTCGTAAATTGGATATGCCTATCGATGAGGTTATTGCCGCCATACATAGCTTAGACTTGAAGAAACTCTCACTAGAAAATGTGGAGCTGTTGCAGAAAATGGTGCCCACAGATGTGGAGGTGAAATCCTACAAGGAATATATAGCTGAGCGCAAAGATCAAAACCAACTCACCGAAGAGGATAAATTCATGTTACAATTGTCACGCGTGGAACGCATCTCATCAAAGCTATCGATTATGAATTATATGGGTAATTTCTTCGACTGCCTACATCTGATCAGTCCAGTAAGTTGCATTGTCAGTCGCTTAAGAACATAATTAAACTATTGATGTTTCTTTTTTTGCTTATAGCAAATACTAGCTATCACAACTGCGTCAAATTCGCTGAAAAAATCCCTGAAATTTAGGGCCGTGCTAGAAATTGTCTTAGCTTTTGGCAATTATCTCAACAGCAGTAAACGTGGACCCGCTTATGGATTTAAATTGCAGTCGCTCGATACCCTGATCGACACCAAGTCGACAGACAAACGCACATCACTGTTACACTATATTGTGGCAACCATACGACAGAAATTCCCCGAACTGCTCAATTTCGACACAGAGTTGTATTGCACAGATAAGGCATCACAGGTGTCATTGGAGAATATTGTGACAGATGTACATGACCTTGAAAAGGGTATGGAATTGGTAAAGAAGGAGGCGGAACAGCGCGTGAAAGGCGCACAAACCCACATCTTGCGAGATTTCCTCAATAACTCTGAAGATAAATTGAAGAAAATCAAAATGGAATTAAAGAATGCGCAGGATGCATTCAAAGAATGCGTTGAATATTTCGGAGAGTCGTCGCGTAATGCCGATGCAGCAGCATTCTTTGCGCTGATTGTACGTTTTACGCGGGCATTTAAGGTAATTTTTTATTAAATGTTAAAATATAATACCTTTAATTAAATATATGTATATATGTATATAGAGTCAAAATTTGTGTGGTGGGGGCCACAATTTGTTCGAAGGTCAAGTTGTTTTGTGAAATCGATTTATTTACATAAGTTTGAAGATTTTCGAAATTCGAAATATTTGGGAACTTTTTTCGAAATTGTTTGGATTTTACATATTTTCTTGCGATTGGTAATACCGATTCTGTTAAGTTTTAAATAACTAAAAATAATGCTGTTTTCTTGCCATTTTATTTTTTTTTATTAATAAATTTTTTGTTTTAAAAGTTATCGACGTTTTTAAAAGTATTATTTGCATCTCAAACGCTTTAAGATCGCCTTTTTTGCCTAATGCAATTCTATTACGTATTCGAATTTGGAAATATTTCAAAAGTTATTGCTATTAACTTTTTTCGAAATTGCTTGGATTTTATTTATTTTCCCGCAATTACTACTAATATTATTTACATTGCTTTTTTGCCCAATATTCCAGTACATTTTAAAATAAATGATTTGCAAAACAAAAATACGTCAAATTTTAAGTTTTATTTTTGACCGAAAAAATAAAATTCAAATTCTATCTTTTATTTTTTGATCGAAAAAATGAAATTCAAATTCTATCTTTTTTTTTGTCCAATTTTAATTTTAAAATAAAATTCAAATTTTAACTTATATTTCTAACCGGAAAACGGAATTCAATAAATGTGTAGTTGCAGTTTTGGTGATGACCTACGCAAGCCATTAAGTAAAATTCAATGAACTGTGATAGTTTGTTGTTGCTGTTGGATGAAGCCCGCCTACTGGATTTACTATTCAGCGTTATCATCGATTCAGGAAATACAATGCATGTTTTATTATTTTGGTTTTTTTTTTAGATTCATGACCAGGAGAACGAACAACGCCGTCGCCTGGAGCAGGCCGCAGCCCAAGCTGCAACGAAGAGAGAAAGCGATCAAGTATTACTGCGCAATAAAATGAACCAGAAGAAACAACAGGTGAGAGAGTGTGAAAAAAATATGTTTTTCTTCTCATTGTTTTTTAGAGCAACCATCCTCTACTTGTTACACTATGGCTTTATTAATTTTTTTTCTATTGTAATAAATACAAGTTCGATAACTTTTTAGCATAATTTTGGCTACAGCGCTTCATAATTTTTGATTTGTTTGGTAATTGTGTTGGTTGCAGTTGTTATTGTTTTTGTTTTTTTCTTCATTCATTCGTCCATATACAGAAACTGGGTTGCGTGACTATGGAAAGCAGTTTACTACACAAAGCGCTTATTAATTCTGCGTGAAAAGACAAAGCAAATAATTGCAGATAAATAAAAATTGCAAAAACCAAAAAAAAAAAATAAAAAGAAAAAGTCCAATATTAAGGAGTAGAAAAATTCAAAATAATGTACAGTTAAGCAAGTTATTCGTAATCGTAATCGTTATGTAATAATTATTGTTATGTGGCGTGTGGAATGTTTGCCAAAAATTTTATTGTAAAATTAGACAAAAAACGGTGTTTGGCTTAAGTTAAAATGAATAATATGATTTATAACGTAATTTGGTGTTGGGATTGCCGCGACTAAAATACATTACGCAATGGCTAAGTAAAGGACACGAGCGAAGCAAAAGTCGTGTAAGAATTTTCGAAGATATACCAATCAAAATTTCTAATGTACATATGTAGTACGTATGTAAAGTTAATGCGCTGTTTAGCTAGCAAAGAGCACAATGCACAATTCAAAAAGCCTAATACGATAAGTAAAACGGCATACATACATAGTATACACAACTCCATAGCAAATACATACATATATAATTTACATACATACATACATACAAATACATAAAGCATAGATATATGTATATGTAAAATGCATTAAAGGAAAACAAAATACATATATAATATAATAAATAATAATAACGCTTAGTTTACGTAATTTGCAATAAAACCCAAAAATAGCGACACACTTAGCATAAGAAGAAAGTGCCTCTATGTATGTATGTATATATTTACCTTCACCATCACGATATTCACCACCACCACAATCATTACCTACAATAATGCATCGCTCCCACGATCAGTAAGATCAACACCACCACCATAACCACCACCATCACCACAATCATCATCCTTCCTGCTAAGCGATAAGAATGATAACAATAAAGGATATCGGACTGGGTAACTTAAAATAGTTAAAGATCTGGTTAAAACATTTCGGTTCGCGCCTACTCATCTGATTAGAATTTCCAACGTTTGTAAGATGAAAAATGAGTAAGTCATGATAAACCAAAACTTCAATATAGCTTCGTAGTGAAATTTATAATTATAGCAATAGTTTCTCCCTAATAACTTGTATTGAAAATTCATAACTGTTTACGTTCTTTTTATTGTGTGTTCTCAAATTGTTTGTCCCTCTATTATTTGTTTCAATTTGTGTGTGTTTTACAATTACGTTGGTGTTAAGTTTTGTTTATAAGTATTCTTATTTACTTACATTTTATGTTACTATATAAAATAAAATGCGAAAATTGCTATGTAATTTTATGTTAAACTAACAAATCTTTGATGCGCAATATTTTTAAAAACCTTAAATAGTAATATGTAAGTAACTGAAACAATTGACCACATGGTGATTTTTATAAAATATTCGCAATGTTTTTCATGATACAATTGCTTTGTTTTTTTTTTCAATAAAAATATGGATTGTATTTGAATAAAAAGCATATAAATCAAAATTTCAAATTTTTGACAAAATTTTTACAATAAAAATTAAAAAAAAATTTCAAAATTCTTTTCAGATTTGCATACCAAAATAAAAAATTTAACAAAAATTTAGTGTGAAAGATTTTGGTGCGATGTAGCTAAAAAAAAAATACCCAGCAAATAGTATGCTTAATTCTAGATTAGGAAACTATTCGAAAACTAACTTAAAAGTTTCGTATGCAGAATCATATCATTTTCAACAAAACCGGAATCGGATTCTAACCTTACTCTCAAATGTATTTATAATGTAGACTTAATGATCGAAAACACTTTGTCACTTTGCATTCTTTCCCCTATCAACCTCGAATAGAATTCTCATGTATTTCTCTAACCTAGAAAATTACATTAAATAACTAATGTGGAAGGCATAACTTCCTTTTGGATCAGAATCATCGCTTGCTGACCCAAATTTTCATTTTAATGAAACAACTAGCTCTAGCATTTTAGACCTCGATCAAATTAACTTTAAACGTTTATCGGAACAGCATACAAATTTCCATTAAACTTTGGGCAAATTTCGCTGTCCTAGTCGTTTTAGTGTTGTGGTAGACCCCACTGTCGTAGGTTAGTATTCAAGCCTTTAATACTTCAAATAAATTCCATTTTCGTAGTTGATATTACTTATCATAATAGTTGAGGCTCTCAAATAGGGGCGTAGAAGATAGAATTTAAAATTAGGTTATAAGATGTAATAATCGAATATCACTAAAAAATATGATCTAACATTTTAAGAAGAATATTTACATCAAGTATTTTACACTTATAAAAACACTTTACTCTCCGTTGCAAATTATAAGGTTACCCATCACATATTGAAAAATTGTCTCTAATTTATTTTTATTTTATTTAATTTCCATTACTTTTCATATAAAAACATTTCATTCTCTTAAACCATATAATCGCAAGTTTCAAACTTTGTTTAAAACTAAAAGAAATTCAATAATATTTCATAAAAAATTCAAATTTAAAAATATTTTAGACGTTTTTTTAGAATACAGTTTTTTAGTTAAAAAAAAAGTTTGTATAATAAAGTGTAGTTTTCAAGTAACTATGAATTGCCATTTTGAGTTATTTTCGAAGGTGTTTCAGTGTTTTGCCATATAAAAATATTTTTTTTTTTTATTCGTTAAGCATAGTACTCTGTTCCCGTTTCACGTGAAATGAGCTGTCAAAATCCATATCAAATGGTTTGCCGTGAAATATGGAATTGTTTTGGTATTATTTGTTTACATTTGCCTTTATACGGCATCTTTTAGGCGCTTTGATAATTTTGGTTGCTGACTACATTTCACGGAAATCGAAATGAGTGTTGCTGGCGAAATTTCACGGCTGTGCAGTTAGTACTAGGGTTTATACGGAAAGAAATGCGTCAAAAAAAATTTTTCAAAAAGCAACGGCAATTTGTAGCAACTTCAAAGTTGAACTTTATTTTACTGGAATTTTATAGGCTACAAAACTGCAAGTCCGAATATCATTTTTAACTTTAAAAAATTTGTTAAATTCCTATAAAGTTTGAAACTTGGGTTTTTATGTTTTTTTTTTTTACTTTATTTTGCTGAAATGGGCTTAAAACTTGGTTTATATGTTTTTTTTTTTAGACGACGTGCTGTATTTTAATTGAAAAGTAATGGAAATTAAATTTAAAAACTATAAACTGGAGAAAAATTGCCAATATATAGTGAGCTCTTAATTTGCAACGGAGTGTTTTTAGATATACAAATGTACATAGTCAAGTTGTTTTAATGTTTTCCTTAACATAACGATTTATGTGCTCTAAAATACAACCTGTTAATATAAATAACAACAACAAAAAAATATACTAAACATTTCCAAAGTCATGCAACATATATTATATATGTATATTTTTTTTGAATAAGCTTCTGTATTTTAAAAATACGATACATAACGAAATTTATGCTATGCGTACACATCTACATATATAAATATAGCATTACGTTAAGTGTATTAAAACAAAAAAAAAAAAAACAAATCTGGTGACGGAACAAAACTAACTAAATTTTTGTTTTCTATCCTTTTTCCTATTTTCATGCATCCTATCACACATGCTCCTCCTGCGCTTACTTGACTCTGGCTTATTGTGGTGGCTAACTTTTTGCTTTTGTTTGCTGCTTTCGTTTGAATGTGAATGAAACCTGACGCTTTTTCCATTTTCCAATTAAAATCTTATTGAATTGATGTTAACACAGATGCCCGGTTGTGGTTTCTCCTTACAGGAAGCTGTCATTAACGAACTGAAGACCAAAACGAATTCAGTGCGTGAAAAAAAATTGCTACAACAAGATGAGGTCTATAACGGTGCGCTTGAGGATATTTTGTTGGGTCTGAAGAGCGAACCCTATCGCCGTGCGGATGCAGTGCGACGAAGTCAACGCAGACGTATCGACAATAATCGTTTATCGCGCACACTCGAAGAACTTGACGTCTAAACGAAATCGAGGACGAAAAACTACGAAATTTCGGAAAACAAAAAAGTACATTTTCTCCATGTACTCTATGCATTTACAGTTTTTTAAGCAAAAAAACAAATTTTATACATTTATATTGGATTTTTCACAATAGCATAAAATGCAAAGAGAAAACAAAAAAAAAATGTTTTTGATAAATTTTTCTAAATAAATAGTTGCATGCATAAATAGAATCGCCGCCATATACGAAGACATGTGAAAATAAGTCATATGCACTTTGCCAGAATCTCACAATCTAGACTTACTACATAATATGTATACTCGTATACTATATGAACGAATTGAAAGAAAAAAAATTAGAAATGCTTTAAAATGCAAAAAAAAAAACTATACATATTCTTCTTTTAAGTACATTCCTTTTAGTGTTAACAAAATTTGTGAATTTTTAGTATGTATTTAAATGCAGGTATATTTGTTTGTGTGGCGAGTGTTAAAGAGTTGTAGCACGAATTGTTGAAAACAACGGTTATGTATTTATATGAAATTTATTAACCAGTACTGCATATAGAAAAATAAACATACACTTACATAAATAAGTACACGTATTTAAGAATCTCTGCCTGCTGATCATAAAAATCAATTGCAATTGTGTATGTACATACTATATAATTTTATTTCGACGCCACTCGTATGTAGCATCTTGAATTTTATTTTGTATACAACCAGATTATGTACCATATATTGTCTATATGAATATTTTCGATTTTTGTATATACTTTCTCGTATATATTGTTAACTAATTTTCTATTGTCTGTAAATATAAATATCGCAATAATTGAATGTTTTACTGAATTGGAAAAAGCACAATTTTTGTCGGTTTTTTCTGTTACTTATAAAATTTTAATATTATTTTTAGTTTTTTAGCATTGTAGATACATACTTTTTATGAATATTTCTCAAATATAATTTAAAAAATGGCCCAAACCACCATTTCATCACAGGTTCGTGCAAATTATGATAACATGATATGGCTATACATAATGTACATACATACATATGTACATATGTATGTGTGTAGTTACTTGCGTTACGTTTTCGCACAGCGTATTCCCAAATGTTTTCGCATTTAAAAAATCGATATACATTTTTAGTGAATTATGATTTTTAAACAATTTATTCTTTATGTTTATATTAAGCGGATTATAGCGTTTTATAGGCATTTGTATTCGTTTTATTATTATCTAAATTAACACAAATAAATGCTTAAATAATAATTGTATGGATGTGTTTTCTTAGGTTTTCATATTAAATTTGTTTAATAAATACAACAATACAATCAATGCAAATTATTATTTTTTCCTTTTTTAATTTTTTATAACATTTATATTACACTGCGGAACAAAAATTAAAAAAAAAACCTGCGGTCATGATTTTGTTAATAGTTTTTATTAACATTAGTAGCAGGCTTACGAACTGTGTTTTTACTTTTTTTGGATTGGCTCTAGTTCTTGAGATAAACGAAACTTAAAAAATTAATGAAAAAAAATTATACGACCCTGTTCCAGTTGTATTAATTTAATTATTCCTCAATAAGTTTTGTTATATAACTTATTAAAACAAGTAGTTCGTTGGTTTAAATATTTTATTTCCCTTGCAAGAGAGCAAGGGCAGCCGGTTAAGTCGGGTGAGTTAATACAACTAAACATTAATTCGACGACTTCGCCTAAATACCTGAATCATTCTTCCACCACTTCACATCAAGCTTGGGCTAATGAAACAGTTCAACAAAGCCCTTGATAAGACAGGTGACTGTTTCGAATATGTGTGCAAAATATTTCCAGTCCTTAGTATGGAAAAATTAAAAGCAGGAGTCTTCGATGGTCCTCAAATTCGTACCCTTCTAAAAGACACTGAATTCTTAAACCATATGTATGTCACAAATTGAATCTGAAGCCTGGCTAAGCTTTGTTAATGTAGTCAAAAATTTTTTGGGAAATCATAAATCACAAAACTAGTTGCTGATATGCTTCTCAATTTTCGCAAACTAGTAGCTAAAATGAGCATTAAATTACATTATTTACATAGCCATTTGGACAAATTCCCGGACAACCTAGTCGATTACAGTGAGGAACAAGGTGAACGGTTCCACCAGGACATAAAAATAATGAAAGAAAGATACCAAGGTCGATGGGGCGACCACATGATGGCAGACTACTGCTGGAACTTAATACGGGATTGTGCTGAGCAACGACATCATAGGAGGTCATACAGAAAAAGTTTTTTGTAATTTTTTTTTAAATTAATTAATGAAAAGAATATATTTTTTTTTAATTTTTGTATTATTTTTATACAGGCGCGCAATAAAAATATAATTTAAATCCATATTGGTATTTTTAATTAGGTTTTTTTCGTGAAATATTTAAAAGTCTTTATCTGAAAAACTAGAGCCAATTCGACAAAACTGATATTATTTTCGTAATCAGCGCCCCCACCAAATTACCCTAAATCGACTTAAAAATCTCCGACCGCGAAATTTTGTTCCGCAGCGTTATCTATTGATTTTTATTTTGGTAAAAAAAATCATATGGTTTCAGATTTTTGTTATTTTTTTTTTATTATATGAAATTATTTATTACATAACCTACTTTTTTTAAATGATGCGCTAGGATTGGTTTTCTTTTATAACTTCTATATTTATCATCCGATTCGTATAAGATTTTTTTTGCGCATGTGTATTACGCAGAGTTCTATGCGAATGTTTTAAAATATCAATTTCGAAAAAAATTGTGGTTATGTTTAGAAAACGACCGAACTTCGATTTTTAGTGCCGAACCCTACCGAACATTTCGAAGGTTTAATTTCCAAGTTCTAAGTAACCGAAAATTCCATATACGACAAATTTTATAATCAAACCACAAGAAAATTCCTCCCCAAAGAAAATAGTTTTGAAAATGTTGCATATTATTAAACAGTCAAACTCATACCACATTTGCACACATACATATGTGTGTATGTAAGTGTGTTTGTATGTATATGATAACGAGATCATAGACTAAATAAATTTAGAAGGACGATTATAAACTGGTAGTTTTTGAACCATATTTTAAAGGTATTTTTTATCAAAAAACCAAAAAAAAAAAAAACAAAAACAAGAATATGCAATAAGTTTTTATCGGAATGTTTTTAAAACTAAAAATTAAACAAAATGATCAAATGAACGAAATATCTAATAAGTACGCACATGGATGCACTTGCATGTTTTATCTGAAGTACGTAGATTTATCTCAACTAATAATAAATGGGTCCACTCTCCCGACGTATGTATCAATATGGAAATATTTTGAGCTGTTTCGATTTAGAATAATTGCAAAAAAACCATCGTTACAATGAAACAAAAACAAAAACTCGGTGAATAATAAATCGAACAGCAGCTTAGAAAATTTGGTTACTTTGCATATGTATGTACATAAACTTACAGATACTTATATACATACATACTCAAATATACATATGTATAAATTTTCAAACTCATACGAATTAGAAATACAGCAAGGCTTACAAATAACCGATTAATGAAAACATTTGTAGCAATTTATTGTAAATACTCGTAGATAAGCTTTTTATAGTATTTTATAGCAAGTAAAAAAAAAAGCAAACATAAATTCATGCATGAAAACGCAATAAAGCTATCAATTTATACACACATACATAACTACTATGCAATAATAACACAATTCGAGTAGTATGTTGAAAATATGAAATTACTTAGCATTAAAAAAATTTGTTTAGCGTGAATCATGGCCTTAGGCTTAATAACTGAGTTCGAATTTACTATTTAATAAATTTTTATTTGGCAGTGATCGGATGATAGTCCAATAATTCTTTGAAACATTGTGAAAATAGATTTATGTCTTTGTTTACATCAAAGATCAACGATTGCTATAAGGTTAATTTTCGTAGTGGATTTTATAATACATATCTATTTTGAAAGGGAATAAGTTAATTAAATGAATAGGTTTAAGTTGAAAATAGTAGTCGTAGAAAATCATATGTGCTTTATTTTTACTAGCTTTCTGATTAATTTGCATTATTTTAAACTTTTTTGTTTTAAACTTTCTTAAAAGAAAAATAATTAACCTTAAACATTAATCGAAAGCAAGCAAGTTCTAATAATCTCATTCAGTGTGTAACGACTATGATTACAAAAATATATAATACTTTAAATTATGCAAAAAATATCGTATGCCTTTTAATTATTTATAACAAAGCATATTCTTTCTTCAATGTGGAGGTCTTCTATAATTTTTTATATCCTGTAGAATAATAAAAAAGAATGGAAGTTTGATTATTTTAAGTTTTTTTCTGACAGACTTGGCACTTATACCATATTACTTGATGTTTGGCCGAACTTCTACGCCGACTCCGAGCGGAAAATGAATTTTGTGGGGCGGCCGCTATTAGAAATTTTTTTTCTTAATTTCTGATGTTACTTGCCTCGGACAGGATTTGAACCAGGGTCCCACCGAATGAAGCGTATGGTACGAATACCAACCATCTATTCACATGTCCTCTCAAACCTACTCATCTAACCCCCCTCTCCCTCTGGTTAACCCTATCGAAACAGCACGTTTCCTGGGCCTCTCCCTAGTTGAGTATGACGACAACGACCATGGGTTAATCCGCCTTTCACAGGGCGTGACTAGCCGCTACGACAACAACAACAACAGTAGATTAAACCAGATGGCGTAATAAGAAGTTATGTGCTGGTCACTATGTCGGAGTTTGTTGTTTTTCTATATACCCCGTTCGTTCGTAAACGCAATATTTTAGCTGCACTGCACGTTTGACGACAGCAACGCAGCAAAATCGCAATGGCAAAGCAGTTGAAACAGCTGATTGTGTAGTAGAAGCCACAGCCAACAAGAATGCGACAGAGTTGAATAAAAATACTGGATTGTAAAGTTTTGGCAAATACGAGGTGAATAAAAAATGTTGCTTGTAGAACAAGCCAAAAAATTCACAGCTTAATCAATCATATATACATAGCTAAAACTTTTTAAAAATGCGTGGATTTCAGCTCACGAAGCATTGAAATCAGCAAAAGCAAATATTTTTTATATAAGTGCTGCATTTCATTACTGGCTAAAATCGCTGGTCTCGTCTGCATCAAAGCAACTGTCAACTACTTTCAGCAGTAAAATGTTACGAAATGAAACAGCAGAAACGTCAAATTTTCTCACCATAGTAAACAATTTTTTCACAATGGAACATTTCTCTCGATTGGCAGGGCCTCTGCCAATATAAAAAATTTCTCATCGAAGTATGGCAGCATATAAGGATAACAACATCAGCTGAGATGCGAATTTGTGGTGTAGAGAAAATTAAAAGTAGTATCTCCCAGCAGAAAATTGACATGTGATTTTACACCCTTGCTGATAGATTTCAAGCAATTCGAAATGAATTCATACAAACAATTATCAGAGAGGAACAACGGAGGAAATACATATAATAGGTGCGGCATGGGTTCATTTAGACTTTAAATATAATCTCATCACTCTAATAATTCAAGATGAATACAATAATAAAATATTAGGTTTTTTCTTTGTTATTTTGTCAAATTTTCGTAGTTTTTAACAAAACAAAAAAGTCCCATAAAAAAGTGGTGTAAAAAGAACGTTTTTAAATTTCTTTCTTCCGAGATAAATTGTTGTTACTGGTTTCCATTCCATTGACAAAAAGAATGTGTGAAAATCAACGACAGAAAAACACACGCCGCCTTTGTAAATTTCCTACTTTCAGGGAAACCCCAAATAGTTTGGGTAAATTTTTTGTCCCCTTCTCTCACTCGCAAAACAAAGCCATCGCATAGAAATAGAAAGTCAGGCAACTTTCTTGCATTCTTTTGTAAGGATATAGTAGTAGATATGTATACTTTGGAAGTATACATACGTATACGTGCTAATTTCTTAGAATTTTAATTTAAATTTAAGTGTACTCGTGTACATATTCATATATTAGGTAGAGGTGGATTTTAGTTGCAATTCCACGAATTGCCGCTGGGAGAGAACGTCTGTTAATTTTCATTTCTTTTCAATCGCACATTCGCATCTCAGCTGGTGTCATTCTCTTTTGATGCTGCCACATAATTGTTCCTTTATTACGAAAATATTTTTTTAAATTAAATTAAATAATTTAAAGATGTATGTGAATCTTATATTTAGTTGAAAACTCGGCAAACTCGGTTGTCTATAATAAAGAAATTTAAAATGATATCAGTATTTCAAAAAAGTAGCTTGTTGCTTCAATCTGCTACCATTTGTATTACCACAAAAACCGAACGCTACGTGTTTTTCTTTAAGCTCTGGGAATTTGGACGTTGGGCAACGCCAAATCATATGTTCAGCAAATATTTATTAAAACGGAGTTTTTTGACGCAGAAGTGAAAAGTAACAAAGCCTTGTGAAAATTTAGTTTAGTTGTGGAGAGTTTAAGCTAGAAAGATGTCTTGGTTCAATGTGTGGACTGGTATCAAGACTAAAACGTGTAGATATCTTTTACAACGTTATTTGGGTCAGTTTTTGGAGGAAAGACTCAATCTGGAACAACTGAAGGTGGACCTTTATAATGGCAAAGCAACAGTGAAAAATGTATCATTAAATGTCGAAGCTTTAAATAAACTTTTTGAAAGCCAAGGCTGGTCCGTGGAAGTTATCAGTGGGCATATTGGACTACTTACTGTGACCGTGCCATGGAACGCTTTAATGTCAAACAGCAGTTACATTGAAATTTCTGACGCTGTTATTTCGGTAAGACCAGTACAAAGGCAAAATAATGGCACGTCCATGTTAGAATCTATGTGGTCGTCAGCTAGCAATTCTATGCAGTTGGCGGAGGAGTGTATGATGCAAAAAGATGATGAAAATGAAGATAACACAGAAGTAGACACAAAATCAATTCCTGGCCTTGAAAAGTTCGCTGAAACTATAGATAACATATTGAATCGAATAAAAGCTTCGTTTACCAATACAATTTTACGTTTGGAATATCAGTCAACAGACAATACTAAAGTGATAGCATTGTGTTTCATAATAAATGAGTTGATGTATGAAAATGAGACAGGTTGTGAAAGGCATCCTAAAGCACCTTATATGGAGGGACGTCGCAATGATAACCCAAACTGCCGTTCAACAACGTCCAATGACCTAGATGAGCCTGAGGAAAACATATATTTGCTGCCAATGTTCGCCAAGCACAATATTAGTATAAGTGGTTTGCGTGTGTGCACAGAAGAGTTGAAGACAAGCGGCAGTTGTTCGCGCTTTAGTAATGTAGATATCTCAAAAACGGGTGCTATACCTATACTTGAAATTAGTGAACATTTAAATTTTCGTATCAAAATGAAACAGTCGGAAAATATCAATGGACCAAAAGTGGTTATTAACACTGAAATCGGTTCAATTTATTCGCTCGTTACACCCAGACAAATACACCTGCTGCTAAAACTTATGGATGCTTTTCAGGACAACAGTTGCGTACAACAAGATGAGACACTGGAAGCGAATGTTTTTAGTAATAATGATATGTACCAGAAATGCGATGGTACGTTGAAATTAGGAAATTGGATCGATTGCGAAACTACGCCGTCTAATAGAGATAACTTACAGCATATACGCTTAGATAGAATAAAGGATTTCCCCAGAGGTTATTCGCCACCTAGTAGTTCAATTAGTTCGAGTACCACTATAACGGGATTATCAAAACTACAGCGTAAAACTTCAAGCATGGAATATACAGGCGAAATTTTAAATTTTTCACTTAAAATTTGCTCATTTGTTTCTGTAATACTTTTAGAAGACATTTTGGTTGAAAGTTGCAGCAACAATCAAAGTCCTCTCAACAAAACCAGCGAGCAAACTATGATAAATTTTGCTAATAATTTTTTCGAAGATTTGCTACAAGCTCCAGATAACAACATCGACTCAGCTAATTTAACCAATGGAAAAAATCATATATTTTTGCGGGTATCTCCGTTAGTTTCCGATGGTAGCCAACATAGAATACGACATATAATATTGTCTAAATTTAATGTAATTGCACAAAAATTGCACTTGCTTGAAGTGTTGAATGCAAAGTCTTCAGAATTGATTTCTTTCGACCGAACTGTTGGGTTCAATGGTGCTGATGTTGCTATAAACATTAAATCAGATGCAAATTCAAAAAATATCGATATTACGCTGCAAAAATGTCAATTAGAACTTGATATTTCTATTTATGATCGCCTCAGCGCTATTTTTGGTTCATCACCGTTTGCTGCATTTTCGTCATTTAATTCGAAATGCTACTACATGAAACAGGAAATACCAAAAACATCACTCACTACAAATTTAACTTCGGCGTCGTTGGAGGTGAAGCTGCGTTTTCCAATATTTGACGCCAGACCGATTCATGACCCAAATCGTGTACCTTGGTGGCAACAAAATGTACGCAGTGACTTTTTACTAATTAAATTGGATTATGCGTGTATAAAATTTGTTGCTGGTGTATTCGAGCTGATTTCAAATGAACTAAATGTATACTACGTCGAGAAAGATTTAGCAGATAAAGTTTGGATTTTGAAAACTAGCTCTAGTCCAACACAGGATTATGTTAAAATAATTGTCACAATCCCAGATGCACATTATTGGACAAAGCTAAAAAATAATTGTTTTGATGAACGTTTGCACGGAAATAGTGCAAAAATTAATTCAGATAGACTGCCGTTTAGTTCAAAACGCGTGTGTCGCGAAAGCGATACCTTGCATAATAAGCGCGACAATACGGAATCAGAAACTATATTATTACCCGGTGAAACCGAAGAATTGCAAGAATTCTGCAGCACTACAATCCGAATGTCAAAAATTCAGGTACAAATATATGTACCTAATGTAGACATTGTATTCGAATCAAAACAATTTTACGAAGTTATCTATAACCGTTTCAATTCTGACCTTTTCATGTGGCAGCCCAGTTCACCTATTTTAAATACTTCAAATTCGGCGTGCACAGAAAATAGGCAAAGCATATACAATATATCGGGCGCGTCGGTGCCACCATTGAGAAATTTAAATGAATGTTATTTATCCGATTCTGAGGAAAGTGATTCAAACAGTAGTCACAATATTAACCTTAAAGATATTTCCATGACACAGAGTATCTATTTTTCTATGCATGATTCAACTAAATCGAGAGAAATAGAAAGAGATGAGATTGAAATTCAAAAGAGCACTTGTTCCATAGAAATTTCAATACAAAAGGGAACGGTTGGTATATTTGTACCCATAGGCAACAAAGAAACTGAAGATTTGGGTAAAATTGATATTAAGGTGGAGGAGCTTAAAATATTTTCTGTTAGCGGATACAATGATAATAAGGACCTGTGCTATTTATGTCTACAATTAGGTGATGTTAAAATGGATCATTGCGGACAGATACCTGAAATTTCTACTAAACTTGCTGCATATAGCGCCACTGAAACTGATCGGTATATGCGTAGAACTTTTTATAAAACCCCTGAAGGATTGTCCAAGTCAAATCAAGCGATAATGAAGGAGCGAGAGATGATGTCATTGGTGATTGAAACGAAACGGATGACAGAGCAAAGAATAAAAAGATTGCGTGTTACTACTGGTATTCAACAGGCAACGTTGCGTTATCATTCAATGATACCCAATCAATTTTGGTTACACCAAATCATTGACTTTCTAGATGTTGTCGATTATCCCATAGAAGGTTACACACCATACGGCTTAATCACCGAAATGCAATTACATCTTTGGAATTGCGCAATTGATTATAGGCCAAACAATTTCGATTATAGAGCTATCGTAGAATTGGGTGCTTTTACAATTAGCAGTAATGTTATTTCATCTGTAACTGGCTGTAATTTGCGATTTATTATAGAAGAATTTATATTGTCCATAGCACCTTATAAAGAGAAAACAATACCTTTCCCCAAATATGAAGAAATATTCATTGATTCGAAATATTTGGTGCCAGTGCTTGACATTGGTTTTTTCGATATTTCACTAAGACTAAATGAAAAGTCATCGGAGAAACATCCCAAATTTGACCTTAGATGCTCGGTGCATGACGCGCATCTACGAACATGCAGTGATTCTGGAAAAGCTTTAGCCCAACTTATCGAACATTTAGCCAATGATGGCGACTCTGTAGAATCAGAACAAAATCACACGAACGATACTCCCAGCCAGTCAAACGAAATTGACAATAATGAATCGTATTCGATAGATGATGAAAATAAAAAGGAAAATTTTCCACAACAAGAATGGCAACAAGAAAGAGTTAATTTAATGATGGCGGAAGCGCTCCGAGAAACCGTTACATTAGACGATTCACCTTCAACATCGAAAAATTTCGAATATACTGATCATGGAATTGAGCCATTCTATTTCCCAGATGAACAATCTAACGCCGCTGACATTGATTTCGAAGGCAGGGATGAAATTTCCGAAATTATTAATTTCGAACATCACGTCATGACCACATCATACTGTTCGGCCGAACCAAATATCGATGTGTTGCCGCAAGTCAAATCTGATTTGGGTGATATAAATCAGGGTCCTACTAGACATAACGTGCAGCATCGCAGAATGCACGAAGACGAATATTGTGTAATTTCAGAAGATGAACGACAAATATTGTCGCAATGTGGAGTGCCGGACTTGAAAATATGCGAAGATCCACTGCGTATTGTTGACAATCATTTTTGTTTGCCCTCCAATAAAGTGGATTTGCTAAAACCACCAAACGATTTCCCTATGCCCATTTCCCGCTACACGCTTTGCGAGATGACATTCACTTGGCATATGTATGGTGGTAGAGATTTTCCACTTACCCCGGGAGATATTAGCAGCTGTTCAACAAAAAGTGAGGTAAGTCACTTGCGCATGTCTGATGCTTATAAGCACGGTGTCTCATATTCAAAAAGAGATAATATCGTTCATGAGGTGAGAAAGCCGAAAGATCTATCATGGAAATCAGTTGGTGGTGTACAGCGCAACCATGAGGTAATCGTCGAGATTCAACTGACAAAAGTTCGTCTATCACACGAAATTTATCCAAGCTACACAGCTCAAGCTTCACGACAAGTTTTAGTTGTACACGAAATCGAAATAAGGGACCGTTTGCAATCGTCGGAAATAAATAAGTTTCTATATCATCCTAAAACAACGGCTAACCCATATAAAACTCCTCAGCAAATGCTGGTTATTAAAGCTCTACATGTTCGACCAAATATTAAACTTAGTGCATCCGAAGAGTGTTCACTTCGGATATCATTGCTGCCACTGCGGCTGCACATCGATCAAGATACGCTTATATTCGTGGCGGATTATTTTACCAACATGGGAAGCACGATAAAAGAAACGCCCTCTACCAATAGTAATCCGTCTACAGAAATACAAGCACCAGTAATGGATGTTGAGACATCTGAAATGGATGACGAGCTACAAGCAAGAAAATTAATATCGACAAATCTTGATCTGCTTGAAAATGAGGTGATGAATAAATCGCAGAGCCAATCAGAAGTAAAGGAAAAATCGACACCAATTTACTTTCGCGAAGTATTATTTAGTCCAGATGTGCCAATACGTTTTGACTATCACGGTCGTCGAGTTGAGCTATCACGAGGCCCAATTGCAGGGCTATTGATGGGTTTAGGACAATTGCAATGCTCCGAAATACGTTTAAAGAAAATTATACATCGTCGGGGATTCCTGGGTTTGGAAAAGTTAGTAGCATATTTGTGTAAGGAGTGGCTGAAAGATATTAAAAGAAATCAGCTACCAAAAATTTTAAAAGGTGTTGGACCAACTTATTCATTTGTTCAATTTATACAAGGTGTTATCGATCTATTTCGCTTACCAATTGAGCAATATCAAAGAGATGGCCGCATAATCCGAGGACTTCAGCTCGGCGCACAAAGTTTTACAGCACGAACGGCACTAGCAGCGCTAGAAATAACATCACGCGTCATTCAACTTTTGCAGTTTACAGCTGAGACAGCTTTTGATATGGTCTCTTCAGGACCTTCGGTTGGTAGAATTCGCAAACATCGTAAGGATAAAAAGAAACGAGCACAAAGACCGAAAGATATGCGGGAAGGTGTGACAAATGCGTACCTGATAGTAAAAGATGGGATCAATGATTCTGCAGCTACACTCATAGAAACAGCTGTGGCGGAGCACGATCAGAAAGGCTATACGGGAGCTGTGGGTGCTGTAATGAGGCAAATACCACAATTGGTAGTTCGTCCGGCAGTTTTGGCCACTCAGGCTACAACCAATATTTTGGGCGGAGTGAAGAGCTCTCTTGTACCTGAAGCTAAAGTTGAAGCACGTGAAAAGTGGAAAACGGACAATGATTAAATTATCTATTTTATATAACTTTGTGAATTATTAGATAAGTATCATGTATTCTAATAAATAGATTTTATACGTTTGATTGAATATTATTTATTTGACATCTTTGTTAAAAGGGTTTGAAGTAATTAATACATGTAAGTACATCACAAGGCGATTTCCTTGGCACATATATTTGTGATAGGATTTCCAGAAATTTTTCTAAGCAAGCTACCGGTAACATCAAAAATTATGGAAAAGTTTTTTCCAATAACGGTCGTTCATTTTTCAACTTCATATTGTAAAACACAAACCTTTAAATCAAAAAAGATCTAGTCCACATGACTTTCTATAGCAGGCATTCTTAGATGTCCACAGCATTTCGAAAATGCAAATATTTAATCCATTTGGCTTTGAAAATGTGAACCTTGAGATTGGCTTAGTTCTAATTGTTATAATATCATCTTTTAAAATCATTAATAGTTATTTTATATTTTATGAGACATTTTTTTCTGGCAACACTAAAGTTAAAATTATGAACGTCGTGAGCAAAACAAAACAACTAATACTGTTTTCTTCTCTGTTGCCGATTCCTCTTCCAAACAGATGTTATCATCATTATCTTTTTATCTCAAAAAACCTTGCCACATAAACGAAATTCATGACTTGTTGTCAAGCGATATTAGATAAAGCATTTATCTAGTTAGGCAGCGTACTACTTTGTTTTGCTATTAATTAAAATATTTTAGTAAAGGATCTTGGAAAACATAGTGTCTTACTTCTGGAAATAATAAGGAATTTTATTCCAGCACGAATTTTCACTTCACTCAGTTATGTTGGCAAAAGAATCATACGACATCTTATGTTCCTTTAGCTTAAATATTTTGCTAATTATCTACTATATAAATTGTCATTGAATTGTAGTGTTTTTTGAGTTAAATCGAGAACTATTTACCGAACGAATAAAAGAACGCAGATTCAGATGATTAGTAAAAATTTTGTTTATCTGGCAGCACACTAACAAGAATGTAGGAAGGAATGAAGAAATCTAAAATATATTCACAGTACAAAAGTTCAAATAGCTGACAATGGATAATATAACTTTGTATTTGGTTTAGTTGTGCGAATTATTGAGGCCCTTATATTTGATAATGTGAATTAAAATTAAGGTGTAATTTATCAATGAGATTTCAAACGAGGACAAGCCACAGCACAAACGATTTATCGAATAGGAATCGAAATAAGGTGAAATGTTTAAACGTACGTTTAAGGTGGTGTTCCGTCCAACCAAGAGTAGTTTCCTATTGCTGCCTGAGAACTACTACAGCGTGGTTTCGACATATGTAAGTGCAATTGTATTCATTAATTATCAAATGGCATGCTGATATGGTTAAAATACAAAAAAAAAAAACATATTTTGTTCTTACCATAACAATCCTTCCCGCTTAACCTTTTTGCGATGCTCTTATATGAAAAGTTAAAAATAAACTTTATTTTTACACTCTCTACTTTCGCATCGATGACGACTTGACGGTTTAGGATACTGGCTGCTTGAGTTTGCAATACAGCGGGCACACACACTACGCATCATGGGCGCCACATGCGGGCACAGTCAAAGATACCGAAATTGGGATCAATGCCAGGGTGGCTAAAGAAATTGGTAATAAATTTAGCAAGCAAGAGATTTCGAAAATCACATTTATCATCGATTCGCCTTCGTTCATTATACCATTATAACAAGCCTCCCACTGTACGCGATTGCAATTGAATATGTTGCCAACAAATAAGTATTCTGACACCCCTTTATAAATATTTTGTTGTACCGAGAGCGCGCGCTTATTAGGTTACATTTACGTATGATATTT
This sequence comes from Anomoia purmunda, assembly GCA_951828415.1. Classification (NCBI taxonomy): domain Eukaryota; kingdom Metazoa; phylum Arthropoda; class Insecta; order Diptera; family Tephritidae; genus Anomoia; species Anomoia purmunda. Next base: position 105,713,304 of record OX639996.1, on the reverse strand, counting down.
AAATTAAAAAGAAACCCGAAAAACTTAATAAACATTTAATTAAATTAATTTAATCAATTAATATTAAGGGCACTCAGGAAAACAAATTTATTTTGAGTAAACTTCAGTTATTGAGGTTTAAAGATACGTGCGTACGGTTATTTATTTATTTTTTATAAATCCACATTTCAAACCATGTAGAAAAAATAGAAATATTCAACTAAATTTAATCAAATCTTCAAAATTTTTTGATTACGAGTTTCACAAAAGTTCTAAGTATGCAGTTTTATAGCCCATTCAATTTTAGTATAATAAAAAGCAAGTCCCAAGTAGCTAAAAATATCCGTAGGTTTGTGATCATTTTTGTTGCTGTTTTCCCCATACAAATAAAAAGTGGTCGAAAGTACGACTGTCAACAAAATTTCAAATTTTTTAATCCTAATTCAGAGAAAGTTCTGAAGTTTTGTAGCCCATGCAATTTCAGCCTAAAAAGTTCAAGTTTCAAGTGGCTTTGATAAGTTTTTTTTTTGCTCTCGATGTTGCGATTCGTCTTCCATATAAATAATAAAAAAAATTTCGATTCGTTTGGGAGAAGATTATCAACACGACATAAATTTATATGTATATAACTTAAATGATTGGTTTACTTTAATTTCTGCTATTATTTTGAGTTTAATTGTATCAATCAATACCTACCTCCTTTTTATTTGATTTCTGTAGGTTCCTTCTACAAAAAACGCCGTCTATAAAAAAAAAACTGGAACTCTGACGCACATACATTTGTACATTTTTCAGCTATTTTTTCAACTGATTCATTTTTCTAATAATAACTATAATATTTATCATATCTTTATTAATTTTTATTCATAAGGTTTGAGTGAAAATGATCTAGTGAAGTGTTCGCTGATCGCTGACGTCTTGACATTGAGAAATGTTTTCGTTACACCGGTGTCGGCCAAGGACTGGGAAATAATTGTGAGTGAAATTTATTTATAGCCCAGAGCGAAAAGAGAAAGTGTAGTTTTCTCAACAAATGTCATAGATAGCGTACACCTGTGACCATGCGAGTTGATCGCAATGGCAGTGGTCCATGGAAAGCATTTATGAATGAATTCCGTTTGTTATATTTATACATATGTAGTTTTTCTCAGAAATTGCACTTTGCTACATTTGCACGCGTATTGGACACATACATATCTACATACATATGTACATACACACTTTTTATGCAAGTTTTTTTTTTGGCTCTTTGAGGATTAAATGATTTGCTATTTTAATGTGACTGTTTGTTATTAGCGCACTTGTTGATGTCGACATACATTTAAACTGCTTCGTTTGAAATAATTTATGTATTTACATATTTTATTTTTGTTTTTTTTTTCGCAAGATAAAATTGACTGCATATGCCAACGGTGTGTTCCAAAGTAAGCGATATGTTTAAAAGCAAGAACTTAAAGTGACTTGCTACAAAAATTGTACGGTTACAAAAATTGTTGCCTTTACATTAGATTTACATGTACAAAATTTTTACTAAAAAAAAGTTTCTGAGCATTGTCCTCAATGCGTACAAATTGCATTCCTTTCAAACATTTTTTTTACTTTATTTTGTATATTTTATTTTATTATATTGTTGTCTAAATTACTTACGTTTTTTTATTTTATTTAGAGCGCCAGAAGAAAGTATGTGCACATTAATTTTTTTTAAATCAAAATATTGCTAATTTTCTAACAAACATTATAAGTCAATTTGAAAAAAATCAACATATTATAAAATGTGTATGAAAATTTAAATTTTTTTTCAGACTTCCTCTAATTTTATTTTTATTAAAACAGTCATGATTTATTTGCTATTTTTTGTCTTTTTTTTATTTTTTCGATAAAAAATAATCGTTATTTTGGATCTCAAATTTTTCTATCATATTTGATCGATATTTTGTGATATTTTTTATCGATTATAAAACCTATTATTGGCATCGTCGACAAATTTTTCCTCTAAATAAAAATAAGGTCAATAAAAATTAGATCGATATATTCGAGATTTGTATTGAACGAGTGATTTTTCGATGCGCAAAATGATTATTTTCAGTCCCTAGAATTTTTACAAAAATTTCGAGTAGGCAATAGGCAGGAGCTGTATTCTGATAAAAAATGAACGAGAAGGTTTTAACATGAAAGTGTTTTCTAAAGATGTACATATAAAAAAATTAGTCGCGCCAATCCTTTTTTCCTGCGCTGCATTTTTATAAGTTTTCATTTATTCATACATTTTCTTTTATTGAACTCCATAGTTTTAATATTTGTGTTTGTTTTTTTTTTGTTTTGGTTTTTGTAGGAGCTAAGTGGCGAGCATATTTCGAATATTGTCCTTGAACAAACTCGCATTGTGAATTCTACACAAATTCTTATAGTATGGATAAACAAATCAATGCAAGTGGCCTTAACAGTGGGTCAGTAGTGGAATTATATTGATTAAAAAACAAAAAATAGGTTCACAAACTAAATTTTCCAATTATTTACAGACCGTTTGCGTCCAATAGTCTCGTATGGCCGGATTGATCACAACACAGAATTGGTTATAGCGCCAAACTTGTACAAAGGCATCACTAACGGAAACAGCAATGGTGCTTCTTCCGATACCAGCGAATCGAGCAACAATACGTCAAGCCACTTAACGCGTAGTCGCACCACTGCGCAAATTCAAAAACAATCCGATGAAAATGGCGAATCCCAACTGGTTCGTTCCACAACGACTAGTAATATTAAAAAGTTAACACGCACAGAGTCGTTTGCGAAAATAAATCGTAACGATAAAATGGTGCGCCTAAAAAAGGATTTGCGTAGAGAAAATAGTCATATATTTGAGTTTCGTGCAATCAGCGGTGAATGGCAGAAAAATTCGCAAATTTCGGATGTATTTCTAAGTCAAAGTAACTGGCCTGAATTTCTGGAGTTGGATAATATCTATTGCATGAAGACACCCAGTGAACAGGAGTACTATGTAAAAGTGCGTGTATTGGCAGATGATGAATTACCCCACACTGCACACACCAGCATTCAAGTCAATGTGAATCTCATGCAAAAATTGAATTTGAAAGAAATGGAGAAAGTAGTACTAAAGCCAAAAGCGTCAGTAGTCAATTTCGTTGAAAAAATTGAATTATTCGCTCAGAAAAAGACACATTACAAAATTATGGAGAATGCTTTTAAACGTTATGTCATTGAGAAAACAAATAAATCAGCTATGCTCTTGAATCAAGACGAAGTTGTACGTTTGGAGGAGGATCTGATTATGACAATTGGCATTTTGCCAGAACACTTTCGTTACTGTGTGATAGATTCACAATTTTTAAAAGAGTCAAAAATCTATGCTGCCGATTTGGTGCGCAAAGTCGACGATACTGTTGAAATGAAGCCGAAAATAGAATCACCGCTAAGTGTTAAGGATTTGATAAAACTGCCAGCGTATGATGAAATAGTTGCCAATTTAGTGGACGAATTGAAAATGAATTTGTGCTTGGATTCAAAGAATGCAATACTCAGGCAAGGAAATGTACTTATAGCGGGTGAGAAAGTAGATTATGTGCACATATTTTAAAAATAGTATTATATTTATAATTAATTTTCCAGGCGCATCTGGCGCGGGCAAAACTGTGCTAGTGGAAAGGATATTGGATGAGTTGGCGAAGAAGCCATATTTTTGTTTCTTTGATATATTCTATTGTTCACGGAGTAAAGGAAGAAAGGTTTGACTCTGTTGTTCAAATATAATTATACTACATATAGTGCCGGAGAAAAGTATTGGAACTGACACTGCTGATTTTTTTTAATTTTCTACAAAATTTGAAATTTTTACTTAGAAAGTAGAAAGTTTTAACACAGTTTTTTTTCATATTATTCATAATGAATTGATGCTATTTTTTTTTATCGAAGTATAGCTTATTTTGTAACAAAACCCATATTTCAAAAATTTACAAAAATTTAGTAAATTTTAAGAAATTGTCAACAAAATTTTTAATCAGAACTTGTACGCAGTGACTTTTAGTATAATAAAGTGCAGGTTTTAGTGGCTACGCTGATTTTTTCTATTTTTTTTTCTCCGGTGATATTACCCGTTTGCTTACATTTAAAATTAAATATTGTTCATACGTTGTATACAAAAATGCGCAACACAAAATTTGCCGAAAGACCCCAAAACATCAGCAAAAAAAAAAATTGCCAACAGTCAATGGGTATCCGAAAAAAATTTTTTTTTAAATTTTAATAAAATTTTTTTAAATTTGCTGAAATTTTGTAAATTTTGAGCAAATATTTAAATTTGTACTTATGGCTTTTGTCATAGAACGAGCTATGTTTTGATAAAAAAGTATGAGAAAAAAGTTTTAAAATGAAAAATTTCTGTGCCAATATTCTTTCCAGCACTGTTTATATTTTTATCCAAAATAATACATGGTTTTGTTTTTAATCATCAGGCTGAATCGATACAAAAAGACTTACGCAGCATATTCACCACCTGTTTGCAAAACGCGCCTTCAATTGTTGTGTTGGAAAATCTCGACGTACTGGCACATTCTGCGGGCGATCAAGGCACACCGGATGGCGAATACTACAACCGCATTGCTGATACGGTGCATCAATTGATTGTGCAATACACCAGCACCAATCCAATTGCGGTGGTTGCAACAGTTACTGAACTCCAAGCGTTAAACAAACGTCTGTATTCGCCGCGTGGACGTCATCTTTTCCAAACTGTAATCAAAGTGCCTACTTTGGAGCGCGAAGGTAGAGAAGTTATTCTACAGGAATTGTGCGGTCACATCGAATCGGAGAAGTTAGATTTGCGAAAGTTTGCGAACTTAACCGAAGGCTACAACAAAGGAGACTTGGTGCAATTAGTTGAGCGTGCTATATTTTATGCGTACCGAATGAGTTAGTGGATTTTAGTTTGAATTGAAATTATTTAATGTTATATCCCCGTATTTTCAGGCAAAACTCGTGCTATTCTAACAAATCAACTGCTAATAGATTCGCTAGCGAACACTAATTCGTATTGCCTGCAAGGTATTGAAAATCATCAAAAAATTAACAATGACGATGATCTCGAGGAATTAAACGTCGAAGAAGTGCCTGGTTTGGAATCAGTTGTAACGGTGTTGGAGGAAGTTTTGATGTGGCCCTCAAGAGTGAGTTTAAAATGCTTTTGCAATGGTGATTGTGTTTTTGTTTTTACATATATATGTAATTTTTGAATAGTTTCCAAACATTTTCCAACATTCTCCGCTACGGAATCAAGCCGGTGTGCTGCTATATGGTCCACCAGGTACTGGCAAAACGTTTCTTGTATCGAAAATTGCTAGCTCATGGAATTTACGCACAATATCCGTTAAGGGACCCGAGTTGTTGGCGAAATATATTGGTCAAAGTGAGGAGAACGTTCGAAATTTATTCAATCGGTAATTTTTTTTCTAATTTTTATCAGTTTTTTTTCTTAGTTTTTGTTTACGTTTTTTTGTGCCTTCCATGCGGATACTAAATTTGAAACGTGCCATACAAGGCGAATTTATAGAAGGTGATGGCATAAGAGCAGCTGATTTGATTTTTTTTATTCAACTACATGTATTTTGTTTTTGCTTTAGCGTATGAGCTTTCAAAAGCCGTAAAAGCAAAAACAAAATGTATTTAAATTTCGACAACTCTTACGCAGAAACAAAAACAAAATACATAGGAATTTTGTAGTTGTATTTATAACACCACCTTGTATGGATTCGCCTTGATGCCATATGTAGAGTTTTAAATTATTCGCTGCTCACAGCTGCTTTGGGTCCAACTCTGGTCCAGAAACCTATACTTGCTGTGTTTGCCAGAGAAGTTTCCATTGGAACTCCACACCGGCGAGGCGTCATTCGTGCAACAGATAGGGTAATCTAAAAGTCGGGTTAGGCCTTAAGATCCATACAGAGGGCGCCACAGGGTCTGTTGATTGCCCCTAAAGGACCTCTACGGCCCTCAGCACATTCCCCAACAATCTCATCCTGCTCCTACCCCCATGTGAGGAATACCCAGCAGCTCTTGCGTACTGTATGTTTCGTCTGTCAGACCAGAAAACGCTGGAATGGAATCCATCTTTCAAAATTTCTTAATATGTGAAAATTAAACGTGGTTCTATATTTTTTTTTAACTGAGTTTAACAAAACCGGATGCAACTTGTTTACCACGTGTGGTAGCATTTGATAGGGTTGTTTCGAAGATATTCTTGTTGCCCTGAGATGTGTGCTGTAGAGTTGTCCGTTTTCCACATCTTGCTTTTCTAATGCCCTTCTTTGTATTGAATTAGGGGAAATCACTTTTGGATTTATTTTCTTTATTTTACTTTTGATTAGATCGTAATATTTTTTTTATTTATAGTTTTATGTTGTTCACATTGATTTTTTCCGCATCTAACGAGATAATTAAAATTTGTACTATGTATTTTATTCTTCCAGTGCCCGCAGCGCTAAGCCTTGTCTTTTGTTTTTTGACGAGTTCGATAGTTTAGCACCAAAACGTGGTCACGATTCAACCGGCGTTACAGATCGTGTAGTTAATCAGCTGTTGACTGAATTGGATGGCGTGGAGAGTTTACAAGGGGTTACAGTTATAGCTGCCACATCACGACCTGAGCTATTAGATCCAGCATTATTACGTTCAGGACGAATCGATCGCTTAGTTGAGTGCACTCTACCCGACGCTGTGGCCCGAGTGCGCATCTTCGAAGCCTTATCAGCATCACTGAATCTCGATGACTCTGTGGATTTCGATTACTTTGCTTCGCGTACGCAAAACTATACAGGTGCTGATATACAAAGTTTACTCACCTCAGCTAATATGATAACAGTAAAGGAGGCATTGGCACAATATGGACCCGAGGTGAGTTTTTAAGTGTAACTGCATTATTTTATATTTAATGTATAATTATATGTACATGTCTAGAGATATCGTGAGTGAATGAATGTTGAAATTTATGAAGCTTTGCTTTTGTAGTAAGTTTAATTTTTCAGTTTTATGAATCAAAAGCAGTTTGTAGTTTTTAATCAAATAACACGTACACTGCGGCTCATGTATTCGGAAGTTGTATTTCATGTAAGAGTTCCATAAAACAAAAAATAGTTGTCGCATAAAAGGTAAACATTTTATTTTTCATCCCTTGAACTCTACGCACGCGCAGAGACAAAAAAAAAAACAAAACAATTAAAGCAGCGAAGGAGAAGAGAGGAAGTTTGAATTTATCCAAGCAGTGTGTGTGCTTAGCATATTAAAAATATCATAGCTGCAACAACAATAAATATACAAGTGAAGTTATTTCTACTAGGTGCAGCATTAGATTCGCTTAAGACTTTTACTTTGCATAGACCAACTATAAATTGAGAATACATCCGAATAGTGGATAAATTCAAATTTAACAGCACTCTAGGCAAAACGGTTTAGAGGCGTACAAAATTCAGCAAATTAAAAAAAAAATTTCGAACTTAAAAAAAAATGTGGTATGTGATGATATAGCCTAACAACCAAAACAAGATCTTCCATCATACCATTTCAGTCCATTCTTGAACAAATTTTGGCACAGTAATTTTTTGTATAATCACAATGTTTTTTTATGCTAAAACTTTTTCATACATTTTTTTATCAATATATATGTAGCTCATTTTTATTACAAAAGCCATATATTTATGTAAGTCCCAATTTCGCTCTCCAAAATTTTGAAATTTTGAATTCGAATTAAGAAAAAAATTGAGAGTTTGGTGGGATTTTGTAGCCCATTCAATTCTAGTAAAAAAAGTGCAAATTTCAAAAGAATAAAGGTTCGCGTTGATTTTTGATAATTTGTTTTTGCCGACGGTGGTGCGCATTTTGCCCATAAAAAAATGTTGACCATTCGTTATACGGAAATGCCCAACACCGTGAGCAAAAAAAAAAAAATATGAAAAATCAAATCTAATTTTCAGTCGCTTGAAACTTGCATTTTTCAGTACTAGAATTGAATGGGTTACAAAACTTCATATACAACATTTTTCTAAAAAAAAACTGGTAAATATTTTGAAATTTTGTTGACATTTTTTCTTGATTCTGCCAAGTTTGTGGAAATTTCGGAAGCTGCACTTATGTGGTTTTTTTTTTATAAAATGAGCGATGAACAAATGTTTAGTATAAAACCCATTAGAACAAAAAAAAAAAAAAAAAACTATGCCAATACTTTTTTCCGGCACTGTAGGTATAAAGGCATTTTGAAAATAATTTGTATAACAATAACAATTGCCGACGGTGTTGCGCATTTTGCCCATAAAAAAATTTTGAGCATTCATTATATGAAGTAAAATGCCCAACACCGTGAGCAAAAAAAAAAAATATTAAAAATCAAATTTAATTTTCAGTCGCTTGAAACTTGCATTTTTCAGTACTAGAATTGAATGGGTTACAAAACTTCATATACAAAATTTTTCTAAAAAAAAAAACTGGTAAATAGTTTGAAATGTTGTTGACATTTTTTTCTTGATTCTGCCAAGTTTTTGGAAATTTCGGAAGCTGCACTTATGTGGTTTTTTTTTTATAAAATGAGCGAAGAACAAATGTTTAGTATAAAACCCATTAGAACAAAAAAAAAAAAAAATACAATGCCAATACTTTTTCCCGGCACTGTAGGTATAAATGCATTTTGAAAATAATTTGTATAACAATAACAATTGAATCAACTACCGTGCAACTAGTATAAATAAAGTAACAACGAGAAAGTGAATTTAGAAAATAATATCTACTATACATTGAAAGGGAGCATAGAGTACCTACAAAATATTGATATGCCTCTAGCATGAACCGTCGTTAAAATAAAAGAATGTACGTGCGTGGAAATTTTGATAATGACGAGACGCGTATGAAATTAATACTTTGAAAACAAAGGCAGGAGCGAAAAACACTTAGTATCAATTTTTTTTAAATATACGCAAGAAAAGTATATACATAGATTTAGTTATGAAAAAATATTGGCAGTAGACAAAAGGATATTTGCTTGAATGTAAGTTGTATGTTTTATATTTATAATAATAACGGAGAGTTATGAGTATATAAATTTGTGTACATATTTTAAAAGGTGAAATGCGGGTACATGCTGTTTTATCTATGGATATGTATATTTATGTGTGTGTGCTGGCATATTCTAGAATTCATATTGAATTCTAACAAAACCTAAGAAGAAAAATGATGGTAGTCAAGATAAAGTAGTGTAGCGTTATAATCCATATGCAACATAAATACCTACTACCTATGTACCTACCTACCTATGCACATACATACATCTGAAACGGAAAGAACTGTTGGAATCCAACGAACAAAAGAAAGGTATGCCCAAGTCACGTAACGGATATTTCCCATTTGATATTCGATAATCGAATACTCGTACTTGTGCATGCAAGCAACATATGGAGATACAAAAAAAAAACACACACAATATGGCTTTGGTTGATAATGTACTCACCTGCCTAGCTATAGGGCCGAGCGCGCTAAAACAAAGTAGCAATGAAAACATTAAAAATGGAAAGCCAATGCACACAATAAAAATGTCATGTGGAATCGCAGCGTTTCATTGTAGAATTGAAGAAGCATAATGTAACCAAAAATAAATATAGCGAGTATGTAAATACATACATACATACCTACACATATACCATATGTGCATCCATACATATGTACATAAAAAAAAAATAGTGATCGGTCAGTAAGCGCAACAGATGTGCTATGAGAATTATTAAAGAATTCTTCATTATTCCACCTCCACTTCCACCTCCACTTCCACCTCCACATCCACCTCCACCTCCACCTTCGACTTTATACTATTTACTTTTGATAATTTGAGTGGTTGTTGTGTGCTAGCTTGTAACCGGCGATTATTTGGCTTGCACTTGTGAATGTTGCGCACGCGCATGCGCATATTTATTAAGACGAGAATAGCAAACGAATACAATCAATACATACATACAAATGCACATAGGATGCATGTGTGTGTGTGTACATACAATATCTACGTGCATGTATAATTATGAAAACCGTAGTTTATAGAAAAAAAAAACATTAATAAGGCAAAAGAAATATTGATAACAAAGACGAGATATAAAAAAAAAATAAATAAATCCCATATGCATAAATCTGTGCACACATAGCGCGTTTGCTAAATAGTATCATATTTCAAAAACTTGAGAAAAATATCATAAAGTTGCTTAGATCTCTAAAACTTTTATGTTCGAAAGAGTTTTTTTTTCGTGGAACACGATTTTCATGGTTAGATAATAATCCGAAATTTTTTAACCCATGAAACCAGGTTGTTGTCCGTGGGTTTAGTAGAAATTTAATAAAAAAAACTTATTATTTTCCATTTTTGTAAACCTAATTTTTGAGCTAAGTCAAATTTATCAAGCATTTTTTTTTTATATATTCGAACATATTTCATTTATTTTTAGCCTGACTTGAACCCACGCCTTTCGGCAAACAAGGCAAGCACGCTACCACCTGTTCTAAACTAAGTCGTGAAACTACCGTGCTTCGAAATAGAAAGATGGAAAAGCAACAACAGTTTACACGGCTTAGCCTGGTACAGGTGGTAACGTGCTTGCATTACTTGCCGAAAAACGCCGATTCGAGTCTTGCTCAAGTCCTGAAAGGAGAAGCCCGATGAAGTTATGTGGTAACGCCTCGACTGTTGCCACTTTTTACAATAACTTCCAAATAAAAAAATACAATAATTTTTAAAACCTTCAACTACAGGGTGGGCCAAAAGAAACCAAGGGGTGTAAGAGTTTAATAACTTTTTCGTTTATTAATTTTTCTAAATTTTATTTATTTTATTAAAACCCGCAGATCATCGGCAACGTCTAAATTTTGCAGTTAAATTTCAAGAGTTGGGCAGAAATGAAATCAACTTTATTAAAAATTTGATTATGAGTGATGAAGCTCATTTTCATTTGAATGGCTTTGTTAATAAGCAGAACTGTAGGTTCTGGGGTTCTCAAAGTCCAAGAGCCATTCATCAACGCCAATTGCACCCCATCAGGTGTACAGTATGGTGTGGGATCGCATCTGAAAATGTCATTGGGCCTTACTTCTTCGAGAATGAAGATGGAAGTGCTGTAACCGTAAATGGAGAGCGGTATCGGTTTATGATAGAACATTTTTTACGTCCTGCTCTTGAAAACAGACCTGGTATGTGGTTTCAGCAGGACGGAGCCACTGCCCATACTGCCCGAGACACAATGGCACTTTTAAGTCAAATTTTTGGAGGGCGAATAATTTCCAGAAATTCGCCAGATTTGACAGCACACGACTATTTTCTTTGGGGTTATTTGAAGGAGCGAGTGTATGTGAACAAGCCAGAGACTATCCTTGAACGCTACAGCCACAAGTTTTGAAAGATGTTATGGAAAATGCTCTAAAAAGATCCCATCAGTGCGAAGCTGAAAACGGTGGTCATTTAAGAGACATCATTTTTCATACTTAGTGTAAAAAATTTCCCTTTTGCATATTATATAATCTGAAAGAAAAAATAAAAAAAAAATTAATAAACGAAACGAACGGGCCCACCCTGTAATATAAAAAATTATAGAAAAGCTTTTTCTAATAACGGTGGGACACCTCGGCAGACAATGGTAAATCTTCGAGCATATTTCCGTACGGAGTCGGCTTAAAATTGTAGAGCCCTTAATTGGTGATACATCATCAAGACGCACAACCACAAATTGTGGGAAAAGTTCGGTCATACATCGAACTGTTGATGTAAGCGTCAAGCTGAAGTAAATTCATTTTTTTTTTGTTTGAACAAAAATCGATGCAAGTGCAAGTCTAGCCGATAAAAAAGGATAACTTTATTAAAGTTAGCAAAAAACTAAGTGAAGAAGAACTTGGTTTTGCTAAACATTAAGCCATATCAATACACACGAAAACGAATGAAAGAAAAACGCTTGACACACCTTTGTATCCTGGCCGATCCCCTCACACGGTTAAATTAACAGTTTAATATAATATAAACGGAAGTAGCAGAACAAAAAGAGGAGACAATTTACGCCCGTCTACATTTTTTAATCAGTATACGCGGTGAAATTCATATGCTACTGATTGCAACTCATAATTATGCTCCAAGGATTTCTCTGGGGCGCACCAATACACATGCGCTTGTATGAGTTTGAGTTGAGTTCAGTTGAGTTTTCCTCACGATGCACCGTCCCTTTGGCTAGCAGTGTTGGTGAGTCGTGGTAACAGCCAATAGCGTCACCATAAAACCATTGCTGCTTTATTTTTTATTTTTTTTATTGCCATTGTTGTTAGCAAGTTCGTTATGCTGCAAATGCACGTACTTTTTTTTTTTTCGGTTACTGCCATTACTGTTGTGGTTTTTTTCATAGTACCTTTTGTTTTAGCTAAGCGATTACTGTTTGTTTTTGTTTTTTGTTTTTTGGTTCCAACAATGGTTTTATACGAATATCAAAAAGTTTTGTCGTCGTTATTTCTGTGCTCATGAGACGATTCGCAGTTAGTACGATCAGTTGAGTTTCAACATTGGCTACGGATAGACGCTGATTTCGAATCGACCGTTAAACTGAATTATTGAATTGTGAATGTAGTTGTAGCCGCGGCGCATACGTTCTCAGTGCGGGTGGTACGCGATCGTGAAACGGAAACAGTTTGCGGAAGCGGCTAAAAGTGTTTGATTCGGTGCTTTGCTTTCGGCGGCGAAATCTTCCGAAACTATTGGGCATTATTGGTGAATTTTACGATCTTTTTATACTGTGTTGCGTTTTTGGTAGTTCCTTCGGTGCATGTCCGAACGGATAATAAAATGTGTTTTTATGACTTTTTGCAAGAGCACAAGCAACAGGCGATGATGAAGAGTGTGGCTTTTAATGCGTGTTAAAAAAAATTAAAACTTATTCAATCGCGTACGTGATCAAATAACAACAGCACAGCACCCGCTATGCGAACGACAACAACAACAACAACACAAGCCCAGAATCAAGAACAATATTTTGTTGACTGAAAATATGCTAAAAAAAATGCAAAGCATTGAAATACAACAGTGTGGGAAAAAAGTATTGGCACACCATTTTTTTTTTTTCATTTTATTCTCAATGTTTTTCAAGCTAAGACTTTTTCGTTCATTTTTTATCATTCCATAACAAAAGCTTTATAAGAAAAAATCTAAAATTTTGTACAAAATTCATAAAAGCTCAGTAAGTTCAAAAAAAAAATTTTATCAAAATTTCAAATTTTTAATTTTTAAATTCTAGAAAAGTTTCATATAACGCATGAACAAAATTTATTTTTATATGAAAGAAATCACACTGCCGGTGAAAAAAATATCAAAAATCGTCTGGAATTTTTAGCCACCTAAAAGGTGCACCTTATTACACTATAATTTAAATGAAATGAGGCTACATGAACATTTGTAAAAATTCTGATTAAAAAGTTCAAAATTTTGATTACAATTTTTTTTTTTTATTAATTTGCTGAAATTTTGAAATGTGGACTTATATGGCTTTTTTTATCAAATAGCTATAATTTGATAAAAAATTAGCATGAAAACGTTATGAATATATGAAAAAAAATTCCTGTGTCCATACTTTTTTCCGGCACTGTGAGTTCAAATTTCAAACTTCATACAAAAAAAATTTAACAGATCAGAATTTAAAAAAAAATTAAAGTATAAGTTTTAAGTGGCTAAAAATTACTGCGGAGTTAAAATAATTTTATTCCCACACTAACCCTAACCCGTTTTCTTCCACATAAAAATAAATTTAAATTTTGTTTATACGTTATATGGAAAGAAATGCAAAACACCGTCGGCAAAAAAAAACATATCAAAAAATCAAAGCCATTTTTTTAACATCTTCATATCTTAATATTATAAAATTGAATGGTCTACAAAACTGTATTACCGGATACTTCTGGAAAAATTTTAATTAAAACATTTTCAATTTTGATGAGAATGTTTTTAAATTTGCTTCGACTTATTTGGTTTTTGTTATAGACTGAGCTATATTTTGATAAAAAATTAACGAAAAAGTTTTAGCCTGAAAAACATAGGTTTTTATTTTCTAAAAACAAATGCAAACTTTTCAAGTAAAAATTATTTAAATTACCAACTTAATATTAGAACTACAAGCGTAGTTTAATTACTATAGCTAAGTTATTGAAAAACAAAGTATAAATCAGGTTAGTTTGGACTCATTCTCTTCCGTTAAGGTTTCGATACGTCATCTATACAATTTTCACCGCTTCGAATCCCATTCCTTAAACCAAACATCTAATATGGTATTCATTAAAATTTTGCTGTTTAGAAGAAGAAGAAGAAGAACCGTGAATAAATCTAGTAATGCATATCGTAGTTGATATTTCCAACGACTATAAGTTACGTTGCGTTTTTTACATTTTAGGTTGGATCTTAAATGTTGTAAGATAATTTTTACATCAGATTCCCTAAACTTCAACCCCTACGTCGATACTACTATAGTCGATTGGAGAAGGCTAAGGCATGTCACACAGGCGACAAAGTTCAGATTACCCTATGCAAACTCTGCCCCATAAATGCAATGACATTTTTTCTACTTGTAACTTTCCCGCTGATCTAAATATTTTTGTATACATACCTATAACGGCGAATTATGACGAAAACAATTAGAATATGAGTTCCACTGTTGCAGCAGGAAGTGCACTGCAAAACGCAAAATGTTAACATCAACAACAAAAGTATTTAAACATTTTGACTCAAAAAAGGAACGAAACATATTAAACGGTTAGGAGAGAGTTTAAAACTTCTAACTATCCGATCAATCAGTCAATAACACCTTCCGCCAAAATTTTAAGTACATTTTTTGCAATTAGGCACCAAATAAAAATTCTTAAAGAAACGTCATGTGGAAGTGATTGAAATGCGCTTGTGCGCCTGTCGACGCGAATTAGGTATGTTCGTTTGCGGCAAAATGATTACGTACATACATATATTTGTATAAACGGATATATACATACATACATATGTAGCTACAGTGGTGTTCATAAAAATAGTTGCGTTAAGTTTTATTTTATAAAATTACTGCTATTGTAAATATTATTTTGCAAGCTCATTTATTTATTTCCGAATTTATGCTAAAAGTGCCGGATTTCTCACATACTGACGTTGATTTTAGAACCCGATGAAAACCACTTAGCTTTCATCGCTCTATAATACATACATACACGCTTTGCAAAATTCTTGTAAATGCTTCATAAGGTATCTGAATTTTAATTTTTTTTATCCGTGAATAAATCAAACTAGGCATGGCTGTTACAATAATTGGGCAAATGATGACAGTGTAATTATTAATATTACAACTAACGCTGCTGATTTTATGAACATAACTGTACATACCTTGAATATTCAAGTCATTGTATTTATATATATGTATGCATATTTCCATATATGCACTTATGTACATTCGTATTTACATACAAACATATGTGCTTCGACTTAGGTATATACCCAATATGGCTAGGTGCGCTTATACACTCAGGAGGGAACACGTTTAAGAAACAAATGCGAGTTTTGAAATTCAAAAACAAAAAAAAAAACACGCAATTATACCTAATACAAATTTATAAAATAATAATTTTTTTCATTGATAGTTTGCCAGCTTTCCATATCAAATACTCAACACTCGCATCTACATAAATGCTATACAAATATGTTCATATATAGAATACATTCATGAAAGTTAGAAATCACAGACCCTCTGGCTACGCTAAAAAGTCAACAGAATTGCCAGTAAATTGTTAGTAACAAATATGTCAAAAAGGCAAAATACCAACAATGGCACTGCTATAAATGGCACACAGCTCAATTATACTCGTATATGTTGTGTCTATAAAAGTAAATAGAGAAAGAAAATTGGAATGAAGTTTTACAACAACAATATGCATACTAGAAATACATAAAGAGGTCCACCCTGTAGGACTAAAAACTGTACAGCTAATTGGTTTACAGAGTTTTATAAATTTTGTTGTTTAAATGACAGAGAGGCGGGTTGAAACCTCTTCCCAAAAAGTGTTGTTGCAAGAAAATATCATCATATTCAGCCTCAGAAGATTAGAGCCTATTTTCTTGTAACAACATTTTTTGAAGTTTTTTCGATATCCCCTACAGCTTTCAGGGTGTTATTATACATAGGTAAAAGTCAACTTATATAGTGTCAGGGATGACATTATTTTTCAGTCTATTGCAGTTTTCTATTATTTTTGGGCTCGCATTTAGGGCATACCTTTGCGATTGCTTCAGTAGTTATATTGGCCAAGCGTTAACCTTTTTCAAGAGGCATTCTAAATTATTTCCATTTGTCAGAAAGGTAGGTCGTTGGCAAATTCCATGGCAGAATATTTATTTGGTGGTTTAGAAGGAATGTTCGAAGTGACAGTGAGAGAAAATGAGCGCAAACAAAGAGATGATTTTTTTATTCGTTCATTTTTTTTATAAAACTTTAGTATATTATATATAGCAAAATAGCGTATATGCTAATCAGAATTTCGAACCTTGTATAAAAAAAATAAAAATTTTATAAAAAAATTTTAAAATTTTTGTAATGTGCAAGTAAAGTTGAATTTTGGAAATTTTTTTTTTACATTTGGTCTTACGCACGTTTTGTTTCATATAACGAATGAGCTTTATATTAATTACCGTTCATTAAAAAAATAAAAAAAATATTGAGTATCCGAAAGTTTGAAACTTTAATAACAATATTTTGAAATTTGTTTTAATTTGTATAAGGTTTAATGCTTTGATTTATGTGGTTTATGTTATAGAATGAACAATATTTTTATAAAAATTTATTTGAAAAAATTTGTTATGAGAAACATTGTGAATATTTAAAAAAAATGGCTGCACGAGTTTCGCTTTGAGAAATAGGTTCCACAAAACTTGGCGTGGTAATTTTTTTGTGAGGTTATATCCCCCAAAAATGGTTCGCTAGGTGTCGCTGGGGTCGAGATATTTCGAAAAAAATTCTACATTAAAGAAAATAATTCCACAAGAAATTTACCAGGTAGTGTTGTCGACATGATTTCGGGGAATTCGGGAAACAAATCATTTTTTCGAGCCCTACACTAATAAATATTTTACAACCTAGGGACTGTCGCAGAAAATTGAGAAGAGATTTTTTTAAGCTAATAAAAATTTTGGATCACAAATTTTTAGAACAAACTCTATATGGTACAGAATTTACATGGAATTCGAAAAAAATATTATCTAGTAAATTAAAATCAACGAAAAGAAATGGGATAAGATTTTTTTTGTTCAAAGTTTGTTTGTTTTATTGAAATTTTCCTGTCGGCTTTATTTTAGAAGGTTTTTCACACAAACACCAAGCAATCAAAACGATAGAAAAAATTAAAAAAAAAGTGTGCGCAATTATAACTATTATGTACTTTAGTTGGCACTCGACATGTTATTGTCGTCGTTCGTGAAGTGGCTGTTGTTGTTTTCGCTATGTGAATTAAAATTAAAATAACTTAAGACGTCAAAGACGACGACGACGACGACGCGTAAGCTGCAATCCAATACTATACGCTAAAACTACGACTTCTTCAAGTGGGCCGATTCGATTCGCGCATTCAAATACGCATGCCGGCTGATTGCGATCATCCATTCAAACGGCCTCCCAACATTTAAACCGCGCGCGAAAAGCATTGCTATAAGCCAAGTTAGGTGACGCGACGTGCAAATGCTAGCCAACGAAGTGATTGAAATAAGCAAGCAAAAAGCAATTGGAAAAAACAAAAAAAAAAAGAGAAAGAAAAAACTCATTATAAAATCAATGCACATCGTTTTTGTTTTTTAATTTTCAATTCTTCCTTTTATACGATTCGTCTAAAGCGCTCCCCATAGCTAACCTACCACATAACTTCCTACCGCAGTAAACTACTTGGATTCACTTACTTATATACCTACGTTAATATTTAAATAAATTAGTGCCGAAGCAGTGGTGATAAAACATACTACACATCGTCGAAATAGTGAATTTCGTCTTCGAGGTAGTTTGCGCGCTGTGGGAGTAGAGTGCGCAGCTGTGAAGGGAGTGCCAATAAATAACACAAGTTTACAAAATTTTAAGAATTTTTTGACCTGCGACGTATTTTTATTATTGCCAATTGAAAATCTCTATCTGAATTCGAATATGAAGTTAGCATATAAAAAAGTAGACAAGTTTATATATGTTGATATCTGAAAAAAAAAAATATAAGTCACCTAATTATAATTATCACTGAACGTAGTTGACCGATTTCAAATTTATTTTTATTTATATAAAGCTAATAAAAGTGCGAACAATATTTTCCAATCGGATTATTGATTTAGGCGCTGTTCAATGGTTTATAAATAATTTTGCACAATTTTTAATGAAATTTCGGAAGAAAATGTTCTTTCCATGTCAATATAAATATAAATGCAAATGTTTACTTTTAGTTTCCTTTTTGGGTATCAATGAATATTTGTTTTTTTTTACAAATAGTTAATCAAAATTGAACCATGAATGTAACGGCTCGAATTTCTATAAAAAAAAAAAATCATGATTTAATTGTTATATTGTGATTTTTATTTTTTCGATAAAAAAATAATCGTTATTCTTCGATTTAAAACTTTCCGATTACACTTTATCGATATTTAAGGCTTTTTTTCGATAAAAATAAAAACATTCTTGAATTTAAATGTTGTCGATCATAATAAATGTAAAAAATTTGTCGGCGACGGCAATAATAGCAACAACAACAATACGATAAATGTTTTATGTTAAAAAAAAAAAGAAATAAAAAATATCGATCAAATATGATCTGAAAATTTTAAATCCAGGAACAACAATTTTTTTTGATCGCAAAAATAAAAATAACTAAATTTGGCCGGAAAAAAATAAAAAAAATTAACATCAAATGACAAAGTAAAAATTGTAAAAAATGTGTTAGAATAAATGAAAGTCTCAAAATAACGATTAAACAAAAAATAATCTAAATGAAAATAAGGTCGGATTTGCAAAGGATTAGATCGATATATTCGAGCTATTTTGAATGAATTCTTCCCAATGAATTTGCATTCCAAAAATAAAAAACAAAATATTATTTTCGATTCCCGGTTGTTAACATAAATTATAGGAAATTTTATTAGCTTTACGTAAAAAATCAATCGGGCAATATTCTTTTCAGATCTCAAAAAAAAATCCAAATTTACTTATATCTCAAAAACTCCTATCCCTTTTTATGTCCTGACTTCGTATTCAGATTCAGGAGAAAATTGTACATGTGCATTGATGATCAGATGTCATAGATCAAATTTCTTGTTAACTAGTGTAATCTTCAACGTTCGCCACTACTAAAGCAATAAAAACAAAATAGACGGCGACGACATTTTAATATTTAGTAGCAATACGATGTATTTATGGTATTTATGTAGTTGTTATAAAAACTGTCATCAACTTACGAGGCACTGCAAAGAAGCCCCTTGATGATCCAATATGAATTTTAATTATTAAGAGTGAACTAAGAAAGAGAGCTCACAAAGAACAACAGGGAAAACGCGTAGCGTGTGAGAGAGCGCAGGCGCTTTTGTGCGAGCGACTGCAAATCGAATACCAAAGCAAATCAACATTCGCATCGAACGGCTGTGTATCGTTGCCATCTTGAAGCGCCGCGAATTGACCGTTCCAACGCAACAATTCTAAATTCAACAGTGCAATGAAGACCAAAATTAGACTGAAGTCGTTCTTTTGCGAACAACCGCATTTCTTCACGTTGTTGACGATAATTTGCTGTATCTACACACCACATCCAGCGCTGGCTAAAAGTTTGGGTGATAGCCAAACGTCTAGTAGACGAACTCCGCAAGTGATCAATGTCACGCTTAGCCCAAGCGTTATCCTAACCAAAAGTGTAGTTGCGCCAAACACAGAAGTACGCTTGACATGTTTGCTCAAAGGTGCCATTAAGTGGTACAAAGAAGATGAATTCTTCAGTGCTAACCGGCTGTTGGTATTGAAGGACGTTCAATCGAGAGATGCTGGCGTTTATAGTTGTCGTGCGGATCAGGTGCCAATAGGACCCAAGTATGTTAGTGTCGCATTGAAAGTGACTGCACCGGAAGTAACCGATGCTGAAGAAGACATAGCTGATTTCGCTAAGGTGGAAAGCGCAGCAGAAGCCCGTCTCCGTTTGGAAGGAGTTGACGCGGATTCTGGCGAGGAAACGATCGAAGATGAGTCGCAATTAAACTTAACGAAAAACAACAATACAACAGCTTTGAAAATTGTCCATCTGCCGAATCCTGGCCCGCCGCAGTTTCAGCAAAGCTACAAACTTGTAGATAGCTTAAGGCAACCGCTCGGAAGCTACGTGCAATTGAGCTGCCCTGCGTTGGGCAATCCCTTGCCGGTGATTACATGGTGGCATAATAATACTAGAATGGATTTGACACCCTTGCGTTTTAGACTTAAGAAATGGTCACTACTTATTGAGAAACTTAACACAACAGACTCCGGCAACTATTCCTGCAAAATCAGTAATAAATTCGGTAGTATAGAGCACACCGTACGTTTGCGTATTGCCCATCAGCTGCAGGCAGATAAACCTATCATCGTCAATAACACACCAGGGAATCAAACAGTTTTGGTCAATAGTAGCTCTCGTTTCGAGTGCCAAGTTGACTCGCTAACCCCAGTGCACATTCGCTGGATCAAACACAAGAACTTACTCAATGCAGATCAACTTTCCTCAAACTTTGCGAGTAATCAGAACATAATTGAGTTGCCGACGAATGGCGAAAAGCCAGAGGTCCACAATATAATGCATGTGCAAACGGCGGATGAAGGGTTTTACACTTGTATCGCCGCGAATGATGTGGGCAAAACCATGGCTACTGCTTATTTGCAAGTCGTAGAGCCGAAACCCATTACCGTAACGCCCAACACAAAAATCGTGCTAGTCGATAAGCGTACAGCCCACTCATCGGAAAGTTTAGGTGGATCAGCACTGGAGAAGGAACATGATAAGCTGACCGCAGGCAGTGATGTAGATGCGGACAATAAAGATACTGCTGATACTAATGACGAACCGGAGGCAGTAGAAGAGAGTCCACCGCGTTTCAAGAAAGCAGACAAACTCATTCAAACACTACACAAGCCCGCTGGTTCCACAATACAACTGCTTTGTCCCGCCAATGGCAATCCTATGCCGAATATAACATGGACGCGCAGCGCTGGCGATAAAAATTTCCTGGATATTATGCGTCATATAGGCAAAGTTACCTACAAAAAATGGTCTATGCAAATGGACGAAGTTATTGCCGAAGACTCTGGCGTCTACAAATGCACTGTCTGCAATCAGTTGGGTTGCATAGAACATGCCACAAAGTTGACTATCATGGACCGTTTGCGTTCACGTCCCATACACAGCGACAAGTTTCCACAAAATCAAACTGTTTTGACCAACAGCAGCGCATACTTTGAGTGTCGCGTCGTATCTGATCTAGAACCACATATATTCTGGATAAAGTACAATCGTGCAAATGAGAGCATTGACAAGTTGGAGCGCATGTTTACTAATGCAAATGCTAATGCAAACACTTACCAACAACCAACAGCAAAGGATTTCATCAAACTCGCCGGTGAACCGGACAAACCGAACGTGCTGCGATTGGAGAATGTCACACACGCCGATGAGGGTTGGTACACTTGTGTGGCAGCGAGTAATTTGGGCGAGTCAATGGCTAGTGCTTACCTGCATGTGGTCGACAAATTGCCAAATCGTGAAGTGTACATGTTGTGGCGCGCGCATCCCGTTTGGATGACTGTGGCAGCAATAGTAATTGTTTTACTATTTCTCTTCGGCTCTATTTTCATAATTTATGTTTTGCGTAAATTGAAACACGAGAAATTGCTTAAACATCGCATCGAGACCGTGCATCAGTGGACGAAGAAAGTTATTATTTACAAGCCAGCATCCTCCGAAGGCAGTTCGTGCGATCTGCAAATGCCGGTGATTAAAATTGAGAAACAACGTACCACATTTCAAGCTTCCAACATGGATCCGTCGCAAGGTTTTAACGAATATGAATTTCCGCTCGACTCCAATTGGGAAATACCGCGTACACAGCTGAATCTGGGGTCGACACTGGGTGAGGGAGCCTTCGGACGTGTAGTTATGGCAGAAGCGTGTAATTTGCCACGTACTGTCAATAATTCTTCTAGTATTGTTGCTGTTAAAATGGTGAAAGAGGAGCACACCGACGCGGATATGGCGAGTTTAGTGAGAGAAATGGAAGTAATGAAAATGATTGGAAAACATATTAACATCATCAATTTGCTGGGTTGCTGTACTCAAAATGGACCGCTTTGGGTTATTGTCGAATTCGCGCCGCACGGTAATCTGAAGGATTTTCTAAAAAAGAACAGACCATTGTTCGTTGGCAGTCCGAGTTTGCAACGCAGCAGTGACTGTCTAGAGGATATGCCGCAGTTAACGGAGAAGAATTTGGTGTCGTTTGCGTTTCAAATAGCACGTGGCATGGAATATCTCGCTTCGCGTAGGGTAAGAGTTCTTTTGTTGCTTGGTCATTTTAAAAGTCTTAAAAATAATTTCATGCTAAAATTCTCTTAGTGCATACATCGCGATTTGGCCGCTCGTAATGTGCTCGTGAGCGACGACTATGTCATGAAGATAGCCGATTTTGGTTTAGCTCGCGACATACAGGATACCGACTATTACAGAAAGAATACCAACGGTCGTTTACCCATCAAATGGATGGCACCTGAGTCACTGCAAGAAAAGTTTTACGATTCGCAATCGGATGTGTGGTCCTACGGTGTACTACTGTGGGAGATCATGACCTTTGGCGAGCAACCGTATCCTAATATAATGTCTGCAGAGGAGCTCTATAGCTATCTAATTACGGGCCAGCGAATGGAGAAGCCGGCTCGCTGCTCACTCAATATTTATATGCTAATGCGGCAATGTTGGCATTTTGACGCCAACATACGACCGACATTTGGTGAGATTGTTGAGAATTTAGATAAAATTCTTCAGTTAGCGTCAAATCATGCTACGAATGAAGAGTATTTGGATCTATCTATGCCAATGCTGGAGACACCACCATCATCGAGTGATGATGAATCCGAACCGGAGACTTTTCAAGAAACGTCCCCATTACGTTATCAATACACATACAAATTTAATTAAATGGATTAACATTTAGCAGCTATAGAAAATGTATAAAGCAAAGTAAGGCTTAAACAAACTAATACTAAGTATTTTGTAAGAGTAATAAAATAGTTTTATAAAATTTTTTTTTACTTTTGTAATTGCTGCTGTTGTAAAATCACGAAAAGACTTAACCCAAAGCGTGTAAGACAAATATTAACTAGAATAAGTATTGTTGTAGTTTATAGTTAAGTAAATACATATGTATGAGTAAAAATTTATGAAGTGGACCATCATTTCTTCGAAGGTCAAGCTTTTTCGAACTTAAAAACTTAAAATATTTCGAAAGTTATAGTTATTCACTTTATTCGAAATTGTTTGGATAACATTATTAATTTTTAGTATGTAAAAAGTGAGTGGAATCGGTTTGGCCAATCGCAAGAAAATAAATACAATTCAAACAATTTCAAAAACAGTTAATATCTATCTATAACTTTCGAATTGCGAAAAATCGTCAAACATGCTTTGTTTTATTAGTGTAAACCAGAAAAATCTCAATTTCACAAAAAAGAAGAAGCTTAACATTCGAAATAATGTTACTCATACAAATATAATTATAGTATAGTTTATTAAGCATATTTTTTAGAATTATTAAAACCTTATAAAGAAAACAAAACAAGGTTGTATGTATATTTTAAGCATGATTTTTGAAGATCTTGTGGAAAGTATGTATTTTTTTTTGTATTAATTTTGCATAACGAAATACTCAAAAACCAAATGTTACCAAAAAATAAGTATAATCTAGATAGATAATAACGACGTGCATTATTCTCATGTAAAATGTTCAATTGTCATATTTGTATGCATTTAGTATTTATTGTTTGACTTAAGCCATTCTACGATTTTTTTAAGTTAATTTTGAGATTATAATAAAGTGCCATTTGAGTGCATATTCTTTTTCGAATACACATAAAAAATGTGTTGCCGCTGTTACAAATTTAAGTACCAGATAATCTGTATGTACATTAGAGGTGTCCATGAAGTTCTGCGGATTTTTTTTTTGGTTCACTGAACAAAAATTTGTCTACCAAATACTTAACAGTAATCGGTTTTTAACTTTCTATTATAGTTATGAGTTTTTTGTGTATCTTGAAAAAATATTTGTAGAAAAAAATTAATTTTTTAGAGGAAAATAATTTTTCGGATTTTTACAATTTTTTTTTATTTGGATTACAAATACATGAAGAAACATTTTAATTATGTTTTTCTATGTATTTCAACAATATCACTTTTTAAATGTAAAATTTTATAACTTTGCGATTTATGACACCTTGTGAATTACTAATTTTTTGATGATCATTTTTTTTTCGTTTTGTTTTTATAAAACTTTGTTTGCAAACCTGTGAAACAGAATTTACAACTTTGTGCAAAAATTTCACAAATTCTAAAATTTTTTCCGGTATCTTTTTACACGCGTACTTTGTTTTTGCTATTATTTTTAAACATTAAAGTTGGCTTTGGTGTTGTAAGAAAAGAGGAATCGGTCAGCTCTAATTTTTTATGCACCTTTTGAGATGGAAACATTCAATCCCAAACAAACTATTTATTTTCTAGAAGTTAATGCGACAAACAAATGTTAATTAATTTGTATCGTTTCAATTTTTTTTCAAATAACTTCACAGTCGAAAACTACCTTTTTCGAAACTTTTTTACCCCTTACTGTTGTGTTGTGACCTTTAAACCCCACCAGTAATATTCCTTCGAAATCCTTATCACTTTTTGACATTCTAAAATAAAGAACAACGCTTTTATCTTCAGTAGTAATAATGTAAACAAAAAATTCTTGAATAATAACCCACTGTTTTGTACCACCGAGATATCCAAACTAGATAGAATTGAAACTTTTTAACCTTACTACGTACATTTGTCTCACAACACACACGTGCTAATTGAAAACTTGTACAATAAAGGGGAAAACAAAACCTTCGCCTACCTGACCTTGCCACAACTGTGCAAACCGCTACGTATCATAAGTTTAGACTTCCTCATTGTCTGGGGGTCGTAGTCGCAAAGCATTAGAAATATCCGAACATCGCCAGACAAATTGTCTGCCTGCATTGATTCTACATTGTACGATTGTTTGTTTAGTTTACATATAGTGACTTTAAGGTGTTGGATTGGCTGCTGCGACTGCGATGTCTGTATGTGTTCATGTGTGTGAGATTTGCATAAACGGTAATTAGTAAAGTCATGAAAGTTTTAATAGCTGAACGATTGCCCTCGTTGGCGCTTCACCGCTCTTATTTTTGCAGAAACTGCCATCCAGGATTTTAGTGCGACAGAAGCATCTAATCGAGGCTTTCAACACAACACGCCCATCGCTAAGTGCCGCTGATATAGCAAAATATCAAAAGACGTAAGTTCTACTATGTATATCCCACATGCTGCATTCTATTTACTCTTGTTAAGTATTTCTGTTGATTTGTAATTTAATTTTCTTGTAATTTACAGTTACGCTCGTTTCACGAACAAGGAACGCGGTGGAGCACGTGACTTTGTGGCTAAGCGAGCCACTCTGGCATAGTAAATCGAACTGATTTTAGTTTCGAAAAGTGCTATCATTTTAGAGCTTTGATTTTATTTTTATATTCAAGTCGCGTATTTACATACATACAGGTATATAAATAAGTATGTAAACAAATACATATGTATAGAATGGTGTGTGGTATTGCATACATATATTTTTTTTGTTGTTGTTTTGTTTTAATTTGCCGAATAAATGTGAAACGAATTTTTAATCACAAAAGATCAGTTTGTTTTTTGGGTGTACATACGTACAGTGGCGGAAAAAAGTATTGGTACACTAACTTTTTTTTTGTTATTCGCAATGTTTTTCATGCTAAAACTTTTTCCAAAATTTTTATATCAAAATATATGTAGCTCATTGAAATTTTTTTTTTTACAAAATTAACAAAAATTGAGAAAATTAAAAAAAAATGCCATTAAAATTTTAAACTTTTTTAGAATAAAAAAAATGCAAACTTGTTTACAAATTTCAGAGAAATTGAGAAAATTAAAATAAGAATGCCATCAAAATTTTAAACTTTTTAATTAGAACTAAAAGAAAATTATCAAATTTTGTAGCCCATTCAATTCTAATATAAAAAAGTTCAAGGCTAAAAATGCACGATGATTTTTGATAATTTTTTTCGCCGGGTATGTTTCCCGTTTTCTTCCATGTAAAAATAAATTTTGCTTATGCGTTATATGCAATAAAATTGCATAACCCTAATTTTTTAAATTCATATTAAAAAGTTTAAATATTCATAGACAAGTTTTTAAATTTTTTGATCAAAAAATCAGCGAAGAAGTTGTAGTATGAAAAGTAGTGTGTGAAAAATATAAAAAAAATTTCTGGAGGTTTAAAAAAACCGGAAGTGACGTAATAAAAGGTAGATAATTAGAGAGCAAAGAAGAAATTCTAAAGAAGAAGAGAGGGAGAAGTGAACGATTCCAAGATTTGTTTGTGTAAAAAAATGTCAGCAGAAGGGGAAAATAATTTAATTTGGCCGGCGTATGGGGAATGCTGTCAAATCGATAAGGAGAGGATTAGCGGTCCGCGGAAGTTGTAACTTTGTATTCTATCATTCTTGAGTTCTTATTTAAGCGCTGTTTAATTTTAATTTGTTTATAGTTACTTATGTATATCGTGTCTATTTATCGCAAAAATTTACCTATAGTTTTAGACCTAACGCTCTCCGCCTTTTAAGGTTAACAGTAAATCTTCATCGATTGGTCAATGGTGATGTTGATGGCTATATTGGAAGACAAAATAAGACAGACGACGTTTTATGCACATACATATGTATATACGTAGTAATTCTAGGTGTATTACCAAAAACGATAATCGTGACGTCTTCATAAATAGTGTTGGTGGTTTGCGCCAAAATGAGAAGAATACAGTTGATAATTGTAAAAAAGTAGCTATTTCGCCATACACTTAAAATACAGGTGCATAAAATACAATATACATACATAAAACACTGGTTACGATGCTTAAGGTTTATATTCAGAAATTGATAATATAATAACACTGCGGAACAAAATTTTGCGGTCGGAGATTTTTAAGTCGATTTAGGGTAATTTGGGGGCGCTGATTACGAAAATAATATCAGTTTTGTCGAATTGGCTCTAGTTTTTCAGATAAAGACTTTTAAATATTTCACGAAAAAACCTAATTAAAAATACCAATATGGATTTAAATTATATTTCTATTGGGCGCCTGTATAAAAATAATACAAAAATAAAAAAAATATATTCTTTTCATTAATTAATTTAAAAAAAATGTTAAAAAACTTTTCCTGTATGACCTCCTATGATGTCGTTGCTCAGGACAATCCCGTATTAAGTTCCAGCAGTAGTCTGCCATCATGTGGTCGTCCCATCGACCTTGGTATCTTTCTTCCATTATTTTTATGTCCTTGTTCATCACTGTAATCGCCTAGGTTGTCCGGGACTTTGTCCAAATGACTATGTAAATAATGTAATTTAATGCTCATTTTAGCTCCTAGTTTGCGAAAATTGAGAAGCATATCAGCAACTAGTTTTGTATGGTCTGGTGATTTATGATTTCCCAAAAATTTTTTTGACTACATTAACAAAGCTTAGCCAGGCTTCAGATTCAATTTGTGACATATGGCTTAAGAATTCAGTGTCTTATAGAAGGGTACGAATTTGAGGACCATCGAAGACTCCTGCTTTTAATTTTTCCATACTAAGGACTGGAAATTTTTTGCACCCATATTCCAAACAGTCACCTGTCTTATCAAGGGCTTTGTTGAACTGTTTCATTAGCCCAAGCTTGATGTGAAGTGATGTGGTGGAAGAATGATTTTTTCTCGGCTTATCAGTTGGTCATGAACCACATTTGCTGTTCCTACCTCCATATTTTCTCTCACCGGCCAGTCCTTTCTAATCCAATGTTCATTTCTTGCACGACTGTCCCATAAACATATAAAACAGGGGTATTTAGTATACCCACTTTGTTGGCCCAATAAAAAATTCACCATCTTTAAGTCCACGCATACTGGAGTTCACGGAACTGGGTCATATAATTTTGTTTCATTAATTTCTTAAGTTCCGTTTATCTCAAGAACTAGAGCCAAGAAATCGGAATGGTTTAGACAAAATTTAGTTATTTATATACATACATTTAATTTAAAATTCATTAAATTTTTTCATTGATTTTTTTTTATTTGTGGTTTATTATCCTTTGTTTTCAATGTCTAGTTTTTATTTGCAAAAGATTTGAGCTCCAAATTGTGCAAAAATTATAGACAATTGAATATTTCGGAGTCGAATTCTGATTATTCGTAAACATGATTTTTTTGATGGTACATCGCGCGATTAAATGAAAAGTAAAAAAAAAAAAACAAATGCCCTAATCCCCTCTCTGGTTACGCCACAGGCCTTCAGTGTATAAGTGTGTGTATGTGTGAAATAACCGGGAAGAAGCGACTTCATTTTTACAACGATTTACCATAATCCATATTTCAAATCAGTGGGGTTTCATTCTGTACAATGTATGTACGTTTCTATTGGTCCATTGATGCAGTGGCAATGTGTACGATGTAGATACATATGTATGTATGAACTATATGAATTTTTGCGCTTGTATGTGTTTCGTCTCTTATTTGCTGCTTCAATCACATTTCAATTAAATGCGCATCGCTGCTTTTAATGATTACGCCGTCGGATGTTGTCATTTTTTGTTTTTTTTTGTTTTGTCTGTATAGCTCTTCTAAAGGTACCATTGCTACGCTTCATAAACGGTGCATTTCTTTCTTCATTTTCCTTTCTTTTTTTCGATTTGCTTGACTCTTTGTTATTGCGCGCACAGGTACTCCTCGGATATTGGCTCAAACATTGTGAATTTGCTACCAACATTGTCGTTTGAAACCACATATAGTACATACGCATACATAGATACATTTACGCGTATGTATGTACTTATGTGTAGTACAATTTTTTTCGCTATTCTTCCCTTTCAGTAGTTCGTTTGTTAATCTTCTGGTATGGTCGAATGTAAATTTAGTATATAACATAAGTATATAAGGGTGGCTCTTATTTCCAAAAACTTAAAGTTTTTCGATGGAAAACCGCGTCTTAGATTCTGTCGTTAAAAATTAGGTATGCATTTGCATTAGGGTGGTTCAAAAACAAAAAAATATATACATATATGTTAAAGGGCGAAAATATTTGTTGTAGAAATTTTCCTTGAACCCCAATATTTTGGGTTGGGTACAATATGATTTTGGTTCAAAATTCTGTATTTAAAATTCTGTATTCAATATTCTGTATTCAAAAATCTGTAATTCAAAATTCTGTACTGTTAAAATTCTGTATTGCGGAACACTGTAATTTTAAATTCTGTAAATCAAAATTATGTATTGGCAGTATTTTGTTTTGCAAAACTCTGTATTGAAAAACCGGAAGAGCATATGGATAAATAAAAAAAGTGCGCACTTTTTTTATTTATCCATATGCTCTTCCGGTTTTTCAATACAGAGTTTTGCAAAACAAAATACTGCCAATACATGACTTGTCTTGACCCATATGGTTTCCTATATTATCAAAACAGATTTACATAAAGCAAATGTACATATGTTTGTATGTATTTATAGCTTCAGAAATTTCAAAATGGTCACAAAATTAGTCAAACGAAGAAGGCTGTAAAAGCAAACAACAGAATTAAAAGAATAACAAAAAAAGGCTTATATTAAGGCATGTTTCTTTTCTAAAGCGAATTGCTAAAAATTTAATAATATAATAATTGTTTCGCCATTATAATGTAATAACTTTTGTTTTGAATGAATTTTTGAATTTTTCTTTATTTGACGTATGTATATATACCATTGATTCTATAAAATCGGAATTCCATTATTCATAAAATAAATGTGCTATTCAGGTAAGCGTGCTTATCAGGTTATCTGCTTATTTGGTTATATTTTTACAGCATTGTGATCGAAAATAATTTTGATTACAGAATTTTAATATACAGAATTTCAGTTCTCCATCATTTTGATCATACAGAATTTTAAATACAGAATATTGAACCAAAAGAATTTAGGCTGGACAGAATTTTTTTTTTGATTTTTACAGAATTTTCATCCAAAAGAATTTTGAAAAGCAGAATTTAGTACCTCTCCCCAATATTTTTCATTGTTCTATTTCTCTTCCCGATAATTCAAAGAGTAAAACCGTCACAGACGAACACAGTTAATTTGCATTAGTATCTAAGGACAAATGCACATTTAGATTTCACCATAACAGACGAAAACCTTGTGGATATAAAGTATCGAAAAAATATTTCAGCAGCGTTTAAGAAATTTTTAGTGCTCAAGTTGATATCCAGCATTATTTTCCAATTGTTTTCTAATTTTTGAGGAATTTATAGTTCGTAAGTTATACTACATTCGATAGCAAGTTCAAATGAAGTTGAAAATAAATACTTTCTCCAAGATTGCATTACCAATCCCAATATGTAGTATCTTAGTGAAATTGCAAGTACTAAAGTATAAGTCTCAGTTAAAAAAAAACGAAATAAAGCCTGAAGTAATCAAACGTCCGAAAATTTGTCTTTGTGGCTATCGACATGATACACCATAGTTGTATGGCATTTTTTTCATATATTTTATTCATGGCATTTTATACATATTTTATCTTATATTAAGTATTGCAATCATACATTTGAGATCCATTAGATAATCGCATTTGAGTTCAAGTTGAGTACTAAAATTTTCAAAACTTCAGAAACATTATGATTACACATTAAGGATGTCATCTGTCTTGGCTATAATGTCGAATTGTTTATTTAACCGTTCTTTTTATATGAACATTATGGACCAAATTTTGCATTTTTTTCGGTCTTTTAGGGACACATCGCATTTGGTTTTTAATATGTATGTATGTACGGATGTATGTGTATTAAAATGAATGCAAATCTGCACTTTTCATTCGCTTTTCATATTCGTTACAATTACATCCCTGTGGCAAAACAACGTCATTTACCGCTATCGACTCACCTCCGCCAGTTACATAGTTAGCTTTACTTGCTTTCGCTTTCTGAATCCAGAGAATTGTGGAGCTTTTATACTTTTCAACTCAACTTTTCCCCAGGCCAGTTTACGGCAGCTACGAGTATCGCTGCAAGTGGCTGGCTGACTGTCTGCCTGTTGTTGTTGCAATATTTTTGCAACAATAAACAACAATTCATTGTGGCGTACATAATACAATAAAGTCACTTGTCTATATTTGACATTTTATGTTTTACAACCAACGAGTGTCACTCCAGAGCATCGTCGAGCTCCAAAAGATGGGAGTGTCAACCTACGTACAGAGTTTTGTATTGCAGAGGAGTATTGTGTGGATTTCTGTTGTATTTGTGGTCGTTGTGTACAGGTGTAAAAAATATATACACCCATACATGCATACATATGTACCTCGTACACACACAAGTACATATATATAGTATATATGTATGTATTTATATATTATGTATGGATGAGCATTGTTGACAGAGAAACGGTAATTAAGTTTGTCGCGCTTGATGTTAATTGAAAAGTAATGAAGAAATAATTAAATAGGGATAATTAGAAGAAAATGGAAAAATGAAAATATAGAAAATTGATCTTGTTTGACGTAAATGAAAACCTTGCTGACGTGCTGTAATTTAAATAATAACAACTAAAGCGGTTTGTAAGTTCGGTGCAAATCGAATTTGTGCATGGATTGAACGGAAATTACTAGTCTTTGTCTAATGAGGATCATTTTAAATTTATATTCTATAATAATGCCGGATTTCTATAATTCTCAAAATAATTTCTCAAATAGTGATAGATAGCAACCTCAAACGTTTATTGTTGGCGAGGATGCTGGTTAGATTTCAAAATATTATCTAATTATAAAATTTTATCCAAATCGTTTTATTTTCTAAACAAGAATTTAAGTAATGTATTGAGATAAAAATAGGTGGCAACCCTTTTCAAAAATATCTTTATATTGACGAGTTTGAAAAAACCTTTTATATATAAATTTATGTATAGATAATGTCAAATAGACCTCCTACAAGAATTGCTCGTTTAAAGAATAACAAAATATTAAAAACAAATCAATGAACGTACATAAATAGTTATAAAAAAGTTGAAAATAGGATTTCTCTAAGCATGTTCAGTGAACGATGACATCAATTTTATTCATATCTGCTTGGTCGTTGTTATTTATTAATTAATTTTATTTTATTTATTTATTTTAAGCGCGCGTTTATCTTTCGACTATTTCGAAAATTAATTATGATAACGCAATAAATTGTAATTAGAAAAATTTGAATTTTAAAATCGTTCAGTGAAGATGTGAGATTACAATTACGATTACTCTAATTGTAATTTGAACTTTTCCAAAATTAAGATTACTTGGTTGCCACCTGTTTGAGAAGCTAAAGTCGATTGACTTAAAAATGTGCAATATGTTCGGCAAATTAAGAAAGTTAAGGAAGGCTTTATTTAAAAAAAAAAACTATTGGCGAGAGTTGCCGCCTGTTTAGAAAGTTCAATACAATTTATTTAAAAAAATACTGATGTGAAATGAAAGAGGGTTAGAGAAGCTTAGTTTCGAAAATATTTTTGAAAAGGGTTGTCGCCGTTTGAGAAATTCAATTCATTTAATTTAAAAAATAATTTAATTGAAATATTATTACAATATGGGTGGCGAATGAACTGAGGCTTTATTTGCAAAATATTTTTAATAAGGGTTGCCGCTTGTTTAAAAAGTTAAATACAATTTAATTAAAAATTTCAAAAAAATATCATAACTGGAGGGAAAGAGATTTATCAAACCTTAACCTTAAAGGTTAAACTAAGAGGGTTGCCAAATGTTTGAGAAATTAAGTACGAATTAACTAATAATTTACGTAGAAATTTATATCAAAAAATTGCGGTTTAAAGTAAAAAATATTATATTGAAATGATACTTTTATTAAGTAGAGTTGCCAGCTATAAAAATAATTTAAAAAATGCATATATGTATAAAACTGTAGCTTGTAGTTTTACAATTAGTTCTACAAAATGGGGGGAATCTTGTTGATATGCTTTTCGGTTCTACATTGAAAATTTAAACCGTTATATAAGTAGTCATATATGCACATATACTCCGTTTCTATTTGTCCATGGTATACTTAAAGTTTGCAGGTTCTATGGAGCATCTAACAACACTCGTAAAACGGCACACCTTTCTCTATTAGAATTGGTGATGCTACCACAGAAATTATACATATCTATGTATATCTGCTTCTTTCATGATTACACAAAACTGGCAGGTTGCTTTATTCTGTTGCTATGCGATTGGAAAGTCAAAGCCCTGCTGATTAACAATTCGTGTATGTCAAAAAACAAATCGAACTGAAAGATCATACAAATGTAACAGACATCAACCGCGCACATCGCAGGAGGTTAAAATGTGCCTATTAATGATAACATCGTCCCTCTACGTGCAGATCGACATACACACATACATCGCACTGCACTTGAATACCGTGCGGCTAAAAGATGCAGTTTATATTCAAAAATATATACGTTGAAGTAGTGATAAGACTGTCCGTTATTGAAAAGTTCAATGATTTGTAATTGTAACTGATTCGTGGGTTGAGTGCAGCAGATACCAATGGCATTAATTACCAAAAAATATTGCAAATGTTTTCAACTGAGATAATGAAATGGACCAATCCATTGATAATCCAAAGCGAACCTGCAAATACATCTTTTGGCTATAAAAGCTTTACATTTGATTGAAGGTCGGTACAGTTGTCTACCGATACTCAGCGGTAGAGCACAGCGGTTTAAATCTCCTTCAAAGTTCTTGGGCAAAAGTTCTTGGAATCTCTAAAAATGAAGACGTTTGTCATTTTACTAAGCTGCCTTGCGTGCTGCGTTACAGCAGGACGTTTGGGATTGACTCAAAAGCTTCAATCGCTTGGCTCAATGCGCCAAGGACAGCAGGTCGAATCGTACAGTGAGTGAATGTTTAACAACAGATTCCAACAATGTTAATACGCAATGTAATTCTTTAGATCAGGGTTACACACCTCGCAGCACGAGTGAGCGTCAACAATTTCTGCTTGATGTGGTGCTTCAGGTACAGAAGCCTTTGGTCAACACACAGCTCATTCAACTTGGCCAGGATCTCGTGACAGATTCAAATATGTATGATTTGGTAAGTAGCTAAGCATTCGTCGTGGTGAGCATAAATTTATTTACCATACTCGATTTTTCTTAATCAGCCAAACGATGAAATCCTGCAAGAGTTTTTGCAACAGGCTAGCAATCAGAATATTTTGGGTCGCAACGATGTCTATAGCCAAGTTGATGTGTCAAATATCCGTCAGTTGGTGGGACTCCATCGTTTCTTTGTACTCGCTCGTGACTACTCCGTTTTCCAACGGAATGTTGTCTATGCGCGCCTCTACTTCAATCCCGTCATGTTTGTCGATGCCCTGTCGCTAGCTATAAGAGACCGTGCCGATACCCAGGATCTTGTGTTGCCCGCAGCTAATGAAATCTTGCCACAGCTGTACTATGACAACTATGTAATCAACTCTGTACAAAATGTTGACTATAACAGTTTGATTTCCCAAGCTACACAACGTAACTCGAAGCTTAGTCTCTTCGATGCTTTTGGTCTGGGTAAGATCGGTTCATTGTTGTACGGTGGTAAATATGGTATGTTCAGTCCTTTGCAACAAAGGCGTATACAAATTGCGCGCAGCTCTCAGAAGAAAAACATTGGTGGGTCGACATACGCAGAGGAACAGGGACAAATTGTTTTGCCAGTAGGCACAAGTGAACAAGCCGGTCTTTCAACTTACTTAACAAATGATATTGATCTCAATGTCGCATTGAACAATGTTATTGTCGACCAATTGGCTCAAACTGTCACCGAAGGTATTGTAGAAGGACAACAAATCGGTGGTATAGGGAGCGATAAACAACAGTACTACCAACAGCAGGGACAGTACTACCAGCGGCAGGGACAGTACTACCCGCAAGGACAGTACTACCCGCAAGGACAATACTACCATCAGGTGCAATACTACCCCCAAGGACTGTCCTACCAGCAGGGACAGTACTATCCACAAGGACAATACTACCAAAAGGGACAATATTACCCCCAAGGACAGTCCTACCAACAGGGCCAGTATTATCCACAGGGACAATACTACCAACAGGGACAATATTACCCCCAAGGACAGTCCTACCAACAGGGCCAGTATTATCCACAGGGACAGTACTACCAGCAGGGACAGCATTATCAACAGGGTGGTCAAGCCGATCGCTTCAATAGTGCTATTGGAGGAGGATACCGAGTTCGCCGCGATAAGCAAAACACTTACGAAAATCAATTTTATGGTCAGTCATTGGCCGGCCAAGAAGGTGATATTATTTTAATATTTCGAAACCAAAATAATGCGTTTGTTTATTCCGTTTTTTAGGCACCCAAACTTTGACAAAGGAGAACGTAGTAAACACCAACGAATTGCCACAGGTTGACGTAAATAGCGAACGCCTTTTGCATGTCGGTCGTAGACGTCGCGTAAATGCCCCCAACAGCGGATACTCTTACTATACATACCCATTCTATCGTCAGGAAGGCCAATATGGTAACAACGAACAGGAATACGGCTCAACATACGTTAATTCTTATGGCCCCAAGCAAAGCGAGGGAAGTCAATATGGCTACTATGGTCAGGAATATGGTTCAACTTATCCAACTTATCAACAATATCAAGGATCTCAATATGGCTACAAAAATCAACAATATCCTTATGGTCGTGAACAACAGCAAGGAGCTCAATATGGTTACGATAATCAGAAATACGGTTCGTCGTACCGTTATGGTGGCCAACAAAATCAAGGTCGCCAATATAGTCAGAAATATACTTACGGCACTCAACAAGACCAAACACCTCAATACGGTTCCAATAATCAGCAATACGGTTCATCGTATCCTTATGGGCGTCAACAGAATCAAGAAGCTCAATATGGTTACAACAATCAGCAATATACTTCATCTTACCCTTACGGCCGTCAACAAAATCAAGGTAGTCAATATAACTACAAATATTCTGTTGGTAGTAAACAAACCCAAGAACCTCAGTATGGTTACAAAGATCAAGGATACGGCTCGGCATACACTTTTGGTCGTCAACAGAATCAACAGCAATATCAGCACGCTCAGCAACAGCAGGCATATCATGCACGGCCTTATGGACAGGTAAATTTTGGCAATGTTAATGATATGAGCAAGGATGTTGACGATGAGGCTGTGGTGGTTTCTCGTGAGGTACGCGACACACGCCAACGTGGACAAAGCAACAGACGTGATCGCAATCGTGAAAGTTATCGTTACACAGAACAGTACCGTGAGTTGGAAGGTTTACGTGGTGAAATTGTACGCAATATTGCTTCTAGACAACAGTTGAGCTACTCTCGTCGTGGTGAAATATTGTTGCAGAGCATACAGGAATTGGCTGCCAGATTGAATATGCAAAGAATCGTTGAGTCGCTTGAAGGCGGAGCCCGTTACCAGAAACAGCAATATCTGCAAGTCCAACAAGAAATTGTACAAGTTGTGCAACAATTACGCGCATTGATTGAGCAAGTTCGTCAAGAGGCGGGCATAAGCGAAACAAGCGAAGAAACTCTCTACATTGTTGCCAGTATTATTAATGGTAGATATATTTTCCAGCGCCAGCAATTGTCGACTGAGGCACAGCTCTACTTGCAAGCATTGCAACAACAAATACAAAGCATTGTGGGCAGTCAAATTGGGCAAGTGTCTGAGGTGACACCACTTGCGTTGCTGGCTGGTAACTTGCAAAGTGCCGTTACTCAACAGGCCATTCTCGCGTATGCCCAGCTGATCGATGAATACCGTCAACAATTGCAACCCTACTCTCAGAGCGAATTGAATGGTAATGGTGACATTTCTGTGCAAAACGTTCTCATCGATCCTTTGGTTACCTACACTGAAACCGTCGACGCCGATCTTATTAACCTGATCGATCAACAACTATTGCAGTCAAATACCAACAATCTGCAAGCTCTGGACAAGCAAGTTGTGGCACGTCAGCAGCGTTTAAATTATGAACCGTTTACAATTTCAATGAACATTCATTCGCAAAGTCAACAATATGTCGCTATTCGTATTCTGCTCGGCCCACAAATCGATTACAATGGTCATCGCGTAACATTGGCACAAAACCGCCAAAACTTTGTTGTCATCGATGCTTTCGCACAACAATTGCAGGTCGGGGATAACAGCATCCAGCGTAGCTCACGCCAATTTAACGGTTACAGCGGTGAGGTTTCCACCATTAGCCAGATTTACCATCAAATAATGACTGGGCAGAAACAACAGCAACAACAGACTGGTACTATCCGTCAGCTTCCGCAACATCTTTTGCTGCCACGTGGAACCAACGTTAGCGGCGGTTTGCCAGTGCAGGTAATAGTTGTGGCAACTCCATTGACTCAGCAAACTGGCTTATTGCTCGAAGATTCTGCGTACGCACAACAAATCAGTGGTTTTGGTATTGCTGGTGTGGCTATTGATCAATTGCCCTTGGGCTACCCATTGGATAGACAGATTATCGATGAACAGCGTCTGAATGTACCGAATATTCTCACAACCGAAACAGTGATATTGTATGACAGCCGCATTCGCGCTTAAGATGACAACAGTGAAATCGTATTGTCAAAATTGTAATATGAAAACATTTTTTAAACCAATATACTTACACTCTTCGAAATTTTAAATTAAACACTATTATTTAAACTGAAATTACATATGTAAACATTTCTATTCCCAAATACAATATATAGTTGTAAAATATTTTGATAACCGAATAATAAATAAAATGATAAAATCCGAAAAATTAATACTATTATTTCGTTAATATTTATTGACAACCCGCCGTTGAATCAAAGCGCTTTCGAAAATATTTTAATATTTTTCTATTTTCCCAACCAAGTTCAACTTACGAGTTGAAATTTCACTCTGCCTGCTTTCAAAAATAATGTGCTTAGTTCTGAAGCACCGCGAATATCTGTTCTGATAATCAATAAAATTTAGATTTCCAATTAAATGTATGTTAAAATATTAATTTATTCTTGAATCTTGGAAAATTAGCAAATATGAGTTTAGCTGGATTTGCGGATATTAAACGCAAATGACATCGCTGACTCTGAACAGCAACGAACGAATACAGGGACTATAATCAATATGAGTTCCATAAAAAAATTTATATTTAATCAAACTTTTATGTTTTTAAACCATGTACTAAATACAAATAATAAATTTCTAAGTTTTTGCTTTTAAAAAAGATGTGTCAAGTACTAATACTTTTACACCGCGATTTTCGTGTGTTATTTTTTGTTTTGAAAATTGAATCTATACATATTATAAAACAAAGTCTAAAATTTTGGAAAGAGCTAATCTCGGGCACTACAGAACGGATTAGGATGCAACTTTTTTTAAATTAATGCTTGCAGTTAGCACTACAATGATAGCTACTTAAATTAAAAATTAGCCTATTCATTTCTGAAATATTTAAGTGTAAAGTTTTAAAAAAATTTACACTAAGTACAGCATTGCTACAACCGAATGTAAAATCAGTGTCGTAGCGGGAAGATGTGTAGTTGTGTGAGTAGTAAATCAACTGCTCTTCGTTACTACTTCGTTCGGCTATGCGCAGAGGGCTGTGCTGTTGACTTCGTTGATAAACCGATGCAAGGCGAAATGATAACTTTGATCCACACCGTTAGATATGTTTGTTTTTCAGATGCTTTGTGATCATACAAGAAACTAGAAACTACAGCTGAATTTTTAAAAGTTTTTTAGTGTTTTGCTTACGGTGTTGCGCATTTTCTTCCATACAAAAATTAGTTTTGTTTATGTGTTTACTAGATGGCAACGGTTGCGTATAAGAAATTACTTACTATTAGTTACTTTGGTTCTGAAATAGTTGGAGCTCCAATAATTTTATTGCGAAATTTAAGTCCCCCACTGTTATGCAATGGAACTCGCCTGCAGGTAAAAAGGTTACATTTTTATCTGGTTGAATGTGCTATTTTAACTGGTTGTGGTACTGGAAAGTCTACTTTAATACCTAGAATTCCGATGATACCTACAGATTTGCCATTTAGATTTAAAAGACTTCATTTTTCGGTAAAGGTTTGTTTTAGAATGACCATAAACAAGGCACAGGGGCAAACATTTAATGTAGCCGAAGTGGATTTGAGTAAGCCATGTTTTTCACACGGACAACTGTACGTAGCCCTATCACGCGTTACATCGAAAAGAAACCTTTTTGTCCTTGCATAGGGAGGTACGCATAATATTGTATACAAAGAAATTTTTTGATGTTTGTCCAATAAAAAGTTTTAATTGCAATGTATGCAACATAAAATTGTTATTTTTATGAGTTTGTATATTTAGGAATTAAAGTAAATGCAAAATCAAACTATTTCAGAACCAACGTAACTAATAGTAAGTAATTTCTTATACATATCCATAAACAGAAAGTGCGTGGCGAAGCCTCGCGCAACCGTTGCCAGCTAGTATATTGATAAAAAATAATAAAATGGTTTTATTTTTTTGATGAAAAATGAATTTTTTGAGTCAAATTTTTTTTATCAAAAGCAACCATTACTTGTTGAGTTACATTTTTTTGATCGAAACTAAAACTCAATTCTTGGGCGTTATTTCATCTCTTAGAAATAAAAATTTATTTGCGAGTTTTTTTTCTTTTTGGATGACCGAAAAACTCAAAACGTCACACCGCTTTTCAAAAACTTTGTGGTGGTAAATTTTTGTTTCTATGTCCTTGCCTTTAACTGTATTATGAATTCTCGAACGCCTAGAGTTAGCCAGTAGTTGAGGCACATTTGGATGTAACTCGTCATTCTAAAAGTCTTTTAAGCTGGATTTCAGTTTTGGTCAGATGCGTTCTATAGGGCTTAAATTCAGTCGCTGAATTCTGAGTTCATCAAAGTCAATTTCTCGAAGCCTCCTGCGTCTACGTTATTTTACTAGTTTAGTACCGTCAGGATTACCACTGAAATTTTGAAACGATTGTGGAATTTTGTCCTTTGAATTACGTTTTTTGTCCGTTTGTCTGCAGCTCGTTTGAGCTCTGATCATTTACTCCTTTCCAAATATTCACCATCGACAATTGTTTTTCACAATAATTTTCAATTATAATTGTCGTTGCTGCCGCGACATGTTTCTTGTTTTCGCAACCAAAACTGTTTTTAACGTCGTTTTCAATTTTCTAATTATTTTTCTAGTACATTAAAACAGTCAACTGCTTATTCGATTTCTATAAAGTAACGAACGATTTTCCAGTATTACGATTTTTGTGACTATTTTTTATATTATATTTTTCCGTCAAAATGCATAGAATACAAATTTCTATACACCGATCGGCGTAATCTTTGTACTCCACTCCATCCTTGAGAAAGACAAGCATTGGTTTTGCATCCCCTTCACGCACACACTCACAACAAATGAAATGCTAGAAAGTATTAGTATGCCGCCCACTTTAGTAAATTATCGCACCCAACCTCTTGTCTGCAATAATTTGTGTGAATATTTGAAAGAATAACCCAACTGACTTTCGAATTTTTGTTTTTTGACCATTAAATTCTGATCTTTGCACGACAAATCTAGTATCCAAAGTCAAATTTTATCAAGAAAACCAGCTAAACTATTGCATAGCTTAACTAAACGTTGACTTTTCCATCGGAACATTTCTATATTAAGCTTGGCAGTGGAGAAGTGATAACTTGAGTTAGGTTATTCTTTCAAATGCTCGCAGATTATAACAATTGTAAATTGCATAGCATGCTTTTAGGCGTAAGTTTAAAAAGACAACAGTAGCGGACTTTCCATTGATTTTGCTCAATAATGAGATCTACGCTGCTACTGTAGATTAACCCTTAATCACCTATGGATCTGTTGCCACTCAGTCACCATGCAATTGGAAATTTTAGGTGCCATTAGCGAAATAACTGGCGTAGGTATTCAAGCTTTTTTTAAATTCATTTCTATTGTCTATTTTTTAAACTAAAAGAGCAAACATTTTGTTGAACTGCACAAATTTGGATTTTAAAAAATCAATAATAATACAAAATTTTTGAGCTTTATTTTTTTGTCCAGCAATAGAAATTATGCATCGAGTTTTAATTTGGTGACCAATTTTGTGATCAAACATTCATTCTAAGCCACTTCAAACTTGGATGTTATATTATGTGCACTAAATGAATATGAAGAATACTTAAAATTTTCACAATGCATACTTACTTCTTCAGATCTTTTAATAAATTCGAGTCAAGCTCCGTTCTAAATTTTTTTTTTTGAACATAATTTTTTCAACGGCATCAATGCACATATGTACATACATACATACATACAGTTATTCAAACAGTTGACCATATGTTGATTTTTTTCTAACGTTTTCAATGTTTTTCTTCATAAATTTGTTCGTTATTTTTTTATAAACAATTTATAACACATTTTATAAAAATTCAACAACAAACTTTTTAATTCGAATTTTTGTGGAACTGAAATAGCTAGCAATTCTGGTTGCCCTTTAATTTTTTTTATATTGCAGACTTTCAGCAAAAAAATATGAAAAACTACGTGAAGTTTTATAAAATCAAAATATGTTATATAATTATTGTATTACGAACGCTAATGTTTAGCTAGTTTTAAATACTAATCGCTCTGTCAAATATCTGGTTTTGAGCTTCTTTCAAATAATCACGTTTTTTTTTCGAATATCTTTGCAAGTATGCAGTGTTATCAGCTGTTATCAGCAACTGAACTTTAGATGACGACATACGAAGGAAAATTGCATAATTTTCGCGCCCCAAGCGGAGTATGCGCTGAGCTATTTTTAAAGTTTTTTTTTTTATGATAAGACAGCATTTAATAAAATCCAATCTTTACATATCACAAACACTCGTGCAAACCGACGCGAAAGAGTGAAGTTGAGTTGCAAAAATATTTACGAAAATTCTACTAAAAATTTGTTTACGTATTTAAAGTGCATCATAGCGGAAAGATAATACATAGAAGTTATATTGAATCATTGCACATTTATTCGTACATATAATTTGTGTAGCCCGAAGGCGTTGATTTGGTATAAAAATTCCGGATCTTCGGCATCAATCAACAGTTTCTACCTAGCAGTGAAGTAAAGTTAATTAAATCCTTGGGATCTCAGCAAAATAAACAGCACAAGTAGATAATATGAAAATATTCCTTCTATCACTGATCTGTTTGGTCAGCGTCGTATCCGCCGGAGTGCTGGACATTTTCGGCCAGTTGGGTGAAGACAACCTGCAAAGCGATGAGCGCAATGTTGAAAGGATTGGTAATATTTTAAATTTGAATATAAATGCATATTTTTACTTAATTCTTTTTTTAGGCGCCCAACGTCTTACTCAACTGACTCGCGATGATCTAGTGCGTCAAAAGTTCCTGCTCGACATTTTGCAAAATGTCAATGAGCCGAGTGTGAGCAAGGAGCTGCAACCGTTTGTAACATTTGTTTACGACAAGCTTGTTGATGAACAGAATCTTTATACTGGCGTAAGTTCCATCTCAGGATGATTCGAATAAGCGTTCGAATATTTTGCACACATATTTCTTGAATCAAAACAAAAAGAAATTGTAGGGGAGATTTTTAAACCAAATCAGTTGGAAAAACAGAAGAGCAAAAATAAACTTTATATAAACCTGGGTGCGAAAAATGTCCCCTAATAAGTTTGTTCAAAGAATACATTTTAAACATTTTTGAACCACCCTGTATATTAATTTATTATTTCTGCTCATTTTATTTTAGGGCATCGATGAACAAATGTCTCATGTGATCGAATTGAGCGGCAAGCAACAATTGTTGGGTAAGCAGGATGTCTTCACCATAGCCAACGATGAACATATGCGTCAAATGATTGGAATTTATCGTTTGTTGGTCCGTTCCCGAGACTGGGTTACACTGCAACGAAATGCACTACATGCTCGCATTCATGTTAATGGCGTTCTCCTTGTTAACTCGCTGCTACTAGCCATTCAAGAACGCGACGATACTCAGAACTTGATT
Organism: Anomoia purmunda; assembly: GCA_951828415.1. NCBI lineage: Eukaryota > Metazoa > Arthropoda > Insecta > Diptera > Tephritidae > Anomoia > Anomoia purmunda. The sequence goes on along the minus strand of OX639996.1, from coordinate 105,669,896 downwards.
ATACCTGGCATACATGAAATTTTACCTGAACTATATCTCGATGAGAATTTAATACGCCGCGCTCAAGACATCAACTTAAATCAATTGATAAATTCACGTACCAACAACATGGAATCCCAACGCACAGGAATTCTGGAAATGATTGGATTAAATAAACTTTTGAATAGACGTGCCAATGGTGTAGAATCGTTGGATCGGCGACAATTCTGGATGCCTTGGCGGGAAATGCGTATGGAGATACAAGCGCGAAAAAGCGGTAGGACAAACTCGCCGACACGCGTCACAGTTCGTGATGACGATCGTATTGTCTTACCAGTAACACCAACGTCGAATCTGTTAAATCAAGAAGAAGGCGAGGTTCGACTCTTAACCGCAGATGTGGGTTTCCAAACGTTCATGCACACTTTTATTAATGATTTGTGCGTACAGGAGAATGAAGTAAAACAGCGAAATAGAGAGCAGAAACAGTGGGTGAACATGGAAGTAAATAAATCTAATTTAGCACGAGTTACCTTGGAAAGAAATGTGGGATCGATGTTGGAGAGCGAGATTCGACGCAATGACAAGCAAGGTGAGAGTGCCAGTGATAACACCGGCCAAGATGACCAAATCCAAGTAGGCCAGCGCCAATGGATCGAAGGGAATCGTAACGATGAATTACTTGGTAATCGATTTGTAAATCGCGAACAAGTAAGGAATGGCGGACGTGTTAATCCTCGCTACGACGGTGCTTCTACCAACCGTCGCTGGCAGCAACGCGGATCAACCATAAATAATAATGTGGCATATCAGCAAAATCAGTGTGCAGATAACACCGCGGACGACTCTCAAGTTGGAGGCGTCAGCAATCGGTTGCTTGGAGTGCAGCTGCCCACAACCACGGCTGATGACAACCGTTTGTTGCACGTCAATCGCCATAGGCAAAACGCTGTGGCTGCCAACAAAGTTTTTTTGCAAGCTGAGCAACAGAATACTGGCTGGAATGTGAACGCAGGCTCCAACGACAGGCAAGCAAATTCGCGTACACTTTTTATGGGCACCTTAAACGAGGCACGTACAGATGATGTAAATAATAATCCAAATAATGTAAATCAACGTGGATTAAATCCGAATATGGATTTTGGTACCCGAATGCCAATGGACTGGAATAGGCAAATGGCTATGCATCGCCAGAGAGTGAATAACCCTGTTGAGTACAATAGTAGAACTGATATTCGAAATCCAATGGGTAGAGTTCACAATAATGAAAATCTACAAGAAAATAAATGGAACGAAAATTTACCACAAGTTGACATCGATGATGAACGCTTATTGCTTGTCGGCCGCCGACAATTTAATCCTGAACAGCAGTGGCAAACTAAAGTAGATGCAGCGCGTGATAGCGGTGTTAACAAACAAGTTTGGAAAAATGATCAGTTTAATGAAAACGGGGTAGGAACTTCAAATAGTTGGCAAACAGTTTCTCGTGGCATGGGAAGCAATGGCGTGCAAGCACATCCACATTTTAGTAGGCAAAGTGAAATTCAAAGTGTTGAGCACGAACGCAATAGGCTAAATAGTAATCGTCGTGCAAATATCTATTGGGACAATGAACCTCAAGCCATCGTGCAAGACGCTGACAGCAATATTGGCATAAATATGTGGCACCCCCGTATTCCTCGTAGTTTAGCACGCGATTCAGTGTTGAATCGTAAAAGTAATTTGGAGCGAACAAGCAGAGGAGCACTGCTGTTGCACAACCTTCAACAATTGGTGGCTCGTATCAATTTGGAAGAGATTTCTCTAGTTCTGAACGATAAGCTACCATTGGAAGTGACTACAAATCCCTCAAACCTGAATAATCCACGCCTTACCAATGCAGGTGCTGAACGTTTAGCCCTTCGCTTAAATGATGAGCAACTGAATACGCGTCGTAACGTTATACTCCTCAATAGAATAAATGAAATTGAAAAGCGTTTGCAAGAGAGAATTGAGCAAGAAATCAACAGTAACATTGCGACTAACCAAATGGGGAATGTTCGCGAACAGGGTAGCATCGATCGTTTGATTGGTGACCTACTCATTGGCGGCATGGGAGTGCCGGATCAAGATGTGAATATCTTGAATGTTTTGCGCAAAATTATCCTCCAAGATGAGGACATTCAAGGCGGTATTCAGAAATTAACATTCACTTCTATGAACGCAGGCGATCCAACAGTTTTACACTTGCTTCGTAGTATTGTAAGCATCGCTGACTTGCAACGCCAGCAACAACTGGGTAGCTACCGTAGTGAAGAAATTCAAATGAGTGGCGTCACCATCAATGATGTTAAAGTAGACAAGTTACGGACTTATGTGGACACCTCCGATATTGACCTCATTAACATACTCGGCGGTGGTCAAGAAACCAATGCAAATCGAGACATCGAGCAATCCCAACAAATGGTTGTTGCACGCCAGCCACGTCTCAATCACAAAAAGTTTACCATCAATGTGGATGTTACCTCAGATCGCGATCAACCTGTGGTCGTACGTACGCTTCTGGGACCGAAAATTGATGTCACAGGGGGTGCAACTCAACTGAACGACCAGCGCCAAAATTTTCTGCTACTCGATGCGCACATCGCCGATCTTCGCACTGGACGCAACCAGATTAAACGAAAATCTACGGACATTAATTGGACCACACAGGACACGACTCCTTTCACGGAAATTTACAAGCGTGTATTGCAGGCACTCAACAGTCAAGTGGATGCCGCTTTGGATCAGCTACAAGGACAAAATTGCCGTTTCCCGCATCGTCTGCTGCTACCGCATGGTAGAGTCGAAGGTCTGCCAATGCAAATTCTAGTAGTTATCACACCAGCGGAAGATGACGCTCGTACAATGCAAGAACTTGTGATGGATAGGGGAGTGTGTGGAATTGGCATGGGTGATGTAAATGTGGACCGTCTGCCACTTGGTTTCCCTCTGGATCGTCCCATAGATGACCAGCAAGATGTGCTATCGTTGCCCAATGTGCAGTTAGTCGACGTACAGATCTATCACGACAATAAATTGAAAGTCAATAGCCATATGGATGACTTAGATATTTGAAGATTGTATTGATATAGATAATTTCGAAGTGTTAAATCGAATATGTTGCAAAATGTGATTATATAAATAGACACACAATTATCTCAATGATGTATGTATGTAACTTGTAATTGTTTTTCTATAAATAAATTCTCGTATATTTTAATTGTTCTATATCAAAACTACATTGATTGGTCTCACGTGAGATCGTTATTCGATCTACAAATGGGACATCCTGCGTCAATTCAGACACCACTTGGCTTTGGCATCTCTGATTTTTTATGATATAGTTTCAACTGAGAGAGGTCTCCTTTAGTTTTTTAAGATTTTTTTGCAGCCGTTTTCGAGATGTCCATTCTTGTTTCTTGAAACACTTGGAATATTAAATTTGAAAAATAGGTTAAACACATATTTCTATAAAATTTCTAATTTTTGTATACTATGAACTGATCGATTTTATCGAAAATTTTTTGTGAAAGACTATCATTCAATCCGCAACTTTTGAGTCTAATCCGATAATGGGATAATGATGGGAGCTATTTTTTTTGTATTATTAAAATTTTATGTTTTTGCTGACGCTCCCGCGCATGAAGAAAATTTATTTTTATTTCATTCGTACAGTATCGAACAACATAATAGGGCCACGACATTTTGACAATTTTTTTGCTGACTGTGTTGGGTATTCTTCCCTCCATAATGTATGAATAAACTTTATTTTTATATTAAAAAAGAAAACGACTAGCACAAAAGAACCGAAGATGAATTTTATTCATTTTGACGTTATCATTTTTCTTCAAAACGCAAAATTTCTCTCAATTGAATAAAGTTTGTTTCAAAATAAATAAAAAGCTACATAAAATGACATCTGTTTTCTCAAAAAGGAATTAATCTTTCGCTTTAATCCCTTCCCTTTCTTTTATAGCTGTTTAATTCAGATAATTTTTTTTTGACAAATTAGAAATAGAAAAATAATTAGATATTCTTACCACCTTCTGGAAAAATTATAAAAAGCGTATTTACGTAAAATCACTACATACACAGTATATAATTTGTGTTTTTTTTTTTTTTTGTTTTGCCGCGATAGACCTTTCCAGTGGAAATTCTTACATACAAATTGCAAGATTGTGGTGGAATATTGCAATAATAACGATTTCGAATTAAATGTAATGGAGCAGAAATTCATTTCTCCTTGACAGACAAAAACTCATTATTTTAGCAAACTCTTGAAAATAATGGAAATTTTGTATGGCTGATGTCGAGCAGCGACTACATGCCAAGTAAAAACTACGCCAACTACGACAGATAGGCCATTCTCACCTACTATAGTAAAGCTTTCCATTACCTTGTCATTCAGCACTGCCACACAAAGAGAAGAAAGGTGTGAAATGATGTGGGCTCATCCATCAGACCCTCGAGCGAATTGTCTGCATTGCACAGTGGGTAAATTTCGAAGAAGTAGAAATTTAAAATTAATGAAAATTTACAAATTTAAAAACCGTTTTAGATAACATAAAAAGTAATCGTTGGAGAATAACTGTTATCAGGCAACGAAAAAAATAGTTCACCTGGATAACAGTTAATAGGCAACGAAAAATAAACTCCTGGAAATGTTTCTCTCCTGCATAACAGTTATCCGGCAGTCTAAAAATAAACCACAGGGAAATTAATGCTATTGACAAAGGAAAAGAATTATCAGGCAACGTAAAAATTAAGCATAACATAAAAAAAAATCGTTGGAAAATAACAGTTATCAGGCAACGGAAAAAATAGTTCACCTGGATAACAGTTAATAGGTAAGGAAAAATAAACGCCTGGAAATGTTTCTCTCCTGCATAACAGTTATCCGGCAGTCTAAAAATAAACCACAGGGAAATTAATGCTATTGACAAAGGAAAAGAATTATCAGGCAACGTAAAAATTAAGCATTAAAAAATAATCGTTGGAAAATAACTGTTATCAGGCAACGGAAAAAATAGTTCACCTGCAAAAAGTTATCAAACAACAGAAAAAATAAATTTCTAATAATTATTAAGTATCAATGTTTTTGCGATAAAGCGATATAAGGTTTCTGCCCGTGGTTAAAAGTTTTAAATAGAAAAAATTGAGAAAATTTCTTTGCATCAGTACCATTGTTGCAACAGACTAACGGTGTGCATTCACTTTCTGCACGTACTTATACTTACCCACTCATACATATGCACCTAGGTATGTAAGTACATACATAAGTATGTTTGTATTTATGAAGTGTAGCCCACGGAAGAGGGTGATTATACTTTCATTTTAAATTCTTTACGGAAAATTGCATTTTGTATGAGCGCCGGTAGGTAACTAGCAGGATGCATGTTCAGAAACTCGCACACATTTGTAAAGTACATACATACATATGTACATATATAAGCGGTTTTTAAAATTGGTATATATAGAGAACTGCGCTGGCGAACGAACGCATAACAAAAGTTTTAGTTAATACAAAAAATAATAATTATGTATATAAAATATTTTATTAGAGAAATCATTTATTTATTAAATTTGCTTACGCTGACGAATTTGGGAATTTCGAAATTGTGTTCTATGTACGAATTTCTCTCTGCCGTTTCCCAGTTCAGCTTTGACTCTGGGTATTTCATGGCATCGTGTGTATACTTTCAGCAATTTTCGCCTGTTTGCTGTAATTGAAGGATAAAGTTTTCGCACAAATGAGCTTTCTATATACATACATACCTATATTTTTTATCGGAAGTCTGTAAGCCTATTATTTTCTATTAATCGGTAGGCTAATATGTCGGCTGGCAAGGGGAAATAATTTTCCAAATTTATGCAAATATGCTTTGAGGTTAAGTTAATTATACTTGACTTTTGTTTTTTGTTTAAGTTGAAAAAAAATAATTTTATCAGCATGTTCGGAAAAGGTAGCAAACGTGAAACCTATTGAAATTTGTGTATTCAAAAAATTTGTTTTTAAAATTCGTCATAAATTTAGAAAAAAAAACACAATAAACCAATGTACCTAATAATATAGACAATAGGTATCAGTCCGCTTTTACAATTTTGGAAACGACCATCAACGAAAAGTTTTTATATTATTTAAAACCTGTGTTAATAACTCGCTCGTAATAGGCATGTGCATTAGAGTGATTCAATAAAGTAAAGTCTGAATTTTATGCTCTCATCCCTTTGATTGTTCTATATCGAAAGCAACATTATCACTATTTTGTTTAAATCAAAAAATATTTAGAGGTCGCTCAAAGCGCTGAAAATTTTCTATGTACTTTCAAGGGAGAAAAAACAATTTTGCGTTGAAATTGTATATTATTATTATTGTATTTTTCCATCGAAAAAGTATATTTCCTTTCAGAAGATTTCAAAGAACCATACTCAATTGGTTAAATTTTTATATTAACTTTTTGTTATGGGGCCATGTTATGGTTAAAAAAAAGCAATAGGGTATTATTTCTTAAGACTCTTCGGTTTTTTTATTTGAAAACATATTTTTCGCTTATAAAATATGTGCATGAGAAACTTTGAGCGCTTTGATCGAATATTTTTTGGCATTGAGTCACCCTAATGCAAAAGTATATAACCTAGGTATGCACTTATATATATACCGACTATATTATACTATATGTATGTTTACAATAGATTTAATAATTTCATTTTCAAGAGTTTATTATTTTTAATGAGATCTTTGACTTTTATTCTGTTTATTATCAGTTACTTTTTTTTATAGCTATGAGCTTGCATATAGAGTTATAAGTAAATATGTATGTATTCGGAATGAAATTTTGTGTACAAATTTAATTGAGTTCTGTGAATCATGCCAAACAGCCGTTATTGCGAGAAAGGCCAATTCACAATTTGCAAAACATGGACCTGATAAAAATCCGTCTTTATGATGCGATTTTATTAAAATTCACATAGAGCCAAAAACGTCACCTAAATATCACGAGATTGGCATCTTTAAACGTTTTTAGCCGAAGGAGTGTTAAAAAAGATAAACACGAAGATATCTTTAAAAGCAAACCTCTATGTTTTTATGTTGAAACCCTTATTAAATTAAATGGTAGTCAGTTTAGAATGAAACGATATCTCCTTATATTGCACTTAAAAAAAGTGATATTTTCTGTTAAAAATTAATTAATTTAGAATTTATTTTTTACTTTATCAGAAGACTATTTGCTTCTCATATCGCGAATAAGTCTCCTTCTTATTTCTAAAGATATTTTATTTTAGTTTCCCTAAGATATTTTTTATAAATTAAAAAATTCCCATTTAGAGTTAGAAGGGCTTAAGTTTGGCGAAAAACCATAGAGAAATTTTTGAAATTCTTATCTTGCCCATTTTTTTGTCTGTAACGCATACATTTTATATAACTTCCCGTTGATTTGTAATCATTTTAGATGCCGACGGTCTTGCGCATTTTTTACGATATAAAATATTTCTGTTACATATGTATGTATATGAAAAAAGTTCACAAGAATAAAATTAAAAAATACAACAAACGCAAGTTTTGAGCCACCTAAAACTTTATATGTATACTAAAATTTCATGAACTATTTACATTTTTATTAAAAGAAAAAAAAAATAAAATTAAAATTTTTTTTAATTTTTATAAATTTTGTATATTTTGAAAATTGTAAAAAATAATTGTGTGAATGATTTTTCTTTCATTGTACATATGGTCCTTTAGTAATTTGTGTTATTTAAAAAAATGTTAATTCTATAACATAAATCGGGTATTCGAACTTTCTTGAAAATTTATACAAATTTCGTCAAATTTAAAAAAATTGTATTAAAATTTCGAATTTGCATTATAATAAAATTTTTGAAATTGAGAAAATTGTCTACTATGCAGTTTTGTTAACGATTGAATTTTATGATAATAAAGTGCAAGTTTTAAATGGCAACAGATTCTGGTGGATTTTTGATAATTTTTTTTTTATTTGCATAAGTCCGAAGAAGAAAGAGATATCCGAGTATGTACATAGATGAATGTGAAGAGCTTATATGGCTACTGGCGAACAAAAAAAAAGTACAGAGTAAGAGGGTTTTAATTTGAATAAATCCTTGTGTTTTAAAAATGAAGGGAAATAAAGGTTTCCTGAACAAAAATAAGAAGACGATATTCGAAATCAGCGACCCTTAATTATCATAGAATGACAACTGGCGTATTTGCCTTTTTTTGATTATAGTTTTCTTACTCGTTTTGTTACGGAAACAAATATCGTTTATATTACAAACTGCGAAAAGATTTAGCACATAGGTGTACGAAAAAAAAAACGAAGAAAAAACTGGAAACAATAGGACACTAATCTCACTTCCTTCCGTCATAGCCATTATCACACCTTCATTATATTTGGCAACAACAGGCTTCCATTTCAAATATTGACACACACATACACCGCATACACAGCATAGACTCGCCTTCTTAACAAATACAGTATCTTCTCTTGTGCTCTTCGAAATTTCAAAAACTCTACTCACACTCAACTGTTTCATTGACAAGACACAAAAGCCTATTTAGAAGGCGATCACTCGAATACCTTGAAATCAAAAGGAATCACAACTAAAGCTTCGAAATAAGCGCTACTCGTTTTTTATTCAAAACACACAATCGACAAAGCCTGCGCTAGTTATGGAGTGACAAAAAAACATGAACTTAAAACCTACATAGCAAAAGAAATATGAAAGGAGAATTCGAGGTAGCGGTAATACTCGTATCGGGAAAACCAAATTGATTTGTGTAGACGTGTGAAAAATATTTGCCTTTTTTCCATTATTTTTTTTTTGCATTCTACATACAAATTGCGGAATAATAGGCAAATATAAACTGTACATTTTCACACACAACGGAAAAGAAAAGTCGAAGAGGAGACGGAGGAGGAAAGCGCAAAACGGAATCACAATACAATCAAAGTGAAAGACTTGCGCCGCATTTAAATAAAATATAACTGGGTTTGTATGCATGTGTGTACGAAAAGAAAATTCAGATATAAATATATTCCCACGTAAATACTTACTTTTGCATTAGCGTGAACCGAAAGTCAATTTTTCAGAATTAGTATACATACAAAAATATCGTTTATTATGCTCTAAAACTAATCTCTGTGAAATATGAACATTTGCGGCCAGTATTTTAAGCTTGGTTCTCACTAGGTCAAATTTGATGTCAAATGTTTTCAGTTGAATGAAAATAAGCAAAAATTTTAACACCAATGCGGAATTATAAAATGTTAACTTGTTGGCATTTCGCGTCAAATTTTGTCCTAAAAAATTCGACCTAATGAAAACCAAGCATTAGGCTAACCCAAGCCAATCCAAGTCTAAAGTGTTTGTGAGGAATTGAATTTATTTTACATATAATAAGTATGTTTATCAGTTCAAAATTTTCACTCATAAATAGTTCGTCGTTCATGAATAGAAATACCACCTTTTGTTTAAATAAAAATCGCTATTATCTCAAAAACTATTTATTATCCGCAAATAATCTCATAACGACACGGAAATTAAATTTCTTTTAAAATGATAAACTTATAGATAATATTATATTAATGTGCAAAAGTTATTTAAAAAATAAAATTGCAATTATCTCCGAAACAGTAAACTAAGAAAAATTTGTTAAAGAATTTGTATTTTGATGGGACTTGGGCGAGGTTAAAATATTGACTGAAAATGTTCACCTTTCATACAGATTAAAAAAACGGATTTTCAGCCCACCCTAACATGTATGTTTGCTTGTATTTACATAGATAGTTGAATCAAGGGGGAAGGTTTTGTGAATGACGCTAAGACTTTTTGGCGGAGAAGGGTAAGAATAATGCGAAAGATGCAGAAAAAAAATTCGCTTAAGAGGATACCTACCTACCAGCCGCCAACAGGCATACACATACAGTCACAGCCAGCCAACCATCCAGCCATCCAGCCAGTCAGCCGGTCGATAGGAGTGGGAGAAAATGAAAATATTTAGCTATCAAGTTAAGCATAAAACATCTTATTTGAATGCAGCAATACCAAAGAGAGTACAATAACCAATTTAACAAATACTCAGAAAACTGAAAATACCCACATGTCACTCGGGCAGATGGTTAAAGCCCATACAATGCGCACAGGATGAACAAACCACTACATGCATAAACATCTACACTATTTGTGCTTGTGTCAAAAGGAATGTGTTACATGATAATGCAATGAATGCCGTTATATGAATGCAGAGGTTGTAAAGCGTTCGTCTTTGATTTACATACATACATATATACCCTATACGTTTATTTACATAACGGTTTATTCGCCTAACGAGATCGAAGTAAATATAAACATACAAATTTAGATAGAGCTTTGAAACCCTGTGTTTGTCTGGCTGTGTCGAACCCAAAAAACTTCTCCATTGCGAAGTCGCGCCAGTAATTTACACAAAGTGTAGACAGCCGTTGATATCATTGCCCATTAATTGGTACCGAATGGAGGGATCTTTTCAACGGAGCATCATCACCATTCGTACGGCAAGCCCGAGCCAGCTCAATCGTTGAATTTTTATGCATTTGACCGTGTCCATGTCATTATAGAGCTCATACAATTCGTCATCAAATCTTCATACGTTGCCCTTGCGGACAGATCCATAGATCTTACGTAAAATTGTTCTCTCAAGGCTCCCCAAGCTTTCTCACAGTTTAGGCGGGAATGATGAAAGATTTTTAGAGCGAGATTTTCATTCAACGAGAGAGAGAGAGATTACCTGCCGAGTCCAAAGTAGCACCTGCTGACAAAAGTTATTCTTCATTTAATCCCTAAAGTGGTGGTGTTTATGCTGCCTTAGATAAAGTACTTTTACCAGGGGAAATATTGAGGCCAACACGCGCTGGCACAGAGACGGCTTCGCCTCCCTCAAGCTTGACTTATCTCCTTCTGAAGGGCTAGGTCGATTTCGTCACTCCAACTACAACTTTAATTTATTATCCGTTCATTATCTTATTACTTATTATTCGCCATTCGGAAACTTCTAGCAACTTCGTCTTTTAGTTCTATTTTGGTTTTCCATTCGGGGTTCGGGAGCCCTTAAATGAGCATCCACATTTAGACCTACAGGAGGACAATCAGCACGTTCCCGCAATAGTCGGGTCCATGTACCAGAAGGAGTCGGATTTATAGTCGACCAAAAACTATTACATCCACAACATACCCCAAAAGTTTATGGGGAATTATGTATGCTTTTATAACAACAACAACAAACAAAAATAACAGCCGACAGATTGCCGAAGCAGGGGGATGTTACCCAGGAAAAGGTCAAGGAACTGGGTCGAAAGACATTTAGCGAAATCGCTAGATAGGCACACTCCATTGTCCTTAGGATGGTACATCGTAGTAGAGGACAGCGTTATTCCCCATTAAGAGTGAAAGCACATGGCGTCGGCGATATATTTGAAGGTTGTCAAAGAAAAGCCGAGTCTGGGAGAGTGTGGATGACAGAGAGAGCAATTTGAGCAGCTTATCTGGGCGGATAAGCGGCCGGCTACTTTGTACAAGGCAACAGTTACCCAGGTAGGTGAAGTTTGGGGTGGAGTGAGACTCATGATTGCGAGGAAAAAGGATAGCGGGCTGGCTACTCGCTGAACCATTCACTTCAGAAAAAAAAGAGAAAAATCTTACATTTTACAAACCAAATCTGCAAATGTACGACTGGAGGGCTATAAGGCCGAAAATGGGCCAAGAACCTTATCAGCAAATGCTGATTCCATTCAGTTGCAACGAACATCGTAACTCCCTCGTATGTTAAGTGTCTTACATCTTGGATTCTGTAAAGGAATGCCAGATGTTTTTTTTTTTCAAAACCAAGTAGACTGGCGATTTGAAATTTAAAATTCTTGTATCAAATGTTTAATTTTTTACTAGGAATAACAATTCCGTCGGCATAAAGGCAGTCACCTTTAAAATTTGGTTACCATAGCTCTGTTCCGAAATTGCTGTTGTACAGTGTAAATATATCTCACGCCTGTTAGCGTTTACTGAACTTCTTTAACACTAGGAGATTCGATTAATGAATTTCAATATATACCGCATTTTTCTCCTCAATCAATATTGTATTTCCCTTTTAATAAAAAATAACAAGATGCTTATTTCTATAAACTTATCAAAGAACATTCCGCACTAGCTCCACCATCAAATTTTTCTGCTTCCGCCAATGCTCATTATCTAAGTAAATTGTCTGAGTTATTATTTATCCTTAACTTGAATTACAAGTTAATTACTTTGCCCCGATATGTACAGAGATAACGCAGTGTTAAAATAATTAAATAGATGATATCGCACACAAATAACTAGACACTTCATAACCAATTTTTTTTTTTACTTGTTCATTCAAACTTTCGGCTGGTTACTTAACCCTGCGCTCCAACTAAAACTAAAAGATGGGGAAAAGGAACAAACTTTAGAGTGTCCTCAAAATAGATAACAAGCCACAACATGTTTCCTTTATTTTCTATTTTTTTTTTTACCTCCTTTTTGAACGCGAAATTTGCAGAGCTAATTGTCTGCTCGTAAGTTCATTATGAGGCACACAAAAATGTAGCACAAAAGCTACATGGCTACAGGAATGGTGGCACATGAATGGGCATATTTTCCAAGTGAAAAACTTTTCTGATTACAATCAGCAAGAAGTTAAAAGAAAAAAAAAAGAAAAATTTAAGTAAACTGTTGTGCCAAGCCAAGTATGGGCGGAGCATAGCCACCGCGGTGTTGAAAGAAACGCAAAATGCATAGCAAACAAAATCTGCGTTGCACGGCATGGCGGCAGGGGTGGTGTAAAAGTGTTAGCCTGGGATTTATTGCAGAGCGGAAACGTCGTCTCAGTTTATACCACTTCATCATCAGTTGAGCGATTTCCGTCTCGAGCGTCGAGAAGTTTGAAGCCTTTTCGGGTTTCTTGTACTAGTTACGGCGTTGTTGTTGCTATTCAATTCTTGTGTTGCATAGTTTTGGGCGCGCACGCAAATTAGCGATAACTTAACTTTAGTTGGGTTGTTCACAATTATTTCACTGAAAAATCGTGAGCTAAGCGACTGTTGTTGGTGGCAAATTTGGTTTGTAATTTATATTTGTTTGGTGTTTGTTTTTAAAGTTTTCAAATTTTCCGCAACGTTTATCCATTATGAAAATGAGCGGTGAGCGCTAAGAGTTTTGCGCACGAGACTTATTCACTTTAGTTGGTTTTGCAGAAACTTTATTATCTACTTTTTGGGCGCATTTCCCGTTTTCCGTTCGGAATTTTTAAAAGAATGTTTAGAAATGAAGATTTTCGCTTACCGAGAGATTTGTATTCGCGCAAATTATGTATTTAGATGCATAGATGTATCTAAGTAAATATGTAGATAACTGTTAAAACCATAGCCTGGCTTTTTGTTTTTCTTTATTTGGGTTTCATTGGTAAACCAACGCAAAGTGCATAGTATTAGGAATTATTGGGATGGTTAATGTTACTGCGAAATAACAATGGTGGCGGTTAATTTTTAATTAATCAAATAGCTCCTACAATTTTAAAATAATTTAAATTGAAGATAAAATCAAACAATTGTATTAATTAAATCGGTATTGTTTAAATTCGATTTGTTTAATACAGCTACGCATATATTTTTATTGTATGTACATAGTAAATTCATGACCGCAACAGAAGAAGTCTCCGTACAGTGATTTTTTTTTGTAATATTCACAACGTTTTCATTAATTCTACTAATATTATAAATGTAAAAGTTTGCGTGTAGTATGTTTGTGACTTTTTCGCGCCAAAACTGCTATATACTTTTATACAAAACTTGTCATATTAATGCCCTATAGCTTGTATTAACATATAGGGTATACATTTACTATCGCCTAAAAAAGTTATAGTCAATTAAACATATAAGTTAAATTATATATTATCATATGACGACGGGGCAGATTTGGATAATATTTAACCAATACACGTAAATATAGTGCCGTTATATGGGTTACTGAAGAAATCACTTTTTTTCAAAATTGCCACCTGCTTAAAAGATTAAGTTCAATTACTGCAATGAGTGAAATAAACTATTGCAATATGGGTATCAAACGAAAAAACTTTAATAAATCCTTCTTTCAAAATGTTTTAAAGAAGGTTGCCATCAGTTTAATGGTAAATTAAGTGAAATTTATAAATTAAATTAAATTATTTACAACATGAGTGTCGAGCTAAAGGTTTTAATAAAATTTAATTTAAAAAATATTTTTGTAGAGAGTTGCCACCTGTTCAAAAAATTAGTTAAAATTATAAAAGGTTAAATCAAATATTGCAATATGGGTTACAAACGAAAAAGGTTTAAGTAAAAATTTTTTTTGGAAACTACTTCTGAAGAAAGTTGCCATCTCCCAATCCAAACTACAGCGCGAATTTTTAGGCGTATAGTTAATCACGAGTTAAGTCAGGACTCAAAGCAAATACAAGTGATGGATGGCTAAATGACCAAAAAATTAAAAATAATAATCAAAAATTGTATATTGCAGAAGAATTGTTATTAAAAATTAAAATTTGTCAACAAAATACAAAAAAAAAAAATGTAGGGGTTTCTGAGTTCTTTGAAAAAAGGATAATTTTTGTTGGTTTATTTATTGCTAGACGTAAAAATGCATCTATAATTTTATTTTTTTTAATGAGTTCGCGGGGTAATCTATATAAATCAAAGTACCAAACAAAATTTTAAAAAATTCAACAATTTCAAAAAATGTAAATAAATTTTTCAAACTTTTAATTGGGTTTTTGGAAACTTTTCCGGTATGTAGTTTGGTAGCATAATAAATTTCAGTCAAATAAAATTTCCGTTGATTTTTTTCTGATGGTGTTTCATACAACGCATGAAGAAAATTTAGTCTTTAGAAAATGCGTACCTTGACCTGCCTTAATGGAGCCACCATTTGTTATAATGAAGAACTGACTTCAGATTTTTTATCAACATCTCAAAGAATCGTCGAGTAACGAGTACAAAACTATGGTACAAAATAGAGAAAAGCATCGGTATCAACTTGGTAAATTTAATAGCTGGGTTTTTTGAGCACATTTGATTCATGATTGATGCACTTTTTTTATGTCTGTCTGTTCTCTTATCCCACCAAAAATCCTTGATATGCATTAAGCGTAAAAAGTCTGGTTAATTTTTTTTGGTGTTAATGTTTTTTACACTTGTTGTTTGTGAAAATGTGAAAAGCGTTGCATTTCGTTGCACACACAAAAGAGCAATTAAAATGTGAATAAAATTGCTGCGTCTATAATTGCTGAGCGATGCAAATCAAAATATGTAGGTATTTTTAAGCATTTTTTCACTCGCTTGCCCACACAAAGGAGTAATTAAGGATCGCTGGCAACAACGCTGCCCCAGTGGTTGCATCAACAACAAAAAAAAGAAAAGAAAAAACTCCAATTCAATCAACAGAATCGCCACGCCACATTGTCCGCCATTCAATCAACCACTTATTGGTCCATTCACTCATCCACTTTCCTATTCATTGCATTATTTTCAGTGTTGCTGCAATTTTTCAGTTGACGATACACTGCACATTTTACCGTTGAACTCTTCTGCATATAAACATACACATACACACACACACACATATATTTACGGACATACATACATATGTACATACAAGTGTGCGAATAGGTGTGTATTGGTATTCTACTTGCGTTCAATATTATCTTGGTTCTGATGGAAACAACTCAAGTGACAGTTTTGATTGCATCGAATGTGAATAATAGGACATTGTCATTTACAATAAGGCATTACTTAAACTGACAGAAGTGTTTTGCAATATAAATATTTTTGTTTTAGATACTAAATTTGAAAAACACACAGTGCAAAATTTAGCATCCAAAGTACAGCATGTATTTTTAAATATTTAGTTTGGAAGTTTCTTTGGCTTATTTGAATGCCTATATTTATTTATTAATTGCCCTTGGCATATGTAACCAGAAAACAGAATTCGGTATCTGTTATATAGGGTTGCCACCCTTTCAAAAAAAAATAGACAGGCACCTTGTCTTCGGCGAGACGAACAGTTTGACAGTAATATTTTAATATTTTATATCCTTGTGTATAATTTAATTAAATTTTATTTGCAAAAAAAGGTGGCAACACTCTTAAAAATGTATCTATAAACTTTCTCCAGCGAAAGAATTGGTTTGACATCTATATTGTACTACATACATATTTCATATAACTTGCGTATAATTTAATCAATTTGACTTTTCGAACAGGTGGCAGCCTTCTTTAAAATATAGATAAACCTTCTCCTCAGTAAAACGAACCGTTTGGCACCCATATTTTACTATTTTGTATAACTTGGGTATAATTTGATTAAGTTCGACTTTTCTTATAGAGGGTATATGCTATAAACCTTCTCCTCAGTTAATCGAACACTTTGGCCCCCATGTTGTCATATTTCTTATAACTTGTCTATGTATAATTAAATTAAATTCGGCTTTTCAAACAGGTGGCAAGCCTCATAAATTTAGCTATGAAACTTCTTGCCGAGGCGAACCGTTCGACCCCCATATTTTAATATTTTATATAACTTGTGTATAATTTATTGTATTTAAATTCGGATTGTCAAACATGTGGCAACCTTCTTCAAAATAAAGGTATGAAACTTATCCTCGCTAAGACTAACCGTTTGACACCCATATTCTTTTATATTTCATATAACATATAATTTAATAAAATTCCTAAGCATAAAATATACCATACCTACCAAATATTTATAAAAAATTTCATAAAAAACGGGAGAGCTGTTTCGAAGCAGTTCGACTACAAACGAGATCACGAGATTTTTATATATAAGATATCTGTGGTGTAAGGTATAAATACGGTTCATTTGATGATTTAATTGATACAAGAATTCTTGTGGCTATTTTAGTTTCAAAATCACAAAATTTCGAAATTGAAAAGTCAGTAGAAAGCCATTTTTTCGGCGGAAGATAGAACCACTATGACCACCCTAAGCGTAAAAGGTAATACTCGTCTGTTAGACGTGGTTAATTAGCCGAAAGGATTTCAAAACCGAATACCTATTGCGCGAAGATATTACCGCAATTGGCGGCCACCAGTAACGAGGTTTGGATTTTCCATCACTACCTATTTGAAAGATAGCGGATGGGAAATCGTAAAATCGGAGAACGTCTCAGCTGACACGATCTAAGTATGCGATTGTCGTGCTGACGAAAACTCACCGTCGCATGACAGTGTCGTTCTCGCTGCCCGTGGTGGAGATAATCAATAGCAATTATGAAAAAGTGAAATGGAATTATCACGTACCTATCCATCCATGAACCTTTCGAAGTCGACAATGAAGCATACAAAATATTAGGAAATCTCGAAATTCTTACAATGCGTTTCAACAATTTCAGTCTGATGAAAACAACTTTTTTTGGTTTATTTCAAACTTAGAGTTGCTCTCACTTTCAAACTTGGAGACCTGAGGCGATGGTCAAACCACTAAACGACCCCAAGGGAATTGCCATTTATAAAAACAAAAACAACAGTGCCAACAGCGACATCGACATCCCACTGACAAGAATGGAAAAGAGGCAAACGTAACATCAACTGCTAAAGGGGGGTTAGGCAAGTGTTGCATTTGGATGAGACTTTTTCGCGTCCATCGCTAACTCATCAGTATGCAAGTGTCAAAGTCAAAGTGGCAGGCAGCACGAACCACCAAAAGCCATTTTACCATTGTCAGCGTGAGACAACAAACAGCAAATTCTAACACTGCAACAACCAAAAGGTGCTAAGAAAAAAAAAGAAAGCGAACAAGCAAACGCACGCCAAAAATAGAGCTTTGAAGCAAATTTGAAGCATTTATAAAAACTGCAATTGTGATGTGATGTGCTGCTGATTGTTCGGCGGTGATTGGCGATTGTCAATCCACGTTGTAAATAATTTGATGGATGGAAAACAAACACACACACACACACGCACAAAACCAATAGCTATTGATGTGCAATGCATTGCAATTTAGCTATTCAAATGCAAATTCAAATCCAAATGCAAATCAAACGTTTCAAAATTGAAAATTGCATGGGACAATTGGAACATGTCATGTCAGTTAGTGTTTAACAATTTTTTTTTTGCATTTCCGTTGATTTTTTGCTTCAAGTTTTTTTTTTTTGAAACTGCTAACGAGCTGTCAAAATGCCAAAGAAAGAATGTCAAGATAAATTGTTGGGTGGCGGTGGGAGCATGCGCAAAAGAAATACCGCAAATTTGTCATATGATGTTCGTGTGTGACAATAGTACTATTTGAATTTGAATGCACCGGAAGCGCTAGAAACGTGGGTGCATTCATATTTTGTTTTTTTTTTTGTTCAACGTGAATGTTGCCCCCAATGCTCGTACAAATGTTTGTATATAGATGGCATTAAAAATTGCAACTCTGCAATTGTTTGCAAATTTGCGAAGCAGAATAGAAATTACAATACCAATAGATGTATGAAGGGGGTGTGCAAAATCGTTGATTTCATACTTCTTGTAGCTAAAGAAACTTTAAGATGATGCTTTTTTGTATTATCCGCCCAAAATTACCACCATTTTGCTTAGCAGCGCACTTCTTAGTCTTCCATTAGAGGTGGTTGCGGGACATCGGGACTCGGGAGACCCACGGCACAAATTTCGAAATGGACGGCATGGACTGGTTTGGGAATATCCTCAAAAATTTGCGAGCATTATTTGGCAACAATAAAAAAAAATCTGGAACTTCGAAAAACTCAAAAAATCTTCCCAAAAATAATATAAACACGTTAAAGTAAAAACAAATATAATTTTTTATTTTAAAAACTAATTTCTGTATTGAAATTACGAATCCATTTAATGTAGGTATACATACATATGTACGAAAAAATTGATTGCTTTAAATTAATTTGAAATTCATTCACACGGGACCCGCCTGACATATTTAAAAAAAAAACGTTTGGAAGGCGGGCTCAGCATCCTAATACTTTCAAAAAACTTCTCAGCTCATACTTTTCGATTAATCATTTCGAAATTCGAAATTTTCATACGCATGTCTGAGGCGGTTAGGTTCATGTACCGCGAATTATATTCGCTTTAATTAATTTTCGACTTTTTTATATTGGAAATGGCAATGGCGACTAGCGACGGTGCTTGTTTCTCTCCAATGCCGGAAAAAGTTGTTATCACAGATGAAAATTCATATCATTGAATTTTCGAGCAAAAATCATTCATTTTTGTATTTTTTAGCTCATAAGAAAGTTACCTACTGTAGGGTTAATTACTCCACTCAATTAATTACTCAAAAGGCGCCTACTGTTCCGGCTTAAACTCCCCGATAGTTTGAAGATTGTTTCTTTTTGATCTTCTATTTTTTTCGAAAGTGTGAAAATATGATGTATATTAGAACGATTTTTCCGCCATCCCTTGTCAAGTTTGGTTTGGAGACAAACCGGTTTCGACATTGTGCCATCTTCAGTGTAATTTTTCTTCATCGATTTGTAAGATTCAAATTATTTTTATGACTATTGTTTTGGGCATAATTGTAAGAATACAGCTCTTAAAGTTTTACGAGCGTTGCAAGGTTAACAGCAGATTGCAACTAAATATGTTCCAAAAAAAAACACAAATTTGTTTGATTAGCCGCTTATTCAACCAGAAAGCTTCATTCAATTTTAATCAGACATTTAAATTCCGCCTAAATACGTTTGTTTTTTTTTTCAGCATCCAAGCAATTTTAATAAATTGTTTGGCTTTTGGAATACAGCGCTGAATTTGCATATTTTTCTTTATTTTACTTAGTTCTTTTGGCATTTCTTTTTTGTTTTTTTTTTTTTGGTTTACAGCAGCTTATTATTTCACTAATTGGGATGACACCAGAGAGAACAAACTTTGGGTCACAACGCATGGGAGTGCAAGCGTATAACTGTATTAAAATATTTTACTCAACCACTTAAAATACCAGCTGTACAAGCGTCATAATTAACGGTATTTTGTAAAAAGGCAAGCATGGAAATGAGTGAGATTCATTTAAAATTTAATTTCGCGTTTTTTGTGTCGCACGAAAGAAAAAACTTTTACTTTCATTGAGGACGATTGTAACAATAAAAAATTATTAAATATTAATGCGCTTTATAAATCTTGATAAATGGTTATTCACAAAAGTGTTTATTGGCGGCGGCATTATTAGCAGATTCTTCTTCAAGCAACCGCAAATTAAGCGCCAAAAAGTTGAATTGAGTTGCTAATTTTTGTCAATGAGGATAAACTTTTTTAACACACATCTACATGCAAACGTCATGAAAAGCATAAAATTACAAAGGTTTTCATGTGCAACACTGCAAATACATATTTATATATAGTATATACATATATAAATCCATAACCATTTATGAGTTTCCCCTCTTTTCTCTCTCTCAAATGCGAGTTTAATTGGCAGTGCTCTTTGTTTTTTTTTTTAAGTCAATTAAGCCAAGACCACATTTAAGTATTGACTACTCATCTCCGCACTTTTTTTTTGTTTTGCTCGCCAGATTCCTTCCGTTCCAAGCGCGATCATCTTACAACCCTTCTGCGAGGCGGCGTATACCTTTCTCTCGCTCAATTCTAAATCCGTTGAAAACACTGTAAGCCAATTACATACATACATACATCCATACATATAAAATTTCAATTTGCCTTTGCGTCATTACCATTGCTTATTTGATTTTGGTTTTCGGTAGCAATTCGCGACCATCTCCTCCCTCGCCGCCGCAACATGTTGATGGGCGTTTGCCACTTGCTTATCTGTCAAGGAACACACGTCATATCTTACGCTTTTAATAACCAACCAATTTGCAAACTCCTCTCTTCACACTTTCTGACATTCCGTATTTAACCCTCTGCCAAAACATAAAAAGTGCGCCCTTTCCGCTCTTTCATTTCTAATCCTATGCTTTTTGGCAAATTTTTTTCTCCCCATTCTAGTGGCAGTTTTTCTACTTTTCCATTTTGCTGCCCAAAAAGAAAAGAAAGCCAACCAAGTACATAGTGGCTTAGACAATTGCATTTAACTATTTGCATTTGTTTCTATTCAAGTGGAGCCATGATTCGTTCTTTCCTTTGCCTTATTATATTTGGTTTGAAGGAATATTTCCAAGTAGTACGACTGTCGCTTGCTTTTTTACATATTTTAGTGCTTATTTCCTTAAATACCAGTCTTTCTTAATATCCATTCAAGCACACTTTCAAACTCTCCCATACATTCACACATACATACATACATACGTACATCGAGCTTCGGCTTAAAATGTGGCAGAATGAAGACGTTACACACTTCAACACCCCATAGTAAATATGTGGTAATATTCAACTTGGAAAGGGAGGCTCTAAATATTTGGCAGGCATCTACTGCCTGTGTGTTATGATTATTGTTTCTCGTTTGATTTTGTGGGAAATATACAGCTGTGGGCATATAAAAAGGGTAGGTGCATTTGAAGAGTCAAAATCATAGCAAAAACCAATAAACACAGATTGATGTCAAACAAATTATATTAAATAATTCACTTATTTACTGAACGCCACAAAAATAAATTACAATTGGATCACTACAGCCAAAAAAGGAGATTAGGGACATTCGACGAATTCCGACCGATACACTTGCCACTCGATACCGATATTTTTTACTCGATACTTTTAAAGCGATATTTTTTGGAATCGGGTGCTACGATACGGGGGTTCGCATCGTATCGAATTATTTGGCAGGTCTGCATCAAGGTCCAATATTATGTGAGGTGTGTCCAGAGCTGTAATCTTTATTATGGTTTGAAGTGCCATATTGGAGAACAAAACTTTCGGTTAGGAGTTCATAAAAGGCAAGCAGATAACATTTTATAAGAAATTGCGATGGAACTATATTTTTAGTATTTAATATTAACACTTTCGGCCCGATATCGTGATCCCAATGGAGATAATTCTGGTTTTTCGTATAACTTAATATATCTTTTTATCTAACATAATTATAAAATTAAATTTTCTTTATGCCTTATATCATAGAAAATACGCAACACCGCCAGCAAAGAAAATTTGTACAAAATTCATTGCGAATTTTCAGTCACTTAAAACATAGTACAATTTATTATGTATGGTAAAAAACAAGTTTATAAAAGTTCTGCGTAAAAAGTTTGAAAAGTCGATGACAATTTTTTGAAAAATGTTGAATTTTTATAAATTTTTTAAGAAGTTTTACACTTTGATTTATATTTTATATAAAATTATTTCAATTATTATTTACAGCACCATCGGAGATTTATATTCAAGTTGTTTTCTGGTAATGTTGTACCCCAGTACTTCACCTTTTCAATTGCAATATTTATTTGCCCACAGCTGTATCTATGTTTGTATGTATTCTGAGCGTATTTCCTCCCAGTTCATTTTCACATACATAGTTTTATGTTTGTTTGATGATTTTGCGATTGTGTCAGCCAGTCTGTGTGTGGTTTTATGTCTGCCATTGTAAGGAATATAAAAGACACATTTAATTTTACTATTATGCCATTTTTGTTACTTTGTCTGTTGTTGCAACGTTTTTGTTATCGCATAATACTCATAAAGTGGCATAAGAAAAGAAGCAAAACGAACAAGTATCTCGAAATTACACTGCTTCTGTTTATTCCATCCTGTTTTGAGTGTTTTTTTTTTGCACGGATGCTTGAAGAACAAGAAAAAATTGTGCAGTTTGTTACATATTTACATAAACTTTAGTATGTCTGTGTGTGTTTAAATATATGTAGATAAATATTTTAATGAATTTAAATGCCAACCAAAAAGGACTTTCTAAACTGTAACTGAGAATAGTAAGTATTAATGTTAAATATTTTAAATAGTGCTAAAAAACAAGATCACCTCTAGGGTTGTTATCTCTCTCACTTTAAAAAAAAATTAGGAAAAACGTAGTTTTCGATGCACACTAAACTCCTCTGTGGTTTGACAAAATAAAATTTTCATTATTTTGATGCCTTAATTTTTTTTTTCCAAATTGTAATAATTTTACCCGATTGATTAAAGGTTTCTTCCAAAAGATATTTTATATGTAAAATAAAATGGGCAAGATCGCTATCAAAAAAAAAATATATATACATATATAACTAAAAAAAAGTGTTTATATTTCTATAAAAAGTGAATGGAAAATAATTTATCTCTTATCAACGTAAAATTGGTAAAATTTGATTGGGCTGACGGAAAAAAGATCCCGGTTTCTGGCGCTGTGCCATCTTCAGTCTAATTTTTCGTACAAAAGAAAAAAAAATAAATAAATAAAGAAAAAACTTCCCCTTGGCTATGCCCGTGGTCAGGTCGAGACCGTAACGTAATATTAAAGGACTTACATATAAAGAACGCCATATAAAACAATAACGTCGAACTTATTGTAAAGAGCGAGAAACGCTCTAAAACTTGATACAATATGCGAATGAATTGTATTCACAGATACTAATTCACTTTTTTTGTTATTTGGTAAATGGCCATAATGTTTTGCGACAAACAATGACAAACCACCCAAACGTTACTCTCGACAAATGCACAATACTTAAACGCTGCCAAAATGTGGATACTGAAAACAATGGCTAAGCCAATATTACTTGCCGGAATGTTGATGGGGGGCATCTACCAATGAAAGTCATGGTAGGCGGTGTGAGTATTAGTACTGTATGTAGTGTGTAAACAATGGTGCTTTTATGGCGGCCAATTTTCTGGAGATTAGGTTGATGTTTGAACAAATATGGTATGGAGATTTATACGTATGTGACTTGAAAACTTTTTCCGGTAAACATTAAGTATGTACATATATCGAATATACTAGAAAGGTTTTTTAAAATTTTAAATATTTTATTTTTCAAATTAAAATATTTTCGAAGTGGTCTCGTTAAATAAAAATAATAGTATTTTATAATTTTGAATAAGTTTGATATGCTCTAAAATATCTAAATGGAAAATTTATGTGGTTCACTACAAAACTTTTACCGAAAATCAAACTGATTTCCCAATAATAATTTTCTAGAACACTTGCATCCCCTAACGATATTCTAAATTGATGTTTTTGGGAATTTCTTTATTTATATTTTCACCATATTTTCTACTCTTTTTAAAACAATTTAAGCAGGGAAATCTAAGTATATAATTACAAAAATTGAGCAAATTTTTTTTTATTTATTGCGTAGGTATTTTTTCAGAAAATATGAGCAACGTTGAATTTTTAATATGAAGTTTTTTTTTTTTTTTATATTCCATTACAAATAATTTTCGTTACTCATTTAATAAAAACGAATATGGGTATCACTGAATCCATGATATTTTCGAAATAACACAGTATTCTGTTTTACAATATTGAAAATGATTTTCGTGCTGTCATCTTAATTATTATTTTTAAATATTATTTATTATATAAGATAGCACAAAACTATCGAAAATTCTAAATATTTTAACAAATTTACATACAGTCTTAAAATTTTGTATTAGCATTTTGTATTGATTTAAAAAATAAAAATAAAATAAAATTCGCAATGCCGGCACCTAAAAAAATACCAAAAATAAAATAACATATTCATAATATTTATAACCTTAAACTTGCCGTTTATTATACAAAAATTGAATGGGCAAGAGACCGGCATCTCCAAAAATTTTTTAAAAAATTCCATTTGAACAGTGACCAATTTTTATAAAAACCTATTAAATTTTTTCATGATTGGCACAAGTTATAAGTTTATTTTTTAAAGAATAAACTATATGTATTTTCATATAAATTAATCATAAAAATAAATAGCAAAAATTTGTATTTATGTCGGTCTCGCGTTATTTTGGGGCAAGTGCATAGTGTATACTTATACATTTCCTTGTTTTTTTTTATAGCATTTTTTTCAGCCACTTTAGCTGCTTAAAGTTTCTGCGCCTCAAAGTATGAAGTGTCAAAGTTACTTTACTTTGTCTCAGTTTAGTCTTCATTCACACTCTATAAGTAGCTTAAATATTTATTGCACCGACTACCAGTGTGAACAACACCAAGGCGTCGTCCATTGCCAATCGTCCCATTCATAGTTTCTGTGCCGTCGCTCGTCTTAATGTGCGCCATTGT
Organism: Anomoia purmunda; assembly: GCA_951828415.1. Taxonomy (NCBI): domain Eukaryota; kingdom Metazoa; phylum Arthropoda; class Insecta; order Diptera; family Tephritidae; genus Anomoia; species Anomoia purmunda. The sequence goes on along the minus strand of OX639996.1, from coordinate 105,644,741 downwards.
GTCAAGATAAAGAAACGGAAATTAGCGCGATAGCAGGAAGTCGGATACAAACCTATATATTTACATACAAACACACACACACACACACACACATGCACGGGGCAATACAAAAACACGTGCGACAACATACAAAATCAGGCGGCAAAACGCCACAACAAATCAAACCCCAACCACCCAACCCAATCGTCGGAGCAGCCAGCCAGCCAGCCAGCCAACCAGCCAACCAGCAAACTAACAAAAAACAACGATAAAAATTCTGATAAACTTCAAATATTGTAGTAAAAGCATTGCAGCAGAAAGAAAGAAAGAAATAATGAAACAGTAGAAGAAACAACCGCCACTCTCGGCAGTCGTAAACTTAATAATGAAAAGGAAATGAAATACAATGCGATATAAAAGGAGGAAGCCGCAAGGAAGGAATGGCTCCGAAACGGATGTCGCGAAGCTGCGAAAAATGACATTTGCTATTTTTTTTTGTTTTTAAATAAATTGTAGAGTTTCTATTTTCTGGGTCGTTGTGCATAGCACTAATTTGCTTGCCCAGCAATGCTGTTCGGGGAGCGATTGTTTAAAAATGTGTAGATATGTATGGACATATTGTTGGTATATTTCACAATGGCGCAAAGGTCCATATCTATTATGCGCAAGCTTGGAGGATGATGGACAGTACGAGTTTTATAATGTTATGAATATTTTAAAACGCTAGGTAGAGTAGATCGTAATCGATAGCATAGTTGCGGTAGAATGTTTTACCCGATGATCACTTTTTGAAGTCTTATGAATCTCACTATATTAACTATCATCAACCTTGGAGCCATTCCAAAAATTTCCGTAGACTAACAGTAACATTTAATTTACTTATTTTTCAAATACTATTACGTTTTCTAAGTAATGTTCCAAAATTTGAAAACTAACTGAAAAGGTCTCAAGAAGTTTTCCGTAGCGGAAGTTAACTCTCTTTCATTAGCATTATTATCACTATTATTATCATTATCATTGTCATTAATGGCTTTGAGTTCATAAAATTATTGGTGATTAAAAAAATATCTCAAAAATAAAAAATAAAAAAATTAAAATAGCATGAAAACATAATTTTTAAGTATTTAATTTTATTACCAATCGCGAGAAAATAAATTATATCAAAAACTGTGGCCCGCTTCACTAAATTTTACGCTTATTCGAATATCAGCATTCCAAAAAGTTGCTAGGTATTCACCCCTTCGACTAATCGCATATTCGGATAGTCTAATTTTAGCGAGACCTCTAACGTAAGTAGATGGGCTAACCCGTAAAAATCTGAGCTTAAGTTTAATGCATAAATAACACTGCGGAACAAAATTTTGCGGTCGGAGATTTTTAAGTCAATTTAGGGTAATTTGGGGGCGCTGATTACGAAAATAATATCAGTTTTGCCGAATTGGCTCTAGTTTTTCAGATAAAGACTTTTAAATATTTCACGAAAAAACCTAATTAAAAATACCAATATGGATTTAAATTATATTTTTATTGCGCGCCTGTATAAAAATAATACAAAAATAAAAAAAAATATATATTCTTTTCATTAATTAATTAAAAAAAAAATTACAAAAAACTTTTTCTGTAGGACCTCCTATGATGTCGTTGCTCAGGACAATCCCGTATTAAGTTCCAGCAGTAGTCTGCCATCATGTGGTCGTCCCATCGACCTTGGTATCTTTCTTCCATTATTTTTATGTCCTGTTGGAACCGTTCACCTTGTTTCTCACTGTAATCGCCTAGGTTGTCCGGGAATTTGTCCAAATGGCTATGTAAATAATGTAATTTAATGCTCATTTTAGCTCCTAGTTTGCGAAAATTGAGAAGCATATCAGCAACTAGTTTTGTATAGTCTGGTGATTTATGATTTCCCAAAAAATTGTTGACTACATTAACAAAGCTTAGCCAGGCTTCAGATTCAATTTGTGACATATGGTTTAAGAATTCAGTGTCTTATAGAAGGGTACGAATTTGAGGACCATCGAAGACTCCTGCTTTTAATTTTTCCATACTAAGGACTGGAAATTTTTTGCACACATATTCGAAACAGTCACCTGTCTTATCAAGGGCTTTGTTGAACTGTTTCATTAGCCCCAGCTTGATGTGAAGTGGTGGAAGAATGATTTTTTCTCGGCTTATCAGTTGGTCATGAACCACATTTGCTGTTCCTACCTCCATATTTTCTCTCACCGGCCAGTCCTTTCTAGTCCAATGTTCATTTCTTGCACGACTGTCCCATAAGCATATAAAACAGGGGTATTTAGTATACCCACTTTGTTGGCCCATTTACAAGTTGCATTTACCTAGTCACGCGGTCGATAACGTGCAGCGGCTGGCAGGGACTGTTAGAGTTTTCAGGTATTTAGGCGAAGTCCTGCTGCCCTTGCTCTCTTGCAAGGGAAATAAAATATTTAAACCAACGAACTACTTGTTTTAATAATTTATATAACAAAACTTATTGATTAATAATTAAATTAATACAACTGGAACTGGGTCATATAAGTTTTTTTCATTAATTTCTTAAGTTTCGTTTATCTCAAGAACTAGAGACAATCCAGAAAAAGTAAAAACACAGTCCGTAAGCCTGCTACTAATGTTAATAAAAACTGTTAACAAAATCATGACCGCAGGTTTTTTTTTTAATTTTTGTTCCGCAGTGTAATTACACATATTTGCGAATATATTTAAAATTTTGATATCCTTAAAACTCTGCTTAGACTTTTTTGGAAAAATAATACATTTTTTTATTTTTGTATTTCTAAATCTAATCAACGTACATTTTCATAGCGAAATCATTCAACAAACTCGCAGCATCAGCAAAAAGTCCATGGAACCGCGGATATGCCACTCTACGCCGCACCGCTATGGCCATTAAAAACGATTAACTGCATAAATTATGCGGCAAATCCAAATTTTATTACCAAGTCGCGAATAGCAACACTCCTATCAGTCGCTCTCGGTTCGGTTTGGTAGGGGGGAATTTTGCCATAGAGCATGTCAACAGCACAGAATTGAGTTGTGAAAGTTACCAACAATAGCAAAACAAATAAAGTCATTAAGCGGGGCGAAAAATTACGCATTCGCCGAGAGGAAAAGAATTGCAGTGACCATGATTTCGAACAAGCGTTAAAGGAAGTTGGGTGGCATTTGAAAAAAAAAAAAAATAAGAGCGAATTTATGCGAACAATACCCGCTAAAATTATGGACAATTGTTTATTTTCAATTTGAATACAAATCTAATGCAATTGTGGACGCGAAAACGCGCAATCACAAACATCATATAGTAGAAAGAAGCGCACGCTCGAACATAAATATGTACATATGTACATACATACATGCTGAGGCGAAAGGTATGTATGTTTGTTTGTTTGTTTGTTTTGCATTTGCAGGCTACATCAGTACGCACATACTAGACATACCTACATATTGCATAATCAACAAAGTGGGTCTATGCGCCGCATTATCAGTAACAACAACAACAAGAAGTTCACACCCGCACCCAGCCACCAGCTTGGAAGGCCTAAACAGCAGCAGCGCATCCAACAATGCTCGAATAAAAACGAAAATAACAACTTGACACAAATAAACAATAATGAGAGCGAGTGGTTGTCGTAGTTGTTGTTGTTGTTGTTGCTATGTGATATGATTTTAAGTAAAGCGGTTGGGTGTCGTGTTTGAAACTCAGGGACGAATTCAGAGTGAAATTTTAGCGGGGAATTGTTAAAATATTTTAATACAGACAGTTGTGTTCATAAAAATTGTAGCAAAACATATGAACAACCTTTGACATTTTGGCTTTGCTTGTTTTATTTCCATTATATAAAAAATATAGTTTGTTCGATAACAAAAACTATATAAGCCGAAATTTCAAATCTTCTAGAAAATTTATAAATGTTGAGCAAAGCAAAAAAAAAAAAAAGTTTCATCAATAATTCGAACTGTTTAATCCGAGTTTCTAGGATGCAGTTCTGTATCCCAATAAATTTTAGTATAACAAAAATACCATGTTCAGACCTAAAAATTTAATTATCGTAATTATCTCGCCAATCCACTTGCCTTGGCAAGATTTCACCATACAAATTTTTGACTTGAAAATATCGCCACCTAGAAGATCAGGACTTAAATTTAAAATATATAAAGTAATTGCATTTGTATTGATGCTACTACATTACTTTATATGAAGTGTTAAAGTTAAGCCACAGCCTTGTTACAAATGTGTATTAACTTCGATTTGAGATTATTATCTTTTAATCTGGGCATGGTGTATAAGTTTCAAGTGGTTAGAAATTCTTGTTAATATTTAATATTTATTTTTTTTTTTATTCGCTGACGGTGATTAGCACTTTCTGCCATAAATTTTGTTCAGAAAAGGTGCAACACTGTCAGCAAACAAAGTTATCAAAAATCAACAAGAATTTATAGCCACTTGAAACTTTATGAGTTACAGAACTGCATTCTCGAGAGCTTTCTAGAAATTCTGATTAAAAAGTTAGAAATTTTGATGACCTTTTGCTTTTGAAATTTTGAATTTTTAGAAATGGTTTTTGGTTTCTTATTTTAGCGTATATTATATTATTTGAACGATTAGTGAGACATTTGATAAAATGTCATTAAAGTAATTTTTCGTTAGTACGAGTCAACTGATTTTGAAATACAATTGATGAGAGAAAAATGCTTTTTCTTCCACTGTCCCACAGTCGTTCAACATAGCAATAGAACGACGCTGGCCCCATAATTTTTATTTCTTTCGATCCAACAGCCTCATAGTTATCTTAGTTAGTACGTAAAAAAATTTAAATATTTTTAGAGGGGCCGGTATATTACCACTAATTCCCTACCCGTTGATACGCTCCTGGCGATACTTGATGTGACATTTCAAATGTCATGCATACAAATTGCAGAGGCGCGTATTACAAAGCCAACGAAGAGTGTCCGTAATTCTTTATTTTATTAGTTTAGGCAGAAGTGGCGTAAAGGCGAAATACTGGGCGAGTCTGGGCGGCAGCATAAAGTGGTGATTTCGATGTGACCACAACAAAAAAAAAGTGCTGATCCTGAGCAAGGGGTTGCAGCTACAACCGTAGCATACTTGAATGCACTTAAGCGAAAATAAACAGTCACATGCCTACTACACACACACACACACATACATATATACCTTTGTTGTAATAAAATAATTGCAGCGCACGTGTCAAAAATATTCAAAAAGGATTCAAGGATTAACTGCGCCATTGTCAAATGTTATTGTTAGCAGCCACGCATAGTACATAGTACAAACATACACATGCATATGCACGTGGACACACACATACATACATAAATGGTGAAATATACTGTTATTTGGCGCATACATATTTACCATTCTGGGCTTTGTAATTTTTATACACTTTGGACTGTTTGATGCTCAATTTATTGGCGCGTTGTTAGGCAGACGATCAGGGATCCCATTGATCAACCATTTTTTTTTTTGCTTTCAGGGAAAAACGAAAAATTCGAAAGTGAGACGGAGTCATGATTTGGTTGGCCCAATCAGTTGAAAAATGCGATTTCGATCCAGGACGATTTTAGCAGAAGCTTGAATGAAGATAGGGTCTACAGGGCCTAGGTTACGTAAGGTAATTCAGTCCCCCTTCTAGTAAGTTTATCTGTATAGAATTGTAGGTGAATTTTGATAAAAATTGGCTTATTTGTAGGCTTGAGTATAAAAAGAATTTACTGCAAAAATTTTTCTTTTAAACATTTTTATAAATTATTTTAATTTTTTAGGATAAAATGTAATTTTAAAAAAATCTTTTCCATATTTGAAAAGCAACTAAACAAGGACAACTAACAATTAAAACTGACAAAAGAAATTTTTTTAAAATTATGTTTTATTTTGATAAATTAATGCAACTTATATAAAATGAATATGCAAAAAAATTTGAAAAAAAAGAAAACCCGAAGATATTTCCCTTTCAAAAACTCTATTCCAAAGTTTTTTCAATTTGAGTAAATTTCAAAGTGGTTGATATTTTTCAAAATTTTTTCAGTTAATTTTTTTTTGTACTCAAACAAACAAATAAGGCAATTTTCGGCATCGCTCAGTTTTTCCTTTCGTAGTCATGTCAGAATACATATTCACTTTTTGCTTAGCTATGAAAGCTATCAGAATTCATATAAGGTGGTGTTATAGATACAACTACAAAATTCCTGCGTGTTTTGTTTTTGCTTCTGCGTAAGAATTGTCAAAATTTTCATACATTTTGCTTTTGCTTTTACGGCTTTTGAAAGCTCAAAAAATCAAAAAAATCAAATCGGCTGCTATAGTAACTACACCTTATATGAATTCGCCTTGGCTATCAGTTTAATTTAAAAAAAATAATTTCTTCACCACGTTACATTTTTATTACAACTTAATGTAGATTCTAACCTGGTTATATAATCTACGCAAATATGCATCAATGTATGTACATACAGATTTATGCATGTGAGGATATTCATATACCAAGTTTGTTTACACCTACATACATAAAAATATGGACGAAGATATGCCATAACTAATTTCAGTTGAGGCACAGCAATTTAACACTGAATGCATCGCAGTGCAACAATCAAATTCATGCAATGCGCGGAAGTCGACTGGTTCAAAACTTGTGAAATTCGCCCAGAAAGTAATCTAGAGCATATCATAACTACGCCTTATTGGCAAGATGCGACACTAAATTTATTTTTAATTAATTTATATAGAAGCAAATACCCAACGTCTTCAGCAAAAACAGTTCTCAAAAATTAGTGGAAATTTTTAGCAAATTTTTATTCGTACTTTATTACGTATAGAGTTTTGGTGATTTCGCAACAATTTTGACATTGCTATATAAATAAGATATCTTAATTTTAGTTTAATTTTAAAATTTAATTGTTTGGTAGTACGGTTAATACAAGATCCTCTATATCTGTGCTTGATAATATTCGAAATTCATAGTTTTGTTAAATATTCACAGAGCTCTTAACATTGAAACAAAACTGTGGAACTTTGCCAATAGGTAATGTTTACTACTTCACTTAAACTAAGTAATCACATCGATTCAGAACCAGTCCATTTCCCTGCGTGGTGACTTCGTACAGACCTGATAAGGAGTACATTCACATATTCATGCGCGTTTGTCTGTATGTACATCCCCATATTCAGTTGCAATAAGTGATTTAAAAGACCATCATCGAGAAATGCAGAAAATTGAACACAAATTGCAAATCGAAAAATTTTAACAATTTTCTCAACTAATGAATTTGATTGATATTATACGTTAAGGAGGGGATTTTTTAAAAAATAGACAACGACATGTTAGGCTTTTATAAATATGATGAGTATAAAATGGGAAACAAATTGCCAATTTCTAATATATGTATGTATGTAAGTTAAAGTAAAGAAATTTCTGTAATTCAATCGGAAATAGCAAGGGACATAAATGTTGTAGAACTTCAGAGATCCGGTTAGCAATCTAATTCATTAAACGGTGGATGGTAGGTTGCCACACAAATGGAAGGATCTACGATTTTTTTTGATGGCCCTTGATGGGAGATGATTTTTATGAGATGCTTTTAAATGGTAGAAATGCGAGAGGCAGTTTTAGTTTCATATGCCGTGTGAAAATCGTTGAAAAGAACGATTTGGGTAGTGCCCGATTTGCCATAAAATCAAATGCTACGGGGCCCGCACTCACTCCGTTTTTATCACTATCAGAAAAGTTTTGGATGAAAAATCTAATAGCATTGCTCAAGTGGAAGAGTGCCGTAGTCAAACGTACCGATTAGTGTCGAGGGTAGAGTGGTGTGCTGAGAATTTCCGTAGACCAGGGGAACTGTCCAGCGATTGAGAGCATCAGTCTAGAATGTATTAGTTTAGCGTAGAGATCCACACCTAGCACTATTACGAACCGGCTGACTCTACACCCTTGATTGCGGAGTTACAAACTTGTGACACGGTTGGCGCAAATGCTGGCTGCCAGACTCACGCAGTGCGTCAAAGGTGACAACGTCAACATTTACTTTTAGGGAGTGCTGCTGATCGTCGTCCAATGATTGATCGGTTACGGGCACCTTGACCTCCGGGATAGGCCGCTGAGATGAATAGAGTCGGTCATTTATATTCACACAGCTCGCTTTTGTGTCAGGTGGACGAAGCAAGTCTGTCGCATTGTGGAAAGGGAAGCTGGCTGCGCCCTATTGAAGTTGCTGAGCAGAATGAGGTTTTTAAGAAACCTAGCTTTGATTGATCAAAGGATTTAGTAGGTAATGTCAATTCAAAAAAAAAATTATCACAGGGAAATTCAATTAGATAAAATTTCTTAAATTCTACTCCCCTGCTTCCTTACTTTCGATTGAGGGCTTGTGGTATTAAAATAGAGCTTTGAGTACCGGAATTGTTTAACACTTATTGGACTATTTTTCGTTTATTCTTACAAATTTGTAATTCTTTTCGCATACCTATGTATGTATGTAAGTCAGTATACGTACAGTGCCGGACAAAAGTATTGACATAGTAATTTTTTTTTTTATAGTGCTTAACTTAAAAGTTTTTCGTTAATTTTTTATCAAAATATAGCTCAATCTATAACAAAAGTTATATAAGTATAATTTTCACTGCATCCCAGATTTTCTTTTTAAATCTGATTAAAAAGTTTGAAATTTGGATGACAATTTTTAAAAAATTTTGTTTTTGAATTCTGTAAAAAGTTAAAAATTGAAACTATACTTTGATAAAAAATTAACAAAAAAGTCTGAGCATGAAAAAAACATAGTGAACAATATGAAAAAAATTATTGTGCCAACACTTTTGTCCGGCACTGTACCTAAATACAATCGATTCGGCCTACAAAGAAATGGCAAAAAGTAAAATTCCTTCATTTTATCAAACTGTGAAAATCCGTTCTCTTTGACACCAGTTAACGACGGAAGCCAACAACGTGCGAGCACACACACACACACACACAAACAAACAAGCACTAGTAAAATTGGAATACGCTCCGACTTTACGAAAATGTCCTCGTAGCCTATGAAGCAAAGGACGAATTTAAATGAATGTATGCGAATATATAGCAGTTTTGGTAGTTCAGCTTTCTTGTTTGGAATGAGTTTTCAGCTTCGATGAGAATTCAAAAGCGAAATGCGTTCTTTTATGGATTGGTGGTTTGTGTTTTTTTTTTGCAAATTTTTTCATGCAAAAATTAAGTTCCTACGGCGAGGGGAAGGATGCGACAGTGTGTATGCCTGTGGTTTAAGAAAATACGATTTAATGCGATTTTTTTTTTGTATTTTGTCGCTACCCAGAGTACTTTTTTGTTTATCTTCCGCAAAGCTGAGGGCGGCTTCCGTCTGCTTTTTCCTCCCTCATTTTTTATGAATCTCAATCACACAAAGGCACAAAAAGTGTATACGTTGCGCTAATTTGCTACTCTTTCTGTTCCTATCTGCTTAGCACCATCTCCATTGCACTCCTCCTCGCCACAAACTTAGTCTACACATTTTTAATGCGTAAATCTAGATATTTGAATAGAATACTCGTACATTTTTTTATTCAAGGCGGCTTTCTTATGTCTTTTGTGGAGAATGTTAAAAAGGTTACAAATGTTTGAAATTTAGCTTCAAAATTTATTACATGAGATTAATCTGATAACATTTTAATAGAGTGGGAATAGATAATTTACGTTATTTACGGTTTGGGGATTTTTTTTTTTGCAAATCACGCGGTTTTCCACAAAACAAGCTTGAAAAAATTAGACTATTACATATTTCATATATGTACTATAAATAGCGGCAGTCTATCGTACTTGAATTGTTTTGGGATATAAGAAAAAGGGGAAAAATCAACAGCAGTTCGCATACCAGCCTGTGGATCACTGGCAGCGTATTTATCCAATAAGTCGGAGGTTGTGAATTCATACCCGGGTGGAGTCGTGAAAGAATGCTGATAAGGAGATGTGGTGATCTCCGAAATAGCAGCTATAATTTCCACTTCTCTAACTGTTGTTGCCTTTTTTGCCAATACTTTCCTAATGAAAACTGGCCTTGAGCTAAAAAAACTGTCGATACAATAAAATTTGAAAACATAAAATTAAAAATTGAAAAAAAAAAAAATAAATAATAATAACCATAAAAAAAAAAATAAAACAAAATAAAGTATTATGAAAAAAACTTAAAAAAAAAAATACAAAAATAAATAAAAAATTAACAAATTTTAATAAAATAAAATAAAATAACACAAAATAAAATAAAATGAAACATAATAAAATAAAATAAAACGAAATAAAATTCAAAAGAAAATAAAATTAAATTAAATGAAATAACAAAATTAAATTAAATGGAATTAAATATTAAAATATATATGTACGAGTATATATGTGTAATATAAAAAATAAAAACAAATAAAATGTTCAATGCCAACAAAAATTCTGACAAAAAAAAAACAAGAAAGCGAAAGATTTTATCTCTTTAATTGCAGGCCAATTTCTAACGCTTTACTCCTCCCACGAGCCAGGTTAAGGAGCTTAGTTAAAAAATCCAAGACACTAAAGACTTGGATAAGTTTTTATAAAAAAACATATTAAGCAAAAAAATAAAAGAAAATAACTAGGAATACACCCAAGGTGTAGTCATGGAAAATCTAAATCCACAAAGACTATGATTTGATGGTATTAGCCTCAAATGTCTGACCCCTAATTGTAATGGTACGGGCTCGGGCTATTGATTCGCTCGTAACAGCAAAGATTGACGTCACCACGGCGAAGTTTGACGCCACCACCACCCTAAAAATTCGATGGAGGGAGCAAGGTAAGAATACTACTGTACTTTAGCCTGCAAACTGTGTCAACTACCGTTAAAACAATAATTTTAGTGGCGTATATAAGATTCTTCTCCCAAACGTATTGTGTGAAAGGATAAAGCCCACCGCAGATAAACTGATTGGACCTATCAGTGCGACCTCAGACTCGATTATATATTCATAATAAGCCAAATCTTGGGCAAAGTTCGACGAGAAAATAATCGACGATTACCATCGCTTTGCCGATTATAAAATAAAATCATTAAGACGATAGCGAAAAATGAGTGTTAAACCAGAACACCAGCTTACTAAAATTTCGAAGGACAATCTTAAGTATAATATGTAGCGGACTTCAAATATCTCTGGTGAATAATTGCTAAATTGAACTGAGTAGGGGAATGAGGAGTTAAACGCTCCCACTATGAGTGAAATCATATCTCAGAAATTGAAAAGCTGATAACATCGGCTGAAATGGTGCTTGTTGAGTTCCAGAGAAAGCTGACCAGAATGAAATTGATAAGGAAATTGTTCAGTGCGGTAGGATAGAAAACTTGAACTGTTGAAGCTAAATATCATCGCTTTCCGATGCCATAAATAATTTTACATGAACTTGGCTACAATAACTTCAACCAATATAAAAATAAATATGTAGACGTACAAATAGTAACTTTTTATTCTGTTCAAGTTATTTATTTTGTCAAAATTTTTTATATTGAACATATGTATTTTATATGTATGTACAAAGGTATTTACATTCATACATACATTCACAAACAAGTTTCATTTACAAAAGGATATTGCAAGCAGTTAATCAATTCAGAAGTTCAATCTGCGGAAATTTGCAATAAATTCGTATTCTGTTGCTTTATATTGCAATGTCTATTAACATATGTGTATTTTATATTTGTATGTATGTATGTACGAATACTTATGTAAGTTTGTAAATGCCACAAGAAGTTGATATTATACATTTGCGGTCTGTTTTAAAGCTGTTGTGGTGTCGAGGAAGTACGAAAAAACTAACGGAAATTATTTACAACGCTATTTTTATCTCAAAACTTGCGTATACAAAATACAGTTAATTTGGTTACAACAACTAAATAATTTTTTTACTCTAAAGTACACAACATTGTCATATTAAAGAGCTCAACTTAAACTGATAAGTAAAGCACTGGGGAAAAGTTAGCTTAAAAAAGTCGAAAAGAAACGGTCAGTCGATTAGGAGTAGTTATTTCTGAAAATAACTTTTAGTCGAGGCTTGTTTATTAGAAAAATAAAGAGATACACCAAACTAAACATTCGGTTTCCTAACTTACGTCTATTCACTTAATTTCAATGCTGAAGCTAAGAGTTTTGAATTACGCTAACTCGCCTTCGACTCTGCGCAAATTAATCGTATTTCGTTTTGATAGCAGACTTATATTCAAAGTCAAAATTATGTTGTCCAAACAGTGCGTTTATTGAAACGAAGTTGTGGGCAATGTTATGCCAAACGTTCATGAAACCGGCTAGTGGACAACTCTCACGACGCGAATGTGGCTGTCGTGGCCGAGAGCGTGCGACTCAGTTCTGGAACATTGACTCGACATCGATATCAACTGAACTCAACATATCGTGAAGGCACACGATCATCCGCCACGTTATCGATTCTCAGCTTCGGCATTTAAGTAGCTCAAAATGGATAGGGATTTTATGGCGAGATGCATTTTCTTCTCCGTGGCTATGTTACCAAGCAAACCTATAGCATTTGGGTAAAGTCAATGCATCCACAAAGAGTGACATTTTAATACGGATTTTGGTGCGGAGGCATTCTTGGTCCGTTTTTCTTTGATAATGCTATTGAAAGTGTAATTTCAGACAACGGCGAACGCTATAGTCGTTCTTTTGCTATTCAGTTCGATAATCGTCTTGGCCACCTTGTAGCTGCGATTTGACGCCGATGGACTTTTTTGGTGGGGTGCCTGAAGAGCCGAAATTTTGAAAATAAGGAGTTAACGATTCAGAACCTTAAGGTGAATATCGAGCAAGCAATTCGTCAGATAGAACCAGAACCTGTCTCCAGGGTCTTGGGAAAGTGGGACAACAGGATGCGCTGCTGCGAAGCCAGCTGAGGACCACATGAATGAAATCGTGTTCTATAAATAATGGGAATGTTTGCACTTTCGGAGAAATCAATAATATACCGAAAGAATTGATATTTGTTTATATTTTTGCATTTTTAAAAAGAAACCACTGTATGGATCAGCCTGCATATTTCTGGATCTGGTCTTGATTGTAAGTATGGTAATTTTTATTTAAGTACCCACTTTGCAACTCTCAGGTGTTCGCTCATCGCTTTAACAGGTTCATTCAACTATCATGCAATTCGCCACTCTACCAAATGTTCTTTTCCAAATCGTTAACAAAAGCAAGAAACCTTTATTTCTGTAACATAAACTATGTATTTTTAAATGGCTGACCTATTGCCACTAAAGTTGCAAAGCATGAAATAAATAAATGAATTTCCGAACAGTTTAAAAAAAAAATAATACCGCTTACAATCAAAACAACAACTCCCACCAATACGCTTTATTTTCTCAGCTAGTGAGCCACAACTAGAAGTCAATATGAATGGAGAGCCACTTGACATCTTTATTGTATAAATATTTTTTTAGTATTTCAGCACTGCCACCATCCACCAACCATCAGCCATCAACCACCAGCCGCCAGCCACTAGCCACCACAAGACAACTGCTCATTGAACTGCTGTTTGAGGTTAAACGCAAAGAATTGTTGAGACAAACAGAGCACGTTTGGCGTATGACGTTCACAGACGGTGGCCAGGAGACAATGGCATAGCAAAATATTTGGAATGGGTCATAAAATGTAGAATATAGCCAAGAAAGCCTGAAAGCATGAAAAGGGAGAGTGTGTAGTTGGAAAAACGCATAAAATAAAATACTTGTATGTAAGTGTATTCGATGTATATGCGGTAGTGTGGGTGATGAGTTGGCAGAAAATGACCTTGCCTCACGGCTAGCAGTTTCAATTTACTTTAGTTAGCATACACTATTTACCACATATCTACAGAGAACAACAGTTCACTGCAATTTATTCCGAAACAGTGATTTGCCTATCTCTTATGGACCACCACTAGTTCCACAATTATTTATAAAATGTAATCTGTTTGTCAGTTTGAAAGTATTTGCACATTAGAACGCTTGACATGACGAATTCGAAAACTCTTCCCGGTCTATCGTCTTTTTTATACCAATATGACACTTGGAGCTTGGGCAAAGTTGAAAGCAGAGGACGAACCTCATCTGGAATTGGAAAGGGATTAGCTTGCAGCGTGACTTTGATTCGGGCCCGGCTTCCTTCATACTTTTTTTAATTCCGCTTGTTCGGCAAATATTCTTCAAAATTTTGTGGATGCTCTCGGAACATTTATGTATCAAAACAAGTAAAAACAGCGCTGTCTTCGGCTATGCCGAAGGCTTCATACCTTTCATGAATGGAAGAATAGTAAAAAACGTGTTATTGTATTACAATTTCGTATTACCTATAGTTAAAAGCGAAAATTTCCTTCAAATCAATAAAAATAATTCTAGTAAAGGCATTGTTATAAATTATTTAATGCTTTTCCTTATGTAATTAAAAAGAACTATGTTTTAAGAAGGGAATGGTTTTTGAATATTTTTAATATCGTATCGACGCTTGATATTCAACATTTAAAAAATAAAAATAATTAAGTATTAATATGTAAGACCTACATATGTCGGTCTTTGAAAACAGTTATCAGATCCGTAAATAGTTCCCAAACGTTTAACACTATGATTCATGTGATATTGCGCTGAGCTTATTACTTTTCGCAATAAATATTTGTCCTGAATTTATCTTGCCGATTTACACTGTGAACTCCGATCTTGATGAATACTAATATATAGCTAATAATGGTTGATGTTTGTGCAAAATTTCAAGCCTTTAGCTGTTTAAATGGAGGAGTTATGGTGCAAAATGCAATATCTGAACAATCGGTTGTATGGGAGCTATATGTTATATTTCTCCGATCTTCATGATTTTCAATACTGATACGTAGCTAATAATGGCTGATATTTCTGCAAAATTTCAAGCCTTTAGCTGTTTAAATGGAGGAGTTATGGTGCAAAATGCAATATCTGAACAATCGGTTGTATGGGAGCTATATGTTATATTTCTCCGATCTTCATGATTTTCAATACTGATACGTAGCTAATAATGGCTGATATTTCTGCAAAATTTCAAGCCTTTAACTGCTTAAATGGAGGAGTTAAGGGCCAAAATTCAATATCTGAATAATCGGTTGTATTATATGTTATAGTCACCCGATCTGGCCGATTCCGACAAATGTTCAATCATTTGTACAACGACACCTGCTCACCAAATTTCATCAAAATAGCTCTAAAATTGAGGGACTAGTTTGCGTTCAAACAGACGGACAGACGGACAGACGGACAGACGGACAGACGAACAGACGGACAGACGGACAGACAGACGGACATGGCTAAATCGACTCAGCTCATCGTCCTGATCATTTAGGTATACTTTTTGATGGGTCTATCTCTTCTCCTTCTGGCACTTACAAACATCGGACCAAACTTAATATACCATTTCATTCTCATGAAAGGTATAAAAACGTAATGGAAATGAACAATAATAACAGGAAAATACTCAGCGACCTTTAGAAATTATATTTTTAAAGAAATCCGAGAACTGTAAAAGAAGGCACTTCAAATAGTGACGGAAAACCATAAACTGAATAAACAACGAAATACTTTTGGAAGAAGGGCTGATAAGAAGAGGTATCAACCTAACAATGCTGGATATTGCAAAAAAGAAAATTTCTAGTTTAAATAAAAACAACCGATTTTTTTCATAGTTTACGAAATATTAATGAACTAGCATTTTTGTCGAGCTTTTTTGTAGCTTTTAATGTATACGAAACGATAAGTAAATTGAATCCACTTTTTTCTGTAGGTTTTAAGAGCATGCCATTGAATTATTTATTTATTTTCTTTTAATTTTTGCGATAAAGAAAATTGAATTTGTGATATGTAAATTGTACAAAACAATGAAGCTTAAAGTTTTGCAATATTTGACATCTTATATGTGATGAAAAATTAACGCCTTCATTTTTTTAATATTTAAATCTACAGACTCTCCACGAGTTAATGGCGGATCTTCTTGCCAACTGAACGATTTCGAAGTCAGCCTATTATATTTTCTTTTTGGCGTTTTAGGTTCTGAACGTTAAGGATTTAAAGTTGTGGCTCCAAAGGAAATCCCGCATCGCCCAAAAGCCAATTGAAGTTGAACTGATATCCGTCGTAATCGATCTATTATTTTACAAACTTGTCGTGCATCAAAGGTTAAAAAGTTATTGCAGCAAAATTTTCAAAAAAAAAAAAAGAAATCTATGACCATGGGCTAGTATTGCCCCAAAAACGAGTATTCCAATGCTACTATTGCGAAAGTTTCATTTACTGCCAGACATTTAAGAGCTCAGAGCAATTCCAGCAACAGTATTGAAACCATTACTAAGAACCAATGCTGACAACAAAAAAAAACAAAAAATAAAAACAATAACGAGAAGATAATGGTGATAGTGTACAGTGTATGTGTGTGTGTGTGTGTTGTCGTAGCATACTTTCGGGCGTGAGACTAGATTTAGGGTGGTGTTTGCCTGCGTCTTATCAGTACGGCTGCTGCCAATTTCTGCTACATTGTAGTTGTTTCACTTTGTTTTTTATGCGCTTCGTTTGACATTATGATGACTTTTGTTCATCGTGATTGGGCGTGTGGGTGTTTTGTGTCACAGTGTTTATAAATGTCTGGTGGCTGGTGTGCTTTGCTAACTTTTGGAAGGGCAACAAAAGCAAAGTGTGGTCAGAGCGAGAGTTTCATCTATTGACTTCTTTATTTTCGATTTTTTTTTTTTTTTGTTCTTCTTCTGACGTTTGCAAAGTGTTCGAAAGACAAATAAAGAGGGTCATGAATTTAATTTTGATTCTCTTTTCTATATTTACTTTTTGTTATATCGGCTTATTGTGTGAGAAGAATGGTGGCCGCGGGCTCTGATGCCATTGAAATTGGTTTATATAGATGTGGACGTGGACAAATACAGCCCATAATTTTTAGTTTATTTGAATGGGGTCTAAGATGATGGAAGAAATTGAGATGTATGGCAAATAAATACACACACGGACGCACACACACACACACTTTGAGAAATTCAACTATGTATTCAACGAACTGCATTTGCGTGAATGCTCTGCCATAAACGATCATTAAAAACTGCTGAGAAAAAATGCAGAGAAAGAATGTTCGCAAAAAGTATTGGCACAGTAACATTTCTTAATATTATTTTAAATCTCTATAAAAAAAACCATATAGTAAGTCCAAATTTCAAACTTTCTACAAAATTCGGAAAAATTCAGCATATTAAAAGAAAAAAAAACATTCAAACTTATTAATCAGAGTATATAAGAAAATTTTGAATATGAAGTTTTGTAGTCCATTTAATTCTAGTGCAACAAAGTGCAAGTTTTAAAAGACTAAAAATTCGCGCAAATTTTTTAATAATATTTTGAGGAAGTAGTTCTAGTTATGCCGGGGATTAAACCTACGCTTATCGAATATAGATAATTCAATGAGTTTTATACTAATTTTATCAAATTTTTTCCTTCAAAAAGCCCAAAAAATTAATATATGCACTTTTCTTTTATGTTGGCATTATTTTAAACAAAAAATATTAGCAAAATTTTCAGTCATTCTGTCTTCTATTCGCTTTTTCCTCTTCTTCTTTAGAATTATTACTTTGCTCTCTCATTCTCTGCCTTTTTCGGCGAACACTTTCAAATGCTCTCAGCTCGGAAATCGCAATATTGTATTCTATAATTCTTGTTTTGCTATTAACTACTATCTTCCACTGAAAAAAAACACCTGACATTCAAGTTCATTCAGTTTCGCTTCAACCCAGTTACTTTTTTTACTTGTTTCTTTCAACTTCAAATTATTCAAAGCACACACATTTTTCTCTCGTTAAATTATTATTCATTAATTCACTAGCCCAAAATAAATTTATTACGGCATAAAGCGTTAGAATATATTATGTGTCCAAATAGCACAATTTTATCTATTCATTACCACTTCACACGTAATCCTTTGACAATCATTGTCCATCCTCTTCTAATGATCCATTCCTTCCGTAGAAATCTTACTTGTTTCAAACATTTTTGCCTCATTGTTACTTATAAATAGTACTTAAACTTTTGTTTGCTTATTTAAGCATTTCCTCTTCAGATTTCAAATTACTCCCAAAACCCCAAAAAACTCGAATGAACTAGTAACCGCGCTTCCCACCCCCACCGCCACCACCACCCCCACTACTACTTAACAATTTGTATTGGTAAATAATAATAAATAAAAAAAAAATCAAGCAACATGCTCACTCGCGCTTCATAATCCCACGGTTGAGCACGCACATAAGTGGGCGTTTATATTCAATTTACTACGCATAAACGCCTGTGCTTATGCTATGCTATAAAAAAGCAGCACTACGCCCGCAGCGAACGACTTTTATCCCCCTTTTTTTTTGGTCTGGCTTCTGCTGCAATTTAACCTAATAATCTACGCATCAACAAACAATGTTGTGATTTTTCTTCTTCTATTTTTTTTTTTTTTTTTTTTTAATACTCACTCATTTGTATTCTCCCAATCTACGGTACGATACACATTTAGCCGACGTGGTTTGGTCTGTAAGGGTAGCAATTGGAAATTTTCACTGAGCATCTGGTGGGGTGGTTTATTTACGCTGGCTTCTTAATTTGTTATCTGCATGCAATTTGGTAACGCCGATTTGACAGTTGCCGTATTCAACATCTCGCATAGAGAAGCTTAATAAATATGTTCGCGTTCATGTTATGCGAGTATTTTTTTTTGTTGTTGTATAGCAAGTGTCGTAATTAATCAGGCATGAAGATGTTTTTTTTTTTTTGTTTTGTAACTATGGCTGATTGAAGATGCGTTCTTGCATTTCTGTGATCTGAATAGACACAATGGGTATATTCAGTTTGTTTATTTTTGTTGTGCTGAGTGAAAAGTTTTTGATAGAGTGAAAAGTTGAAGTGTATTGGGATGTCCTATTCAATCCGTTTATATTATTCTAGTGGTTCGTTACATTTAGCACGTAGTTTTAGTAGGACAAATATAAAAATCGCATCAATTTTGTTGTTCCATTTAGACGCCGAAATGTCAATAAAAAGTCTCGTTCAAACAATCGAAACACGCCAAAAAATAAGAACTGAAAAATGTAATTAAAGTTTGACAGTTAAGTGGTTTGTTAAAATAAAAGCAATTAAAAATTGCTATCCTGGTAGTAGTACCTAGGTGCGAACCATCTTTTTGAATTTCTCAATCAAACAGTTGATTGGGTATTTTGACAAATAAGAAGAAAACTCGTCGTAAGAGGGATTTTCTAAATTTATAGGTTTATCAAAAACCTGAAATTTTTCCGTGGAACTCAAAAGAAGTGGTGTATTCAAACATTTCGGCCAAACGTGTGCATTAAGGTTTAAAACAAATCTGCCGCAAGTTAAATGCATTCTATTTCCAATCCATTTCTTTTTTGAGATGTCGTGAAAATATTGATAACTAAATATTGTCTAGATAGATTTTGTTTCCAAGCTATCACTGAAAGGGATTTTTTTTTGGCTTTAAGCTATAAATCAATAACCGTTACCACATTACCACAAAATCTAATGAGAGTGGAGGTAAAAATCCCTTACTAAAGAAATATTAGTGCGATAAAAACTAATTCTAAGTCATGAAAAAATATTTCTCTACTATATCAAGTTTTTTATTAGGCAACAGTTAAATTTGTTTTAAATTTGAAATATTTCCATCCTTATACTTTAAAGCACAGTTGTGGGTTTGTTATTGATTTAGCTGCCATATTTTCAAACCCACTACTGCACCCTGAGTGACAGATTACTTCACTACCACTACAATTTTTTTAGTGAAAACTTTATTGCAATTTTTACTACACTTCTAAAAATAATGGAAACATTTTTCACCATCGCTGTTTTAATGCTTCAATCATTGATAGAGGTAAAAAAAAAAAATTTTAAACCACTACAAACTAGTCGAATTTGGGAGTGAAAATTTCACTTTTTTTAATTATTCGGGCTACAAACGTCTTCATCTAAGTTGAAGTTCGGAAACAATTTTTTGTTGAACGCTTTGTAACAAATCCATGATTTTATTCCGCTTAGTTTTGATTTTCATTTAATTTGAAATTTTCCGTACTTTTGGGAATATGTAGCACCTACATTTTATTTGAAATATATACAGCCGGCAAAACTGCCACGCTAGCCAATTATTTAGACACTTCGTTAATTCATCTTAAGGCACTTCCGTTGGATTTGCATTAATAAAATATTTGTAAAACTATTAAGTACGTATTTCAAGCGCTCCAGATGTAAATACCCTAACGCAAATTATAGACCAAACCCCAGAGTGAAACCACATAAATGCCAACATAATAATTTTTTAGTAAGTGATACTATTTATTTTGTTACTTTTTCTAAAAGTTAAGTTTTACAAATAAGTTCTAGTCTTACGTATATCGCTGAAAACTAATATTTAGTTAACCAACCAAAAATTTTTTTTTAAAAACACATACATACATACATAAATACCTTTTATTTTACACTGAAAATATTTTTTTGGAAATACAAAATTGATAAAAAAAAACATTCTATGGCATTATTCACAAAAAATAAAATATATTTAGAGACCTCTATAAAGTGACATTTTCATATAATTTTCTATCATAGTAATTCGGTAATGGTTTAGCTTTCAAAAATTATTACTACGAGTTAATCATAATTTCGGTGGAAAACCCTGAAAAATATGATCACAGTTTGCAGTAAGCTTCGCATTTCAAAATTAATTTTAGTGATTGAGGTGGTAATAGTAAGTTTTTTGCTATATTAAAAATAATAAAGACGTGTGAGAGAACGATTTGCTATCACGGTGCATTTTTTTATGAGTGAAAAATTCAACTTCAGGAAAATGTTGATTGAAATACTTCGAAAATAAAATTTTGCTTAGCTCGCAAAAATGATAGGCAGTTTTTTGTGTACAGAAACTCAGCATTGCATATTTAGTAAAATTATCTCATTAGAGGAAATGTGTCTTTGTTTTTACTAGGAAAGCAATAGTAAATTAAAAACTTTTGCTCACGATTTTTTGCTTTACCGAAAAAGTATATATATATATAATATCGTAAGCTTTTCCGATGCAATGTTTTTTGAATAAGTATCATTTAGGTCGCTAGCTTACTTTGCCAAAATTGAAAGTTCCATTTAAAAACATTTTATAATCCTTCCGTTCCACCATTTAATTTTTATTTGAGTAATTTCGATACTTTTGTGTCCCCAAATATGGCGCTGCAACGCTGAGCAAGGTCAACACAACAGTACACATCTCACCTAAAATTGAAAAGAGATTAGCTTACAGCGAATCTGGTGTTCCTTCGGGCTATTTTTCTTTTACCTTATTGACATATCCAAATATTCTTCTGCAAATAATATTTTTTCGTAAATTCAATCCGATACTGGGATTCAAGTAGTCGATTCCTAAAGATATCGTTTTAAAATTATCTAGCGAAAAATAACGATATCAAATGCTAAAACTATCGATAGGGTATCGTATCGTAACGAAATTCGTATCCCTAGTTGGCACTAAAATTCGAAAGCGGTAAGTTGGACCAAACCTGGAGGCCTAACTCAGTCTAAACTATTCAAGGTTGTGTTATTAAGAAAAAAGTATTCATATTGTTTTCAATCAATAAAAGAGCCTCTTATAGTTTTTTTTTTATGGACTGCAAAATTTTCAAGGAAAAATATAAAACCCAGAACTGTTTAAATTAATTTTTGCGTAAGAATAATAAGCTAAAAATATTTAACAAAGCTCTTAAAAATTCTATCTTTTGTGATTCTAAATAGGCTTCCCCATCTAACTTTACTCGCCACTTATCCAATCACATACATACATATGTATGTATATATTAATTTTGATATTTAAACAAATTTTGTTAGCACTTTGGAATATCAGATTTTTGGCAGCTAAAATATTGATTTATATATATACATTTTACAATCATAAGTATACAATGTACTAGGTATGTATGTATAATATTTCCAATTGAAACTTAAGTCATCTTCACGCCAAACGCTTACATTCACCTAAAAAGTACTCTACATGGCCGGTTCAGCTACCACCGCAACGCCGGCACTACTCGCAGAACTCCCACCAAATCGTAAAGGAGTTGGTCAAATAATATTGGGTGGCGCTTGAGTTCCCGTCGACATTGATAGCGTGGGTGAAGATTTGGTCGATTTTATGCCACAGCCATAGGAGGAACCAATGCTACCAGTACCGTTGCTGCTGGATGGAGACGGCGGTGTCTCGGGGCTAATAAGCGGCGTACAGCCAAAATATCGCCATGGATGATAGAGTGTACCCGCATACATGGCCTGAAGGCGTGCCTGCAAATCGAGTGCAATAGTCGGATCCAGTGGGTAATGCGATAGCGCCGTGGCCGCTGAAAAGGCGCCGGGCAGATGTCGCGTTGGCAAATTTAGCGTCAGCTCCAATGGTGTTGCACCAAAACCATACTTGGCCGCCGTGACAATGTGATGATGGCTCGTGGGCGAATGTTGTTGGTGATGGTGAGCGTGATGCGGATGTTGCGTAACGGCAGCAACAGCTGCGGCGGCCGCTGCACTGATGTGCGACTGTTGCGATTCCTTTTGTGTGCCGTTAGATGAAGAACCAGGCACGGGTGATTTATTGAGTGTCTTCGGTTTGCGACGCGGTCGATATTTGTAGTCTGGATGTTCTTTCATGTGTAGCGCACTGGAGTGGAAAAAAAATGGAAAGGGGAAAATTATTATTTAAAAATTGAGAAATGAATCAAAGTTGTGGGTGGGGAGAACGGTAATTGGCGGCGATTTGGGTTTTATTGGATATGTTATTGATACTTGTATTAAAATAAATAGAAGATATGGTATGCAGGGGGCCCCGATGGCGGTTGTGGCTGTACTAAAAGTGAATGTAATGCAAACAACAGCTATGTATAAGAAATTGAAAGTCTTTGCCAATGTAAAGCAATAGATTTATTCCTACACAAGCAAGCTACGAGTATCAGCTAAATGCATTCGCACGCAAACGCATTAGGGTGCTCCAAAAGATAGGCGAATTGATCGTGTATCTTTTTTTGTTCTTTTCTTTAGTTTGAGGTTTTAAAAAAATCGAATTAATATTATAAATGAATGCGAAATATTTTAAATAAAAACAGAACTAATACGGATGCTTGCTTTTCGAATGACATTAGGCATTTTTTAATATGTTTTCAAAACTTGACAACCCGTAGCGACCCATAAAATATATTTGAATTAACCATTGACGCGCCAAAGGCGGTTCGGAGTTCAAAGATTATGCCTTTAACGGACGCATTTCGCTATCTAATTAAATTCTACGTAACAAATATGAGCACATTGGCTGTATGTTTTAATAAAATATCGCATATTTGGATTTTATGAAATATTAGAGATGCGAGTAGTGTTTTATAATTTTCGAAATTGCGAAATCATTTCACCCACCTAGTCCTTCTCAATCAAAATCCGGTATATCAAATTTGAGTAAATTAAATTTCATAGTTACTAAAATATCGCATTTTATTTGGTTTTTGTAAATTACCGTTCTATGAGAAGCGGGCGTGGGTTTTGGCCGATTACTATAATTTTTGAAATTGTGCTTTCTACCTTGAATTGTAAAGTGTGTACTAAATTTAGTTAGGTTTGATACACGAGGTTTGATCAAATTATCTTTCATAGTTACTAAAATAACTCTTTTTTTTAAATTACTCTTATATGAGAGGAGGCGTGGTTAGTGCTTGATTTCGTAGAATTCGATTAATCAATTTCAGAGGTATACCTATTTGCTCTAAAGTGGGCGGTGCCACAGTTATTTCCAAAACTTTTGATTGCCGAATATTTTTTCCCTTTTGGTCTTTTTAACACCATCCTGTATATTTGAATTAATTACCTTTTATAACTACTCAAATTTTTTTTGATTAATCACCGTTATGTGAGCGTGGCAATAAATATACCAAGCTTCATTGAGTTATCTCGATATTTACTTGAATTATCCGATGGACGGGCAGACAGGCATGACTTCAATGATTTATCTTTTCATTCTGAACATATTGGTATATAAATAAGTAGCTATATATCTATCTCACTCTATCTAAGTATATATTTATCTCTGGGTACAAAAAAAGGTGCGCGTTCTTTCGTTGTTAGTGCCATTTAAAAATTCGAGCCGAAAACTGTACACCCCTAATTTTTGAAGCAGCCTAATGTACCCCCACACACAAACATTAATATTAAGATGCATAAAAAAATCAAAAGTGTTTCATTGTTGTGACAACCGACGATCAACAAGCGATGTCACGACGATGTGTGTATTTGTGTTCTTTAAACTCCCTTCATTCATTTGTCAATCGATAATGCCACCAATTATAACTCAAACAATTGCTACCATTCTTACCTGACAATTCCACAATCCCCATTCAGTTGATAGCATTTCTTCTCCAATCAACATTGTGAATATCAGACATACATCTGTATGTATGTATCTATGTATGTTTGTTGGCATTTACAAATACATATGTGTGTATATATAATTATCGTACTTCAAGGGACTCTTGGGACTCTTATGCGTTTTGTTCTTTTCTTAAATTGATATGCTTATCTTGCACACACCGATAACACCTTGAAGGAGAAGTTTTGCGCAGAGTCACATAAAACATAAAACACAAAACACAGAACACAGAACACAGAACACCTTTTCACACAATGGCAACAATGCCAGCGCCAAAACTCAAACAATGTATTTCCTTGTTTGAGGAAGAATTATTTACAATGGCTTTTGCTCGACGACGCGTAATCTCATCCGAAACATTCACACATGCGCACTCAATAATCGCGCTAAATGTGGCTCATATCGTCGCGAACGATTTGTGATAATGATTTGGATATTATAAGTGGTATATTTATGTGGGGGACTGACTCTATTATTTATTGACGAGCGGGCATACAAATTGGTGTCTTTCGTAATTGGCTAGGTACGTTTCTCTTGTCTTCTACAAATTTATGTGTGATAAAAATGTACCTACAATTATACTCAAAAAATCAAATATCGCAGTATTCGTTAGTTTATGATTGAATCATGATATTATTTGTCTTTAAAATTTCCCGTTGTTGACTTTTTGTGGGACTATCTGATAATGCTCGTATCCCTGTATTGTCCGATGGTGATTCATTAGAGATCGCAAATATTAATTTTTTTTTGTTGAGAAATTTAAATTACACAAGATTTAACACATATACATATGCACATAGTTAGTTACCCATATTCACATTAGGGTGCAACACTTTCCATACAAGGAAAGAAAATAGGTACATTTTTTCTATTAGAATTCTAAAATTTATTATATTTTAAGACTTCCACCAAATATTCCGGAGAAATATTAGATTAACAGTTTTTTAAAACAATAATTTTTTTTAAGCATATGAAAAAAAGTAAATAAGAAATATTGAAAAAAAATCTCCAATAGTTTAAATTCAAAATTTCTGCACAAAAGTATTTTTTAAAAATGTTAACTGTATCATAATAATTATATTTTTGACACTGTTTTTGACTTTTTTTGGAAGAAGCGAAAAACTTGACCTATTTAGATTTATGCATATCACCATTTTTATTATTTTTACGTCACAATTTTTTTTCTCCAATCTCATTACAGTAGACGCTGGCAAATTAGAACCACTTTGTTTTTGGGGTAGTTCTAATTTCCGAAATGTTCTAAATTCTAGACGTTTTTTAGTAGCGTAAATAATAAAAGTAAGAGTTAAGCTACTTCCAAAAACTACATAAAACAAATTTTTTTATTTGTTTTATTTATTATTTATATAAAAACATAACAGTTCAGTCCATAACATAAATTTTTTTTTAATTAAAAAAAAATTAAAATTTCATGGGAACCCAGTTCAAAATTAATCTTTTTTAACACATGTTTGTTTTTTTTTTTGGTTTCATTAAATATAATATAACAATATCGTTACGGAACAATTCACTCTTGTTCACAATTCACTCTTGTTGCTCCATTTTATTAAATTATTAACGCTTTCAATGGCTATAGTATTTGAAATAACTGGTGTGTCAGCAACAATATCGTCTTGACAACTATCAGAATACTCATCACCGCTACTCAGTTCATACTCAGAGCCGTCTTCAAACACATCCTCATTCCATTTCTCGATGCCATCTATACAGATGCATTTGTTTGGGTTAATTTCTGCTAAAAGAGTTAGATTTGTTTGGAGAGCTTCATTGCAGTCATTATTCTTTCTGAGCAATTGTGCTAATGGCACATTATCATCGCTGTCGTATTGGTCAGAGTGCCAATTAAACGATTTGGACCAAGAACTCCTCATCGCTGTTTGCGTTATCTCATCCCAAGCTTGTTTCAGAAATAATATTGCGTTTCGAATGGAATGGGATTTCAATACACTATTCAGTTCACCACCTTCAACAATTATTTGTACAACTAACTTACTTCTGCAAACAAGTTTTGTTAACCTTATGGGATTTTGATCCATTGGTTGCACAGCCGCTGTTACATTTGGTGAAGTTTTTTGATTGGGGCATGAGCGGACCAGTTATCAATAAGCAAGGGGCCTTCGGAGGCAAATTCTTTTTTTCAGAAAACCAGTTGGACCTGTTAAACAAAAATGTTTTAAAATCAAAGAATAATTAAAGCAATTTTTTTTTTCTTTTTACATACTTCATTAATAAATATCTTGTGAAACCAATCACGAAAGATCCGAGACGTCATCCAAGCATTTTTGGAAAAGTCGTAATGAAGTGGATTATTAAAACCTTTGAAGCACCTTGGATTTTTTGCTTTTCCAATAACTAAGGGAACTAATTTGTGTGAGCCAACAGCATTTGAGCCAAGTAAAATTGAAATTCGTTCTTTTTGGATTTTGTATCCAGGGGCACTTTATTCACAAGCAGAGACATACGTTTTATCTGGTAGGCAACGACAAAATTATCCGGTTTCGTCCACATTATGTATTTGTGACTCCATTAACCCAATTTCAGCGACTTTTTAACAAAATTTGTGAATAAACGGAGTGATCGAAGCTACATCACTAGAAAGCATTTCACCACCAATTTTTAATATACGAATACCGTGTCGCTTTTTAAACTTAGTAAACCATCCATCGTTTGCTCGGAATGTATTTTCATTTTTATCGGGCTATTCTTCACTAAAAATTTGT
The DNA here is from genome assembly GCA_951828415.1 of Anomoia purmunda. Classification (NCBI taxonomy): domain Eukaryota; kingdom Metazoa; phylum Arthropoda; class Insecta; order Diptera; family Tephritidae; genus Anomoia; species Anomoia purmunda. The sequence continues at coordinate 105,617,498 of OX639996.1, read as the reverse complement.
TTAGCTTTTTTCCTTGAATATTGGCCCAGTCAATGTACACTTCCTTTCACGTTGGTTTAAAAACCACTTATATTGACGACTTTCCATTTTTGGATATTCAGTACTATGTATAGATTTATTTGCTGCTTCCTGGTGGGTGTTGGAAACATCATTTAATATGCATAGATGATCTATTCGACTTGATAAATATTCTAATTTCTGAGAGTTCTAATTTGTGAGCGTCTACTGTATATTGATTCCGAAAATTGTATACTTAGTATTTTTTTACGCAGAACTTAAACTTTTTTATCATCTGAGGTGATTAAAAAAATATGTATATTTTTAAAATTTTTTTTATTTATAAAAAAATTAATTTTTGGAGGTGTTTTCATATCGTTCCGCCTGGCGTACATCCTAGTATATTTCCAAAATACTTTGGTTGAAGTCTTAAATCATATTAGATATTATAATTTCGGTGAACAAACCGCACCTTTTGTTTGGTGAGCCACCCTAATGTACATATGTACGTACATCAATAAATAAAATAATTCATAAACAATCATTCCATTATAAGCAAATAATCTTCACGTTAAATTAAAATAATAAATATGTGTGTATGTATGGATGTATGGCTTATGCAGCTGGAGATCACGATTTGGATACAATTCATTATTTGCTTTCGATTTTAGTTATACGAGTATAATAAAAGTATGATCTAAATAGCTTAGCGGAAATTCCACAAGTCGGATAAGATCTCATAATTATGGAAATGACCAAATTTTGATTACAATCTCTTCTTAGACCAGAAACGAACACACAACAAATGGGATTAATAAATTATTTTGCCTATTGGAAATCCCATATTATGTTTGTTAATATCTTTTAAAAAAGCATCGGGTATTTAATATTTAAAAATTATTTCTCAGTCGCGCAAATTACATAAATACAAATCTATACAAGAATGCCTCTCAATGTTAATGCATTTTTTAGCCACTCTACGTTTTCTAGAAATACTAGCTTCGTTCATGCAGCAACAAGAAGGGCTAAATAACCTTGAGTATAATGGCGACTTCTCTTTGCAGTGAACTCTCCAACGTCTGATGGTCAAATTCGATCAAAAGAATGCCAGATCGGTCGAAAACATCACCGAACTCCGGGAAAGTGTACACGAAACCCCGAGGCAGTCCAATTTCTCGACGTGCACAAAAACTCGGTCATCCGCAGACAGTGAAATTTGCGTCGGAACTTGGACCTACATCCGTACAAGATACAATTAACCCAGCAGCTCAAAGTTAATCACCATAGAATATGCCGTTTGTTCGCTGACTGTGCGTTAACAAGCAAAATTGCCATATATGGAACGACTCCAACCCACACGAGATTCAGCCAGTAGCAACGCATCTACAAAAGGTTATTGTTTCGTGCTGTGGTATCATAGGTCTGCACATTTTTTGAAAACGAGGTTTTGTAAGGCTAAGCTATCATCGTCAACGGCGAACGCTGTATCATGATGGTAACCGATAGACAACATGTGGTTTGAAAAGAGAATAAGACGCAGTTGCCGGATGTTATTTCAATATCACAGTATATACTATACACTGAAGGCTCTCAATTGGACGATAAAAAATATATGCAACACTTAACCTGTGAGCAATAATTATATTATTGGATAGTCAACCTGTTATAGAACCACTCAATTGCTGCGAAACTTCGAGTACTGCGATCGAGTCCCAACGATCTGGCAGTCAAATACTAACTAATATACCATAGTGATATGCCAGGCAACTGCGTAGCAGACGAACTGACAAGGGCGGTTAAGTTCCTGCAGGACATAAATAACACGCATGATAAGGGTAGATTGCTTTCATCTTTTAAAATCTGGCTTAAAGCCAATTTCCTTGCGCTGGCAAACCTAAGATGTGCCAAAGAACCCAGCTCTGGCCTAGAGTTGGCAAAGAAAAATCCCTTAGTCTAATCAATTTGAAATGCCTCCTTTTTCGCCTGGAGGCGGGTATCGTTCGGTTTGAACCCGACCCCCCAAAGGGATTTCACCGGCTGAATTTTCTATAAGAACTGGTTTTCGGGTTTTAATATTGTGTATACTCGTCTTAAAGTGCGCAAACAAAAATTGTTTTGCCAGTCGATTTACAAATATCAAAACAAAAACTTTACTTTCTCAGTAAAAGTAAATTACATCTGGTAAGAGTAATTGAAACAATTTTTTTTTGTGGCAGACAAAGTCTCGCTCTCCGTGGTTCACAAGATACAGGTAGAATTTTTAAAGGGGATCCTGCTGTTAATGACGGAAATTTTCGGGCCCTATTGAGGTTGCAAGCAAATATCGATGAACTTCTGCGAGTGCGTTTTTAAAAATTCCCCAAAAAAAGCCATGTATATAAGCAATCGCATCCAAAATGAACTGACATCTATTTGCCAAAATATTATCTACAATGAAAAAATTGATCTGATAAATCGATCACAGGGCTTTTCTTTACTAGGAGATGAAACACCTGACATTGGAGGAATTGAACAAGCTTCAATTTGCGTCAGATATTCAGACAGACAAGATGAAAAGTTCATTTGTTTTTTTCCGATCAAAGATTGCACTGGAAAAGGCATTGCGACTGTTTTTCTAGATTTTTTGAAATCAAGGTTATGATGGAGCAAAATCTGTTAGTGGAGAATTTCACGGAGCACAAGCGTATATCAGTGCTGTATATGAACTTGCTATTTACTCACATTGTGCTGCACATGCCTACAATTTAGCTGTCTGCGCTGCTTGCAAGATAATTGTGATCAAAAATTGTCTGGGAACTCTCAAATATATTCAAACGCTCTTTGTTTAACCAAAACTCCAAAACGCTCTACAGCATGCTATCGATGGTGATGAAAAGCTAAAACAAGATAGAATAAAGAAATTGAAAAGGTTTGTGAACGAGATGGGTCGAACAACACGAATCTGTCCAAAATTATTTACACCTGCACCCAGCAGTAATCCGTGCCCTTGAATTGATTTCAACAACCTGGAAAGATTCTACAACTGCATCTGGAGCCTTTCAACTACTGTCGGCTATTAAAAATCCAAATTTTCAGGTGAATTTTGAAAAAATTAAGACCCCCATGTTTTAACTTACCAGGTGAAAAAATACGATCTACATGACAAATTTTCAGGATCTATTTAGATCTAAACGAGATCTCTTCAGATTTACATAAAACTACTCGTGATTCATAAAGATTAATACAAGATCTACGTTGATCTGCAGGTAATTTGTAGTTCCTGAAAGATTATTATTACCGAATCTACATAGGTCTTCTACGAATCTTCGCAGATATATGTGATCTACACAGTTCTACTAGGGTTGCTGTTCTGTAGCAATTATCAAAATTGGCACCTTGAGAATCATATTAAAACGTAGAGATCAATTTTCAGATATGCATGACAGTCCTTAGCTCAGTACATTCCTTAACGTTGTTCTCAGTCGAGTTTTACAAACAAAAAATCAGGACCTTGCAGAGGCCATCAAATTAGCCGATACTGCAAAAAAGGAATTGATCAAAAGAAGAGAATGTGCTGTAGAGAGGTTCAGAGAAATCTTTGAAAATGTGATAAAAATTAGCGAAGAACATGACCCTTGAAGCACTTGACATTTACAGCGCAGAGGCCAAATGTTCATCAAATGCTTCGAATAATGGCAGTTTTGCCCGAAACAACGGCGACGAATGAACGCTCCTTTTCAACGTTACGTCGTCTGAAGACGTATCTTCGACCGAATATGACTGAAGATCGACTAAACGGTTTAGTCGTAGCTTCCCTGAATATACATCGGGATGTCAAGATTGATGTACAACGGGTTTTGGGTGCATTTTTTTCGGTACCTCGAAGAGTCCGTTTGTTGACTGAAAGCCAATAACTATGGTATTATTCGCTATTTTTCTTTTGACTCAACGGTTAATAAATATGCAATTTTTCACTATTGAAAGTCTTTCATTATTTGCTTTCCGTTACTATTATAATTTTTTAATTGGCAAATATCATAAATTGTATTCACAAAGCAAGACTTTTCGATAACGAAATGCTATATACAACCATGTCAAAAGAATTCGTTATCAAAAATCATAATATTCTCTGAGCATCCAAAAGTTCAAAACACCCCCGAAGACAGTCCTTTGCGCACGGGCCTGGAGAGAACGTATCAAAAAGTAACTTTCAATAAAATAACTAATTCATTGATATTTAGATAAATGAAATTTCCAAGAGGAAACTGATATAATTTTGAATTTCAAGCACATGTATTTACTATACATATGTACATTTGTATGAATAACTTACCTAATTAATTTTCAGTTTTAACAACAAAAATTAACCACCTTTTATAACGATAGCTCTTGAAAATTTATTACGCAATATAAACATTTTCACTTTTTAATTAAATAATTTGGTTTGTCTAAGTGCACAGTAGTTATGAGTGCTACTAAAGAAATAAAGATAAACAAGACATTTTTTTCTAAAATCAAATTTATCATATGCAAACAAATTGAAATGCAAATGTCAAAATTGGTATTTTTTTTTTATATTGACACCTCTGTTAGCAAGTGAATAAAAGTTCTTTTCAAACGAATTTCTATGCGCATATAGATAGTTTGTACTCTTAGATAAATATTTAAATATGTATGTACATGTGTATGTGTGGGGTGCTAACTGATCGACGCTTCCGATAACCTATCGAAAATTGAAAAGATATCAAATGTGTATATCAAATTTTTGGATTCATCTAAGAACTGTCTGATCGCACAAATATTTTTAAATAAACAAAATATACACAATTAATTATAATATTGAAATGTTCGCAATGACATTTGAAATGTGACAACTATGTACATACCTACATACGAATGTAGTACATATGTTCAGTGGTATTGCGCACACAGAGCTTCTCGTTTTAGAGTTTTAGCAATGAGAATATGTAGTAAACTTGATACGATCTGCGAGTGGTGTAGGGGCCATGTTAACTAACACAAGTGGCTATATCTCCGATCTTCCTTAAAAAGTTTACTTAAACATATTAAAAATTTACATTCACGAGTGTCTGTCATGCGCTAATTAATACACGTCAAATGCTTCCTCCTGATAATCCTGCTGTTTATGGGGCAAGCAATGGTTCGTAGACATCGAGGAACCGCAATGTACAAGTATGAACTATGTACGTAATTGTAATTATCAATAAATGCTAAGCGTTCAAGCGTTTGGGGGTAAAAAAGTAGATCAATAGTAGGGGTTTTTACGGTAAATTGGTTTTAAGTGATTGTGATTGATATAATTACGCATTGTCCTCTACTACATTCATATGTGTATATAGATATACTTATGTATGTATGTGTATATAGGTACATGTATATATGTATGTATCCAAGTCGCTGACGCCCAAAACGGCAACCTCGAGCAAAGACATTTGAAACTTTTGCACCGATTAGTTTACACAGACATGAAATGATTTGCTAATGCAGTGGATTCATTGATTCAGTGATGAACTTTTCGCTTTCTAAATACAAGTGAAAAATGTCAATTTAGTGTCGGATTGAATTTTCTTCACATAGGTCTTTAACACTCAGCGCTTATACTGTTAGAAAATATGGTTTATTTTTACAAGAACTGATCAATTTTATTTTTAATAGCAAACACCGTTGTATTAGTTTGAGCTCGAAAACAACAAAGGTGTAAAATTTATATCTGCTAATTTGGAGATCAGCACATCCAGGCAGACTTCTTTGTTGAATTGACCGGGGTTCGAATCAGCGCTTTTCTTGAGCAACTTTACGAAATCCATGAAAACCTTGAAAAAAATTCAGTTAGCTATACAACAGCTTGAATGATAAATTAACATGTGTATTGAGTGCTTTATAATTTCACTCCAATCAGGTGCGACTATTCCGCCGCTGTTTTACCTGTAGGTGTTGTTTTGAGTAATCAATTTTTTTCGTAATTTCTTACGGGGAAGTTCAGCTACTGCAAATATTTTGTAATATTTTGCCTAACACATTTTTTTGAATAACACAAAGAAATGCCAAATATAGGCGCCCAAAAAAATTTATGGGATTGAAGAAAAACAGATATCAAAAGAAAGAAAAATGGGAATGCAATTAGGCTTAAGAAATGTTTACTACTTTTTGAGAACCCCGATTTAATTTTAGGAAGGTTTTCTTCATTTTGATAAAACCTTTACTCAATCGAGAGAAAATATGGCAATTTGGTGAAAAAATTATATAAAAATAAAAAAAAATTATCTTAGATTCTATTCTCAAATTTAGTACAAAATTTATAAAAGCTCAACAAATGTTCTAATTTTTTTATTTGAATTTTTAGAAAATATTTGAATATGTAGTTTTGAAGCCCAACTCATTTTAACATAATAATTTGCAAATCTATAGTAGCAAAAAACGACGGTTGATTTTTGAAAAATTTTTTTTAAATTTTTGTGGAAATTTTTTTTTATTTAACGAATACAATTCATGCGCAGAAAAAATTCCAAGAACGCCAGCAGAAAAAGAAAATATTTAAAATCAACGAGAATTTATATAAAATCCATCCGCCATATGGAAATATGTGCGTGAAAATTAAAAAAAATTTACCAGTAATTTTAGCTGGCGCAGATATACACATTATTATGTTGAAATTAAATGCGCTACAAACTACATACTGAAAAGTTTTCTAAAAACTCTCATTTAAAAGTTTAAAAATTTTATGATATTTTTTTGATTTTTTACGACGTTTCGGCCTTTAAATACAGAAACGCCGCTCAGAAATCAAATTTGTTAAGTCTCTGGGGGTTAAATGTTCTAGATAAATATTTTCCGAGCAATTTTATTATGTATGTCTTAAACCTTAATTTTAGTCAGACATACATACATATGTTTGAATCCTTTGTTCCACTTTTTTGAAACCAACTTAGGGTGGAATATGAAAACTTTAGTAGGCAATACAAACAATTTAAATTTAAAACAACTTTTTCAAATCCATCGAGTGTTTTATTAATGGATTTATATTACAAAAAATATTAATAAAGTTCTATGCAAGGAATTCTTCTTGGCCTAATTCTGCCAATATATTTCCGGCAGGCCCATGTGCAGGGGACTGTCTTTGGGGTTTAAACTTTTGGATACTCAGAGAATATTATGATTTTTGACAACGAATTCTTTTGGCATGGTGTATGCAAAATTGAAACTGAAGATGAACATTGATTGTATAAAGTATTCGTTATCGAAAAGTCTTGCTTTGTGAATACAATTTATGATATTTGCCAATTAAAAAATTATAATAGTAACGGAAAACAAATAATGAAAGACTTTCAATAGTGAAAAATTGCATATTTAATAACCGTTGAGTCAAAAGAAAAATAGCGAATAATACCATAGTTATTGGCTTTCAGTCAACAAACGGACTCTTCGAGGTACCGAAAGAAATCATCCAAAACCCTTTGAACATCAATCTTGACATCCCGATGTACTATATTCAGGGAAGCTACGAGTAAACCGTTTAGTCCATCTTCAGTCATATTTGGTCGAAGATACGTCTTCAGACGACGCAACGTTGAAAAGGAGCGTTCATTCGTCGCCGTAGTTTCGGGAAAAACTGCCATTATTCGAAGCATTTGATGAACATTTGGAAAAGCCTCTGCGTTGTAAATGTCAAGTGCTTCAAGGGAATGGTTGATTTCCTCCCTAGCAATGCGTCGTCGCCAAAGTTGAACTTCAGCAATCCATATTTCACTGGAATTGTCGTGTAGAATCGCAGAGTATGATTTGAATAATTCAACACATGAGTTTTCATAAAAAATGTTCATCTTGCAGCCGAAATTCGATAAAATATTACGATGATCCAAAAATCGATCTTGTAAATTTGTGATAAAAGTATCGAGGTAAGGTATGTAAATGGTGATTCGATAGTAATCTTCGACTGAATCAGCTGGTGCGTTGTAGCGCTGAGATTGTTTCGAAGCAAGTCTTGGCATCCACAACTCAAAGTCATGTTCTTCGCTAATTTTTCTCACATTTTCAAAGATTTCGCTGAATCTCTCTACAGCACATTCTCTTCTTTTGATCAATTCCATTTTTGTACAACCCGAAAACCAGTTCTTATAGAAAATTTAGTCGGTAAAATCCCTTTGGGGGGGTTTGAACCCCCAAAATCTCCCGTGCGCACGGGCCTGATTTCCGGATAGTTTCTTAATCATTTAGGAACAGATTCTAACAAAGCTCTCCAACGTTTTGACCGACTCGAGATTGATTACAGAACTACACTAGGTATCTCATTTAAAATAAGCTAATTTTTCCATTGTACGAGATGCAGTTTGTTGCATTACTATTTAGTTATATTGAATGGGTATTTTATACCTAAATATTTATCTACATATATCTGTTTAAGTATAATTTGTGTTAACGTCTGTCGCGACCAATTCAACTGGAGGTTGCTGTTCTACGAGTATTGGAGCTAAACAACAATTGTTGCCGTTTTCCTTACGAACCCCCACCCTCCATTGAACACCATCATCGCCACATTATTGCCCAACATGAAGTGCATTGCGTTCCCGTTTAAAAGCGAAATTAGTATCAGCGCTTCATCAACACCATCGGCACTGAATTCCCCACCTAAGTATCGTTCTAACGTATGTACATACATATGTATGTATGTGTGCATGTGTGTAGGTGTGCATGTATGTGTGTGCTTTTTGATATTTGCACATAAACAGATACTCACCGTAAACGTTTCGCTTCATCGATGAATGGTCGCTTTTGTCCCTCGGTAAGTAATTTCCATTCGGCACCCAAACGTTTTGAAATCTCTGAATTGTGCATTTTTGGATTATCCTGTGCCATTTTGCGTCGCTGTCCGCGTGACCAGACCATGAATGCGTTCATTGGCCGCTTAATGTGGTCGTTCTGTTGCTGGTGGTTTGTATGATTGTGTTGCTGTTGCTGTTGGTGTTGGTGTTGATGTTGGTGTTGGTGTTGCTGGTTTGATTGCTGTTGTGCTGTGGAATGTTGTTGTTGTTGTTGCGCATTGTACGCTACATTGGCGGCTGATAATGAGGAACTGACGACGACGGGTATATTTTCGTGTTGGTGATGATGATGATGCTTCAGTGGTAATGTTGCCGTCGCGGTTGTCGCCGCCATCGTCATGTTGAGCGCGTCCGATCCAGTTAATTGCGGTGGCGACTCTCCACCACTGCTAAGTTCACTGCTGCTCCGACTACTATGGCCACCGCCATTGTGTAAATGCGTCCGGTAGTGTGACGATTGGCGATGATTTTGCTGTTGCTGTTGTTGTTGCTGGAGAATGGTGGAGATGCTCGTCATTTTATTTGTTTGTTTTTTTTGTACCCGTGACTTCAGCGCCAGCTCAAAATTTTGACTTTGTCTTGTTTTCTATACTTTGTTGAGTTGCACTATGAGCAGCGCTAGTTTGGTGAAAACTTTTGATATTTTAATTTACTGAAAGGAAGAAGAAAAATAAAATAATTAGATTATTTAAACAGGTCATTTATTGCAGATTCAAATAAATATTTAATGTAACAATGCAAATCATAATATTTCCAAATTTTCTTAAATATATTGTTTATTTTTTTTAATTAAGTCTATAGGTTTAATTTTACAAACTATGATAGGAAATTAAATTAAATTTTTAGAAATGAGTAATTCAAAGCAGCTGTGCGAGTAACGCAGGATTCAAAAAACCAGTCCTTGAAAGCGTCAGTATTGCTTATTAAAATTAACTTGAGGTTTAATGACATCCTTTGGGGATCTTAAACTTAGTTCCCAGCACTCAGGAAAAATTACAAAAATATTTTTCATTATTTATGTTGGGTTTCTTCGTTTGACTTTCTTGTAGAAATGAATATACGAACATTTATTTCTTGAGAGCTGCAAACTAATTTAAGATATTATTATAGTAGAAAATTTGAGTATATTTTTAAATTATTATTATTTTTTTTTTGTTTTTCACTAATAATATATTTATGTAGGTAGTCGGCATAAAATAAAATTTAGAAAATGAGAAACAGCTAATAATATCAATAATGGGTAGAATAAATAAAAGCTTATTCTTTGTCGAACTACAGAAAATATAATAAACGGGCTAGAAGGTAACTATACAATTAATTCTAACAACAACAAAATTCAAATATATGTAAGTTTACCTATTGCAGAAAAATAGAATGAATTTAGACTCTATAAGATAATTTATCAAAAGTTTTGAAAAAGTCATTGCCAAATCAGTCCACCTGGAAACTAATAAAAAAAAATTAAGCACCTAATAATGCTTTTTATTAAAACGGTTAAAAGTCATCAACGTCAGTTCAAGGAGAAGATTGGAGTTGAAGGATAGGCTGCATTAGTAGAAGAAAGACAGAGGGTTTCAAAGTTTATGAAACATGTTAGGTTAGAAGAAAAATCACGAAGGAGATCACATACTGCCTGAAAAAATTATAAAAATTTGAATTGAATTTCTTAAAGAAACAAGGATGTATTTAACGAGATAAAAATCAAACCTAATCGCGAACAAACGTGAGCTCAATTTTTTTCTTTTTGATGCAGCAATGATCGTAGAGCATCTAAATTTATTTCTGTATCAATAGAAAACAATTGTCGCTTACGTTTTTTCCACGGTCATTGCTCGATATGCCCACTACTGACGAGTTTCTCTTCCAGTTTCAGTTGAAGATTTCAAATTGCAATGATTACGCTGGCATTTTTGTATAAAAATAATAACTTTTTACAAAAAATCTTGCAATCACTTTGGAGAGAATACCAACGCATGCAAAAAATCATATTTTATATGGAGGAAAAATCGCAAGAATGACGGCAAGCAAAAGCTACAAAAATCAATGCAAAATTTTTAGGAACTTGCAACTTGTGTTTTTATTTTATTATTATATTTATTTTACTAGAAATGCATAGGAACTAGAACTGTGTATCCGAAAAACCACTGAAAATTCTGAAAAAAATATTTAAAATTCTAGTCTTAATTTTTTAAATTTGTTGTTAAATTTTGGTAAGAAAAATTTGCCACAGCGGTACATAGTATATATGATGACAAAACAGTTTCCATCTCTCTCGATTGCATATTACTCTATCAAATAAGAGGTAATGAAAACAGAAATTATTGTAAAAAATGTCTACATATAACTCGGTTATTTTTATTCGATTCGAATGTTTGACATCTCTGTAGAAAGGAAATAAAACAAAATATATTAGGGCTTGTTCCAATATTCACTTGTAACATTTTTAATGAGAAGTTGAAAACAAAAAACTTAATCTGCAGAGAATTAACAACTCTAACTCTTAGTAAAAATATTATAAAACACTTATTTCAACTTTCAATTTGACGGAGAACATATTTCATATACATTTCGAAATATTTTAGTATTCTGACAGTCTTAGATATTGAGTTTGTGTGTGATGGAAAAAGTGGTTTTTAAAAGCAGTCGCTTGGAAACCCTCGCGCGCATTTCTGTAATTAATAAAAATTTCTCGTAAAAATCATTTGCTATTCGAAATGGTAACACTGAGGATTAGTTCTAGAACCCGAAATTCAAATATATTTCCACACTTCACTAAAGGCAGTTTCTTCAAAAGTTTGTTTTTAATAGAATTTCATTTTTTACTTTCTTTAAATGCAGACCAGACTAATGGTAGGATAATGGATGCTTTTCTTACAAACAAAATATTAAAAAATCAGCTCCGGCATATTTCACGACGACGTTGGTTAACTATGGTACGTTTTTGTGGCGGGTATAACAAGTTAAGAATTAATAAAACAACTAAGCCTATTATTCTTTAGGATAAATTGTTTTTGCTCACAAACACTCCAATAAGTGAACTCACAAAATAACCAGGCACATTTTAAGCCCTGGGAACTCCATCTGATATTTCGGCATGTTCGTGTTTTTTATCTCCTCAGCCGGGCAGACTTCATCCTTAATAGTTTCATTTTTGCGCAATATGTGTCTATTTTTAAAAAAGCCTGCAATTACCTCAATTTGAAAGCAAATCACTTAATTCTTTTTATTTAGCAATCTAATAACTATCTGTGACGAGTGTGACTACAATCGAGGTCCTTTCTTGAATAAGAAAGTATATTATATAATAGAACTTATATCTGTATACTAACCGCAAATACAATCTATTTTTGGTAGGCTTTTTTTTAGAATATATTGATTTTTATACTCTCGCCCACAAGGATTGTTCTATATCTAATAAAATAGTATCCCTATTTTGTGTTCCAAATCAAAAAATATTTAGTGGTCACATAAAATGCTCAAAGTTTCAAATGTATGTATTTATATTTTATTGGGGTAAAACAAATTTTTCATTGAAATGGTTTAGAATATTTCAAAATTAATATTTTTCCATTGAAAATTCGACATCTCTTAACGTTCATCATACCAAATTGTTTTAATATTAACTAACTATTTTTTTCAATTTTTTGATACAACATCAAAACGCACACCCAGAAATTGTTGGAGAAGTTCGGCCAGACGTCGAGCTATATGATGTAAGCGCCAAATTATTATTATATATTATTGTAAATAACTATTTTTTATAGGTTATTTTGTGCAGTTTTTGGGGATAAATAAAATTTTGATATGCACACATATAATAACATTACACAATTTTGGTATCCAGTCTTAAAACAGAGATATACTTATTATTATTTACTAGGATTAATATACTCTAACTCGTCCTGCTTTATTTTCAACGTCTGTTTCTCTTTTCAAATCATTTAGACTCCAATCAATTCATTGATAAATTCATAAATAGGAAATTATGCGCCATCATGCAAACAAAAATTTCCTCGTAGCATATTCTAACCGGCTTAGGGTTGAAATGCGGAATCGGTTAGCAAGATTTCAGTAAAAATTGGCAAAATAATTGTTTATCGAATTTTTAAAATGGTTATTAAATTCAGCCGCTATGGTGGCTAGGTGGCTAGGTCAGGCAAGACCTCTTCTACATTGGAAAGGCCAGGCGGAGAGAACTGGGCTTCAGTTGGGGTATCTAGCTGACGGTTGTTAGCAAAGCAAAGAGCGGCTGCCCAAAATCGCCTTGGCGGTTATAGCGCCAAATAAAAAGAAGAATATTATTATTTTTTGTAAATGTGAATAGCATACGTTTTTCGGTAGGTGAACCAGGGACCTACATCCTTGAAAATGCAGGTATAAAGAAAAATCCACCTACCAAAAATGAGCTCGAATGATGGTACAAAAAAAATCGTGTAAAAATTTGTTTTGATGAATTGTGCCATTTCAATATTGTACAAAACAAAAACAGGTAAGTAAAATGTTAATTTTGTTTCGTGTTTTGTAATTTATTTCTGTAGTTAACGAAATTTGATTTACTTTGCTTTAGTTTTAGATTTATTTTTGTAATAAACAGGCAGGGAAAACGAAAATCGCTATTGTACCGCTGGTATAAACTAGTGATAAAAATGTTTGTAGTAAACGTATTTTTGTGCGAATTAATAAAATTGCTCACCGTGTTTGAATTGCACTTCCTTGGTTAAATTTTAAGTTGTTTTTGTAAACTAACTGATTGCACTTATATTGAAAATATTTTTTAATTATGTTTTCACTTGCTTAAATTATTAAAAATATTGCACATTGTTTCTGCTATTAATTAAAAATAAACCAATCCCACAATACTTTAATGTGTAAATTTTTATTTTTTTGCTTATTTGCGCATATCAACTTCAAATAGTTTTTGTTTCGAATAATTGTCACAATCCTTTCATAACACTTCGAAACAATACAAAACGGAAAAATTTTGCGTAAAACTTTTTAAGCCTTCGAATTGCTTCCGATCACGTTGCGCGTCAATTGACAAGTGTTTTCAGATAATACAAATGGCAAGCATTGTTGCACGCACCTTTCAGTTTACACAGGCTAACACCATACACACACACACACATAACAAATACGATTTTCCAAAAAGATATTCAATCAAAGCACGCAACACTATGTCGTTTTTTTTTTCTTAATACATTTCAAATTCGCGCCCATGCGCTCCAACAATACGAACGAAGCCCGCAAGTAAAAGACACAAAATGAGCGACGAAATGGGAAAAAAGTGAGAACCGTCGCGCGACCGACTGAACAAAAACCAACAAAAACAAAAACGGAGCAAAACGTTATCAACAACCTAACTTGAATAACCAACGCGAGCGATACAATACAAACAACAGGAATTTTCAACCAACTACCCGCGGAAGGGTAGCAAACTGAATGGATGGATACCCCACTGCCGCCCAACAACACCTAACCGCAACAAAGCAAAACAACGCCACACAAATGGCTGTGAAAGTAGCAGAAATGTCTCCTTAATGCCTGCTACAATATTATGCATGTGTGTATGTGTGTGTGTGTGTGCGGTGGGCGGATATGCTGTGTAGAGTTGGCAAAAATGCGCTTGTGTGTGTGAGTAGGGCTTGAATTCTTCAGGAAATCGTGAAACAGGCTCGATTTGTCTGCGATCTTTTGTGTCGAAAAAAAAATCGTACGCACTCGGACACACACACACACACGCACATACACAGCCATATTAAGATGTGCCACATTTCACAACTTTATCATTTGTTAAATTATGGTTGCTATTTATATTTTGATTGTAAATTAGGTATTTTGTAAATTGGTGACCGCTTCCACTATTTTTGAGCACACAATCACTGGTCCTTATTTTTTTTATTGGTTTGCTCTTTGTTTGCAGACTTTGTTTTTTGGCTTTTATCACATTTGTCGAGAATAAATATTTACATAATATCAACACTCTAGTTTCTTTATCGCGACATATAGTAAACACTAATTTTGTTCTACTTTTCGATTTTAAAACCACAAAGGTACCAAACATACCTGAATATATTTTTCTATACACAAACATTTACATACATACATATGTAGGTATATTTGTATGCAATACAATCATTGTGTTATTACAAAATTGTTTAAGTAAAAATATAAGGATATTTTGACTTTTGAAAATTTCTATATATCCACATTTACATATATTGTATGTAGTATGCCGGTACATTGGCTGCATCTAAACAGAAGATCGTCTGAAAGGATTATGCTAGACCGAAGAATCCGAGGACTAAAAAATAACTATTTAAAATATCTGTGACAGTACAAAATCTATTTCAAAAGATCTGACTCTTAATTATATTTACATATATGTATATTATGGAATAGAAGACAATTTACATGCACATTATCATATCTTAGTCTAATGCTTATGGATATATAGCGTTTGCTATTTATTTTATTTTTATGAGGGTGTTTTTATGAAAAAACACGCGCAAAAAAATTATCAAAACTCCGCGAAAAATTTCAGCTAGTTAAAACGTTCACTTCAGTGCACTTAAGTTGAATGGCATACAAAACTACACACCCAAAAATTGTCTAAAATTTCCATATAAAAATTTTTGAAATTCTTAAGAAAATTTGTAACATATTTCTTAGTTTTGTATAAAGTTGGAAACTTGCAGTATGTAACCAGCGAATTATGGCCGGTATTCAGATTTTTAAAATATAATTAATTCAATAACATAAAATCAATGTTTAAAATTTTCTGAAAAATTCGCGAAATTCCAACAGATTTAAAAAAAATCCTCAAAATTTCAAACTTTTTCATTCTAATTTTTAGAAATTTTTATGACATCTAGTTTTATAGCCTTTTTAATTGTATAATAAAAGTGTAAACTTAGAGTCGCTCAAATTCGCGGCGATTTTTGATATTTTTGTTGTTGACGGTGTTGTGCAATTTCTCCCCTATAAAAATAAATTTATCGAACATATCTTGAATGGAAGAAAATGCACAACTATAAAACAGTATACCGAAACATTTTCTGAAAATTATACATAAATAAAAAGTTTAAAATTTTCCTGATTTTTTTTTTAATTTTTTGCATTGTCACAAATTTGGCACTATTTTTGTAAAATAAAATAAAATACAATAAATATTTTTTAAAGTCTCAAAATTTTGTGAAAATCGTTGACATAACTTCTGTATTTAACGCAGCTAAGCTTGAAGAACGGACATTAACTTCAAAGCTTTGATAAAAGTTGATCGTAATATTTTATTAAAAGTAGGAATATTTGTTAATTATGAAAATAAGTTAGTCTATAAAATTATATCGAAGTGCTTAAACTCTTTAATGCCATTTTTATATCGCAATCGTTATTGATCATGGTAATAAATTGCTAGTGAAAAATATTCGCCGTTTTTACATTTTGGCGCCAAAAGCAGAAGGTACTCAGGCGCATGTGCTACAAAAGTTACATAAAGTCTCCAAAATTTTCGTACAATTCCTCCCCTTTCTATCCATCCTATATCAAACCGAACGCCACCAATTGTCTAAAGTAGTAAAGGAAACAAAAATGAAAAGTAGACGAAGGGGCGCAATAAAATAAAAGGAAATAAGCGTACAATGGAAAATGGCAACTGCCACCCTTGCTGCAGCTCTGCAAGTAAACAAACAAATACAAAGTGCTATTGTGTGTATGTGTGTGTGTGTGCATGAAAAGTTCAAAGCGTTGCGTTGGTGGATGTTTGTGTGCTCGCATGCTTGGCAAGCAGTGTATGGGAATTCACTTTATAAAAAAAAAAAACACAAACAAATTTCACTGCCACCTGCTCACACCGCCGGGACGAACGCGAAACGCGCATGAACACTTTTAAAGTTATTTGGCCAATGGCGTAGAGAAAATATGCGCCACAGAGAGTTGGCAACACTTGCGACCTCACACCAAGCGTAAATCAAACCACTTTATTCAAATTTATTTTTACTTAGTTCACTTTGTTTTCCGTATACCCCACTCATCTCTCCACCAAATACCCACACATCTACATACTTGCTTTTAGCCAGTAATCGGGCGGCTATCATGGGGTATTTGACACCACTCGTATCCAAATCCCTTGATTGTATTCGGCCACTTGCCATCTTTGTTTTTGTACGCCGCACATTAGCCAGTTTTGCGGACATTGAAACTTTCGGTTTTATTTTTGTATCACAATGCCCATTTGTCTAATGATGGTAATAAAAGACAAGACAGGGACATTTCAACAGGTTGGTAGGGACACTGGAAAAAATTCAAGTAAACATTTCAATTTCAAATCAAAATGTGTTATAAATATGTAGCAATTATTGCAATATTCGCAATGTTTTTCATAGTAAAACTTTTTTAGTTAAATAAAAAAAATTAATGAAAAATTTAAATTTTCTACAAAATCTGCAAAAACTTGCAATAGAAGATGTTCATCAAATGTTGAAATTTTTTGATCATAATTTTGAGAACTGCTGTCAGTGGTTGCGCTTTTTCTTCCATGAAAAAAAAACTTACACTTTATTATACAAAAATGCTATCAAATTATATATGTACCCCAAAATTTTATAAAAATTCGTTTACAAAATTTTAAAATTTGGTGACATTTTTTTTAATTCGTTACATTTTTTAAAAAGTTTAAAACTTTGACTTTATTAAATAAGATTTATATTTTTATGAAAATTCCCGAAAAAGTTGCAACAAGAAAAAGATTAGGAATATTGTAAAATAAAATTTTGGGGTTATAAATAGTATTATAGACTGTATGTTAGACATGTGAAATCCTTCAAGGCTGGAGAATAGCTGTAGGAGAATGATGTTTGATATCAATTTAATAATTATGAATTTTTCAAAGGTTGAATAAATATTTTTTTGATGTTTGCTAGAATATATTTAGTACTTTTGTTTTCTCATCAAAATATTTAAAGTTTAAGGCACTTCTTTCACCTAAGATAATTTAGAAATAATATTATTTTCGGAATAATCATACCTCTTTTCTAGATACAGAGAGCTATAATATCCAGCTCTCACGAAAAATCTCAAGAAATATTTTTTGTTATTTCTGTTGTTGGGAAAAATAATTTACGATAACTGTAAATTCCTTTGAAGAAATAAATATACGAGCATTTGGAAATTTCTTTTTAATTTTTAGAGCACATTTTTGTATCATTTTTTTTTTTGTTTTTTGTTTTTCTTGTGAGCTGGATGCTTAGCTTGTTAAATAAAGTTTTTAAAACCCCCAATAAATCCTTTTGCGAAGTTTACCATTCGCATAACTTTGGTTGCCGAAAAACTTGTGTCTTTGGACAATTAATTTTTTTTTAATACGAGGGTTGCTATTTATATTTCTAGTCCAACAATGGAAAAATTAACAATAGCGGTTGAAAATGATTTTAATTTTTTTTTTTTTCAATATTCTCTATGGGGATCAATACACTTTTACTTTCGTTTGAACCAATTTTCGCGACGCTTTGTTCAGCCCGACACGAGCCTCTTTTTGGGTGATATCCAACGCGAACCACGAGGTGGCTCTCATTGATGCTCTTCGTACGCATTGATCAAGCTTACGGTATATGACATGAAGATCTTGCTCAATCGATATTTTCTAGCACAACAATTGATTTGGAATGACTTTGGCAGTGAGCGAATATCGAATGAGAGAAAATTCATTGTACCAATTTGTTACGTAGGGATGGGGGGGGGGGGGGGTTTTTTGCGGGAGAATAATTGTACTATAATTTCGTTGATCCCCGTAGAAAATTGTGAAAAAGAATCGCACGAAAATGGTTACGAAATTCCATTTGTTTGTGGAAAGAATTTTAATTACCTATGTAGGAGCGTGATCATGTTGGGAAAAATTTTATAACTTGAAACCAAATATTAAAGTACCGAAAACAAGAGACAACAATTGTTCTCCGGAGGAAAATTTCTTTATACTGTGATCTTCCACTTATTTATATGTACATCCATTCGAGTTATTAAAACAAAAGCTCGATAAAATCTGAATAAACCATTTTAAAATACGGTAGTTAGGGGGAAAAATATGCAAACGGACTTATATTAAAGTGAAAACAAAGTTTATAAACAATTGGCATGACGCTGCCCTTTTCAACTTCGCAAATTATTTTAACAAAATTATCTGCAATTGTAGAATTGTATGTATGTATGTATGTATGTACATATTACCTTTTCATGACTAGCCCATTTAAAATTCATACTTTCGCAGGAGAAGGTCATAAATTTACAGAAAACTGAATGGAAAGCACAAATTCTCCATTATGAGCCAACGAGCACAATAAAAATGGCTCTTATCATTTGCAGCGTAAAAGTAGTATAGCTATAGAGCCACGCCACAGAGCTATAGAGCCATAGCCACTTCGCATCATCCCAGCGCCTGCCGCCTGCCGCCAGCCTATCACAATGGCTATGTATGTAAATGGTCGTCCAGCGTTGGAAAACCATTCCAGCTAATGCGAAAATTTATTGTTTGAAAAACAAGTTAATAATTCATGATTTAGTACCAGCATAGCAAGCAGAAAAGAATGAATGGAGGGCACAGTGGCAAGTATAACGGTAATTCAGGAAGGACAATGACAGTGCGCAACGAATTGTATAAGAACACAACAGGCCGATAAAAGCACATGTATGTATGTATGTTTGTATGTAAAGTTGGGTAAAATGAAATATATATTTAAATTTCTTTTCAATGGAAAATATTTGAAAAAGTTACACCTTGCTTATATTTAAAGAGCAAAAAAATTTCTAATCCAATGTCGCATATTATTTTATGTTTTTTTTTTTTTGTTCAACCAGAAAACTTCATTTGTTCGTTCCAAATCAATGTTTTTAATATCGAGGATTTTTGAAAATTTTTTATTTGTGCAACTTTACCCTTGATTTCGTGCGCAGACAAGAATGGGTTGCTCGTACTGGTCCTCCAAATAATCCTACCTTTTCTAGAATTTTCCTTTAAGTTCTGAATAAAATCTTCGTTGTTGTAATTTTGCTGTTTTTTCTGCAAAGTTGGAAAAGTGAATTGCTATTTTGTTTGCTATATACATATGTATATGTATATATAGAGTCAGAATTTTATAAACGAATGTTATTATTTTTTTTTTTGAAACTTCATCTGGTGAATATAATACAATGCATTAATATTATACCGTCGTTAATTACACTAGTCTACAAATATTTGATAAATGAGTGGTAGCTCGGTGAAAAAGTGTCCTCAAAACTAATTTTGGATCGCTAAATTTCATTTATTTTTTCCAAAAAAGCGTTTTCTAGATATAAGCAAATCTCCTGTTTTCGAGGTTCTTTTGCAGTTATTGCCAAACAACTCCAGAATAGCAAATAAACCTAACTTTCTATGGGTATCATTTCAAAGTTACATATATTACACAAGCAATATATCTTGTGTAAATCGTAACAGTACTTTTTGAGTTACTGTCGTCTAAATGCAAAAAAATAAGACCATTTTCGAGCTATTTCGAAAATTGTTTATTTTATTTCAATCTTTTTAGTGACTAAACTTTGTACAAAAAATAATCAAAAATGTTTGATTGAAAGAGAATTTCATTAAAAAAAAAGTTACGCATAAAAGAACTTAAATCGGGTACAAAATGTAATTGTTATTGCAAGTTATGTAAATAAAAGCGGTCAATGTAAAGTTTTGCTACATTCACAATTTCAATTGAAAATCTGCCAAAAACTTTTGATTACACAGTGCAACAGCCAAAATGTTCATTTGATGTATGTATGTAATATCACATTTTATATGGAACAGAGAGTCCGCTGATTCTGAAAATGCCACCCAACTTTGTTCATCCCTACTTTTTCGAGATATTTCCATACTTTCTCGAGATATTTCTGACTGTAACTTCTGAACCCATTAACTCAAAATTGATTCCAGCCGACCTACGCAATTAACAAAAAAATATCACATACAGTGACTTAAATAATTGAACAAACGGTGGCTTGTTTACAAAATTTCGTGCTTTTGAATTTGAATTTTAAGCAACTTATGGTGAAATTATGTGGCTTATTTAAATTTAGCATAATTAATTAAGCATAAAGTTTTGAAGTTGCAGAAAATTCCAGTTGTTTTTTTTTTTGACTATTTTTTTGAAACTGTGGATGGATTTTTATATAAATTCCCTTCGATTTTTATTATTTTTATGTATTGACTGTCTTGCATATTTTCTGAAATGCGTATGTGTGAGGGAATGTGACCTTCAATTCAAACGATGGCGGATTCAAGCGATTGATAAACAGCCCTCTTTGACAACCAAGCACAACAAATAAGGCGGCATCTATATTTCACTTATACACAGACGCAATGCTGCGTTTGAAAAGTTAGCGCGCCATCTACATGCCACATAGGTTAGTGTTATAAACCGTTCCGTTGACAAAGCGTCAAATTATCTTAGACACAATTTTTGGAAAGCGGTCACGAATGTCAACTTTCCTGTGGTGAAAACGATTTAAGTCTCAAATGAGTCGCCAAGTTGTGAGCTGGTTCAGGCACAAAACCGCGTTATTGTTAAATTATAAATATGTTATGGAAGAATTTGTTTTACAAAGTAAAAGGAAAGTTTAAGGGATTTTTCATAACAATAGCACTTTTCATCTTCGATATATACAGGAAACTTGGTGGTTAACGGACTTACTTCTCTCTTTCGTTTGAAATTGTTACCAGCGTTATTAGCAGAACTCTATTTAAGTGTTATTTTTATCAATAAACCGAGTGCCTTTTATAAGCGACACTTTTTTTTAGTCCTTGATTAGTTAACGAATGACTTGACAGGTATCCAATCAACCGTTTTAATTAAGTTGCAACTATCGGTCGCTTGGTGTCTCCGAAAGTTGAAAATTGGATAATCTCTGGCAACTTCCCATTCGATTTACGTTCTCTGTTTTCAGATATTACATTTCATTTCCGACATATGGTATTTCATACGAAAAGGCGTGCCATCTGCTTGCGATGGTTGAAAGGCGTCAGCAGAGAACTCGTTAGAAAGTTCTGCGGTCTAAGCGTCACCGGAAATAGTATGTCTATGTGCTTACTCTTCAAGGGAAGTGAATAAATTGGATTTAGTACTTTATTCTTTATATTCCGTCTGATAGCGGAGAAGTGGCTATCGGACGCTAGGGTGCAACGCAAGTATTAAAAAGCGAAAACAGGGGCTGCCAAACTGTGCAAAGGACGAAGAAAATAAGGGAGCTGTTAAAATATATTAGAAATACATTTCTCTGTATATTAGGGTGAACTAAAACATGCGTTGGATAAAAGCAAAGTCGGAATTTGCATTCTCTCTCACCCCTCAGGATTCTTCTATATGGAAAGAAATACACTCTCGTTTTTATTAAACCGAAATAGTATATTTAAAGTTCGCTCTAAGCGCTTAGTTTGCCATGTAATAATTTATAAAGAAATTCAATATCTGTATTTGTCTGAAATTTTATACACACAGATAGGGCGAGATCTGGATTCAAACATATTACAAGAAACTATGGGGGGTGCGTAACAATAACATTACAATTTTATCTTAGAATAAATTATCAGCTCATTTATTTAGACGTATCTTTTTGTCTTCCGTTATTCCGACAAGGATTCATCCTGTACTGTTTTAAAAGAAATTTTTATAACAGACGACGCGTGCTGCAGTAAAACTGACATAGTATTTTTTTCAGTATTGTTGGAAATGGAAAGAGCACTGGCATCGCTTCAGTCTTTGAGTCATTGAAAAATTGGATATTCTTCTTCTCTTAATGTTTCTTCTAAAATGGGGCCGGCCGGACCGTAACGCCCTATCACGACATGATAGCGGACTAGCTCCAGCCTGAAATTGAAGCCTGTATTCTCAGTGACTTGTCATACGGTGCTTGAAACTATAGCTTTATTACGTTTTCAGGATAGTTGAGTCTACGTTACCAGGTCGTACAACAGGAGTTTATTACGAAAACAATCGGTGAACAGTTAATTTCAGGCTTCGGACCGGTGAATTGGTCGTCTAGATCTAGCGATACTACACATCTAGTCTCATTTCTTTCCAACTACGTAGAGTCCAAAGTTAACGCAGACAAGCCGACAAAGATTTGGGAAAGATTGAGGAATTTGAAGCAACATTAGACGCGTTATTCGCTAAATACCACTGGAAACGCTCGAATGGGTTTTTCGGAATTTGGAACTTCTGATTGAACGATGTTAGCTGCTGTGACAGTCAACATTTGAAAAATAAATGAATATATATATTTTCTTGTATGGTAATAAGATAAAATTGGGTACAAGGCGAATTTATAGAAGGTGATGGCATAAGAGCAGCTGATTTGATTTTTTTTTATTCACCTACATGTATTTTGTTTTTGCTTTTGCGTATGAGCTTTCAAAAGCCGTAAAAGCAAAAACAAAATGTATTTAAATTTTGACAACTCTTACGCAGAAACAAAAACAAAATACATAGGAATTTTGTAGTTGGATTTATAACACCACCTTTGTATGGATTCGCCTTGATTGGGTATTTAAATTTTTTTATTTTGAAATAATTGTTTAGCCTGCTCAATTTTTTTTTGTTTTTTTTTTTTGTTATATTGCATATGAACGCTTTTAATTGTTTCATTTTTTCGGTAATCAAGAAGTTTTTTTTAAATATATTGTCTGCCGGCAGAATGTCCTTTAACGATAAATATCTCATTAACCTGATGAATAGTTTTTATAAGTTGTGATAAATGCATACCTATTGTAACACTTTGCGTATTTTAGGATTTCGGTTGAGATCCGAACCCCCTAAAAAATTATGTTTTCAATTTAGTTTTCGTAATTTTTTTTTCATACAACAACGAGATGAATTAATCAAACGTTCGCTTGCATTTTTCCGCAAAACAAAAATTTTTTCATATATATTTGCATTAATTAAATTGATTACTGCGAATCCATTTTACCAATCTGCGAGGCGTTGACGCTTTGAAGCGACCAATTAATTGCAGCCAAGCGAAGTATGTAAAATTATTAGACTTAATTACTCATTTACTCCTTATTCTGACGAGTGCGTCGATGGTGTAAGAGTTTGCCATTTAGGGCAGCAGTTCTCCAGCGCAGTAGCAGTAGCGGTGGGGTGGGGGGGGAGGCACTCAAAGCCAAACTAGTTGAAGCGCGTTCAAATTGACGCAAATTGCAATTAGTGCCATTTTCCAATTACTTTTACCTGCTCGCTCGATCCGCTGAGTGTTCGCTTCGTTTTGACTGGCGCGCTAAAAGAACGAAATTGCAATTAAAAAATAGAAACAAATATTTTTAGCCATTTAGGGGTTGATTTTCCCCATAAAATGCGGCTAAATATTTTCCTTTTCTTTCTTATTTGTCACATTGCAAAGCTAAACTGACGACTGGAAGGCACATAAATAAATATAATAAAAAAAAATATACAAAACGCTTTACTTTCGCCCACTTGAGTTGATTTGAGTGCTGTTGGCGAACGGTTGCAGCACAGCGGGTTAATAAGTTTGCTTTTGCCTTTGTGACATTCCAACCATTTTACAATTTGCCTGATATAAATTTAAGTTAATTATAAATACACATACATATCTCCATATAATATAAATGCTATACAGCTGTAGTACTTACAAAGCCATCTAACCGATCTAACCGCTAATTCGAAATTGCGGTTGGAATTTTGTGGTGTTGGTGCGTCACTCAAAAACAGCGTTGCTGCCTTTCAAATCCCCCACCTACTAAGACGATGCAAATATGTTTGAAATACGCAGGGTTTGTGAGATATTTTTTTATTGATAATAATAATTTTAATTATAATACTCACATTGCCCGCTTGCATGTGTGCGTAATTTTACTTTTTAATTATGCTATGCATTTCTATTTAATAACATTTACTATTTCATATTACTTTTATGGTTCTTAATAAATCTTTGCTTAATTGCTAATATCTTCTGCTACCAGCATTCTGTTTGTTGTATTTCTCTAGTACTTTTCAAACAAATTTATTCGTAATTTTTTTGTTTTTTTTTCTTTTATATAATAAATGCTTAATGGTATTGATTTCTTATGCTTAAAATTTATATTAATGCCTTAAAATTTTACGTTAATTCTATCAATAATATTTTCGCCACATTTTAAGTACATATATTTTTTTTTTTACATAGCCAAATAATCTCAACACTTCTCTAAAAGAATTACACTTTTTTTAAATTGTCTTTTCTTTCATTTTCATGCGGTTTTATGCGAATATAAAATGAAAATTCGGTATTTTGAGAAAGCTTAAAATTTACGGAATTTATTGATTATATCATTTCGCTGCTATTGCTACTTTTTTTTTTGTCAAATAAAAATAGCATAAATTACGCGCATTATGGTCTAAAAAAATCTATGTGAAAGATGAAAATTTTAGGTCACTATCTTACACTCATCCAAGGACATTAAAGTTCAAAGTGTTACTAGTATCAATAAAAATTTCAAAAAAACCGATCCTCAACCCACCCAAATATATATGTGGTTATTAGACCGTTTCACGATGTATAGGCTGAAGAGAATTCAATTTTTTACATGCGATTTTGAAGGAGCGTCTTTCAGGAACATAAAAACAGAGAAATCGCATATGCAAACAATTTCTAAAATTCTAATAAATTTGAAATTTTGATCGAAACTTTTTAATTTTATTAAGATTTGCACAAAGTTTGAAGCTTGAACTTACATATATGGCGTTTGTTATAAAACGAACTATGTTTTTATAAAAAACTAACTTAAAATTTTAAATAAAATATAAAATATTTTATTTTATTTCAGGTAAAAGAAGCTGTGTAAAAAGTCAATGAAAGTGGATGAAGAATAAAACAATTATTTGTGTCTTAGACGCTTGACAGATCATGGACATCCTTTTATTTATAAAAGTCATTAATATAAATCAGTCACTGACATTTATTTTTTATGTCATATACAAGTAATCTAAATTTTTCACAGAAAATAATATCAATAATAAAAAATTACTTTTAAAATGCTAAAAAACAAGAGTCAGTGACTGATTTATGTATATTGATGACTTTTATGAATAAATCTCTTCAATAACTGTTATTTTTGATTTATAAAATAAAACCGGAAATAACTGTTATTTATAATTTTTAACAGTAAAATCCAAAATAACTGTTATTTATGATTCTTAAAATAAAATAAAAAAATAGTTATTTTAGATTTATAAAATAAAAACCGAGAATAACTGTTATTTATAATTTTTAACAGTAAAATCCAAAATAACTGTTATTTATGATTCTTAAAATAAAATAAAAAAATAGTTGTTATTTTAGATTTATAAAATAAAAACCGAGAATAACAGTTAATTATAATTTTTAACAGTAAAATCCAAAATAACTGTTACTTATGATTCTTAAAATAAAATAAAAAAAATAGTTGTTATTTTAGATTTATAAAATAAAAAGGAAAAATAACTGTTAGTTTTTGAAATTTTCTATAAAAATTTAAAAAAGTTATATTAAAATTTGATTTTCGGTGACATAAAAAATCAATTGGTATATTACACTTGTGTAGTTGTAGAACATTTCTTTGACAAGCAATTTTTCAATTACTGTTTTCAGTTTATTTTCCATCCCTGATTCTATCATTCTTGGCATATTATATTGAGTGTGGGTAAAAATCGTGCAGTGAATGTTTGTATTGTTTACAATTGTAATTATTAAACAATTTGTGTGTTAATCTTTTATAAAAATATAGTTCATATTAAAAGAAAGCCCACAAACATAAATCGATCAACATTTTTTCAAAACTTGCAATTTTCAAAAAAATTAATAATAAAACTTTAATTTTTATTAAAAAGAATTAAATTTTGTTTACATAAATACGTAATTTGTTCATTCTCTACAGACTTTCATTCGCATTTGTTGTTTTTGACAGGACCTTTCCCGCAGATTTTATGGGCTGCAAGTCTAGGCTGGATACAAAGTACAGCCGCTGCATTATCGTAGAATCTATAATCCTATTTTCATAAATTTTTCTATAATTCTAATAATTAGATAAGTGCTAAGTGTAAGCACTTAAAATATACATGCATATGTATTTTTACATACCTACATACATATGTATGTGTGTAACTTTAAGTTCGTGTCAATATACCTCGTTGCATAATCGCATTACATTTACATTTCCGATGTGTACCAAGATTGTAGAAGTAAAACTGCTTTTACATGGATCACATGCACACACTTGTATCTATGTATGTGTGTGTGTGTGTGTATTTATTCGTTTGATTTGTTTCTCTTCGTTAAACTTTTCCACTTTTCCACTTTTGTTTTTTTTTTGTTTTGCTTTTGGAAATCTAATTCGTCATGGACAGGTTGAGTTCCTCACTCTCGACGGATGGTGGTCAAAATATGACTGTGAGCGGACGCCGAAAATCACCACCAGCACCAGTAGCGCCATGACCACCACCCGACCCAATGCCACCTAAGCCACCGTTGCTAACAACACCACCACCCAAACCAACGGTGGCTCCCCCCACTTGGCCATACTGTGCATATTGTGAATAGTCCAGTTGTGCGTCCGTTGGCGAGTGTAGATGCGGCTTGGAGTCCACTAAACCAACTGGTATCCCGCCACCACCACCACTAGACGCACCTCCGCCGCCATCTAAATGCGGTGTGTTGTCTCTGTCATCCAAATTGTTATTCGCTGTTGTATGGTTGTTGTTATTATTATTGCCATTATTTTGGTGTGAACTGGCTATACCCAGGCCATTGAGTAAGTGTTGTTGTTGTTGTTGATGCGCCACAGCGGCAGCAGCCGCCGATGAGCCATGCTGTTGGGCACCGTAGATTTTTGAAATGTCAAAGGCATAATTGGCAGCACGATCCTGATACATTTTCGAATCGAAATAGGCCTTTGTAAGAACGCTGGGATCTAAGTAGGCGCTATAGGCGGCACTCGCCTGGGCAGCCTTCGATGTCTCATAGAGCGAGCCGGCTGTAGCTGCGGAGCTTAGGTACGAGCTGCGGTCGAGCGCGAACTTCGGTACATCCATTTGTCCGGCCTAAAACAGGGAATAGACAAACAGAGTGAAAGGCTATAAGTAAAGTGATACAATTATATTGAGGTCTACTTGTATTATTATTTTAAACTGTTTCAATCAATGTCAGAGTATCGCTGAGTACGCTATCCAATTATATCATAAGGGATACGGACTGCACGGAACTGTTTTGGTTTGGCGATTGAGGGAAGCATCACCACTCTGCAGCCGCAATTAACCGCTGAAGTGGAAAAGTAAATAAATCCAAAGCAGGTTAACCGCCCATTGTACCAGCTCTTGGCGTAGCCCGCAACGGCGAGTAGGTTGTAATTTAATACAGTTGTAATCGTTTTTGTTTAAATGTTTGCTTTTCAATTTAATTCTATTGATTTATTTTTTTTTTTTATATTACATTTCATTTCACGCTCGTTTTTGTTTTCCTTTCGCTTGATTGTTTGCGCTGATTCTACCAATATCAATTCATGGTACTGAATTAAAAGGGGTGGATTTTGTTGTGGAGTTTTGTGAATCAGTGCTGCTGCACTTTGCAACATATGCGCAGGGTTTGAATGAATGGGGTAGGGGTGTTTGAAATTCTAAAATGCTTTGGGCTATAATTATGTTGTTAACACATTGTCGCTTATTGTTGTTGTGTGTAAGTAGATCGTGCGGAAAATCCACGAGTGGATTTACTAATAGATTTGTTTGCGAGGTTATTTGTTGTAATTTTATTTGGTTGTTTTGGGTTTTACATAAACATTGTTTTTTTTTTCGGAGCCATAACGATGCATTAGAAAAATTAGTGGGCAGTAAGTTTCTGTCACTCATTAGTCTTTTATATTAACAAGGAAAGAACGGAGCAGCTGAAGGTTTTTTTTTTTAGTTTTTTATTTTGCTTATCGGTATCGG
Organism: Anomoia purmunda; assembly: GCA_951828415.1. Taxonomy (NCBI): domain Eukaryota; kingdom Metazoa; phylum Arthropoda; class Insecta; order Diptera; family Tephritidae; genus Anomoia; species Anomoia purmunda. The sequence goes on along the minus strand of OX639996.1, from coordinate 105,588,718 downwards.
GGCATCTAATACTTTGGAGAATATATATTTCTAACCTTGTATAATTTTAATAAATTTCTATGAAAATATAGTTAATTTTATAACAAAAACCATTTAAGTCGAGGTTTATAATTTTTCAGAAAATTTACAATAAATTTGCAAATTTAAAAAAATATTATTATTAAAAATTTAAATTTTTCAACTTTTTATGTTGCATAGTTTTCTGTTTAGAAAATTTTGTAGCTAATAATTATGGCTGATTTTTGATACATTTTTTTGCTGGCACTTTTCAGCATTTGCTTCCAAACCAAAGTCAATATTGCTATTTAACAACAAAAAGTCTATAAAAAATCCACAACAATTTTAGCCACTAGAAACTTGTAATTTTCATAGTCGAATTTAATTGGCTATAAAACTGCATATTCTAAAATTTACAAAAAAAAAAACAAAAAATGCAGAATAAAAAATTTAAAACTTAAAATGTTTGAAAATTTTACATTTTTTTCCTAGTTTTTACACATTTTCAAGAAAGTAGAAAATTTTGACTCACATGGTTTTTGAACTAGCTATATTTTTATAAAAAATAATTAAAATTAAATAACGAATGACATAATTATCAATAAATCTTGCTCCTTTTTTGAGAACACAAATATATTTACAGTGACTCACAGTGAAAATTATCCAGTATTGTTTTTGCAATATTGACACGTTTTCCATGCTAGATTTTTTGCATACATTTTTTTTTTATAAAAATATGGTTCTTCAATATCAAAATTCACAAAAATTGAAAAAAAAACTTGAAATAAGCCATGTTAAAATTTTCAAATTTTTTCTCAAAATTTCCATTCAATGCTAGAATAATAATGTGCAGGTTTCAAGTTCCTAAAAAATGTTCATAAATTTTTTTTCCTGCAGACTTCTTCCATAAAAAATATCATTTCGTGCATGCGAATTAAATGCACAACGAACAACTTTTAAAAATTTTGAGAAATAAATTCAAAATTATAAAGTCGGTTTTTTAACACTAAGAAAAAAAAATTTTTTAATTTCGAAATTGAAAGTTTTCTTGAACTCTAGCGTTAAAAGGATAAAATTAAATTTTTTCCAAAATAAAATAGTTCCGACAACAAATACTGGTAGAAGGGATCATTAAACTAAGTATAGGCGATTTTTAAGTTTTAGGTTTTGCAAATCTTTCTTTTCGCATAGGAAACCGTCTGATCATTACATTTTCGAGATATTATCTGTTTAGCAGTTTCATGATTATGCTACGGGGAATAATTTTGTCTACCATTTTAACCCTACAACGCCTCAACAGATGGGCCTTTTTGTCTATTTTGTGGAAAAGGGCAAAAAAATACCCAAAAAGCACACATATGTACATATAGTGAGTTACAATCTATCACAAAAATATATGCCATACAATTTTACTATAAACCGCTGAATACAATAAAGCTCAAACTTCATCCTGAAATTCAGAAGTAAGTCAAAACTGAAAGCGCTTATTTCGAACTTTTTCAGAGTTGGTGCTTAAATGTTCCACCAAGCAAAACGTTAGGAGGATGGTGTGAATGAAAAAAGTGGTTTTGGTAAAATTTCTCTATAACTCAGCATAGAAAGAAGAAAATACAACTAACAAAAGCAGAAAAAGTGGGAATGAATGAGTTTATTTTATTTAGGTTTTTATTATTTTAAGTAATCTTGGTAAAATATTGGAGATTGAAGAAAAAACTACGACATTGTTGATAATTCAAAATAAGTAAAACTTTTCTTTGATTCGGAGAGGAGAATGCATATAAAATAAAGCTCTAGGTATATAATACCCGTAAAATAATAAATAGATAAAATAACAAAAAATGAAAAACGAATTATGTCGCTATACTTTACTTGACCCGAAGTTTCATGTGCATTTGAATTTTTCCAAGTAAAGAGGAGGAGAGAGTAGTATTATTTGCTTCAGTAATTTTAACATCTGGATGCAGTATTTCACTCCCGCCTTGATATTTTAAGTCAGCGCATAGATAACTATGTATACAATGTATAAGACATTCTTAAAAATAACTACTTGTATTTGTTCAGCATAGAACTCCAAAGACGATGATTCGCCATAAATATTTACTGCCCTATTGCAATCGGAATCCAATTAGCTTATTGATAAATGCACTATTGTAGCCCCAATGGTATGCCATTGTTTGGAATTCCATATTCGATTCCATTCTCCCACCCTTTTTTTTTTGGTTATACGAATAGTTGCATGAATGTGCAAAATATTTACAACTTTATTGAGTCAGACGCTTTGAAACTTTTGCAACAAGCACTTGAGCTTTATGATTCTTTTTTTTCACAAATATAGTTTTTGTATTGTTATTTATATTGTATCCCATTTATTGAGGTTGTTTCCTACTATGTTTGCTTTGTTAACAATCTATTAAATTCTATGATTTTTATTTTTATTTTTATTTTTATTTTTTGCTTTAGAGCATTGCATTGTTGTGTTTCGATTATTGTAGGCTTCGTTCGAGGTGTAGGTTGAGTTGAAAAGTTGGTGGCGATGGATGGACTCTTGACGTTCGTTCGATTGATGAATATTTGCGGGCGTTACTAGTTGATCGAATACTGCGAGTATTTATGTACTTGAATGATGCTGTTCAAGCTGTCATTATAAGTTTGGTAATTATAGGGGTGTTTGTAATGAAATTAAATTTTTCAAAAGGTTATTGCTGCGAAGTTGTGGATATTTAATCGAAAGAATTACAAGGCGATAAGTAAATGTACAAAGTATGGTGAAAGCTCACAATTTGTTTTTTGCTATTCACCAACACCAGTGGCAAAGGTGATGTGTAAAAATATGCAATTTAAACCCGTTTAAGATCAGATAGATACAAAATACCTATACTAAATAGGGCGTTTGAAAAAAATCTAAAAATAAAAATAGGGTTTGTATGTTTCTTGTTATTTCAAGTTTAAAAAAATTACATTCATTAAAGAAAATATACCCACCCAGTAATAAAATAGTTGATAGATTTGCAAACTTTAGTTCGAATTTTTCATTTAAAAAAAGTGGTTAAAATATAAGCTTGAGCGAAATAAAAGGAAGTATAATCGCACAGAAAATATTTTCGTAGAACATTTTAACCCGTTACCTGTCGCATAAATGTGTCGTTTTGCCCCTCACTTCAATTCAGCGCTCAAAAAATCCAATTTAGGAAGTGGCTAGAGGTTAAACTAACTTTTAATTAAATTACATAACAACTCTGTTAACTCCTAATGTTAATGCTAATGAAGGAGAGCAGAAATCTATGTTGATTATTTCAAAGAGACGTACATATTTGTGTTATACTTTCTGTGGTCTTTTACGTTATTTGTATAAAGATTTTTTCCGTGAATACTCCGGTGAAATTTTCCGTAGAATAATTTTCTCGAACATTTTAATCTTCAACATTTTACCAAAGTAGTCTATTCCAACAGTTGAGTAGCACGGCCACAATATGTGGACCCCAGACTTTTAAACCATTTTAGGGGCTTTTTGTGAGGTTTAGGGCTCTAAAAATAACAAAATTCAAAACATTACCTTTACAAAAATATACCCATCGTGCTAAATAAACGTCTCGTGTGTTCCATAGCTTTCTGTTTACTTTATTTTGTCGCATTCAATTATGGCAGGTGTAATTCCACTCTTCCTCACTCAACTGACAAACAAGGTCTCCCGTTCAATATGTCAAGCGTAGAACGCCCACATGTCATTTTTATTCACTGATAAGTGTAACGGCTTTTAAATAGACACAAAACAATAACAAAACAAAAAAAAAATAACACTTGTCACGCTTATAACCAACGTTGTCCTGCCCTAATCCTCACCATGAAATATTTGCCTTGCTCAGGACATTCTCATTTATTTACCAACTTACTAAATTATATCGCTGTAAAAACTGTTTACTGGTCAACTCCTGCAACATCAAATCAATAATTGAATAATTGCAAGTTGGCTCTTGTCGACCGACAATTCAACTCAAACCTTTATCCCACCCTTCGGTTGCTTTCCTGCTAGCCGCTTGCTGCTGCTCATTGTCCGCCTTGCCGTTTAGCGTGTGCTGCAAGTATGGAAATTTCCATCATAACAAAACTTACGATGACTTGACATAATGCCTGTCCACAGCAAATTGGTGTGAAAAAGTTCAAAGGATTACAGGAATGCATTGAGTTGCAGCTGAAGCGAAGCGTCGCGCGAAAGTGGAAACGGCGGTGCAGTGAAGTGTTTGATGCGTTCCTCTTGATAAGGTTCACATTTGAAATCGTTCATCGGTTTTGTTTGTAGAAATATCTACTTACTTATGTACATATATATGTAAATACATTAAGGTGCATTATTTCCCGTACAAAAAAAAATTGGCACTATTTTTCTAATAGAACTATAAAATTTTTTTTTATTAAAATTTCCACCAAAATGTTTCGGAAAAATATTATGGTAAGCTAGGCCAACCTAAAGCTGCCAAAAAAATGGGGGTTTTTTGGAAAAAAATTATTTTATAACATTTGAAAAAAAAAATCATTCAGATGGTAAAATAGTTTAAGCTTAAAAAGCTTGCACAAAGAACCGAAACGGTTACAATTAAAAAAAAAATCATGATGAATTAATTGTTATTTTGTGATTTTTGAAATTTTCCAATCATATTTTATCGATATTTTGCGATTTTTATTTTTTCGATCAAAATAATCGGTATTATTGGATTTAAAATTTTTTCAAACATAATAATAATAATAATAATAATACTAATATAATTTATGTGTTATGATCGAAAAAATAAAAATCGCAAAATATCGATCAAATATTATTGGAAAATTTAAAAAAAAATTGAAAAATTTTAATCGAAATTGTAAAAATCACAAAATATAGATAAAATTCGATAAACAAAAAATAAAAATAAAAAAATAACTTTAAATGTTACCGAAAATATAAAAATCTCAAAATAACGAGTACGCAGCGATTTCTAACAAAAAATATTCTAAATAAAAATTAAGTTAGATTTGCATAGCATTGATATATTCGATATATTCTTTTCAACAAACTTTCAAAAAAAAGTCAAAATAACGATTATTTTCGATTACTGGATGGGCGCAAAATATTTAAAACCGAATCATAATATTGAAAAAAATTTAAAACTTTTTTTTTGCATTTTTGGATGTGCTTTCAATTGACTCCAACTCTAGTAAATCTAAACATTTTTCCGACATTTTTTGGCAGAAGCCTTAAAATACAATAATAAATTTAAAAAATCAGCACCTTTTTTTGGTGAGGCACCCTAATGTACATACAATGAAAAGTAGGCGTCAGTTTGTAGTAGTTCAGTAATTATGTGATTAAATTATGTAAACACACAAGCCGCAGGTGCCTCTTCCACTTGATGCAAAACCTAAGTGGGGTGCGAAAAGTGGACAGTGCACTGAAACATTGCGTTCTCAATGTTGTTTCTTCGACTGATGGTTAGCGTTGGCTTTAAATGCCATCGGATAGATTGGTCGGCGCTTTGGTGATTAGTTTTCTATTCCATCAAAAAAAAATATTTTTCTGTATCCACAATTCGAATTATTCCGATTGTTTTTAAGCGCTGTTTTTTTTTTTTTTTTGGCAATTTAGTCTCGTTAACTCGAGTACCCATTATTTGTGTAGCTATGTACATACATAGATACTCACCTGTGATGCTGGCGCATTTGACTGTGTCAGATGGCTGCCCAAGTGATATGCGGCTGCTGGGCCTGGCGCAAAGTACCCTGGCGTTATACCTGAAATTCGTAAAGTAAAAAAAACAAAAGTAGTGAATGAATAAGCTATGGCATGGAATTCTGGTAGCACTATTCAATTGTCTTAAATAATTGCCATCCTCTTCAAAATACTCGTACAAAGATAAAAATTAAAATTATAATCCATTGTTAATATTTTCTTTCCTATCCAATCAAAATCAACGTGTCATGTGTAAAAGGGTTAAATTGCTGACTTCATGTAATTGTTTTATGATTCAGCTTTTTTATATTTTAAGTTTTAGTGTTACTATTAAAAAGCGGTTGTTAGCTTCAACCTTAAAAAAAATGGTAGTAAAAATCTCAGATGCATTTTCTTTTATTTTCTTTTTTATCTCTATAATTACAAGCGCCATACCAATAATTTACTACAGTTGTCTGGCATTTTTCAATAAAGATTAAACCTGAATTTCATATTTCGAAAGTTGTATTCTCCTTTCAAGAAAACAATGATTACAATTGATACTTTTTATATTAGGCGTGTGCAAATTTTCGAAGTTATTTCGATACTCGATTCCCGGACATTCCAATAGCATTTTTTTCCAATTATAAAGCTGATTTAAACAGATAAAATCGAGTTTTCTTCATAACTTTTTTATTTATTACCAGAATTAAGAGATTGCTACGTTTTCAAAACAAGAAATGAAACTGCAATTTTAGGAATAGTAAAACTGCTTTAGAAATGGCAGATGTTAAATTATTTGAACTTGGTAGGCCAAGTAAAGTGCAGAGTTTAAAACTATAATAGGACACGCGATAACCGAAAATTTGTCTGACCCCAAAATCGAAATCTATATTAGACTGGGACCATTTCGGCAAAAGTCCGGGATTATTTTTTTTTGTACTTGTTCGGGATAATTTTCAGAACTAGCCCCGAAATGGTTCCGAACTAAGCTCGAAATGATCCAAAAAAGCTCAGTATTGCATAAGATTTAAAAATTGCTTCTCAACTCATAATTATTACAGAAAGACTTTTATATTACGAGTATATGATTGTTGAAATGTACAAAGGCCCTTATTGAATTTTTTTTTGCAGAAGAAAAAAAAGTCTGACATTTTAGCGCATGCAATTCTATGGGGACTAACTTTTGCTTAGTCCTTTAACCTTTTTAATTTTTTAGTTGCGGCTTTAAAATTTTAAGAAAATTTGTGTTTTGATCCTCCTGAAAAGAAAACCAACGATTTTGAAAAAAATATCGGTGAGGGTATTTCTACTTTTCATCAACTATATGTACTACATACAGTGCCGGAAAAAAGTATTGGCACATTAATTTGTTGTTTTTTTTTTGCTAAAATATTTCCACGTAGATTTTTTTTATCATATTCACAATGTTGTTCATGCTAAAATTTGTTTGTTAATTTCTTAGCAAAATATAGCCCATTTTATAACAAAAACCATATAAATCCAGATTTTTAAAATTCACAAAAAATCAGCAATTTAAAAAAAATTTCAACAAAATTTCAAACTTTTTTAATAGGAATTTAAGAAAAACTTTTTATTAGTAAATCCTGTACTCCATTCAATTTTATACAATAGAGTGCAAATTTTAAGCGGCTAAAAATTTTCGATGGTTTTTGATAATTTTTTACATGTAAAAATATTTAATTTTTTGGGCACACGTTATGTACTTATAGAAAAAATGCGTAATACCGTCGCAAACAAAAAAGGAATTGTTTATAACCAACGGACATTTTTAGCCACTTACAGTTTTCACTTTATTATACTAAAATGAAATGGCCTACAAAACTGCATACCAAAAATTTTCTAAATATTCGAATTAAAAAATTAAAATTGTTGATGAATTTTTCTTAAATTTGGGAATTTTGTACAGAGTTTGAAATTGGTACTTATGTAGTGTGTGACTTTTGCTATAGAATGAGCTATACTTTTTTTTATAAAAAAATGAATGAAAAAGTTTAAGAATGAACACTTTGTGATTGTTATAAAAAAATATTTCCCGGTAATATCTGTACATATATTTACATATATCCCTTGATTATTAAGTATAGTATACAGCACGGTATAGTCTAGGGGTGTATTTCAAGAAAATTCGTATTTTCATGAAGTTTTTCACTATTATTTTCAACGGATGCAATAATTTTACCAAATTGAATAATGCTAATTTAAAGCCTCATACTATTTACAAAAACCGAATCAATGTCCTATGAAATTGTGAAATAAGGAAATCTTCGTTTCGTTGAAGGAGAAACCCCAACACAGAGGATGATAGTCATTTTAATACTAGGCTGTGTTTTTTTTTCAATTGCTGATGCATCGTTACAGGAGGGGAGGGGGAGAATACATTTTCATCTATTCATAGTTAAAGTTGATGACTTAACAAGTTTTAGCATATGCCTGTCTTTGGCTGTCTTTGTCGAGAGAAAATACTTTTATTACTTTACTATTTGCTAAGTGCATATAAAGTTATGAGGGTTGTTCATTCAGCACACATACACACACATACCTACAATACATACAAATGTGTATCTCTATTTACACATTAATATATTTAACTACAATTTATACATGTCCTTGCCTTATTAGTGGGATAGACGATGCTCGACATTGTTGTTATTCGTGCGTGTCATTTAGAAATTTGTCTTTTGGCGAATAATGTACTTCCGCTGAACTACTTCACTATATTATTGGAGGAGCTGGGGGGTGTAGCTTCATATTCGCATTGTGCTGTCTCATATATTAAAATAAATATATGTATATATACATAATGTATAAAATTTATGTGATAAATGAAAATTTAGCATAAATTTCCACATATTACTTCTTTACAAGAGATTTGATTAAGTTCCTCTGTGTTGCAAGTAGGCACATATGTAACGTAAATATTTGTTCAACCACATAGTTATACGAATATTAAATACGCAAATTTTCGGGATTTTACTGATAGCGGGATATTCAGTATCTTAGTTTATAGTCCCAGGATCTCGGAACTATCACGAAATCAGGAGCAGTTCGATTTTGTTGAAATTTGTTGTTAAAAAAGTACAACACGTACATGCGTATGCCTATTATCTATAGTATTGTATTTTGAATCGAAACATTATAACAAAGAAAAAATAGTTTGTAATTAAACAAAAAAAAACAAATATAAGACACTACAAACTTAAATCTTCAGTATTTTACAGGGACCAAGAATAACCTTTATCCCGAATTTACAAACTGAAAACGTTGGCGAAATTCCAAAAATTAATAAAAACATGGCTAGTTATAATTGTTATTAGATGATACATCTTTTCTTCGCAGCTAATAAGAGTTATTTTTCAACATTTATTTTTATGTTGCCTGATAACTGTAATATAGGTGTAATATTTTTTCCGGTGCAATTAAAAGTTACTTCTTAACATTTATTTTTTACGTTGCCTGATAACCGTTATACAGGTAAAATATTTTGTCCGTTGCAAATAAAAATTATTTCCGCCGTTTAACTCTTACTTTGCCTGATAACTGTTATACAGTATAACAATTTGTTTACGTTTTTTGCCAACCGTTATTGTCCATCACTTTTTTTTACATTGTCTAATAAAAAGTTATTTCATTATTACCCTTATATGTATGTATGTCTGTCTCTTAATATATCTTCATTTTCATTTTAAAATATTTCTTCTGTATAACAGTTATTAGACAACTTATAAAATAAACGATGGAAAATAACACTTATTGACTCTGGAAGCAAAATTCCTCCGACACAAAAGTTATCGAATAACGTACAAGCGTTAGGATATACATAAATCTTAATGGCGAAATAAAAATATTTCTTTTCTGTTCAACGAAAATCGACACTGACATTTTATAAAATGGCATAACGCCGAAACCGATTTGTCTCCAAACTGAACTTGATAAGGGATGATGGAAAATCGTTCCAACACATAACATAATAATATCTTCAAACTTGTAAGCCCCTGGTAGATTTTTATTAAGTTGTTGTACCACAACCACAAATATATCTAGTAAAATCGCTACTGTTTATATAAAATTATTTCAAATTACTGTTAGAGAGCGAAATTAAATATCTTTAATACTAAAAAAGCAACTGAATACATTTATTTAAAAACTAATATTGAATATATTAAATCAGTGACCGAAAAAGATATTTTATTTTAAATAATTATATAATCCTTATTTTTATTTTTATTTTTTACACTAATTTTTGCAACCTGCACTGGTACACTGACGGTTCTAAAACACCGGAAGGCATAGGAGCTGGGGTCTTTGGCCCCAGAACACACATGTCGGTACCAATGGGAAGGACTCCAAGCATCTTCCAAGCGGAGGTGTATGCCATCCTGTTATGTGCAGAGATCAACCAGAAGAGAAACTATCGCAATGAACGCATAAGCATTCTGAGCGATAGCCAAGCAGCACTCAAGGCGCTAGCCTCATATGAGGTGAAATCCTCACTAGTGCTTGAATGTATAGAGAGACTCAACACATTAGCAATACAAAATCATATTCAGCTCCTCTGGATCCCTGGCCATCAAGGTATAGAAGGTAACGAGGAAGCTGATAGATTAGCAAGGGAGGCGGCTCAAAAAACGCCTATAGGACCTGAGCCTTTCCTAGCGATAGGACAACACACTATCAAGGAAGAGCTTAGGATAGAAGAAAACAACTTGAAGGAGGATCACTGGCAGTTTGAGCCGGGGTTACGTCAGGCGAAGTGTCTACTGGGAGGTTACAACCATAAACGCTTCAAGCAGTTTATGCACCTCTCGAAGAATAGTCTGAGGATGTTGACAGGCTTTCTCACAGGACACTGCAGGCTGAGAGGTCATCTGCACAGGCTCGGAATATGGTCGAACGAGTACTGTCGTTTTTGCGACTTAGCTCCGGAGACCCCGATGCACCTGTTGCTTGAGTGTGACGCCATCTCGAGAAGACGACAAAGCTACCTGGGTACACATAGCCCAGCTGAGGAGCATGTACGCTCGTTGCCACCAACTACTATATTAGACTTCATAAAGGAGTTGGGTTTAGACGAGGTACTATAAAGAGCAGAGGGCACAATGGATCTTTAAGGTCGAAGTGCAATCCTCTAATATATATCTATCTATCTACACTAATTTTTATCTTATCGATCAGTTTTAAGAGTTATTTTTTGATTTTTTTTTTGCTTTGAAAAAAAAAAAATAATTATAGTTATTCGTGAATGATTGAAAAAATTAAAATTACATAGTAACGATTAAATTATTATTATAAAACTCATATCGATATCGTTCTCTGATTTAAATATAACCTCACAGTTTAACGGAGAAGCTAAATGTAGTATAACGCTTTTTGTATTCAAAACTATAACCACCATTAGAAAATATATATATAAATTTCCTTAATCAATGCTACTGACATATCATTTGACTTTCTATTAGTTGAAGTTAGTTTGGTTGCGTCAGAAATTTGATTGGCATTTCAATGTCTTAACGCAATAACAAATTACATGAGATTTGTTTTGCTCTATCGCCTATTAAATGTGGATTTTGAGTTTTTAAAAAAGGTTTGGGGTGCCGGCATTCTGGGGTTTCGGGATTGACATCCTTATTAACTACATACAATGGTTTTTGAGTAGTTTTTCCTTTACCAACATCTATACACTACTTTAAATATACACATCCATTTATGTGTTAACATTTGCACGCATACATCTAAATATGTTTATTTATTAGCGTACTTTATAGTGCTTGCAAAATCTCTGCATTTTAATTACACATTAAAAATGTGTTTACTTATTTCTGGGCCCAAACGAATGAAAATGCCTTGTAGTCATTTAAGTAAACATATATATATATATATATATATATATATATATATATACTCTACTCTAGATATGTATGTGTGTATGTGTAATTATAATTCAAATATATGCACCACCTTTTCGTTTTTTTACTCACCTGCACGTAACGCCTCCACGGGCACGGATGGGTATGGCATCGGATAGGGATAACCGTCACGTCGCAACGCTTTCGGTTTTCTTCTGGGACGATATTTGTAGTCGGGATGTTCTTTCATGTGCATTGCACTGTAAATAATCAGAGAGGATTACTTTTTACTTTTTAGAAATTATGAGCAAATATTTATATTTTTTAACACATTTTTTGGGAAGTAGTCGAGTGATAAATTCGTAGACATTTTCCATTAGCATAATTGCCTTTGGCCTAAACTCTTGAATAAAACCTAATACACAAATTAATTTAATATTCCTGGTACAGTGAACTTACCGTAGTCGTTTTGCTTCATCGATAAATGGACGTTTTTCTTCTTCGGATAAAAGTTTCCATTCGGCACCTAAAACGATTGCCAAGTGGCGATTGTTAACTAAAGTGTTAAAGTTCGAGTCATACAAAATTTATTAATACACAATTTAATATAAATAATTTAAACTTATTGATGCCATATTTTTATATTTAGATAAACTAACGATCTGTGGCTTTGGATGTTGATTTCCTACAAAATAACAGTGTCTCATTTCAGTAACACTGCACAACAACCGAAATCAACCTGTACTTTTTTAATCTTTTCTGAAAGTATATATATCCAATAATGAAACACTCGATGGATTTGCAAAAGTTAGCTTGAATTTTTTATGACCTACTAAATTTTGCAAGCCCCGGCCTAAGTTGTTTTAAAAAAAGTGAAAAAAATTATCAGAATACTAATCTGAGCGAAATAATAGGGTAAAAAAATGCAGTAAAATTTCATGAAAAATATTTCTGTAGAACATCTAAATCCCTTAGCTTCCATCTAAAATCGCAAAAAAAACAAACTTTGAAAGTTGTTTAAATCTTTATACATAGAACGTAAAAGTTCTAAGAAAGTAAAATACAAATACGCTTCTTGCAATATGCAACAGTTATTTACGCTTTTTTTTCTTAACATTAACACTGTAAGTTAACAGAGTTGCTATCTAATTTGTACATGTTATTTTAACCCTCTAGCGACTTACCAAGTTTCTTCTTTGAAGGGTTTGTTGAAATAAATCTCAAAACAACAACTTTAGGTGGAAGCCAATGGTTTAAAAAGTTCTACGAAAATATTTCTCGTGAAATTTTATTAAAAAGTAGATGCCTTAAACTTTCATTTCGCGCAAGCACGTACATATTTTAATTATTTTTCCCAAAACTTTTTGAAAATAACTTAGGTACAAATATTTCGGAGAATAATTCTCTAGAATATTTTAACCCTCTTGTGACTTTCTCAATTTATTTCTGCTGAATTTTGAAAAGGCATATTTTTGCTATAGGCATCATACATAGGCTTATTATCAATATTTTTTTAAGTTCGGCCATTTTTTGGCAACGAAAAAATATGAAATGATTAAAAGGGGAATGACATGGACTCCAAGTCAGGACTCGATGATTCGCTTAGCTTTCTAAAAGAAGCAACTTCCCCTCACACATTCATTTTTTAGCTCTACAAAACTCTGAGCTTTAGCTAGCAAACATGATCGTGGCGTGCGGTGAGAAACGTGTTTTAATTTTGCTAAAATGTAGAAATATGAATTACAGAAAGATATTTAATAAATTAATTTAATAAATGAATATACAAAATATTAGAAAACAGTGGTTCCTTGCCGATCATTTGTAAAAAAGTGTTGTTTACTTTTACTTGAGAACTGTCAAAATCGACAAAACCCACATAACAGCTCTACCTCTCTGTATTCCATCAACTATGCGCTGGTCTAGTTTACATATACATACATACATAGTACATATGTAGCTTCTAAGCAGCGCAGTAAAAAAGGGGAACAAACGCCTAATTAACGACAGTGTAATAAGGATGAATGTACAAAAGACAAGGACAAAAGATACTCTGGTTCTTCACAGCTATGAAATGAATATATTTACTTGTACAAAAATCATTGAAGAATTTTCTCGGATATAAACAAATAATTAAAATAAAAATTGCACAAATGAATGAATGAGCAAACGACTAAATGTACATATAGTAAATGAATGGGATAAAAGTATGTAATTACAAACACACATACATATGAATGAATACTCATAGAATCCCACTGTGCTTGTAAGTAACGATTGCTGAGAATCCAACAGACTTACTCGCCAACAGTGAGCCAAATAGGGAAACAAAACTAACAATTGAAAATGTGAATGTAAAAAAAAAAAGTGTGAAGACTAAAGAGAAAAAGAAGCATACGAAGATAATGACATAAGTGAAAAGGATATACTGTTGCCGGTACCCGTCCCGGTACCAGCTTTGCTTGCAGTGTTGTAAAATGAATTTGAATGAGCGCATAGGAAATAATTTTCAAAATGGAAACAAATAAACAACCACAACAACACACACACATACACTCATATATGTATATTTTTATTTGAGTGTGTAGGGCTGTAAGGCGAAGTAAGCGAGGATATATGAATTTACAAACACACACACAATGTAGAAGAATATTCTCAACACTCATTCAGTTTTGTCGAGTGGGCGTTGAATTGAGAGATCACAGTACTGATGGTCTGATGAGAATGAGCTGAGATTAAGTAAGTAAGTCGAAAGTTGAAATGGTTGCATGTTACGGTCGACGGAATACGGAATACGGAAATGAATAGCGAAATTTATAAGTAAAAGTAAAAACACTTGACAGGATGTAGGATATGAATGTATGTATGTAAATATAAATACACAGGTTAAGACACGTGGATTTGTACAAATATCTAAATATGTACATACAGATATACATAAAAGCACAAGCTTCTACATACGCCACTTACCGGCTGTGTGTGATAATTGACATGTTAGATACTTCTTGTCTCTAGTACCTGTGCGTCTAACCAACCATAGATATATTATATATATGTATGTAAGTACTTGCAAGTGTATGTATGTATGTTTGTAATTACCACCCTGCAGTAAAAAAATCTCAATTTTTGCTTACTATTAAAAAAAAGATCCATTTTTATCAAACCCCTAGAAACACATTTTTAGTTAGTTGGCAAGTCATACAGAATAATTCAAAAATTCGAGCTGTGACAGCACTAATTGCATTGACAAAAATCAGCAGTCAAACGTTTGACTTTCGTTCTAAAGAAATCACAAAAATAAAGCATTTCAAAATATCGAAGTCGTGTATTTGGTGCATTGTGAATAAATTCAAGAGAGAAATCTTAACCCACATACGTAAAAATTCGCCGCAGCTGAGATCACCTGGCGTCGAAACCCTCGCCAAAATCTTTATTCGCTAATCTGGAGTTTCTTCATTCTCTCACGTTCGCGTTCGAGTTGTTTCATTCTTATATCATTCACTGAGAGAATTTCTACGTCTGACGTTTATAATGGCCCTTTTGTGACATTTCATATTAGCTGGAATACTTCTCACTTATGGTTTGGTTGTTTGATAAATTTTTAATAAAAATATAAAAGAGAAATAATGAAGAAAAAAAATAGAAAGAGTCAGAAAGCGAAGCAGATTAATTAAAAAGCAAATGGAAGTATTCAGGTGTATGCTGCTAGGTTAAATAGTTAGTGATAGTGGAGGAATTGTAAATGAAGTTGTAGCTGCGTCTGTTGATGTTGGCGTCCCAGAGGCCGATTTTAACCTCACTTTAGAAAATCCGGTAGCACAACAAACTTTAAAAGGTAAGATTAAAGATTGATATAAAGCTTATAGACCCCATCGACAATGCGTTGAAGCACTTGTGAAAATTTAGACCAGATACCGAAAATAACTCGTCCACATTAAATTCAATATTTTTCTATCATTTACTGCTATTATTGCGTTTTAGTGATTTATTATTGAGATAATGATTTATATTAGGGATTTTAAGGTTAATGGCTTTGGTGAATAGAAAAGCTACGAATGTAAATTTTTATTCAAATATGTAATACATATATTTGTTGAAAAGGTTAGAACATAAAGAGGACAGATAGCTTTTGTTGCCTCAAAGAATAGGTAATTTTGCGGCAAATAATAGTTAGATAATGCAAAGGCAATCACCATACAAAAGTAATTAGCTTTTCTAAAAGAAAATAAAGAAATAAAGTTACGTTTAAGCTAGCTTCACTTCCTGCAGGGATGCTATACTCGTATGCAGAAATATCCATGTTAGAACTTATGTTTCGAAAGCCGTTACTTGTTGAAGTATCTATCCATCTAATGACTTGTTGTGTCGTCCTACTGAATGGCAAGAGTTTACATTCAAAGCAAAATCACATTGTCAGTCATGAACAAAGACTCCGAATATATGTACATCCATATGCATCATATACACACACACATACTTTGATTTATTTATGGGTTATATAAAATAAGTAACAAGCAAGAGCAGCAATGTATCTACCTACACCTACATACCTACCTACATACACCTATCGGGCTATAGGAATTTGCATAGATGGGCACAGAAGCACTTACTATACTCCCAATATATTACAATGTAACTTGTTGTGTCACAATGCGACATTATGATGGCAAACGACACACACAAGTGCCCACAAAAGCCATCAGGAAAGGAGCTCAAATTGGAGAGGAAGTTGGATACTGATGTTTGCTAATGACACAACTACATTACTTATCTATATATATATATATATATGCATACAACCTTGTTAAGTTTCCGGTTTGGTGTTCGATTTTGTTCTAGAATGCCAAGAACGGATTAACAATTGAAACTACATATGCAGTTTGAAAAACCGATGGCCTTTAAGGATATTTTCTGCTAAATGTACTGTCGTAGGGATATAAAAATTATTTGTTCATACCCTTGAGTTAATCAAAGTTTTTAATTACTTCGTTTTTTGTTTTTGCGGCAATTTTCGAGAAATGAAGAAGAAAAATATGGGCATCTAAATACAAAAATATTATCGTATCTGCATTTGTGCCAGTATTTCAGCCGTTTTCTGTTTTTTTTTTGGAAAAACTTGTTTAACTATATAAAGTTTCTTATCGGGATTGGAATATTTTTTTGATTTTACAATCCTCTGGACGACGTATCTACATTAAAGTGGTCCAAAAATAATTCAGAAAACAAATAAGAAAAAATTTAAGTCGGAGACTCGCCGCACTGTGCTACGGCTTTATAAGTTTCTTTGGAAAAAATTTGAAGCTGTCGCAGCTTCCATTTAATATATCAATAAAATGAGTATAAATATAAAAAAACGAAAATGGCCGTTATCGCAATTTTTTTTTTATTATGCCCACCTTCCGTACAAACCGAATGTAAAAATCCATAAAAAACGTGACAATTAATATATGGTTGCTAAATTTCGACCATAGGTTCTGTGTAATTATAAGTTATAAAAAGTTTTTAATTTTTCTTAAGGATAAAAATAGTAAAATTCGCGAAAAATGGTTTTCTAGACACCCATTACCTAAGATTACTTATTACAATTACTTATATATTTGAAAGACAATGTTTTGTAGAATCCCTAAAAATCTAAATTTTTCAATCGACAGATTTTGTTTGTCTTCGAACTCGAAATAATACCAAAACATTCAAAAATGGATTTTAGGGCATTTGGTTTACTGTTGCCAGATGTATGCGGGTCAACAGCAGCTTGCGCCAAAACTATTGATATATTGATATATATAAAAATAATAGCAAAATATTTTAAAAAATAAATAATTAGTTCTATAACAAAAACTATGTAAGTTTAAGTTTCAAATTCCGAGAAAATTTATAAAAATTCAAAAAATTTAAACATTTTTTTCAAAAATTCTAATTTTTTTGAGCCGAGTTTTTAGAAAATTTTATGGTATTCAGTTTTTTTTAGCATATTTAATTTTACTGTAATAAAGCAAGTTTTTGGAGGCGTATAATTTGAGTAGATTTTTGGTATTTTTTTCAGCTGACGTTGTTTCGCATTTTCTTCAATATAACGCCTGAACAAAATGCATCCTCTAAAATTTTCTAAAAATTCAGATCAAAAAGTTGGTTTCCAATAAATTTTGCTCGCATTTTCTAAATATTTGAGTTTTTTATCAGAGTTTCATTTCATTTTATTTCATAGTTTTCAAATAGTATTCTTATTAATTATAATTCATGGTTGGTATTTAATTGAAGTCGAAAATGAATTATTTAAATCGAAAATAAGTTTAGTATGTTAATAAGTACTTAGACGTTGTATTTTCTTTCATTTTTTTTTTATTTTTTATTTTTTTTTATTTTAGAAATATTTGTACAATAATTAATTATTTAACAAATAATTTGTTTAGCAGCGCTAGCAACAAGGGCCTTCGGCAACAAAGGCATTTCGTTTCAGTTGGTTGAAGTTTATTTGACTTTAAAATAAGAAATTTTAATAGCTAAAAGCAAAATTGCATGCTGAATATAAGCGAGGAATTATTGTGAGATCTATTAGCTGACTTAATTGGCTAACTAAATTTGCTATGTGCTTTCATGCACTGATAAATAAGAACATCCACCACTCTTCAAATAGCACTTCTTACTTACAATGCACCTTTATGGTTGATTGTTCTGCAGACTCTGTAGACGCCAGTTATGAGTGTTCTATTGATTTCGCTTAACAAACACAAAAACGTTTACAAAACTAACAACAAAAACTGAAGCCATAAATTAGTGTAAAAGAAATAATAAGTAGCCAAATGTACTTTACTAAACTCCATCGCCAGTAGTCATTCGTTCAAACATTCGCTTAGACTGTAACAAAATGTCGCAGAGTATTATTGACAAGATTTATAAGTAAGTAGTAGTTGTTCACAATTTCGATGTGTAACGCTGGAAGCTCCTCCACTCACAGCGAATGATACTCGTATTGACATTGTGGTTAGAGCAAATGCTCTGTGTTTGTATTGTGTAGCCATTTCATTTGCCGGGATACTACTTTTTCATGAAGTTTGAATTAAGATTGTGTGCTTGACGGATGGATGCTCCCTTCCATGTTCACTTAGATACTCAACTCAAATATGTGCACTTGTAGCTTGCACTGCTCGTTCGTACCGCTCTACATTTGGGCGTTGCAGGCTGTTGCTCTACTTAACGTGTTCGTAGTTGTTGTTTGCTGTCTGTTTAACTAACGATTTTGTGTTTTTTTTTTTTGTATGGACGATTGCAATTTGTACCTACTACATGCTCGCCAACTGTATTTGAGTTTTCAGTTTTCTTAGATTGCATTAGTTGTCAAATAGTCAGGAGGCTGGCAACAACTGCATGCAATAGGTAGAGTTGTAATTTGTGTGGCATTTGTATTGACAAAAAGTACACCTTGATTTTCGACTACTGTTCGAAGTCGTTCATTTGCTTTTCACATCAATTATAAAACCAGCCAACCATATGTAAGTTTGTATGTTCATTTGTTTGACTATGGGCCAAGCACTCGATTGTCGTAGACCCCACAACTTCATACTTTGTGAAGCTTTTGGTTTGCTTGCTTTTGGCAGGTCTTCATACACGAATTATTATTATTATTGTTGTTTTATGGTTTGTTGCCATTGTTACGTACAAACATATGTACATATGTATGTCGGTATGTATAAATATTTATGTACAAAACATATCAGTGAGTCAAAATATACAAAGGACATGAGTGTTTATGTATCTCCTGGCTTTAACCAACTGGTTCCAAATTTGCCATCTGCCTAGAGTTAATGCAATAAGCTTAGAAGTAGTTCAAACTAAAATCCCTAATACTAGTCCCTTCGCATTTGCACTGAAATGGACTATTTTTAAATAAAGTTAGTATGAGGAAAGCTACTTCATATGTTGGACTGCGAGTGACGAATTTTTTCTAATAAGTTTTACAAAGTAATACTGGACTGATCTATGGTAAAACACTTGAGGAGTGTTAAAATACTTGAAGCATTTCAAACTTCCAATATCTAGGTACAATTTCAATTTTGTTGCGCAATCAGCGGCAACTGCTCTCGAAATGTGGAGCTTTTAGTTCGAAAAAAAATACTCTTCTCTTTGAAGACCGCAGGGCGTCGTAAGAAGACTACGACTTACGATTTCAAAGCTCTTATTCGAGTATGCTCTGGAGCCAGGTGCATAGTGCTTATAATAACTATATGACAGGGACTTTTTGACAAGTTTCAACACTTTGCTACTTACTACTTTTCCATTGATTTCTTATAAAAGTACAATTCGTTCTAAAAAAATGTTAGAAAATTTTTGCGTATTCCGTTTTATAGCACATTCAATTTTAGTCAAATAAAGTGTAAGTGTCAAGCTCAAAAATTGCGTTGATTTTTGATAGTTTTTTTGTATGGAAAATTATCAAAAATCATTGCGAATTTTGAGCTACTTTAAACTTGCGCTTCATTGTATTAAAATTGATCGGACTACGAAATTGCATTCACGAAAATTTTCTAAAAATTCTGAAAAGTTTAAGTTTGAAATTTTTGGGAATTTTTATTTTATTTTTAGAATTGTATTACAATTTACAAAAAGTTTGAAGATTGATTTGTAGTATTTCTGTATGACAATTTTTGTAAATTAATTTGACTCTTTTGAAAAAAGTGGCCCAAAATTAGCACTAAATATGAACTTCTTTGGGTTAAAATATTCAACACTATTAGTCTTCATAAATTTTCTGGAGGGGTACTAGAACAAATGAGATATCAAAAATCGTAATTAAAATGTGTTTTATGGCAAAGATAATTCTTAGAATTAAAAAAAAAATCAAGAACTTAACAGGTAAATTTTTGGTAAAAAAATTTAGTTATTGAACCAAACTGAGAGCGCAGTAGTTTACTTACATTTAAATATTACTTTATGAAATTAAATATCTTGTTTTTGGAAGATTTCAATAGTTTAAAAATCATATATACAAATAATATATACAAGCAAATAATTTCCCAACCAAAGTTTCAAAACAAATATTTTTTTTTACCATTACTAAATTGAAAAAAGGTGAAAGCAATTAAAATTAAATGTTTTTTTCTCTAATTAAACCTAGAAAATCAAATTAACGCTGCCTTCTCTCGAAAGATTCGAATTTGGAGCCTTCGGGCGCCGTCAGTGGTATTGCTACTTTGGTTTTGCCGATTACCTTTATTCACAAAGAGCCACTGTTTTTAGTATTTTGTAGATTTATTTATTAATTTTCTTTCTATAGTTCAACGCAATGTTGTTTTAGTCAGGTGATCGCATAAAACAGAAATTTGGTTTGTAACCACTTCTCACTATAATGTAGAACTGGACTATTTCGAAACTAGTGCACTTCCTTGCATGCATACATTGCTTACTCTTGTATTTATGTATGTATGTATTGTACATATGTATGTAGGTATATTTATAGTACACTTGTGTATTTTCTCAGAATATGAAAGTGTCAAAACAGGAATTGCGCATTTAGTTATATTGTCCTGTCTCCACTCTGTGTCCCATTCACCTCACAAGGACCATCTTACTTCTTAGTAAAGTGTCCGATGTATGTAAGTCGAATTCGTTAATGGGGCTGGGGTTGGGCGGCTTCGAAAAACATGAGTGGCTTATAAATGGAGGAAATTGTATTTGTCTTCAAATAAAATAACTTTTGTTGTTCCTTTTTAGCCATATTGTGTGCTCGTCACTCTCTTTCTCGTCTCATTCTCGTCTCATTCTCGTCTCATTCTCGTCTATTGTGACATTTTTGCTTTGTCGAAATGATTTTGTATGGCAGCTACGGCTAGTTTAGTTAGTAATTTGCTACATATGTATCTAATGCATACTCGTAGTACATAAAAATGTTGTAGTTGTTATTATTGCAAGTGACAGCAATAATAATTCTTTTATAACTGCACATAATCGAAAATTGTGTAAATACTTATATTGACAGACATCTCTCACAGTATCCAGCTAATTGATTGCTTTGTGATTTAATACTATTCGAAAAAGGTATGCCTTTAGTGGGCGAGCAGTAAGTGTGCACACAAATACAAATACACAAAAAAAAAATTGTAATGAATTTAAGAAAAAAAAGGTATCAAAATAAAGAAAAATGGGAACGAATTAGTGCTAAAGAATATTCAGTACTTTTAGAGAAAATATATTTCATTTTATGTAGGTTTTTATTCATTTTGAGGAAACCTTTACTGAATTTGTAAACAAAAATATCGTAGTTCGAAGAAAAAATTGCAACATCTAAATAAATAAAATTTTCTTCGGTCTTTTGGTTTTTTATTGTTCACACTAAATTATTTTGCTTTTATTTTCGATGACAATTTACGCTCTAACAAAAATACAAGTTTGGCACCTTCCGCGGATCGCTAGTCCCAACTTTGTCGATTTGACAGCATCCATCCATTCGTTTGGGAAATAAAATTATTTTATTTTGATTTTACATAGTAAACAATGCCAGCAAATTTTTTAAGCGTTCTATAGTTTGTTCGATACTTCTGCGCTTCTTCTCTAGAATTTTTTCTTTACTCTCCCATTCTCTATTTTTATTATGTATATCTGGGTTTCTATCATTCTTGAAAAATTAAAAAAAAAAATTTTTATCCAAATTCCTAAGCTATAAAACAATATTTAAGAATTCGAGTACGCAGTTTAATAGTCCATTAAATTTTAGTACAACAAAGTTCAACCGTGAGTGGCTACAACTTACCGTTTACATATATCGAATAAACAAAATTTATTTTTATACGGAAGAAATCCGAAAGACCTTCGACAAAAAAAAATCTCAAAAAGCAACTGTAATCCTTACAGTTTGGTAGAGAATGAAATTTATTTTAAATGAAAAGTAATGGATATTCAATAAAATAAAATTAATTAGCGAAAAGTTGTCAATATAACGATACCTTATAATTCGCAACGAAGTGTATATTTTTAAATATAATTTACTTTAAGAATCAGATTAAAAAAAACGTGAAACTTTAAAAAATTCTTTCGCTAGTGAAAATTTTAGCAAAGTAGGGCGGTCTCTCCGAGATGTTTCCACCATTTCAATCGCCAAGTAGTTTCCACATGGAGCGAAGGCAATGCTCAGGCCTCTCAGCCGCCGCACAGTGTCAGTAATAGTAATAATACTCCCTCTCATTTAACCGAAATAAATATACATATATATATTTGTGTTAACACAGCGCATATAAATTGTCATTTTAAAAATTGCCTATATTTTTTTAATTTATTTTCATGACGGTCCTTATGAGGTGCGGTTATCAAAAAACCAAAATTAGCTGACAACTCGCTGGCTGTCTTTGTATTCCTATCTACCACAGTTACATATGTATGGATGTATGTGTGTGTGACAGTGCTGCCAACATGATTTGCTACATTGTCAGTCTGGCAGCCAGTTTCCTTTCAATTTTAGACTTTGTACGGCCGTTCCTTCGTCTGATTGACACTATCAGTTTTTATAAAATCTACTTTCGCACAATGAAAACCGCTTTGTATGGTGGCTTATTAAATGCAACAACAATGTGAAAAATGAGGCAAAACAACAGAACACTCGCATACTGTG
The DNA here is from genome assembly GCA_951828415.1 of Anomoia purmunda. Lineage (NCBI taxonomy): Eukaryota > Metazoa > Arthropoda > Insecta > Diptera > Tephritidae > Anomoia > Anomoia purmunda. Next base: position 105,565,578 of record OX639996.1, on the reverse strand, counting down.
TAACAACAAAAAGTAAATCGCAAAAGCCAACAAACAGCAACTACTACTCGTTGCATGCAAAATAAAAGTGGAAGTGGTGGCTCACAAATGGCTTTCAAAACAGACATTTTTCAAAACCAAAGTACCGAAACAATCGAATGTTGCCACATTTTATAATAAAGCTCGAAGAGAAACAAAATACAATACATAAAACAAAACAAAAAAAAAAAAAACAATATTACAATATTACAAAAGTGAAATGTCAAACTTTTGCACTTGAAACTTTACTGGTGTTTTTGCTGCTGTCGTTTTTTTTTTTTGTTTTTGCTTTCGTTTGTTTGTTACAGTTGCCATGTTTGTGATTTACTTTTTGTTATTTGTTTTATTTTTATTTCATTTTTTGCTTGTTTGTGTTTGTGTTTTCATTAGTAGAAAAGTAGCAGTGCCAGCCGTCAGCTCATTATTAAATTTAAAAATGCAACTACAAAAGCCCAGATACAATAACAACAATTACGGAAACGAAAAACGAAGAGTGGCTGACAAAGGCTGACGTAGTATACTCGACAAAAAATGGCGGCGCGAATTTCCCTTTTTGTTCCGGAAGCCACGCGCTCGCCCCAAGAGACAGAGACCGTGGTGCACGTGAAAAAAAAAACAAAAAATAACAAAAACACTTCAGCCCCACCGAAAGCTTTGACGCATTGCTCATTTATTGTAATTCCAATGGCAACTGTCATTAATTACTGTCTGGAAATTTTTATTTTTTTTTAATGTTATTCTATAGAAATTGAAACAAAAGTGCGGTGAAGAGGAACTTTTTTGTTTGCAATTAAATGAGCAGAGTATGCGGTTTTTCAATTACGTAACTTTACTGCATTATTTTTTGTTTTGTTATTATTTGTTTACGATTGGCAATTTTGCTGTCGCAAATGTTTGCGAAATTTGCATTTAAAAAAATAATTAATATACAGTGGCTCACAGCTTATTTGATACAGCGCACTTTTCAAAATATAAATTACAGTAGCTTAAAAACTACGCCGCATATTTTAAAAATTTGAAAACTGTTTAGTAGGCGCCTGTTGAGAGAATAGGGTGTACTGCATATCAAAAATTGAGCTCACAGCTTATTTGATACAGACACTTCTGTACGCTCTGGCGCCGGATTGTTAAACCGTTATTCGTTGCTTTTTAATTTTTTATAATAACAGTAGTATTCGCAGTAAGCCACAGCCAATTATTAGTTTAATTTTGCAAGCGTGAGTGTTAAACATCGAATTAAAAAAATGGGTCGCTAAACCACAATCGAACAGCGTGAATTGGTCTTAAACCACTTTAAAAATGGAAAATCGGTCCGGGATATCGCTAGCTGTGTTGATTTGAGTGCCTCTACCACACAACATATAATTGAGCGGTTTGTTCGCGAAAATCGGGTGAAAGACAAGGGCAGAAAAGCACCAAATAAAAATTTCAACGCGTGTGATGAGCGATATATTGTTCGAAAAATTAAAGCAAATCCGAAGCTATCCGCTCCAAAACTGGCTATAGAGGTTAAACATGAATTGGGGAAGTCATGCAGTGATGGTTTGGGCTTGTATGTCCGCAGCCGGCGTGGGAAATCTGGAGTTTATTGAGGGAATATTGGACAAAAATATGTACCTCAACATACTCAAAAACAATTTGCTTCAAAGCGCTGAGGGTCTTGGCATACTCGAGCAGTTCCGTTTCTATCAAGACAATGATCCGAAGCACAAATCAGGCATTGTGCAATCCTGGCTAATTTGGAACTGTCCTCACTTGCTCACACCACCAGCACAGTCTCCTGACATGAACGTAATCGAAAATTTGTGGGCTTTGCTGGACACAAACATCCGCAAACACAAAATTTCCAACAAAAATGAGTTGAAGAAGGCGCTGCTGGAAGAATGGCGAAAAATCACACCTGAAATTACAGGAAAGCTGGTTGATTCAATGCCAAATAGGCTTCAAGCCCTTGTTAAGGCCAATGGTTATCACACTAGATATTAAAAATGAAAAAAAAATTAGTAATAAATTTGCGAGTATTAGTTTAAAATAAACTGTATCAAATGAAGTGTGATGCAAATTTTTGGAGTGTTTTTAGTTTTTGTTTTTATTATCGTCAAATCATGAATAAATTAAATAAATAAAGCTGCTTATTTTAACTAAACAGTCCATACTTCAAACGTTCATTTAAATTTTTTACATATCTTTTCTAGTTTTTAGTCAATTACATTTTTAATATTATCACAGTTACTGTATCAAATAAGCTTTGAGCCACTGTATGTACATTAGGGTGCATAACTGGTCACACAAACAAAATATCGGTCCTGTTTTTCCATCGGCATTATAAAGTTTATTACATTTTAAGGCCTACGTCAAACTCCAAACATGAAGTTCTTTTTATAAATAAAAATAGTTTTTTTTTTATTATTTTCGCAACCTCTGGTTATAAAACAGTTGAAAACTTTTAAAATTTGTTTACTTAGATCATTTGTATTTGTCTGAAATATTTTTGCGGAATTGAAAAAATCATTGGGAAGAATTTCCTCAAATCAAAACTCGAATATACCCTGGTTAAGCAAATCTAACCTAATTTTTATTAGAAAATTCTTTGTTTTCAGTAATTAGATTATTATTTTACAATCAAGTTTGATAAAGGCTTTAAAGTTTTTGTATTGATTTCAACTATATTTGGTGATTTTTATCTTGTAGATCAAAAATAATCGATATTCTTGAAATTAAATTTTTTCGAACACATTTCGATAAATAAAAAATAAATCGTATCATCGTCGATAAGTTTTAAAGCTTTTACTAAGACCGATAAAATCTAAATCCAATTATAACTATAAAATGTGATTTGAAAATTTTAAATTCAAGAAGAACGATTATTTTTATCAAAAAATTATCAAAAAAAAAACACGATCAAATATGATGGAAAAAATATTCACAAAAAAAAACGATCAAATATGATCGAATAACTAAAAATCAGAAAATAACGATTAAATTTTATCCCAAAAATAAAAAGATCGACCTAATATGAGCGGAAAAAACCATTACATAATGACCAAATAGGATCGAAAAAATCAAAATTAAAATATATCGATCAAATATAATCGGAGAACTAAAGATCACAAAATATCAATCTCATAACAAACTAAAAATCAGAAAATAACGATTAAATTTTATACAAAAAAATGAAAATCAAAAAATATCGACCAAGTATAAAGCAAAGAAACTCTCATTGAAAAAAATCCAAAAATTACGATTAAATTTGATCGAAAATAAAAATCACCAAACATCGGTAAAAAATGATCGAAAAAATCACAAAATAGCAATAAGATTTGTTAGAAAAAAATAAAAATAAAATTATACGATTACATTTGGCAGAAAAATTTGAAGTCGGATTATAACAGTAAAATCATGATTTTTTTTTAAATAAAAATACGTTTCCTGTAATAAACAAAGTGATAAGTTTTTTTATTTCTAAGCCCCCACGAGATAAAGGAATGAACTATACCTTACTTTCCTAGTTTGTAAAACAGGTCTCATAATTTACTTAAAGCCAATAAAAACATTCGTAATCCGATAATACATAAACATTTATACATATCTATTGATGGGCTATAATTAAATGATTTCCGTCAGAAGGGATTTTATCGACCTAATCGATTTAAACAATGCGCTGCAGAACCACAAATGAGCTTCAAGTTCTTTTCGACATTTACTCATTACAGATTTTCTTGTACATAATAAATAAAATAACAATAAACAAGCTAACTGAAAAGCTTAGCTCATTATTTCTAACTACCTTCTATTCAATACACCAGAGACCGATGAAGCGAGGATATATGTACAACTCATGGAACAATTGATAAGTTTGCAATTGGAATTGCATTTTCATTGAATTCTCATTGAAGTTATTTTACCTCCTTTATCGATATGTCTGCATATATCACCCCCCACACATTTCGATTTGCTATTTACGTTCGAACATACTACATACATACATACTACATACATATTTTTTACACAACAATTGTTCCTTTCTCAGAAGGGGTTCGGTTAGAAATTGACGCAGAGCTACTCGCACGAAGGTGTTTTCTGGGGTTTGTATGGGCGGATGGATTTTGCCTAGTCGCGCCTGTCAGTCGCCTGCTGTGCAATTGACAGGTGTTTTTCTTCTATTTTATTTTTTCTTGGCCTGATTTTCTTTATTTCAAACTCTTTCCATTTACGTCAGTTCACGTTGCACGTTGTTTATGTTGACGATTGAATGGGTCCGTTAGCTATTGTTCTATGTATGTGTGTGTGTGTGTATGTGTACTTTGATAACTTTTTTCTACATTTTTGCGTATTGTATTCTGCTTTTTTTGCGCTTAAGTGATTATATAACACATGCACCCATATATTTATATACCGTTGTATTTATACACGAATTATTAAAGTCTGTGCTTGTTTTCCCTCAAGAATCGAATTCGCGCAAATTTTATGTACATATAGGTGCAGGTTTAATTTTTTTCAGTTGAACAAAGTCCGAAATGCAGATGGTAGTTTTTTGAAACAAAATCTGCTACTCGAAATGGGTCATTGGTTTCAAAATAAGTTTCGAAATATTTAGTTCCGTATTTCAAGACTAAAAAAAAATGTCTCACTCTTAATTATTATAAAAATACTTTTATAACTTAGCATCATGATAAAAGTATTTTGAAGATAAAAAAATTCTCAACCATAATTATTATGGAAAGTCTTTCAAAATATAGTTTCGAAATATTTAGTTCCGTATTTCAAGACTAAAAAAAACTTCTCCCACAAAAAATTATTATGAGAATACTTTCATAATTTAAGTCTCACGATAATAGTTATAGATTACTTAAAAAAAATGTCTCACTCAAAATTATTATCAAAAGGGCAAAATTTGGAGCTCAATATAATTATTGTAGTTGACTTTAACATTTTCAATCATGCTATAATAAATATTGTAAGATTTTCCAAATTATTATGAAAGTTTGGAGGACTTTTATAAAACTCTACTATTAAAAAATCATTATTTTGGGTATCTGTTTTTTAATTAATTTATGTAATTTAAATAGCAAAACCAAAAAGGAAGTTTCAAATTTACCAATTGATGCAGTGCTCTAGTTTTGCCTATTTAATTCTGAATATTTTTTTTATTAGTTTTCCTTAATAGCAACAAACAATAGACAAACAAACAATCTATATTTTCTTTGTTAAAAGCAGCATTTGAAAACAACGTATTAGGCATAGACTTAATTTTTAGCTATTATTCTATATTGAAAATTTAATTTAAATTAAAAAAAAAAATTTAATTTAATTTAAAAAAAAGGACTCGTTGTATTCTTTTAATTTTTGTTCCACGACATTTACTATTACTACTACTTATTGCTATTAACCCTTGACCTCTGTAACTTTGAATTCTATAAGCGTTCAAGAACAATTCTGACATTTCCATCGCATTTTCTGTAATTTATTCTGACAACACCAGTTGCACTCGACATCAACTTTCTAGTTGCTTTTATTTGTACGTTATACACTTTATTTTCAATCCACTAAAACTTTTCGTTTTTTGCACTCTTTCCCCCCCATTGTTGCACAAAAGTATGTGTCTACAGAGAAAAGTAAGTGGAATACGAAAAAGTTTCAAACTAAAAAATTTTATATACAGCGATTCCCAATATCCTTTCCACACCCCCACACACACACACAATCACATTTCCAGCAACACACTCACACTCTCTCCTAATGTATCTCTGTCGCCTACTTTTCCTCACTCTTATTTACTTTTTTCTATTTGATTGTCACACGGACACAGCGACACAAGGATCGCAGCGCTTACAGTGCTTATTTTCATTTTTGACAATAGACTGGAACAACAAATGCAAACAACGAATATACACAATACCTGCAACTGACAGCAAATATTATGCCACTGTCAATTGACATAATGGTTTTGCTTTAAAATTAAAAAAAAAAGAAGGGAAAATAAAATACGCAGTATGTATATGTATTTGTGTGTGTATGGATCTCAAAAAATATAAAAATTAATAAAAATGAATGAAGTTATCAAACAAAAATTGGCTGCTCAAGAGTAACTTTGGAAATTGGTCATTGATAATATTTCAAACTTGAATTACAAAAGACCGATATCTGTTCTAGGTACTTATGAAGACACACACACACACACACTTGATATACTACAAGTACAATGAAAACGCTTATAATACACCGCATATGCGCCTAAAAGTATGCCACCGCAACTTATCGACCAAGAAAAATTGTTGCACAGCAAAAATATTTTCGCCCACCCAGCACACCTTTGCATAGACATGTCGCGTTGTTTGTATTTTTCTGCTTTTCAATTTTGCTAAAATCCATTTTCTCACTCACCCGTTACTCTTGTATGTGCGTGTGTGTGTGTGTGTGCGTGTGTGAAAGGCAACCACTCACGTGACTAGTTGTCTCTTTCTATTGTCAGCCGACACATAGTGCCGTTATAATGGAGCAGCGACTGTTACGACTGCGTTGTCTAACAATGGGCGCGATTCCCATTCTTTCGATTGTCCTTTGTCCTTTGTCGTTGCTTGTTGTTTGTCGTTTGTTGTTTGTCCTTTCCCTGTTTTCACTTCACGGAAATGAAATAACGAACTCGAAATTGAATTGTGCGACTGGAGTGCAGCAAAGAGGCGCGGAGTATAGCGGAGTGGAGTTAGTGGAAGGCAAATTGAAAGGCAAACAAATGGTACTCGAATGATTTTTATATTTTAAATTGGAGTTGTTACTTTTCGAGCGGAAGTTTCCCAGGCGTTTTTGGAAATTTAGGTTTGCCGGTACGTCAATTCTTTTAAATTAATTTAATTGAAAAATGCTTTTATGCAGCTATGATTAGGAAATTAAATATTGTGGCATCGGCTGGTGTGAAATTAATATCCGGACGTACATGTGTATTATGCACATACAGTTGTGTTTAAAAAAAAACTAAGAACACTACAGTTTTACTAGTTTTGGCTATTCTTTGTTTTATTTGCTTTTTTTTTAATAAAAGTCTAGCTTATTATATAACAAACATCGGCTAAATCCACAATTCAAATTTTGTAAAAAAAAAAATTGGAAAATTCAACAAAATTTCATCAAACTTTCATCAAATTTTTTAACTAGAGTTTTTATAATATTACAGCTAAAAATTTTCATCGATTTTTGATAATTTGTTTACTGGCTATCGTTTTCTCCCACACAAAATAATTTGTCGAATTTGCTGTTGCTATTATTCATGCTTTTTTGCTTTTACATTGATTATGAAAATTTTAAATCCGGGAATAACGATGAGATTTTATCGAACAAATAAATATCGATCAAATATACTTATAGCAAAAATTACGACATGTTGATTAAATATTATCGAAAAAATAAAAATCAGAAAGTAACGATTAAATTTAATCGAAAAAATAAAAATTGCAAAATATCGATAAGGTATTATCGAAAAAATAAAAATCACAAAGTGTCGATCTATTATTATCGAAAAAATAGAAATCAGAAAACGACGATTAAAATTGACCGACAAAATAAAATTTGCAAAATATCGATCAAATATAATCGGAAAAATGAAAACCACAAAATTTCGATTAAATATGATAGCAAAAAAACTATCTTAAAATAACGACAAATATGAAAAATAAAAATCACAAAATATCGGTCACATATAATAGCAACAAAATCAAAAAAAAGTTTAAAAATTGTATGCAATTTTGTAGATTTTTTCTATTTTTTTTAAAGTTTGCAGTGGCGATTTATACGGTGTTGAGTTAGACATTTCTGAAAAACTAATTAACTGCCAAAACTTGTCCAAATATCGTGCGCCAATTATTTTTCGCAACACTGTACTTATGAATATTTGTACTTAAATAGTAGCTAAAATTTTGTTTAGAATGTTCACCTTATGTGAGTTTTGAAAATAGCAATATTTAGTGGTAATAATTAGAAAATACAATTAACATATACAAATTCATTCATAATGTCTCAAAATACATATCCTCTGTTCTTCATTTAAACATTTGCACATACATAAATAAATATTTTCGACTTTGACGTTATTATTTTTCGCATTATTCTTCTATACCCATTGTATTCCATATTCACTCCTCCATTTTCAATGACTTAACGAGTATTCTTCAACTCCAACTGAAAACTCGCAATCTCATTTGTTTTTGCTTAACTGCACAACAATTCATTCGTAATTAATTTGTATTGTTTTTTTCTGTTCCTGGATTTTTTACGGCACATTAAAACGAGACTTTAGTGGAGGCGCATTCATTTCCATTCATCAAGGCGAGCAACTTTTTGTTTTTTTTTTGCAAGCCGTTCAATGGTGAAATTAGCGAAAGGTACTTGGTCCCATTGCTTCACAGGTATGATTGCAAAAAAAAAAGGGATTAATTAAAATGTTTCTTCAAGAGGTAAATATGAGTTGCAGACATTTAGAGTGATGACTATACGGCAGGGAATTATTGGCAAAGTTTCGATACTTTATACGTTTCTTATTAATTTGTACGTAATTTTTTTTGATAAAAAATGTAGTTATATTCCCTACATCGTGGGTTTGGCCGAAATTCTTCTACAATTTATGTAGTGCCTTTTTACAATAAATTAAGGGCTTACAATTTGACGCCGAACTCCGAACGGCAGATGATTTTTGTGTGAATTTTTTTATATGACAGAAATACACTTACCAAGAGGCGACCGACTGTTTTTAGAATAAACTGATCTATCATTTTTGATGTCATGTTCCCCGGCCGAGATTCGAACCCAAGTTCTTTTAATTGAAAAGTTTTATATCCGCTTCTCAATAGTAGAAAGACTTTGTTCTATAATTTTTTCTATCAAAAAACTCGAGTAAGATTTTTATGAGCAAAATTTTTCCCTTTTTGCCATGTTCTACAATATAAACTGCAGCATTAAATGAAAAAAGTTATCAGAAACAAAATATAAAAAAATTATTAAAAATAAACGGGATTTTTCAACCTCTTGAGGCGTGCGTATTATAATACTAAAATTAAATTGGTTACAAAACTACTTTAATTTAAAATTTTCTATAAATTCTGAATAAAATATTCTACAAATTCTGGTAAAAAGTTTAGACGGAAATTTGTTGAATTTGTGTATCAAAATGTTGTACAAAGTTTCGAGTTTTAATTTATACGATTTTTGTTATAGAATGAAATTAGGAAAAATTAAAAATTGAAGAAAGAATGTGTAATGAAATCATTGCGAATCCTACAAAAAAAGTTGCTTGAGTCGCTGAATTTAATTTCATTGTTAGCTTAATCAATTTTCTTAAATTGCTTCTTAAATTGTTTTCTTCGGCTTTTAATTTTTCGTATAAATTTATTTTGCCACCAAAACTTTACTTGATTCCGCCCATGGTCTCTGCCCATCCGCTGACAAGCGTAATCAACTTAAATTTCTACCAAAACATCGCACTGATCCAAAAATTGCCTAAGCCACCAGAGACGAGTGTCATCACGACCACACCACCACCACCACCACCATCACATCGCCACCATCACACCACATCAGCCCTTGCCGCCGGCGAGTTGTCAAAACTGACATTAACGCGCTGTCAAACAATGACACAACGAATAAACTATTTTAAATCATTTCGACTGTTTAGTAGGCGGATGGATTTGGTGGTTTGTTTTATAATAAGGGGTGGTTACACTACTCAATCCTGCAGCGTCGCCAAAAACCTGCCAACTCATTTGGTACACTCCCTCATCCACTTAACTAGTTGCATAGTTAAATGATTACGCAAAGCTAATCTCCTTCATCGAAATCAAAATTGGGCTCAAGTTGCGCTGGCAGGACTTGTAGAAAATCGAAAATAAACGGCGCGTTTCAATGCCATCCAATACCTACTACATAATTTCGCACAGCTTCCACTCCATACATTCGGCGATCTATGCACACCACTTGCTTAGCGAAATAATTCAATTTCAATCACACACATCAACAAAATTGTGTAAACGGCACGTGTCGCCCATAGCCACCACAGCGTACGCATCCTGCGCCAGCCGATGTGCCGTAGTTGGGCTTTGGTTGTGTGTGTGTGTGTGTGTGTGTGTGTGTGTGTGTGTGTGTGTGGGTGAGTTGTGTGTGTCGCAAATCACTGTCTAAACTTCACCAATAACAATCTGCTACTCCTTAGCATAACAATAGATGCAAATCCCTAAGCAGCTCAATGCTGAGCTTTCACTTACTGTCTTTGCGTCGAGTCATCGTCGTTGACTGTTTCCTTTCGCAGTTTATTAAATATGCGAAAGAGTGAATGCGCTAAAAAGTCCTGCGTGGCAATGCAAGTACGAGTTTATTTTATATATTTGGGTTGCTTGCTTTTGGATTTTTGGTTGATTTGGTTGCCGAAAGCGAACGCGTTGTCATAACACAGATACGAGAGTAGAATAAGTTTTTGTAGTTTCACAATGACACTTGAGCTTAATTTAAATATCCTCTTGCGGTTTTACATAAGTTCATTAAATCCGTACAGGTGTACTTAGAAAATTTAATCAAGATTTCTTCAAGGATGTGACATGAAAATCCAACTGCCATAATGTTAGCAAAGTTTAAGGCGGCTTACCACAGTTTGGCATAACATTGATAAGATACTTATAGCTAAAGAGCTGAAATAGTAAATTTAAATTTACTCAGTACTGTAAGGTGGTCCAATTTTGTATTAGAGGAAAAAATGTCATCGTAAGAAACGAGGCACCCGCTCGGTTTTTAACTTTTGCTATTTGCAATATCTATGGCAATTTTCAATTTTCTACTGTAACCAATACAGGGTGCTCTGTGGCCTTTAATCCCTTTGTAAATGACAAATATATTGATGTTTTTTTTATAAAAAAGAACTGTTGCCATCACAACTTAAGCTTGTAATATTTTTATCAACTACATACATGTAGAAAATTCTTCTGAAGTCAAACAAAAACAATCTCTAAATGCATACTCAGAAAAGTAAAATTTGGTGTTAGCACTTCTTTCTGCAAAAGTAAAAAAATTTGCAGGGGGCCACGAACTATATCTCGAAAAAAAAACATTTTGGACCACCTTAATATACAGCGGCTAACAGCTTAAATGGTTCAGTGTAATTTTTTGCAATATTAACATTTTCTATGTTACATTTTTTATAAAATATAGATCATTCAAATTTAACAGATTTGAAAAAATTACGTTAAATCCGAAAAAAAATTATTTTTCTAATTTTTCAGAACTTTTCCTCAATTTAGAATATCATTTCGCGCATGTGTTTTGGAAAAACAATGCGCCAGACCCTCAGCCAAACAAAAAAAAAACAATCAAAAATCAAAAATAAAAAAAATTAAAAAAAAATCAAAGGATTTGTTTTTTAATAATACTGAAATTATATAGGCTATAAACTGTATAACCGAAAAACTTCTAAAAATTCTGAAAAAAATCGAACATATGTAGGTACATTTTTCCAAATTTGTTAAATTTTAGTAAAATTTTTACATAGCTTAAAATTTTGTTTTTTATAGTTTTCATTTTCGTAGACATTTTATGAAAAATTAACATACTTGAAGAAAAAAATCTACTTAAATTTTGAAATTTTTTCTCAAAATTTTTAAAAGTTGTCTTCAATTTCACCGTTCAAAAATCAATGGAAATTTTTTAGTAAGGAAACTTGCGTTTTATAATGGACTATAAAACTGGAGCATTAAATACTTCTTACTGAGAAAAAAATCACTCCACTGTATTTGGTGCAGGAAAAAACTTTCTAATATCCGCTTGCATAAATCTGTATGGATGCGTAGCTATACTCCATCGCATGGAGGTTCAAAATCAACAATATATTATAAATTAAAAACGAGTATAACAATGAAGTGAAGTACCAATCCAAAAAATGCTCACATATTTTATTTTTGTGAGATTTTTTTTTTTGCACGCTAAGTAATAGACATACATACATACATACATACTCTAACATCCAATAACAGAAGAGCCTTATGGAATATTCGATTCACACATGAATACAATAGCTCTGAAGGCAGGCATTGTTGATGCAACATGTTCGCAATCACGCCAATCTATAGTCCAATAGTCCGTCCAAGTTGAAAATGCAAACAAAGGTCAGCAACAATGCTGTGTGGAGAGGGGTGGGGGTGCGGGTGGAAGGTGGTCAGTATACGAATTTGAGCTAAATCAACTTCAGCTGATGATGACTTCTCTCCACTGCAAAATTCTTTCTCCATTCCATTTCCATTGTGGCGACGATGGCACGGCATGAGATTAATATTCATAACCCTCTTTTGCCTCGACACTTGTTTTTGACCTAGGTACACTTATGTTTTGGTTGATATGAGGGTGTGTGGGTTTTTATTTGTTTGTATGCTACATTGCCAGATTCATTGTTATCCTTCATTCTAAGTGCACTGAGCCAGTGTACGTTTTTGCGCCTTCCAATTGTTTTTAAGCGCAATTGGACTTGAACTTACCCGTACTAAGTACTTACGCGCTATGGTTCTGCTTTGGCTTTTGAAGAACGAACCCCATTTGATATGCAGTCAAAAAATACTGAACGATTTAATTTCAGCAATATTTCAATTTGGAGATGAAATAAATTCTATGTATGTACCTGCTTTTGTTTGCAAATCATTCATACTTTTGTGCATCCTATTGAAAAATCTTGTTGAGTGATTTGCAACAAACATCTACATGCACATATGAACTCACATACACTCGCATATATGTATTTATTATTTATTAATATAAGTATACTTCTATTATACAACATTGTTAATTCATTGTTTTCTTATTTCCCATCCACACATTGTTCCTTAATTATCGTACTCACCTAAACGTTTTGATATTTCAGAATTATGCATTTTCGGATTATCCTGTGCTATTTTTCGTCGTTGCAGTCGAGACCAAACCATGAAGGCGTTCATTGGCCTTTTGATGTGCTCTTCATTTTGGCGTTTCGTTGTATTTTGTATCATTAGACTAAAGAAAACATCGCTATAAGGATAAGAGAAAAAGTCTCTAGAAATAGGAATTGAAATACATTTTTATATAAACTGATAAATACGTATTTAAATTTTCAAAAATAATGTTTAAAAAACCAGTGTTTTTTATATAACATAAAAATATCGCGAGCAAACTCGAACTTCGTGGGGGACGTTGCTATTTAACTAAAATATTTCCAAATAAAAAACTGGCCTTGAGCTCAAAAATTATTGGTGGTATACCATATAAATCAAAGGAAATATAAACCAAATTCTATTCAATGAATCGCTCAACCAATTTGCTCTATTTGATTATGAAATCTTCCTGATAATTCGAAAACCGTTATAAGGGTAAGAAAAATTGGAAAATTAAAAAAAAAATTAGGACAAACTTTACGCAGGCTAAGTCCAATCTTCTATAGTCAGTTAATTAACTAGAGATTTGAACATAATATTTTTGTGACCGAATGCGGCATAAAGAGAGCATATATTCTTCTGGCAAAGGCGAGACCTAACGTTGCGTGACTCGTGTCAGTTCTCACAGGACACTGGCCGATCGGTATCCACGCTAGCTGACTTGGTATTGGCCACAATGATTACTGGTCCTGCTCTAATGAAGGAACGTAGGGCTACTCTAGGGGTACAATTCCAAAATTTATCAACTGCCCTAATTTGATTTTGAGTTTTATTTCCGTTTTGGAAAAAAAATTTTTTTTTTGTAGTTTAATTTTTGTTTTGAAAATAATGGTTATTTTTTATTTTGAGAATTTTTTTTTTAAATCTTTTTTTGAAAATTTCTACTTGGAAAATAATATTTATGTTTTTAGATTTAATTTTTTTTGTGGAAAATAATGCTTATTTTTTGCTTTGAAAATAATGATTATTTTTTAGTTTGATTTTTGTTTTGAAAAATAATAGTTATTTTTTTAGCTTTTTTTTTTTAGAAAATAATGGCTATTTGTTTAAGTTTCTTTTAGCTTAGGAAATAATGGCAATTTTTTTGTATATATTTTTGTTTGGAAAATAATAGTTATTTTCTTTGTTTTTTTGCTAAGAAAATAACAGTTATTATTTTTTCTCTTATTGTTGCTTGGAAAATAGTAGTTATTTGTGAGTTTTATTTTTTGCTTAGAAAATAACAGTTATTTTTTTAGTTTATTGTTTGTTTGGAAAATAAAGGTTAATTTCTGTTTGAAAACTAAATGTTATATTTTGGGTGTAATTTTGTGCTTGGAAAATAAAGTAATTTTTTTATGTTAATAAATTTTTGCTGGAATTTTTCTCCAAATGCCGTGCATAAACTCTTATTTGTTAAATTAAATTGAAAATAATAAAATAATAATTTTGAATTTTTTAAACTTCTATTGAGCCAAACTTTCCAAAAAGAAGAGTAAATCTTCCCTAATTAAAAGCAGCTGTACACAAAAATTTACCTCAATTGAAATGAAGTGGTTTTGGAGGAATTTCGGTAGAACATATTTTTTTTGATACTGCCACACTGCTCACCCCGAATTCTTCATAAAACTTCCGCAGTATGGGCATTTCGAATTCGCACAATTCACCCTAACCTGTCTCTAAATTCTTTCTTTAAAAAACAATACACACATCTGTAGTTTTTGGATGGTGCCCAAAACATTCGCCCATCAATGGAGAAAATTTCAATTAACGCGCCTCGTCAAACATCAATAGCGTTCAGGACATTGAATGAATAGAAGATAGAGCAGAGCTAAGTGCGTGTGTGTGCAGAGATGAGCTTTTTCAAATTTATAGCACATTTGGATATATGGGGATGGCGTAATTACCTGGCGCTACTGCCGCTATTCATCAGGCCACCCATATTTTGATGCAGATTAGTCATCGGCGAAGTAGCCTGAGAATTGTGGTGTAGATGTGCTGCGGCGGCGGCGGCCATCACTGATGCGGTACTTGCTGAATTCGTTGCGTTGGCAGGTGAATTGGTGGCGACGTGCGCGTTTATATGGCCGTGTGTGTGATGATGCGTGGTGTGGTGCAACGAATGCTGATGTTGGCTATGCAGTGCGGATGAGTTGTGGTGTTGCAGTTGATGTGCCGATGGACTCGATATACCAATACCACCACCACCACCACCACCACCACCTGATACCACCGAACTGCCTGAACCGGCCGAACCTGCCGACGACGAAGCTGACGTTGACTGATGCAGCGACAGCGATGCTACTGAGGATGACGTTGAGTGATTGTTGTTGTTGCCGCTAAGTGAGTGATGCGACAGCGCTGTGGGCGATGGATGAATACCAGAATGTGACACCGGATGTGAGGCGGCTGCCAAAAGCGATGTGTGATGATGGTGTAGCGACGCCGATGCTGAGCTGTTTGATGTGGGCGAGTGGCTAGATGTAGAGGCTGAATTTAGTGCGAGCTGATGATGAGTTAGATGATGATTGTTGTGGTGTGCTTGCAGTTGCGCCTGCTGGTGATGATGTTGTTGTTGCTGTTGCTGCAATTGTTGTTGTTGTTGCTGATGAACCACTGCGGCTAATTGACCCAAATGGTGATGATGATGATGATGCTGATGATGGTGTCCACCTGTGCCAGTTGACGATGTGACCGCCGATGCGGAATTGAGATGATTTTGTAGTTGCTGTCCAGTTGTGGATAACGAAAGTGGATGCGCGAGCGATATGCCTGATAGCGATAATGATGGGATACGATCCATCATTTTGTGACGAAGAGCAGAAAATATTTGTTGGATGGCTTGCTGCTGTTGGCTATTGGAGTGTTGACGTCATTCGATGAGGGGCCCGGTTGGGATAACGGATTGGTGGTGCTGAGGTTGGTGGCAAGAGCTTTTGGAAAGTTGAGGCTGTAAAAATACAAGATACAAAGAGGGCGTGAACAATTTTTGAATCAACATTTTTTGCACATTAAAATTTTTGAACTTTTAATAAATTTACATTTCAATAAAAGAAATACACTTCTCCAAAAGAGAGAAACAAAGTCTGGTTAATTTGTATCGATTTTTATGCAAATAAGTTGTCAAATTGGTAGAAAAAAATCATTATTCGGATGAAATAATTTTTTCGTTGAAAATTTAAAAAATACGCTTTTAAAAAAATTTCGACTCTACCTTCCTAAACGATGAAATATAACCCTTCCTTTCGCTCACTCCGAATCCGAAAATACAATTCTTCTGCCCCGGTTTCCAGCAAAAATATCCTAAAGTTTTCGTAAATCGTTGAATTTAGAATTGAATTGAAATGTTTGTATCCCAAAAATATATAAAAGAAAACTGAAAAATGGGCGAAATGAGATATGTGTTTCAATAGGTTTTGTAAATAACAGATGAGGCAGCATATATGTATAATTTTTCTCGTCTACATTTTTTAAACGTACACTAAACTTAACTTTTAAGTTTTATAAACATTAGACTAAAAAAAATACTTCTTAAAGGCATCGTTGTTACTAACCTTCGCTGCATTAATTTTTCTTTACTTTAGTTATAAAAAAAAAAATCCATCATACAAATCATTGCTTATATTTATTAAGAAAATGAAAAAAAAACTTCCCACGAAAATCATTTGCCGTTCGTAGTCGGCGTAAAACGGTTGGACCCAATTAGTACTTTTTGGATCGTTGAAACGAAAATACATTTTGTTAATGCGTTACACGAAGAAAAGCTCAGCACCATCCGCAAAAAAGTCAACGAAAATTTTTAGCCACTTGAAACTTACATTACAACGGCGCAATTTCTCAAAAATTCTGTTTAAAAATGTATTGCTATTTTTTCAAATTTGTTAAATTTTTTGGAGTTATATTACTTGCGAAAAACCATAGAGTGGCATACTATTTTTTAAATTTTTTTTCAGAATATCCACATTAGGGCGTATCAGTTCCAATCCGAAAAAAATCGGTACTTCTTTTTCAGCGGAAGTGTAAAATTCAATATATTTTAAGACATCGACTAAAATATTTCGCAATAATATTAAAATTTGGGTGAGCTGGACTGATTTTAATTTATCTCCATTTATGCTGGATTTTATAAATCAAAATACTTTTTTAATATATTTTTCCAAACTCCCAGCAGATTATAAAACAGTTTAAGCTTAAAAGTTCTGTATAGAAATATTTAAAAATTTGCTGAACTCAATCTTAAAATGAAATTTTTGTGCTGTCTTTGAGTTTTTTTTTTTGAAGATTGGTTTAAGGGAAACTTGAATAATTCAGCCAAAACCAGACCGATTATACATATATCAATCGGAGAGGTATTTTCTCAAACTTATTTTTCGGTGGATTCACGTTCTAAATTCTTTTTTAAGAAATTATTCATTTAATTTGTAAATATTTTCAAGTAGTTCTTTTAAATATTAAAAAAAAATGTATTTTTTTATAATAACTCGATTTTTGGAGAAATTTTCAAATCGATCCAGATCACGAAAACTTTAATATTTTTCGAAATTTTTTGGATGGAAATCTTAAAATATAATAAATTTTATTATTCCGTTATAAAAACGCAAATTTTTTTGTAAGGTTTTTTTAACCAAATTGTTTCAGTCCACAATTACATAAAATTTACTGTACTGTTGTACTTTTTGAAGCGTAACAAAGTATGCCATATATTTGCTAGTGTTTTTTTGTAATCAATGAAAAAGATTTATCAGGAGAAACTTAAACTAAACTTTCAAAAAAAAAAACAGAAGAAAAAACTATTCAAGCTCCTATTTTAACCCTTTTTTATTCTTTCATCAATAAAGAAATTGCAACAATCTTTCAGATGTGGTCCCTGTAATCTAAATTGACATTTACATTTACACATATCCGCCTAATCGGGTTGTTGATGAATTTAGATTGCTGACCTATTAATTTTCGAATATTACTATTTGCACCCCAAATACGTGAAAATCACTTTAAACATAAATTCAGATACTCGTATACTTCCACTTAGCTGAGTATTTAACACGTTATTCGGTCCATGACAGCAGCAAAAGGGTGAGGAGAATGTCCAACAAGCAAGCAAATACTTATGTCTAATGCAAAATGCAAACAAATCACAGCCAAAGAAAAGAAAAAAATATAACTAAATAAATGGACGAAAATGTCAGTTACTGTCGAAGTGAAGACTCACCATGGCATGGTAGATTACAAACAGACATAAGTCCATATTGGCATTCATAAGCAATCATATCAGATAAGAGGGGAGAGGGGACGACAATCCTTGTCTCAATTTTATAATCCCATAAACAAATTCGAGTGCCAAGAGCAGTGTTAACCCAAATTTTGTATGGCATATGTCGCAGCCATATGTCCGACATCCGCAAATTGTATATACAAATGTGCATATGTATGTATGATTGATTGTATATACATATGCATATAACTACATACCTACCTATGTATGAAGCAAAGTAAAATTTGTTTTTGGGGGGGGTGTTCGTTGTACTTAAAGGGATGTTTTGACCAACGACGAATTAAATGCTTATAAATACTTGTAGTAAACCACAAAGTGAAAATGGGTACAAAATAAAAAGAGTCAAGAAATAGACGAGCATTGGTAGGGTGGGGGGCAGTATGAAAGCATAATGGATAGGGTTATGAATATAAACTGGTTTGCATTTTGGGCTCGCCTGCCGTACTTGGTGTTTGTTTCAAGTGCCTTTACGCCTAATGAATTTTCCATTATGCCAAGAAAACTGCGCCTGAAAACCGTTAACGTGGACAACGAATTTGTGAGAAGAGGTGTGGTGAATGTGACTGTCGCACAGTGGACGAAGATGGATGCCAAAACAAATTTTGATAACAAATTTATGAAAAATGTTTTTTATTTACCCACAGAAATGTGCCGATTTGGAAATTTTTTTAATTTTTTTAATCTTGTTTTTCAAAATACTTTTGGAATTTTAAAATTAAAAAAATGTAAACAAGTACTTCTATAAAATTTCAAATTTTTTTCACACAGAATGTTAATCTCAAATAAACACTTATTGATCGATTTTCATGAGAAAATTTAGAAAAAAGTATTCCTTACAGAAAAAGCTTGCAGATTTGACTAATTTCACAAGTTAGTAACTCAATTTAGTAATTAATTTCCCAAGTCTCGGTTAGCGTTATGTATTCCATTCGCCTTTTGCGCTGCTGCATTAATTCCGTTGATGCTTAATTTTTTGCCTTTATTTGACCACAGTACTTCGCGGTAGGGTTGAAATTTGGTTAGCAAAGCTAATTGTTAAAAAAAAAGAAGAAAATTCTAAAAAGACCAAATTTGATGTCTGTGAGTGAGCGTGCACTGTCGAGTGTTTCTCTTTGAATTGAGTTTTGCACTGTTGATGGCAATTTAAGCGGAAGCGGAAGTGCGTTTGCCGGCAAGCCAAAGTGTTGGCCACAGGCAAACGACAGCTTCGCACAAAGAACTTATTTTATTTGCATACATATTTTACATATAAAAGCATAAAACAAAGCAAAGTTTTATAAAACTCAAAGAAAGCAAGATATTTATATAACTCAGCTCAGGCTACTTTTATATTGCAGACGCGCACCTAGACCAGCGAACTAAATGCGAAGCGCCTGTTGGGGATGGACAGTTAAAGGCATTAATGGCTTAAATCAATTACCTAATTGATCAACAACGAACGAACAAATGAAGGGATAAATTCTGTGCTAACTTCGCGTACTTAAACCCTTGCCTAGACAGAGGTCAGTAAACTCAACACTTCATTCTATTATAAAACAAATTGCTCCCCAGTGGTATCTTTGTATGCAGATATTTGTAATGGATGCGTGTCGCGTCGAGTGACCCAAAGCGCCGCTCTGTAAGCAAAAGTGGGATAATAATGCCCCATACTTCATTGTTTACTTAGCTCTGCCAGAGTTTGAAACGCTTTTCCACCCTCTTTTCCCGTTTTCTGCTCTTCTCTTATTGCCTTGGTTTCATTCGCATCGCCTCGTTGCGGCTTTTGGCAAAATCTTCTTTTGTTTTCCCGTTAAAAGTAGTATTGTTTTTGAAGCGGTTGGGAGAGTGAAATGCATCAAATAAATACAATAATAAACAGGCTATTTATTTAATTTTCATGAGGCTTAACTTAAACGCTTCATGACCAGCTTAAGTATCGGTTTATGACACCGACGGTTGTACGTCAACTTTTTACGCTATTTGAACAGTAAATATTTATGTAGTATAGCGGGTTTCCCTTTTAATTCTTGTATATGTATGAGTTTTTTGAATAAAGAAGATAACTTTTAGATAAGGGCATGCCCAGCTATTCAGACCATACAAAGAGAATTAATTCACAATTTAATTTCTTTAAGATCATTAATTGGATCTTGGTGCGGAAAACGCATTCAGTTTTGTTCAGAAAATAAGTTTATCAAACATTACGCAGAAATTCAGCTTGCTTGCCCAACTGTGGGAGTTAATTAAATTTTGATTGCGTTCTTCCACATAACTAAAATATTAACGCAATCAAATTTGTTTGCCTTAAGAAGTATATGAAAAATTTCTTTTTAATATTAATTTTCTCCAATACATCTTTATAGTTTGTTTGCCACATACTATAATGTTTATCAGAACTACATATATGACTTGGAACAAATAAAAATAAAAAAACGAACTCAAGGATGCATAATAAAAAAAGTTTTCCGCAACACACAAAGGTTTAACAACTATGGCAGTTTGTCCTAAAAATTTGCGATTTTAAAATTGTCAAAATAATTAATTATCAGTTTATATTTTTCTAGTATGTATTTTTTTAAGCCCATCGCACGACGAGATCCAACCATTTTACATCCACTTAAATAACGCGCCACAAAGATATCAAAACTGTTATCATTTTTTAATGCATACGTTCAGGTTCATCGACAATTTGAGGGGTATGGGGTAAGGAGTAGGATGTTTAGCTTTTATATATTAGATATTTCACATTGCCAACAATTTAAGATGCTGACCATAACAAGATGCATTTCTTTTTGATTTTTCCAAGTTCAATAAAAAGTGGCTAAATTTTGTCATTATTCGAATTATAAAAATAAAATCTCAAAATATCGGCAAAATCTTAGGTGAAAAATTTAAATCCAAGAATAATGATTATTTTTTATCGATAATATATAAGTCACAAAATAACGATTATTCAATGATTTAAAACAAAAAAATCTTCTACCTAAATAAAAATAGCTTATGGCATAAGGATTATATGAATATCTGCGGAAAAATCAAAATAGCTCCTATTTTCGGCCCCTGTTTCACTTATTGAGTAAATGCATTTTGGATGTAGTGACAAAATACTCCTTTTCTAAAGCGAATTTGAAATAAAAAATGTAAAGGAATATCTTGGTTTTCACGGCAAAATTCCATTAACTTTTGTGGTAGTATTATTATAATCAATTGTTTTACTACATTGCTTTTAAACTTCCTCACAACAATTTCCATCAATTTTAAAAATGTTTTTTTGTTTGTTTTTTTTTTCAACGTCCATACTTTGTAGCTTTTTTAATTACAATACAAGTAGGAGACAATTGCCGACGGTGTTATCGTTCCGGAACAACTTCATTAGCTTCTATATAAAATATGCGCACAAATCTCGCGAATACTGCAGAAGCTGCCAACTAACAGCTCGATGTCAAAGCATTTCGTTTTTTTTTTTGTGTTGCAATTTTTTTTTTAACAATAACTGTCTTACACATACAGGGAACGACAAACGACAAACAACAACAATTACATTGCTATAAGACACATAATTGCTTTAACAGCAGGTTGCTGCGGAATTTATGGCGTGCAACGGACGCAGTGTTAACACTTGCTGCTGCTGTTGCCGCAGTTGGGGTTGTCCATTGTCATTAGTTCACTTGTAACAAACATTCGCATATTGTATGACCATATCTACTATAGATACATATGTATATAAATAGATATATGTACATATTTACGGTGACTCAAACAACTGATCACATGTTAGTTTTTTTTGTTGCAAAATTTACAATGTCTAGACGTTTTTGTTAATTTATTAGCTTTTAAAAAAAGAATATTACTAAAATTAAAACTAAGAATTTTCATGAAATTTTCCAACATTTTAATTCGAGTTTTTAGAGAGCTTTTGGATACGCACTATAAAAATATTGCCGTCTTCTTTGTTACAACTTGGCTCAAAAGACCGATCAACATATTTTAACCAAATGAATATAACTATATGTATGTATTCCTTAGACCCGTTGCACGAACCTAGGCTATATTTTAATCCATTAGGTGGCGCGCGAGTCGGGATATTTAGAAAATCCGTATTTATGTTGCGACGTTGATGATATTAGAAATCTATGGCGCTGGTGCAATAAAAAATGGGTGGCGCTAAATCGAATTAGCGAGTTATTCCGTAAATCTCTGCTTTTGATCCGATTTTCAAGAAATTGAAAACGTATATACTGTGTACATATATTCGACGAGAAATACTTTTACTAAGTCAGTTATTGGCAGCTATATTTTGCAGATATCCTATTAAAATAAATGCCAAAAAATCGATACTAACTTTAAATTGTTTTTTTTTGAAGTCAAATTACGGAAAATTCTTGTGAATTTTTGACATTATTATATAACATTTGATCTTTCGAAAATGCTTCAATAAAACGGATGGATTTTATAAAAATTTCCGTTGATTTTGGTTTTTTTGTTGTACTGCTGGTCTTGCATAACTTATTCTATACAAACTAAAGGCTTTAAATGGAAAAAAGTTTTCAAAACCAAAATTTCGAAAAATGTTCAAAAATTTTCAAACTTTAATTTAAATGTATTTTGTTGTAGAATGAACTGAAGTTATATAAAAAACTAATAAACACATTGTGAATATAGTAAAAACAAGATCACCACGTGATCAGCTGTTTGAGTCACCGTACCCATGTAAGCGTAAGTGGCAAAAGTCTTACATATAGCGTAAATTGGGGCAGTCCTACGAAAGTACTAGTGCTGTTACGATTTTTGTGAGATTTATTCATTTATATGGACAAATCCAATGTAATCGCGACGCAAATATAGCGAGCTAAAGTTTTGCTCACACTAACAACGTTAGGCCTCAATACTATAGCCACTTTACATACTCCTGGGTACTTTCATAAAACAACAAATATGTATGGCTGTATGTAAGCGAATATTTTATAGTATCTGTTGGTCGGCTGGAATGGTGTCATCTCCCCTTTTCCCTCTTCCAAGTTGCAACAGTTGCAGTGGCACTTTCGCACCACGCGTGTGTGACATAGCAATCGCATTTTGCATTTTTGCAACAATTAATGCAGCAGCGGAAATATTCATAAAAAATTAAAGTGTTGTGGTAATAATAGTTGTTGCCACAAATGTTTGCGTGTTAATCTGCGATTTTTTGAAATTCGCCAAAGTCGGCAACAAAATCAGACTCGCTCGCTAGCTGGCTGGTTGGCTGGTTGGCTGGCTGGCTGGCTAGTTGGCTGATGGAATTGTTCGACGGATTAAGCTGCAAATTTATGGTAACAGCTGGAGATCGACAATGCAGAGGCCCGAGTAGGCTTCGTATGCGCGTCTTTGTCCAGCACCGCGCCGTTCTTCCAAGCAGTCGTTAAAGCTGTGAATAATAAAATAAAGGTAGGCAAGTGTCCTGCTCCACTCCGCCTAATCCCAATTGCTGGCAAACAAAACTGTTGTTCGAATGTGTTTTTGGTGCTTCGCAGTATCATTGAGTTTTAGTTGTAGTTGATTTTTTGTTTTTGTTATTGTCATTTTGTTTCATGGTACAGAAGTGTCAAACAGCTTGTTGGACAAAACTGACATGCTGGACCACATTCGCGTAGCACGATACTAACCATCAGCGGTTGAATCCCCATCGTGAGATCTCAGGTGTGTGTATGTGTATGAGTATGTAAGTTTTCAAGCGTGTTTTCAGCTTCTGCACGTTGTTGCCATCAACGAATCCATTTCAACTATACTACCAATCTACAGTAGTTACTTGGAGTAACCCTGCTGTGTTGAAACCGAATTTAATTGTATACCCTTCATAAATTGGCTTTTGGTAACAGCTCTTGATTTTAGCAAACTAAAAAAAAATCGAAGCGATACTCTACACGAAAAAATCGAGAAGTAGGGGGGGGTGTAGAGACTCTAGCCAAAAATCACTCATCATATGACATGCTTGAAACAGTTGTATAAGTACGTACAGGGATTTTTCGTTGAATTTTTTATTTTTTATAATTATATTACATAAATTAAATCTTTAAACTTTGCACAAAGCCTAGAATAACTCAACAAATTTTCATTAATTTTTTAAATAACAGATGTTTGGGTATGCAGTTTACTAGTCAATTCAATTTTAGAACAATAAGTTACAAGTCCTAAGTGACTAAAAATTACAGTCAATTTTTGAGAATTTTTTTCGTTGACGTTGCTCCTCATTTTCCTACATATAACGCACGCTTGCATTTTTTTTATAATGTATTAATTAAAAAATTAAAAACCTCCCTTTTTCAGTTTGACCAGCAATTTGGGGTCCTACAGTTCTACGGTGGTGCTTGGTGCTTCCTGCTCCGAGCGATACATGAACCGCGACACTCGAGTGCACACGCTACACATTCGCTCACGTTTGTTTGGTTTATAATAAAAAAAGGGTTGGTGAAAATGAGATGTGAGGATACTCTTAAAAAAATACTAGTTTTCTACTTTAAAACTAATGTCTTTTGGTTTTTTTTTGATGATAATAGAAACATAATCTGAGGTCAGCGATTTAAACTAACTTTTATTATTTGAAACTTATTGTTTGCTAAAATACCCCTAACGTTAGTCAGTTATATTTGCATAACGCAAATCATGTGACAAAATGTAAACAAATGGTCTTATGTAGGTAAGAAATGCGCTGCCGTTTTATGACGATACAATTGTGCTAAATAATTTTTAATTACTCAATAAATATCTTGGAAGAAAATATTTACATTTGAAGAAAAACATTGTACATACGTACGTGCAAACATACAGCTACTGGCAATAAAGTAGCATCAAGTTAGTTTTTTTTTTTTGAAGTATTAAATGATTTTCTCTCTTTGCAAGTGTTGAATTTTCTTGTGGAATTTTCTACCTCAAAATAAAAGCATATCACACAATCACCGTACTTTAGAGGAATAAGAAAAAAATAAAAAATAAAAAACAAATCACAGCCTGAATCGTTGAAATCTGCAACATATAGCACAAAATAATAAGCAAATTCTAAGACTTCTTTAAGTTTTTTATTGTAATATATTGAGATATATTTTGGTTGTGTTAAAAAAGGCTATTTTTTAATTTTTTATAACTTCTGTATTGCATAATATCCATAACGTCAAAAAACGTTGTGTGAGAAGTGAACGAAGAAGAAAAAAATTTTATGTGCCTTTGTCGTTTGACAGAACAAGAATCAACTTGAAATGACAAAAAAAAAAAAAACAAATCTTGTGACTGTTACCTGCTTTAAAAACAAAATAAAACTCGATTTCGAAGAAAAATTTATTTAGCGACATAATATAAAAATATTTAAAAAAAAAACAACTCATATCCATTGAACCGATATTGAAAATTAAAAAAATTGCGAAAAATTATATACTCGTAGTCCCACGAATTTAAAACAAATAAAGTAGGTACGCAATGGTGGAAAGGTCTGTGTCCGCCATTAGAAAAGTGCATTAATGAAATCTAAGTGCACAACAAAAACTTTAAGGCATGCAAGAAAATTTATGATATGGTGCCGTTTTTCCTGATATGGTCCGTGGTATGGATTTGAGAAAACGAGATTTATTGAGTGGTTACAGAATTGAGATAATTAAGAGCTGATAAATCAAGCAATATCAGCCTTTCATCATTAGTAGAAAATTCAAGAAATTTGCAATACCAAAATTCGCCGGTAAATTGCCTTGCCATACTCGCAAATAAATTTTTTATTTTGCAACCAAGCCACTAATATCTAATTGTTGAATCTATTATTTTGTCAGTGGCTGTAATTTAAACATGCACGTATGAATTAATTTTTTTTCTGTTTATCAATATCTACGTCAAAGCTTTAAATTAACAATTGTCATTTAGTTTACTAAAAATGATTTTTTCCTTTACTCAGACTTGAATTCATTTCTTTGTTTTAGCGAGTGTTCTACAAACCAACACAGTTGTGTCAATAATTAATTAAGTTTTGTCTAGAAGTGAGCTTCTTAAAAAGAAACTAAGTAAATTAAACCTTACGCTATTGCGGTTGGTTGTCTATGGATTTTTTTTGTTTTTTTTTTTGTTTTCAAAGTTATATTTGAACAGCGGGCATGCGAGTATCGAACATCAATGATTGATTGAGTACATCTGAGGGCATTGCAATGCAGCTCGTACACTGCATACTCGTATAAAAAAAAAACCACATGTTTATGATGAATATATTGTACTAGATTGCAATTAGTGAATGTCAATACTTAGTATAGCCGTACAGATAGAAATGTTTACGCAAATGTATATTATATACAAAGTCAAGGACAGATCTGGATGAGAGATAACGATATCGTCACAACTTTGTAGAATATTTATATTGATTTTTTTTTTAAACTTGGTGTTAAACCCCCCACTCTTTTTCTAACGATACTCCTTCAAAAAAAATGTCGAATATTTGGAATAGCTCTCCTGAATAGATTGGGTTTGTATTGTTATACCCATCTAAAGTGTGCGATTTTTTGGGATACCCTTTGTGCAGTAAAAATTTAGTCAAATTTGATCGAATATTGTTCTTTTTTTGTGGAATTTAACTGGAAAGCTAGGATTGTTGAAGTCGGGATTGCAATTTGTGTATTGATTTTTACCTCAAAATTACGCTAGGTGGCGCTAATTTACAATATTTGCTGGTTTTGTTGCATTTCATTAAAAAAATAGTGTTCAAAATGTTTTTAATGCTGAGAAATCCATTTTTGATGTCTATTTCAATATAAAACTTATCCTACGGTACTACATACCAGAGAATTTACGATGAGTGTGACGAACTTAGCAGTGACAATGTAAATTTACAGATTAGGAAAACGCCAAATATGTAGTTTTAAACTTTATTTCTTTTTCATAACTTTTTTAAATTTTTTTTGAATCATTACTTTGTTTTTAACATAAAGAAAAAATTTACAGATTCGGAAAACGCCAAATATGTAGTTTCAAACTTTATTTCTTTTTCATAACTTTTTTACATTTTTTTTGAATCACTACTTTGTTTTTAACATAAACAAAAGGGTTTTGTGTAATAAAAAATACAACTTTGGTAATTAAAAAAATCGTTTCTCTAAATGAAATGATATTTTTCTTATAGAACATTTATCGCAAATACCCCATGGCAATGCTTTTCTCTAACAAACCTAACGAAATAAAATTGTCAGCCTTAAAAACGGGAAGATACTATTTTTCCCACTGAAAAACCATAAAAATAGCAAAAACTGTACGACAGCGACACCTAGTGTAAGTTTTTTTTTAGAAGAACTCCACAGAAACTTTAAATAGGTATAACTAAAGAACCAGATCTATAGGCTAATAGTTCAGGTCGCTGTTATGGGAGATATGAACTTGAATTAACTTGTCGCTTCATCAAATACTTAGAATTTTGTTATTATGGCATAATAGAAATTTCGAAACATTCTTTGACTTGTCCCGAATTTTCAAAGGTTAATAATAAATTTTTCTCAGTCATAATTATTTTTAAAAGAATTATAATTCTTACGAAAATTTTGTGGACTCTTTCGAAACTCAACTATCAAATAATTGTTATCCTGACTCTCTATAATTTTCACGTGCGACGATAGCTCGATATGGTTAGAAGGAATGTACGAAAGGAAATTTCCTTTATATGAGTTATGAGGTTTTGTGTTATAAAACATTATCAATGAATATGAAATTAGGTCCTAATTTCATATATTATGAATCAAAAGTATAAAATGAAAATTATCAGAAACAGATCACAGCAGTGTCTTATTCGAAAGCAGCTAAAATGGGACAGAATTGTCTGAACTCCCTTATAATTTCCATATTTACCGACATTGTTTTCAATGTTCTTCAGTCTTCCGAAACCCTACGCACTTGGTATGACACTACCAAAAAAATCTTGTAATGGAGAGTAGTAAATAAATTAGCAAACATATTATGCCCAAATAAATTAATTAACTACATGCAAGAAGTTTGTGGAGAGTCATTAATTTAATTAGCATTTTTACGCAATTTATTACGATTTACCAGTGTCTTACGCAAAAAATGTGTGTGCATAGATACCGCTAATAAAATAGTTACGCAATTACATTTGCATATACGAGTAGGGGGTAGGCCATTAACGAGTAGCTGTACATATATGTATGTACTTACTCATATAGTACTCGAAGTACTCGTACACTCGTGTGTTTTGTTGCCCAGAAAACTTCTATAACTATTCATCCGTAAATCATTTTATTATGATTTTTATCATATTTCATTATATTCATATTTTATTATATTACATATCAAAGTTCACCGTATAACGGAATTTAACCATTTTGTATGCATTGCAAAAATGTGTTGGAGGTGTACAAAAAACAACGAAACAATCTACAAACCATAAAATGTAAACAAAAAGTGGAAAGAACATCAAAGGGCCCCCGGGCTTTTGAAAAAAAAGTCCCCCAAATTTTATCTGCTGCAGCTCGATACACCATGGGGCCCTAAAATTAATGAATTATCATGGAACTTTACAACTCAATATAAAAGAACTATTTATAATATAAATACCGAAACTTCAAGCAAGAACTATTGATGTATGAGCAAGAATTAAACGATGTACGGCAATTTTGAAAAATGTGATAAAATGTTTCGTTTCAATTACTCAAGATTACTAGGAGGGCCCGACATATTGGGGCCCCAAGAGTCACATATTCGAAAGTGTAGTATACCTAAAAACTCTGGTCATCACTAGAAACTCATGTTTATATTCTTAAAAGTTTCATCAGAGTGAAATTTTCAATTATCTAAAAGTACTGTGGGGGCCCTAAGAGTTTGAAGCCTAGACAAATCAGTGTTCGAAAACTCTATATAATTTTATCTTTAAGGCCACGAAGCAGTCACGACGGAAATCTCATATCAAAATTCGAAAAAGTTTCCACAAGAGTGGGGCCCCAAACATCTTAGGACCTCAGAGGTTCGAAACACAAAAATACTAGAATATATACATTTTGACGGAATATTCAGTTGGAGTTATCTCAGAGTTTTTTCGGGGGCCTCTATTCTTAGGCCCCAATTGCTTCCTATTCAATAACTCAATATATATGTAAAACCTGTAGTCATATCTAGAATCTCTCGGGTTAAAATATAAGGTGTTGATCAGAGTTTTATTTTCAATTATCATGTTAAAGGGTGAGGCCTTATATAAAAATTTGGAAACAACTATACGAGAGTATATTTACAGTTAACTAGTACTGCAGGGCCTTTACGGAGTTTTTTCTTGTGTTTGGCAAAATTTTTGCTGGCAAAGGAGGGGGGGGGGGGGCCTACCGGGCATTTGCAATTAATAGCGCCAGAGTTGTCCGTCTGTCATGGGCGAAGAAGCGACAACCCCTAGATACTAGAACAACTCAATTGTATTGCAATTGGTGTGATAGTCAAAGTGAAACAGGTTTCGGTTAAACACCAAAACTTGGTCAAACTAATTGCTGGGAATCTTTTAGGCTTTTTATTGCAGTACATAAAATAATAACTTAGTAATTTTTTTTATATTATTCACATTATTTTTTGTATCCTAAAACTTTTTGGTTAAATTTGTATCAAAGTCTTAAGTGGCTAAAAATTTCCGTTGACCTTTGACATTTTTTTAACTGGCGGCGTTGCGCATTTTTTGTTTTTAAATAAGGGAATTTTAGCCACTTATAGCTTTCACTTTTTATACTAAAATTAATCTTAAAACCTCATTTTTCAAAAAATGATTTCTTGAGAATAACTTTTAGCTGACAATGCGGTATTCTCTTCTTTAACGATATTTTGGGTATCTAGGCTTTTTGTTAAACTCTATATTGAAGGGTACCCGATTATTTATACACACACAGCGCGCGAAACCATGCCCTTATTGAGAAATAATTTTGGTGAGCAACTAATTTCGGGTTTCCGATCTGCCAAGCCTTTGGGGCTATGTGTAACCAAAAGTCATCATCGATAACCCAGCTACGATTAAAACTTGGAAAATCGGTAACAATGCTGGATGATTGTTTGAAAATTGTACCTTCGAAACAGCGTAATCCCGGCCAATATCTGAATAAATAATTTTTTTTATAAAAAGTAAATGCCAGAGATTATTATATCGAAAATATAAAGATTCTGGCATTCAGTTCAATTGGAAGTTGTACTTTAAATTAAAAGAAAGGTCTAGATCAGTAACAAAAAATAAAGCTAATTTTGATTTTTTCACATAAAAAAATAATTGGGCAGAAATCGTTCCAAACAAAAGTCGAATACTTCCGACATTTTATTTAGAAAATAGTAAGTTTTAAATCATGGCGTAATTATTATTTTTATTTTTTCGATCAAATTTGACCGTTTATTTTTAATTTTTCTTTTTTCGATCATAAAGCATAAATCATATTATTGGTGTTCTTACTAATCTTGCCATATCACCGATAAATCTTGTTGCGTTTATTAAGATCGAAAAATGTAAAAACCAAGAATAACGATTACATTTTAACGAAAAATAAAAATCACAAAATATCCATAAATTTAGATCGCAAAAAATGTAAAAAATAACGATCAAACTTGATCGAAACAATAAAAACTACAAAAAAAAAAGATTAAGTCATAATTTTTTTCATAAAAATTATAACCGACACGGTTCCTGATCTACCTACCAGGGCTACCTACAACAGTGGGAAAAACTAACGATAGTGTTG
Organism: Anomoia purmunda; assembly: GCA_951828415.1. Classification (NCBI taxonomy): domain Eukaryota; kingdom Metazoa; phylum Arthropoda; class Insecta; order Diptera; family Tephritidae; genus Anomoia; species Anomoia purmunda. The sequence continues at coordinate 105,534,700 of OX639996.1, read as the reverse complement.
GAAATAAAAAAACAAACATCGATAGCGCCATGGAATTGTATGCCCTTAAAAATAAGAAATATGTACACAAAAAATTATGCATTCAACTCCAAATCCGATTACTCCACTAAATTACGAACATTTGTTGTATTAATTGCATTATTCCAGACACCATTTAGTTGCCTTATAATCCTTTTTGAAATTTTCGAAGAAAAAAAATCAACCTAATTGGGACAACTACTAATTCGCTATACACATTCGATTTGATTTTTTTTTTTGCTTCACATTTCTACACCAACTACCGAACGATCACGCATATTTGCTTAGTTCAATCGGAATTTTAATTAAAACAATAAACACATGCCAAATACATAAATAAAAATCAGGCAACAAAGTTTAAGCCCCTATGGAACCTTCAACAATATCCACCTACAGCCAACACCAGGCGACTTTACTGCTGCGGCAAATTGCAGTCGCGATATGGCAACGGTTGCCAGCGATCTGGCAAACGGGCGAACGGGCGAACGGGCGGTCAGTGCGGACAGCGTATGGGCGATTGTGTTCGAGTGTGAAAGTAGTTAATTATAAACATTAGGGGGCTGCCAAGGAACAAAACAAGGCCTAAAAAAGAGCCACAGACATAAAAGAAGGCATTTAACTACTCGGAGGCGAGTTGACGCTTTTGAGTGTAACGTAACGAAGGCGCAACCGAATCGACATTTGGGGTACTACTGTATTGTCGTATAAGAAAAACCAAAATATATGGCAACCAAACAAAAACAAAAACTAAAAAAAAAAAACACGAACAGCTGGCAGCCACCGTGGAAAAGGACAGTAGAAATAATAAAACGATTGTATATTGGTTTTGTTGTGTAAAATAGTAGTTGCAACTAACCACTCTGAAGTGTCAAGAATCGCTTCGAGCCTCACGCTTCACGTAAGACGGGACGCGGTGGCTATGTTGGCTGGATGCGCGCCTTAAGCAGCGGCTCAGCATGTGGCTAAGCCGATCATAATTCTTGTTTGCCACCAGACAGATAGTCGTACAACGCACATTCACATGCGCATTCACATTCCCAAGCGGTTTCATGCCTCTCTCATACCCGCCTTGGCCTTCGCTGTTTGTCCGGTGCACTTTTGTTGAACTTCATTGTTTTGTGCGTTTTTTTGTTTTTTGGATTTTTGTTTTTTTTTTGTTGTTTTTAAGTTTCATTCTTTATCGACCATTTTTCTGCCCACCTCAACTGCCCTTTCATGCAATGCCCAATGCATGCGCTTTGTTATTGTTATTGTTGCTTTTGTTTTGTAGAAAATATTTGCTCATGTGTCAAGTGGCTGCAGGCAATTTGCTCCCACTGTGTCCCAATCACTTTTTAGCCGCTTGCCGTGGCACGTAGCAATGTGATGGTTGCCGGCGGCCAAGACATGCTGACTGCGAACGCTTCCTAGCCTGTCTCCTCTGGCTATTCGGCTGCTGCTGCTGCATTCGCGCGTCATATTTACATGTTAATGTAATTTAACTGTGGGTTATAAATTTCCAACGCTGATATCTATTACTGTTCAACTAGTGTTACTGGATTGATGAAAAGAAAAAACAAAAACCCATAGCCGCTTGTACTCGTCGAAGATGGGCCACGGTGCGCAGGCGTGCTTGTGGGGCTTATGCTAACGCTCCGCATGGGTGTGGAAACCCGCCAGGGCGTATTTGTATAGATATTACTCCTAGAGTTGCTGCAACCGCAGACGTTTTGGAACCAAATCAAAATGAAGCTTTGCTGAATTAGCTACATACTGTAGGTATTTGTAGATATGTATCTTTTTTCGATTAGTTGTATCGACTTTTCTTTCTATTTAACTTTGTTGGTTATGAATGAGAATATGAATGAATCTTTGAGTTTCTATTGGAGCTGCATTGTTTGTATAAGTGGTCTGCGTTATTTTGTTTTTTTTTTTTGTTTTGTTAACCGATTTGTTAATAATAAAGTCGTGTAACATTTTTGTTAACAATATCGCATATCGAATTTAAGCCCGTTAGTTTCTCTTTGAGTTTGGAATGGAAGACCAATTCATATTCAACATTTTACAATATATTATAGTTGTATCACATATGCATACAAAAGTTTGTTGGTTGAAAGAGCGAATTAAAAAAACGGAAGTTGTTCATGTAGGCAAAATTGGCCATCAATCGTTGTTGTTAATGTCGCATTTGTAGAGCATTTATATAGTATTTATTTTTAGTAAGAGTTTATATATATGTAGGAATATTAAACCTTAACATATTGAGCAGAAGCCAAAGCATCGCTGTCAAGTATTATTTGTGTGAATAAAGCTTGGGAAATATGAAAAGATTTCGATATAATGGGAATATAAATGAGTGGAGATCAAGTGTTGGACATTGCGTCTCATTGTTCATGGCTTACTATTTTTAGTTTTTTGGTTTTGGTAATTCATTAAATTAAACAAATGTGTGACAAATGTATATTTCAGTTTTATTTAGAAAGCAAAAACCACTATGCACTGTCAACTTTCTTAACTCAGCATTTAGAAAGAACATGCCAGTTTTATACAAGCGACCGTAATCATTACGACTACGATAAAAAAGATGGTTAGTCAATATTTTAAGATTTCAAACTTTGCAACCGATAATAATAATAAATTTCTGAGTTTCAGTTTCTTATTCACAAATAAAAATTTTCTATCGAGCCACACCTTTTTTGAGCAAGAATAAAGCTTCAAGTTTTTTTTCGCTCTAAAATAATAATTTTTATTGCAAATTGTTATTTTTTGATTTAAAATATTCAGTTTTTATGATTTTTTCAAATAAAAACTATCAACATTTCTTGTAGTTTTTTTATGAAATTTTTTAAGCGAAAATAAGACTCATTTTTTAAGCGTTTTCGATCTGCAAAAAAAAATAGTACTCAAAAACTAATTTTTATTTCTGAAAGATACAAATTAAGCAGCTGGATGCTCTAGAGACATTACTGCTTCTTAAAAAATTTTAAAAATAAAGTAAAAAGAAACTAGAAAAATTTTCAGGCATGTAGTTTTGTGGCTCATTCAATACCAACAATTCATTTCACTTTTAATATTTTTTTTTTTAATTCAGGTGCTAAGAAGTCTCACTTCACCCCTCCCTTCTATTGTTGGATTTTCGTTTCATCGGAGCTTAGAGAAAAACCACACCATTTTCTTTCCAATCATTCAAAACATGTGGCCAAAAAATATTGGGTATATATTTTGGGCCAGCTTGAACGAAAGTAGATCCATATGTACACCTGCGAGCATTGCAATAGTAGTGCAAGTATTGACAAAGTATTTGTCTTAATTTAATTTTAAAAATTTTTTACTAAAAAATATTGTAGCTTGTGCTCCAAAAAAAATTTCAAGCATTCGCCATATTGAGAACAGTAGTATTATTATACAAAAATTGAATGGCTTCATTTGAGGCATTCTCTTTATTATTATTAAAAGTTTGAATTTGAAGTGAAAATATGCGAAATTTTTCAAAATTTTCAGCAAATTTTGAGATCTTAATTTGTATGCATATTTTTAGTAAAAATTTTTAATTTTTGATATTTAAAAGAATTAAGTTTATAATGGCAGCGCTGCTATAAGTTTTGGACATATTCGACTGCTCTTGAAATTACGCGGCTAATAAATGTGGCAAGAAATTAAGAGATTTAACTTATAAGCTGCCCGAATTGAATGAATTTCAGAAAAATTTCAATTATCAAAGAAATTAATTTGCAAAAATTACTAATTTCAAACAACTTTCTATGGGTTTGTGCCCTAACTTGACTAATGTAGCTACAGTTCGAAATACATATGTGCATATTATGTATACGTATCTAAGAAATATAAAATGTAAATTTCAAAACACATTAGAATAATTGAACAAAAAAAAATGATTGCATCAACTCATCGATAACTTACCTTAATATTTTAGTCATTTCCATTTAATATTTTATATTTCCGTAGTAAAATTCAATTTTCTTCTCGTTCTTTTTTAAATTCCACTATTAAATGTTTATAGCAACTGCTTTATGTTGCGACTCCACGCAGTTGAGTTTAAGAATTCAGAGTTGCTCTTTCGGCACAATCGAAATCATTTTTGTTTTTTATCGAACAATCACAAATTGGTTTTACAATCGCAGTACCTGTCATTCGACCATACGTCGACTTTTTTGTTCTATAAAATATTGTATACCTTATTTTAACACTTTATGCACAAACAACAACTATTGAGTAATAAACTTGTTCGATATTTTTATGTGCTTTCAAATCAGTTTTGACTTAAATTGTATGTTGTGGATTTTTACGATACCAGCTGCAACTTTTCAACTGTTGCCGCCACAAACAGTGGCTTTGTTGTTATTGTGCACTTGATGGCCCAATTTGACACACCGCCGAACTTATTTCGGCTTGATGCCGTTGTTTTGTTTTTTTTTTCTGTGTTTAACTTTAACTTTCAAAGGTTTTGATTCTGCGCTCTTATTTTTTTTTTCAGAACAAACACAAAATCACTCACACATACACACAAAGACAATACCACAAGCAGCAAATTAAAAATCTTTGCAACAAACAAAAGATTTCCGAACGTTGTTATTACGGTATTTAACTTTAACTCCCTAAATGAAATTTATGTTTTTATCGTTTTATTGTTATACTCGTACCCGTGCAGCTACACGATTTATTGTTGTTGTGGTTTTTAAACTTTTTATAACACTTTTTTATGATTTATTTTTACTCATTTACGATTTTCCTTCGTCTTCACAAATTGTAACATTCATGTAAATAAATTACACGTTATTTCAATACAAAATTTTACTTTTCGGCTCACTTTACTGGCATTGCTCATTTTACATTTGTTTTCCACCTTTTATTGTATCACTTTTTTTGTTTGTTTATATGTTCTTGTGTGTTCTGCTAATAGTCTGTATTGTCTCTGATATAATATATACTCAAATATTAAATGATTACTTCAATTCTATTTTCCATTAGATTAGCTCAAAATCTGTGTTTTATAACTGAAACTAATTAAGCAAAGTTTTGTATGTGGAAATTTTATATTTCATTATATAATAAAAGTCTGTAAAATGTAAATACCAATGTAGAAACTGTATTATGGTAAATAAAGTGGTGATATGAAAGGAATGTGCCGTCTCAAGGTGTAAGTCGTCTATGAGAAGTAGAAAAAACACACCGTTGTGCAATTCTTCTTCTATAAGTTCCTTGTTTACAAAAACTCAAAAGAAAATGTAAGGTTAGTTGAAGAAGGCATTCCGCATATACCTGATGATGTAATTTATGATATTTGAATATCTAACGCATCTTTAATTTGCAACTAACGATAGGTCTATACGGAGCACTTGAATACGAACGTCTATGAGAGAGGTGATCGTTTTGGGCCCCTAGCTGCGGGCGATTCCCGAATCACATGCCAGAGCTAAGCGAACATTTTTATAGTCCGTGTAATATGAATTTGTTTGTTTAACACAAAATCGCAACAACAAAAATTTATGTAGTTGAAAAACTTCTATAGATTTAATTTAAGAACAAATTTGATTTGAAATCCAGAATAAATATACTTTGAAGCGCACGTTCTCAAATACAGATGACGTCGTGCTTGAAAGCAACATTTTCAGTTTAAAAAAATCCCTTAAATAATAGTTTTATTCACCTTATAGGATTGTTTTTGGCATTCTCGTGCCCTTGTGCCAAAAAATTTTCTTATTTAAAGTCGATCTCAGTGCAAAATTAATCATCGCTTCAGTACATTGTTTTTATTCGCTATTTAGAGACAACTAATACCAAAGCGAAAATGAAGAATTTTCATCTGTATAAAAATATTTGTGCGGCAAAAGGGGGCAGGTGGCATAGATACTCGTATGCCGCTAGACTACAGCAATGGGCATAAAGCACACCGTAGGCAAGCAAAGTGGCGATGATATCTTTCTGAAAATAGATACGAGTTCAGATTATTTTTTGACTTTGATCTCTAGGAAATTTTGTTCTTTCTTAAAAGCTTAATATCCCTCCTTCACTCTACTAAACTGCTAGAAAAACTATAAATTTTTTATTTTAAATGCAGAAACTCACATTTTATCTATTTTAAGTCCGCCGTTTGCAATTCTGTTGGTATTTTTTTCTAAAATTATTTTTGATTTGACTTAACTGTATTGCAAGAGTTGCGCGTAGTTATGTTTATGTAATTAGGTAGTGATTTTTTTCATTTTTGGCAGCTGTCATATCGACACCTTACTCGATATTATGTGACAGAGTACATCTTATTTGAATTTATCATATTCTCATCCAAGCATGAACAATTCAAATCTGTTATATTTTAAGCCTTAGCAGATTTTTTCTGTTGTAAGGATTTTTTTGGAATCAAAAATCTCGAATAGGCCTTTTGAAGTGAAATATACCAGTGTACTAAAAGTGAAAATTTGAAATTAAATCTGCCAAAAGGGCACACTGAATGTGGAACGTCGTGATGCCGCTCAATCGTGTTGAAAATAACTAGAGAATCACCCAACATCGATTTTTAGAGCCGCACTGAATGGAAAATTTTTCAAAGTCTAAAATAATAAATTAGAACAGAAGTTGTAAGCATATAAAAAAAATTATGGGCTTCGAAAAGCATTCGAAAATTTCACAAATTCTTGGTAGCAAATGCTTATTGTGTAAAGTGTACAATTCGTTATGTAATGAATAATTTATTTCAGTGTTATTGCTGCAAATCAAATGGCCATCATGCAAATTCGAAAGGCTTGTTTGACTTTTTTCAACGAGAGACATATTCAATTTTATACAACTTTTAAATTAATAAAAAAAAATGTGAAATGTTCGGCCAAAGATTGTTTTTTTTTTTTGCCGAAGCCGAACCGAAACCGAAACGAACTTTTGTGGCCGGTTCGATCGTTCCCTAGAGGATACTAAGGGAACCTTGTAATAGATGCCCCTGAATACCCCTGCTTTTGACTTACTGCACCAAAAAAAAAAGAAGCAATTGCCGGTTAAAAACATCAATAAAAGTTAAAGTTGGTATTTTGGCTTGCAATAACGACGTGGATTTGCACTTGGGCTTTTGTCTGGAAATCGAGATTTCTTAGACCGAGGTGTTATTTTATCCATAATAGGAATAATAAACACATAATGCAACCTCAGATAAAATCAAACGTTGGCAATTTTGTTGACTAGTGTAACTTGACGGATGACGCACAGTAGTCAATCTATTACATACATATGTACATACATATGTATGTAAATATGTAAGTTCGAACATAACAGTTGCTAAAATAGAATACTGAAACTGCCGACGGTAAAACGCGCATTCATTTGCTTATCTAATTTCTGACGCTAACTGTTAATAACACGCACTGTTAAAATACTTGGCTACCTAACGGCGTGTCTGCTTGGATTTCAAGGGTTGAATTTTGCCGAAGATAAAATGGAATTTCATGCCTATTGGAGCACAGATTCATTTTAAGTATTCAATTTCTTATTGGACTCTACTTGATTATCATTCTAATAAGTATTTAGCTTACTTTACTTAACACTGTTGACTTCTTATTAGCACTTTTATTTTAACAGCTACTGTTGTTAATTTCTTTGTGGTAACACAAACTGATGATGACTTGTTAATTTTTTCATTGCATTGCTTTGATTGAATATTTTGAAAGAACAAGTAGGTGCTTATTTAACCACAAATATATGAATGTACATACAATTGTAAGCATGTGTGTCTGTATGTATGTACATATATCACATGTACTTTAATAAAAATTTCATAATATAATTTCATTCACTTTATTGCGGTTGTAGCAATAATAATGCATTACGTATTTTCACACACAGTCCAAATTAACGTCAAACGTCAAATGGCACACAAACACACACAACGCCGTCAACGTAGTAGCGTCAAAAGATATCAAAATTCGCGTCGGCCACGTTTTCAAAACCGCCGTGTGAAACTGGAGCCAATTGAAAAAGTCACACAACTGAGTTGAACTTTTGTGGACATTTGGCTAAAGCGAGAAGAGCGCCAAAGAATCGACTGAGGCGCAAACCAGCAACAATAACAACAAGAACAACAACGACAACTAACTACCTCCATACGTTGAATGAAATCGAAGAAAAAATCTAAAGAGAAAAAATGACATACAACACGGGCCAAAAAACAATTTCACAGATACGCAAAAAAATACGAATCCGAATCCAATCCAATCCAGTTTAACACTCCAGTACGAATGTGCGAGGTAGTAGAACAACAACTCAACATACCTAGTTACATACAAAAAAAAAAACAAATTATACATAGGTATATAAAACAACGAATGAGGCAGTGTTTAGTGTTATGGCAATGGCGTTGGTGTTCTACGCCGCTGATTGTTGTTGTATTTTGTGGCAGTGGGGATGGTATTGGATGACGACGGCCAGGCCACATTGCCGACGCTGCGAATTGGCGAAGTTGGATTTGCGAATGGAGAATGGAGAATGCGAATGTGGTGAGCGCAAAACCCAGTTGCTGCATTTACATAACGCGCGCGCGTGTGTGTGTGTGTGTGTGCTTGGGTTTATTTATTGAGCTGTAGGAATTTTTATTTTTACATGTGTATGCAATTGGAGGAGTCTGTTCAAAATATAGCCGACTGAAACTGATTGGAACACTGTGTGAATGGATAGCTGAGTGTGCAATTTGAATAGAAATTCATATTGGATTGGCAAGCAATTTTGTTTAAGCGGAAAATGCGGAAGTAACCAGCCGCATTTTGACCAACTGGCCAAAGAGATGAATACAATTTTTTGTTTTTGTAATTGCATACAAATGGCCGTTATATAAAGGCTCTACAAAACACCTACCTTGCATTGAGTTTTGGTAGTGATTAAGGTTAATAATTAATTCTTATACAAATAAATATTATGACAAATTTTGTTTCATTATGGAAGACCGAACATCATAATTAGAGATGCACACAGGAAAATATTTTAGAAGGGTTTTACACTACCGAAGATATTTAACCAAATAACATTGAAAATTCGCTACAGATACCCGCTTTTAATTTTTCTGTACGCCATTTGTCTTTTGCATCGATTTAGTTATCGATTTTTGAAAAATGACGTTTCTTTTTTTAAATGCTCATAATTTTGTGAAAAACTTACCGGTTTGGACTCCTTTTTTTGTAAATTCTTGATAAAATACACTATCCACTTGTGTCTAATTATAAAACTCCTACTCTCCCCTTGTATTTTCGAAATTCGTAAAAAATAAATCCCAATGTTATACTAGGTTCAAGAGTTGCGAACTGAAAGATAGTTTTTCAGAAAAAATTTTCGCGAAAACATATCAGTACGAGTAGTTGAAAATCAGCATTTTGTATTAGACATTTTTTAATTTTATAGGAATACGGGCTTAAATTTTTTTCGATTTTATATTCCGAAAGCCTTTTGAAAAACAAGAATTTCAAATAAAATTGGTAAAAAACGATAAATTTTTCGCAAAAATGTAGGCACTTTAAAAAAAGGAACGATGTTTTTCAAAAATCTATTTCTCGAAAACGGTTAAACAATTTTTTTTTAAATCAGTGATGCCGCTCGCATGTGGTACTATAGGTATGTGCCAATTGATAGAAAAGTACTCCTAAAAACAAATTTTTGGCAACTATAAGATGAATAAAAATTCCCAAGTCGGCGGGGCTGGCCGAAAAATTTGACAAGAAGCATGACCAAGGAAAAAAAACGGTATTGGCGCATTTTTTGTTCCAATGTTGGTGAAATGTCTAATAAATGGATGAATTTCAATTCCAGGGGAATTAAAACCAGCAACGGCAAATATTTGCTATATAATTACTGGCTCAACTCGCTGGTCTTCGTCTGCATCAAAGGAACTGCCAAAAATTTCTAGCAGTAAAAGGTTAAGAATTGGCACAGCAGAAATGTAAAATTTTCTCACCACCGTAAAAAGTTTATTCACCATAGAACTTTTCTATCAATTGGCACAGGCCCTATAATGTGAAACCCCTTTGGGCGCGCCGATGATCGCAATGTTAACCAAATTCACCACAACCAAATAAATGTAGCCAATAAGAAAAATTCACCACTTTGCAAAACCGTCAGCTTTCATACGAATGACACTACTACATACATATGTTTGTAACTTTGCAACGGGCTGCCTAAATGCCTAAGTCGAGCCAAAAAAAAGTTGTCTAGAAATACGAAACACCAATTCATATTTAAAATGCAACACACGCGCATACATTTGGCAGCATACAGGGAAAATTGGTAGCAGTCTGTCCTTCGTTCGCTATTTCTGTTCACATGCACACGTCCATATGTACATAGGTGGTGTTTTGTTATTGTAGCAACAAATGCACTATGTGCACTTGCTGTTGGCCATGTTGTTGGTTGCTGTGCCGCCGCAAGACTTTAGGGCAGCGAAATGCCGCCCCAAAACGCTGCAAGCCATGGACTGCAAACGTTTACATATACAGTGCATACAAACACACATACTTACATACATACATACATTATGGTGAATATGCAAATAGAAAATTTTGTGGCCAACATGCAGACACCACTAAAGAAAAAGTTTGCTCTTTTCTTTCATATTCTTTGAATTGTTTGTTGGCATGAAATGTGGAAAATAGTTGAAGTAGTATTTTCAATATACTCGTACGATACGTAAATTTGTATTCAAGGTATACCTACATTATATGAAATATTTATGTATGTATGTTGTCAAAACGTCAGATTTTAGCATTTTAGTTTTGTTATCGATTTTTTGAACTTAAACAACTTTCTTAGCGGAAAACTTAAGCTTTATCAATTGCAGTACATGTACATTGTATATTTGGCATTTAGTCATTTAAATCATTTTTTTTTTACTTCATGTTACATAAATGTGGAGTAAGGCATCAATACTTCCATTAGAAAAAGGAGGTAAAAAAATTACTTACTTATACAGCGAAATCTCCCATAGACGAATGCTTTAATAAGCGGACATTTTATATAAGCGGACTTATGCTTATGAACGACCAAATGCTAGTATTATTTTCATTTCTATTTATGCAAAAAAAAAAATCAAAAAATGAAAAAACCAATTGAAATGTTGTAGTTGCTAAAATAACCGATGAAGCAATTTCACCTCATTATCATAGCCAGGAAAACCCCAATCTTCGTTTGGATTTGAACAATAATGTATGAAATTTAGTTAAGAAATGTTTAATCATTTAAGTCTTCTAGAAAAATTTGATGTGATTGCACCGTATTCCCATGGAATGCGACTTTTTCGGTGTAGGGAGTCAATTCTAAAGCAAAAGTTCTTTAAATTCAATCAAAAAAATTTGGAATTTAAAAAAACAGAGAACCAATGGCGGCCAATGGTGTATAGTGTGTGCGTTCTGCTCTCGAAGTGCTCCGGGTTCGAATCTCGGCCACAGCATGTAACATCAGAAATTATAGTTAGCGACAGGCAATGGCAAATCTTCGAGTGTATTTTTGGCGTGAAAAAACTTCACACAAAAATCATCTGCCGTTCGGAGTCGGCGTAAAACTTCAAGACGCACACAACAACTTGTGGGAGAGGTTCGGCCAAACATCGAGATATAAGCACGAAATAGTTATATTTTTGTTATTATTTCTCATCATATATGGATTTCAATTTGAAAACGAGAAATGTAAAAGTCGATAATAATAATAAAATAAAAATTAGTTAAGCAAATATTTATACTCGAAGTACGAAACAAACTTCCCTTCTATTTTAAAAATATTTGCACAGTTAATTAATCTTAGCGATAATTTTATTAACGATTTTTCTATTCAGCAGCCATTTTCGAACGATACTTGCTATCGCCGAATTAGCTGTTGTCGTTAACTAGTAGATTATCGAATACTAAACGACAACAAATATGAAGCTGTAAACTCTATCAGAAAAGAAAATTTCGTGGTTTTACTTTAAATAAAGAACTAAAGGTTTTTTTTTTATTTATTTAGTTTTATTTAAAATAAATCAGGTTAAATCGTAATTTTTTGAGTTTTAAATTTTGCGCGGAAAATGATCGTTACTTCTTGAGTCTTATTTATCGCTCGGAAAATAAAACTTAATTTGTTTGGGTATTCCATACAATTTAAGTTTTGTTTTCTGAGCAAAAGCTAAAGCTCAACAAATGACGATTGAAAAATATTTTTTAAATTCAAAGTATTACCGTTACGGCCCCTGAAAATTATTTTTGATATATGTAAAATAAAAATAAAAATAATTTTATTTAAAACAAAACCAATCAGAAGGGAGTCAGAAATTCCGCAACATTGAAGCAGCGCTCGCAATCCAGTTGAGAGCCTTCTTGGTGTTCGTAAAAGATCTTGACGCTGCTTATTTTAGTAGTTGATATCAATCTATAACAAAATGTAAAAAACAGCCATAAATGTTTATAATGTTAAGTTCAGTAATATTTTAGTTTACTCACTTTGATCAAATAAAATGAAAACAGGTTCAACATTTTTTTTTTCTATTATTTTTTTTCTGTTATATTTAGAAGAGCGTGATGTAAGACTTATAAAAAACATAGCAAACCAGGGCCGGATTTAGGCATAGGCTATGCTGGCTGCAGCCTAGGGGCCCGCACCACAATGGGGCCCGCACCACAAATTATCATACATAACTACATACCTACATACATTTTTTCGCAAAACGTTATTTTTTTTTTTTTATTTAACATTATACGTAGAGATAATTTTTTGTATATCTATAAAATAAATGATAATTTTTAACTAAGCTCGAGGCCAATAGTGCGTTTTTTCTGTACGAAAATTGACTATTATTGTGTAAAAGAGGAAAAACAACAACAATGGTAGAAGTTATAGCTATTTCGGAGACCACCACATCTCCTCATCAGACTTCTTATTTTCAGCGTCAGACAGGACTTGAATTCACGGCCCAGCCGGCACTGAAAATTAGTAAGCTTAGCTTCAACATGTCAACAGAAATAAATTTGGATACTTAAAATACATAAATTTTTACATATCATAATTTTCATACAATTAATTATTGCAGCTTAGTTTTGGTTTTATTTTGCATGCTTAAACTTTAAAGCGTATTGACTTTGTTGTGAGTTCCGTGGAACTAAAAAAAAAATACCAAAAACAATCACGTGTAAATTAGAACATACAAAAGTTGTAAGTATTTAGCTTGAATTTCTTACTGCTACGTCTGAGCTCTTGGATTCGCAGTATATGGGCGCCGAGTTTTACTAGAAAAAATTGTGTTCATTTTGCATGAACGCATGTTGTTGAATATAATTCGGAAAATAACGGTTAATTGATTCATGAAGAGCAACAATTTTTCGTATTTAAACATTGACTGCTCAGTTTCGGTTCGATGCTTGCGAAGTGCTGACAGTGTATAAAAGTGAAGATTTTTTTCCTGTGCTTGTGATTCAGTGCATATTATAAATTAATAATGGACCGCCATAAACTAAAAAATAATCGTCATAAAACGAAAGAACGATTTAAAAGTGGTAGTTCTAAACGCCGGATTGCAAAAGAGAAGCAAAAACTGACTGAAGAAGTTATAGCCAAGTCAAGACGTATGACCGATTTTATGAAGTTGAAAACCATAACACCTGGTGAAAAAACTGGCGAAGATACGTTTTCAACTGCAACTACGAGTGTGTCTATGAACTTTGCAGAACGCGAAATTGTTAGTTCAAAATACATATTGTTTATAAGGCTTTAATTAATATATATAATTTACATTTAACATATAAGGCTACAGCAACTTTGGAAACAAATACGGAGTCAACTGCAATATCAAACTCTTCTTCTACAATTACAACAATCCCGGATGAAAATAATTCAAATGAAATTAATTTGCTGAAAACTGATGTTGGGCTGTGGCCTGAAGTTTTAACAAATAACAATATAGAGTACTGCATAAAGACGGGAGCTACAGCATTTCAAAATTGTGACGGGTATCTATTTGATAGTAAATCTTTTAAACAAACTGATGGAACTGCTGACCAAATATTTACAAGAAAATGTCAAATTAGTTTTTTTGAACGGAAAGCAAAGAACGGGGAAGCTATAAAACGTTCGTGGCTCTGTTTTTCTCCTAGCACTGGATGTGTTTTCTGCTTCGTATGCAAAATTTTTTCACAAACACTTACAAAATTTAATGCTGCCGGTTTTTGTGATTGGAAAAATGCTGCTGCACGTCTAATTGCACACGAAACGTCTAAAAATCACTTAAAAGCTGTATTTGATTTTACGATGCGGTCAAAAGAAATAGGGCGTATTGATCTTCAAATTTTACAGCAAGCAAATGACGCAGCAAACTACTGGCGCGAAGTACTTAAGAGAATTGTTAGTGTAATAGTTTTTATAAGTGAAAGAGGGTTAGCATTTAGAGGAGATAATGAAATACTTGGATCTAAACGTAACGGTAATTATCTGGGACTCTTGGAACTTATTGCACAATATGATGACTTCTTGCGCGATCACATAAAAAAATACGGAAGCTGTGGAAGTGGTCACACGAATTACCTCTCATCATCCATTTGCGAAGAGTTAGTGAGTTTAATTGGCAAATATGTTTTCGACGAAATTATTTGTCGAATTAAAAAGTCAAAATATTACTCAATATCTTTAGACTCAACACCAGATGAGGGTCATGTTGATCAACTTACTCTAATTTTTAGATATTTGGAAGAACAAAAGCCCGTCGAAAGATTCATTACATTTATGCCAAATCAAGGCCATAAAGCAAAAGATATGTTTGCAAGTCTAAAAAGTTTTTTGGAAGACAATGACATATCTATTATGAATTGCCGTGGCCAGGCTTATGATAACGCTTCTTCAATGAGTGGGAGGTATAATGGTCTACAAGCGTTGGTATTAGCCGAAAATGATTTAGCTGTTTGGATACCATGCGCTGCTCACTCTCTTAATCTTGTTGTGCAGAATGCTGCTGAATGCTGTTTGGGTGCAGTGGTTTTTTTTAACTTCTTAGAAGAAATTTTTGTTTATTTTACCGCGTCTACAAGCAGATATAAAGTTTTAACCGATTGCTTGGCAAAAGCATGTTCTAACACATCTACTCTTGTGGTTAAAAGAACAACAACAACACGATGGTCTTGTCGAGCAGACGCAACAAGTGCTTTAGTACGTGGATATAGCCAAATTAAAAATGCACTTTTTGAAATTTCGCAAGATGAAGAAGACACTGGTAAATCGCGCGCTATTGCTCTAGGTTTGCATAACAAAATGGCAACAATAGAAATTGGAATTTACACCGTATTTTGGGATGATATCTTAGGACAAGTTAATAAAACAAGCAAGATTCTACAGAGTCCAACATTAGATCTATGTACAGCCGTTGCAACACTGAAATCGCTGAAAGGATACACAGAGGCCAAAAGAAATAATTTTGAAGCGTATGAAAAAAAAGCTGCCGAATTAAGTTGTTGCACTACATATCAATCTACAACGCAACGTAAGCGTAAAATTAACGTGCGTTTGTCTACTCTTGATTGTGTTCACGAAGCAGAATCTGTTTTCACATCAGCACAACAATTTAGAGTGCAAAACTTTATTCCTGTTCTAGATCAGTTTCAAGCTTCAATGCAGCAGAGGCTTGAGGCATACGAATTGGTTGACTTCCGTTTCGGTTTTATCAATAAATTAGACGAATTAACGGATGAGGAAATAATTTTCTCGGCTCAAAATTTAATTAAAATTTATTATAATGATTTAGAAGATCATTTTGCAAATGAGATGATACAATTTAAATATTTTTTCAAAGAATTCAAAAACACACAAAAGGAAAATATTTCTCAGGCAATGTGGATTCTTGAATTAATTTACGAAAAAAATGTAAAGGATTGTTTTCCTAATGTGGAGATCGCTTTGAGAATGTATCTGTCTCTCATGATATCTAACAGTACTGGAGAAAGATCGTTTTCTAAACTAAAATTAATCAAAAACAGACTTCGTACGTCCATGGTAGAAGGAAGATTAAACGCTTTGGCTTTAATAAGTTTAGAAAACGATGTTCTTAAAACAATGGACTTTGAAGATATTTTAAATACGTTCATCAACAATAAAAATAGACGGACCTTTATGTCAATTTAATTAAAATTGGTAATGAGTTTTTATTTACTCATATGTATGTACATATGTACACCCATTGTCACCTAAATAGCAAATTTTTTTCGTTTTACATTATTCACAATGTGTTTCGTATAAAATCTTTTCGTTAATTTTTTCTAATAAGATACTAAGATCTCTGCCAAATTATAAAAAAAATTAAAGTTTCAAACCTCCTACAAAAGTAACGAAAATTCATCGCAATAATAAAAAAATTCATCAAAATTGTCTACTTTTTATTCAGAATTTTTTAAACTAATTTCGGTATGCAGTTTTGTAGGTCATTCAATTATAGTCCCATAGAGTGTAAGTTTGAAGCAGCTACGACCTACCGCTGATGTTTCACAATTTTTATTGTTGAAGGTGTTGCTCGTTTTCTCCATGTAAAAATTTTTCGAACGCACTTTGTATGGAAGAAAATGCCCAACACCTTCAGAAAAAAAAATTGTGAAAAATCAGCGGTAATGCATAGCGAAATTAATTTAAAAAATTCTGAATAAAAAGTAGACAATTTTGATGAATTTTTTTATTATTGCGATGAATTTTCGTTACTTTTGTAGGAGGTTTGAAACTTTAATTTTTTTTATAATTTGGCAGAGATCTTAGTATCTTATTAGAAAAAATTAACGAAAAGATTTTATACGAAACACATTGTGAATAATGTAAAACCAAAAAATGTGCTATTTAGGTGACAATGGGTGTATATACATACATATCTATGAAAGATTTTTTCTCTCAGAATAGGGGCCCGCACCACAACGTCCGCCTACGTCCTAAGATGGCCAAAATCCGGCCCTGTAGCAAACTATTGTCTAAGATACAAACCGTAATTCCAACTCAATGTACAGAACTTAATGAATAAGAGTTGGACAAATTCGTTGATGGACGAAAGACGAAGACTAGCCGATAATTAGCAAAAGTTGTTTGAAAAAAATAGTCAATTTCACATAGGCAACCGACCGCTTCCTTTCTACTTTTTCGATTAACCGCCAACGAACAACTATTTGACAACCGTTCGTTTTCCACTTTTCGACTAGTTATTTTATTTCAATAAATATTTGCTTTTTATATGAATTTGAATGCTTAAACTTATTCACAAAATTTGTGTTTTGAATTTATTGTGAGTAATTGTTTATATTCGAATAATTTCGGTTAGTCGATTTTCAGATTTTCAGACTACTCGATGGTGGGCGGTTAGGCGAAAGTGAATGGTTAGTCAAATACCTACTATTCGGTTAACGACCATCAAAAAAGTTGCTAATCGTCGACTTATCGAATAGCCGGATCGATTTAATCTTCCCCACTATACTAATCGTTTGAAAATAATAAATTTTTCTACTCTTTCCAGCCGCAAAGAAATGCTAGGTATAATATTCATGGTTAAACTGCAGACAGGTTCGATTATATGTAAGTACATTTCTTATTGCCGAACTTAATGTTCCTTCGCGAGTCTCAAGAAATCTTAAACCTCGTTTACTTAATACCAATATTTTACTTAAATGAGCCTTTCCGATTTTAATTTCAAGATTTCAGACTGCCTTTCCAGCACCTTTTTAATATTTTGGGGTCGCTAAGAGAGCTTACTGTCTTTTCTCAATAAAATATTAACGACGGCATAATAATCTTGGATTTCATGTATTATATTCAGTTTTAGTTCTCGACGCTTAACAAAGTCTTGCCTTTGAGGACTCGGCACAAAATAAAAAAGAAGCAAAAATCCGTTCTTCATGCGAACGGCGATGGAAGGGTAACCGTTGGGTTTGCAAACTTCCGTTTAACACCATTTACTTATTGCAATGTAAAAAAATATACAATTAAACTAATAAGCTTGCATTTGCAAGTAAAATAAAGTGTTAGCCGAATTGGGGTGTTTTATTGTCACTTCACTTCAAATGAATGAAAAATCAGAAAAAATTGTGAAATTACAGCCTTTGAACTTTCGAACCTACGGAAATGCGTGGATTAAGGATTTATGGTTTCTTCACTGTAACCAGGTGCTTAAAAAAATGTATCTTAAATGCGTTAATTTTCTGTTTTATTTGAGTTAGCACACTTCCATATTCTGATGTACCATATGTATGTACATATTTGTGTGTATGTATGTATGTAAGCGCAGGCAACAAAAATATATCGCTTTTAAAAATTCTAAAAATTCATTTTTCACTTGCTGTACCAACTAAATATTTCGGAAGTCAAAACTGTTCCATGAATTTTACAATGTAAAACTTGTTCAACATTTTTTTTTTTTTAATAAAAAAAATCAATTATGCACGTATGGTAGATAGATACATAAATATATTTTGACGCGATTAAAGCTTCGAGTACTTAAGTAAATATTTACTTAATTCGAACGACTAAAAGTGAATTCGCGTCCAGACGCGCGCGTCAACAAATCAAACTGAAGGGGAGATTAGAAAAAATATGCGGCCATTCATATGACAATATTTACATACTTACATCATTCAAACATATGTACATACATATGTAACGAATAACTGCATACATATGTACATACAGACATATTCAGACATTTGAGACTAACGGCGGAGAATAGCAACGAGCAAATAAAATGTCAAGTCGTGCTGTAAACAGCAAAACCTGCGAAAGCGAACGCCAGAGCACCAACAGTTGGAGCATCAGTTGGAGTTTGAGTTGAAGTTGCACGAAGCTGCCTACCCCACAACGGAGGCATACCCTACACCCACTTGGGAGTTAACCGCACAACGACAACGACGGCGTGACTGTGGCAAGCGATCGAAATGATTTGAAAAAAATAAAAAATAAAAAATAAAAAATGGAGCCTGCAAAGAGAATAATGCCTAGGCACCTACCTAGCGCTAATGAAACCAGAAAATATGCCTACTCGAAGAAGTCAGTTTACAACAGATTCAAAAAAAAAAGAAACAAAAAACAAATAGAAATATTTTCGATGAATGTGCAAAGAGCACGTGTAGCAGCACTCAGGAATTCTCACACAAATCACCGAAGCAAAGCAATATGAACATTCAATTCAGTAGCAATATGTCAAACTCTCAGAAATATCTTTGTACCGACATGAGAATGTATTCCGCTGATCAAAGAGCGAACTTTCGGCACACGAAGTGGAGCCAAGGAAACGCCAAAGAATCTTCAGACGCTACTCTTTCGGTACTCAAAATGAAGTTAATATGCACGCAGGGAGACTTTAACAGAGAGGGCAAATTCACTTGGATACTCGCATGCGAAGGCTTATGTAAGTGGCGCTCACCAATTCATACACACAAATTAACTTACTCGCAAGTGTTTACCATACAATCGCCTGAATTCCCCTCTTCTAATCAGCCGATTGCAACCAACGTACATACAACCTGCATCTGCAACTACACCAATGGTGAACAGCAACAAAATATACACACCCCTAATACAAGCACATATACATACATCTGTGGCATATCTTCAACCATTCTTGAAAGTGGTAAGGGAATCATAAATAATGCGAATGAGCGAGCGATGGTGTTCGGCAGCTAGCTGTGGCGCAGCAGGTGGCATCTAATGCCCTCCATAGACAGAGATGACACTACGGCGCACGTACAGCGTGACTGCACTCTTCTAACATTTAGACATTTTATATATAGTACGTCTGCTTGAATTTACGAGCCTGCTTTGAGTCGGCAGCACTTGTTGCCCCCAAAGAAATACAGTTGGCGATAAAGCCCGCAACGCTCTCAGCAAAGTGGGCGTTGCCGTTTGGAGCTACATGAACTGGCAGTCAATTCATGTTTTTTTCTTCTTGGACATCGTGATATTAAAAGTTGATGCCTTGTTTATTTTTTCTGCTTTCGCATATGATGGATACATTGACACACACACACACACGCACACACACACACACATTTATACGAATAACGCGTAGGCCAAGTTAAGTCGGCAGGCAGTTAACAGCTCTGTAGAAAATAGGAAATTGTAAAATATCTGCAGTTGAAAATTGGCTGCGTAAAATTTAAATAAAATTTTAAGGGTGGTTTTCAAATTCACCACTAAATTGAAGTTAATTTCGTTGGCAGTGGCTTTGCTATAAATCGTTTACTGCAACATGGCGGCAAGTTATGTTGTGCTATTGTGGTGAAATAGTCCTCCTATAAAATACATATGTTTAGTGCTGATGTAATGCACATTTTTTTTACATTCCGCATAGGCTTTTGATATTAATCTCTTTTGTCATAAAATATGAAACTTAAAAAAAAATATAATTAGCTGGATTCCATCCAAACAACTATCAAAAGAAAGCAAAATGAGAATGCGATGGGGTACTTTGAAATATTTACTACTTTTGGAAAACTAATTCATTTTACGTAGTTTTTTATTTATTTTGAAAAAGCGTTTTCTAAATCGGGAGAAAACGGCGCAATTTGGAGAAAAAATTGCGGCATCGAAATAAAGAACATTTTTTTAGTGTACTTGTTACGACATTCGAACAGATGGATTCTTGCATCCTTTCATCTGCTTTTTAATTTTCCTTTGCTTACAAAATCATGCCTACCTAAATGACTATCAACAAGGTATTTTTCGAACTTTTTAGGAAAACTGAATTTTTTCATATGCTCGTTATAAAAGAAAATTCACAGCACCATCATATAAAGAGAAATTATCAAAAATCAACTGAATTTCGTAGGCATTTGAAATTTGGCATTTTTTGGTACTTAAATTTTAATGCTATAAAATTATATAGCTAAAAATTCTGAATAAAGAGTTTGAAACATTTCATAAAGTCGGAAATGCTTTTTTATGTAATGCGCTAGACTTTCATTAAAAATTATTAGCATTAAATAAACCAGAGAAAAATTGCCAAAACTTTATATACAATAAACGCTTTCATTGGCCTAGAAAAATAGTGGTCAGCACTACGATTTTGCGTGCGGATCAATCAGTTCACGTCTTCCGATTGGAAGTAAACTGAAGTGAGAAGACGAGCCTGGTGGAGCTACTTCGAAGTTTTCGGTTTAAAGCTCATCAGTTCAGTGTCTGCTTGTGCGCTGGGCTTGAGACCCGCTACCTAAAAAGAATATCAGAAATGAAACATTTTAGCAAGTCTCGGAGACCTTCCTTTTTTGATGATGGTCACATGCCACGTATGCACCTGGGATGCCCGAATCCTTAATAAGAAATGAAATGGACGCTGACAGGTTAGAACACCATAGGACCTTACGACGTTCGATGATGGATTTGTGGTTCGTGAGAGAACTCGCCGCCAATTGCTGTCGTTGACTCCGTTTAGCATCAAAGAAGAAATCTTTGGTCGCTCTGTTGCAAAATTCGGTCTACATGACGGACTGAGATTGACTGACTTCGCCCGCAGCACGGTAATCTGTAGCACCAGGTTCGTGCATAAAGAGAATCACAAGGATGTTTGATAGACGGAAGGCATGTTTTCAGTGTATTAGACGTCCGTACTATCCGCAGATCGACTAGAAGCCTACCATCAACCAGGCAGCGAATGGCTCTGAAAATGAACGATGGCAAAATGAAGTATCTCCTGACATCAAATAAACAGTCTTCGTATTCGTGTCGTGGCTCCCACATCACTGTTGATATTTAAATTATTAAAAAAAGTAAATGCCTTTGTTTATCTGGGAACCAGCATTAACACCAACAATAAAGTAAACCTCGAAATTCAACGGAGAATATCTCTTGCCAAAAGTATTACTCTAGGCTGTGTAGGCAATTGAGCAGTAAAGTCCACTCTACCTAAACCAAAACTACACTATATAAGTCTCGCATTATATCCGTGCTATTTTATGGCGCAGAAGCATGGACACTGTCAACATCGGCTGGAATTGCCCCTTGGAGCGTTCGACAGGGTTATTCTTCGAAAGATTTCTGAACCTACGCGTCCTAGGCGATTAATGCGTCACATAAGAAAAAGTAAAAAACTTTAGCCTTTAAAATGTCTAGTTGAGGGCTAAAGCCATTCATGAGCGAGCCAAATATGTGAATAGTGGATTCATAGCAGTGAGCTTTTTACAATATTTTTTTCTTTTAATTTTTCCATTTCAAATTTATATTCACTTGCTGCAGACCATTCTAACGTTCATTGTCTTTATCTCTAAGCTTTTTTTTTATTTTCGAATTGTATGAGTGCACATACAAACATACAGAGATGTGGATGACTTCATATGCTCTTCTATATCTACATACATACATATGTATGTATATAGTATAGCGATTTATGGTTGCTTAAATTTAAAGCCCATGCTTAGAGCTATGCATGGGAAATAGAGGCGGCTTGCAACGCCCCCATTTGCAACCACGCGAAACACACTGTTAATAGAACATTTAGTTTTTTAATTAACAATTGCCATTTGCAACAATGTAATAGCTTGTCTTCAGTCGCTCATCTTGCTTCCGCTTTTATTTCACCCATAAACAGACATACGTACAAACCATACCAACCATTACGGACATTTATTTCTGTCGTTGCTTTGTTTTGCCGTGCATTTTTCTTTTCTATATTTTCTATGGGATTTTGCCATTGTTGCATTGTAGCTTTTCTTCTTGGCATGTAACAACGGTTTTGTTAGAGTTCTTTAGTTTTATTTTCAAATCAAAATATTCATTAGCAGCTAGCATTTGCATAAATTTGTTGAGTGAAAGCGAAATAGAAAAGAACAATAATTCAACACAAACATAAAAATAAAAGAAGCTACCTACCTACCAGTAAGTTGAAGAAGAAAATAGACAACAAATATCAGTTGCCTAATAATGGGCTGAAGATTTTGGAAAACAAAATATTTAGTAAAATTAAACAAATTAATGGGCATTACTTGAAAGCCGCGTCCTGCTCAATACTTATACAGTGACTCAAACAACCGGTCGCATGTTGATTTTTTTACAATATTTGAAATGTTTTTCATGTTAAATTTGTTTGTGTATTGGAAGGATTTTCAGTCATCCCTTGATTAATTTGCAACCCGGCTTCGCGTCATCCCAACGAATTTTTTATAAAACTTTTGTTCATAATATAAAAAAAGGAATTTTTATAAATACATATTTCAAAAATAATAAAAAGCATATAAAACAAATTTTGAAACTTTGAAAGACATATTCATACAAGTTTCTAGCTTTTTCGTTTGAATTGGTTCGCAGACTTGTAGCTAATTTAATTTTGGCACAATAATGTGACTAAAATTTCGGTTGATTCTGACATTTTTTTTTAATTTTGGTCTCATGCACTTTTTTCATATAACGAATGGATTTTAATATTTTATTTTCCGGCTGAAGGCCTAGTAGCCAGTGCTGCGACTTTATGTATTTATATAATATGTAAATATTTTATTGTATAAATGATTATAAAAAAAAAAATAAATAAATAAATAATATTTTATTTGAGCTAACCGTTTTGCCCATTTTCTGCCTAAATTAAATTAAAATGAAATTAAAAAAGTTTCCTTTTTTTTAAACTGTCAATATTCAACAAAAATTTCCTAAGACTTTCATATTATTATGCTAAAATTAAATTAAATCTGCGTACGAATACAATTTGAAAAGTTTGAAATTTTTATGGTTTGGTTTTTTCTAATTTTGTTTCCAAAACAAATATTAAAAAAAAATTGTCAAAACTTAAGAGGAACTTTCAGCTTCCACAGGGCTAAAAGACTGCTTACGAATTCAATTGGAAAAGTTTTAAATTTTTATGAAATATTTATTTTTAAATTCTCTACAAGTTTTAAAAATAAAAATTTTAAAAAGTCATCAAAACTCAACAGGAGTTTACAGCTTCTTCAAACTTCCATATTATTATAATAAAGTTGAACGAGCTTCGAAACGGCATATACAAAAGTTTTCTAAAAAATCAAACTAAAAACTTTGAAATTTCAATCACAATTTTTTGAATTTTAATACATTTTGTATAAAGTTTAACATTTGGATTCATATGATTTTTGTTATATAAATATTATTTTGTTTATAACGAATTATATTTTTATAAAAAGTAAATGAACGAAATTGAACGCGAAAACAATACGCATATCATCAAAAAAAAAATACCATGCGATCAATCATTTGAGGCACTGTTTACGCACACGCATTGTTTTCGTAAAACAATTTTAATTACACTAATAAATATATTTTGTGGCAATCAAAATTTTAATTATATCCTCAAAACGCGCCAAAGTCAAACGCCAATAATAATCCGACTCGCAAGCGGCTGTTTTAAACGCCTGCATTCCAATACCATTCTTGGTTAAAGACCTACCTCTTACAATACGTTTGCGCCCGTCGCAGGACAACTCATTTTAATTATGAGTTCTTCTTGAATAATGAAAACATGAACTCGCATTCCCGCTTCCATGCCTTCATCTTCACCTATTCACCGCTGTTTGGTCCTGACGTTGCGCTCCACCGCTTCGACAGCGCAGACGAAAGGAAAAAGCAGGCAGGCGGCAGTGTTGCCGTAATTCGCTCTGTTGCCCTGAGCGACTCCATTTGTCGCCATTGTGCCAGCGACCGCCTTTGTTTGCGCACCCATACGACATAAACTTACACACACACACGCACACATACATACATGTATACATAGACACTCACACATCCTCGTGCGGGAGTGAATCGCTGAGCGTTTGTACCTACCTGCTATCCTTGCGAGTTAAGGCGCACACACCTGCATGGGAAGGTGCCATATGCAATGAGAGGGTGGGTGCGCAGGGGGATAGGGGAGGGGTGTGTAGACACACTCGCTTTTAATTCATTCATTATTTGACGCGGCAAGGTGTTGAACGAGAAAGGACTTCCACTTTGGTCTCCATTTTTCTATTCAGTCCTTTCAAATGATCGTTCCGTTATTCATGATGGCATAATGGCAGAACGTTGCCACCAGACACCGAATAAAATGCTAGAAAAGCGAAAGAAAAAGCCTGAACAATAACATAATTAAATGAAATCTGCAATGTCTGCATAGAAAAAGGAAAAATATGAAAGTAAAGTTTGTTTTTATGGTTTTTGCTATTTTTGTTTTGATGTCAAAAACTGTTATGGGCCAAAGCAGCCTTTTAATTGTTTAAATACGGCGCATAGGACTAGAAGAGCGTGGAATCGGTGGTACGAGTATAATTGGTAAGTCAAGGACTTTGGGGTTTAATTAAATATTACTAACCAACACTTTCACAAAAATTAATTATGCGGGATTTTAAGCAGCCCCTATAGCCAAATGTGTGGGGGTGAGCGCTGGTCGTATTGCCAGTGTTGCTAGAATTTTTTGAAATGGTCAGATAAACGCAGTGGAAAAGCTGTCTAAATCGGTCAAATTAAATTTTACGTTGCGGTAAGGTAAAAAATTCGTTATAGATTTTTCCAATACAAATCACATGTTTAAAAAATTTGAAATTCCAGTAAACAAAATATTTTGAGATTTCAAAGGATTTAATACGCTCGTTGTTAGCCCATGTTGAAAGCCCCTCTAAGTTTGGCTTATGTCATGCTCGTTATCAATAAAATCATCTAGGTGCAGGCCTAAGATAGATGAAGCTTCGCAGTGGGGCCAAAAGGAGAGGGGTATCAATCAGTTGAGTTTGTTTGAGAGGTCTTGTGAATAGGTGATGGGTATTTTGCGGGTAATATCCACATGCCGGCCGGGCATGTTTTAGGGATGTCAGCGTTGGCTGTAGAAAAATAGCGATTAACAATAATACGTAGATCATAGCTGAGCCAGTTTAACGTGGCACTCCCGAGACAGCTGGAGCTCCTTATCAGGTAGAAGCAGTGGGTTGACCCCAATAACAGCAATTACAAGGCGAGAGTTGAAGTAAGTGGTGACTACAATTTGGTGAATGCCATTCATATCTTTGTAGGTACTGACGCCTCCGTGAGGCAGTTCATCGCCAAGGTGCCTATTAGAATGCCTTTGGCTGTATCATCCAATAACAAACTTCCTGCTGATCATCAGGAATGCCGAGTTTCGACTGATCTGTAACTTCGTCCACTGCACCCTATTAGTCTCAGGCGGCCACATTGGCGCATCATGGTTTAGAACCAACCGACCAATCGCGTTGTATGTTGCCAATAACGTTTGTTCCACTTTATCTCAATTGCTGCCAGTGGGGGATTTGAGAACTTTGTTATGGATCCGTACTTTTTTTTGACGATCGCGGGTGTACGAGTATTAGCTGAGAAGGAAAGCAGACGCCGGGAAACAAGGTCTTAGGTTTGATGGTTTATTGTTGAGATTTGTGTACCATCTACAAGGCTATAGCCGTGGGTGTTTATGTAAATATGGTCGCATTGGATTTGATGGGTTCGGGAGTAAGGTGCAGTTCAGTAAAGCAGGTAGTGAGCTACGATGGAGTGATTACCGTTAACAGCTGTCATTATCGAACAATTGTCGAAATATGAGACTATGGAAACTCCTCTTTCACGTGGGAAACAATTTTGCATTTGAATTACATCCTATAAGCACTGAACATGTACGGTATTTACTGGTTTGCAAATCTTTATTTTCCAATTTCATATTCGGCCAACAGCAGCCGATGTTGTTGTTGTTTAAGGACACTCAATTGTCGAAAACTGCCCAGTTGCACACAACCACTTTTCTGTTTTGCAAAATTTGATTATATTAAAAAATGGATAAAGAAACCCATTTTGCTGATAGAAAAATTTAGGTTTTTAAGGATTTTTTAACATTTCCACAAAAAAAAACCACCCTAATTTACATACATATGTATGTATGTATATACTCTGACGATAAAACCCGACGAGCACCGCCAGAGAAATGACGATTTTTTTGTACAATATTAGTATCGTAGGTAAGGTTGCGTTAATTTTATATAAACATTTATTTCGTATGAAAACATAAATTTGTTTTAAACTTTATACAAAATGTATAAAAACTCAGCAAATCTTCATCGAAATTTTAAAATTTTTATTATTTTTTAATATAATAAAGAGGAAGTTGTAAGTGGCCAAAAACTACTATTAATTTTTTGTGATTTCTTTAAATTTTGGTATTGGATATCTTTTTTATTATACATATCGCATATGCAAGTGTATATTTTATAAGGTAGAAAATGCACCAGCCTCTCGACACATAGTACTGTTACAAATCAACGGGAATTTTTATAAAATGCATGCGTTTAATGAGAAAACGTTTGCAAGTCTAAAATTAAATAGGCCATAAAACTGCGTACCTCGAAATTTTGGATAAAAATTTGCAGAATTTTTATAGATTTTTTGGATAAAAATTTGCAGAATTTTTATAGATTTTTTCTACAGTGCTAGAAAAATTTTTGTATAAAATTAATGAATAAAGATGTAAAGAAAATCCTTTGTATTATTGTACAAATAAAATCACTTTTCGACCAGTTTTACTAAGTGTACATCCGTATTTAAAAGTTAATAGTTAGCTCTGCATTTAGTCAACTGACTGTTGGAGTCAGTGTGTATCATATGCTAATCGTAGTTCGTGAATGCCTCCAGTGATTTCATTCAAACTGATAACTGTGCGAATTTTTCCTTTGCCCGAAAACTGATTTCTTTTTATGTAAGCCAACAAGCTAATAAAATATCGATTACAACTTTTATGGAATGTAAGAGACACACCCTGAACAGCTAATGATCGACAGATGTCAATTGCATTTCGCTGGTTGCCCTTTTTCGGTTCACTTATCTCAATACAATTTATATGCACTTGCAACAATTATTGGCACAAAGGCAATCTCATAGATTATGAAAAGAAATTTGTATGCCTCTATTTTGCATATAGATTTGCAGTTTAATCAATGAAACCTTAACGTTTAATTATTCCAATTCTCAGTATACTGGTTAACATTTTTATTGAGCTGAGAATCAATCCAACATATCCATTGCACAAAACAATTGCAAATAATTGTTTTTCTTCCGCACTGACAATAAAAGAGTTAGACGTTACACGTATTCTTTCAATAAGATTGTGCGAAGAAATAACTTTCGAATCGAATGTGCAACTTCTACACTCTCGCTTAGATAATAATGGGCAACATTAAACATGTAATTCACATACTACTTAGATACAAAACATGAGCAGGGGGAAAACGCTTGCAATACATGAAGATGAAAATTTGCATGCCTCTTTTGTCCTCTTTTTCTATCAAGTCAACCCTCCACTGGCAAATAAGAAAAAAAAATGAAAACCAAAGACAATGCGCAAAAAATACAAGTACAAAATAAGAATAGAAAAGATACAAAAGACGTAATTTTTCCGAAATAATCGTGGCGTAATTTACTACAGCCGTTACGTTTTTCCTCCTTACATTCACTCCCCGTTGCATTTCTTTATTCGCAAACCCGCCTTAATTTAGGACCAACAGGGATGCTGCGCAGGCAGTCGGTACACCGACCTATTTTAGATCGATCCAGTTCGTTTCAATGCAGCTACACTGCCTTTTCTTGCTTTTCATAGATTTTCATTATTTTGCAAATGCTACGTTTCTTTGTCGGTTGGTTAGTCGAACTGGCTCAATTCATTATTTATGACTTTTCAATAATGTTTCGCCTCCTATGCTTCCCCATTCCTGCTTTCGATCTAATGAATACAATTGCAATTTCACTGCAAATGAGCAACGGACGACGGATATAATACAAATCTAAAGTAAGCAGTAAGTTTGCAAAGGGTTAGAGTACCTTTTTGTTGAATAATGTATAGAAATGGAATTTGAAGAAGAAAATGAGGTGAAATGGGTTGAGGTGTAAAACCATGACGAATGCTTGGCAACGGGCCGAGAGCAAATTGTGAATTTAGTATGAGAATGTGTCATAAGCAAGAATGCAAGAAAATCTAAATTAACTCTGGTGGTTGTCTTAATATCTGAGAACTTTAAGCTAAAAGAATCTTATTAAATAGTTTGCGTTACATATAAAGATGAAATGTACAAGAATTTACAAGAAATTACGAGTTATGGGTGGCCTTCATGGTTTTCATGTCCCGGCCTAAGTTGTATTAAAAAAATTCGAAAAAATTGTTAATATATATTTGAGCGTTATGAAAGGTTAATACATATGTTGTAAAAATCCACGGAAAATATTTCGGTAGAACATTTTAACCCATTAGCTCCCACGTAAAAGTGGCATTTTTAACCTTACTTCAACAAACAACTCGAAAAAGAAATTTAGAAAGTCACTGAAGGCTTAAAATGATCCACAGAATTATTCGCGAAAAAATTTCACTAGGCGTCTTCTCATACAAAATCTGCATACCGAGTTCTATATATAATTCTACATAAATAAATGTTGCATATTCCAAGGGGGCATATCAATTTTTTATTTTGTGTGGACTTTTATGCACTTAGTATACAAATTTTCTCTGAGAAGACTTCTAGTAAAATTTTCACAACAACAATAAAATAAAAAAGATGCCCCTTACCTTATGCGAATATTAAATGGATTGCAAAATAAATTATACAAATCTATTAAATTTTATCGAATTTTGTACAAAATTTGAAATTTTGAAAAACATGCTTTTTGTTATATAGAGAACAAAATTTAAAAAAAAAAAGTTGGCGAAAAAATTTATCATGACTCTGCATACCCAGCAGTTTTCTTAAAATTCGAAGCGAAAATTTTGACATTTTAATGAAAGATTGTTGAATTTTTGTAAATTTTGTGGAAAAATTTAAATTTGAATTGAAATCTTTTTTGTTATACAACGAATTATGTTAAAAAAAATTGCAAAAAAAAGAATCATCACGAAAAACATTCTAAATATTGTATAAAAAATTTGCCATGTGGTCCGTTGTTTGAGTCACTGTATGTACATATGTATGTACCTAACTAAATATGCATGGTACATATGCACTTACATGACTATATATTTGTACATAGCAAATACATACATACATACATATGTGACCCATTGGATCATAACCGAAAAAAGAAAACAATTGCTAGCTATTGGAATTCGAGAACAGAGATTAGCATCAGATTCAGCGCATTCAATTTCACAGTTGCAAAAAAAAAAACAAGGCTATGAGTTGACAATCGACCACTGCATCTGCATAAGAGGCTAACAGAAAAAAAATGACAATTGACCACATATGTATGTACGTATTCGCATTGCAAATTTCCACGTATGAGGAGGGGGTATACGTATCCAAACATACAAACACACCACACCCAATATGCATACATACATACATACATGTGCAATAGATACTAGCTGAATTATATTATTTTATTTCACTATACACTTCAGTGTCTTGGAGATCCTCATTACAAGATTAGGAATAATTGTTTGAACGGTAAAAAAAAAAGAAACAAGAAAAAAAAACGAAACGAACAAACGAACAGTTTGTGGAAATTGTCAAGAGACACTTGAGTGCGCTTAATCCTTAAAGGAAAATCTCTAACGTAAACAATAGACAGATAGATTGCAAATATGATTGTACAACACATGCGTATGCACAATACGACGAGTATATTTGAGTGCGCCGAAAAAAAACCGCATTAACTCGCAAAAAAATGAGGAATAAGGAATTAGAAAAAAAAGGTGAGACCAAAGAAAACCAAAATACCATAAAATCCTTGACAAGCCAACTGTTCAATTGAGAACAGAACAGTCGGAGGCAGACCTAAATCAGAGATAACTAAATGCATACCACTTGAAAGATTGTAGAAAATTGATGTAAATGTCAAACGCAGTCAGTTCAGCTACACTCTAGCAAATATTATTGACAATGTAAAAGGGTATTAGATGCATATATATGTATGTATGTAAATATGTTACCACGTAAAAAGCAAGCCAAAGTATATTCTGCATTTATTTTATTTATTTATTTATTTATTCATTCAGTCTAAAAAGTACAAGCTTTTTTACAGACTAGTTAAAAATAGAAAACAGTTCAAGCTTAAATTGATATAAACTATTATTAAAATTAAGAACGCTACTATATCGATTTGCTAGATGTATAGTTTTAAAGCTTGGTTCGTTCATTGCATAGTTTGTTTTATGAGTTACTTCGATAAATAATCTATTATGCCGAAGATCACGCGGGGGAATATAGGGAGTGAATTAATTATACAGTTCACGGCATTTAATACTAGAGTTAATTATATTATAGGCAAATAGCAGCGAGGAACAAGTTCTTCTCTCATACAAAGCCTGGAGACCAAGTAATTTACGCCTGCTGGTATAGGATGGTAGGCCATCGGGCCAACGAAGTTTACGCAAAGCTATTTTGGTGAATATTTTTTGAACTCTTTCAATTTTATATGAATGCACTCCGTAGAATGGATTCCATATTAATGAGCAATACGCAAAACGACTTCTTACCAAAGAAATATAAAGTGACTTCAATGTCATTGGATCCTTAAAGTCTCTGGAGTTACGTCTAATAAAGCCAATCATTGCAAAAGATCTCGAAACAATAAAGTCAATATGACTAGAGAAAGAGAGTTTGGAGTCAAAGATGACACCCAAATCTTTAATCTCATAAGAACGGTTTAGAGGGCAACCATTTAGTCGATAGTTGAAAAGAGTGGTATTTATCTTTTTCGAATAAGAAACAACGCAACATTTATTCGTATTTAAAAATAAGTTATTGTCAGTACACCACTCGGCAAAACTATCGAGGTCCGATTGCAGGTTGATGCAATCACAGATATCACGGACTCATAAAAACAGTTTAACATCATCTGCAAACATTAAGCATTCAGCGAATTTGAATTGTTGAGGCAAGTCATTAATAAAGATAAGGAACAATAAAGGCCCAGAGTGAGTCCCTTGTGGGAATTTCATGTAGTTTCATTGTTGTTTTTTTTTTACTGAATACAAGATTTCTTTTCTTTTTTTAATAAAATATATATGTATGTGTGCAAATATTTGGCTAAATATTTTTTTTTAGACTAAATTGAATAATACTCGGCGAGCTTCGGAGCGTCTCATCAATAAAGCCAATAAGCTGTGCTTGATTCCCAAACTAAACTAAACTATTCATTTGCAGTTTTTATTTTAATCAGCTTCGGTAGCTATAGTTTCAGAGTAAGAAATATTCTTGCATTCTATACATTTGTTATTTTGCTAATCCAACGCGATATTGCCCTAGAGCTTTTGAAAATTGGATAAATTCAATGTTCACCCGCATATGCCATTTTTTAAGGCGAATTCATATAAAGTGATGGCATAACGCACACACTCACATTTTCCAATTTAGAGATGTCACGATAAAAGAGAATAAAAGAGTGGAAGCCATTATTTTTGGAAGAAGCAGTGGCAATACCAAATGTCAAAATTGCTTAGATTCTACTATTTTTGACACAAGAAAGAATGGTAATTTTTTTCTCATGAGAGTTTTCTTGAAACGTCCGTACCATGCTTAATTTGTAGAATATCATCGATATGCACCACGATGCCAAAATAAATTCGCTCAAAAGCTTAACAAAGGACATAAGCGCCAATTATATATATTTATTTAAATATAGACTCTCATATTTTATGTACGACCGAAGTTTGTCTATCGATATGATGAAAAAAGAGAGTCTAATTGGATTAAAAATATCAAGTAGCGGTGTCCACTTTTTTAACAAAATTTAAGTGGTTACACCTTTTGCGCTTTCATAGCGATAACTCCGATTGGAGGCAACGTACCAACCTTTTATAAGTGAATATATGAAATGAATGTACTCCATATGTGTAGACAGGTACATATGTATGTATGTGTATGTAGTATGTGCATGCATTTATGTATCTATGCATAGCTATGTATATATACTTGGCAAGTAAATATGTACACACATCCTTTTAATCCATACCATACTGTGCCTTTGTTTTACTGCACGTAATGCTTTTCTCTTCTCTCTTGTTTTTCAAATAGGTCCATTCAATGTTTTCATTTTTTTTTTCTCAATATTTTTTCTTAGCACACCTTTTGTTCAATTGAAACCAATGTGACTATACGTTTGTGAATATAAATGAGCGCATGTGTGGTGTGTGTGTGTGTCCGTTCGCCATTCAAAAGGACAATGGGATCCTCTAAATTAAAAATTCATTCAATTCATTTGGAACTGTCATGTGGCAGCTGAGTTGAACGTTAGCGACAAGGTGTTGCACCTACTCAACGTCACCGTCACCATCACCCACACACACTACAACACATAAACGCACACAACATATCCACAATGTCCATAGTTACACCAGTCGTGCGTCGTTCCTTTTTTGTTTTTGTTTTTTTTTTTTGTTTTTTTGGTTCTTGGCTAAGCAGCATTGTTAGTGTCGTTGTTTTAGTTTGAGACGTTGTTCTACAACACCTTAAAGCGGATTATGGCATTTTGACACTTTACTTTGCTTCTTCTTCTGCTTCTTCTGCTTCTTCTTCTTCTATCCGACACTTTATGAGTGCGAGCACTGCTGGTGTTCCAGTTCCATTGAGAAATTCGTTAAGCCATGTCCGTCCGTTCGCCTCATTCCCAGCACTGAACGTCGCCAGACTGTCTGGCGTATCTTTTGCTTTTTCACTTTGGTACTTTTGTCTTGTTGGTTGGTTGTTGTTTTTATATTGGTCGTTGTTCAGGTGTCCTGGATATGTCCTGTACATATATCTGCACGTATCCTGCTGATCAATAATGTCGGTTGACTCCGTTGACTGTCTTTTTTTTTTTGGTTGGACGGTTACTTTGTTTCTGAATGAAATTGCACAAAAGTCAATTATTTGCGTTTTCTTTTCCTATTCGTTTCTTTTCTTTTGCGATCAATAAAATGCATTGTAAATAGTTTCCTGCTCTTTTGTTTTGTTGCTCTCCTACTGATCTGGTGTGCTGTTTCTTTGTCATTGATTTTCCAAGAATTTCAAAATTTTTCTTGTAAAACTAATGTAACGAACGTGCTTCAACTGCGCGAAGCGTGTGGGAGAACGGGTTTCTGAATCGTTGCGTTGGATTTAGTTATTTTTTTTTTTTTGTACTGCATTGGCGGCAAAATTTCATGTTCCTACGTCGCGACGTATATTCTTTTTGAAGTATCGAAATGTTGGTTATTATGAGATATCATGCTTTCAATTTGGTTTAATCTCATTAGAAATTCACTGAAAACATAAATGAAAATTTTTTTTAATTTTTTGTTAATATTTTTTGAGAAAAGATTTACTTTTTCCTGGCGGTGGTGCGCATTTTTTTCTATATAAAAAAATTTTGAACATTCGTTATATAGAAAAAATTGTTATATAGAGAAAATGCGCAACGAATGCACTGCCATCAGGAAAAAGTAAATATCTTCTCAAAAATATTTTTTTTAAATATGGAATGAAATGACTAACATCTTTAAAAAAATTCCACAATTTATAAAAATTCAACAAAATTTTTTTCTCAAATTTTCCTAAAAAATTTATGAAATTCAACCAATTTTTATCAAATTTTCAAAATTAGATTTTTTTTTTAAATTTTTGGTTGTTTTCGACAATTTTTATAACCTTTTGATTTAACGAACATTTTTCCATATAACGGATGGATTTTATATAAATTCCCCTTAATTTTTGTTTAATTTTTTGTACTGGCAAAATTGCCTATCTTCTGTCATATAAACTAGATGCGTTAAATGGAAAAAAGTTTCCAAAACCAAAATTTCAAGGAATTTTCAAAAATCAACCGAAATTTTAATTATGCTAAAATTAAAAAACAAAATCAAATGAGCCGCAAAACAGCATACTCAAAAACAGTCCAAAAATTCAGCTTACGAAATTTGAAAATTTGCTGCATTGAAAAAATTTATAAAATTTCAAAAAAAAAAAGTGAGCTACATTAAAATGGAGAAAGTATAGTTTTCAATAAAAGTCAATAAAATGATTAACATCTTTAAAAAATTCCACAATTTATAAAAATTCAACAAATTTTTATCAAATTTTCAGGAAAAAAATTTTAACTTCGTAACAAATTTATGAAATTCAACCAATTTTTATCAAATTTTCAAAATTAGATTTTTTTAAATTTTTGGTTGTTTTCGACAATTTTTATAACTTTTTGATTTAACGAAAATTTTTTTTTTTTATAACGGAGGGATTTTATATAAATTCCCCTTAATTTTTGTTTAGTTTTTTGTACTGGCAAAATTGTCTATCTTCTGTCATATAAACTAGATGCGTTAAATGGAAAAAAGTTTCCAAAACCAAAATTTCAAGAAATTTTCAAAAATCAACCGAAATTTTAATTATGCTAAAATTAAAAAACAAAATCAAATGAGGCACAAAACAGCATACTAAAAGTTGTCTAAAGATTCGACATAAAAAGTTTAAAAATTTGTTGCATTAAAAAATTTATAACATTTCAAAAAAAAAAGTGAGTTACATTAAAATGGAGAAAATAGAATTTTCAATAAAAGTCACGCGATTATGAAAAATACAATTTTGAATAAAACAGTTAAAAAAAATAAAAAAATTGGTTACTAAATGAATTTCAGAAAAATGTCATCACTTTGGTTGATATTTTTATACCTTTCATGAGAATGAAATGGTATATTAAGTTTGGTCCGATGTTTGTAAGTGCCAGAAGGAGAAGAGATAGACCCATCAAAAAGTATACCTAAATGATCAGGACGATGAGCTGAGTCGATTTAGCCATGTCCGTCTGTCTGTCCGTCTGTCCGTCTGTCCGTCTGTCCGTCTGTCCGTCTGTTTGAACGCAAACTAGTCCCTCAATTTTAGAGCTATTTTGATGAAATTTGGTGAGCAGGTGTCGTTGTACAAATGATTAAACATTTGTCGGAATCGGCCAGATCGGGTGAATATAACATATAATACAACCGATTATTCAGATATTGAATTTTGCGCCATAACTCCTCCATTTAAGCAGCTAAAGGCTTGAAATTTTGCAGAAATATCAGCCATTATTAGCTACGTATCAGTATTGAAAATCATGAAGATCGGAGAAATATAACATATAGCTCCCATACAACCGATTGTTCAGATATTGCATTTTGCACCATAACTCCTCCATTTAAACAGCTAAAGGCTTGAAATTTTGCACAAACATCAACCATTATTAGCTATATATTAGTATTCATCAAGATCGGAGTTCACAGTGTAAATCGGCAAGATAAATTCAGGACAAATATTTATTGCGAAAAGTAATAAGCTCAGCGCAATATCACATGAATCATAGCGTTAAACGTTTGGGAACTATTTACGGATCTGATAACTGTTTTCAAAGACCGACATATGTAGGTCTTACATATTAATACTTAATTATTTGTATTTTTTAAATGTTGAATATCAAGCGTCGATACGATATTAAAAATATTCAAAAACCATTCCCTTCTTAAAACATAGTTCTTTTTAATTACATAAGGAAAAGCATTAAATAATTTATAACAATGCCTTTACTAGAATTATTTTTATTGATTTGAAGGAAATTTTCGCTTTTAACTATAGGTAATACGAAATTGTAATACAATAACACGTTTTTTACTATTCTTCCATTCATGAAAGGTATGAAGCCTTCGGCATAGCCGAAGACAGCGCTGTTTTTACTTGTTTTAATAACCGATAGGTAATTTTTCAATAAAAAAATATCATACAATGTTCTTTTTTGAGTGCAAAAGAATTTATTTAGCAACATTTAGTAAAACTTTGTTGAGGGTTGACAGTTGCCAATTTTTTAAATAATTTTTTTAATGTAAGCGTTTTAATTCGAAAATATTAGCACACTTTAACCAATTGCTTTTAAATATGTGTGCACAATCTTTATGTATATAATCGAAATATATGTATGTTGCTTGGTAAATATTCTACAACAGCTCGTATGAATATTTTATGTTTTTTTTTTTATATTCTTTTGTGCCTTGTACCGAAATCATAGCAACGTGACGCTTTGTAACTAGACTGAAAACGCGTGCTGAATATGGTGGAGATTGCTCATTTGCATAATGGCAACATTTGCTCCATTCAATGCGCTCTATTGTGCATTTTCCAAATATGTACCATGCAACAGTTTTCCATATGTGAATTACTCGGAAAAAGTCTTTTGTTATGAAAATGTCGCGAGGGTGGCCAAGTAAAAGGTGGAACATTTGATAACTTATTTTCTTATCGAAAATCGAAGTGAAATAAAATATGTTTTCTTGAATTCGATGTTGTGCGGCGCAAACAAACAAACACTCGTACTTATTTAAAACCAACTGAAAATGTACTCAAAGCCCTCGAAATCCCTTCTTAAAAGTTGTCGCAGCGCATTTTCAAAGGAAAGTTTGCACAGGTAAACAAAAACATGCCAACAATAGCTTTGGTTCAAACAAAACAAAAAAAAATGAAAAAGAAATATATGCACAGTGAAAGCAAAAGAAAAATGCGTGCATTTGAAGTTAAGCCACACTTTAGGTCTTCGAAATTTTGCATGCGTTGCCGGCCAACACACTCGCATAACAATATCAAATCACAAAAGCGATTTAAATAAAAAATTATCGCTCGTAATCCCCAAAGCCTCTAGTAGGATTTCTTCTATTTTCAGCAATCATTGTACTCGTATTTTTCATTTTTAATTTGCTTTGTGTGAAATCATGCAAATTGATGAGTTTTCATCGCGACATTTTCCATTTTCAATGAATTTTCAATCGATTGTAGCCTTTGCAACAGGCTACTCATAAAATTTACATATATACTACATTTACATTTTATCTTATCGCACAACTAATATTTCACAGGAAGGGTGATAGAGTTTTCTTTGGAGAATGCGATAATAATATGTTTCTTATGCGTGAAAGGCTTAAATTAATGTATTTGAGAAATTTTTATTTTTTTATTGATGACTCGCATTTCAATACGTTACAATAACATATCGATTGTTTTACAATTCCAGACCCTTTTTAATCGTTTGTTTTAGCGTTATATTTTTTTTTTTTTTTTTTGAGAAGAAAAATCATTTATAGACAAATATTATAATAGGAAAATATTTAAAATACGGGTTACTTTAATTCGTTTACTCGATACTTTGAATGAGTATGAGATCGATATGTTATCATTATCGTTATAAATTTTTTGGAAAATCTTTGAAAATAATGTTAAATTTACAAACCTTTAAAGTGCTATAAGAACTTTAAGTTTTATTTTTAAAATAACATTTTTTTGTTCTTTTTTACGGCGCTTAAACTAATACTAACCGATTTAAGGTCTAATTTACATCCTAAATCTGCATAAATTTAATTGTAAAATTAAACTAAAATTTACATTTATTTTCTAAAAAAAAAAAAAAAATAAAAACTTATTTTTTCTTCGAAAAAAAAATTAAAAAAATAACTACTATAAACTGAGGTAAAAATTGAACTAAAGAAGCAACTGTAATTTGTTAGGCAAAAAATAAAAAAAAACCTGCTATTTTCTAAAAAAAAATAAAACTATTATTAACGAAGCAAAAACTCAAATAATACCTATTAATTTCCTGGCAAAAACTAAAACTTGAAACATAACATTTATTTTCCGAAAAAAATAAAATCAAAAAGTAACTATTATTAACTAAGCAAAGTAAAACTCAAACATTACATTATTTTCAACACACAAAAAAACATTAAAAAACAAGTAAAAACAGCGCTGTCTTCGGCTATGCCGAAGGCTTCATACCTTTCATGAATGGAAGAATAGTAAAAAACGTGTTATTGTATTACAATTTCGTATTACCTATAGTTAAAAGCGAAAATTTCCTTCAAATCAATAAAAATAATTCTAGTACAGGCGTTGTTATAAATTATTTAATGCTTTTCCTTATGTAATTAAAAAGAATTATGTTTTAAGAAGGGAATGGTTTTTGAATATTTTTAATATCGTATCGACGCTTGATATTTAACATTTAAAAAATACAAATAATTAAGTATTAATATGTAAGACCTACATACATATGTCGGTCTTTGAAAACAGTTATCAGATCCGTAAATAGTTCCCAAACGTTTAACGCTATGATTCATGTGATATTGCGCTGAGCTTATTACTTTTCGCAATAAATATTTGTCCTGAATTTATCTTGCCGATTTACACTGTGAACTCCGATCTTGATGAATACTAATATATAGCTAATAATGGTTGATGTTTGTGCAAAATTTCAAGCCTTTAGCTGTTTAAATGGAGGAGTTATGGTGCAAAATGCAATATCTGAACAATCGGTTGTATGGGAGCTATATGTTATATTTCTCCGATCTTCATGATTTTCAATACTGATACGTAGCTAATAATGGCTGATATTTCTGCAAAATTTCAAGCCTTTAGCTGCTTAAATGGAGGAGTTATGGCGCAGAATTCAATATCTGAATAATCGGTTGTATTATATGTTATAGTCACCCGATCTGGCCGATTCCGACAAATGTTTAATCATTTGTATAACGACACCTGCTCACCAAATTTCATCAAAATAGCTCTAAAATTGAGGGACTAGTTTGCGTTCAAACAGACGGACAGACGGACAGACGGACAGACAGACGGACATGGCTAAATCGACTCAGCTCACCGTCCTGATCATTTAGGTATACTTTTTGATGGGTCTATCTCTTCTCCTTCTGGCACTTACAAACATCGGACCAAACTTAATATACCATTTCATTCACATGAAAGGTATAAAAACGTTTATTTTCCATGCGAAAAATATAACTCCAAAAATTTCATTGTTTTCGTAACAAAGAGTTAAACGGAAATACGTATTATTTTCCAATCAAAAAACAAAACTCTAAAAATAACTGTTTTCTTCTATCCAAAAATACCTTTTACTTTTTAAGCAAAAAGTAACTATTTTAAACTAACAAAAATTTAAAACCAAAACAATTTTTTATTATTTTCCAAGCAAAAAATAAAACTATGAAATAACTATTATTTGCTAAGCAAAGATTAATAATTTTTTTGAGTAATAAATAAGGCTAAAAAGATTTTAATTTTCTAAGTAAAATATAACAAGCAAAAAATGAAACTAAAAAGTTATCTATTATTTTCTAAATAAGAAATTAGACTCAGAAAATAATTCTTATGATTGAGTTTTTTAAGATAACTCATACAAATAAAAATTAATGCAATGTGAGATTATCTAACAAGGACAAAATTGGTGAAATTGGTGCTTTCCTATTGCTTATGGGCTTTCTTTAGAGGTGGAGGCTAAGCTAAAAAATTTCGATTATAATGGCTGTTTTACGATTTACTGTATGAGCATCGATGCTCGCCTGAGGATTTCTCTGCTCGTTACCGCTAAAATGCTAAATAATGTTATTAAAGTGTCAATATTGTATCAATTTGCATACATACACATTTACATAAGTGTAATATGAGCATACATGCAAGTTTTCCCACAGTACATATGTACGTACATAGTTAAAAGCTTCTTTTTTTTTTGCACCACAAATCCATAAACGTTCAATTCAATTTAGTTACCACGCGGATTAGAACTTTAAATTGGCCCATACAATGCCCAGTTTTCCAACTCATTGCCCCAAACCTCAAAAAAAAAGAAAAAATAAATGTATTAATACGACACATGAGAAATCTGCCAATGCGATAACATCTGTGCGGCCACAACTTTAGCTGATGTCACGTTTCACGAACCCGCTGAATCTATCTGATAGCCAAACCAAGTGGCCACAGGAATCGGTAAACAAAAAAAAAAAAAAGTAGCAATGATTCTCATGCTGACCGATGCAGCGATGACCGAGACGATGGAAGAAGTCATTTGTTATATAGTTAATATTGTTGAAGTACTTTTTTTTTTTTTTTTGATTCTTTCCGCTGGTGTCCATTAAAAATGCCAAAACTCGAGCGCAAGCGAGTATGTGGTGGCCGAGCGTGTCGAATGAGCACAAAAATGCACCAAGTGCTAATTTATTGTTGCCATATAAGTGTGTACAGTGTATGTATGTATATTATACAAGGGCAAATTTATATTAATGCATTTGTGTGCATGTGTGTGTGTGTGGCTAAATTTGTTGTTTAATGCACATACAAATATTTTTAATGCGTAAAATGAATTGCAATTTTTTTCAAAGGCCATTAGTCATGCGTATTTTTTATGGCTCTTGATTTCTATGTGGTAGCATTTTTCCAATTCCAAGTACATACTCACATACATACATACATACATGCGTAATCAAAATGGTGTTAGTATTATTTTGACATCTTTTGTTGAATTAGTAAATTTTACCATAAAGTTATAGTACTAAAAAATCGTAAATGCAATCAAAAAACAATTATTTGTGTTTCATAATCATTTTGAAATTTCAGTCTGTAAAGTCTGTAGATATTGCGATATATTTTTTCTAAATAACTAATAGACTAATTTGGGCCATACCGACATTGCAGGGAACTGCATGGCTGATGAGCTTGCTCGGCAAGGTACCCTAGAAGTCATTTCTCCTTTCAGGGAGAAGGTGGGGGCTCCTTTGACTGCCTACGGGCTTCTCCTGGACAGATGGGCTTTATGTCGTCTCAGCGAGCGCTGGGAAATTGCCACGACATGCAGAACTGCAAGGTCCCTCTGGCCGAGGGTGGATCGTGGGCGCTCAAGGGAGCTGATGTCGCTTACTAAGCGGCAACTCTCGACCCTGGTTGGTGTTTTGACTGGGCATTGTCCGTTGGGTATTCACGCGGTTAGGCTGAAAATAGTCTCTGACTCTTTCTGCCGCAGCTGTATGGAAGAGGATGAGGTGGATTCATCTTGTCATTTTCTGCTCAGCTGCCCTGCATTTGCGAGACTGAGCTTCAAGTACCTAGTCTCGTACTTCTTTAGCACTCCAGAAGACCTTTCTGGAGTGGAGATTGGTAATTTGCGTGACTTCATTCGGGGCACGCAACGTTTCTCAGGTTGATCTTTCCTGACTTTCCAATTCGCGTTAGCATTCATAAATTAGGTGGTATCACAACGGACTCCTACTATGTCTAAGTGAGTTCCCTTTGGGGAACTACCACAGTAACCTAACCTAATAGGCAACACATTCATTAATTTCTGATGTGTTTGGAGTCATAAGAGAGCCGTTAAGGAGTCCTATTTTGGAGAGTTTATCCTAATCACGAGCTCATTTCAATTAGAAATTGTAAAGGCGTGTCGCACAGGAGTCAAAGTTCAGATTACCCTACGAAGTCTAAAAAAATTAAAATCAATTTTTTTTTCATCTAATACCCAAAATCTCTACGGCTATAGTCGAAGATATCAAATTTCGTCCCTATTGAGTCTTCGTACGAATACGAGTATGTTAACTGGGTATTAGCTTTTTTAGTCTGATTGCTAAATATGCCAGCCTAACTGTTGCCAAAATTGGACAAGCCGTAGCATAGTCAATAAGGCCGAGGTGGCATCAAAATTTAAATGCACACCTAGGCACATAAAAACAATTATTTTTTTGTTTTTGTTCATACTAGCAACCAACCATTTTCGATTACATTTGCGAAACCATATGAATTCAAACAAATAGAAGCTTAGTTTTAACTACCAAACGGATTCTTAATCAATACAGTTGACAGTCTTCCAATGCAAATAGAAATCAAATAGGTAGATGAAAAATGTGTCAAGTTAATAGTCCTAAGGGAGCTACACACTTGGCCGAACTTTCTCAAGTATATAAAGTACTATACTCGGATATCGATAAACAGCAACATGCACATACTTTATATGTAAGTATGTGTGTGCATAAGTTTTCAAAAGTACACATTTCCTCTCTACATTTGCGTTTGTCACCGAAATGAATGATTTTTTTTTTTTGTCAATGACAAACACGAATTTCAACAAAAGCCAGGAGAGCAAACCTTTTGTGTGCAGTAAGTGCCAGAGTATTTGCGAAAAGGATTAAAAACACACACAAATGTATGTACATATGTATGTACGTTTATTGATAAATATTATATATGTACATACCAACATGCACATGTAAGTATTCAGTAATTGTCAACTTTTATAGTAAACCAAAACGAAGCAACTTTGAAAAGAAGGATGCGGACGAACAAAGGCGCAGTGGGTGTTTGTCAATTATTCAAAAATACTGGGTATACACACACACACACCCATACATATGCAGATACAGATGGCCAGATACTATATGGACATATTTGAGTTTGCAGAAAATTGCTGTCGCGTTGCTAAGCATCCGTTTTTGTACAAAGTACTTACTGCCTATTTATTTACTATGCTTTCTATGCTAACGATTTTGAACAAATACCATTTCTATAACAACAGTTTTTCAGAATTTTATTGCACAAATTTACACATATACATACATACATAAAAGAGGGCGTATTTATAGTGAATTTTGTGTTTTCAATCATTGCGGTTATTCGATACGTAAGAAGTAAAGTGTGGAACAGGTAGTTAATGTCAATAGCAGACGCGGTTACCAGTTGCTTCTGGAGCCTTGGTTCAAAGCTGAAAGAGAGGTTTTTAGAGTCTGCTAAAGTCCACTGGGCTATTGTGGTGCCAATGTGGTGCTTGTAGGTTTAGCATTGTACATAAACCAGGAACCGTTTTTATTTTATTTTATCGAATAAAAAAATTATTGAGGAGAAGTTGTTGAAAACAAAACTCAAATATATCCGTTATCCCATACTCAATGCAAATCTGCCCTTATTTATATTTAGAAGAAATTTTGCTTTAAATCATTGGGTAATCGATATTTTTATTTTTTGATAAATATTTTGTGATTTTTTTATTTTTGATCATATTTAACCGATATTTTCGGATTTATATTTTTTCAATCAACATGGAGAGATCGTGTTATTGTTATTATCGCCGACAAATTTTTTGCGTTTCTTGTCTTCTAAAAATTACAAAAAATACAATTATCCTAAAATAAAAATCACAAAATATCGATGATAAAAAAATTCTAATCCAAGAATAACGATTATTTTTGATCGGAAAATTAAAAGTAACAGAGTATCGATTAAATGTAATCGAAAAAATTATTAAATCATGATTTTTTTAATAATAAGTCCCCCGACATAAAAATATCTCTATTATGTGCTATACTTGGACTCCGCTACTGAAAAAATTTAAAAGGGTTTAGATGATGTCCTACCAAAATGTTGCGAAGGCTTTATATTTTCGACCGCCCGGGCACGAGCACTACACACTTTTGAAAATACTCACTAATACTATGTCTCCATTGCGAGACTTAGATATTGCGATTAATTAATGACCTCTTTTAAATCTACACCGTCTCCACTTCTATGTTGAGCTTTACTTGATGTTTATTAGTTTTTTTTTTTTATTTGAATGCATTACTTAAATTTTTGTTAGTTCCCTCAAGGGAAATATGAAAAGTTTCCAATTGGAAGTATAAAGAAAATATTTCTCTTTGTCTCTGACTTTTAATTATTTCCTCATTCCAAATATTTTGAGACAAATTTACAGAAAAAAATTTACCATAAAAATTTAACGAAGTGGAAACGCTGCGCTTTAGCAGCAATCAGCTGATTTTGACATTTAGTACACCAAATGCAAAAAATAAAATACGTACACGTAAATTTATATTTTTTGCAGTGTTGCTTTCGCCTTGAGGTGAACCCCAAATACAAA
This sequence comes from Anomoia purmunda, assembly GCA_951828415.1. Taxonomy (NCBI): domain Eukaryota; kingdom Metazoa; phylum Arthropoda; class Insecta; order Diptera; family Tephritidae; genus Anomoia; species Anomoia purmunda. The sequence goes on along the minus strand of OX639996.1, from coordinate 105,490,138 downwards.
TTATCTCTCAATGTCCTAACTGTTCAAATGTAAAGTTATTTATAATGTTAATACTATTTTTATAAAATTAATTTCAATCAATTTATAAGAATTGATATACAATTATGAGTTAGTAATCATTATTTTTCAGAAAACTACAACTGTTTATATAAAATTTTATATAGAATTTATATATTTGAAAAGTCGAAGAAAATTCTATAACCCCTTCATGTAGCATTTTTCGTAATCAGAACAATGGTTTGTATAAATGAATTATTTACTTCACGCAATTGTAAAAACTAACCGCAGCGAATATTTAACAAGACTTTTTACTTAAGCGCCCGCTGTATTAAAATTTATTAAAGACAAGCGTAAAAATCAACCATTTCAACACTTCTAAATACATACTTCTGTTCATACTTATTTACCAATATACAATTTATGTATCCGAGCGTGGTACGTAGACACCCAGTAAGCAAAATATTCGTTTAAATGTTCGAAAACGAAAAAAGTTGCGGATAAAGACCTTTATTCCGTCTGGTGATTGGATTTTCGGTACATTTCCAGAGAAATACAAACAAAACACATAGTAAAACAGATATTCCTTATATATTTCACATATTTTCTGATAGTTTTGTTGCGCATTTTCGCAGATTTCACGAAAATTCGGACTTCGATCGATTCAGTGATAGTTCCGTTTATTATAATTTTTAATTAATGTGAATTTATCAATTTGCGTACGCTTTTTAAATTTTAAACGTTACTGAATAATTATCGCTTATTAAGTTTAAAAAATAAAACCATAGTTTTTCAGCATCCGCAATTTGAACCAGGCTATGGCGGAATTTCCTATCGCGATCGTCAGATAGGAGGCGACCGATTACACTCGCCGACAAGATATATGTATGACCTACGACATCTGATCATCATTTCACATGTAGAATATTCCGCTGAATCTGAGTTATATGGTCAAGATATAAAAAAAGTATAACAGATTTTGAAATGTAACTAAATTTAGCTTAAAAATAGTTTTTTGAGATCGGAAAAAAATTTTAGCTATTTCTTAAGCTAATTAATTTTTCAATAATTTGTGTGAATAAAATTTTTTAATCGAATTATTTGCTTAGAAGCTATTCAGGGGTTTATCGATAATTTTGCACAATTTTTAATAAATTGGTTTTCAAAATTGAAGCATGAGTGTAAACGTTTTAAGCAGTTCAGTAAAACACATCAAATCAATTGCATCAAATTTTACAAATTCAAATACTCGCCTGCTTTTCTTTTCTTACTACTACTACCTTGCAAAAATATCCCGGGAAATATACTAAACTATTTGTAAAATCTTGCTGAATTAAAAAAAGAAATATTCTTTGATTTTCAGAAAAGAAACCTGGAAGTTAAGATTCTCTTTTAAATTTTAGTAAAAATTTTAAAATTTTAGTAAAAATTATGCAAAATTTGCGATAAGCAACTGAAATCAGTAAATCGATTAGAAAATGTCATTCACGCAAGTTATAGAAAATTTGAGTAGCTTAACATATATATAAAATAAATTTTAAACCGTTCAATTATGTTCAGAGATAATTACAATTAAGTGAGTTATCTATTTTTCAGATCAGAATTCAAAAAACCCAAATTTAAATCTATCTCAAAAACTGTTCTACGTTTTTATATTCTTAATGTATATTCGAATTTAGCGAACATTTTGTATTAAGATTTATATTAAAAGGTAGCAGGTCAGACATTTTTTTTATTTATTTTTTAAACTTGTGATATTTGTATTTTGGTTTCGATAGGCAGTATTCGCAAAGCATACATTTACTTGCTGACTGGGTATCTGGCTATGTATGTACACCTTTGCCACAAATCTTTGAAGGTTAAAGGACAAAATCCACAGTGCATCAAGAATATATAAGTAGGTACATATTATGTATGTTTGTAATTATACATTAAAAATTTTAAGTTTTAATGGTACTACCTAAAGCGAAATGGTCAAATAGAATACCGAATACCGAATTGGATATCAAAAGCAATAAACTATTATGTTATTCGAATGTGCAATAATAATTCAGATAATAGAATAATGGTGCTGATGGTGGTTGAGAATTTAACCCTTTCCCATTCTCATGCGCAATACAATACTTCCTGCACGTGCGAAAGCATACGCTACTAAAACCATTAAAGAGTTACATATTTTTTATTTTAAATTTTATGTCTTCCGATTTTTTTGGTTTTTTTTTTTTGAATTGAAGTTAACTATGATATAAAGCTATTATGCACGATAGCGTGATCTTTAAAAAAAAAAATGAAGATAAATCAATAACCAATTACCCCCTTTGGAATGACAAATGTCGAATTGCAAACTGGGCGTGAGCCATAAAACACACATTTGCTCTAACGTTCGATTTGTAATTTGCCAATTTTTAAATTTCGGTTAATGGTATTGGAAATCCGTAAGCGGTCGCAGATAAACGCCCACTTTTGGTTTATTTTCTATTCGATTTTGCAATCACAAATTGTCGATGCTCACTATGGACGAACGGGGATGGCGTGCGGCAACAAAAAAAAAAAAAAAAACATTGTATATGTTTCTTTAATTGAATATGCATTCGATATTAACATGCGTTAAAGACTTCATTATGTCACAGATTTATTATCATTATTATTACTCAATGACAGAATTGAAGGGTTAATTTTGCAAATTGTTTTTATTTTCCGTATAATCTACCTACGCAGATGTACATAGCTCTCTATTAGAATGCATGTGGTATCGATATCGCTTAGATTCTGCATGTACGAATATTATTGTTGAATGGGCCGAAACACGCCTCTATTGCCGCAGCCCTTCCCATTCAACATCCTATTTCATGCAATTTATATTTTACACTCTTCGCCCATTTGCATTTCAATTGTATTCATTTGATTTAATTTTCAACAGTTGCCAAAAATCAATTTATTTGCATTCATTGCGAACTGTGTCGATTAATAACCGTTACGAACGTGCAATTTTTTTTTTTTTACACTCGTGCAAAATTTCACTAAAGCATTTGGCATCAGGGACGATTGCCGGGAGGAGAAGCTAAGGGAGATTTGCGCCACAAAAGCTTTCGCAGTAAGCGCAGAAACCGGCTAGAATACTTTTATTTAACTACATAAACTTCCGCTTTAAAAGTGTCGTGTATTCAGGCGTATTTTCCTTATTTGCTTTCAACAACGATTTCTATATCTTAGCCCTCATTTGAGCAGCATGCAAAAGGGTTTCTTCCATTTTTTTTTGGAAGGTCTACTAAAGGCTCATTAATAGACACATTTTCTAGTAACTGCATTCCTTTCTTGCTTCTAACTTTAAAGTTCAAATAGCTTACAATATAAAGATGCACATGAAAATCCCATTAGTGCAAATCACATCAATATTAATATTTTGGTAACTTGATACTTATTATTTGGAAAATCTTATTGCAGCCCGATTTTCACAATATACGACTGTTGCCTTTTATTGAGGGCGCCAAATTCTGAAAACACTGTAAAATAATATTGTTTTTAAAAATATTCTTTATGCAAATTAATACATTTTTACCAATTTTCGAAACACTTGTTCCGCTCCGATTAGAGTTCCAATACATGTGATTTGAGCGCATTTTTAAGGCGTTGAAAAACGTTGGCCTTGAGTTTTCTTTTGGATATTCGGGAACAAACAGCAACAAGTTGGTGTCAAATCAGAGCTGTAAGGCCTGACCTATTAAATCGATGATATTTTTAGTGCTCAAAAACTCTCTTGTGTGGGACGATATGAGAGAGCTCGTATTGTTTTAGTGAAGGATGATTCGTCTTCGGCGGTTGGGTTTCCTTAATTCTCCGACAACTTCTGGCAAACAAATTCACGTATACCACTTAAAATTTACTGTTTTACGCTTCTCTAATGGTACAGTTATGATATGACTAGATTTTTCGAAAAAAAAAACCGACGTATCATTTGCTTGGAGGTGCTTCTCCAGCGAACAACTTCTATTTGATTAAGCTCATCTTGGAACGGCCATACCGTCGATTGCTATTTTGTTTTCGGCTCATATAAATAGATCGAGATTCGTCACCTATTACGATGTCATGGGCATGCTTTGAATCACAGTGGCGGAATTTCTTTAACATTTCCAAATGGCACGAGTCTTTTTTGTGGGCAATTGTCAAATTATGCGGCATCCAAAAAGGACCAAATGCTCATGCAATATTGAATGTATGGTTAAGGTCCAAGGATGTCCCTATATCGCGACATGCCACATAACGAACGTTATGGACGGTCTTCACTAAATTCATTCTGCAAGGACGTTGGAACTCGTGGTAACATCGATTCACAGCGGCTAAGTGCGGTGATTCAACGCCAAAAGTTGAAGTAAGCTCATCAATACACTCCTGTCCAGCGATCGAAAACAATAGTTATTTTCGAAATTTCAATTTAAAAAGTTAGCTGGAAAGAATTTGATTTTTTAACATTTGTGTATATCAATGTGATGCTTGTTAGCCAAGGAATGCTAATCCTAATCCTATATGATTTATATTTTTTTGACTTCTTACAAAAAAGTCAGCAATTAACCGTTATTTTTTTACTGATATATTTTTAGTCGAAAATAAAAGTTAAAATTTGACTTTTATTTATTCAGTCATTTATAAAAGTTAAAATTTGACTTTTATTTTTTCGGTCAAATATAAAAGTTAAAATTTGACTTTTATTTTTTCGGTCAAATATAAAAGTTAAAATTTGACTTTTATTTTTTCGGTGAAAAATAACAGTTAAAATTTTAGTTTTAATTTTTCGGTCAAAAATAGCAGTTTACATATTACAATACAATATGTTTTAATAAAAAAAAAAAATCAAAGTAAAAAACTCACTTCCTTTTAATTGCAATTTTCCGTCTTCTGTAAATATATTTCCTAGACAATAATTTAATTTCTTTAATTTAAGGTTTAAGTTATACAACAAATGACAAATGTCTTGTTTATACGTAGCAACAAAATGTTTTTATCTTGAACAGTTACATTCAAATAGATTAGCAATAAAATTTGAACTTTTATTTTCGATCGAAAAAATAAAAGTCAGATTTTAACTTTTTTCTTTGACTGAAAAAATTAAAGTCAAATATTAACTTTTTTATTTGACTGGAAAAATAAAAGTAAAATTTTAACTTTTATATTTGACTGAAAAACTTAAAGTCAAATTTTAACTTTTATTTTTGACTGAAAATATATCGGTGGAAAAATAACAATTATTTATTGACTCTTTTGAAAAAAGTCATAACAGTTACGGTCCCTGATCCTGTCTCGATAATACGCGTCAAAAAGCGCATTACATTGCACGAAAATTTTGGAGCGTTAATTCCATCTTTTGCGCGAGCTGAATTTTTCAATTCACTGAAAATAAAACAAATAAAGCTCGTAAGTGAAAATATTATATGAGCGTTTATGCTAAAAAAATATTAAAAATACCGAATTGTATGTCATCACACGTAGTGTTGCGAAGGCATGGCAAGTAAAAGGCTACCCTTGTGCAACCTAGCGGCCGTCCTAGTCGAGTGTGTAGAGTGTGCGCGCTTCATTCGGTGGGTTTTGGGTTCAAATCCTGACCGGGGGCAAGTAACAGCAAAAGTTCTAGAAAAAAAATTTTCTAATAGCGGTTGCCGCTCGGCAGGCAATGGTGTAGAATTATAGATTCCTCAATTTGTGTTACAACATCAAGACGCACACCACAAATTGTAGGAGAAATTCGGCCAAAATCTCTTAAGTGGTTAACAGCAAAAGTTCTAGAAAAAAATGTTTCTAATAGCGGTTGCCGCTCGGCAGGCAATGGTGTAGAATTATAGATTCCTCAATTTGTGTTACAACATCAAGACGCACACCACAAATTGTAGGAGAAATTCGGCCAAAATCTCTTAAGTGGTTAACAGCAAAAGTTCTAGAAAAAAAATTTTCTAATAGCGGTTGCCGCTCGGCAGGCAATGGTGTAGAATTATAGATTCCTCAATTTGTGTTACAACATCAAGACGCACACCACAAATTGTAAGAGAAATTCGGCCAAAATCTCTTAAGTGGTTAACAGCAAAAGTTCTAGAAAAAAAATTTTCTAATAGCGGTTGCCGCTCGGCAGGCAATGGTGTAGAATTATAGATTCCTCAATTTGTGTTACAACATCAAGACGCACACCACAAATTGTAGGAGAAATTCGGCCAAAATCTCTTAAGTGGTTAACAGCAAAAGTTCTAGAAAAAAATGTTTCTAATAGCGGTTGCCGCTCGGCAGGCAATGGTGTAGAATTATAGATTCCTCAATTTGTGTTACAACATCAAGATGCACACCACAAATTGTTGGAGAAATTCGGCCAAAATCTCTTAAGTGGTTAACAGCAAAAGTTCTAGAAAAAAATGTTTCTAATAGCGGTTGCCGCTCGGCAGGCAATGGTGTAGAATTATAGATTCCTCAATTTGTGTTACAACATTAAACGAGCACCACGAATTGTAGGAGAAATTCGGCCAAAATCTCTTAAGTGGTTATTGCGCCAATTAAGTAAGTAAATGTGTAACCTAATCCTTACGAAATCTTCTTATATAAATCTTCATACATCTCTAAGACTCGATTTCTATAGCTTTCGACGTTATGATTATTATGCTGAAATGCAAAGTGTGCGCCATATTTGGTAAAAGTAAAGTGGGCGGTGGCCATGCCCATTTCCCGAAATTTTTGTAACTCACGTGATCCATTCTCTAGCTTTTTGAGGGCTCAAAACTGTTCGTTTATTCTTCTACAAATTTTGCAAATTCTTTAATTATATATTTAGCATGTGCATACAATTTGAAGTTGGGCGGATGCTGTGTCGCAACTGGCACAATCTACAAAGCATTGCTGTGATTACCGAAATTCAAATCTCGAATAACTCAATGGGAGGGCGTTATCTAACAAAGTTTATGATACATATGCATATATTTGTATATACATATAATTATTTTTGACCCCAAATTTCTTACAATAAAAGTGTAAAGTTTTGAGCTCTCAAAAAGAAGAAGAGAATTTTGGCCGTTAGTTTAATTGCTTTTTTGTCAAACTTACAATAAGAAATCGTTATTGTCTATTGCCACTCAGTCTCAGTCTCAGTTAACTCAGTTGACGTTAACTTTTTATGTAATCTATTGTGCACATATGTAAGTATTGTTCTCTTCATTTTGTCTATTGAAAATCGTATGTCATGTCGTGAAAATGTCAATACCAGAAGTTAAAGAATGCACGTGGACATTTGGCATGAGAAAACCATTTCAAACATTATGACGTTTTTACCATTGTACATTCACACATACATACATACACATACATATACAGATATGTTTACATATGAACACATTTAAAATTAGAATTCAATCAAAGGATTACCAAAAAAGCTTCTATCTATATGTCCAAACTCAAACCGTTCCTTTCACGTGCAACTCAAAACAAGGGCGGGGATTTAGACGCACTAAATAAACAATCGACCTCATCAGTGAAGCTGCCCAAGACTATGTACATACATACTTTAAAATAACCGTTCTTTCTTTACATAAAAAGCGCATTACCAAAACAAAAAAAAAACAAAAAAAACACAACAACACAAATGGAAACGACAATCGAAAATCTAGATCAGAAATTTAAATTTGTACGGAGACGGCGAGTTTTAACGCGAAATGACGACGATGATGAGACGCTTATTAAAAACATCTTTAAGGACACTTCACGGATTGACCCCTTTTGAGGGGCACTTTTGTAAGAATACATACGTCAAATATGGCATGCCATTGCAGCTGTGTCACTGCTTGATGCGCATGCGGAACTCCATAGCAAACGGTGAAGATTCTTTTTTTGCGTTAACGCTTTTCCTTTATGTTTTCCTTTATGTGCATAAGAATATACTATACATACATATAAATGTATGCTGTCAAAAACAATCAAAGATAGCCACATCAAAATCACGCACATTAAGATTGAAGTGCCAGAAGGTAGACAAACATTACATTCACACATCTATTGAAGTCGTCATACATATGTATATGAAATAACTGCCTTGGTAGTACAGCTGTAGGTCCATTCACATAAACTGACACTTTTCCTTCCATGCAGCTAAGATCAGTGAACCAGTTCTACAAATTAGTACGTCCTTAAACAAAAAAACAAACAAAAAAGAAACATAAGTTTGAATTTGCATATTCTAAATTTCTCTACGCGCTGTTGCAAATTTTCACAAACACATACTCACTCAATATACATACATATGTAAATCTAAATATGTGCTAATTTTCAACCAGTCATTTCCTACTAATTGATTTGGTCAATCAGTTTGTGGTCACATTTCTGGACATTGCCAACTAAGAATATCAGGTTTTTCTACTTGACGTAAGACATTTATTTGATCTAACCGCCCATCATGCACCAACATTAACCCTGAGGTCCTGTGACTTGACGCAAATTTGTGCAACTCTTAAATGTTGATTATCTGTCGCTTGACTCGCGAGAGCACAGTACGCCCGTGACCTTTAATTGTCGTCCCATGCGGCCGTCAAACGGGTTCGCGTTAATTTCATTAGCATCCTTGAACGCTTCCTTTTCAAATTGATCAACATTATCTTGTGTATCTGCCGCCGATCACTCCTCGCTCATTTCGTGAACTTGCATGTCATGTGCCGGTCATGTAACCAACCAACCAACCTCTATTTGGGCCTAGGTGCAAAAGAAGAGCGGCATTTGATTAAATTTCATGAATTGTATTTCTTATTTTAACCCTTATCTTTACCCGTTCATGTTTACCTTTTGTTTGCGCGCGCAATTAAAGTGACCCTTGTTTCTTGCCGCTTTTTTTTTTTTAGAAACGATCGCTTAGATGAACTGTCCTAACCTAACCTGTTCCAGTTTCCGATGCAGTCCCTTTTCCATCATCTTTTGATGAACTACTGTTGTTTAACTTATCTTTCCATTTTTTGCTCTGCATTTCGACTTGTCATGCTTTTACTGTACAGATGATTATTTACTTACATAAACACATTAGGGTAGTTCACCAAAAAAAGTTGTCAAATATTTAAAAAAAAAAAAACCACCTTTGCTGGTAAAAACAGTCTAAGTTTAAAAGGTTTACATAAAAATACTTAAAAATTTATTCAACGGAATCATAACACAGTACGGCAGTGGTTGGTACACATGAGATATGTTAACAGAATATGAAAATAGGCTTAACATAAAGATATACGTCAGAGTTTTGAGAAAATCGATTTTTAAGCTTCAAAGGACCGTGGAGGTTCACTTCTAATGTAATACTTTTAATTTATTAATATTTAATTTTAAATTTTTTTTTGTCGTACTGTGTAATAAAACGATCTGCGCAAAAATGGGATGTAAAAAACTTTTAGAAATGTAAATGACACCTTAAAAGTCTAAATCGGTCAAGTTTGGCTGAGTTATTAAACCCATCTTCAAAAAAAAAACGAACACGGCATTACAAAACTCACCTTAAACCATGTTCACATTAGAACGTAAATTACATATTTTCATACGTGTCATTCCTAATTTATCTTGAAAACTCTGTCGCCACAGGGTTGCATAGTTCTTTGATCAAAACAACAAATGTGAGAGATAATGTAGATTTTTAATGTATTTGCATTTTATTGCGATGATAGTTTTTTAACTTACCATCAGGAAAAAATGCTTCTAGAGGCAATTAAAATCAAGAAACAGTTGAGTGAAGTGCTAATATTTGAAAATGCATCGTCTCGCCTAGGTTGTGGGGAAAACAAATTTTTCGATTATTATCGATACAATTTAGGGCCAATGCTGATTTGTTCCTGATTTGGCATGATATACAGATTTTAAAAGGCGAATTAATGAATTTCATCGAAATTTTCTTATAATTTAAGAATGAGCCATAAAATAAGTTAGTACGTTCGAGCCTTTAGCCTATTTTAACATATCAGGAGTTTTTTTGAATAAAAATTAGAAACACTTTTTTATTTACAAAAAAAAACACCATTTCAAATCAGTCCAGCTGACGTTAATCTTAATATTTTCCGAGATATTTTGGTGCTTGCCTTTAAATATAATGAATTTTATAATTCCCGTACCGATTTTTTTCTTTTATATCCAAAGAGTTGCACCCTAATATACATATTTACATATGGATGTGTTTAGATGCACATAGGTACATATTAATAAAAGCATATTTACATATAATACGTACGTATTCAGGTGTTGTTGTGAGCAAATGTCATTTTAAATGTTTGTTGTCACCTAACGTGATCCCTGGCCCAGCTGGTCGCACATCTGCTGGCGCTTCGCATTTTGAGTGCACTCTATTTAAATGCTGCTTGATTGGCTTTTACATTTTTTTTTTTTTTTGTAAATATGTATGGGCATAATCAAATTAGTTACATGCAATATTGTATTTGCAAGGAAAAATTTGTCCGATTCTAGGATTATCGGTTCATAGTTTATTTAAGTTAAGGTGATCAAATTTAATTTTTTGTACTACAACTTTTTATAGCTATATACCGTTAAACGTTGCAGTGATATTCAGACTCCAAATTTTAACAAGGTCGTGTGAGGAATCAAAATCAAATCATTTATTAAGTAGAAAAATCGTCACATTATAAACTTAAGTATCAACATTTTTTCTTTTTGCTATCACAGATTTACGTTATTTATGTTATTTTATGAAAGATATTTCAGAGGAAAATACTACTATTTAAAAACCTCTGCTATAAATCTTACAAGCTAATTTGTGTTGCCCATTTAATATCAAGACAAAAAGTATATTATTGGTTATTAATGTAGATTAGAGACTAATGTATTGTCAGACATAGCGCAACGAATTCTGAATCTGTCAGTCAATAACTGAATTTGTTCTGATATCAAGTTAGAGTTTGAAAGATCATGAAGTCGTATGGTAGAGTAATCCCAGGGAAGACCAAGCATCATTTTAAGAATCTTATTTTGGCATATTTGTAGTTTAGATTACTAATTTGTTTTCTTTGCTCATACTAGCCTTCCTGTTAATCAGTGGGTACAACATTTTAATAGCAATGTTAATTTTCTCTTGTATGTGTTTTATATGCTCACAATACGTAATTTTTTTTATCAAAAACTACTCCGAGGTATTTGACAGAGCTGGCCCGTCGTGTGAGGAACTTTTGTTTTTTTCCAATTACTATTTTATGGGTACGAACCTAAGTGTTCTGTTGAAATTTTGAATATTACATTTTTATTTATTTAAAACTTATTGGTTAGACATTCTGAGGTTTTTGGTTAAGGACTTCCTTTATACGAGTTTGAATATTGTTTTACGACGTCGGCCGTGAAAGCAGACGAAATTTGCTCTCACTCCTGTTGTAGTTTATTTTTAAATCGGTAGCTTAAGAAATCGATTATCCAGTTAATTATTTACTTACTAAAATATCTGGCGACTAAAAATATGCCTTTAGGGTTCTTATGTATTCCGGGAATTCTCTAAATGCGAAATGCTAGTGTTTTTAAAATACCCAATTGTTGTGCGCTAGCTTCTGAATTACTTGTTTAATATTCAACAAGGACTCTATGTCATAAAAAAATATAATTTAAACTAAAATTATCTAACTTGAAAATCTTAATTTAAAACAAAATTTCTTCTACATAAAAATAAGATCAGATTTTCTTATCCGAAAAAATCAAGGATCGTAACGATTATAACCTGCACAATTATGATTTAATCGTTACATAGTTACTTTTTTTTCGATGAAATTTGAATGATATTTTTTTAATTTTATTTTTTCGATCAAGTTTGTTCGTAACTTTTAATATTTTAATTTTATTTTTTTTTTCAATCACAAATAATCGCTTTTATTGGACTTAAATTTTTCCGATTATATTTGATCGATACTTTGTGATATTAATTTTTTCGATCAAAAATAATCGTTATTCTTGTATTTAAAATTTTTCGATCATAATAAACGTAAACAAATGTGTCGATGATGACAATAATATGTTTTATGATCGAAAAAAATATCACAAAATTTCAATCAAATATGATCGGAAAATTGTGAATCCACAATAAGGATTATTTTTAACCGAAAAAAATATTTTTAAAAAATCGGATCACATATAATCGGAAAAATAAAAATCCAAGAATGGCGATTACTTTTGATCGAAAAAATAAAAATTAAAAAATAACGACCAATCTTGGTCGAAAGACCAAAAGCCAATGAATAACGATTAAATCATGGGTTTTTTTTTAATAAAATTATAACCCTTACAGTCCCTGGAATGAACTAAATATGTTTAAAAAAAAACTAAAATTAAAGTCAGAAAAATACACCCATACATACTTGATTCATATTTCTACTTAAAAATATCGCAATAAATAATCATTACAAGCATGTGGCGCCCATTTTTTACATGGCATGCGCACAAACATACATACATACAAAATGCATACAAATTTCGGCGCAGTAATAAACTTTGTTTATGTTTATAAACTAAAACCATAAGTGGCCCGTAAGTAGACATCGAAGTTTCAACAAATCTTTGTTATATGCCTTGCACTATGTGCATACATATCTAAGTGCATATGTATGTAAGTATGTATGTAAGAAAGGACAAATCCAAAAATATGAATTGACATTGAAGTGAAGAATGGAAAAATTGAGGTAATAATATTTCGCATAACTACCCGTGCGATAAAAGAAATTTCAACCCTCGATTAAAATTTAAAGGAATTATGATCGGTAAGATTTTTAATGTTGCCGAACCGTTCTCAGGAAAAGTGGAGAAGGGTAGGCTTTACACTTGAAAATTGAGCAAAAGTATTCGAAATATGTGTGTACATATGTAGTCCTATAAGGAAACTACTCATATTTTTTTTAAATTTCAAATTGACGAGCATGTAGGACAACATTTTTGCATGGCTGTCAGCTTAAGTAGTCAACTGGATTATAATCCATTTGTTTGAATATCAAAATAAATATTCCAATATCCTTATGCATTTGAATTCACGCTCGCTAAATCTACGCGTAACAAAACCCCTCTAACGTAAAGGTAAAATTTGATCTACTATTTGCGAGACATGCACCCATTTTTGCTAGATCTTTATCTCTGATACTTTGCGAATTTCCATTTTTTTTTTGCACTGAAGTATTGATAGGAAAAATTTTTGTGCGTTAGATCGACAAATCCAGATCTGGTTATGCTCAATTGATCACTGATGGTTTTTGATAAGAGAGTAGATCTAAATACAGATGAGTATATATACTGATGTACATACGTAATATATATATGTACATATGCTATGCAGGTAAACGTATATGTACAGTGACTCACAGTGAAAATGCTTCAGTCTTATTTATTTATTTAGTATTAATAATCAAGAAAGTAATTGCATTTCATACAGATTACAAAGATATTATATATAAAAAGTACAAACTAAGTAATTTATAAATTTAGTAAAGATTTGAAAGAAGCATAAATAAATAAAAGCACAAGCTAAGTAATCAATTCATTGAGTAAGGATTTAAAACGGAATTCTGGATACGAAAAGTCTAGAGCGGAAGAACTTGAGAATAAGTTGAATTCCTTTAGAGCCCTGTATATAGGAGCATTAGATGCGTAATTAGTTCTAACCATCTCTATAGAGAAAAAGGCATGATTCCTTAAGCATCTTTGTGGCACTGCAAAATCGATGCGCCCTAGCAAATATGGACAGTCTATCACACCACGTACTAAGTTGTAAGCAAAGGTAAGAGACAGAAAAGTCAATCTACAATCCAGCGACCTTAGATTAATAAGTAGACATCTACTTCTATAGGATGGAATAGGGTGGACGAAACGCAGAGAACGGAGAGCATAGTTAACTAAGAAATTTTTTTTTAATTCGTTCAACTCTATTGATTTGGCAGGCATAATAAGGTCTCCAAATTACAGCAGCATAGTCCAACTTAGAGCGTACCAGGGAGGTGTGTATACGGATCAGAAAAATCTGAACTGAAACGCCTAATAAAAGCCAGCATAGAGTATGTTTTTTTCGCAATATAGGAAACATTTTCCATGTTAACATATTTTATTATTATTATTTTTTAAATATTAACATATAAATCAAAGCTTCCATCCTTATACAAAATTTATGAAAATTCAAAAAAAAATTCATTAAATTTTCAAAGTTTTTAACCAAAATTTTGTAGCCCATTTAACGCAACACCATCAGCGAAAAGACTTTCAAAAATCAACATTAATTTTTAACCGCATGAAACTTGTACTTTATTGTATTGAATTAGAATGGGCCACACAACTGTTTACCCAAAATTTTCAAGAAATTCTATTGTTTGTTAAACTGTTGTAAAAAGTTTACGAAGTTTGAAATTTAGATATTTATAATTTATGTTATTGAATCAACCAAACTTTGTTGGTGGTGTTTAGACATTTTCAATTTCAAATTTGAAAAATTTATAAGCATCCTGGAAATACCTCATATGCGAAAATGATTTAATTTAACTGAGGACACAAATATGCGAATACGAAATATTAAATAACGAAAATGTGGGCTTGAAGTACACGCAAAAAATAATGAAATTGAAAAAATTCGTCAAAAAAATAATAATAATATAATAATATCCTTGAATTTAACTAAACAAGAGTGAAATCTCCCATAAGCGGGCACCGAATAAAATTCAAATCAAAAATGTGGGCAAAGCGGATTTTAAATAAAATGTATTCTTCAATCGACGAAAAACAGAACGAATACGAAATATAAACATAAAATAAAAAAGGCGTCGTCGCGTACACATATAGCAGATTGTTTTCATGAGTAGACATCTTTGTGTTTCAAGTGAGAAGATTAAAGGACAAATGAGTAAATGAGAAATCAAAAAATGTAATTTTGAAAAAAATTCTGATCAAAAAGTTTGAAATTTAGAGCAAAATTTTTGGAAAAATGTTTTAAAAAATCTGATCGAAAAGTTTGAAATTTTCGATTTTTTCTTTAAATCAAAGTTTCAAACTTCATAGAAAATTTATAAAAATTCAAAAAATTTACAAAAAAATTGCAACATTTTTGAAAAAAAAAATTTTAAAAAATTAAACAGTTGTTTTTTTTTCAATTTTACTTTAAGAAAGTGTTATTTTCAAGCAGCTAAAAATTCTTCTTGACTTTTTGATAATTAATGGGCTACAAAACTGCAAACTTGGAAATTTTCCAAAAAATTTAGATTTAAAAGTTTATTGATGTTTTGTATTTGTTAAATTTACATAAACTTGCATGGCTTTCGATATAGAATTAACGACCTACAATTTTCTAAAAAAT
The DNA here is from genome assembly GCA_951828415.1 of Anomoia purmunda. NCBI lineage: Eukaryota > Metazoa > Arthropoda > Insecta > Diptera > Tephritidae > Anomoia > Anomoia purmunda. Next base: position 105,474,840 of record OX639996.1, on the reverse strand, counting down.
AATTAAAATGTAGACAAAATAGTTAAAATTTGCCAATAAATGTTGCTATTATTTTTATATATAAAATATATATTAATTAAAATTAAATAAGGAACAATATTTTTTATTTGTTAAGTTTTTATAAACTTTCACTATTTTTGTTATAGAATTAGCTATAATTAAAAAAAAAAATTATTATAGTTAAATGAGGAAAATCAAATTTGTCAATGCATTTTGCTTTTATTTTATGTATATAAAATATTTTTATTAAAATTTAATAAGGAGCATTTAATAATCAAAAGTTGTAAATATCTTGTTATCCAATGTACCCTCGTATCTTATCTATTAGCCGTTAGCTAATTCAATTCCGACATCTATTCATTTTTCATTACTTTCCTGATTTTTGCTTTACTAATTCTTTATTATATTATCTGTTAGCTCTCATAAGAATTCGTCTCCCTTCCAGGTACGCTCTGTCGCTGCCTTTTTGATTTTTGTTGTTATTGCTTTAATTTTTGTTTTCGCCACCGTTTTTTTTTCTACTTTTTTGTAAACCAATTGCTACAAATCCTCGCCATATTGCCCTTTGCTCGGCGAGTATTATTTTTATAGCTCTGATGATGAGCGTTAAAAACAACAAGTTTGCTAAATATCCCGAAGGGTCAAAATCAGGATATTCACACCACCACCACCATATCAGGGCGCATAAACCCTTTCATTTTGCCATTAATAGCTGCCATGACAGAGGCGGGATATGCTGCTTGCCGAAATAGCGATGTTTGTTTAAAACTCTCTGTGTGTGTGTGTGTGCCTGTGTGTGTGTGTGTGTATGGCAATGTTAATTTTTATAGCGCTTTCGGTCGCAGCAATTTACAGACTTGTAAGTTGGTTTTTTATTGTCGACGTATGGGCAATGAATTAACGGGAACAAGGATGTTTGTGTTCGAATGTATGGACGTAGTGACAGTTTGCCGCAGGATATGCTTATAAATAAATTTAATGTGATACGGCAAAAATGCATAGAGAAATTGTCGTACAGCAGTTACAATTTATGAGGAGACACTCTGAACACTAATTGCGCCCAAAGTTAAAGTACAAGGAGTTTAGCGTAGTTGCGGCTATTTACTATTAAGAAAAAGGAATATAAAATTTAGGAAATAACTGCTGTGAAAGGTGTGAGAAAGTAAAAAAAAACGTCATGGACTCGATGTACCTAATTTATGCGATGGAATATGCGCGCTATCAAAAAGTGTGGCAAATTAATTTACCAGTCTTCAAAAAAAAGGACAGAGGTTCTTCCTTCTTCAAAGGATCATCGCATAACAAAGTGAAAAGAGATTGAACCGACCAATATGGCATCATTTAATCTAGCCAAGAAAAGTTTACCTTTTATACACCTACTTTGAAAGAAAATATAAGTGCTATTTTGAGTTTATACTTCGCCAAAAGGAACACAAACGGCAAGAGGAGACTGAGTGAAAGCCCAGTTTGCCCTAAATGAACTGACCACGAGTGCCAAAAGCGCTTGATGCCTAATCGGCTTATATGAAAATTGGCTGGTCAACATTTCACGCATCAAATGCCAAAAATCCAACAACAACAACAGCAACAGCAACATCTATGCATACAAGCAAACTATTAACACAAATAAAGGACATTGTTCAGCTGCTGGCCAGCCAGCCGTTTCACTGCCCACCACCGCCCTATACCCAGCAATTGCACAGACTTTCTTAAATATTTTTTTTATTCATTTTTTTTTTTTTGCTAAACCGCCTCAAAGGACATTTCAAGTATAAGAAAATAATACCCGCTTTCTTCGGCTATTCATGCTTTTTTTCTTTCGTCTGCCTTTTATGGCGGATTTGTGTGACATTTTCTGCATTTCTTCTACACATCCTTGTTTCTTTTGTGTTCATTGAGGCGCAAATTATAAACGAATTAGTGAGGCAAAGTGGCCACTGGACGTATAGCAGATCAAATGAGGGATTTACTTCCATTCAAGTCTATTTATTTATTTTCTCATTTTCTTGTGGATAATATAAGATTTATTTTTTGTCAAACACGCATGGGTTTTTTATGTGATTGTGTGTGTGTGTGTGTGTGTTTTTTCATGAACTTGGTCAGAGGAAAAAGACAAGAATAATAAAATGAGCTGATCACAAAAGCTCTATTGTGGGATGATGCTGGACAAAGCTGGGCAAGTTAAGAGGCTGATAATTAGGTAAGTACTTTCAATATTTTTAAATTGAATTTACATTAACAGATGTGATTTTGATGAAAGTATTTCGAAATATCTATTTGCAATAATTGTATTTAAAAATTTCGATTGCAACGAAATTTTCAGTCATCTTATATTTGCCGCAGAGTCCATGACTTTTATTATAAAACAGTGATTGATGGCTATATAAACTCAGTTCTGCGAACTTCGTTCTTTTCATTCATTGTCACTTTCTAACCAACCATGTCACCACAAAATGCGCATCTTTATTCCTGGAGTCCTCTGATATTATGTTTTGAAGAATGAAGCAACTTGGTCGCCTAGCGTTGTTGAATTCATTATGCATTTTGAACAAACACTTCATTTGCATGTCTATGCGCTTGAAAATGTCATTATAAGCATTATTGATCACTGCGAGGATTAAGGTGAAGAAAAGTAGATAGGGATGAACTATTATTAAAAACTAAAACATGCAAATTTTTAAATACCTTTATTATATTGTGAGTATAGCTCTCGTTGAAGTTGAATGGCTTTCAAAATTCGAATCAATTTAAATATAATAGATATGAAGGCAGTAAGAAATAGTAATTCAATAAGTAAATAAGACAGCACTTTCAGCACACTTTTCGTTTAAAAATTGCTTTTAGTGAGCATGTGATCCTTATGCCCCTTATTTACGACATTTAGACACTTTTTATGTCCCCGCTCAAACCAAAAATATTACCTAAAAAGAGGATTTTCATATTATTCGATTGATAAATACACCCAGGAAAAATTTTATCTCCATATCAAAGAAACATTTTTTTACATTTTTTTTATCAAAATCCGATATTTTCCCTCGACTGTGTAGAGGCTCTTTCAAAAGAAAAAAAAACATACATAAAATAATTTTTTTCCCAAAAGTATTAAAATATTTCTTTAGCGCAATTCGTTCCCACTTCTCCTTCTTTTAAAGTCCGCATGATACCGCTTTTTTCTTGTATTTTACGCTGGTGGGAAGGAGTAAGCTATCATTTATAATTCGATAACGAGCTATCACACTCAGCTGCTTTCACCACAGAATTTGTTTCTCTCTAACACATTGCTGCATTGTTTTTGTAATATGACTTTCGTAAATTTTTTTGTTTGCCCATTATTTTTTTTAAATTTACCAAGCCTTCATGTATGGCCAGTAAATTGTCGAAAACTTTCAAAGCTTTTAAAGGTATTTAGTAAGTTTAAACGCTCATTATAATTCCAACGTACATATAACGTAATAATGAAGAAAAAATATCAAAAATATCACAGCACAGATTAATCAAACTTGGATTTAAAAAGACATCTCTACTTGTCAGATGAATTGTTCTTGCAGTGCAAAATGAATCGAGTTTTAGCAAATATGCTCTGTCAAATGCTTAGATATTATTTTTTTTTTTTATTTTGGACTTTGCTGTTATTTGGGATAATTGCAGACATATGCATCTGAATTTTAATTACTGAAAATTTTTAATGGGAAATATTCTTATTCGATTAAAAAATTGTATTTTTTAACGGCTATAACAATTCCACGAAAAAGTATATTTCCCCCACATAAAATACGTAGGATTTCAAATTCTCTTTTTCTATTTTCTCTTTTTTAAGATTGTGGCAGGTGAGAGTATGAAAATACAAAAAAAAATGATTTTTCGGTGTATTTTGGGCCACTCTAATGCGGAATTGTTGTATCGTCCATGGAGTTTTAAGCTGCCACTGAATGGCAGCTGGTGTTTATTAGAAGTTGTTTTTATAATCAATGAATATGTAAAAAATAACTGGTTCCAAAAAAATCTTGGAATTTATCTTCTCATAAACAAAATTCAGGACCTCCTCCGTCCCAATAACTCTTTCTCTATTTTAAATGAAAAAATTTTGTATAAAGTCTTATAAAAGTTTTACGATAACGGTTACATTTAACTATCTATGTATTAAATAGACCACAAAGTTGCTATAAAAATATTTGTTTAGTTTTGTCTCTTTCTCACTGTTCAAATGTCAAAACTCTCGTCAGTCGTCGCGCTCTTTGTTCACCTGTGATCCCATGGTCAATTCTTCAGCTACAGTAGATGCCGCCGCCTGCCATTAAAATGAGCTTATTTTACTTAGGACATATGGACGAGTATGCCTATGTTGTATATGTTGATGAGAATATTTATGTATGTATGTGCGTGTGTGTCTGCATACGTAATTGTCTTGAAATATGTTCAACACGTTTCCGCACATTAATCATCGCCACTTAACGCTACGAGTAGAAATTCCTCTCGCATCTCATCACATTGGCTCCATTTCACGTCATTTTTTCTTAAACTAATAAATATTTATTATTTTAACATTGTTGTGGAATTCTTCTCACTTATTACTTATTATTTTCAGGCATTATACTTTGTTGTGTTCCATTGTTATGATGTTGCTTCGCTTTATTGTTGTTAGTGTTATTATAAACAGTATTGTTTGTTAAACAATTTTTCTTTTTACTCAATTGTTTTCATTTTTTTTTATTCAATTGTTGAACTGAGTGTTGCTCTTCTCCCACTGAACGCATTCTTAAAAGATTTGGTTTGACGAAGCACAAAATCCACGGCGGCCACTACCAAGAACTTTTTTATTTTATCTCATCGTAATTTCTTTTCTTTTAGTCGAATCGAATTCCCAGTCACTTCAAGTTGGACATTCTTTCAATACATTACTGATGAGTGATGACAGCTTACTGAATGCAGAATCTTTGTTTACTTTCAAGAAATTGTAAGCCTTACAAAGGTAATGAATGATTCATATTGGCGTTCTTACTTTTCAATTGGTTTATCTGAGAAAACGGTGTATTTTCAATGTTTTTTTGCAAAAGCAAAAACTTTATCGCGTATTTTTCATAACTGCAAATATTATTAAAACTCAGGGTTGGTAGAACTTCAATGGGCGATACAACTGCGAAACTCAGTTACATTCTATACTTTACGAGCTCTTCGCTGCAACTCCTTGCTAAAGAAGGCAATCCATTAAATTAGCATAGGAAATTGGGTTTTTTTTTTACTTAGAAGATTCTGTTGGATGTAGTCAAATAAAATATTATGCGCTCAGGCACCCAGGAATTTGTGTCATCTTATGCATAGGGCAGTAGCATATAATGTAGATTCCTAACAGTTCTACAAAAGATACCCATAGTTGGGGATAATACCAGGTTGATCAATCTATACACAAACAGGATAGCGCGTTCGCTTCGGTCATCACTCAATGAGCGAAGAACACGGAGTATACTGAGATTTTCCAAACCGTTTCTCCAAGTTTCTCCAGGACATCTGCTTTTCGGCCACATGGCCGTAAGATTTGGATCCCCCAGGTGCTACAGGGTTGAGAAAAAGGTAGAGTCCATTAACCACTTCGAGTGCCCTGCACTATGAGAAATGCGCTTCAGATTATTGGTGGAACATTTCTGCGGAGGCCTGGATGACCTAGGTGCGGTCGCACTGGAGGAACCGTTTGGATTTTCCAAGAGATTGGGATGGTGTAAGAATGCGTAGAAATAGGCTGAGGTGATAATCCCTTCAAGGGCATCAGAATAGGTTCTGTGGACTCTCTCTGAGAGCAGCCCGTTTAACTTAAACAAATCGAGGGAAAACTTTCTCCTATTTAGCGAGAGATGTTATTGAAAGTGATACGGAAGTACGTGCCTCTTCGTCGCTGCTGTGACAGGGTCAAACACTTTAAGGCCAGTTTGACTGTTTGCATATATATATTTTTTATTTGTTGTAACAACAGAGGATTCTAGACTTTGAACCGCTTCTTGTATTGCCTCGAAAGACATAACAGTGCTCTGAAAGTTGAAATGGCGTTTTCTTCTATAGAAAGAAATCGGTTGCGTAGATGTGGTAATCCCGAAATAGCAGCTATAATTTCTACCGCTTTGGAGATTGTTGCGGTTTTCCAATACTTTCCGAATGAAAAAAGGTGGTTTTGAGCTCAAAAATTACCACTGATATAAATAAAACTAGGCCCAAAATTAATAAATATATCTACAAAAATCAAAGTTTAATATTTTTACTAAATTACATTAACACATTTTCGTTGCAATTTTGAATTTTTAAATACAGCGATAATGTATTTTCTAAAAATCCGAATTAAACAAGTTTGAAGAAAACTGTCAAAAATCAACGGTTGCTTTTAGCCACTTGAGACCTGCACTTTGTTATACTGAAATAGGCTACATATCCGTATATTTACAAACTTTCTGAAAATTTCGATAAAATTTCGTAAATTTTGCCTCTTCGCCTTGTCCTTATACCTCTTACCCAACATTAACTGGTGATGTTGTTTTTTCCCGTCACACATTTGAGTTTTGTGCAGTGTCTGGATTTGAGGTAGAAAAAAGTATTTATAAAATACGGTCCAATGCCATTGGGAACGCCGGCATCTCAATTAAGTTCATAAATATAATTTTGCCTTTAGTTTTGCCCACTCTAACTCACATAATAAACCATAGTTTTACAACGTCTTGTTTCCCTAATGGATGGAAAGTTGCTACTGTGCTTCCTGTAGCCAAAAACAGATTTGCTTGTAGCCCCAGTGACCTCCGTCCCATTAGTATACTGCCTGCTCTGTCAAAAGTCGCTGAATCTCTGATGTTTCAGCAAATCTACAACCATGTTGATAAATACAACATCTTGTTTCCCTTTCAGTCTGGATTTAGGTCTAAGCACAGTTGTTCCACAGCTATGATAAAGATACTTGACGATATCAGGCTTAACTTTGACAAAAAGCATTTAACACTTCTCTGTTTGCTGGATTTTTCTAAAGCATTTGATACCGTTGACCATAAACATCTTTGCTCTAAACTAAAAAAGTATTTTGGTTTTGGCCAATCTGCTGTGCAATTGATGGAGAGCTACCTCACAGGCAGATCGCAGCGTGTGAAAGTTGATTTGAAAATGTCTAACCTACGTCCATTGTCGTCAGGCGTTCCTCAAGGCTCAATCTTGGGGCCTCTATTATTCAGTTTGTTTGTGAATGATGTTTTCTATGTATGTCAGCAAACGAGCATTCATGCATACGCGGATGATATGCAGTTGTATATGTCTAAACCTCTTGACCAGTCAGCCAGCTTGTGCTCAGATTTTAATAAAGACCTTGCATTGATTAAATCTTGGCAAACTCAAAATGGTTTTTCTCTTAATTGTAATAAGTGTTATGTATTACCTATTTGTAAGAAACGTTTTAACCTCACAACTATTCCATCTTTGTATGTAGGGAATAACCCAATCAAATTCGTTTCCAAAGTAACAAATCTTCGCTTTGTTATTAATTCCAATTTAACCGGTATTGACCATGTAAACTCCATCGTTAGCAAGGTGTATTACACCTTAAGAAATTTAAGAATGTCTGCCTCATTTACGCCGATCAATGTAAGACGAAAACTTGCAATCCAACTAATAATGCCGATAATTTGCTACTCGGAATTAGTCTATTGCAAGTTAGATTCTCAATCTGCGCATAAAATTAAGGTAGCCTTTAACCAATTAACACGTTATGTGTTTGGTCTAATGAAATATGAACATATCTCTGCCTGGAGGAAGCGTCTGTTGGGTTCTGAAATTTCTGACTACTTGAAAGCCAGAAACTGCATTTTCTTATTTCGGCTTATGATTGATAAGACACCTGGCTATCTCTATAAGAAATTGTTAGTTCCAAAATCAACACGTGTAAATGCCCTAATAGTTCCTAATTATAACTTCCTTTCCTCTGTAAGGTTATTTTTCGTCAGCGCTATACGTTTATGGAACTCTATCGCTGCCACTACTCGCAAGAGTTTAAATAAAAGCAACTTTAAGACTGTATTGTACTCACATTTTCGTTAGTTTTTAAATAATTTCTTATGTATAGACCTACGACAAGCTCTCTATTTATACCTGTCTGCATATATGTATATCTAGTTATACCTATACTTCATTGCTTCCAAGCTCTAGTTTTTTAAAATCATTATTTATATATCAGTATTGTTTTTAATATAATTTGTAACTTAATTTCCATATGTACTTATTTATTTGTTAATCAATAAATGAAATGAAATGAAAAAAAAATTTGAATTTATAAGCTCTGTAAAAAGTCAGTTTTTTGATTTATATGCTTTCAGTTTTAATATAATCAATATTTTATGAAAATATAACAAAAATTATCCAGGAGTCTTAATACATTAGAAAAAATTCGCTGTATGATTTTCACTGACACCCACTGTATGTGTTATATATAGCCCTACCCCTACAGACATGTCAATAAAATTATTGTTATACTTAAAATAGTACTCTATCTCGTTCGATGTAAATAGTTTATACAGCTTTCAAGTTTTGTCGACACTTTTGAGATTTTTACATTGTTGCTATTTATTTACAGGCCCATTGTGTTGCTGACGCATTGCATTTTAATTGTTGTCGTCTGTTACGCCGCCGCATTTTCCTTTACAAATGCAACAAACTATAGATTGACTGATCAAACAGTCTCGCCGTCTATGGTATAGTTGAACGACATACATAACTACGTAGTATAGTTGAAGCACCAACGCACTGTCAACTGTCAAAATTCAATGCAAGTTTCATTGATAAATGAGTGTACGGTGACAGTTATTTGACAATTGGCCGCGTATTGTTTGATGTTGTCTGTTTAAAGTATTTGCGATCTCAGTGAAACAAGAGCTGGTAAAAAATAATAAGTAAAAAAAAAAAAAATACTTATGTATATAATTTTTTTAATTAACCGATATAAAAAGCGTCACACCAAAATATGCTTAAGAAAATGATAAATGCGCGTATGAGTGGAATAAAAAGCCCAACGGCATGACAATGGCGACCAACAATGACTGCCACAAAAGCCAAACAAAAGCGAGTAAACAGACAACAGAAACGGCACATGAAAGAAGACCTAATCAAAGAGTTTTGAAAGCCTCAAATCGGATTGTTGCAATGTTATGCTTTATATGTTTCTCATATAGCCGTTACACAAAAACGCCGCATAGAGTAAATGAAACATCGGGCAATAGTTCGGTTGCCTCATTTACGAACATGTTGGCTAAACAAACAATAATTTTAGTGTCAGTTGGTAGTAGAAAGTAATTTAGTTTTTTTTCCGAGTATTGAGCTTCCATTTTCTCGACTGTGAGGGAACCGGGCAGAAATTGAGATAGTTTTTAGAGATTGACAGTTATGTGAAAAAAATAGGGGGATGGCATTTTAACCAGTTTTGTTTGTTTTACGATGTAAGAAAAAAGTTTTTCCATAAAAAATAATGAAAAAATTTATTGACATGTTTAGATAATTTTGTCTTTCCTTATTTGATAACATTTTCTTTTGTAAAAATATTGCTAGTTTGATAAAAAAAAAAACCAAATGAATCGAAGTTTGAAACTGTCTTACTTACTTACTTACTTAATTGGCGCTATATCCGCTTAAGCGATTTTAGTCGAACTTCTACTACAATTTGTGGTGTGCATCTTGATGTTGTAACACAAATTGAGGGACCTACAGTTTTACGCCGAATCCGAACGGCGAATGTTTTTGTGAGAAGTTTTTACAAGGCAGAAATTCACTCGGAGGTTTGCCGTTGCCTGCCAAGGGGCGACCGCTATTTCTATAATTTTTGGATGTTACTTGCGCCGAGCTGGATTCGAACATGGGACCCGCCGAATGAAGCGCGCACACGCTACATACTCGGCTACGGCAACCGCTAGACAATTTAAAAAAAAAATCAGAAAACTAAAAGTTCTAATCGAAACTTTTAAAGTTTTAATCCAAATTTCTAGAAAATTTGTTGGTATGCCAATTTAATTTTACTATAATAAAGTGCGAGTTTTAATAATAATAGAAATTTTTTTGAGTTTTTTTTTTAATTTGTTGCATTGGTGGAGGAATTTCCACTGACCTTTCGTCAGTAATTTTACACTTCCTCGCCACCATTTTTGCCGCTACTTTTTAAATTTAGAATGAAACACCATAGATAGTAATATCGATTATTCAAAATATCGATATTTAGATGGTCGATATATCAAAGAAATCGATATTTACCGCAAATATTTGTATTTGGTTAGAATTTTTTTGCATCAAATTAATAAAAAAGTATATACACACATATTATTGAATAAAACCTCGAAGTTCGATGTTGTTCAGCGCGATATATAGGCATATCGATTTCACACATAAAATGAATTACTGCAGATTTTTTTATTTTTCAAAAACATACAAATATGAATCTATCCAGTGAGTTCGATTTGTTTCTGGGCGATGTTTTTGCGTATTGATTTTTTCGAAATCGAGCCGATCGAACATAAAATCAATTTTTTGTTTTTAATTTCACATCGGCATACATACATACATAGGTGCGTTTCATTTAATAGCCTTTTATCCGCACTACCATAAATACTCTTTCATAGCTAGCCGACATTTTTTATCTTAACAATCGCCATTGGCGACTGTTTGATACAGTTATTGTAATTATTGTAGCGGTCCACTACTGTTACTTTTGTTATTTACGTAATTATTGCAATTATGTTCAACGCTTGTTTTGGCGATTTTTGGGCAACTCAAATTTCTTTTATTTTTGCATTTGTGTCATGATGTTGTTGGCCAACCTCAAGTTTAAAGTTTATTGTAGTCGTCAATTGTATAGTTTTTTCCACATTTTATTTTGTGTCACATTATTAAACAATCATTTTGATTGATTGCCAATTCTTGCTATTCGTTGCTTGTTTTTGTTTTTTTGTTATTACTGAAGTTATTTGTTGGCTATTTTTTCTATATATATAGCTCTGAAACTGAAATAATACCATTCGCACTGAGCACACGCACCTTATATTTATTGTATTAATAAGTATTTTTTTTTTTGCTACATACTATCAATTGTCTCTTCTGACCCAATTTTTGTCCGTTATTGGTTTTCAGTTTCACTTACTGCTTTTCAAGTCCATGGTTTTTGTTTAGCTACTTTATTGATGAAGTGCTAAGATAACTGAAATTTGCCAAATGCGTTTACCTTGTCTTAAATTGAACGGAACTCTACTTAACGTTAACTGTTGAATATTTGGTGGTAATTGGTTATCTAACAGTAGCTATGATAAACTAGGTAACTGCAATTAGCAATCACAAATCCGTTACATACTATTTTCTGCATCAACACTGAGAAAACGTGTAACACAATTGAAAAAAAAGTTATAAATTACGAAAACAAGTAAGTACAAAATTGATGCTCTTTAATCCAGATAATTTTAGAAATTCGAATTCAAACCACTCGAAGAAAGAAATATTTCAGTAAGTAAAAGGGTTTGGTGCTGTAAAAGTTGTTGTAATTTTTTTAAGATTTGATTTGCTTTAAATACATTAAGAAAACTATTTCATATACTAAGAAATGTCGGTATTGAAGATATTATCGGCAAGGCGTGAAATATTCTTCATATAGTTTTAAAATCACACCTCTTGCTTATCTAAGTGTAGCTAGACAAAATCTAACCCTAATTCCGAAGAGTTTGATACTATGGAAAATTTTGTTACTCGCAGCATTTTGCCTTGCGGAAGCTACTTGTATTGTTTTAAGTGATTTTAAAATTGTTTCTTAGCGAAAAAATGGAATTACAACGAGTACAATTTTGCCTCGATTATCGCGACGATGATTATGGAAAGGAAGCACCACACAGTTGGTAACCTTCTTCAAAAATATTTTCGAAACTTAACCTTCCTAAACTTCTTTCGTTTCCCTTTGTATTGTAATATTACTTTAACCTTATTCATTTAATTTAATTTGAATTTTCCAACAGATGATAACCCTGTTCGAAATCTTTTTTAAATTTCCTTCTTTAACACCGATACTTCGATATTTGTTTTAACTGATTAAGTTAATTGTTTGTGCGGTAACAAAGCGACAACTCTCCGATAGGAATTCAAGCCATTGAAATTAATAATATTTTTGGCTCTCTTTGAATATTTTTTTTCTAATATACATAACTCTCGATCGCTTTGATGCTAAAAAATTCTGGTAATATTTAGTTTAGTTTTTTAACCCAGTCGTTGCCTATTGAGTGGCAAAAATATACAAAGCGCTAGAGTGAAGTCCATAAATTTATTTAAGTCACAAAAAGTCTACACATAGTTATGTTTTAAAGAAGTAAAAAATAAAATTTCAAATTTTTCATTCAGTCCACATGCCAAGGAGAAAAAGGAATTTTTAATTTATGAACTGTTACAGAAATCTGTCGTTCGTAAACGAAGTATTATGGGCCCACATATGTATGTACGTACTTATGTAGGTACATACATACATATAACTCCTATGTAACTGCAGCTGCAGATGCTTCGACAGCAAAATGAAGTAAAGCAACACATTTGCCCGTTCGTTCACAAAAGCGTGACAAAAATACGCAATAAAGCTCACAAGAGCAGTGGACAACAAATCATGACAACAACGATATGCAAATAAAGTGTACAAAATAAAAAAAAAACAAAAAAAAACCAAAAAAAAAAAAACATTTAAAAAATGCACACAACTATGCTGCAAAATTCATAACAATAAAACGAACAACGAACGGTAACAAAACGGCCACCAAACAGACACAAGAATGCAATGAAAAATCACAACAAATGAACTACAGAAAACTCGAAGGCTGAAAGATATTCATTCATATGAGTATCCATTTTTTACATTCATTTTGTCCTTACAAAATTTTTACATTCCAATGATTTTCTGTTTTGTTTTTTTGTTTTTTTTTTTTTTTGTAAGAGAATCACACAAGCAATGCATTTCACTTGCACTTTGGAGTATCAAATCGAATGTGGCACGGAACCTGCACATACGTAAATATGTAAATGGTATAATAAATATGTACATACATACATAGCCTCATACACAGCTCACAGTTTCATCTATCGGTATTACCGTATTTGTGTTGAGCCCTAGGGCCGAATATGTCATTCTGATCTTAAAAGGTTCTACTTCTCACTTTAGCCCGCATCCAAACTGGTCTCCGAATTCCGAAGTTAGCAGATACTTTATAAAGGATTTTTCGTAGTAGTTACGTCATTGAATATATAGGGATATATCAGATGGTAGAGTTAAATAGTGTACTTTAAAAAATGTTTGTATTTACTCAAGCGAATCAAAAGTCCTCCGCCGTCCGGTTTTAACATTTGAGAAACCAAAAACGTTAACTTAAAAATTGTCTGTTGAGGAAATTGAATCCTATGATTAAACAGGGACTGAAGATAATCGTTATTGTGATTTTGTTCGGATATAAAAATCAGTAGGAAGAACTCGTTCAAAACAAAATTCGAATATATCGATATAATGCTTTTGTCACATGCTAAACAAATCTGATCTTACTTTCATTTAGATGATTTTTTGTTTTAAATCAGTGCACAATTTTTCTTTTGTGATGTTTATATTTTCGATCACATGAAATCGATTTTTTTTTTATTTTTTCATCAAGATCGATCGTTATTTTTGGGTTTTTATTTCTTCTACCAAATTTCCCCCGATACTTTGTGATTTTTATGTTTAAATTTAAGAAGAACAATTATTTTTTATCGAAAAAAAAAATCGCAATATATCGATCAAATTTAATCGAAAAAATAAAAACGAAAAAATATCGATTAAATTTGTTTAATAAAAATTATGACCGTTACAGCCCCTGCTTTTAAAAGAATCGGTAAACTTAAGGTCGTGCGTCCGTGCAGCTTGAAATTACACTGTCTACGATACGGGGAAGCACTAAACAAGCACCAATTTACATTAGATCTTGAAGAGATCATGGTGCGGCTGCCATCGTTCTGGGTCAGTACTGAGGCAAATCCCTCTTGTTCTTGGCAACACGTGATAACGGCATAGATAGTGTTCGATATAGTCGACGTCGTCTACAACACGGTATTCGCGATAGAAGTCCCACCCTAATGGCATCCCCGTAAAGCAATAGGCGGTCTAAAGAAGGACACTCTAGGTGGATGAGAAGACCAGATATTGCCTAATCGTAATCGAATTTGCAGAGCAAAAAAGTTTCACTATCTAGAATAAATTAGAAGTCTACCCTATACGTAGCCAGAATTATTGAGTTAATCATGGTATAGGAAAAGTTTGAGAAAAAGTAAATAAAACAAGTCTTACTCCTCTTAATTATCTGTACTCTCCGCATATTCTCTCTCACGCCCAATTGGCTTTCCTATAGGATTTAATAAATATAAAGTATCGCACTAATTACTTAAAAACAAAAATGTTGGTTATGCCAACGAATTTCAATTAAACTCACACTGCTCTGAAAAATATATCATTTTAAATGTCTACCAATATTTACATACTTATAGATATTTCCATGTTTAACTTAAGAGTTTTTAAGAACCGCAAATGTCTCATTGACATTTTCTTAATTTTGTCCAAAGTCGAAGTAAAAATAGCACTCGACTGCGCTTGTTTTTCCTTCTGCTTTTGTATTTTTTACGCCTCATCAACAATATTCCCAATCGGCGAGCGAGCGCTTTGATTAAGTGCACCATTCCTTCGGGTTAATGTCATGGCAATGATTTAGCACCTTGTTACATGGTCACAACAATGTCCGCACTACTACTCTTCCTTGTCGACCGGGCAGCCAACAGAACACCGGAGCACCGGCCGCCACAGCCAAACCGTCGCCAATCTACTCCAACTGCTATTTTCATACATACATACATAAAATTTTATATACATACATATGTACGTCATATGTGCCGACATGTAGGTTCATATGTACAGTTGTGTTCTCAAAAATAATAGCAAAATGTATTGACAAGTTTTGACAATTTTGTGTGCCCTTTTTTATTTTTACTTTTTTTTTTAAATGTACATATGTAATTCTATGTAAAAATGTACGTTGAGGTTTCAAACTTTCTAGAAGATTTATAAAAATTCAACACATTTTAAAAAATTGTCATAATAATTTAAAATTTTTTAATTTAATTAAATAATTAATTAATTTCAAAATTTCAAAAATTAACAGGAATTTTTAACCACTTGGAATTTGTACGTTATTGAAATAAAATTCAATGGACTACAAAATTGCATACTCAAAAATTTTCTAAAAGTTCGGATAAAAAAATTAAAAAGATTTTGAGAATTTTTCTAAATTTGTTAAATTTTTACAAATTTACCAGAAAGTTTAACACCTCAACTTACATGATTTTTGTTAAAGGATTACCTATATTTTTATTAAAACATAATTAAAATTAAATGAAAAAAGAAAAAATTGCCAGAACTTGTCAATAAGTTTCGGTATTATTTGTATGTAAAAATTTTTCTAAAACTTCGGATTAAACAGTTACAAGTTTCGTG
Source organism: Anomoia purmunda (assembly GCA_951828415.1). Lineage (NCBI taxonomy): Eukaryota > Metazoa > Arthropoda > Insecta > Diptera > Tephritidae > Anomoia > Anomoia purmunda. Next base: position 105,459,311 of record OX639996.1, on the reverse strand, counting down.
AACAATGTTTCTAAATTTGTTGAATTTTGACCAAATATTTTTTTGAATATTTTTTTTAGTTCGTATTAAAAAGTTAGAAAATTTGTGTAATAGTTTTCTAAATATGTTGAATTTTTATAAATTTACTAGCAAGTTTAACAGTATTTGTTGATTTTTTACCCAAAATTCTCTTATAATTCGGATTAAAAAGTTTGAAGTTTTTTAGGAAATTTGACTCAATTTGTTAAATTTTATAAATTTACTAGAAAGTTTAAAACCTCTTCTTAAATGATTTTTGTTATAGTATCATTTATATTTTTATTAAAAAATAACTGAAATTAATGAAAGAAAAAAAATTTCAGAACTTGTTAATAAATTTTGTCATTACTTTCATGTAAAATATAAATTTCTAGAAATTCGGATTGAACAGTTACAAATTTGTTGGACAATTTTTCTACATTTGTTAAATTTTTGCGAAAATTTTCTCCTAAAATTCGAAATAAAAATGTTAGAAAGTTTTTGGAAAATTTGTTTACATTTATTGAATTTTTATAAATTTTTGAACAATTTTGTAAATTGTTTGATTTTTTACCCAAAAGTTTTCTCATGATTCCGATTAAAACGCTAAAATTTGTTTTGAAAGTTTTTCTAAATTTCTTGAATTTTCCCGTATTTCGTACAAACTTTAACATTCGTGATTTTTGTTATAGGGTAAGCGATATTTTTATAAAAAATAATTAAAATTAAATAAGGTAAAAAATTTGTCAGAACAAATGAATTGATTTGGGTATTATTTTTATGATCACAGGTGTATTTATAAGTCTGACTGTCAGTGGACAACTGCCGCTGGAGCGTCTAAAGCCAACTATATTTGTGTTGTGTACTCACACCAGATATGTATGTATGTATATATTTTTCATTCAGTATCATTTGTGATTTTTCTCTACGCTTAATTGAGCTCACGAATTGGACACGTTCTTTTCCTTGGCGTGGATAGCTTCGATTGTATGTATGCTAAATGTTGGTAGTTGGACGCCAGCCAATTCGGACGCGTCTGGCAGCGATTAGTAGTGTTCACTTTTGTATTGCTGATCACCCAGGGTGTGTGTCTAATTGAATTCGTGGGTGTGGTGATTGGCATCTCTGGGTGTTAATCCCTCTGTGGCCGATATAAATATTAGTTAGTGAAGCCATTTTGCAGGAGTATAACAAAGTAACTAGCTAAATGTTGATACTTTGTTGAAGAGGGCAGAAAATTTTATTAATTGCCTGTGACAATTACATACATACTTACAAACAAAGATATGTACATGGATGTGAGGCTAAGTGCATATCTGTGATGAAAAAACATTCATCTGCCATTAGAATACAACACAATTAAGGAACCTACAAGTTTGTCGCCGACACCGAATAACAGATTATCTCTGTAAGAAGTTTAGTCATGGTAGGAATCCTCTGTTGAGCGCAAGTCTGACCGGACTTCCTCTGGGGGCCATGGGAGCTTGGAGATACAATAGATGAATAATAACAATATAGATATTGATGATTAAAGGGGAGAGGACGTCAACCTGTGAAACCCCATGTTTAACTCTCGTTAGCTTTGATGTAGCGTCTCTGAAGCACACCAATGATAATTTGCTGTCACCGTGTCAGTCTTTGTGTGAGAGTTGTTGCCTCCATGTCAGCTAGTAGCGTTGCGTAGCTTACGGTATCGAAAACGTGGTTACGCTTGAGACCGTGGTTCATCTGCGAGTTTACGGCATTGAGTGCTGTAGTTGTAGTCGAACTCAGGTGGTACGTACAATACGGGAGCAGCAGGCCCTCCAGGATTTTTACCGCTGGTGAAAGAAGGCAGATCGGTCGGATTCACCCGATTGCGTTGGTTTCATCAATTGCTTAGTCTGTTGGAGCCAATACCCTTGGAGGCTTTATTCTATAGCCCCGTTCACTATTCCGCAAGTGAAGTTAAGGAACGCTCTGGTTTTTAACAGTCTCCTTACAAATGCCATAAACTCGCAGATGTACCACGGTCACAAAGTGAATTGGCAATTAAGGTAGCTCGCGTGTTTCTTTGGTTCCATTGGGGTTGCGTTTCATCGTGTTGGATATGGACCTGTCGGCTGAACAAAGCTTACGCACACGCGTTATCAGCTTGCAGGACTTCTGATGCTCTTCCCACTTGATTCGCTTATTTTGGTCTACCATTCGTCTACGCCCGTGCGAACATTGGTTGGTTTGGATTGAGCTCTGAAGTCTCCATCAGTAAACTCCAAAATCACGACCCAATTAGATTTTTTAAAGATGACGAAGGTTCGGTGGTTCGCTGAGACGAAGACGTCTGCCTCACACAAATTTTGTAAAACTCCTTTCGCGTTTGCCAAAAGTGTTCAAGCTATAGTTAAAAAAGAAACCATAGGCATTTCAGAAAAAAGCAAAATGTATTTCTATAAAACTATAAACTTTTTGTTTTCTCCATTTCTATTATTAATTTAATACAAATAATGATAAACTTTAATAGCTTCCTGTTTAAGTCAGTGAAGAGGCTAAAAAGGAAAAAATGTTAACAAGCAAAACAAAAGTATGCAGATGAAATAAAGTTCCTGTTGTTTTTCTGCTCTCGGTCCAATCTATGCAGCAACATTTTGAAAATCGCCGCCGTATAAGCCTACGTCCATTGTTGGTCATTCCAGTGGCTTCTGGCCGCAATGAATTTAACACCCCCCATGGACTACACTCGCTATCAAAGCAACCGTGCGCCACAATTCGACATAAAGCAAGAATGCAGTTTTCGAATTTTGTAGCATACAACCCCCACACTTGGGTTTTATGTTAATCCGTTCATAAAAAAAAAACATGCTTGGTTAAAGCGGCAAATGCAATAATAACAAAATGAAAAGAAATAAATTTGAAAATTTATAACAGCAATTTGTGAGAAAATCAACGTTGCCGTCTTCTTTATGCGGTTTTCTTCTTTCGTTCGCCTCCTCACATCTCCTGCCCGCAGTGTTGAAGTGACGCTTTTTATTGATTTCGCCCAAAAGTTTGATCTTGATTTTATTGTCTGGCTGTCTATTCAGCGTGGCTGCTGCTTTCGGCTGTTTGTTGTCATTATACTTTATGTTGTACTCGTAATATGTTCTTTCAAGAATACTGTTGTTGGTGGCTCTGGGGCAAGAATGGGCTCTCGAGTGATCCACTCACACAAACAAAACAAACTGCACATTGTAATACATACAAACCTGTGTATCTTATTGATTTTTATTTCGTTGTGTCCAGCTTGATTAATACTCACACACATGCGCACTTCCCAATACATACATCTACACATACATTTACACACACTGGAGCAGATTTTCGAATATGTGCGACATAATTTTCAGGCGCATGCGTAGCAGTATGAAATGGAATGGAATCAAAGTCGTCTCGTTGTCTACCATGATCGTTGTTTTGGCTTGCCATTGATTGGATCCAATATTAAACGATTGTACACACATACATATGAACATAATGTAAGTGCATAAGTAGTAGTGCAAAGTGGCATGGATGGATGGTTGGCACTTCTAGGGTCAGCTCATTAGGTTCGATTCTTCTCAACTCCACTTTATGGCTCTTGTTGTACGAGTATTATAGTATTGTTGTTATTATTGTTATTCATTTTGTTATGGTTGCCTTTTATGTATACATAACCGAATATATATATATGTATATACAATATTATGCTACATAATTTGGCATTGTCATTCCATTGCTTACCTTTTTCTGTATGCACTTCAATATATTTGTATTATCTGTAGATTACGTGGTTTTAATTCAGTTTATTTGAAATATTTGTGTATTATTTATTTAAACATCCTTTATACCGTAGTGAAACGTTAATAGAATGAATTATATATTATATCTCAATTGAGGCTAGTTTGGCTATAACAGATACTATTTCGATGAATGGCTAGTGATGCTCCGATATCCCTAAGTACTCGATGCTACTACTCATTTAAAAGTGTCGGAGATAAAACTCGATTTTTCATACTTCGAAAGTACTTTCTTAGCTTTAAATTCTATCTTATTTTCATTTTTTTTTATTAAAAAATAATGCCAAATTTTATATTCAACGAAGTTAGAATTTAATATAGGTACAAATGAATAATTATCGAAATAAATAATAGCAATAAAGAAAAAGCATATAAACCTATATTTTAAATTTTGTCAAAACTTTTTTAAAATTTCAAAAAATTTTCATCAAAATTTCAAAGTTCAAAAATAACAATTTGAAATTATTTTCAAATTATTTTCAAATTGTTATTTTTGAACTTTGAAATTTTGATGAAAATTTGTTGAAATTTTAAACATTTTTGACAAAATTTAAAATAAATTTTTTGTGTTTTAATTTTTAGTTCGAATTCGCAGAAAATTGTTGGGTGTGCAGTTGTGTAGTCAACTCAACAGGTTAAAAATGTTCATTGATTCCGGAAAATTGTTTGACAAAAATGAAGCAACATTTCCAAAGCCAAAATTTCAAAAAAAAATCAAAAATTCCAACAGATTTCCATATTATGTTACTAAACTTAAGCTGGCTATAAAATTGCATGCCTAACCTTTTTTTCATTAAAGCACGTTTCGAAGACCAAAAATTTAAAAGAAATCTAAAAGCTATAAATTTTAATACCCAAATAGTTTCTACAAATCCTGAATAAGAGGCTTGAAATTAAATTTAAATTTGAAAAGAAAAATTAGCATGGCAAACAAATTTTCAAGACCACAATGTGAAAAAATTTAAAATTTCAACGGTTATTTATAGTCGGTTGGGATTTGCCTATTAAGATACTAAAATTGAGTTACCTACAAGATTTGAAATCAAAATTAAATTTGAAACAATTTTCAAAAAAATGAAAAATTGCAACGGGAATTTGTATCCTGTTAGGATTTCCGTATAACAATATTAAAATTGAACTGAATAAAAAGTTTGAATTGAAATTTGAATTTGAAAAAAAAAAATGTAATGCATTTTTGGTTTTGCATAACAAATATTACGAATAAAAGTTTTCAAGACCAATTTCAAAAAAAACAAACCAAAAAATCAACAAAAACTTTTAGCCTCTTAAGATTCTCAAATTTTTTTTACAAAAAAAGTCGAAATTTTGATAAAACTTTGTTAAATTTTATTAAAATTTACACATATTTTAAAGAGTGGCGCGCCGAAATTTTCCAGTAAGCCCTTGTCGTATAGTTAAGATAAGTATGTTAACTATACTCCAGTTTCTTGAATTGCATTAAAAGCTTTTTATCAAATGCGGAAATATCTGCATTTCCACGATACAGTTACTTCCCAGTATGTAAATGCTAGCGATTCGATATCTTCTTAAATTAAAAACATATGTTTTTTTCTTTTGCGTTTTAGTAGCAATCGACTGGCATTGCATTTCCATTAGTGTAATTGAATTACATAGATATCGCGACTGATCCGCTTATGATCAGTACGAGTATTTATTACCGTAAGGGATTTGCATTTTGATTAAAACCAACGCGCAGGCGTAGCAATGCCAGTACGCGTAATAGGAAATGAAATTGGAAAAATTGCAACGCATTAAATCGGCACAAATGTGACAACAATTAAAGTCTATTCCATAGCCGCCGAATTTGACAAATGATAGACAATTTATCCATAGCAATGCAGCATTTGACTTGTGAAACTCTATTTTTTTGTTTTTTTTTTGGTATTTTCGCCCCCTGCCACTCAGCGCCACCAAAGATGGCATCAATGGTGGCCTCTTTGGTGCATTTTAAGTGCGCGCATTTTGCGTAGGCTGCATTTTAGCCAGCTACTGCAGACGCAGCTCATAGTACAGAAAAAATGAAACAACTCCAGCTTGAAGCCTACCGGCTGTCGCGTGATGAGTATATGCGAATAATGTATGTACATTGTGCTATGTAGGACTCCTTCATACTAGCTTCGGACGTGCCGCGTGTGGGTTTGACAGTCATAATTGCCTTTGTGTGCAAATAATAAGAATTCATGAAAATTTCATACACAATCCACACTTTTTTGCTACACTCTTCATAGAGAACATATCTTTGCGCAATTATACTGATATTTACGAGCTACCAATTTTCCGACAATTTATGTTGTAATTATATGCACAAAGTTGCTACCGCCGCAACCTAGCGACTGTGCAACGTGGGAGTGGCATGTAGCGCGGTTTTTGTATCTCATTCCGAAATGCTGACGCCGTGCCGCCGTTGTAGGTGTTGATGTTATTACTGGAAGTTTTTTTTTTTTTTTAACCAATTGCTGCATTTCGATTGACGCTTACAAAATTCAACCGCATTTCCAATGAATCTCTTTACAAAATCCATTGTTTTCAATCGTCGTAATCAGTTGCGCTTAGCAATAACTCAATTAGGTCGATACATTACAATGACGAAGCCAAAATTTTCGATTTCAAGTGTATTTTCGTAAGAATTCCGTTGGCCTTTTTAATGCCGCCCCACTCAAAATTGTTCAAGTTAATAAAGTTACAAGTTTGAAAAGTGTGAAAAGCTAAAGGAGATCCGAATTCGACGAATCTCGAAATCAAAACAATATGAAAATGCAATTTTTCAAAAACCATTGTGGCCCAAACGTGGGCTGTTGAATTTAAATTTGAATATCGTTCGTTCATGCGGTGTGACGCATCCGGCCGCCGATATGGTACGAGTACAAATACAACAATTCATTGCACTGCCAAGTGGCAGTCGCTATGCTTTCGAAAAAAAAAAAACAAACAAAAAACACAAAAAATTCGTTGGAGCAGCTCAACTGCCTAACGTTATTTTAACGAAAAGCGCGCATTCCTCTGGAGCATCATCGGCAGGTTAGCTGGCTAGCTGGCAGGCTGGCTGGTTGGTGTCAGCAAGTGTTGCATTGTGGTGCATCACAGAAAAGGTCTTTCAATTCCAAGTGGCAGCCACGAAGCGTGCCGCTGTGACATAGCACTCTTGAAAGAGCGGCTCAATGCACTGGACGACCCAGTAGGGTAAACGCACACCATTGTATACTTTGCTAGATGTGTGTACATGTGTGTGTTTGTGTACATGTGTGTGTGTGTGTGTGCGTGTAAGTACAGGTTGAAAGTTGAATGGGGTAAATGCATTGAATGCGATCGCAGCTGGTGGTTCCAGTTTGTCTGCCGTCATACAGACTTGATGGCGACGTTGCTGAAACTGCCTTTTTTAATTTTTGTCGTTGGAAATTTTTACCACTTCGTTGTTTCGGGTGGTCTTTGCCTTTTGGTGGCAATTCAATTGTACCAGTGACAAGAAGTGCAATGAATTTGATTTGTGATTTATTTGAGAGAAATTTGTATTTGTTTTCAAATTTTTGTACACATGGTAAATGGATACGAAATTTATTTATGTGAAATGTTGATTAATGTATGAACATGACAAAAACACGACCAATTTACAGCAATAGCAAAACAAAATGCCCATTTTTTTAATAACGGGTTTGAAGATCTCTGCAAAGCTTAAAAAAAGTTCGTTTAAGTAATTATTTACATACGATTTGTCATTTTGATATTTTAATTCATGAAACCCTTCAAAAAAAATTTGGAAAACCGCGAGATTGTTAAAAGATTCTAGAGAATTAATCGCCGGAAAATTTCACTACGAGTCTCCTCAGACAACGACACTTGATCGAATTTTGTTGACCAAAAAATTTAACAAAAATCAAGCAAATGTAACAAAGCCCATTTTTAATATTAAATTTAAGAAATGAAATAACAAATAAAGAGGGGATTAATATTGTACACTTTATTTGTTTCTTATTAATTTTTTTTTTATTTTCTTTTTTTCATAAAAATATATGTTATTCATACTGCAAGAAACTTCATATAAATCTAAGCTTCAATCTTTAACAAATTTTCACCAAAATTTCAAATATTTTACTTCGAAAAAACAATTATGTTTACAGTTTCACAGCTCTTCGAACAAATTTCATACAAATTTTAAACCTTATAAATCGAATTTTGAAAGTTTTTTGGATATATCCGATCAAACTTTGTGCATATATATGTTTAAAACCTATTGCAAATTTCGACACTTTAGTTAACTTGGTAATTTTTTATAAAATTTTTACATAAAAATATTGTTCTTATAAATTCAAGCCTCAAACTTTGTGCAAATTTGAAAAAAAAAAATTATAAAAATTTCAAATTTTTATTTCGAATGTTAATAATTTTTTTGGATAAGCAGTTTTATAGCCCATCAAACTTTGTGCAAATTTCAAAAGTTTTACTCAAATTTCAAATCTTTTTATTTAGAATTTTTAAAAAATTTGTGGGTATACAATTTGTTGTCCTATTTATTTTTAGTACAATGAAATGTAGGTAGGAAGAGTCACAAATATAAAGTTAATTTTTGATAACTTTTTTCTGACGGTCTTGTGCATTTTCTGCATATAACGAGCTGTCGAAATTTTATATTTAAAAGAGAAAAAAGTCCGTTAACAAAAAATGTATCGAAATATCTGACCATTTGTGAAATACTTTATTTATCACATAAACTCTTCTTGGCAAATTCAAATTAGTTCCCAAAACGTAATGATAAATCCAAGTTCCATAAAATAAACTGAAAACCAACAGCCTAGTTTCTGTTTTACTCATCGGCACAGATAGAGAAAAAGGTTCCTAATTTATTAACAATTTTTCTGGGGTCAAAACTGGCTACTTCTAAATGATTTACTCGTAGCTATGATCCTCTGGGTCTCACTGCGAGAATGCTAACATTTCTAATGCGAAAATCGTCTCAAATGTCAATTTGCATTTGGTGCTAGAAAATTCTCCTAGCTCTAACAACCCTCTTCCAGCAAACGCTCGATGTGTAGATACTTTTCAATACCTACACGAATTTCAAGTGAGCAAATGAAAATCAAAGATTTTATTTCACAACAATCAAGAGCAAAATTTGTGCAAAGAAAATATGTAAATTGGCAATATTAAATTTGCAATGCCAGTACTGGCAATGGTTGGAAACATTTCCCTCTGCTTCTTCTCAATCTTAACATATCGTCTTCGGCTGAAAATGAAAATGAAAATGAAAATGATCGATACGCTCACCACGTGCATTTAGATGGATATGATGAGGCCACAAAGAGGTCGCGCATGCGCAAACAAATCGCAACAACTACTACAAAACACAATTGAAGCTGCGCTGTTTTCTTGAATGCACAAAATTCGCATGCAAATAAATCTTCTTGTTGAAATTTAGTTTACGGTCCCATTAGCCGAAAAAAAAACGTATGAGAACCATTTGAGAGGCGCATAGGAATTGAGGGGTGCCAAATGTTGCTCCAGGGTAGCTATGACACTTTTCGCGTTGACATAACAGCGTGTGATCGCTTCAAGCATGCAACTATTGATCTGCAGATGCACACACACACACACACACACAAACAGACAAACAAATATCGGCACATCATGTATGACACCTCTACCCTCTGCAACCAAAGATGTTGCGCAAATTTTTTATATCGCCCTTTTTCCGATTGATTGACTGGATTATTGACCTGATTTCGTATTCATTGTGTGCATTTTCTTCAAGTAACAAATTTGCATGCCTGTCAAGCGATTTCTATGCAAACTTTATTTAACATTCAGATTCAATTAAAATCCTTTCGCGCGGAAATTGCAAATCGTTGGCATAAGTCGTTGCTTTGTTTGTTGATTTTTAATTTATTTTTGATTTGCGTATTAAATAGAAAACCGAATTTGACATAATCCACACTCAACTCAACTCGAGCACACCTTTTTAGTTCATCTGCTATTCACTTCTTGGTGACTCCTCACAGTTTCCTTCGATCTGCAACTGCATTGCATGTCAATTTTGTTTTTTTTTTACGGTTGACATTTTCGCAAATTTCCATTTGTGTTTATTCAGCTCTATGTGTGTGTGTGTGTGTGTGTGTGTGTGTTTGCTTGCATTTCACGTCTCCCGTATCTATTGCGGTTTTTAACGTATGCAAAAAAAAAAAAAAACAAAACAACAGTTAGCTGCAACAAAAAATGCAAACGCAACAAATGTCATCTATCATTTTGATTGAAGTTTTGATCGCTTTCCTTCAGTTTGGCCTCTTTGCTATTAAGTATTTTGTTTATTTTGTTGCTACCTTTTGGTATTAGTTGCCGACTTAACTCTTGTTGTGTTGTTGTGTGTTTGTGTTTGTGCGCAAACCCCACTCAAACAATTATGCCGTTAGGTTTCGTTGTTGTTTTAATAGCTATGTACATAAATAGCTGTAGAATTGGCTATTGGGTGTTGGGCATGTAAAATTGCATATTGATGATCTGCCAGCAGACAAGTAACAGTACTTACTATATACTATACATAGATATTCATACACACATAAACAAACACATCCGCATGTGAAGAGAAAATATGATTTGCAAATATTGTTCTTAGGGGCATGGGACTACTGCTAGAATATTATATTCTAATTCATCATATTTGGTTTTCTTTTTGTTTTTTTTTTTTGTAAGGCTAATACGTCACTCAAAATTCATGGGAGAAAATTTGATTATGTCCTGCATAACTTTGCGAGCATTCCTCTCAACTTTCTTACAAGGCAGATTCTTATATCTGGTGATTTTTAAACATGCTTATCATAACTTTACAACAGGGACTTGTTGTCAATAAAAACCATATAAATCAAAGCGTTAAACTTTGCGCATATTTTAATAAAATTCAAAAAAAAATTAAAAAAAAATTCCAAAAAAAATTTCCAAATTTTTAATCCGGATTTCTGACTATGTAGTTTTATAATCCATTCAATTTCAGTATAATAGAGTGCAAGTTTAAAGAGGGTCAAAAATCTTTTTAATTTTAGAGATTTTTTTTTTTTTTTTGCAGAATTGCCCATTTCCCTCATATGACAAATGCACGACGGAAAAATGATCAAAATCAATAGAAATGTTGGGCAAATTCAAATTCCTATAAAACTGAGCGCACAAAAATTTTCTAAAAATTATTATTAAAAAATTTTAAATTTTGATGAAAATTTGTGGTACATATTTTATTGAAATTTACACAGTTTATTCGTGTCGTACAGTTTTTTCGACTTCGAAGCAAGAAACAACTTTTTGAAAATTTGCCATACAACGAAGGGCATCTCTAATGCATTGGTCATTTCAATGTCGTTCCAGGGTTATTAAATTGCTTAAGAAATTGTCGCATAAATTGAAAAGTATCTTCAAAAATTCTACCAACTTTAAAAGATATTTGAATATTAGCTCTTTTTAATGTCACTTCAAATACCTTAACCCTCCACAATTCATCCGACGAGCATGAAGTATCAGTAAAAGAAAGAGAGCGCCCAGCGTCCACTTTAAGCTGATAGAGGAGGATGACGTGATCAAAAACGAACGCTGCCCCCGTAAGATAAAAAAAAATCATTCTTTTGCCGATGCATATTGGAACGATTTTCGATCTTCTCTTGTCAAGTTTCGTTTGTAGACAAACCGGTTTCGGCGATGTGCCATCTTCAATGTAAATTTGTCGTTCGTCCTATATTCGGAAAATTCAGCATCTTCGGCATGAAGATTTCAATCAGGATGAGCAGCTGTCTGTATAAAACTGCAAGCCCGAAAAACTTCTTAAAATTCGAATAAACAAATTTTAAATTTTATAGTAAATTTTTTCAAGTTTTGTTAAATTTTCGCAAAATTTTTACAAAGTTTAAAATTTAAATTTTTGTGGTTGATGTTATTGAAGAAACTAAATTTTTGTTAAAAACAAAAAAAAAAAGAAAAACCTCAACAACGCAAATGTTATCAATATGGTATGTATGTATAACGCTGTATAATTTTTGCTGCGGATCACGGTATATAAACTTTATAGACAGCAGGGAAAAATAAATAAATAAATACTTAAGCAGAATATATATATACAATAAAATAAAGGATGTTAAAATAATGTTTCATAATAAATTGCAATCAATTTTCAATTCATACAGAATACGTTTGAAAATTCACATTTAATTAAATTTGTAGAACATTTGGATTTTTAATTAAATCGTATTCGCAGTGTTCAGCGCAAATAAAAAAAAATCATAACATCAACGACATTAAATAAATCCCAAACAATTACATGCTTGCGAATTTCTTTGAACCCTATGAACCCTCAAACATATTTATAGAATCGCACAATCAAAAGCAGCATAGTGAAAGTGTCCTCAATGTGATGTGCAAATGTCCTATAATCAAAGAATGCAATTGAACTCTGGCAGCAAGCAATGAGGAAGGGTTGACAACAGAGAAAAAAGGGTGAAGGCATAAGATTGTCACATTGTCTAATTGAATTTCGCACACATCCAAAAAAAAACCAAAAAAAAAGTTGAATTCGAAGATCAATTCAAACCTTCTTGGTATCTAAAAAGCATCACAACGTTCGACGCTGATGTCAAAGGACAAAATTGAAAATTTTTAAATGAGTTCAATACTGATGATTTACTGGGGCACAGAAGTCACACAGGTGAGACAATTATTGGCTAAAGAAAATTATTTGCTTGCGTAAAAAGGGTTGATCGGAAATGTATTTTTTTTTTTATAATTGAATTGAAACGGTACAGCGGCACTATTGTTGTCTATGTTAGAATTTGCAGTGCGAACAATAAATTCTTGATTTCTTTAATATTTTCTTTAAAAATTTCAATTTCGCAAACGATTTTGCATTGCAGGCATAAATCAAGCGAGAATTGTCAACGATTGTGTGGATAAAGGATTTTGCGCGGGTTTTTTAAAAAGCGGCAAGCGATAAAAAAAAAATGCAAGATGACATCTGCGTAAATATTGGAATGATTGGATTCATTTATTTCTCATGCAACAGAAAAAGGCGATATGCGAATGTGGTTGCTAAAGTACTGATCTAATTACTCGAATCCTAACCGCGCAAAAAACGTAAGCGGCATTTTTACCAAAATTTTAGTTTTCATGCAGAAATTCAGCTAAATGCTCTAGGAGCAGATCTGAATGAAAAAAATTTGTTGCATAAAAAAATGGAAATGAAATGGCGCTTAAGAAATATATTTATTTATTATATATGAAGATGGCACGACGCCGAAACCCCTTTGTCACCAAACCAAACTTGGCAAGGAATTCCCATATGCATCAAGTATTTACTGCTTTTGAAGAAAATAGACTTTTTTCAATTCTGAAGCAACCTTTTTGCAATTGGGAGAATTTTTCGGGCATACGGCATTTTAAACAGTTCAAAATAAATAAAACTTTTTCTTCTATCCGGAGACGAACTTTTTTTGAGTGTAGTTATGAACAAACCCACTGGCCGACTTTTTTTATTGTATTAACAAAACTTTTCTTCAGTATCTCAAAGATTGCATGACAATATAGAGTTTCAGTAGTTTTGGTGCTAAATAAAATAAAACTAGTCATTTATAAACTTAAGTTAATATTATAATTAGCATTAAAGGTCCTTATAAGACAGGACACTGTTCTTAAATTGGCAAAACCTGTAGCTTTGCCATTCCCTAATGTGGGTCAATGGATATCATAAAAACTATTTCTGTCCATTAAACCTTAAAAATTTATGTGCCGGAAATTCAAACCGGATAGCGACCGTAGGGCGCTTATTATTTAACAGTTTCTAGAGACTTCTTATAATTTCAGTTTTAAAAACCTAGCGACTTTTCCGTAAGGCTTTGGGCAAATTTTTTATTTCTATATTTTGAAGTGTCGACGTGAGGCGTCAGTGCCAAATATTATTTGAGTGAAAATTGGTGCAGTGATGACCAAGGCAACATATAATTAACATTTTCCGTTTGTATTGAAAGAGTGAAAGGCTTAGCTTTGGATCAATTGATTCTCAGTACAACAATCAGAGCTTTTGACCTCGCATAGGTTTTCATTCGCATTGCATATACAAAAATTTATACGAATGTACGTACATTTTTTCAACAAAACAATTTAGTTTTACAACATTTGTATTTATTTCAAAAACTCTTCTAATCCTGATCTCCTTGGAAATTGGTATTAACGCACAACAAATATTAGAGACAAATGACAACGTAAATGCATGAATGTGCTGCTTTTACAAATAAGTGAATAAATACATATTTATAAATATACAGATATACAAACAAAAACTCACCTTCAAAAAATTCAACTGCCATTGTCCATTAACAATTCGTGGCCCAGCTGTGCCCTCACCGCACTCTAAATGCACTTGTGACGTAGTGGATATTTAAGTAACGTTAGAGAGTTCGAGAGTTCAAGTGAATTATTTGTATGCAATTTCGATGCTGATGATGACTGTACTACTAGAAACATATTGTTGTTTTGTATGTACATATAGTATGTACATCGATAGACAATGTACCTGTGTGCTGGGAATTTCCCAAAGAGGAATCGTTACATTTAGCAAAGAAATTTGAAGAAGTCATATGACAATTGACGATGTCTAGTTTGTTAGCCTATAAGCCGTAGTGAACACACTTTGTTTTTGTATCTTTGCGCTAGGTGATCCCTAGCGTCATCAACTTCATCTTATGTTCCCTTTGGGTTTTACCCGGCAATCCAGCACTTACATCTTTTGTAATTACCATCGCTGGTGGCGACACAACGTCTGGCTCGTCTAGATACCTGACTGGGCATTCAATATACATATATGAAGTAAGTAAATATGTGCACGTGGGTGTTTCTATGTACTTGGACGCACTCATACAGAAGTATCTACATATATCGGCTCTTGCAATAGGAACGCACACAAGTTTTTTTTTAAATAAAACAAAAACAGTTTGGGATATGAATTAAATTCTTTATTCCTGTGAAAGTAAATTCGATGCCATTATGTATGGAACTCGATTTCTTTTGCATGGGCACCACGGGCACGCTTGCAGAAGTCCAGACGCTGAACCCAATTTTCGACGATTTTCAAGCATAAATCGGCCGATATTGTTGCAATTTCACCTTCGATATTCGTACGAAGTTCATCAATCGTCGCTGGCTTGTTGGCATAGACCATAGATGTGACGGCGTCAAATCGCACGACCGAGGCGGCCAATTGACTGGGCCATTTCGCGAGATAACACCTTCACCAAACTTGGTTTTCAATAAATCGATTGCGAAATTCGCTGTGTGGCATGTGGTGCCGTCCTGTTGGAACCACATATTGTCCAAGTCCATATCATCCAATTCGGGCCAAAAATATTCGTTTATCATTGAGCGGTAGCGATTCCCATTCCCAGTAACGTGCCGGTCTTGATCATCACGGAAGAAGTACGACCCAATGACATCGGCGGCCCATAAACCGCACCAAACCGTAATTTTTCGGGATGCAATGTTGACTCATGGAGTACGTGTGGATTGCTGCCTGTCCAATAACGCATATTTTGCTTATTGAGGAAGCCATTCAGCCAGAAATGAGGACGACCATAAATTGGACGTAGCGCTCTTAAAGTTCAGGCCATTGACTCCGAATTTCAGTAGTGTCCCTATTGAAAACCCCTGTATAATATTTAACTAGTTGTCCATCGATATGTATGAATTGTTTTTGGCTCTTCCCAAAGCACCAACGCTTTCTCTATGCATACCCTCTGTTAAATTTGTGGTATCTTCAGTTCGAAATCAGGCACAGACAGATCTTCTGTCGATCAATCAAATTACAAAACTTAATTTTGTTTTAATTAAAAAATCTACTGCTGGCCTTGAACTCATAACTTAAAATACATCAAAGCTTTGGAGGCCGCAAAACGAGCGTTTCACTTGAAGTCACACGATGCAAGCTTTGCTTACGAAGTGATTTCGCAAAGTACTTTCAGAAAGCACTTTTTTTTTAGATCATACGAAAACATTTTACTTCCATACTTTTTGAAAGCGTTTGCATTGCATTTTCTGAAAGTACATATAGATTCAGACTTTTTACTATCGAGCGGGAGTTATATGTGAGAAAATGTCCAGCACAGTCCGCAAAAAAATGTATAAAAATCAATGGTAATTTTTAGCTATTTAAAAAATAACAGAACCAAAAATTTTCTAAAAACTCAGGTGTTAAAACGTTCAAGAGTTTAATGACAATTTTAGAAATTTTTTCAAATTTTGTAAATCATTTGAATTTTGATGGGGCAAAAAATAACAGAAACAAAAATTTTCTGAAAACTCTGGTGTTAAAAAAAACACCAAAAAAAAAAGTTTAACGAAAATATTTTGAATTTTTTCAAGTTTAGTCAACCATTTGAATTTTAAAGGGCTAAAAAATAGCAGGCATAAAATTTTTTTACAACTTGGGTGTTAAAAGTTCAAAACTTTAATGAAAATTTTAGGAATTTTTTAAAATTTTGTGAACCATTGCAATTTTAATTTGCTAAAAAATAATAGACCCAAAAATGTTCTGAATACTCTGGTGTTAAAAGTTCAAAACTTTAATACAAAATTTTGTAAGCCATTTGAATCTTTGATATTTTTTAATTTTTAATATTTTTAATTAGGAAACATTTTGAAAATATTGGGAAAAAATCTTATGTTCAATATGTTCATCATGTGATTCAAACTTTATTTAAAACAAATTCAAAAATTTTTCTGCAGTAGATAAAAAACGGGGAGTTCCATTTAAATTAAATATATAAAATATTTTTTTTTTTACATATTTCCCTATATTTTTTATTGAAATATTAAGCAGCGGCTATGCGGTGCTACGTGGTCGTATTGGTGTTGCATTATTCTAACCTTTAAATTTGAGAACAGCTCGCATAAAAATTATTGATACACCAAAATTTTTTGGCAAGAACAGTAACATAAATATTTTCTTTCTCCAGACATCAGCTGTAATTAGCGAACAAATATCAGTGCATACCTGACTTTTGCTAAACGCCTTCGACATAAAGAGCATCATTAAAGTACTCATTGATCTTGAAATCCGATTGATTTCAAATATGTGTGGATTTCTAATTGTGTGCATTCTCATTCCTCGAATTCTAATTTTCCTTTTATTGGCGGCTTTAACCAAAAATAATAAAACGCTCTTCCGATCATAAAGTCCAACTATTATTCTATTCAAAGCAAAAAAGAAAAGAACTATTGATATTTTTTTATTGTACGCCTTGAACAGAGACGTGCCCAATAATGAAATTTTGTTGATTCTCTGACATAAAAAAAGACAAAGCAGCCGAACAAATACGCAATGAAATGATCATGAAAAGAATTAGAAAATACAAGTCGAGTCGAGCAGCAGTATAAGCAATAGGAATTTGAAGTATCATACCTAGCACCTAAACACATATGAATATACATACAAATATACACTATATATATCAACAGTATTTGCGTAGGCCGACCGTGACCTAGACACCATGCCGGGCGGAAACAGAAGTACGGCCATAGACAACGATCCTGCTAGACAGACTGTCGCCAACGATCGGCAGGAGCAGTCATTCTTATTGTGTATCTAATATATAGAAATACTTATGTTCATATATATATATATTGTATATACTCACCTGAGACATAGAATATACCAATACACACTCGAAGATTTGTAAGTGAAACCTTTTCTTCTGCATTCTTTCCATTTCATTTATTCCATTCTTTTTAATGCTGACTGCTACTTTTCGGGCTTTGTCTTGAATGTTGAATATCTATTTAGGATTCGCTCTCAGCTGGCCAAATGTCGCCCGCATAATTTGGAATGGTCGAACAATCAGCTCCTATGCTGCAGTCTAACAAAAATAAATACGAAATATACTGACTATATTTAAGTGCGTTTGTCTGTTTCAAGCATAACAATGGATTATTGTGGCATGAATGAAAATTCAGTGCTTCTTTTAATTTCTTCAATTTTCCCCTACACTATTCAGATGCTCCGTATTCTTTGATGATTTCCATTTTCCATTTTCCATTCTAATCTGCTCGCTTGTCGCAATGCATTCATTCATTTGACAGTTGACGCTTATATTCGTATCGAATTTATTTAGTTTTTTTTTTACATTCATTTCCATTTTCTCGATTCAGTTTTCTTGATATTTTACAAAAAATTATATTTTGTACACATTGGGGTGGTCGAAAAAAATCCGGATTTAAGTGCTTTCACCATCTAGCATTTGTTCTATATCAAAAACAGTAGTCGCCTTTTTTAATAAACATACTATTTAGATACTCCCTAAAAAAACCCGAAAACTTTATAAAAATATAGCTAATATTAAAGAGTTATTTAAATTTTTTTTAGAAATTTAGATGCTCCCTCAAAGCCCCCCAAAAATTTAGAAAAAAATTGCTACCATTAAAAAACGAATAAACAAATAATTGTTTATTATTCTTTGAGATATCCTGAAAAGAAATACAATGTCCGATTGAAAGATATTGAGTTTCAAAGGCTCCATGTAAATTCTACGAAAACTTGTTGTTCCCTATTCAAAATATTTACATGGACAACTTTGAGCACCCTCTAACTATTTGTTGTTTAAAAAAAAAAAATAGGGGTATGGCTTTTTTCGACATAAAGCAATAGGGGGTAAGAGCAATAAAATTTTGATTTTATTTTTTCTCCATGCATTTTTGGACCGCCCTAATTTTTAAAAAGTTTTCAACAAAAATAAAAACTTCTTGTTTTGTGTATTATAAAGGACAATTAGAAATTTATCAACAAAATATTTTTGGATTTTATAAAAAATTTGTTGTAGTAGGATGAGGCAAAATTATGATTTTTTTTTTTAATATTACGGTTTGGTTTAATTATTTTCAATGGCATAATAGAAATAAAATTCAGAACAGGATTCTTACTGATTTTTTTTTTAGATTTTTTTATTTTGAGCCAAAATTTTGAAAATATAATATAATATGTATTTTTTCCATACTTTATCACGTTTTATTTTCGAAATAACCACCAAAAATGATCGAAAAAAAATTATAAAATATCGGTCGAACATGTTTGACAAATTAAAAATCGCAAAATAATAATTTTTTTTTTTTAGATTTTTTTATTTTGAGCCAAAATTTTGAATATTGAAAATATAAAATAATATGTATTTTTTCCATACTTTATCACTTTTTATTTTCGAAATAACCACCAAACATGATCGAAAAAAAATTATAAAATATCGGTCGAACATGTTTGACAAATTAAAAATCGCAAAATAATAATTAAATCACACAATAACAATTAAATTGCAATGAAAAATTTTGAATTAATTAAATAAAAATTAAGAAAATATTTAACAGGAGTTTTTTTTATATCGGATTGTAATATATTTTAGAATAAATAGAAAAATCAAAAACAAAATTTAGAATACAAATACCAGTTCGCCTTCATAAATGCGTGTTTATACCATGTTGTTATGTAATACATATGTGTGTACTTAGATTTATGGACGCCTTTACATTTTCATACCAGTAACATAGTCTGAAAAATTCCTGTCGAGTCATTAAATGAAATTGCTTCATTAACAGAAATATCAAGCGTATAAGAATGGTATTGTAAAAGGCAACGAAAAACGCCAACACAAGCGGGCACCAAAGAAATCAGAAAAAAGAAATAAATACCTATATAAAAGATTTAAGACACAAACGCGCCTAACCCAAGTGCGAAAACAGCGGTGCCATGATGTCTAGTCGAAAAGAGTGTACTTTAATGATTTGTCTATGTATGTGTGTGTAATGGAATAGACAGGATGCAATGCAATGCGGAAGAGCTAAAATATTCACTTACAAATTTAATTGACTAGAACCAGAAGCAGCAGGTTTGGAGTTGCTACCTTAGATAATCTGTACCATTTAGAAGGTGTTACTGGGGCATGCCTTGCTTCGATTTCGCTTCTTTTCACCACTGCTCGCAATTCATCGTACAGCCGATCGCTTCTTTAATTCAATACAGGGGATGTAAAGTAGTGCCAAGTCGCTACGAAGTAACGAAATGTCTTCTGGAAGCGAAATGATAAGTGACTACCAATTTTATTTAGATAAATGTGTAAATATGTACAAACATTTGTAGGGGAGTAACGCGAACACACCTAGAATATAATACCTCTGAATTGTTACAAATAAAAAAGAAAAGAAAATATGCGAATGAAGATAGGAATAATAGGAAAGGAGGAGCTGTGTAAAAAGGTAGCTATGAAAAAATTAATGTGCATTTGAATTCTGGTTTATACGATTCGATAGCTGTGGAGATGCTCAAACAAATTTTATGATCACAGTGATGATAATTTTGAGTGGTGGCATTCGAGTGTGCGTACATTTTTACATATATTTGTATCTGTTAATATGTGCTTTTGTTTTTTTTTCTTCTTTTTTTTTGTAATGAGGTACTATGCTGAGGTAGACTGAGAGATATAAAGATAGTATAGCGGAAACACAGTGCACGTCATAACGATAGCACAACCATAAATACATAAGTTTTTGACTATTTATTTTTATTGATTAAATTTTTTTTAATGTAAGTCATTCCACTACAAACACCGGTTAAATCCAAACCTCAAACTTTGTTCAACTAAGGGAAAAAATTCAACAAACTTTATACTAGTTGTAAAAAATTTAATTAAAACTTTTAGAGAAAATTTTGGCAAGCAGTTTTATAGTCCATTTAAATTTGGTATAATAAAGTGAACTTTTTAACTGACTACAAACTATGCTTGTTTTTTGCACATTTTTTTGCCAGACGCTCTTCCGCAAATTCTACAATAAATACTTATACATATATCGAGCCCTAACCGAGAAAAATAAATGTAAGCGATTTTTTTTTTGAATTTGCTTTTTGATGCCAAAATGATACTAAAAGATCAAGGAATATTTCTGAGTCTAAAAGAAAATATTGAAATTAAAATATATACGCTTTTTTATATGGAAAATGCCTCGCAACATCTTCAGTAAAAAAAAAATTCTCAAAAATCTATGATCGTATATGGCGACTTAAAACTTTCACTTTGTTATACTAAAATTGAATGAGCCATGAAACTGCATACCCGAATTCTGATTAAAGATTTTAAAATCTTGTGTAAAGGTTGTTAAATTACTTTCCCCAATTGAATAAAGTTTGAAATGTGGATTTTACCGGTTTTTATTGAAAAATTAACTACATTTTTATAAAAAAAATGTAAAATTGAAAAAGTATTAAAAATATTATTAAAAAAAAAAATAGTCAACATTTGTAAATATATGGGGTTGCGCTATCGTTACGGCGCGCACTGTACATGTGCAAGTGGGTACTCGTATAAATGTAATAGCAAAATGGATTTACCAATAAGCGTGGGCAGCTCTCAAACGACCTTAAGCAGCTCAAAAGCGCATAAACAAAAGATGTATGTAGCAGACGGATGGTAAAACAGATCGAATAATAGAAAACGCTTGCAAGCTACGAGTACCATCACGATTGCTTCAATCAAATCGCCAAACACGGCAGCAGCTAAGGCAGACGCTTCAGATGAGTATGCAAAATATGAATAAAATTATTGCATAGATAGCCTTTCGCGTTTAGCAAATCTCTGTGTATGAATGTAAAATTTATGTATGTAGCTATCTAGGTGCGAAAGCTTTATTTTATTATGCATCTATGAATATACATACATAGCACATACCCACTAAGTCCATCTTCATATGCAAATTTGCGCAATCGCATCTATAAAAAAAAATACTCGATTATCTCTACTCAAATTGCTACAAGCTGCACCAGCATTGCCACAGCGCCCAGATTAAGCCAAGCAGAATCGTTAATAAAAAGCTGTGCCATGCAAATTAAAACGCATTTGTGCGTAAAAACATATGAAAAATTGAAAACTATAGACAATGATCGCATTCAACTAACAAAGCCGATCAAAATTTTATTTATTGTACAATGCCTACTTTACCCCAACCCTCCTGTGCATAAGGACGTACAGATGAAATTAAGCGCATTAGGGTGCATCACCAAAAAAAAACAGTTGTGTGGTTTTCACCGGAATTATAAAAAATTATTGTTATTACTAAGATTTTCGTGAGCTGGACTGATTTGAAAACACTTCAACAAAAAAGTTCTTTTTAATAAAAATAATTTTTTTTTCAAAACCCCTTCCCTCAGATCATAAAACAGTTTAAGCTGAAAAGAGCTGTATAAAAATATTTAGAAATATTTATGTTTTACGGAAAAAGGTTTTTGAAAAAAAATTAGGACGTAATAAATAAAAAGGGTCGGAAAATACGTGGCCAATGATTTCTTATAAGTCTGAGTCAGCCGGTTTTGGCTAAGTTATTCAAGTATCATTTACACGAAAAATTGTATTCCCAATTATAAAGTATAAGTATTTATTAGAATCCTTGACCTCTAAATAATTTTTGATTACAAAAAAATTAGGGAATTGTTTTTTGTGGATATAGAAAAATTCTAGGGGTGAGAGAATGAAAAATTCCGAGTTTACTTGTCCCCCGTGCCCACCCTAATGCACATAATTCATTGCCAGGGCTGTCGAGAGAAAGAAACCCCGTACCCGGGAGGAAGAATTTACGGGCATTACACTAATAGTGATTTTTTTTTCTTAAAAAAAAATGTATTTTAATTTAGATAAACAAGATACCATTACCATTTAATTACCGTTTATATCCATTTTGAGTCATTTACCATAATTTTTAAATACTTCTGGCGATAAGATGTGATTTTTTGTGACAAATTTACTCATTAAAGGCTTTCAGAAAGTAGTCTGCGACGGCTTAGTCTGGTATTATTGCGCGCCAACTGCATTAGAATATATAAGTTTGCCCCGAATGATTGGCGTTAAATACGTCCGTAATCGCTATGGAAATAAAAAACCGGGAAAGCAACATTTTAATAGATTTAATATATGAAATCCAAAAATAATTCATGTAAATTGGCAAAAATTGCAATTTTTTTTATAAATTACTTCATTTTCCTTTGAAATTCATAACTACGATGATTTTATTTATAAAAATGAATTTTTTATTTAAAACCTCATTTAGTTTGTAAGAAAATGTGTGCCCCACAATTGGGTAAAATTTGCCATACAGCATTGAGAAGTGCAATAAATTCATAGGAATGTAAATATTGTATTTTTGATTTAAAAACATAATACAATTTTATCGAATCCAAAACTTGTACACCCCTAATGCATATCTATGTTCATATCTATATGTACTTAGCTTAGTATACAAATCCATATCCTTTATATGATGGGCACAATTTCCATCACCCATTTACACCCCTATTGTATAATATAAGTACACACTTACCTACATACGCAACAATTGCCGACCAACAGCCAACAATCGTAATCATCGATGCAACAATATACAGATACATACTGTTTAAATATTTGAAATGAGAAATACGTGAACTTTAAATCCTAAACTGTGAATAATAAAAATTCAAGCGAGCGTGAAACGCTAATCTCGGGCCTAGTAGTAAGTCCTAGCGCAAAGCAAAGCAAAGCAAAAAAGAAAAACAAAAAACAAAACAAAAAGCATTTTAAATTTAACACACTCACATCATTATAGATAAAATTGGAATAAGCAACAACAACAACACGGCTATCACAAAAACTGTTACAGTAGAGGTAATCGACCACAGTTTAAAAAGGTAGTCTTTCAGACAGACATACATAAGTAGACACTTAAAAACAGGAGAGTTTACATTAAGGTAGGTCGCGAAGAAAAGTTTGTAACTTTACTTTAAGTGGATTTTGGCACCACAAAAATATGCGTCATTGGCATCAAAATCGAATTATTTTCGTAACTTTTCACTCTATTATGCGATTAAAAATTGTGATACATAGGTAAGTATTTAAAAAAAAAATATTTTGATATTGCCTCTTTTTAGGACTCACCAAGAACGAAATTTTGTATGAACATAAAATCCTCTCATAATAGGGTTTCAAACTAGGGATGTTTAATAATTGCAAACTTTTTTCTTTCATATGGAGGACCGACCCGCTCTAATGTACATTTATTTACATATATCCTCTTCAGATAACGCGCAAAATTCACTTCCCCTACAATTCCGGTGCAACAACAAACAAACCTTTGCACACAGAGCTTACCGTGTGGACAGACGGCTGGGCTCATGAATGTCAAACAGCATCAGGACATCGGATAGAACAAACGTTCGTCCAGCCAACCGGAATGATCGCGTAAATGCGGAAAAAATGTGTTGATGTGCCGGCATTGTCATGTCAGCGATGGCAGCGATGCATCAAATCCATCGCCACGTTACACATAAAGTTGCCTTATCTTCCCGCCGTCACCACCACCACCACCACCACTACCACCATTCACCCATTCGCCTTTTCACTTTTATTCTCGTGTACTGCAAACGCAAATCAAATCAACGAGTAGCACTCAGAACTAAAATGTAGCTCATACTCGTTTGTGCCTATCGGAAATAGCAGCAAATTAAGGTAATCATAAATTTTCATAAAAATATTAAACAATTTTACTTATCTTTTATTGAGAGAATTCCGCACAATACAGATTTGGTTAATCAATATATATTTAAAATAAGTTCTTAAAAATGAAAAATTTCTCATTCTATGACCTTGTGTTTATGATAAATATCTAGATAGGTATTTTATAGCAAAATTGTATCACTTTTCCAATTGAGTCCGATTTCCACGCCAAACATAATGAACGAGACCTTCTATCAAAAACAAATATAATAGAACATTGCGCATCATACAAATACAACAATGAATATACATGCTGTATATATGTATGTGTGTACAATATCTATGAATGTGTGCCACACAATGTTGCAACAAACACCACAAATAGCTACAAAAGTAACAATGAGACAATGTGTACAGGATACAACCGGATGTACAAACAATATGATTCAATGAACAATGAAATAAAATAGAAACAAAAAATATAATAAAAAAAATTACAATAAAAAACACAATACGATACATATATATGCATGTATATTTGGATAAAGCATACAATAAATATGTACACTATTTAAGGTTGACTACAATGCAAAAGTGTATTGGATTTTTTTAAATGTAATTGTTTCCTTCTGGGATCATCGAGTGGCAAGGCAAACTTACCCACCGACAGTAAAAGCAACATAATAAATATGTACAACAAAAAATTGTTAAAGTGTATAGCAGATTATTCCAAATATAATGTATGAATTGATTTTTATTTTCTAAAAGGAGCAACGCCTCATTAATTTAATTTTAATATATAATTATCGTATTTGTTTGTCTAACGATTTTTTTTTTGTTGCATAATCAAAAAGCATATCCATCGAGTGGGAAGGTCAGGGGGTTCAATTGCCATGGGACCAGTTGAATGTCAGGCCCTCGGGCAGAAGGAATAATTTAAAAAAAAAAAATAGAAGAAATTTTGAGAAATGCAAAAATTATCAAATTAGGTAAATTTAACTGAAAGAGTTATTTTGTGTTTTTCTTCAATAATAATTAATTAATATTGAAAAAAAAAAATTGTATACATCGAAATAAAAAAATAATAAATATTCGCAAATACCTTATCAAACTTTTAGTGAAAACATTACATTACTTACATTTTATTACCGAGTATTCAAAAATGGTGAGGTTGATTTCAAAAGCGAACGAATTTTTTTTTTTTTTTTTTTTTTTTTTTGTGGCGAATGTAAGAATGATGTACAGTCCATATTTTTAATAATATGACCAAGCATGTTAATATGGTATATTTTTTTTCTCCATTTCGTAAAACCCAATTCATCTTCCTGATCTCACTATTGATATTTTAAATTTGAGCGCCGACACAAGATCAAATGAAAAGGTTATTAAAACGTCCATGGAATCGTTTCAATATACCCTTGTGTTCATAAAATTAAGCTACCTACATTTTTTTACAACATTTTAATTATTTACCATATTAAAAATTTTAATATATTTTTTATAAAAATATAGTTTACTACAAAAGCCAAATAAATCAAAACTTCAAACTTTATACAAAATTCAACAAACTTCAAGAAATGTACATACAAATATCCAAATATATAGGGTGGTCCATTTATAGTAGTAGTTTATATATTTAAATTTAAAAAATAAACGCAACAAAATTTAAATTAAAAAAAATTAATTTTTTTTTAAATATTTTTGTTTTGTGTTTTATTTGTGGCTCAGAAAATAATCGTTATTTTTTTTTTTTTTTGAGTCTTATTTTTTGCTAATTAGATCGATGTTACAGGATTGACTCGCACAGTCTCGGCATACCAGTCTCTCATTTCGGGTCTGCTGTGATCCACAGTAAAATTTTCCGAAGAACAATTCTTTAGAATATTTTAATCCGCCAAAGACTTTTCAAATTTGTTGTTGGCGGAGTTTTTCAAAATAAGGACCAAACTAACAACTTTAGATGGGAGCTAATATTCTCTATGAAATTTTACTGTAAGTATCCTAGTCTTTTTTTTTAAACAACTTTGACCGAACTGGAAAGCTGTATAGAAAAAAATTCCAGCTAACTTTTGCAAATCCATCGTGCTTTTTTATTAATACATGGATATACTTTTAGAAATTATTAATAAAGTCCGGACCGATTTCGGTTGTTATAAATTGAATTACTTTCCCCCTAATTGAGGCAATTCACTCATTTTCGGTAATATGCAAACTAATTGGGAATAGGTGTTTGCTTTCATCTATTCTCATTTTTATCAAGCAGCGAAACAGTTTACTGTCACCGGTACAAAGAGAATTAACTAGAAAATTTAATAAACCCAAAACTGTTTTTCAACTCTTGACTGCCACCTAAATATTTCTTCTCCCATTTTCGATTGACCTTCAGCAAACTTTCCACAATCGTTTTTTTTTTTGTTTTTGTTTTACTCATAAAAGGTACGCACTTCAAATACTCACTGGCACATTGCCCCTTTTAAATAGTAACACTATAGTTATATTCTTGCAATGTCCTTCTGGCACAAAAGCCCAACAGGAATCCTTGTCTGATGTCCAATAATAATTTTCCGGCAATTTCCTTAATAATAAAAAAAAAAAGATTTAAGAACGCACAACTGCCACATACATAGGTAAATAACAAACGCAAACAGTTAAAGCAGCATAGAGACAACAACTTTAGGCACAACAATAATTAGCCGGAAGAGAAATTTTAATTACTTTCATTGTAAGGACACTAACACAATGTCCACAGAGAAAGGGGATTAGAGTGGATAAAATGCCGTATTAGCTAGCCAAGAAAGCCAGCTAGCCAAGAAAGCCAGCTAGCTGTTGCATGCAAGCGGAATATTCTTACATATATCCACATTTGTTGTTGTTTTAGAATTTGAATTTTTCGGCCAGTATGTAGGAGTGAGTCGAAGTAGGCGTACTGTGCTCTTAAACTATTAGCAATGTGACCTTTTGCTGACTGTGGCAAACAGATGGTAGCAATCATTTTTCCACTACGCACACTCGTCCACTCGACCAATTCAACGCAAATGTTAATTCCGGTAAATATGCATGAACTATTTGGGGTTTTCCCAAGGACACAAACCGGAACAGACATATTGTCGCTAGGTCGTGCAAACAAAAATAGTTACGAAGTACTTCGCCCTTGGAGATTATGGAGTAGAGGTCGAAAGATTGTTTTTGACTCAATCGCGCTATTGTCCTTGCAAAGGGCGCATTGTTCAAACGGTATTGTCACTTTAATGCTAAAACGTTAAGAACTCTGCTGAATTTGAATAAATTGACCACTTTTGTGTAAATAAAACTACCGACTCAGCGTTACGAGTATTAAATAACTACATACATATATATTTAAATATTTCGCATATGCATTGGGGAATTCCAAACCAAATCCTTCGTAACGTTAAGCTGGAGTAAGTTGAGAATGGGGGCATCCTCTTTGTCTATTCCACAAATTTCGCAATGAATTTTCAAACCGATGCCGAAACTATTTTATATGTGGGGGTGTGTGTGTGTACATAAAGTACTGTTACTTGCACCTACTGCATCCCGTGGCGCAGAAATTCAATATAATCCGACAAGCGCGTGAGCAATCAATAGCTATGATTGTTTAATATATGTAGATGTTTTCCCGATCACATGTTCATATGTGTGTGTGTGTGTGTGTTCTTGTTCTTGCCAACTACGCGAGTCCTTGTGCTCCTATTTTCACCTTCACGTAGTCACGTTCGGTGATTCAATGTTATCATATTGTCAGATTTCAATTGAAATTTCACACCTTAATGTAAAATTTAAGTGGGTGCGTGCTGTGATTTTGCTCCTATTTCCTCACAACTGCTCCTATCCCCTTGGTATACATGTATGGAGGGGTAATGACTGTAATCTTTGCAATAAGAGAAAATAATGCAGGCGGCGTAGGATCATATTACCAAAAACAAAAAACAAAAAACTACGCGCGCTTTTCACAATAAATGAAACAATTCGCGTTTTTGTAATACGAAATAAAAACTATTATTATGTTTTGTTCAACAGCAAGTTTTTACATTTTTGAGTACTCAGATTGTGTGGGTCACAGCGTAAACGATACAGTGTTCTTCTTTAAAATGCTTGCTATGTTTTTTGTGTTAAATTTTTATTCAGCCCTATTCTGCATTTCGACTCGAATCGAAATTTTCTCAGTTTGGCAACTTTGGTATTCTGCGTTTCGATGAGTTTCGATCAATCTTCGAAATTTACAATTTTATGTATTCTACATTGCGATCGTAGTTACGTTTTTGTAAGTTGAAATTTTGTTGGCGGAGGACGGTTAGATTTTTATTTTCGTGTACTTTTAAAATATAATTTTCCCAAAAATGTGAGTAAAACTTATTGTTGATAGTTCTAAAAGTCATCAACATGATTTTTTTTAAGTTTTTCGGGCTTTATTGATGTTTTTTGATATGTTTGCAGGTCAAAAATAACAACTCCGGAGCAGTATGAAAAATTGGCTGATATAATGGCAACCAAATGGGAATTAAGATTTATCATTTTCAAACTCAATTTCTTACAATTCGTCACTCATCTGAAATGGATCACACATATCTCGCAATCTTCTCCTTTCTACTTTTGTTTCAGCATTCTCGGATGCGTTGTCGTCCTCCTCAAGTAGTATCGCCGCGGCTATTGAATCCATTACGCGATTATATTTTTATTTATTTTATTTAAAAAGCAATAGTTTGGCCACGAATTTGTATCTGTTTGCTTTATTTTGTTTCAATTTCACACATTCCAAGGCAAACAGCTGATTTCGAAAAGGTTGCCGCTCTTCCTCTTTTTCTTTCGATTCCGTCGTAACTCGGAATACCTAATCCAATCGATGCGGAGCGGAATGCGGGAACGTAATAGAAATGCAGAATAGGGCTGATTGTTCTTCATAAATAAATGTTGCATATTTTAAGGGGGCATGGTATTTGATTTTTTTATTTTCTATGGACTTTTACGTGCTTTGGGTAAAGATATTGCCTGAGAAGGCTCCGAATGAAAATTTCCGGCGAATAATACTCTGTAACTAACACTCTAACGGTTTCTCAAATTCTGTTTTTTCAGAGTTTCAAAAAAATGGCTCAAAACGAGACTTTCGTGAGAGAGATAATGTTATAGAATGTACTACAAAACTATTTCATATACATAAGTCCGAATTTCACACTTTGAACAAAATTTACAAAAAAATCAACAAAATTGATATCAAAATTTGTGATCAAAAAAAAAATTAGAAAAAAATCGAGTATGCAGTTTTTTTAGGCCATTCCATTTTAGTATAGTTAGTAAAGTTCAAGTTTAAAGCGGCTAAAAATGTCTGTTGGTTTTGGAAATATTTTTTTTTTTTATATAATGCATGAAAGCACTTTCTTTTTCTATGGACGAAAACAGTTACATACATCCCACCAAAAGAAAATTATGAAAAATATTTGGGAGTTGTGACCCACTTAAAACTTACACTTTACTAAAACTGAATGTCCTACAAAACTGCATACTCGAATTTTCTCTAAAAATTCTGATTCTAGGGTTTTAAACTACTATGACAATTTTTTTTCATTTTCTGTTTTTCTGAATTTTGTACAATGTTTAGACTTATATGGTTTTTGTATACAGGAAAAAGTTTTAGCATGAAAAAATTGTGCATGATAAAAAAAATGTCTATTTTCCAGCACTGTACTTAGACTGGATATTTCGGTCAGATCTGAATTTTCGAACTTTCAATTTCCATAAAAAAATTACACCGGAGAATGCAAAAAGGTGGGAAAATTTTATTAAAGTGAAGCTGAGCAAAGCCAGTGTTACGATTGGCTCTTAAAACTTGAAAAAAAAACTATTATTCATTTACTTCAAGAACTACAACCTTAATAGATCTCCTGTAAGTAACACCACCTGTAGCTATTTCCAAATTGTGTCTCCCTCCCGCCGTAGATACGCGATTAATGCTTCATTACTTCTGTTGGTGGTATTGACTGGTCCCTAGACAATTTTTTATACAAAGCCAATACTAGCTACTCCCATTTGGTGATAACTGTGGTAAACGTACTGAGTTCAATTTTTTAAAAGCGCACACTAAAAATACTAACAGCTCCTCTAATAAGAAAGGTACCTTTGGCAGGCTGATCAATGGGTTCGGAAAAATTAAGGAGAATATTATTACATCTGAAAATGTTACTATAACTGAAAATTCAGTTTCGATTTTATGACGAGACAAAGTCTGCGCTGCGAAAATCTAAGTATTGGCCAATTTCAGGCGAGATGCATATATGTATGTACTGAAAACTTAACTTCAAGCTATTTCTGCGCTGCTTACTCAGAAGTATTTTGAAGAATTTCCTGTGATAGAATACAATTCCTTAATACTTAAATGCACAATAGAAAGTATTAGACTGGTGCCTAGCTGTCTGCGAGAGAACATCTTCTATGGTGCACATCTGTTTCGGCTTTCAACGAATCAGTTTCTCCGATTGTTTTTGGGCCATACATAGCCATCATATTTATATGGACACTGTGTGTGACTGTCCTTTGTTTTGATTGTCACTGACCACTAATCACTATAGCCACACTTTTGTCTTTGTAAGTCTTTTCAACAATTTCCAATAATATTCGGCATTGTTCAATATTTATTGGCTTTGTTCACATAAAATAAACGGTGGCTAAAGGACCTCCCAATAGGACCTTACATATACAAGTAAATATGTATGTATGTATGTATGTTCGTTTGCCTTTGTGCGCATTAACTTAAGAAATTGAAAATTGAAAAATTGACAAAAAATAGTTTACGAGTACTTCTTCTTTTACAAATAAACGAGTGTTTAGTATTTTAAATACGCAATTGTTCCAATGGCAAGGCGAAGCTATGTACATACAAACATACAGTTACTCATAAGAATAAATATGCAGTGATTTTTTTTACAGTATTTACAATGCTTCTTTGCTTGAACAAAATTTGTTTTTGATATGCAAGATAATGCGCAAAACTATCAGCAAAAAAACAAAACGAATATATCAAAAATCAACGGAAATGTTTAGTTTTTTGAAACTTGCACTTTATTATACTGAAATTTAATGGGCTAAAAAAAAATTTAATAACATGATGAAACTTTTTTAAATTTGTTGATTTTTCGTGAATTTTCTATAAAAGTTTGAATTATATGGTTTGTGTTATAGAATATGCTATATTTTCATTAAAAAAAATGTATGAAAAAATATGTTCATGAAAAATATTTTTTTATGAAAAAAATTTTTTTAATATTATAAAAAAATGTGTAACATTTTCATGAAAAATATTCTGAATATTAAAAAAAAAGCTATTAACAGTACACTGATTAAAAAGTTTATAAGTTTTGTTTTAGAAATTTTTTGATTTTTCGTTAATTTTGTATAAAATACGAAGCTTTGATTTATATGGTTTGTGTTACTGAATAGGCTATATTTTTATTAAAAATGTATGGAAAAATATGTTCAATATATTGGATATTGTAAAAAAATTAGTAATATTTGCATGAAAAATGTTTTGAATATTGCAAAAAACATTAGTAACAGTACACTGATTAAAAATAGCAGTTGAAGTTTTGATTTAAATGGTTATATATTATAGAATAGGCTATATTTTTTAAAAATGTGTGAAAGTTTTTTTCATCAAAATTCGGGTATGTTCTGCATTTCACTTCCAAGTGAATTTGTGTATTATGTAGATATGTAAGTACATATACATATCTGAAACAGCGCACAAGTTTGAAAGTTTTATGAAAATGTTAAGAAATTTGTTGAATTTTTGTGCATGCTATATAAAATTTAAAGCTTTTATTTAGCTGCATATATCTTTATAAAAAAAATATCTAAAAATATTTTCATGAAAAAGATAAAGAATTTAGTAAAAAAAAAAAAATAATCATTGCATACTTATTTTTATGAGTAACTCTACACTTATTAAAAAGTATGTAAATTTATAAAAAAAATTTTAGTAGTATTTTTTTAATTTAAAAAAATTTTAAATTTTTGTAGAGAGTGTGAAACTTTGATTTGTATGTTTTATATTATAGAATGAACTCTATTTTCATAAAAAATTTACTAAAATATATATTCATGAAAACATTGAGAATTTTGTAAAAAAAAAAAATCACTGCATACTTATTTTTGCGAGTAACGCTACACGGATTAAACGATTAATTGATGCAATTATTTTAACTTTTTTGAATTTTCTTCAAATTTACGTATATACAAATACATAGTTCATGTTAGAGAATCAACTATATTTTTACAAAAAATGTGCGAAAATAAAATTGCATATTTCAAAAAAAGGGATTTCCCTTCAGTCAAATTTTTGCGAGTAAGGTTCTTTGATTAAAAAGTTTAAAAATTGTTTGCAATTATTTTACTTTTTTTCGTGAAATTTTTAAAAAGTTTAAAAATTTGGAATGAGCAATATTTCTTATTTTTACAAAAGATTTTAAGAAAAATATTTTCATCGAAAACATTGAGAATATGTGTACATATATTGTACAAGAAATGGTTGCATACTTATTTTTGTGAGTAACTGTACATATAATACATACACACGCACATACATACATACATACAATGTGTGTATATAAAAAGGCAAATCGCGCATGCGTACAGAACAAATTCCGTCAGCTACTCCACACATATTTACTTACATATGGCGGCAGTATTCGTTTCTTACCCTATCCGAGCTGAGTTTTCTAGTACTTAGAATGAACTGCTTCTACGCCTGATTGTTACAGTTACAATGCCCGATGAGGAACAAAGATGACGGTTATTGCGTTGCAAAGCAAAGAAGTTCGAGTGCCTTTTTGTCTTCTTATGCAAAGGAATTCAATCAAGGAACGGAACGAAAAGTAAAAAGCAATTCATTAGCATTTTCCACAATGGCAAGAGAAGAATGGACCACAATTACAAGTAGGAGGCCAGCACACACTGCACACTCTGCACTAGCTATCGAATGAAGCAACCACAAAGATACGCGTTTCAGAGTGCCATGAGGAACAATAAAAATGGCAGGTATAAATCAAAGATTGAATATGGAGAGGCGCAACGTTTGGCTCCTAATCATATTCTTAGAACAATTTTCAGCAGCTCGATGCACAGTTGGCGGCCAGTTGGCAATTTCGACCCACCGCATGCAGTGTCGAACAACATAGCGGATACCGTAAATCGTGAAATGCCTTTATCCGCATATTGTTCACACTTCGCAACAAAAACTTCGAGGACACGGGCATTAAGTGTGCACGTGTTTACTGTGGATGGTGCGATTGCGGCGACTGCTTTATGATCGGCGCTTTGTTGTATTTGTTGCGACTGTGCGCATGCGCGTAAATGAACTCCTGCAAAGAATTTCAACGCTTTCGCGCGCTTAACTTTTCTTCTTTTTTTTTTTTTGCAATACTTGCGATGAGTTATGACGTTTGTAAAATTATGACAGACCACGTCAAATAAATTTTCGCATTGTTAGCATAAAAATTCATATCGATAAATGTGGAAACGTACAAACAAATTCATAAAAGTTCAAGCAAATCTGCTAAATTCATTTGGGGTTTGCTGAAACTCTGCTAAAATCTGTATAACTCGTATCGGTATTGTGACCGACTGTATCGCAGTCTCATCGCTTAAATCCAATTGTAACTTGCTTACTTAATTTCTTATTGTATTCGGCGGAGGTGTTGATGGCTTTGTTCACCATTGTAGGCAGTGCTTCGGGGTGAGTGGAGGTCAAAGTTATCATAACTAGTTTTTGTTTGAAAATCAATTTCGTAGATTGATGATTACATGTTACTCATACACAGTTACATAATTTGTTCAATAATCTTTTGTGAATTCGACAGCCACCAATCCACTGAGAATCTCGACAAAAATTTGGCTCCTTTTTAGTTGGCCTCTTCGACGCCTATGACCTATACCGACTATATCGGAGATCGATGAGTCGACATCTTAAGAATATATTTTTGCAACTTTGTCTCCAAGTTATGATTCAAATAAGAATCAAAACTCATTATGGATAATCGCAATTTGAAGTATTCCATACCAAGGATGTTAATAAATTTAATATGTGGAATCGCTATTTTTAGACGGACACATAGGACAAGTATTTTTTTGCCTAGAGTAACCATAGCATTTTTCTTAAAGAGGGTATCATTCTGATAATTTTTGATGAACAAACTTATGGTCAAGAACATGTGAGCCTTATTTTTTTTACAGTTAAAATTATGCGGCTCACAATGGATATTTTTATCCCAAATAAAAAAAAATTGAAACTTGAACAGCTTTAATGCTTGGGCAATGGTCATGCCTTATAAAAAGTTTAACATTTTAACCCACAACTATAACTCCTCCGCTTTTTTTCATCACTTTACTCAAATTTCCCCAAAAAGAAGCAACGCTTAGGCAAATATGTATTAGTCACATTTTTTGACACTGTTTTTATCCTTATTTAATTTTTAACATTTTATTTAATACATCATTGACTACAACATAAAACATATAAACGAAAATTTTAAATTTTTCAGAAAAAATTTTCACCAAAACTTCAAACTTTTTAATCTAAAATTTTATACATTTTTCTAGTAAGCAGTTTTGTAGCCTAATCAATTTTAGTATCATAATACGTAAACCAATTGGATGTCTTAAGTAGCGAAATTCTTGTTGATAATTTTCTTTTTGCTGCGTAACAATTTTCCTCCATATAACGAAAGCTTGATATTTTTTTTACTGAACGTTGCACTACTATTTCAATTTTCGCTGTACATTTTTTGAACTATTTTAGGAAATATACATACATATATGCGTATATGTATATTATTTCCATTCTAATTTTTTATTTCGTCACATATTTTTTTTTACTTGTCACATGTTTTGCCTTAATTTCCCTGTACCATATTTGGTTTGTTTTGGGGCTGTGCCAATGTAAATTTTTTAACTTTGTAAGATGAATATAATTACCGACCTCATGGAGGGTGAAAAATTTGGCAAGCAATTAGAAATGTTTGATAAACGAAATAAGTTTGTGTTATACATAGGAAAATCAAAGCAAAGTGGAATAATGAGGCGCCACCGGCAAAAAGGGCAAAAAAAAAGTACATTACTTAATTAGAACTTTGCTACCGCTTGGCACAGACGCTTCCCAAAGGCTAGTACTAACTTCACAGCCGTGAAATTTCGTCAGCAACATAAATTTGGATTGCCGCGAAATGTTGCTAGTAATCAAAATTATCGAGGCGTCTAAAAGATGGAGCAAAAAGGCAGATGTAAACAAATAACAGAAAAGCAATTCCTTAAATGAAGTGATGAACTGTCACTTTCACTGCAAATGCATTTCAAAAGCTTTGAAAAAATGTTGCTGGCAACATGTTGCTAGGATGTTGAGAGCCTTTTCACTGCGCGAACAGAGTACAACTTAGTCAAAGAAATGGTTGTGGAATTTCACGCATATTTTACGGCAAACCATTTTATATGGATTTTGACAGCTGAATCCATGTGAAGCGGGAACAGAGTACTAAGCTTAACGCGTCGTTTTTCTTTCGCAACTACTTATACATACATTAAATTTTTCTGCATTTCTCTAATCCCTACAATCAATTTTGGATATCAACTTGAGAGCTATTAATTTATCTAAAGGTTGAAAAGCGCTGGGGGAGAACGATGTTCGATGGCAGCTTGTTGTATTATAGATTTCTCAAATGTTATGTAATCAGTCTTCGGCTATTTATTGGGAGCAAAAAAAACTGTCACTGTTTGTTTTACCTCCCAACGTGGCCCCAAATGCGTGTGTACCCAAAGATCACGGCATACCTTAAGACGCCCTAACTGCTGTAGACAAATGCGGATCATATGCAACTTAGGTGCTTCAGTCAAATTGATTTTTAATAGCAAACGACACAACAAGGACACACCGCCAAATGTTCAAGCCCACCGCAATATATACATATACATATATGTAGATATATATACCTAATTTATACATACTTGCAATTTCATATGCATATTATTCATATTATCTATGCATGTATGTATGTATTATTATTATGTATGTATTTAAATGTGCAGATATGTAAACGTCGAGTTGACAACCTGAAACTTGTTAAGTTTGCAATTGTGTGAAGATTAATGTGGCATTATTAGCAACACTTATGGCCCCTTTTCTTGCACAGCAACCGTGAAACGAAAACAAACCCGTTTTGGACCCTTTCCGCAAGGATAGCATTCATTAAGTACATTTTCATCTAGAGACTTGTTGTTTTTAGTCATGTTATACTTTGTTACGCTTGTTACTTTTTGCTAAAGCCCTGAGGTCAGTTTGTGTGCGAAAATTTGAATTTCCATTGCTGTGAGTGATGCTTTTTAAAAGAATTTGTTATCTTTGGCATGGCTTTGTTAATTTTTTGCTTTAACTACATGCACATAAGAATAACTTTTATATATATATATATGTGTGTGTGTGTGTGTGTCTATGTTCAAATATTCGTTTCAAGTATTTATTTTATCATTTAACATCTTTTATGGTTTCTGCCTGGCGGCTATTTTTTTCTGTTTTTTTTTTTTTGTTGGTGCTCCTTGAAAAGGAAGCTCAATAGCAAAGGGCTTTCGCGAACAAGGAGTGAAAATTTGGACATTTATCTGTGATGTTTGTCGCAATAAATGACGCTGTTTGCTTGAGGTCAGAGTTCATATGAGAATTTGAACGCTTTAGCGGTAAATGGCCAATGATATGTTGGGCGATGCTCGTTTTTGACGATTCTGGTTGACGTAGTAAAAGTTGACAGCGCGCTCGTATTGCTTTGGTCGAAGTGAATTGCCTCAGGCTATACACATCGTTTCGGCTGTGAGAAACCTAAGTATATAAACATTTTTGTATGTGCGTGAAATGGCAAACGAATTTAATTGGAGGTAAAACTGAATTCTCCGATACTCAGTTGCTATTTAACAAAAAATTAATTATGCATGGCAGCTTTTGGTAGGAAGTGATTACAGGGTTAATGTGGTTTGAATGGGAATATAAACATGCAATTGTATCTATTTATATATAAATAATACGAATATAGCATACATATATTTTGAATCGGTATATATGAAAATTAGAATAGTCTGTCTTTGTGAGCCTACACTTTTACGCCGAACGGCAAATGATGTTTGGGAAACTTTTTTTTTTATGACAGAAATGCACTCGGCGGTTTGCCATTGCCTGCCGAGGGGCGACCGCTATTAGAAAAACTTTTCTATAATTTTTTATGTTACTTGGCCCGGCCAGGATTCGAATCCGGGGCATACCGAATGAAGCGCGCACACGCTACACACTCGGCTACGGCGGCCCCCGATTATTTTTACTCTGATCTAAATAACTTAAACTCACATTTACTGGCAAAGGAAATGGAAATTGTGTGTGATGTGCTGGGAAATATTTTAAAAACATTTTCAATTATAATTGATAAAACAAAATTCGCTTATTATCATACAATTTAATATTTTTTAGCGGAAATTTGAAATTTGAAAAGTTTGAAGCAGGAGGGAGCCATCAAAAATTCGCAATTGTTTTCCGGCGTAAACTAAGGTCACTTTAAATATTCAATGAATGCCAAATTGCATATGGAATGATTGCTCCGCCTCCACACTTTTTCCAAGTGGTTCCAAAGATTCCAGACGGGGCATTTTTCTGTAGAGGACGAGTCCCGAGATGGTCTCCCAAAATCTGCCACAGATTACGTCACTGCGGCTTTGGTGAAGTACAAGATTGCTGAATATCAACAGTTGATACAAGAAATGATTGCTGATTAATTTGGCTTGAATGACCTAACTGTATTACGACGATGACTGTATTACGAACCAAAATGAATGACAAAAAGAGGCTCGAGTGCATTTCGCTCAATTTTTTCTAAATAAATTCGAAAATGGGCGGTCTAGGCACTTTGGTAAAGTCTTTACTGGTGTGGTTAATGCAGAAATTTTGAAGACTGTTTCGGGAATTGCATCTATAGGCTTAGGAAATGGATTGAAAGTAATGTCGATTAAGTAGGGAGGATTAAGTCTTAATATGAAAATAATTTTTTTGTCTTTTTTTTCTGGATACCTGAACGAATTTTTGTTAGTCCACTTTAAAACTTCAACATCAACAAAAATGTTTGCGACAACAGCGTTTTAGAATCTTACAGGTAATACTACTCTCACTTTTCTTTTTCTAACTCTTAAATGTGCAAGTGAATATAAAATTCTTAATACAAATATTGGCTCCATTTTTTAATTTTAAATCAAAGATTAAAAAACGCTTACGAAAAAGAAGCCGACACATTAAGGAGGCATAAACTCGTAAATGAAGCATATAAATAAGATCACATCCAACTGCTTTAAAATGTAGAGAGTGGTGAACGCTACTACACTTTTTTCGTTTTGTATTTATTTACTAGCTGCAGTGCCCAGTCGCTAAATGCAGAGGGAATCCCTGCTGTGTTTGGAATGCTTGAGGGGCGGTTCTCTATGGACGTGACTTACTTGCCAGGGATTTTATTAATATCTTCTTCAATTAACCTGAGCTCGTCTGCCACGTGAAGTTTTTAATTTAAATGCAAAATCTATGAAGAAATGTTTCAAATTTAATTATTTCAAATTTAAATTTTGCAAGGCAAATTTTTAAAGAACACATTCTTTAAATATTAGCTAAAATATGCGATTAGCAAAGTCAGAAGGAGCTCTTCACACAAAATGACAAATTGTTAACATCTTCTCAGAATTATTTTCCGTACAGAAGTAAAGGAATTATTAATGTGCCGTCATTGGCGCTCTAATTATGAATACAAGTTTTTTGAGGCTTTGTTAAATAAATATGGCAGTGAACGAGTATTCTAGATACGCAATTTATGCGTTGCTCTTATTAATTGTTGTCTGCTTCGATTCTTTTCATTTTTTTTTTTCGGTGCACATAAATTTGAAAATTATTGAAATCACTGATTTCAAACAACAGCGGCCGTAGCAAAAAGACCGTACAAGTAGCATGGTAAAAAAAAGGCGTGTGCTATAATAAAATCGGAATTTTTGACACTAATCCATGATTTACTTTTGTTTTAATGTTGAGATTAAATTGTTGGTGCATTCGGAACAAAGCATTTTTGGAAGATTTTGAAGATGAGCGGAGTAGGCATTTTTTACATACATATCTCTACCTACGTGTGTATTGTATTGGAATAATCATGAATGAATAAAAAAGTAATAAAACCAAAAGCGAGTAACAAAAATTAACGCTTTTTTTCTGCGGCTGGCGAACAATCACAAACATTTTATTTATATATGTGCATTAGGGTGTGTCACCAAAAAAAAACATTGGAAATATAAATATAAAATAACCTTTTTTATATATTTAATACAAAATACTTGAGATAATAAAACAGTCTAAATATAATTTAAAATTTATTCAACGGTATCATAATAATGAATTTTACGGTCTATTTTTGACAGAGCTAATCAAATGTTTCTTAAACCAATCTTTCCAAAAAAGTGTCAAAAACAGCATCGCAAATCGAATTCCTATGGTTCCGTTGAAACAATTTTTAAATACTTTCATTTTTGTTTTATGATGGATTTTTTTGAACAAATATTATATTTAAAAAAAAACTATTTCATTTATAAGAAAATAAATTTTTCGAGGTATTTTCCAATCGTCCCAGCTCTTTAATAATATTTTCCGGAAAATTTTGGTCGATATTTGGAAGAACATT
Organism: Anomoia purmunda; assembly: GCA_951828415.1. Classification (NCBI taxonomy): domain Eukaryota; kingdom Metazoa; phylum Arthropoda; class Insecta; order Diptera; family Tephritidae; genus Anomoia; species Anomoia purmunda. The sequence goes on along the minus strand of OX639996.1, from coordinate 105,419,258 downwards.
TTCTGCTAAAGTTTTTATATTTTTTAACTTTTTCCAAAAGTAATATTTAATTTTATCGAATTTTCATCTGCCAAACAGTTACTCAGACGATTGAAACTCGTTTGTATAATGAGCTATTCGTTTAAATCACAGATCGGAACGGTTATAGTTTCTAGTAAAAAATCATGATTTAATTGTTATTTTGTGATTTTTATTTTTCGACCACATTTATCGGTATTGTGTGATTTTTATTTTTTCGATAATAAATGATCGTTATAATAAACGCAAAAAAATGTGTCGGCGATGACAACAATTACAAAAACACCAATAATACGACTTATGTTTTATGATCGAAAAAAAAATCAGAAAATAACGATCAATTTGATCGGATATCGGGCGAATTTAAATTCAATTAGAATGATTACTTTTTATCGAAAAAATAAAAATATCGTTAAAATTTTATGGAAAAAATTAAAATTAAAAAATAGCTATCAAACTTAATCGAAAAAATAAAAATCACGACTGATGTTTTATGATCGAAAAAAAATTGGAAAATATCGAACAATTTTTATCGAATATCGGACGAATTTAAATTCAATAAGAACGTTTATTTTTTATCGAAAAAATAAAAATATCGTTAAAATTTTATGGAAAAAAATAAAATTAAAAATTAACGATCAAACTTGATCGAAAAAATAAAAATCACAAATATCCATCAATTTTGTTCAAAAAAATAAAAATCGAAGAACAACGATCAAACTTCATCGAAAAGATAAGATTTTATGAATTTAACGCATAAAATACTCGCACATTTCAATAGTAACCAAATCCAACTGGGAATAATTTAATGACGTCACAGCCAACTATCACAATTTAATCAAATTCATCTGCCAAGTAGCTAGTTAATGTGCTAAGTAGTTTAGCAGTTGGGCAAAGTGCACATTTGCATAGCTTATTTATGCAAATATCATTTGCACCTCTAAGATTATATATTTTTTTGAAAATTATTCATCGCTTTTGTGTTTCTATTTTATTCTCTTTTTTTTTGTATTCATTTATGCGCCCACTTAAATTGTGATATCAGTGTGAAGTCGTTTTTGTTGCTTTTTATTTTAATATTTCCTAATTTGTCGTTTTGTAATTTTTTAATTAATTTATTGACGCATTTAGCCTTTTAACTTAATTTCGTTAGGCTTAATCGGATTAGTTGTGTGGCATTATAGTCTTTTGTGAAATTGAATTTCGATTGTTTTCAATCTTCCACACTTTCATAAACCTACACGATCAGTATGGCAGTTAACTTTCTTGAATGAACGAACCTCTAGATAAAAACAAGTTTTTTGTACATAAGAATTGGAAATTACTGGCCAACTTTTTTTCATATACATACATATGTACATATATAATATCATTTCCCGCATGCGTTTTTTCGCCACAAAAAAAATTTTCAAAAATTAATGAAATTTTTTCAGGAAAAAGCTTCATAAAATTAAATTTCTTAAATTTATTAATTTTATGAAGCCAAAAAATCTTCCACGCCCGACGACTTTTTATAGACAGTTCAAAAATTGTTCACTTAGCAAGTGAATATTGTACTCTAAAAACTGAAAAAGGATGAGTTTACTCAATTCGTCATAATTAAAAAACAAAAAAAAAATTGTTTTTATAAATTCCACTATTTTATAAAATCAATTTCTATTGCATTTGGCCCCTTCCAATGCTCTGAGAGCCCAATTTTTTTTCAAAAAGTAGTTATTAAAAATTTGTTTCTAGTTCCTTGACGTTCGTAATTAAAAGTGTAAAGGTTAGATCCTTTTTTAAAACTCGCCAAGCCAGTTAAGGCTTTGAACACATGCCAAGTTAATAATTTTTGAATAGTTTGCCAGCTTAGCGAATTCAGGTTTGACTGAAATCATAATGGCCTTAAAAGTAATGACCTATAGTAAAATAAAAATTGAAATAAATTATCATAAAAGAAACGAAAATTGTGTTTTCTGAAAAGTAGTCTATGGCAAAATTTCAGATGTTTTCTTTCAACTTTGTTAGGGCTAAAAAAAAACTGCAAATACATAAATGCAAATTATTATAAGCACTTTACTTTGCTTTACATTTTAGCACCCTTGCCTCATCCAAATACCATAGATAGTTTACTTGTGACTGCCCGCTAAAATTAAAATACGTTTGTTTTTGTTTTTTGTTTTTTGTTTTTTGTTTTTTTTGTTTGTCTACCTCTAATTAACGCCAACGATCTATTCGCTCATATGAGTAATCTGCGAAGCGTATACGAGTACACATGAGAACTTGCCGAGTTAGCTAGATGGTACTTTCACATTTCAAAAGCACTTAACTAGCAAATATGCCTCTTAAATCAAATCAAAACCAATTAACGTTTCCACGCAGCGATTAATTTCAATGCGATTTTCTAAGCATTCGAGGGAATATTTTTATTTTTTTATTTTTTTTTTTGAAACAACTCACAAGGATAACACCACCAGAGCTGTGTTTATTCCGATGGATTCATTTGAAAAATGAAGCTGTGCAAAATTTTACGCCACTTGACTTTGCAGTCGTTGGGAAAATTGTTGTTAAAACAAAAAAGCAGTGAAACAAACCAGGAAATCCACGGATGTAAGCGATTTTTTTTTTTTTTGCAATCGAAATACACAGCAGTCGAGTAAGGGACTGCTACTCTAATAAAAGAGAAGAATATTTTGTCTATAAAGCATTGAGCACTTAGAGTGTTGAACTTTGCTACATTCATACAAATCAAAGTAAAGGTGGATTGGAGGAGCAGCGTAGGAATTTACATGGAAAACAGCAGCCAGGAATGGGCGATTACTTTGGGTGGGACATTTTCATTTATAGCAGCTGAATACTAATAAAGGAAAATTAGTTAAAACACACATAAATGTTTAATAATGTTTGAGATTACGCCTTATTATAAAGTCAATTTCGCTATATGGCATTTCGAGATGTGGAGTTACTATCTGTACTAACAATCTGAACATGAATGTCGTGGAACAAAGACGCCGAAAATATAAACAGAGATCTTGAAACACTTGGCGTCAAAGCTGAGGTGGAAATGAGAGGGAATCAAAAATTACTATGAAAACGACAGAACATCGGAACTGGCTTGGTTCCTAACCAAATTTGACAATGTGAGACGGAAATTCGCCCCAGAAATCTAAAACCTTTTACCAAAAGTCGGGATTGCAAATGTAGAATATATTGGCATATTTAGAACACTTGTAGGAGTAGTATTAAATTTAAAAAAAACAAAAACAAATTATATTCGATGAAATTTGAATTATATAAGGGTAATTGAACAATGCCGGGGAAAATCGATAATTTTTGAATTAAACGATAAGGTATTTTTTTTTAATACCTCGAACACTTGTATAACTAGATTCGCTTTAAAGGCGACACATTTGTTAAAAAATATATTTGACGAATCAAAAAATTTCAAAATTGAATAAAGCAAGATCAGAATTTTTTGTTTGGTAAATTTTTTATATAAGATACATATGCTTATTTTCAAATTTTTTCTCTCGCAACCTCTTAATAAAATAATATCAAATGAATGCGCAATTTTACAATTCTCAGCAATAAATATAAAATTTAAAATGCATTTTTTTACAATTCATTTAATTTTTATTAAATTTTAAGTGGTCATGATAAAGTTGTTGGTTGTTTTCAGGAGAAAAGCAAATTTTTTAATAGCTCGAAAACTATTATAGCTATATAAAAGGTCTTGGGGCTACAAAAAAAACTTTTTAAAATTTTCAAAATTGAATAAATCAAAAAAATCAGTAATCAAAAACGGAATAAAGACGGAATTTTTGTTTTTTTTTTTTGTAAGATATGAGTTTTTGAATTCTGAAAAAAAAAAAAACAATTGGCGTCAAATTTATATTTTATTTATGTATATTTTTCTGCAAGATTTGAGAATTTATTTATTTTTTGTGCAATTTAAATTAGTCTTTTATAAAAATATATATTCAAGATACAAACATTGCACACCATTGAAAAATAGGACAATAAAAAAATTTAATTCAAATTGCAAACTTTCTAATAAGGATGATTAAAAATTATTTGGGTATACAGTTTTGAAGGATTGGAGCATTTTTCTCTATAAAGCAAATGATTAGAGTTTTGCTTGTTTATACTTTATAAAATAATTAGATAATTAAAGTTAAATAGAAAATAAAAAAATTGTCGAAATTGCCGTATTAGCAATTGCGTTAATACTACATATTTCGAGCATGTGAACATAAATATGACATGAAGATAAAAAAGAAAATAGATACATATATATTGGTTTGTGAAGTTACATTTAAATATTAAACTCATTAAAAATCATGTATTAAGGTGCATACAAAGATAAAAAGATATGAATTTAGATTTATGTAATTATTACCTTTAATAAAAAAAAATAGATTTTCCCATAAAATTTCATATTCGTAAATTAACTTTGCATATTCATAAAATGTACATATGTACATAGATACAAACGTAGGTACATAAATATTGTATCAAAATATTTGTGCACAAAAAAAGTGAAGACTTTCGATTTAGCCTCATCATAATCCAATGATTATAACGTACAGTAAATCGCCATAACTTTGACTTCCCGTGGCGCCCATTACTCTTCATTATACCTTGTTTATTGTTGAAACTTTTTGTTTAACCAACGAATTTCTGATCCATTGTAGCGAAAATGCAATTTGACACCTCATCAAATATCTGTATACACAAAAGCTCAATAGCTTAGCACAATTAAACAAACCGCTTTTTAATAAATCTCCTTTAAATTAACAATGCTACTCAAATTATAATTTCTTAATACAAAATTTGCTATGCACACACATTTTACGCGCATATGTACATATGTATGTGCATATAAATAAATCTGAAGGCCTATTCCATGGTAATCGATACCAAACATAATGAAATTAATTATACGGATTAGAGTTTCTTGTTTCCAGTAAGTAAAAGTTATTACATACATATGTATATCAAATTTTGATGGCAAGCCAAGTAGCCAAATTGTGCAATTTTATTTTACCAGATTTTGTTTTTAGCTTTTGCGTTATTTAACCTAATATGATTATACGAATATAGACCCTACAGATTAAGTAGATTCACAAAATTTTTATTTTATTGTACATCATTGAATAATCGTTATGTTGTGGTTTCTATTTTTTCTTTCAAGTTTGATCGTTATTTTTTAATTTTTATTTTTTCAATGAAATATAATCGTATTTTTTTATTGAAGTGCTTTTTTCATCAAAACTAATGTTATTTGTTGAAGACCAGTATATTTCTAGCTCATCCTCGTTACGAAATTAAAAAAATGGTATTCTTTCAATAAAAAAATTATTTTTTTTTAGCAAAGCATAAAACTGTTTGCTAATCTAAAAAATAGTTCGATTATTTTGGTAATCCAGTAAAAATATAACGGAAATAAAAGTTGACTGGAGAAATGAAAAATGTGATTTTAGCTATAGCGGAAGCATTTATTATCTTAATCTAATTTATAAAATATCAGCGTCCTGCTCCTCACCACATATCGCTCAAACTGTTAATTCCATTGATTTTAGCCTGAAAGTATGCATACAAAATGATAACAGTTTTGAAATCTCTGTAGATTTTTATTCACATAGAAAAAAATGGCTGGATCCAGTGGAGCAGATGGATTTTATAAACATTGACATAGTAAAATATAAGTTGCAATACCACAACCGTCCACGTGTAATGACCCTGAAGAAAATCTATCTGCTCCAAAACTATAGCTTGTCAACCATAGAGTGCTACGAATCTTACACTAAATACAGCACAGTTCTAGAAGAACTCTCGCCACGCTTCACTATTTTTCTAGGCACAAAAATAAAGATCAAGTTTTGAGCACCCTGTGTTGAATAAAAAACATCGATCAAAATTTTGTAAAAATCTCTTACACGTTTAATGAAAATTGTGAAATCTTGTATTACAAGTAAAATCAAAAGACCAAGGGGCGAGTTCTTAAAAAACATCAGCCTACAGTGACTGTTATTTGATATTGTGAACAATGAAACTAATTTGATTTCCCACTGAGCCAACCTCAAACAACCAACATTTTAGGTACAACCACAAAGTCAGACAAAAATTAAAATAAATGATGTAAGAAATTAATGATGGCACAAAGATGATCAAATCAATATTGTTTAACAATTTCAAAACTCACAGCATAGACAAGTTCAATATACTACCCAAACAATATAATGTCAAAGTGACATTTTACGTCAAGCACAATTCAATTAGTTGTTGTTTTTTCGTTTTTTCATGAACATTTAATTCTAATCATTAAAATATAAAATGGAATTGTGCTGAGGAGCAGTGATATGGATGGTATAAAAAATTAATTTTAATAGTTGTATTCCCGCAGCGTGTAATTATGCAGACATTGCAACCATACTTTGACCACTGTGCGCGCACAACTTCCCAGCACAATGTAAGCGATGCATCGCGATGTGAACTAGGGGTGCAGATATTAGCAGTTTCTAAATGAATATTGTGATTTTTATTTTTCTATTTTTTTGTGAGCTTGTGCCGCGCACAAAAAAAAACATGATGCCGGCGATATGAAAAAAATGTTAACACAATCTCTCCGACATTCAACTTTTGCTAATTGTAATTAATGATTATGTAGCAGTAATGCATTGGAGTTGAAAAATAGATAATAAAAAAAGAGATGCATAAAACAACAAATTCAAATCAGTATATGCACAAATCATGTGTTTGAATTTGTTCTTTAGATATTGGTATAAATGTACAATATTAAGAGGAATTGGATTAGAATTAAGAAAAAATGGTAAAGTTTTATTTGCCTATTGTATTTACCATTCAATTCTGTTATTATATTCTAATGAAGGACACTGAATTGATTGTGTTTTAATTTAAGAAATGGAATATCCCAGAATCAATGCTGACCTTCTTGACCTGAAGTCGGGGGAAGAGAGAAAACAGCAGCGAGTTTTTTGTATTGTATATCTATTACAATCATTTAAACCTAATGCTGTATTCCTAGTGTGGGCTTTCAGTTGCAGTTGAGATTTTTCCTGCACCAAACAAATTCTCAAATACTTCTATGTATGCACTAGACTAGGTCCATTCCCAAAAAACTATAAATTTATAAATTTTAGTAAATAAAAAAGCGTTCAGCGTTACGAGTATATGGAAGAAAATGAGTAGGAACGTCAGCAACAAAAAATTATCAAAAAGCAACAGACATTTTGAGCCACTTGAAACTAAGTAAAATTGCATGGACTACACACTTCCTCTAAAACCTCTGGTTCAAATTAATTTTTTTTTTTTTTAATTTTATACAATCATCGATTGTTTTGATTTTTCGTGGGAAAAAGAGACTTTAATTTCGTTTGCCCTTGTTAAAATTTCTATTTTCTTCATATATCTTAAAAAATGTAACTCGATTTTCGGCACCAGTGAATTATATGTACATAGAAATTGGATAGTGGTTAAAAAAAAAATAATTTTTTGGGTTCCGAGGCGTTTTTGATAGTTCTATGGGGAAATGTTAAATATTCACTGTCGATTGTTAATTTTAACTTTTCTATTTCTAGTGTCAATGTTGGAGCGATGTTATGATTTATAAAAAATTAGACGCTTCCAAAGACTCTGCGTCTCTAACCTATTAAATCAAGCCCAGGTGATGGTCATGCGGTCAATCAAGTTCTTTTTTCATATCGCGCCCAACCATCGATCTCTTTCGGATAACCAGCCTTTTTAAAAGATTCGAAGTCCTAATATTGTGGACGTCAGTTGGAAAATTTTACGGATAAGTGCTCAATAAATTTGGTAAATCTTATATTGACACTTACCCTCAGAATTTTTTTTCGTTTTAGTTCACTTGTGTGCCATGTTTTGAAGTTGGTTCGTTTTTAAAAGAATTTTTTGTCAATAAAGGCATTGGTTTGTAAAGGCATCATTCGATAGTTTCGCAATATTTTCCTAAAGCAAATCTAACGCGAATTTGTATGAAAATAAAAATGGCAGTAAAAAAGTTGTCAGGTATCAAAGTAACTCTTAGAGTTGCACAAGTAAGCGGAATTTTGACCACCCGCTTAGAAATTACACGTACACAAACCCTCGTTAAGCAAAGCACGAGCCACTTCAAATGCGAGTACTAGCTTGGATTTGACACATTCCGCCTTCAAATGCTTTGACTCCATTTTTCCGTCTATGTTTGAATATCGTCCGTCTATATTGAATGCGCGCCTTTTAATGAGGGTGGCATAATTGAAAGTTTTTTTTTAACTTAAGCTATGCAGTGTAAATTCAAATGACGGCGCTACTAAAAGAAAATCAGAATACTCAAATTTTGTAGTTTCTGTTGTAGCTCTAAAAGCAAATGACAATTAAAATGACAACCTGAAAGCTCCAAATGCCAATCAGCTAAAATGTCAAAGTGCAGACAAAAGCTACCATTGTTTCTTATTGATATGAGCGCACGCCAATACATCTATAAATGAATGCAATAGATTAATGAAAAATATGCGGTATTTGTAATGATAATTAAAAATTCTTATGTACAGTTATATTCATAAAAATAATAGCAAAATATATTGACAAGTTTTGAAGATTTCGTCTTTTCTTATTTAATTTAAATTTTTTTCATAATATATTGTATGTAATTTTATAACAAAAAGAATATAAGTCGAATTTTCAGACTTTCGAAAACAATTATAAAAATTAAAAAATTAAAAAATCAAATTCTCGAACCTTTCCTATACCATTTTACTTTAATAAAAGATAAATTCTAAATAACAAACAATTCTTGCTGATTTTTTATGATTTTTTTTTTTTGCCGCCGGCATTTTCTTCATACAATTTTTAAAATTAAAAAAAAATTATCAATAATGAACAAAATTTTTTAGTCATTTGAAGCCCACACTATAATTGAACTAAAATTGAATTGGCTTCATCCAAAACTTTCTAAAAATCCGCATTAAAAAGTTGAAAATTTGTATGATGTTTTTTTTTATTTTGTCGATTTTTATAAATTTTCTAGAAAGTTTGAAGCTTCGACTTACATATTAAGTGAAATATTAAAATATGGGTGTCAAGCGGTTTGTCTCGGAAAGAAAGCTCACACATATATTGTGGAGAGGGTTGCCACCTGTTTGGAAAATTTCATTTAATTTAATTCTAAAAAAGTTATATGCAATAGCAAAATATGGATGTCAAACCATTTGTTTTTCGCCAACGAAAGTTTATAGGTATATTTTAAAAAAGGGATGCCACCTTTTAAAAAATCGAATTTAATGAAATTATACACAATAGTATGAGACGAAGTATTTAAAGATGGTCGTCAAACTGTTTGACTCGGCGAGGTCAAAGGGCATATTTATATTTTGGAGAGCGTTACCACCTGTTTTATGCAATTTAAACCCATTCCCTGGTTGCATATACAAAGCACTTTCAATAAATAAATATAGGCAGGACAGCATCTATCGGGTTTTTCGAGTATCTTTATGAAAATTAATTAAAAACGAGAAACCTAAAAATTGTAAAATTGTTAATGCATTTCATTATTATTATTATGAACAGAGGTTTATTCGCGTTTCTAAATGCATAACTGTGTAAACTTATATTTATACGAGTATATATATACATACATATGTAGAGTAGTGGCAACAATCGTCCACTTTGTGCATTCGAAGCCAAATTTATGACAACCAAATTAAGTCCGGTTTTCAGGTTCGTTATGTGGTGTACAACGATAGATTGTTACCAATATTGAAACCCACGAGATAAACGACGACTTGGTTTATTCTCGCTTTTCTTCGCTCCCTTTGCCTTCGCTCTGCCTACTGCTTTTGAGTAAGTAGATGTGGATGCGGATCCATTCACACTGCTGTCAGCTGTCACATACTTAAGGCATTTTACGCTTTTGACAGCTAACAAAGCAGTTAGCAATTTGGGCTACTGAGTTGCATTAAACAGAACAAAGTGTTTGTCGTTTTATTTTTTATTTTTTATATTTGTATTTTATTTTATTTTTTTTTTTTGGCGTTTTGCAGTTTTGTTACGCACAGGCGCACAGTTGATGACTAAAACGCAATTCACGTGGTGTTAATTAAAAAGGCTTCTTTATTTCTGACAGCCCTGCGGGTGTTGGCCTTTGATACGCGCTTGCTAAATCGCTAAAACATATCGTATGTTTGGTCACAAAAATCAGATCAATTTCGGTTTAAATTTTCAAGTTTTTCTCCAATTTTTATGGCATCATTTAATGCTTCTTGGTACAACTCAGTAACCGGAAATCAAGTCGCATCTCTTATTAAATGATGGAAAATTATTTCTAAAAATTTAATGGAAACTAACTACATACTAGTTTCATGCGACCTCGTTAAAAATAATTCGCACTTGAATTCCTTGCGGTTGCCTTTCAAAACATATTAACTATTTGACAATCATTGATTTAATTTTATTTCTTTTGTACATTTCAATCCATTTATTAACGCTAATTCTATTTGAGTTTGATCCATTCCGCTTAAATGAACTTCAATCAATAATTACCTGTGTGTGTACCGAAACAATCATTTCTAGCCACTTAATGTGGATATACTTATATAATGGCTATGTATGTCCACAGGTACTCGGCCGACTAATCCGTCAAACAGCTTAGCAATCACTTTTTGATACTTTCTTCCGCTAAAAATAGCGTACAATATAAACTTTCTTCTTGATTGAACTCCAATAACGCTCCGCGCGTTTCAAGTGATCGTTTTTGTTTTTTGCTTTTTTGTTTGCAATCTTCAATCGAAACAATAGTGCTTGCTACTTCTTCGCATGCTTTGTTAATATTTTTTATTTTGCACATAGAAACATTTTCTAAATTTTTGATTGCACTTGGTGCGTCAGCAGATGTGTTTCATCTGAATATTTTTTATTGTTACCTTTTTTATATTTTTAAGTGGCTTCCTGGGATTACGAGTAATTTTTTAAATGAAATCAGGCATTTCCGGCTACGGAAAATATAACCTCTTTTTTTATATATTCGATACAGACAATCGCGGCTAACAATGCCCCGCAGCATATAGTGCAAACTTTGGCGATAGTGTCTGGTGCGAATGTGCTGGCAGCTGGGAGCTGGTGTTTCTACAGGATTGAAGAGACGTTTTAAATTTATTCGCCAAGCTTTTAAAAATTCTACAAAATATCACTAAACCAAGTGGGTAAGCTTTCATGACATTGTAATAAAATTTTCAATATTTTGCCACATTTTGTTTTGTTGCCAATACAAAATTATAAATTGTAGGCATGGCAATAGTTTATATCGCTGTTAAAAATTGGCGAGAACATCTTGAGATTATGTCAACACATTTAGTTAATAATAATATATTTTTTCGATATAGAAAATAAATAAGAGTTCATTGTCCAGACAGATTTTGATTGAAATGCAATATAATATAAAAATTAGCCGCTAGATGGCGCACGAGTTGATATATTCATAAAAATCGCATTTATGGTCGGATTTGGTGGAAATTAAAAACAAATATATGTGCAAAAAATTTCAATCAATTAAAATCTAAGTCATCCGCATTTGTAAAAAAAACTTTCCAACTGAAAATTCTGAAAATTCAAATAATTCAAACATAAATTTTCAAAATTGTAGTCAGACTTTTTCGAGTATGCGATTTCGTAATAAATTTAATTTCAATATAATAAAATGCAAGTGTCAAGTTATTAAAACTTCGCGCTAAGTTTTAATAATTTTTATTGCGGACGGTGTTGAGCATTTCCCTCAATGAATTTCGTATTAAGCTTGATACTTTTTTATGTATATGGAATGATCTACACTTTTGTAAGTAATTACTAAAAATAACTTAAGAAACTTTAGTGAAAACTGTATTCAACTGAATTTTGTCCAAAAAGATATTTCCATGAAATTAACTAATTTACGTTGTAACGTGAACAAAGTTTTAGGAAGGGCGTTATAATATATTTTGTAATATATTTAACTTTTCGTTTAATGTTTTCAATAGCTGCCAACCCTTTTGTTGGAAATCTTATGGAAAAGATGACAACCGCCATAGATTTCGCATAGAACTTTGTTGACTGTCCTTCCCTAAAGACAGACTTTCATTATGAAATATTTAGTAGCAAATGTGTCAGTTAAGTAAAAACAAATTGATATATGAGACATTTGCCAATTTGAGATTGAAAAATTATATAAGTGGGTGTGACGCTCAATTAAACCATTCAGAAGAGAACCACATAAGTGAACTCTAGAAAAATGAGAAACAAAATTAAAGTTTAATGCGTAATGTATTATTCTTTGATATTCATGCGGGCATTAAGTAATATTTTAATAGCGTTTGACTAAATAAAGTAACGGTAGAAAAATCACTAGAGTAAAAATTATGAAAGATAGGTAATCACTAAAAAATCACAAAGCAGCCACTTTGGAGAAAAATAAAAATGCTTTTTTATTTTGTTTTTTCCCCTACATCCCGCTATATACTAGTAGCTCATCGTATGACTTAACCCACGAGCATTTTTAAAAATTTCAAGTGCCACTTCAAGTTACATTAACAACCTTCTGCCGCGTTATACCTACTCGCTTTTTACACATTTCACCACTTCAATTCCGCCACTAAGCAGAGGGAGATTTTTTTTTTGCAACCAATAAAGCGTATTTAATGTTATTTATTCATTAGCGCATGGAAAACCAAAATACAAATAATAACATTTAGAACGAACGTTATGAACGCAACAAATAATAACAAAGTAGCAGCCAATGCTTCTGATGGAAAACTCGTTTAAAATAACAAACAACAATTTTTTTTTTTTGTTGCCCATACAAGGTAAAAAATGCAGGGCGTGGAAAACAAATCACAGTAGGAAAATTACTAGCTCATGGGGAAGCTAATGGATGGCGTGAATAAAACGCACACTTATAGTAGTTGTTTACAAATGGAACTAAGTGGAAAAATAGAAGCACTACTACTAAAAAAAAAATAACGCAGTATGAGAAAGTGGTGGCATGACACGCTCATTATCAGCATCTGCTTGTTTATTCAACTGTAGAAAAATATTTGCATATTTGTATTTTTTACAATGCACTTTTAAAACTAACTAACTACTTGGAGTGTTTAAAAAAAAAGTCGATAAATATAAGTAATATTAGTGGCAGGGCTAAAAAAAGCTAAAATAAAAAAGTAGCTAGTTTGATTATTATTTGTGCGTTAAAATTAAGCTGCTGAAAATGTGCTACATTTTTAAATTAAACCCAAAAAAAAAAATAATGTTTTTAATTTTGTAGCGTATAATAAATTCGGATTGTCGATCAAAAATTCAAAATGCATAAAATTGATTATCGAACTGTGGCTAAATTTTTGACAAAAGTGGGGAAGACACATGTAAAAATCAAAAAAAGTTATCTACGCCATTTTTTCTTTCGAAGTTCATTTCAAAATAGTGGGTGAACAAATTTCGTTTCAGAAGAGAATCAATTGATGATGGACCGCGCTCATCCAAAGTCATTACGAATAAAAACAACAAATTTGTGGAGCAGACAGCCACATAAAAACTAAAGAATTAGCAGTTATGACTGGACTTTCAAAACTAACAGTGTTCACAATCCTACATGAAGATTTGGGTATGAATATCGTCAGCGCAAGGTGGGTACCAAAAATTTTTTCCGCTGATGAAAAAAAAACAAAAAATGGATCAAATGATGTACTTAGTTTTTATCACTTTGGAAAGGCCGACAGAAAGAATTTTTGAAGTCAACTGTTAATGGCGAATAAACCAATATTCTTTCTCGTATCAAAAAAGTCATCGATGGCAAAGCGTCGTCCGCGATCAACGCCACCAACCATAGCAAAGCTGGTTCTAACTCAGAAAAAGATTATGGCTACAATCTTTTGGGATTACGTAGGACGCCATTAGAGAACAACGTCGGAGAAAAATGTTACTCGACTGATCTCCCATAGCGACGCAATTTGGACCCAAACGTGTAGTATTTATTCTTTAAATGGGTATTCGATTTGTGAGTAAAGAAAACTTGAACACCGCTGATGAAGTGCAGACAGTTGTTTTGGGTCATTTGTGTGGCACAAATTGGTACTTTTTTATGGGTCTAGAAATGTTCGTAAAGCGCTGTGAAAAGTCTATTGAAATAAAATAATATTATATTGAAAAATTTAAATAGTTCTTTAAGATCTACTCTTTAATTTATTCTTCAAGCAATAAAATTTTCCGCTTAGAGGGCAGAAGTCAATTAAGAGAGGAAACAAGGGGTTTTTTACGATTATTTTGCTGCTTTTAACTTTTCAATATTCAATTCAGAGCACTTATTAAAAAAAAGTTCTAGTTTTTAACTACAATCGGCCGCTAAGCGGAAGAAAATTTAGGAAAATTTTTCAAAATGGCACACTTTATTAGCTGTTTTCTATAACTGGCAGTTTTTTTTTTATTTCATACAAATATTAGAAAAAAGAACTGCATTCAAACTTTTTAATAAACCAATAAATGAAGAAGTGCCCACTTTAGGCACCACGGTCGATAAGGGTTAACATATTTTTTTTTTGCAAAAATTAATTTTTTTTTAATTCTATTACATTTTGTAAATTTATAAAAAAATTAATAAAAATATTTTAATAAATATAAGTTGCAAACGGTATTGTTTTAATTTTTTTTTTTTTTCAAAATGATGTGTCGGACACTGTACGCACATATGTACATACATACCTCTATTGCAGCTGTGCAGGATGGAAAAAAATTGTATAAGTGAAATTTCTGAAACGAATTACGCCGATTTATTCGTACAGTTGAACGAATATCTTGTTAACCCGCTAAGTCATAAATCATAAAAAAAATAATAATTTTTTATTCGGCTACACCAAATTGTTTAGGTATATATGGAACCTATTAAAGATGTCACTTTTCTTCCAATTTTTTCCCGTTCATATCGACATCCTTTACATTTTACACGACCTTGCTTCCTTTCATTCGAACGAACACAATCATAATTTTCATAATTTACGCTTTGTTTGGCAAACATTACCATTTCTTAGCCTCTTAACTATTTTGCTCCTAGTTTTTATGGGGTGTGTGCATTGTCTTATCTTTTTACCTAGTAGCCGAAATTTTCACGCTCCCTCGCGATATGACTTCTCTTGCAAAGCAATAATTCATATTTATGTGCAGTCGTTTTGCTAGCTTCTTTAAAAAATTAAAAAATCAGTAACCGATGTGCATTGTTGCTGCTATGGGACGACATGCCAAAATAATAATAAGAACTTGTAAAAAAGTCATAATTAATTTTGTTATGGTTGAGTGGTTGCTGTGGAATGAAAATGCATTTATGATTTATTGCGAAATTTTGACAGCTCCAAATGTTTGAAGTAAGTAGATATTTCATAATATATATGTAAGTGTGGGTATGTGTGCCTTGACGCAGTTGCACAGATGAAGGTTATATCAATGTTTTAATTACGACGTGGGTATCTGTGTGTTCATACGAAAGGACTAACGAGCTCGCATATATTTTTATCGATATTCACACACACTTAAATGCATATATCACCTCATCTGTAAGGAATCCTTCTTTTTTTATAAATAAATATAGCATTTATATAAATGTAAATACATAGGTACATATGTGGTACTTAGGTTGTGTATGTACATATGTAGTTATGCATTTATGAAATCTTTTTCCAGCTCACCAAACTTTCAAGTACTGCTTAAATGTGCAAAATGCGACCGCTCTTGATTTAAATACAAATATATTAAAATTTGAATACAAAATTACAGAAAAAGGTAAGTACTCCAAATTGTATAATTATGTGCAGCTATTCAAAGTAGAAACGAAATGTTAAACGTCAATTTTCAAGTGCTCGGCCATCTGTGTTTTTTTTTTTGCAGTAGAACGACTTTATGACTGCAATTGTGACTCTTTCTGTATGCTAGTATTTTGGAATGAATTTGTTAGACGTTGAGGCACTGCACAGTGAATCGACTGTGGCAAAAAAGCCTGGAATCGAAACTTCTATTTAACCATAAAAAAAAAAAGATATGCAAACTCTAAGTCAATACTATATACAATATAAATAAAAAAATAATTAAAAAATAAACGTTTGTTTCTCACACAAATTTGAAGTATAAATATATATTATGTAGTATATACTAAAATATTGACATTGATTGAACATCGATTTTTAGGGCCGATCCGAAGTCGAACCCAACATTATTATTATTGTTATTCAAAAACAGGTATATAAATTTAAATCACATCCACTGCATAACATAAAAATATTTATGTTTGTGAAACTAGAAAAATTACATTTCTAATGCTCGAAATTTAATCATTTTATAATGTCACTTTTACCTTGTAACCGACTGCCGTATATTGGCGTTAAGTTGGCCCGTAGCAGTGAATAATTATTTTAGAGAAACATTTTCTAGAGAAAACATTTGAAAAATGTCGCAGAATTCGGATTTTTTTTTGTGGCCGAAGCCGAACCGAAACCGAACCGAACTTTAATGGCCGAATATGGTCAAGGAGCGGAAGCCAGATCTCGGTCGTTCTCTAGTCATAAGCATTCGTTAACTGCCGTTATTTTAATGAAAAGCCAACTTGAATGCAAAGAGAATGAAAAAGTTAAATTTTTAGTAGACATTAACGAAAATTGCAAGCAATACCAATTCTTTAAAAGATCAAAGGCAGCCGAAGCCAAATCTCGGTCGTTCTCTAGTCATAAGCATTCGTTAACTGCCGTTATTTTAATGAAAAGCCAACTTGAATGCAAAGAGAATGAAAAAGTTAAATTTTTAGTAGACATAAACGAAATTTTGCAAGCAATACCTTAATTCTTATAATTCTTTTATAGATCAAAGGCAGAAGTGTCTAGATTATCTTGACAAATTTTTATATTTTCTTTTTATAGAGATCTGCAATATCGCCCATTCTTAATTTGCTTGCACAACTTCTTCACAAACATTTCTAAGTGTTGTGGGAGTTGCTGCAGCCCATTCTCTACCACAATTTCACATTTTGACTTTCTGAGACGGTACAAATCTATATACTAAATTTTATTAAAATCGCAGCACTTTTTATTATTTCCAATTTTTTTTGTTTTTGTCACACAATATATCGAAATCGGAGCACGTAAAATATTTTCGCCCGCAACTTATATGGCATCGCGCCACTGTGCGCTGCCTTCCTACCATTGGCCACTTAACTGTGATACCATTGAAGCGGATGTGGTTGCACGCGCCACTTTCAGTGACATCAGCGTCTAAATGTCACAAGTGGCGCTTGAAACAGCTTGCCACGCTCTACACCAATTATGGCGGACCGAATATGACTGCATACCATGAATATATACACCGAAATGTATAAAAAACAAAAAAAAAAAAAACAAATTAAATAAAAATTGAGCAATACTTAAAATGCAATGAGGCTTAAAATATTTAATTATGTGCCATTTTGGCGAAAAAACACTTGAATATTACCAACGGTTAATATATGTACACACATATTTAAATATATATACGAGTATAATACATATGCATGTGTGTGTGTATGTGTAGACTAATTGCGTCCACATTATTCACTACATGAAGTATATCACAAACAATAGTAAATATTAAGGGATGAATTAAATTGCAGAAAAAGTTGTTTTAACATAAAATATTTTATTTAAAAAAAATCCTTAAAAATCGCTTAAATGACCTGGAAATATTAACATTTTCTCGCGTCAACAGTGTTGCCAGTTTAAACGAAGTATATAGCTCTCAAAAAAAAATCACAAGAAATCCTTTCCGTTATTTCTGTTGTTTGAAAAATTACTTTGCCGTTGTTTGTAAATTTCCTTAAAGAAATTAATGCGTGAACATTTATTTTTAAAGAGCTGCAAATTGGTTTTAAAAAGAATTTCATAGGTGGAAATTTCTTTTTCGCTTCTTGAGCGTATTTTTATATGATTTTTTTGGTTTTTCTTGAGAGCTGGATAGCTTTAACAATTCAGTAAGCAATTCCTTCATCATATCATTCCACTCCATCACGAGTTCTATTTATACTCGTATGAACGAAAAACAATAATTTTTTTCCACATTTCTCTTCACCGATTTGTGTTTGTTTAATTTATTTCGGCTATTTAAACTTTTATTTGCCATTACTATTATATTCTTTATTATATTGAAAGCTTTTGTTGCGCCTCATATATTTTTTTTTTATTCTTTCACTCGTTTGCTAAGCTGCTTTAAAATTTTCAACAATTCTGCACGTCTGCCGTTCGCATCGTTTACTTTTTGAAAAGGTGTATTTGTGTTAATCACTACTATTAGCATTTTGTTGTTTTTTTTGTGGTAAAAAGTTGAATTTTAACATTATTGGCTACCTTTTAGGTAATTGACGTTGTCTGTCGCTGTTGTGCAATTGTTGTGGGAAATAATGGCTTTTGTAAAGCTTTGCATATTTTAGCACCTAGGCGTCTTTGTGCACACTTTAAAAAAAAATAAAAATAATATGTATGTAAATATACATATATACCTATGTAAATCTACTTGCATGAATGAACGCCTATGTATGTACAAATTTATGTGCCTAGAGATAACAATCCTATATCTTGGTGTATTTTTATACCTATGTCCCAAATCCCCGAATTAGCTGATGCGAGGCTTAACATACCACACAATTATTTTTAAAATAAATTGTTGTAATGGTTTGGAATAAAATTTTTTAAAATGAGTAATAGGTTAAACCGTTCATAATTTTTTGAGTTTATAACGAATATATTTTAAATGTAATAAATTATAATTTTCCATCCTTTTTCCACTTTCAATTACTGTAAAAAGTATATTTGTGCATAGAAACTCATACTACGGTGATTCAGCCCGCATGTTAATTCCCAATTTTTGCTTAATAAACCAAAAAAAATTTAAAGCTTAATATCTACATATTCTTTCAGTATTTGATTTCCAAATGTTAGATATATTGTACATAAATTACGAATTAAATTATTAGAAAAAATTACGATTTAAATTATTCAAAAAAAAATTGTTTTATGTTTAGGTACATTTCATAAAAAACTTATGACACGATGTGTATTTTACACACTTAAATTTTATTTCGTAGCATGTGTAGATTAGGCGGCAACCCCGTTTTAAGAATATGTTCGAAACTAAAGTTTCTTAAATATTTTGAGTTTGACACCAATATAAGTATGTAGTTGTATTAACTGTTTTAAACAGATGGCAATCCTTTTCAAAAATATTTTTGTATAAACCTCTTTATTTATTTTATTAAGTGATTCATATTTAACTTTTTAAACGGGTGGCAACTCTCTACAAACAAATTTTCGAAATTAAACTTTCTTAATTCCTTTCGTTTGGCACGCATTCATATTCGAATATTTGATTTAACTTATTAATTTAATTTAACAGTTTAAACACGTGGCAACTCTCTTTAGAAAATATGTTTTTCCGTCTCACACTAGCATTATAGTATCTTCAAACACATTTTCGAAATTAATTTTTCTTAATCCTTTTCGTTTATTAATTTAATTTAATAGTTTAAATAGGTAGCAACTCTCTTTAAAAACTACGCTATATGTAGGTTCAGGCTATAAGTGTTAAGTTTTATCAAAATCGCTACAACCGTTGCGAAATGAAAAGGTTGTAAACCCACGCTATGTGGAAAGTTACAGAAAGTGAATGAAGAGATAACAATTTTATATTCCTTTGTTTTTTGACAGATCATGGACCCCATTCGAATGAAAAAAAAATCGAAACATTAACCCCGTTGCTGGTATCATCCAACGTACATCTAACAGGTTCTATCAGCAGAGTACCAAATTTGATTTTTTTCATATTAAGCAGCCGTTGAACTGTCAAACTTTGTTTACATTTTAATCAAATAGATTTGACATTTCTGCATCCTAAGCCAACAACAACATTCAAGCAAATGTTGTATTTGCTCTACCACTACTACATTTTTAATATCTCTTGGCATCACCCAAGTATTCGATATAAATATGTCACGGCCTTACCAACTTCACCCACCTATGTGGACTCAAATACACGCGTCATTGTCATTGTATGAACAAAGAATCATAAGTGTGTACATAGTTTGTTTTCAATAGAACGCAACTGCCAAAATAGACTGAATAGGCCACCTCGCCTCGCCTCGCCTGGCATATTGATGTACGACCTAGTGGACAGACTTTTGTCAATTCATTTGTGTATTGCCGATAAATCCTACTTACTTGCATGATCGATTCAATTTCTCTCGCGCGTGAAAGATATGCACTAGGTGGCCCAAAGAGGGTGGGTAATCGGTTAAGTGGAGCATGGCGAGCTATGTTGGCTATGAAAGTCGACACAGGTGTGTCAAAGCCGGAATTGAGCGATGTGCGCGTTAACGAGTACAGGTATGAACAATGTTACAATTTGAAAACAATGCGGCACGATAGTAGCTGGTCAAACAATGGAATGCTCTAACACATGACGATTTTCAATTAATTACGCAAATAAATTACAAAACAAATAAATAAATGCCGAATCTATTTGCATTTGCATTTAAATTAAGTTTTTCTATACGAGTACAAATGCAAGTGCATTTTTGTAGAGTTGTGACTTTTTTAAATCTTTAGTGGTAGACTTTTTTGCCTCTTTAGTGGTAGCATTATTTTTTCCACATTTGGATATATAAAGCTTCAACATGTCAGTAAAGAAATCTGTCACTTTTTTCGACATCCCTTTGTCAATGTTTGGTTGGAGACAAACAAACATGACACTGAAGATGGTACAATGTGAAACCGGCGATGACGTAAAATCGTTCTCAATAATTAAATGCCGAAAATGTTGATAAAATGTTTGGCTTAAGAGGTACAGTTTTTTTTCGATTTTAGTGAATATTAGTAGAATTTTTTTTTAGCAAATTCTTGTAGGTTAATTTGGTCCACGAAATTCTAAATAAGCAATTTTTTGGTTTAAGGTTAGAGAAAATTATTCGAAGTACCAGATGTTGCGCTATCCCTGGAACCAGCGACATTTCTTGAATAATTTAAATAGATTTTCCCATTGAACAAAATTTTAAAAACTTATCTGTCGGATGTTTCTTTTACGATATTTTTTGAAGTGTTAAAATCTGACCTGATTTGAGAAAAAAGTTAGATTTAAGGTATCAAAAAATATGTGCAGTTCTATAAAAAATTTCTACAATGTAAATCTTAGTTCGTGAGCGCTTACTTATCTCAAGACTGAGTTCAACTTTTGGCCAAAAAAAAAATATATCTCAAAGGATAGTGATTACTTTTGATCAAAAACTTAAAGCACAAAAAATTATGATTATTTTTGATAAAACAATAAAACCCATAAAATAACAATTATTTTCAATAAAATAAATAACAATTTCCGAAAAAAAAAACATTATTTTAGAGCGGAAAACAACACTCGCAAAACATTTACAAAAAAATTATTATTACATATCGAAAAATTAGTTTTATTTGCGATAAAAACAAAAACAATTTATAAAAATATCAGTTTTATTTTTGATTAAAAAATATAGTTCGATATAAGATTAGCGATTTTTAAAAGTCTAAAAGTAATTATTAATTATAACTTTTTGCGCTAGCGTTGAAATTTTTTAAAACGTACAGGGCTTGAAAATATATCTAATATATAAAAATCACGTTACACGGTGTTTGTGGTCGCACTGCTCCGAAACGGGCGGACCGATTTTTATGAAAATTTGTATGTATATTTGGTGGTTATGAGAATCGGTCGTAAAGTATATTTTATACATGGTAGAAGCTTGCCACCTGTTTGAAAAGTAAAATTTAATTTTTTTAAATTCGCTGAGGAGGCTTGCCATCTGTTTAAAAAGTCGAATTAAATTAAATAATACACGAGTTATATGAAATGTTACAATATGGGTGTCAAACGGTTCGTCTCGCAAGGAGAAAGTGTATGGGTAAATTTTGACCTTTTTTAAAATTCAAATTTAATATATTTTGGTTTTTTTTCAAGCAAAACAAAAAAAAAATTTCGATACCAGTTTTTTATGAGTTTAGGTTTAATTTCCCAACTCTTTCGAAAAGCTAATTCACATGAATTGCAGTAAAATGTGACGTAAGTAAAATTGTATATGCTTGTTTCTTTTATAATAAGCCCAACGGTTACCCTCTTTCCCGCCCAACCGACACGAGGGGCACAGTCCGCATGACGTACGGATCTTTTTTTTTTTTTTTTTTTTTTATAATTTGTTTTTTGTGCCGAGTTGTTAAAAGGAAAAAGTTTGTTTAGCGTCGAGATCCAAAACTGCTCAGCTACAGAAAAAAACTTCATCAGCTGAATCAAATATATATTATACCGCCGTTAATCATTTATTGAGAAATGACAGTACAGCTTTTTTTATGGTGAAAAGTGAGTCCGAAATATCAAAAGTGCTGGAAAGACAGTTGAAATCTTGACATAAACATCGGAAATGTTCATTTAATTCATAATTGGTTTTACACTGTTTTAAATAAAGAGGTTTAAAGTGTCTTGAAATCCGAGAAGGAACATTAAGTTTAACTTCGGCAATAAGAAATGTGCTTGCGATAGACCCAGTGAGTAGTTTAGTAATGAATATTATGCCTAGCATTTTTTTACGGCTGGAAAGAGTAGGAAGATTTATTAGCTTCAAACAATCAGTACAATGAGGAAGATTAAGCCGAGAATCCCATCTAAAGTCTCTTAGGGCAAAGAGTAAGAACTGTTTTTGAATTGATTCCAGCCGATCAATGGGAACTTGATAACGTGGGTTCCAAACTATCGAACCATATTCTAGCATAGGTCTTACTAAAGTTGTAAAAATAGCCTTTGTTACATATGGGTCCTTGAATTCTTTTGACCATCGTTTTATAAAGGCAAATATCCCTCTAGCCTTATTAGCTATAGCATTAACATGACTATTGAAATTAATTTGCAATTTTTGCAATAACTTATTTTTGAACAAATGATTACTAATATTCCATGTATCGATAAACGAACTAATACCGTGGGTATGGAATTTTGCGAAATCGATATTGAGGTTCATCCTTTTTCACAGTTAGTTTAATAAAATCATAGTCACTTGAATGGCATTTGACAAAAGGGATTTTCTATGTAGGCTGCGCAAACGTTGGCAGAATGCATACTTATTGACTCAACTTAAATGCGCGCACACTTATCTAAAAAAGCAAATCATGAAAACAAAACGCCCTTCTTTTTTATTTGTACGCATCCAATGTTTTTGTATTTTTTTTTTTTTTTTTTTTTGTATCAACGTTCGTATACCTTTCCCGTTGCTGTTGAACTCTACAGAATACTTTCAGTATCGCCAGATCTCTAAGCCAGCATGAAAAAAGTAGATTTTTTTCTAATTTGAAGTTCAACCCCTAATTAGCCACCACTTGTATTATCTATTATCGGCATGTATCATTTTTGTTCACTCAAATGTATCTGCATCTGAATCTGTTTCTTTTTTTTTTGCAGTTATTGTGCTCGTTCGCTAGCCAAACTAATTCTTACCCACTTAGTAGTGGTGGTCTTATTTAATTTGCTTTGCTTTTATCAGTGGCATTTGAAATCTACCACATTTTAACCTTTTGCTTTCTGATTATCAAAATTGTCAAGTACGCATAAAAACCACTGACTCGCACATCATACAAATTTATAGACGTTCGTATGTATGTATGTATGTATATCTGAAAGCATGAAAGTATCTGCATTCGTGCTTTCTAAATTAAAATCCGACTTGAGATGAAAAAAATTTAGCAGTTGATGATATAGAGAACATTTCGACGAAAGAAAATGCAGACCATATTGGGTCTTCAAAAAAATAGCAATTGAATGTTAAGCGTTGAAGTCTCCTGAAGAAAAGCAGAATTTGCCAATTGAAAAACATTGATTTTCAAGGATTATAATAATTTATTTGCAGAGAAAGTAAATTAAGGCAAACTACAATACAAAAATGGTCCTGTGAAGTATAGTACATTAGATGAGCTGGCCCTTGGAATGTTCGAGAGAAAGATTATCCGAAAGATTTTTGGACCTTCACTTTTTTGCGACGGCGAATACCGCAGACGATGAAACGATGAGTTGTATGAGCTTTATAACAATAATTATTTTCAAGCAATCATTTAAAAATAAAATTAGAAATAAAAAGACTGGAGTTTGAAGCCTTACGCACGCGAAATATTGGTAAATAAATATCCAAAATTTTGAAGTTTTAAGTATTAAGTGAATCATTTTTTCTAATGTCGAAATGAATGTGAATTGAATTAAATGCCAAAAAATGAATCTCGTATCCAGTTACAATTTATTTGATTAAAAATAAAACTTGTTGACGAGGGGTTGTCAAACAAAATTACCACCGAAGAGTGTGGGGTTATGAGTTTTTCGAACAGCAAAAAAGAGACAAATAAAACTCAAAAA
This sequence comes from Anomoia purmunda, assembly GCA_951828415.1. NCBI lineage: Eukaryota > Metazoa > Arthropoda > Insecta > Diptera > Tephritidae > Anomoia > Anomoia purmunda. The sequence continues at coordinate 105,394,808 of OX639996.1, read as the reverse complement.
ATTTGTTATTATTTCAGAGAAATGAAATAACGCGCAAGAACTGAGTTTTACTATCGACCAAAAAAATATAGCTAAAAAACTACTTTTGATGAGAAAATAAAACTCAAAAAATTATTATTATTTTTTAACAAAAAAAATAAAACTCCTTATTATTCAAAAAGTAACAATTCATAAAATAATCATTATTTCAGAGTGAGAAGAAACATTCAAAAAAGTATAACTCGATACATAATTTTACCCTCTGAATAAAAAAATTAAAAACTCTGAAATTTATTATTATTATTGATTGCAAAGTTTAAAATCTTAAAATATTGATTAAATAGCAGTTTCTTTGATAGAATGCGATCCTTTTACTTTCGTAAGTTATAAGACCATTTGGCTTAAACGATTGACGTATCACGTACTTTTCTTTCATATTGTTGCCGATTTTAGTTTGTTTGTTACTAAGATATTCTAGCAATACTCTTATTTGCCTTTATTGTAAATATTTCAATGATGGCTTTTGCCAAAAGTTGGTTAATCCCAGTGGTATCATTCAAAATTTTCTCTTCTCTACATACAAACATAAATAGTCTGTATATGAGTATAAATTTCTTATTTTGCTTTGTTGGCTATCCATTTATGTATTGTATTACCTTTATTACCTTTTGTTAATGCTGCTTTTATATCATTTATTTACAGTTTTTTGTTGGTGTTGTGAATTTGGATCATTTACGATCTTTTGTTCAACTTGACTGTACCGCCGCTAATTGACGCTGTAGACTTTGTTAATAACATTAGCCAGTTGTGTTCGCATACCCTGCTGCTTCCCAGTACCCAATATTAGTATTTTATGCTCGTACTTTCCCCTCTACCTATGATTTACAAGATCGCTATTTCTCGCCCACTGTGCAAACCAACCAGCTAAGTTTTTGCACTTCATTGATTCGATTCGGACAAACTGGCCCCTTTCTTCGCTCAAATACTCGCATTATCATCATTTTACGCTTAACTCTCCTCTCTTCACATTTTATTTCTACATAAAATATGTATGTATGTATTTTCGATTTGGTTGTTTGTTTTTCGCTGTTTTGATGGTTGTTCATACTCGCAAAAATTTCATCGCCTCTCATTTGCTTCATTCTTTTTCTTTATTGTTGCTTTTCCTAGTGATTCATTAAGGTCCATTATAGTTTATTTCGGTGCATTTCCTCGTTCACCCCACTTTAATCGACGCCCTAATGGAAGATGCACTTTTCGATAGCAAATACATTTATGTGTGCCGTCTGTGTGTGCGTGTGTGTGTGTGTGGATGTTCGAAAATACAGACGAGTACTTACTTTTATTGTTTGATATTTTTGGCATATAAATAGGTATATTCGTAATCAAGTATTGTTGTACGAAAAGAGGGTATTTAAATGGACATAATTTTCAGTGTTGGTACTCAGGTAAGGATGTTTTACGCTTTTTGCTTTGTTACACTAATTTGATGATTTATCGCCGATACTTATAGCTTGGACTTGCCAACCGAATTTACTGACATTTCGTGTCAAATTTATTTATATAGTAGTAATAAATATTTGCAGTATTTTTGCAACTTAGAAATGGGATGAGTATTTTTTGAAACTCTATAATTTTCAAACGCTTGGATTTCGGGAAAGTCTTCACATCCGCTCTATTTTTTTAATATCGATCCACATACAACGTTACATACATAGATAATCTTAAGTTCCCATATTCTGAGGAGTTAGCTATCGATTTGTCAACGAGGCCGCCCAAAACAAAATTTTCTATTTTTCGATTATTTTTTTTTTGACTGGATCTAAAAGTTGGTTTGGGACATAATTTCGTCGCAGATATATGCATGTACAGTAGCAATTTTTCAATAATTTTTTTGCAATGTCTTTGTGGATAAATCGTTTGTTGCGCCTTCAACACCCAGTGATTCGTACAGTGTGCGACCAATGAACTACGACCGGTACTCAGATATTCCTATATTTTCAAGTATATTCGATTTTATGGATTTTGATTTTTGTTAAAATATAAATAAAAGTAAATAAAAGCTTCAAACTTTGTGCAAACCTTACAAAAATTCAAAAATAAAAAAAATTAATAACTTAAAAATTTTCAAAAAAAGTGTATAGCAGTATAAGAAAATGTAAATTAAAGTCGCTCGAAAACCGCAGTAATTTTTAAAATTATTTTTGCTGATGGTGTTGTAAATTTCTCCCATACAAAGAATTTTTCTCCGAAAATTTTCTAAAAATTTTGAAAAATTATTTTGAAATTTTGAAACATTTTTTGGGATTTCTGTAATTTTTGTAAATATATCGATCCAAAATGTTGAATTAAATGAAATGGTTATAATATTTTTTTCTTAGTTAGGACTCGATATGTAAATTAAAGTCGCTCGAAAACCGCAGTAATTTTTTATAATTATTTTTGCTGATGGTATTGTAAATTTCTCCCATACAAAGAATTTTTCTCCGAAAATTTTCTAAAAAATTGTAAATTTTGAAACATTTTTTGGGATTTCTGTACTTTTTGTAAATATATCGATCCAAAATATTGAATAAAATAAAATGGTTATAATATTTTTTTCTTAGTTAGGACTCGATATGGTTTAAAAAAATTAAAATTAAAAACTTTAAACATTTTAATTGAAATTAAAAAAAAAATTGTATAGTACATTGTGCAAAATTAAGCCGCTCGAAAACCGCTGTTATTTTCTACAATTATTTTGCTGATGGTTTTGTGAATTTTTTCCATACAAAAAATTGTGTCCCGAAGATTTTCTAAAAATTTTGTACAGGAAAACTTAGAAATTTTGATAGATTTTGTTTGAATTCTCTGCAACAGGAACTAAATTTTTAAGTAAATAATCGATATGGTTTATGTTATGAACCTAACTAAATTTTAATAAAATTGAAAAAAATTTGATGCTTGTTGACTTCTGTCGGCTAGTGTACATCAACTGTCTGTCCTGTCACAAAAACACAATAGCGCCAATAAAATTCATAATTAGTTAGCTATTTTAAGTGTCTGTTAAGAAATTCTCCAAAGGATAGATAGCTATACAAAAAATAATAATTTATGTTCGCCAGCGATTTATTAACTATGTATATTAAATATATTTGTATGTATGTATGCAAATTTCTATGGAATTCGAAAACGTTAACAAAAAAAAAACATCCCAGAAAGTCAATAACTGTATTTGTTTCACCTGATGATCAATCCAATGTTATGAGACCTTCGCAGCCACTTTTCCATCCCACACTAAGATATAAATGAAGAATGCAAACAATGTACCGAATAAGCTGGCAAACAAGAAAAAAAACAAAAAAAAAAACAAAAACAACAAAATATGATCGTTTTACAGTAAATCGTAAAAACAAAAAGAAAACGAAAAACGGAAGCAGAATGGGTAAGCAGCCAAAGAATGGACTTGATAAACGAAAAATGATTTGAAATCTAAAATAAAGCAAGAACACAAAAATTCAACAAACACACGATCATTGTGTTATTACTCCCAATTTGCATGTGAAATGGATTGTGAGATGATCATGTTAAATGGTCAAAAGCAAACAAGCAAAGCAATGACAATAACAAATAAAACTACCGTCTGGTTGAACTACAATACACATTACCTAAACGAGGAGTTTATATAGTAACTTAACCATTGATATTAGTAAATGGATGTTAAGTGTCGTCTTGATGCGTCGCGACGTGACGTTTTTTTTTTCTCCCTGCTCCCATTGTAATGTGCAATGAAATGCAAACAGAACTCAACGTTTTGCTGCTCCTCCCAAGCAACTGTGATGTGATGTTTTAAATATCGTATTTGACATCATTTAGTGTTGGTATATGAAAAATGCATCGAAGTTGTGCTCAAACAAAAAAAAAAAAACCAAAAACAAAAAAAACTAAAACAGTAGTCAATCAAAAAATGCATTTGAACGAAGAAAATAGACTGTTTCATGTGTACTTAGTTCTAGATCTCTGGCACCAGTCCCGGCTGCGATAATTGATTGTCCAAATGATTGTCGCCTCAAATGTGCAGCTGAGGAAGGAACAAAGCCTCCGAGAGTGGAGTATAGATTCACAGATAGATAGAGACAGTCATTTGGTTGTTTAAGTTATGGCTGGAGATGGGATGGAGCTGCTTTGTTACAAGCTGTGGAGTGTCAAACGTTTTGAAGCTGAATCTGTTGTTTGTTTTCGGACAGCAAAGGTGCGCTTAGTAAAACTGTCTACATAAATATTTGTTAACAAACACACACAGATACATGCATCTATGTATATCTGTATATAATGTATGTTCTTCACTTACCGTTGCTGGGGAATGGTCAGCATTCCCGGTGTAATAGAGCAGACAGACAGCGCATGTTTAGTTTTATGTAGAAAGCCTAAGAAGAGAAGTAAAGAAAATACCTTATATATGTAAAAATGTTTTCTACACAAAATATTACTTCTCTTACCGAAATATATATAACTATATCATAGAGAGGTTTTGCTAATTTCAATCTTTAATAATACTCTCTTTTTTTATTTTTAAAATAAAAAAAGTGTCCATTCTACAAGAAAACTCTTATAAATTCATATTTCAAACATTGTGCAAATTTCAATGGAATTTAAAAAATTAGCATAAAACTTACAAACTTTTTAATAAAAATTTGTATACAATATTTGAGTTTGCAGTTTCATAGCCTATTTAATTTTAAAGTGGCTCAAAAGTCGCAATATACAAAAAACATTGAATCTGCTAAAACTGTGTACCCAAAAATTTTCTACAAATTCTGATTAAAATATACGAAATTTTGAAGAAAATTTATTCAGTTTTAATAAAATTTAAGTTTAAGGCTTAAATGTATACGATTTTCATTGTCGAATGTACTGAAAATTTTACGCATTCAAATATTTGTAATAAAAACATTTTTTTCTGCTTATATGAAAATTAAAAAAAACAGCAATTCGTTTTCTTTTAAATTGAGCGTTCTTCGATTCATTTCCGAAAAGACTTCTTACTTTTACTTTATTTTAGTTTATCTGTTATTTATGTATGTACATACTTCAAAATTAAAAAATACAAAAATTTGAGTTTTATAGATAATTTCTTTTAATTTTTTGTTTTTAGTTATATACTGTTTGTAGTTGTTTGTTCTTATTTTTTTTACTAATTTTTTTTAAATTTAAAAAAAAATTTTTTTGGTATTTTCATCAAATTTTTTCAAAGATTTTACAATAAATTATGAGTTTCAAAAATCACTACGGTTAATTGCAATTTCGTATAATTTTTACTTAGTATTATTTTACAATAAATTTTAAATTTCAAAAATCACAATGGTTTATTTTGTCCCCTCCCAAAATAAGGGTTAATAAGGGTTTGGTAGTTTGTGGCAAGATTATCCAAAATTTTCCTAGTGCTGAGTTGGGAAAAATGTCAACTTATTAACTTATTTTATCTAACACTACTTTATTGAAAACGTAGGATAAACGAAGTACTACAAAAACAAATAACAAACTTAGTTTTAAATAAAATAAAATGCGTTTGGAAACACGCAACTATAAAACTTAAGTTTCCCTCCACTGTAAAGCAACCAAAATTGTTGATGGAACCTTTCTAATATTACGTTAGCGTTATGTAGGCACATAAATTAACTGCTGCGCTCGCCCCCGTGGCCCACTATTGCTTCTAAATTTTTTCTGCGCAGCGCTTTGCACATGCGCATCGAATTGGCGCCATAATGTTGCAATCAGTTTCACGGTGCATGGCATTAACAACACAAATCGATCTCCAAAGGCAGTCAAACAAACAATGTCAGTTCGTCAACCGTTTATGTCATTCAACTGTGGGTGTCACGCAAATTATGCGTGCGACAACTGCGTGTAAACAACATAAACAGCGGTCAAACAGCATAAATGAAAGTGAACTGAGTTCGATCGTTTTCGCCACCAGTGCAGGGACGACTTCAATTCAGAAATTAATTGTGGTAGATGTTATCTAAAAAACAATGGTGGTAGAAAAAAAAATGTTTGATAGTTTGTTATTGTTACTGGAACACATTTATTTTTCTCTTGTCAATAAATAAATTGTGTTCTTTTATTGAATTTTGAAAAATGTAGTCGCTTTCTTTATAACAGCTTGGCTCAAAAATCGATGAATAGATTGCAATCAAATTTGGATAGTATATTTCTTAGATCTATACCCCAAACATAGACTTTATTTTAATCCGTTAGGTGGCGCATGAGTTGAGATATTCAGAAAATCTGTATTTATTATTCGATTTCGATATTAGAAACGTGTATGACGAGAAATACTTTTGCAAAAACTGAATCCGCTAGGTGGCGCATGAGTCAACTTATTCAAAAAAATCCGTATTTATAGTTTGATTTAGATGATATTAGACAGGCACTGAAATCGGCCAAAATCGCTTTAGCGATTATAGCGCCAAATAAGAAGAAGAAGAATGGAGGTACGACGAGAAATACTTTTGCAAAAACTGAATCCGCTAGGTGGCGCTGTTGTCGAGTTGTTTAGGAACTCTGTATTTATGATTCATTCCTTTTTTAATTTAAAAATCTGTTGTAAATATATGCAAATGTATTTAGCTATGCTGACAAAGTCACGGATATCAGCTAGTTTTGATATAAAAAAAATCAACGCCAAAAAATTATATTTAATCTTCGAACTTTTTAAAGATCAAATTTCGTATGTATGTTCGCAGTAGCGTTCGAAACCCCTTGGACAATCCCAACCACATTTGACACATCTACTGTAGACTTCTAAATGATGGGCATAGGCTAAAAATAATTTCGAAATATAAACAGGGCATTTTACCTCCTATACCAATTGAATTTTCATACTGTATATCTATGGAAGTATTTGCGGTAGGTATAAATGATATCAATCCCATACTCACGAAAAAAATCAGAGTTATTGCAAAAGGAGGAGGTGGAAGTTTCCTACAATATCTCTGGAAATTTTTGAAGTACGGTACAGAAGTTTTGTGTGAAAATTTATATTATCAATACCGTGCTAATAGAGAAAAATGGGAATTAAATTAATATAGGTCGTAGCAGTTTTAGGTTTTGTGGAATATTTTGTTTATTTAACAGACTGCGCAAACTATATCCCTTCACTATAAAATTTCTTGAGAAAATGTTGATTGTGGTAGAAAGTAGGAAGGTAGTAGATTTTAAGCCATCAGTGCCAAAAGTGGTACAAAAGTAGAATTTAGCTAAAATAAGTTGTAGATCTACCACAATTTCAGTAAGTCCGGCGCACTGTCCGCCACAAATGCTACACCGTCATTTGACAAACGACGTCGTCGATTGTGACACACCAGTAGGCGAAACATTTTCACTGAATGGCTAATGGTACGTACGAATACCTACAAAAATCTATCCGTTGATCATGCCGTGCTTTTGTTGCTGACAAGCCCATCATTTGTTTTGTTTTGTTGCAGTGGCATCGCACCTTTGTTTATTGCAAATTCGATCAAAGAGGAAACAGTCAATTCAAGATACGAATAGTGAGTGTGTGCATCCAGCGTTTTTGTTGACGTTGTCAACCATTATGGCAAAGGTTCTAAATTAATGATTGTTGTTATTATTGTCTGTCATGGAATCGAATGTTGGTTACATGCTGATTATTAGAACGGAACAAACGATTGAATGTTGCATTGTTCGAGATTCGGTGGTAGGTCGAGTGATAGCCGAACTATAAGTGCATACATAGTACATACAAACAAAGGTAGTAAAAGTTAGCCTGATTGAGAGAAACTCGCTATTCTCATATTATTATCATTTTTTTTTAACTGATATGAGTTTTATGTATAGTGTTTCAAGCACTTGATAATTTTCTTTCAAAAGTATTTTATTAGACGTAGCACTATATTGCTTATCATAACTATACGACAGCGACTTTTTGACAAGTTTTCATCCTTTACTTGTTAATTAATATGTTTTTATGATTTTAATTTTTTTATAAAAGTACAGTTAATTCCACAGCAAAACCCAAGGCGGATCCACACAAGGTGGTGTTATAAATACAACTACAAGATTCCTATGTATTTTGTTTTTGTTTCTGCGTAAGAATTGTCAAAATTTAAATACATTTTGTTTTTGCTTTTACGGCTTTTGAAAACTCATACGCAAAAGCAAAAACAAACTACATGTAGGTGAATAAAAAAAAAATCAAATCAGCTGCTCTTATGCCATCACCTTCTATAAATTCGCCTTGGCAAAAGCCATATAAATTCAATCTCCAAACATAGCTCAAATTTCAATAAAATTAAAAAACAAAAAGTATCAGATTTTTAAGATTTATTGCTCATTAAATTTTAGTATAATAATCTGAAAGTTTCTATTTGCTCGAAACTTCCATTAATTTTTGATATTTTTGTTTTTTTGCTGACGCTGTTGGCAATTTTCTTCCATATAAAAAATACTTGTTTGAGATAGATCTTTTATAGTCCAAACTTATCAATAAGTCCCAGTGATTTGATCTGTTACTTCCCAAATGGCATTTTTTTGTGTCCAGACAAAAATGTTAACCTTATTCCTATACTGCGCTCCTAGTAATATATCTTGGACTACGAATATTTGAGTTCTCCATTTAAAACCAACTTCATTATTAAATTTTATTATTAAAATTCAAGTACAATCATCATTAGCACCATTACACAATATCGCCTTTTTTTGCTGTAATGTCAGATAATGGTTGGTTTTGTTTTTGTGCAAAAAATATTAATTAGTGCGCGACAAAATGTCACGACACCTTTTTAGCAACCACAACCGCACCGCCACTTTGTTTTCCAAAAAAAAAAAAAAAAAAAAAAAATTGCTACACATGTTATCGGAGTCGCACACAGCATTTATTCCGCTGTGCTCATTAACTGAAATTGAAAATGAATTTTCGTTTTTTTTTTGTTTAATAATTCACACAATTAATGAGTTTGTAGCACGCAATGCGTCAAAAATGCAGTTTGCACAAATGCCATTCAATACAGATGAATAAACATAAATTCTTTATTGACACTGTCGAACAGTGAAACAGTGAAATTAATTTGCCTAATTGCGCATTAGCCTTTGTTTACGATCTGAATGCGGTAAACGGCAAATTTCAAAATAAATTAATAAAATTGTTATTATTTTTTTGAATAAGAGTGCAAATTATGAAGGTATTATCTTAAAATACAATATGAATAATTTCTTATTCAAGCTTTAATAGTCGGCCTTAACAGTTATTTTATATCATTTTCGATTCATCAGATAATCATCATCATTTGGTATAATTTCGACAACCTTTAGCGCCTCACTCACACATTTTCAAAGAAATCATGGAAAATACAAACAAAGTATATAGATTTTATTCGAAGTTCGTTTTCCATTTAGACTTTTTTCGCAACAATACCCTTTGGGAATAGTTAACCAAAGTTTTTCAAATCGTAGTTTAGTTAGAGCACTATGAACGATCAAACGGCCCGCATCAGTGAAATCACTACCGAAGTCGGGCAATTGATATGAAAAATTCATCAGTCTTTTAGTATAAGGAAGTTATCACTGATTTAGAAAATTTCATTAATGCTTTATCAAGGTGCTACTTCAGGCTTTTATAACGGCTCATAGCCGTATAGTTTTTATTCTGGTGGTGAGATTTTTTTTATTTGAAGCTGCATAATATTTTTCGTTACGACATACACAAATTTAAGGAAAAAGTATTCTCCTTCCCAGCCGCTAAACTATCTATTCACAAATAAGCCTGATTTCTACCTCAGTACTTCTAAGAATTTTTGTTATCCAAGAAGTTGAATTTTTGAATAATATTCGCAATTTTTATGGTGACCATTTTTTTTTTTTTTTTTTTTATAAAAATTCAGAAATATTCCAAACAAACTATTTAATTCGATTATCTGGAAAACTTTTTGGATTGCACTTTTTTAATTCACTAAATTTTCGCACAATAATATGCAAGTCTGAGTCGGAGCTAAAAATTTCAGTTGATTTTTCAAATAATGAACTTGGAAACTTTTTTTCATTTAACGCCAAAAGTTTTCCAGAGATCACATCATCCACAAAACCTTGAGGTTTTTATTTTTATTACAATATTTTTATTTAATTGGCGCTATAACCGCTTAAGCGATTTTGGCCGCACTTCTCCTGCAATTTGTGGTGTGCATCTTTGTGTTGTAACACAAATTGCGGGACGTGGTGTTTTACGCCGACTACGAAAGGCGGATGTTTTTTTGTGAGAAGTTTTTTTTTCATGGCAAAAACTCACTCGGAGGTTTGCCATTGCCTACCGAAAGGCGACCGCTATTAGAAAAAACTTATTCTAAAATTTTTGAACCAGAGACCCACCGAATGCAGCGCACACACGCTACACACTCGGGTACGGCGGCCGCTTGACGCTTTTGGCCATCTTAAATCTGAAAATTTGTGTAGCAGTATTAGTAAAACTTTGTGTTATCTGTGTAAGATTTTTACGTCATCTTCAGATAATAAAGGGAGTTAAATAATTGACATTCACGCCCATACGGCGAATATCGAGCATATTATTCGTGGGATAGAGCCAGAAACCGTCTCCAAGGTCTTGGGAACTTGGTGAAGCCAGCCGAGACAGTTTAAAACGGCAATATTTTCTCTTTCGAATAACCCAATATTTGTTATACTGAAAAAATGTATATTTTTTTTAATTGGTTTTTTCTATAACTATGGCAAATGTTTTCATGAGAATTTTTGTCGTTACTTTTTTTTTTAAATAAAGCTACGAATTTTATACAAAATTTATAAAAATTCAATCGATTTTCAACAAAATTTCAAATTTTTTAATAAAACTTTCTGGAAAACATTTTGATAGGCAGTTTTGTTGTTAATTCAATTCAAGCAAAATTATGTGTGCGAAGTGGCTGAAAATTTCGGTAACTTTTTTTTTTAATTTTTTGAAATTATTATCTTGGAAACTTGTTTCACTTAACAACAATTCTAATTGAAAATTTTGATTATAAAAAATTTAAAATTTACAAAATTTTGTACAAAGTTTGAAATTCTGATTTATATGTCACTAGTTATATTGCGATCTAAATTAAAAAAAAAAAAAACAAATCAACATGTGGTCATTTTTTGAGCCACTGTAAAACACTATTACTGTAATATATGTAGATAAAAAATCTTTGATCCCATCAAGTCGGTTCAAAAATATGTTTTCAACGAAGCACATTTGCCTTTTTCTATTTTTAAATTGCTACACTAAACAAAAAATTCGCTGGTTTTAAGGAAAAGAGCTGCTATGAAAAGAAAAAAAATGGGAATGAAGTGATACTTAAGAAATATTTACTATTTTTAGGGAAAACAGATTTCATTTCATGTAGATTTTTATTGTTTTTTAAAGAAATCTTTACACAACCGGAAGAAAATGTCGCAATTTGACACGCAACTTGATACAGAATTGTTTCCTTAGGTTCCTTTGCTTTTTTTCAGTGTATAAAGTTGCCGATTAACACGTCTATTCTGCACGTTACCGGAAATTTTGTAACCGGCAAATTTTATTACCGAAAAATGTTACCACTTCTTGTAACCGGCATTCTTGCACACTGGTAACGCTGTCAACAGTGTAAAACTCACCATACGGTGTTTGTTTTGGTGTGGTGTGAATTTGAACACAAATTTTACAAGCGAATCACAATGGAGATGAATAAGTGAGCAATTTACTAAAGTAAATTTAATAAATTATTATAATATCATTAATTTTTAATTGCAGAAAATACGCAAGGACAACCCAGCAGCAATTATGCATTAAGCATGCTTCTTTCGGCATTCGAAAATTTTGTTTAAAAATTTCGTTTGGTAAGCTAAATGGATCGCTGTTGTTCCGAAGACTTTTCAGTTGCTGTCTACGTAGGGATATTTCATCATCCTCCTCATCAATCAGCAGTAACATTACCAAAGAAGTCGCCATTATGTTTTTAATATTGAAAACTCGTATTGCAATTAGTTTAATAAAAAAATCAACGTTTAATACTTCACTACTCTTTAATTTATTACAAAAATGTAAATAAACGTCAGATGTTTTCTAGTAGTTACCACCTAGTGCGGTGGTAATAAAATTTTCCGGTAATAAGAACGTGCAGAATACCAAAAGGGTTTAAAAGTTGCCGGACGTTTTTATTACCGGTAATAAAAATGTTGTTACCGGTGCAGAATAGACCCGTAACTGTGAAATAAGTAAAACCTCTTTAAGCGAAATCATCTGCTTAATTAGAATTCTTTATTAGTAAACTGCTGACAACAACCTTTTACCAAAGACTATTAAGTCACATATTAATTGTATGTACCTACGTATTTATGCATTGTATAAATATATTGCGTAACTATAAGTAATAATAAGCAGCTTAACAATATTAAACAATTAATACCAAATACAATAAATACAATTCATAAACAGGAAAAAATATTTTTATTCTTTACATAGAAAGAGTTCCGTTATGTTGAATTTCTTTTCAAATTATTTAATCCTTTAAGCCAAGCTCAATCAATTCAACGACTTCGAACACATAGATTGGGGCATCACAGCTTATTGAATTGAGTGTTGCCAACAAAGTGTGCCAAAATATTTATATGGACTTGCTTGATTTAGGAGCATGTCATATGAATGAATCTATGTATGTATGCATGTGTGTACATATGTATGTACAATATGTATGTATGTAGAGTATATTTTGTTCAATGCCGAGCTGACAATGTCATACCGGTGTATTTTGCCAGATGTTTATTTTGGAGGATAACAAATGTTGTAAATTGTGTTACAAAACACCGCACCAGGCGCTTGTCACCAGATCTGACCCAACATTGCATTCAATTATAAATATTTATTTTTGCGCGAATACAAAAAGTAGAACATAATAATGCATTTCCTTTCTTACTCCTTTTACTTCTTACTTTTATTTTTTATTTTTTTAAGCAGATAACAAGGCAATTAACAATTTACAATCAACAATTAACAATTGCATTGTATTTTTAGCAATGTTTGGAAATTGGCAAAAACTGCATAGAGTATTGAAGCAGCTGTTTCGGATTTAGCACGCACGAATACACCGCGCAGATGAGTGGACAGACAGACAGACAGACAGATAGACAGTCAGAATGTATAATTGGAAGGCAGACAGAGTAAAAGCGAATGCAAAGAGTTGTGGAGCAACAATGCGACAGAAGAAGCAATAAATAATAATATGAAAACATACAGCGTAAATAAATAATTGAAAACGAAATTTGTCAGTTAGTAACTACATATTTGCCGAAATCTATTGTGCTCATACATTAAAATTGACAAAGCAAAGAAAAGGCTGTAGGCAGCAGAGTAGGCGCTGCCGTAACCGCAGCACCTCTTTCATATCACTACCCTAAGCTGAGTAAATATATGTACATATAGACAGGGCCGGATTAAGGGCAGGGCCGACGGGCCGCGGCCCGGGCCCCCACAAAATGAAAGAACAAAATAATTTTTCATTTTTATTCCATTTTTATTATCATTTTTGATACTCAGTTAATTTGAATAAAGTTTTATTATATTACTCGACATAGTTTATCTTATTATTTTATTTTAACTTGACATAACGAAATTTTTGGTTAAAATCGTGTTACAAATAGGTAACGCGATATTGGTTAGGTCATATATCGTTCAATTTTCCCTCCACCTCTCAGCGTGAGCAACGCAGTTGAACCATCGATTCATATCGAGGAAATCGAGAGTAAACAAAAGTCAGTTGAAATAACGTGGTTATACTTAAAAGAAAATTTGTCTCACTTGCCTTACTGTATTAATTGCTGTAAAATGAATCTCATTAATGATATTATTGTCTCGGAACCGTTTGTTGCTGATGTTCTTATAGAATTGTTCCGTTCGATTAATTAACATCAGCTAGAAAGATATGTAAATGTGTCAATATCACAAGTTAATAACGCATCCGCTACAGATATCTGCACGTTTTGCTAAAATAATTCATAAAATGTTATTTATTTTTAATTTGTCAAAATCAAACGTGTAAAATTGGCTTTTCAAGAGCTTAAATTTAATTTTTTGAATGTCATAAAAATACAACCCAAGTTTGATTATTAAAAAATAATCGAATCATAACTATTATAACCTTACTTACATTAACAAACTTTTGAATAATAAAAAATTAGTTGTGTTCAAGCAGCTGCATTAGTGACTATATATATACATTGTTTTCAGTTTGCCTTAGGCACGGGTAGGCCCTAGGAAATTCCATAATTTTCATTTATCGAATATAAAATGTCAGGCCCTCCGTAATCGTCCAAATTTCTATAATAAATATTAATAGGGCCTACCCTTGTCTAGAGCAAGCTGAAAACTCCATATAGTCAGGTTCTATGATTATTATATCATTATTCATGTTGACAGTTTGAATGTGAATTGCTTCGAAATAGTATTTTTAGTCATAAAAAGGTGTTCTTTTTTATAATTGAACTATGAGATCTTTTATATGGTCGGCAGTGAAAATGTGTTTGATTTTGTTTATAGATAGATATACAAGAGGGCCCCCACATTCTTAATCCGGCCCTGCATACAGACATACATAAGTATATCTAGCTGGAAATGGGTTTCGACTGCCGGTACGAATAGTTAAATGCCTATTGTGTTGAATTTCGTAGACAAAGCTGGGCTGATGTGAACAGTGGAAATGTAAATGCAAACGTAGCAACAATACTTACACAACACAAAACACTAAAAATGTATGTTAAGTTAATAATAAAGTCAATCAGCGTAAAACAAAACGGAGCTTAACCAAAAAAAACAAAAAAAGTACAAAATATTAATATTAAATTGAAACTAAATATAGTAACAAAATACGAGCTTTTGTCTCGTTATTTTGCGATATTCAATTTTTCTGTGTTCTGTTAAATCGCATAAAGCATTTTTATTGTCTTCGCATCAGCCGCATGTATTGACAGTTAAGGCAATTTCGAACAGCCAAAAATTATAAGGTCAACGCTAAACAGACAAAGCTTAAAAAAAAAGCTGCACATAACGCTGCGAAGATTTATATTCATATATTACAGATGCCTAGATGTAACTGGCCACAGGTGCCAATGGGCCTTTACTCGCTTGCTTCGCTTAGATTTTTTGTTTTACGTACAACTAACAAAGTTTCGTACACTAAATCGTGTAATAAACGAAACAATGGTTGGCATTATTTTCTAATTTATCGACATTGATTGCCTCATTTTTATGCGATGAATGTATTTTATTTTATTTTTCTTTTATACACCTCTCACCCAGTCAGTGGAAGATAAAACCACGACGGCCCTCTGCGCTCCCGTTTCTAGCCTTTTGTTTGGTTATTTCTTTCGTTGTTGGTGCTTTGTTAAGTTAAATGTTGTTATTTGCTTACATGTGTGTGTGTGTGTGTATTGTTGTATATTTAAATGGATTTAAACAAATAGCACAATGTAAATAATTGTAGAAGCCACACAAAACAAACAGCCAGTGAGCAACAATAATCCATTTTAATATCTATAGAGACTTTCATTAATTGCATTTTAATGAAGTAATAAAGCAAAATAAGTGAACGAACAAACGATATCGATAAATTTCGGCTGAGTCACCATATGAACATTTGATGAGTGTAGTCGTAGTCTAAAATATTCTTAAACAAATGAGCGGAATATTACAATTTTGTAATATTTCTATGTGTAAAAAACAAAAAAAAAACTATAATGTGGCAGATAGTGTTGCTTATTTTCCTCCATATAAATCATGCTTCAATTTATTTTTATATGGAAGAAAATACAGAAATTGTTTGGCCTAATTTTATTTCTATCAACAATCTGCCCATCAGATTTCTTTCGACCTCAGACTTGTCGGGTACGCTGCCGCTGATCCAAACGGGCAAGTGAACTGGCTACATTTTTCTAAAACTTCGGTTAAAAAACATATGTATGTCTGATGAGAATTTATACTAAAATTAAATTAGCCGTAAAATTGCATTCTCAAAATTTGCTAAAAATTTTGTTTAAAAATTTACAATTCTCATGGAAACTTGTTGAATTTTTCTAAGTTTTGTAAAAATTTAAATTTAAAATTTTGATGTATACCAATTTTATTAATCCTATGTTTAATGAAAATAAATAAAAATATGTAATTAAAATTTTCTGAAAAATCGGTTAAACAAAATATAATTTTTTGTAAAAATTTGATATTTTGATGTATGTGAGTTTTGTTCTTGTATCAATGAAATATATTTTTATAAAAAATTTGCGATACAAAATTGAATGTGCCATAAATAAAGGCATACTCAAAATGTTACAAAAAATTTATAATTCGTAAGAAAACTTGGTGAATTTTTCTAAGTTTTGTACAAATATGAAATTTTGATTTATTAGACTATTGTTGTAGTAAACAATAATTCTATGAAAAATTAACAAAAATAAAATTTCTTATACAAAAATTTTTTGACTTTTTTTAGGTTTTGCACAAAATTTAAAATTTCGATATGTGTATGTGATTTTGTTATTATATGAACCATATTTTTAATAAAAACAAAAAATAAAGGAAAAAAGTATTTATGTATTTTTTGGGCATCCTGTAATTTCGGTAAAATATAGTTCCACTTTTTTTTTTTTGGTATACCTTTTCTTTCATCACTCTCACCACGCCACTTCATCCAGCGGCTGCACCTTTTTTTTGTAAATATTCGTTTTAGTGAAAATGTAAAGGTTGTGCTAAAAGTGGCCTTTTTCAAAAACGCACTCCACGCTACCCTTCCTCTCCCACTCATTGCTAGGCAAACTTCAAAGTGAAAAACGACGTGATGGAAAGCCAAAGAAATAAACTGAAATTCAGCGCCGTTTTCCGCTTGCGTGGTGAACAAGAAAACCTTCACGCATCGGTGCTACCAAATCCACAAAACGCGCTACTGGCTGCTATCAAGCGTACAATTTGATCCTCTTTTGCTGCTGGCACGCATAAAGGACTACAAAGCGTTGGGCCAATAATAAGCATTTTTACTTATGCTCTTCACAACAACAAACAAAAAACGAATAAAAAAGCAACCTTGCATAATGTAGAAGATGAATTGAAATTTTAGAGCAAATCGCTAAGACGACACAATACTAATCCCCAGCTGTTAACATGGCGATTGGCACAAAACAGGATGACAAAAACAAAAACAAAACCAAAATAAAGATGAGACATCGAGCTACTCAGTGGCAGAGGAAAAGGGTGTGGTAGCGCATTGCCATCAATAAATTATGAAAGTATTTGAAAAATGCACAAAATTGAAGCATTAATTGCGGCGAATGCAAGTAGCAAATTTTTAAGGGACTTAATGCTAGTCAGCCGCGGCGCATATGTGCGAGCTTTAGCGAAAGGACAATAAGGTCCTGCCAGGTTATTGTCCACTGAACTCAAAAATTTTATTTATTGACACTGTTGTTGTTTTTTTTTCTTCATATAAATAGATGTACAATATGACTACTTATGATTTCCGCCCGCTTCGCCGGCGCAGTTGTACCAGCTTTATTAATGTCCATCCATCCGCATGTACGCTCGCACTTTCTTTGTTCTTCTTCTAGTTCTTGTCAATGACTGTGAATATATATTGAATGCAAACGGGTCTTACGCGCCCGCTAATAAAGCATAGTTACTAGCATGGATGATAGCAATTCATAAATTTGGCGTTGCTTTTATGCTACAGATGCTTTTATTTCCTCTCCAAACGGAATTCCTTGCTTTAGTGTATATAATTTGTTTCCTGTTTATATGCTCAGCAGGATATCGCCATAAAAATATTTACGTGTGTGTGTGTGTGTGTGTGTGTGTATGGATTTGTGCACGCGACGTGTGCGATACGCGCAGGCTAACGCTCAGTCGGGCGCTATGATCCTTTCCGCACTAACTGGGTGTTGGATGTCATTGTCGTTACCGTTGTTGTTGCTTTTGCTGTTGCTGTTGCTGTTGCTGTTGTTTACAGATTTGCTCAGTGGCGTATGAATTAATGGCCGGCAATAAGCCACCAACGTCACCAACCGTTCCAGCACTTTGCACAAATTCATCGTTCGGTCGGTTGGTCGGTCGTCATCGCATCTGAAGTGATATTCCAATTGCCTCTGCTTTTCATTGTGTCTGTTGCACATCTATTATACTTGCGCATCCTTTTTCAAGGGGGGTGGTTTCCACAAGCATATTGCATTTACCAAATATTTGCATAAATTTGTCATAATTTTAACGTTGATTTGCGTTTTATTAGCGTTTTTTAATTCATTACCACTGTAACTGTCATTTTCAATTGTCAAATTAGTCTCT